>JAVLUU010000005.1:210000-2610000 GCA_032206185.1 Columba guinea
ATAGATTTCCTATCAAGGGTTTGAGTGGAGAAACGTTCCTCAGAGGAGCTGCTGTATTTACTCTGGGACATTTTATACCTCTGCTTCTGCCTCTGCTTTTGTTCTCCTTCCTTTGTCTATTCTGACGTGACAGAGCTCTCCAAGGAAAACATTCATGGAATCCTACAATAACACAGGTTGGAAGAGACCCCTGAACACCATCTCTGTCCCACTGACCTTTATGGCACCCCAAGGAACATCTGATGGATTTGTGCTCCCTTGGGTTCATCTCACCACATGCACACAGTGGACATGCACATGATGTATCACAGTATCACACAGTATCACAGTATGTTTGGGATTGGAAGGGACCTCAAAAGATCATCTAGTCCAATCCCCCTGCTGGAGCAGGAACGCCCAGGTGAGGTCGCACAGGAACATGTCCAGGCGGGTCTTGAATGTCTCCAGAGAAGGAGACTCCACAACCTCCCTGGGCAGCCTGTTCCAGTGTCTGTCACCCTTACTGAGAAGAAGTTTTTTCTCAAATTTAAGCGGAACCTCTTGTGTTCCAGCTTGATCCCATTACCCCTTGTCCTACCATTGTTTGCCACCGAGAAGAGCCTGGCTCCATCCTCATGGCACTCACCCTTTATATATTTATAAACATTAATGAGGTCCCCCCTTAGTCTCCTCTTCTCCAAACTAAAGAGCCCCAGCTCCCTCAGCCTTTCTTCCTAAGGGAGGTGCTCCACTCCCTTAATCATCTTGGTTGCCCTACGCTGGACCCTCTCCAGCAGTTCCCTGTCCTTCTTGAACTGAGGGGCCCAGAACTGGACACAATATTCCAGATGTGGTCTCACCAGGGCGGAGTAGAGGGGAAGGAGGACCTCTCTCGATCTACTAGCCACCCCCCTTCTAATACACCCCAGGATGCCATTGGCCTTCCTGCCCACAAGGGCCCAGTGCTGGCTCATGGTCATCCTGTTGTCCACCAGGACCCCCAGGTCCCTTTCCTCTACACTGCTCTCTAATATGTAATTTCCCAGACTATACTGGAACCTGGGGTTGTTCCTGCCCAGATGCAGGACTCCACACTTGTCCTTGTTAAATTTCATCAGGTTATTCCCCGCCCAACTCTCCAGCCTGTGCAGGTCCCGCTGGATGGCAGCACAGCCTTCTGGCGTGTCAGCCACTCCTCCCAGCTTAGTGTCATCAGCAAACTTGCTGATAGTGCACTCTATTCCCTCGTCTAAATCGTTAATGAATATATTGAATAATATTGGCCCCAGCACTGACCCCTGAGGCACTCCACTAGATACTGGCCTCCAACTAGACTCCGCACCATTGACTACCACTCTCTGGCTTCTCTCCTTAAGCCAGTTTGTAACCCACCTCACTACTCTATTGTCTAGACCACACCTCCTCAACTTAGCTGTGAGGATGCTGTGGGAGACTGTGTCAAAGGCTTTACTGAAGTCAAGGTAGACCACATCCACTGCTCTGCCATCATCCATCCACCTTGTTACATTCTCATAAAAGGCTATGAGGTTGGTCAAGCATGACTTACCCTTGGTAAAGCCATGCTGACTGCCCCTAATAACCCTCTTATCCTTGATATGCCTTGAGATGGCACCAAGGACAAGCTGTTCCATTACTGTCCCAGGGACAGAGGTGAGGCTGACCGGTCTATAATTACCCGGGTCCTCCTTCTTGCCCTTTTTGAAGACTGGAGTGACATTTGCTTTCCTCCAGTCCTCGGTCACCTCCCCCATTTCCCAAGACTTGGCAAAGATGATGGAGAGTTCTTCTTATTTTAATATCCATTGACATCAACGGATATCTGATGGGCCTGCAGGCATGAAGCCAAGATCATGTTGTGTCTTGCACAGCGCCCCATGCCCTCTGAACCTTCCCTGCCCAGGACTCCTCACACGTTGCCCAGAGCGAGTCACACTGAGGTGTTGGCTGGTTCACGGGCTGAGATGTTGGGTAGATGGTCACCTACAGCACAGGTGGATCCTGCCCCATCATCGCCTGCTCCGGTCTGAAACACAGCCCAACATCACAATGGGATCATGAGAGAACTGAGGTTGAAGGGACCTCAGGAGTCTGCAGTCCAGCCTGTCACCAACTGGGTCACACCAAGGTGTTCAAGCCTTGATTCAATCAGAGCTTTAGCAGGACTAGAGAAGTGATCATCCCTTTGTACTGGGCACTGGTGAGGCTGCACCTTGAATCCTGGGGACAGTTTTAGGCGCCTCATGGCAAGGAAGACATTGAGGTGCTGGAGAGAGTTCAGAGGAGGGTGACAAGGCTGGTGAAGGGTCTGGAGCACCAGTCTGACGAGGAGCGGTTGAGGAAGCTGGGGCTGCTCAGCCTTGAGAACAGGAGGCTGAGGAGAGACCTTATTACTCTCTACAGCTGCCTGAAAGGAGGATTTATCATGGAGGGTGTTGGTCTCTTGTCCCAAGTAGCAAGTGATAGGACAAGAGGAAATGGCCTCAAGTTGCACACGGGGAGGTTTAGATTGGATATGAGGAAACAATTCTTCAGGGAAAGGGTTTAGAAGCAATGGAACAGACTGCCCAGTGAGGTTGTGGAGTCCCCATCACTGAAAGGTGTTCAAAAGAAATACAGATGAGGCTCTAGGGACATGGTTTATTGCCAGAATTAAATTATGTTTGGACTCAATGATCCTAAGGGTCTCTTGCAGCCACAATTATTCTATGATTCCATGATAAGTCATTTCTGATATTTTCTTTCCCAGAGGACCATACAGCCTCCCTGAGAGCCAGGACTTTTCTGAGGTGTTGGAGAGACGTCTCACGGTCACACCAGCCAGTTCCACCAGCCCCTGTCTGTCCCTTCCCAGACCAAACCTTTTCTCCATATCCCAACCTTCCAGGCGAGTTTCTGGGACACAGCAAATGCTGTGCTGGTCTTCTGGGCTTGTTCAGAGAGAGCAGCTTGCCAACATGTTGATGGGCTCTCTGTGCACCTCAAAGCTTTCCTGATCGTTTTTCTCAATGCCCCACTTGAACCCAACCTTTCTGGTCCTTGAACTGTACAGGAGGGGATTGAGCAGGGATGTGGGGATGGTGGAGAAAAAAGACTGTCAAACTGTCTTGGGAGGGCTGTTCTGGGCATCCCACAGTCCAGGATGAGGGTGCTGTAGAAACCAGTGGCATTGGTGAGAGGTCCAGGTGGAGAAGGCCTTGTGCCTGTCTACACTGGGGTAGAGCAGTGATGCATTCATGGGATGCCCATGTGAACAGGAAGGGGACAAATGGCTCCAGGGGACAAAATGCCTTCCAGACAGTTCTTTACCCATCGCAGATACACCATCCAGGCCATGAGCTGCAGCTTCTCCAGGAGATGCTGTGGGACACGGTGTCACAGGCTTTACTGCAGTCTAAGGACACAACACCCACAGCCCGTGTGGCGGATTCACTCCCCACGACAGACTTTCCCTCATCTGCTCAGCCGGTCACCTTGTCACAGAAGAGATCAGGGTGGTCAAGCAGGACCTGCCTTTCATCCAGCCATGCTGATTGGGCCCGATTGCTCGTCTTGTGTGTGTGACCTCACAGTCCTTTCCCAGCCATGTTCCTGTTGTTGGCCAATCCCCTGCAGAGGCAGAAGTGACCTCACAGTCCCCTCCACAGCCATTGGTTCCTACTGGACTACGAGTTCCTGAGACACAAGTGACCACATGGCATCGTACCCACCATCACCCTCCTTGTGGTCCAGTGTGTGAGCAGATCAAACTGAGCTGCTTTCATCAAATTTATCTGATAGATTCCTATCAAGGGTTTGAGTGGAGAAACGTTCCTCAGAGGAGCTGCTGTATTTACTCTGGGCCATTTTACATCTCTGCTTCTGCACCTAATTTTCTTCTTCTTCTTTCTCTGTCTTTTCTGATATGAAAAGCTCTACTAGGAAAAGATTCATGGAATCCTACAATAACGCAGGTTGGAAGAGACCCCTGAACACCCTCTCTGTCCCACTGACCTTTATGGCACCCCAAGGAATAACTGATGGCATTTGTGTTCCCTTGGGTTCATCTCACCACATGCACACAGTGGACATGCACATGATGTGTGTGTTTACATCTCATCTGTACATGAAAACACGGGCTTTTGACGTAGTATTTCATAGAACCATGGAATGTCCTGAGTTGGAAGGACCCACAAGGATCATGGAGTCCAACTCCTGTCCTTGCACAGGACACCCCACAGGTCACACCGTGCGTCTGAGGACGTTGTCCAGTCTCTTCCTGAACACTGTCAGGTTGGGGCCGTGACACCTCCCTGGGGAGCCTGTTCAGTGTCCAGCACCTTCCTGCTAAAGATCTGAGAGAAGAAGCATTCTTGACAGGAATGTGAAATGTTGAAACCTTTTCTATGTCCTCTCCTACCTCTTTTATTTCTTATTGTTTTCCTTCTTCCTGGTTCTCATGGTGAATTCACTACCTGAAGTGCAAAGCCAATCCCACACACAGAGATGACATCTTGTTTATTCCAGACTTGTGCAAGTCTGGATGCTGGAATGAAACCAGCACAACAGATAGAGAAGGAACATCTATTATATACAAATCTTATCCCTACATTCACACCCTCCCGGCAGTCCTAAAGAGCCAAGTGCTTACACATTGGCATATTGGTTACATAATCATTTTACCACTACACATGCTTGTTGAGAGAGGGTCCCGGGCTGAGCCTGGGGCTCCCATCCTGGGGATGTGTGTTTTAGTATTATAATGAGAGTAAAAGGAGCAAAGCTCAGCTAAAGGACACTTTATGTAACCGTTTTGAGACAGCTGTTAGAACAAGACTCAGCTAATTGTGCAGGCTCCAGAGTGTCTGCGCTGCAAGGACAGTATTCTTTGCAGGTTCTGATTAGGTGTTTTAAACATCACTTTTATCTTTGTTAGAGCAGCAGACTGACCAAAACTGAGAGGATTTACATGCTTTAGGTTAGCAATTGCAGGCAGGATTCATTCTTTTAAATGGTAATGACTACATCTTCTGTTTTCAAACACCTCTCCAAGGTAAAGGTTCATTGAACCATAGAATAACTCAGGTGTGAAGAGAGCCCTGAATATCATCTTGTCTCACTCTCCTGCTCAAGGCAGGGTCCACCAGGTGAGGTTGTTCTAGGCCTCTGCGCAGCTTTGCATCATCCACAAAGGAGCTGAAAATGTGCTCCATGACATAAAGAAGAGGCAGAATAAAGCCGTTGGACAGTGTTGGCCCAAGTACTCATCACTGAGGGATGCCACAAGAAACTGGCTGAACACAGGACTTTGTACCACTGATGATGTTTGGGTTTAGTCATGCTGCCAACTCCCCACCCATCACAACATCCGCATCTGCATCCCAGATCTCACCAATCTGCTCTAAGGCACCACAGAAGACCATGTCTGGGGCCTTGCAAAACTCCATGTGCTCAACATGCCTTTCTTTCCCCTGCCCATTTGGGTTCAGCAATTCCTTCCTTGTCCTTCTGCTGCCTGGAGATGCCTGCAGGAGAATGTGGCCCGTCACCCTCCTGGGGACAGACGTAGGCTGAGCATCCTGTCGTTCTCCCAGTTCTTCCTGCCATTCCTGAAGATGGGTTTGACGTCTGACTGTCTGAGGGACCTCTGAACCTCTCTTATCACTCTGACACTTCTGAGACCACAATCCAGAATTTTCCACAGGGAAAGAGGGGCAGGTGTAGGACTGTGTAGAACAGCATGTGATGGAGATGGCAAAGGTGATGGAGCAAACAGGGACACTTGCAATGAGCCTGTCCAAGGCAGCTGAGATGAATCTCATTGGGCCACTGGGGTTTGTCCCTGGAGTAACATGCAGGAATATCAGGGTTCTGTCAGGTGTCCACATCTGAGCTGGCCTCATGGACTCTTAAAATACATTGAGATATTCGGGGATAGACAATTTCCCTTTTACACATAGAGGCGGGAATCACGGTGTCTCTCTGGCCTTCTCTTCCTCTTCCCAAAGGATGGGAGGCACCTCAGCCCCGTGGTGTGTCACCATGTTCTGCACTCATCTTTGATGTCCCTCATTATTAGCAATGGACATTGGTCAAGGAAGCACAACCCAGTGCTGCATTCTGGTAGTTTTCTATGGGATATTAGTCCCAAAATGGTGTGACCTTAATAAACTGTCTGTCCCACAAGCCCCAAGGAATAGCTGATGGCGTTTGTGCTCACTCAGGTTCATGTCACCTCACGTACACGATGTGCATGCTTATATCTCATCATTACAATGCAAACATGGTCTGCTGAACTACTCTTTCAGTGTCTGTCTGTGGAGGGACAAAGAGCTCTGAGCTGGTGTTTGAGGCCAGTGCTGGAAATGGTGGTTGTAATGGGCCAGTCCATGACGATGCCCTCGGTGCAGCTTGCCCAGGGTGTCCAGTAAACCTGGGCACAGCTCAGCTCCTGCTCTGCTGGTCCTGCAGGTCTCTGGCAGGAGCCTGGCTGTGAGAGGACACTGCTGTGTGCCAGCCCTGCACACACACACTGTTCAGCTGTACCCTGGTGGTTTCATCTGTGACCATTTTCTTGCTCATATGTTTGAGAGAAGGTTTGGAAGAAGAGCCAAACCTTCAGGCCCTGCCCATAGGAGATCACCTTTGTATCTGGAAATGCTGTTGTGAGGCCAGCTCTGTCACAGCAGTGCCCACTGCCTGTCCCTGCCTGCGCCCACAGCACTGACACACAGCAGGACGGTGACCAAGCTGCCAGAGCACTCAGGCCTTGCACCAACACCAGGGATGAGAAGGAGAGTGTGGGAGTGGAATGAGAACAGCTCTGGAAGAACAAGCGCTGCTGCTCCCTGGCAGTGCTGCCGTGATGGACTCTTTTCCCTCTTCCCATGCACACAGGAACTGTCTCTGCAGCTCCATACAGGCCTTGGGGGAATAATATCAGTGAAAAAAAAGTCACTGCAGAGCCCTTTTTTTTGTTTGAATAAACAGAGAGAATAGATGCATGTTTATACAGCCAGTGGATTTGAAAAGAAAAGCAGACAATGAATTAGAAAGGCGATGACAAATATATCAAGATTTATTAAAAAATAAATACCACCAACACATACAGAGAATCTGGGCCTCTAATGAGCTACATTAAAGCTGTTATCTGTTAAAGAGCGGATGACGGACACTTTATTATTTTTGAAATGCCTCCAGCGATTAGTTTCCTCAGGGCATCCTTGACCTCCTTGTTCCTCATGCTGTAGATGAGGGGATTCAATGTTGGAGGTATCAATGAGTATAGAACAGACACCACCAGGTCCAAGGACGGGAAGGAGATGAAGGGGGGCTTCAGGTAGGCAAAAAAAGAGGTGCTGACAAACAGAGTAACCACGTCCAGGTGAGGGAGGCAGGTGGAAAAGGCTTTGTGCCGTCCCTGCTCAGAGGGGATCCTCAACACGGCCCTGAAGATCTGCACATAGGACAGCACAATGAAAATAAAACACATAAAAAATAAACAGCCACTAACCACAAGAAGCCCAAGTTCCCTTAGGTAGGCGCCTGAGCAGGAGAGCTTGAGGATCTGGGGGATTTCGCAGAAGAACTGGCCCAGGGCATTGCCCTTGCACAGGGGCAGTGAAAATGTATTGGCCGTGTGCAGCAGAGCATTGAGAAACCCAGTGGCCCAGGCAGCTGCTACCATGTGGACACAAACTCTGCTGCCCAGGAGGGTCCCGTAGTGCAGGGGTTTGCAGATGGCAATGTAGCGGTCATAGGACATGACTGTGAGCATACAATATTCTGCTACTATCAAGAATGCAAATGAAAAGAGCTGTGCAGCACAACCCGAGTATGAGATGGCCCTGGTATCCCACAGAGAATTGGCCATGGATTTGGGAACAGTGGTGGAGATGGAGCCCAGGTCGAGGAGGGCGAGGTTGAGCAGGAAGAAGTACATGGGGGTGTGGAGGTGCTGGTCCCAGGCTATGGTGGTGATGATGAGGCCGTTGCCCAGGAGGGCAGCCAGGTAGATGCCCAGGAAGAGCCAGAAGTGCAAGAGCTGCAGCTCCCGTGTGTCTGTGAACGGCAGGAGGAGGAACTGGGTGATGGAGCTGCTGTTGGACATTTGCTGCCTGTGGGCATGAGGACCCGTGCAAGGAGGAAAAGACAGTGACAAGTTAGGGGAGACTTCTCTGGGGAAAATAAACATGCTGTTTCTCATGGAAAACCCCCTCCCTGATGGAGGGATGTATCCGCTCATTCTCTCTTTCTACCAATTGAGAAAAACAGTTCATCACAGTTTAAAATGCAGCTTCGGCATCTGGTTTCCATGAACACACCCGTGAGGCAAGATCCACTGAACTGGTGTCAGAACAAAAACTGACCTACATTCCCACCCCAACCCCAGAGAGCAAGAGCACCAGGGACAGGTGGAGAAGCAGGGAAGACCACTGCAGTGTTACCAGAAAATAAAGCAAGGACAGAAAGGCAGATGGACATGCTGTGGAACCTTCTCCTGACCCGGCTGTGCTGCTGCCACTCACATAAAGACACTGTAGACCAGGTACTTTTAGCACCTTTTTTGTGTACCCCGTTGCAGGAACCCTTCACCTGGAGGTCCAGCTGCTGAGGTGGAGACTTGTGACCTGGACCCCATGGCTTTGGGGCAGAGGGTCTGCTGGGGAGGAGAGGAGACCAGGGGTTGCACTGGGAAATGTGTCTGCAACCGAGAGCATATGAGAGAGGTTCCTAAGTCCCATCCCCAGCATTTCTGGTAGCAGTTAACTCTCCCTGCCCATGTCTGTGCTGCCTGGAGCTGTGTCTCTGTCCCTGGTCTGCTCCCTGTCAGTGTCACAGACGCCGTCCCACCCGCTGTGTGCTCAGCTCTGTCCTGCTCACACCTCCTGGCACTGCCCAGGGGCAGCTCTGTGTGTGCAGGGGCTCAGGAGCAGCTCAGACACGTCCTAACGAGAACTGGGGTCTCAGTGTCTTCTCCAAAGAGAGAAATAAATCCCCATCTCCCACTGCACACCCAGACGAGCAAGAGTGGAAAACTGAAAGCACAGACTCCTTGCCTTGCAGCTGTTCCTGTGTTGATGTTGTTGTTCAGAAGGACCCTCTGCCATGTCTGTGGGCGGATCTGGAGCTCTGAGCAGCCCTGACCCACACAGCCCCCTTCAACCCCACAAGCTCCCTGCCTGCCCTGCCGGGGGTCGCTCCTTCCACCCACAGCTGCTGCCATGGGATCTCCCGGGCAGGCTGAGCGCTGACCCTGGCAGGCGGCAGAGTCCCTGCCCGGCACAGCCCTGGGGTGCAGGGACCCTGCTCTGCAGGACAGCCCTGGGCACCCCTGGGTGCTCCCCCGGCTTCACAGCTGTTCAACATGGCCTGACAAGAGCCCCGTCCTTACAGATCCCACAAGCTGTGCCTGTGCCAGGTTCAGGAGATGCCTTAAGGAGCTACAGCTGCACTGCCCTGCACCCAGAGACTTACCATGGCAAGGGCTGCAAAGGTTTCTCCTCCAGTGAGCTCTCAGTCATCCTCCCAGTCCTGACCACCTTTAATCTCTCTCTGCCTTGCTCGTCTCCTGAGATCCCCAGGCAGAGCCCTCAGCCCTGCTGCGTGTGCAGAGGAGCTGCTCCTGGGCAGAGCTGTCTCTCTGCAGCGCTGCCGCTGCCATGAGCTCCCTGTGTCCCAGGAGCCCAGCCCAGCTCAGCAGCACAGGAGCAGCCCAAGGTGCTTTAATGACCCCTCTGGTGGGTTTGGTGCTGAGTCCATGGACCTCAGACCCTGGAGGAAGGTGAAGAAACTTCTCAAGAAGTCAGATTCAGATTCAAACTCCAAAGTTTCTTGTAATGTAAATGGGTCCCACTAAGGGACACAACTGAGAAACAATATCCAGGCTTGGTTAGAGAAGAAAACTGGAGGTCAGGAAAAGCAAAGTAAAGATGTCTCTGATGCTGAGGAAACCTGGCTGTGTTTCTTTAACCAAAAGCCAAGCCCTGACTTTGTACCATGGGAAGTCAGATCCTGTCCCTCCCACATTGCCCAGGGCCCTTCCTGGGACAGTGTGATGTGGGGCTGTGCAAGGCCAAGGGCAGGACTGTGGTCCCACACCTCCCAGGTTCCTGGCTGGGGACAAGGAGGCCATGAGGCCCCTGTGCTGGAAGGACAAGGTGTCTCCTCACAGGCATCAGAGGTGCAGACAACAGCCATAGCCAAGGGGAGAAGGAGCTCATGTCTGGTGGGGCTTTCAGCCTCTTTACATCCCTTGGTCATCTCCATGACAGCCTGTCCTGTGCTGTGGCATCCCCTGCACCTCTGTCCCTGCAGGCTGGAGACATCCCCCCTGCTGCCCCACCTTGCTCTTGTCTGAGCATCTTCCTTCCTTTGCTGAGGTCTCTCCATCCTCCCCAGCTGGTCCTTGAAGCACAAAGCCTTGGGCTGATGCAGACTCCCTCTGCTGACCTGCTCCACCACAGCACTGCCCTTCCACTCACATTCCTTTCTGCTCATGTCCAGCCTGGACCTCCCCAGCTGCACTTTGGCCATTATTTCTTTCTCAAGCTCTTTCCCACTATGAAGAAACCTCCACCACCTCTGAAACCGCCCTTCAAGCACTCTCAGGCTACTCCTGCACTGCTGCAGCCTCCCCAGCGCTGCTGGGCC
This sequence comes from Columba guinea, assembly GCA_032206185.1. Classification (NCBI taxonomy): domain Eukaryota; kingdom Metazoa; phylum Chordata; class Aves; order Columbiformes; family Columbidae; genus Columba; species Columba guinea. Next base: position 220,630 of record JAVLUU010000005.1, read on the forward strand.
AAAGCAGCCCAGGTCCCTCAGCACCCCACACCATGTGCACAAGGTGCTGAACCTGCCTTGGCACAGCCCTGCACTCTGCAGTTCCTCCCTGCTTCTCCAAACTGGGAAGCCGCACACTGGCACACACCCGTGTGTGTGGGTCACACCAGTGCTGAACCGAATGGGATGAGAACTGCAGGTGTCTGGGTCCCCACGCTCCTCCTCATGCAGCCCCGTGTGCAGCTGCCTTGTTCATGGTGAGCGTGCACCACGGGCTGGTGTGGTGGTCCTTGATGTTGCCAAGAGAACCCAAGTCTTTGTCTCCTTGGCTATGGCAATCATCTCTGCCAACAAGGCCTGTGAAGAAACATGTTGTCCTCAGACACCAGGAGCAGCTCAAGGCCTCCTTGCACACCCCCAGTAAGGGTGGGAACTGTCACACCATTGTCCTTCACGCAGCATCACACACCCCACATCACTGTGCACCAGCAAGGGCCCCGAGCAATGAGTGAGGCAGAGGATCTGCCTCTTCAGGGGCTGATGTGGCAGCCCTTGTAGTGCCCAGGCCCTTCTCCTCGGGGCCACTGCTCAGCATGTCAGGTCCTGCTCTGTCCTGATGGATGGGGTTATTGTCCTGCCCTGATACTGAACTGGAGACTTCAACTTGTCAAACTTCAGAGCTTCCTGATGGGCGAATACCAGATATTCGCAAGGTCTGGACTCTCCCTAGACTGAAGCTCCATTTGCTCAGCTGTTAATGTTTGCATGCAGATGGCTTATCCTGATGAGGGTGTGTCTCCCAAGAGAACAGCGTGAGGAGTTACAGGACACTACAAATACCACCTCCTGGAGGAAATTTGGGGTCTTGGGTGTCTGATACTCATAATGTCAGAGCTCTGGAGTCACAGGGGTTGATTCCTTTCATGTGGGAGAGCAGCAGGAATGCGTGGAGCTCTGTCTGGGGACAGACAATGTCAGCTGAAGGTTGAGGAGTCAGCATGAGAGGGCAGAACAACATGGGCTGTGTTTTGGTGGGTGGACATCAGCTACAGACTCACTTATGAGGAAGAGGAATTAGATGAGGCCTCCTTCAGACAAATGAAAGAAGCCTCATGTTTCCAGGGCCGTATCCTCATGGCAGACCTGAGATATCCCAATATCTGCACGGTACCTGCCATCCAGGAGGGTTTGGAGCTCATTGACAACATCTTCCTGACACGGGTGACTGAGGAGTCAGTGGGGTGAGGTGCCCTGTGGGACATGACCCTTACAAACCAGAAAGAGTTGGTCAGGATGGAACAGTCAGGGATGGGAAAGTGGAGCTGAGGCTCCTGGGAGATAATAACAAGGCAAAAAGCCTAGCTGTTGTGCAGCGTTTTTTACCCTTTCTCATATACAATATCCCAGAGGTGCTGCCAGCATCACTGAGTGGCTCAGATTTGGCAAGGACTGGGTCCATCTTGGAGCAGCTGAAATCGGCTCTGTCTGACGTTGGTCAAACTCCTGTTGTCTTCTCAGAGTGGTGACAACTGTAGCACAGCCACACTCACCCCCTGTTGGGACATGGCTAATAGAGAAGGGGCATGGCTCTATTGATCCGTTGTATCAGGAGAATTTTGTTCTAAGTTAGCATGAGTAGGCCTCAGTTAGCATGAGTCTGGTGTAGCATAGTGGAAAAGTACTGAGCGGTTGCTCTCTGGTTCAGCTGAGCGTTTAGATAAACAAGCTGGGGAATTATCTCTAGCAGGGTGAGGAGGTTGCATTCCAGAGAAACCACAAGAAGGTTGAGCTCATTATGTATACTATCCAATCAATAGAAGACGAGTAGGCATAATTATTGTATACTATCCAATTAATAGAAGACGAGTAGGCATAATTACTGTATACTATCCAATTAATAGATGACGAGTATGCATAATTATTGTAAGTCTTATATAAACCAGCTTAGTGCATCAATAAAGTGGAGGTATGCTTATCACTCATATTGGGTCGACCGCATTCCTTCCTCCGTCCGCTCGGGTCTGGAACTCTGATGGAATTTTTCTCTCGGCACACACTTTCCAATATGGTTTGTGACACACACACGCTGCCCCATGGGGTTTGTGACACACACACGCTGTCCAATGCGGTTTGTGACACACACACTGACCAGGAGGTTTTGTGACACACACACGCTGTCCATTGGGGTTTTTGAACACACACACCGTCCACTGGGGATTGTAACACACACACTGTCCAAAGGCATTCGTGGCACACACAGTGTCCACGGGGGTTTATGACACAAACGCTGTCCAATGGGGTTTGGAGACACACACTGTCTAATGGGTATTCTTACACACACACGCTGTTCAATGGGGTTTGTGATACAAACACTGTCAAATGGGCTTTGTGAAACACACACGCTGTCCAATGGGATTTGTGACACACACTGTCCAATGGGGTTTCTGAAACTACACTCTGTCCAATGGCGTTTGTGACAAACACACTGACCAGGAGGGTTTGTGACACACACACGCTGTCCAATGGGGTTTGTGACACACACACTGTCCAATGGGTATTGTTACACACAGACGCTGTCCAATGGGTTTTGTGACACACACACTGTCCAATGGGTATTGTGACACACACACGCTGTCCAATGGTGTTTGTGACACACACACTTTCCAATGGGGTTTGTGACACGCATACTTTCTAATGGGGTTTGTGACACACACACGCTGTCCAATGGGGTTTGTGACACGCACACTTTATAATGGGGTTTGTTACACACACACGGTATCCAATGGGGTTTATGACACACACGCTGTCCAATAGGGTTTGTGACCCACATACACTATCCAATGGGGTTTGTGACACGCACACTTTCTAATGGGGTTTGTGACACACACGCTATCCAATGGGTTTTGTGACACACACGCTGTCCAATGGGGTTTGTGACACCGACGCTGTCCAATGGGGATTGTGACATACACACTGTCCAATAGGGTATATGACACACACATGCTATCCAATGGGCTTTGTGACACACATACTTTCTAATTGGGTTTTTGACAAACACACGCTATCCAATGGGGTTTGTGACACGCATACTTTCTAATGGGGTTTGTGACACACACACGCTGTCCAATGGGGATTGTGACACACACGCTGTCCAATGTGTTTTGTGACACAAACACTCTGTCTTATAGGTCTTGTGACACACAAGCTGTCCAATGGAGTTCGTGACACACACGCTGTCCATTGGGGTTTGTGACACACACATTGTCCAATAGGGTTTGTGACATCACACATGCTATCCAACGGGGTTTGTGACACAGACACTTTCTAATGGGGATTGTGACACACACGCTATCCAATGGGTTTTGTGACACACACACAGTCCAAAGGGGTTTGTGACACAGACGCTGTCCAATAGGGTTTGTGACACACACTACGACTAGGGGGCTTGTGACACACACACGCTGTCCAATGGGGTTTGTGACACACACATGCTGTCCAAAGGGGTTTGTGACACACACGCTGTCTAATGGGGGTTTGTGACACACACGATATCCAATGGGGTTTGTGAAACACACACTCTGTCCAATAGGGTTTGTGTCACGCACACGCTGTCCAATGGTCTTTGTGACAAGTACACTCTGTCCAATGGGGCTTGTGACACACACGCTGTCCAATGGGGTTTGTGACACATATGCTATCCAGTGGGTTTTGTGACACACACACTGTCGAATGGGGATTGTGACACACACACGCTGTCCAATAGGGTTTATGACACATGCACTTTCCAATGGGGTTTGTGACACCACACTCTGTCCAATGGTGCTTGTGACACACACGCTGTCCAAAGGTGTTAGTGACACACACGCTGTCCAGTGTGTTTTGTGACAGACACACTCTGACCAATGGGTTTGTGACACACACACGCTGTCCAATGGGGTTTGTGACACACACTCTGTCCCATGGGATTTGTGACACACACGCCGTGTCCACTGGGGATTGTGACACACACACGATGTCCAATGGGGTTTGTGACACACACAATGTCCAAAGGGGTTTGTGACACACACGTTGTCCAATGGGGTTTGTGACACACACACTGTCCAAAGGGCTTTGTGACACACACGGTGTCCAATGGGGTTTGTGACACGCACACTGTCCATGGGTGTTTGTGACACACAGGCTGTCCAGCGGAGTTTGTGTCACACACACTGTCCAATGGGGTTTGTGACACACACAGTGTCCACGGGGGTTTGTGACACAAACTCTGTCCAATGATGTTTGTGACACACACACTGTCAAATGGGTATTGTGACACACACACCCTCTCCAATGGGGTTTGTGACACACACGCTGTCCAATGGGGATTGTGACACTCGCTGTCCAATGGGCTTTGTGATAAATACACTCTGTCCAATAGGGCTTGTGACACACACACTGTCCAATGGGGTTTATTACACACACGCTGTCCAATGTGGTTTGTGACACACACGCTGTCCAATGGGGTTTATGACACACACTCTGTCCAAAGTAGTTTGTGACACACATGATGTCCAATGGGGTTTGTGACACGCACACTGTCCATGACTGTTTGTGACACACATCCTGTGCAATGGGGTTTGTGACACACACGCTGTCCAAAGGTGATTGTGACACACACAGTGTCCACGGGGGTTTGTGACACAAACTCTGTCCAATGAGGTTTGTGACACACACACTGTCCAACGGGTATTATGAGACACACACCCTCTCCAATGGGGTTTGTGACACACATGCTCTCCAATGGGTTTTGGGTCACACACGCTGTCCAATGGGGTTTGTGACACACACGCTGTCCAATAGGCTTTGTGACAAATACACTCTGTCCAATGGGGCTTGTGACACACACGCTGTCCAATGGGGTTTTTGACACACACGCTATCCAGTGGGTTTTGTGACACACACACTGTCCAATAGGGTTTTTGACACACACACGCTATCCAATGGGGTTCGTGACACACACTCTGTCCCATGGGGTTTGTGACACACACACTCTGTCCAATGGGGATTGTGACACACACACACTGTCCAATGGGGTTTGTGACACGCTTACTTTCTAATGGGGTTTGTGACACACACATGCTATCCAATGAGGTTTGTGACATACATACTTTCTAATGTGGTTTTTGACACACACATGCTATCCAATGCGGTTTGTGACACATACTTTCCAATGGGGTTTGTGACACACACACGCTGTCCAATGGTGTTTGTAATAAGCATGCCGTCCAATGTGTTTTGTAAACACACACTGACCAAGAGGGTTTGTGACACACACACGCTATATAAAGCGGTTTGTGACACACACTCTGTCCCATGGGGTTTGTGACACACACACTGTCCAAAGGGGATTGTGACACACACACGCTCTCCAAAGGGGTTTGTGACACACACTCTGTCCAATGGGGTTCGAGACACACACGCTGTCCAGTGGGTTTTGTGAAACACACACACTCTGTCCAATAGGCTTGTGACACACACACCCTGACCAATAGTGTTTGTGACACACACTCTGTCCCATGAGGTTTGTGACACACACGCTGTCCAAAGGGGATTGCGACACACACACGCTGTCCAATGGGGTTTATTACACACACGCTGTCCAATGGGGTTTGTGACACGCACACTGTCCATGGGTGTTTGTGACACACACGCTGTCCAGTGGAGTTTGTGACACACACACTGTCCAAAGGGGATTGCGACACACACACGCTGTCCAATGGGGTTTATTACACACACGCTGTCCAATGGGGTTTGTGACACACACGCTGTCCAATGGGGTTTGTGAAACACACACTCTGTCCAATAGGGTTTGTGACACACACATGCTATCCAATGGGGTTTGTGACACACATACTTTCTAGTGGGGTTTTTGACACACACACGCTATCCAATGGGGTTTGTGACACACACTTTCCAATGGGTTTTGTGACACACACACGCTGTCCAATGGTATTTGTGACACGCATGGTGTCCAATGGGTTTTGTGACACACACACTGACCAGGAGATTTTGTGACACACACACGCTATCCAATGGGGTTTGTGACACATACAGTTTCCAATGGGGTTTGTGACACACACACTCTGTCCAATGGCGCTTGTGACACACACGCTGTCCAATGGGGTTCATGACACACACTCTGTCCCATGCGGTTTGTGACACACACACTCTGTCCAATGGGGATTGTGACACAAACACGCTGTCTAATGGGGTTTGTGACACACACACTGTCCAAAGGGGTTTGTGACACACATGATGACCAATGGGGTTTGTGACACGCACTACTGTCCAATGGGTATTGTGACATACACACCCTGTGCAATGGGGTTTGTGACACACATGCTGTCCAAAGGGGTTTGTGACACACACACTGTCCAAAGGGGTTTGTGAAACACATGCTGTCTAATTGGGTTTGTGACACACACGCTGTCCAATGGGCTTTGTGAAAAATACACTCTGTCCAAAGGGGCTTGTGACACACACGCTGTCTAGTGGGGTTTGTGACACACACGCTATCCAGTGGGTTTTGTGACACACACACTGTCCAATAGGGCTTGTGACACACACAAGCTACCCAATGGGGTTTGTGACACATCCACTTTCCAATGGGGTTTGTGACACCACACTCTGTCCAATGGTGCTTGTGACACACACAGCAATCCAATGGGGTTTGTGACACACACACACTGTCCAATGGGGTTTGTGACACATACGCTGTCCAATGGCGATTGTGACACCGCACTCTGTCCAACGGTGCTTTTGACACACACGCTGTCCAATGGGGTTGGTGACACACACGCTCTCCAGTGGGTTATGTGACACACACACTCTGTCTAATGGGCTTGTGACACAGACACGCTGACCAATGGTGTTTGTGACACACACTCTGTCCCATGGGGTTTGTGACACAAACACTGTCCAATGGGGATTGTGACACACACATGCTGTCCAATGGGGTTTGTGACACACACACTGTCCAAAGGGGTTTGTGACACACACGCTGTCCAGTGGGTTTTGTGACAAATACACTCTGTACAATGCGGCTTGTTGCACACACGCTGTCCAATGGCCTTTGTGACACACACGCTATCCAGTGGGTTTTGTGACACACACACTGTCCAATAGGGTTTGTGACACACACACTCTATCAAATGGGGTTTGTGACACACACACACTGTCCAATCGGGTTTGTGACACACACGCTGTCCAATGGTTTTTGTGACACTGCACACTGTCCAATGGTGCTTGTGACACACACACGCTATCCAATGGGGTTTTTCACACGCATACTTTCTAATGGGGTTTGTGACACACACACTCTATCAAATGGGGTTTGTGACACATACACTTTCAATGGGGTTTGTGACACCCCAATCTGTCCAATGGTGCTTGTGACAGACACACGTTATCCAATGGGGTTTTTGACACGCATACATTCTAATGGGGTTTGTGACACACACACTCTATCAAAAGGGGATTGTGACACACACACACTGTCCAATGGGGTATGTGACACACACGCTGTCTAATGGGGATTGTGACTCAACACTCTGTCCAACGGTGCTTGTGATACACACGCTGTCCAGTGGGGTTCATTACACACACGCTGTCCAGTGGGTTTTGTGACACACACAATCTGTCCAATGGGCTTGTGACACACACACGCTGACCAATAGTGTTTGTGACACACACCCTGTCCCATGGTGTTTGTGACACACACACTGTCCAAAGGGGTTTGTGAAACACACGCTGTCTAATGGGGTTTGTGACACACACACACTGTCCAATGGGGATTGTGACACACACACGCTGTCCAATGGGGTTTGTGACACGCATACTTTCTAAAGGTGTTTGTGACACACACACTCTATCACATGGGGTTTGTGACACACACACGCTGTCCAATGGGGTTTGTGACACACACTCTGTCCAGTGGGGTTCGTGACACACACACTGCCCAGTGGGTTTTGTGACACACACACTCTGTCCAATGGGCTTGTGACACACACACGCTGACCAATAGTGTTTGTGACACACACTCTGTCCCATGGGGTTTGTGACACACACACTGTCCAATAGGGATTGTTACACACACACGCTGTCCAATGGGGTTTGTGACACGCATACTTTCTAATGGGGTTTGTGACACGTACTCTGTCCCATGGGGTTTGCGACAAAGACGCTGTCCAATGGGGATTGTTTCACACACACTGTCCAGTAGGGTTTTTGATAAACACATGCTATCCAATGGGGTTTGTGACACACACACTGTCCAAAGGGGTTTGTGACACACACGTTGTCCAATGAGGTTTGTGGCACGCACACTGTCAAAATGGGTTTGTGACACGCAAGATGTCCAATGGGGTTTTGACACACACACTGTCCAAAGGGGCTTGTGAAACACACGATGTCCAATGGAGTTTGTGACACACACGCTGTCCAATGGTGATTGTGACACACACGCTGTCCAATGGGCTTTGTCACAAATACACTCTGTCCAATGGGGCTTGTGACACACATGCTGTCCAATGGGGTTTGTGACACACACATGCTATCCAATGGGGTTTGTGACACTACACTCCCTCCAGTGGTGCTTGATACACACACTCTGTCCTATAGCGTTGGTGACACACACTCTGTCCCATTGTGTTTGTGACAAAGATGCTGTCCAATGGGGATTGTGTCATACACACTGTCCAATAGGGTTTGTGACACACACTTGCTATCCAATGGTGTTTGTGACACGCACACTTTCTAAAGGGGTTTGTGACACACACACTCTGTCCAATGGCGCTTGTGACACACACCCTGTCCCATTGCTTTTGTGACACACGAAGTCTGTCCAATGGCGCTTGTGACACACACACGCTGTCCAATGGGGTTTGTGACACACACGATGTCCAATGGGGTTTGTGACACGCACACTGTCCATGGGTGTTTGTGACACACAAGCTCTCCAGTGGAGTTTGTGAAACACAAGCTGACCAATGGGGTTTGTGACACACACAGCGTCCAATGGTGTTTCTGACACACATGCTGTCCAACGGGGTTTGTGAAACAAACTCTGTCCAATGGGGTTTGTGACACACACACTGTCCAATGGGTATTGTGACACACAGACACTGTCCAATGGGGATTGTGACACCACACTCTGTCTAATGGTGTTTGTGACACACACTCTTTCCAAAGGTGTTTGTGAAAAACACACTGTCAAATGAAAATTGGGACACACACACATAGTCCAAAGGGCATTGTAAACACACAAGGTCCAATGGGGTTTGTGACACACACACTGTCCATTGTGGTTTTTGACACACACACACTGTCCAATGGGGATTGTGACACACACACGATGTCCAATGGGGATTTTGAGACACACACTGTCCAGTGGGATTTGTGAACACACACGCTGTCCAGTGGAGATTGCGACACACACACGCTGTCCAATGGTGTTTGTGACACGCATGCTGTCCAATGATGTTTGTGACACACAGGCTGTCCAATAGGGTTTGTGACACACAAACGATATCCAATTGTGTTTGTGACATGCACACTTTCTAAAGGGGTTTGTGACATACACACGCTATACATTGGGGTTTGTGACACACACAATTTCCAATGGGGTTTCTGATACACACGCTCTCAAATGGGGTTCGTGACACACACGCTGTCCAGTGGGGTTTGTGACACTCACAATCTCCATTGGGTTTCGTGACACACATACTGTCCAGTAGGGTTTGTGTCACACACACTGTTCAATAGGGTTTGTAACACAGACACGCTATCTTATTGCGTTTGTGACACACAAACTTTCTAATGGTTTTTGTGACACACACACGCTATGCAATGGGGTTTGTGACACACACACTTTCCAATGGGTTTTGTGAAACACACACTGTCCATTGGGTTTGTCACATACACACGCTTTCCACTGGTGTTTGTGACACACACACTCTAAAATGGGGATTCTGACACACACGCTGTTCAATGGGGACTCTGACAGACAGGCTGTCCAGTGGGGATTGTGACACACATGCTGTCCAATTGGTTTTGTGACACAGACATTGTACAGTAGGGTTTGTGAAACACACACTCTCCAAAGGGTTTTGTGACACACACAATGTACAGTGGGTTTTTTGACACACACACTGTCCTATTGGGTTGTGACACACGCGGTGTCCGATGGGTTTTGTGACACGCACACTATGTCCAATGGGGCTTGTGGCACATACGCTGTCCAACGGGGTTCGTGACACACACGCTGTCCGTTGGGGTTTGTGACACACACACTGTCCAGTAGGGGTTGTGACACACACAGTGTCGAATGGGGATTATGACATACGCACTGTCCAATGGGGTTTTTGACAGACACTCTGCCCAATGGGGTTTGTAACACACACACTGTCCAATGAGAATTGGGACACACACACACTGTCCAATAGGGATTGTGACACACAAAAGGTCGAAAGGGGTTTTTGACACACACGCTGTCCAATGGGGATTGTAACATACACACGCTGTCCAATTGTGTTCGTAACACGGTTGCTGTCCCATGGCTTTTATGACACACACAGTGTCCAATGGGGTTTGTGAAACACACTCTGTCCAATGGGGATTGTGACACAAACATGCTGTCCAATGGAGATTTTGAAACACACAGTGTCCCATGGGATTTGTGACACACACGCTGTCCAATGGAGACTGCGACACACAAATGCTGTCCAGTGGTGTTTGCGACACGCATGGTGTCCAGTGGTGTTTGTGACACACATGGTGTCCAATGGGGACTGTGACACAGACGCTGTACAGTGGGGTTTGTGAACACACGCGCTGTCCAATGGGGTTCGTGACACACATGCTCTCCAGTGGGGTTTGTGACACACACACTTTCCAATGGGGTTTGTGACACACACACGCTTTCCAATGGTGTTTGTGACACACACAGTCTCCAATGGTGATTTTGACACACACACGCTGTCCAATGGTGTTTGTGACACTCTCGCTGTCCAATGGGGTTTGTGACACACACACTCTCCAATGGGGTTTCTGACACACATGCTTTCCAATGGGGATTGTGACAGACACGCTGTCCAGGGTTGCTTGAGACACACATGCTGTCGAACGGGGTTTGTGACACACACACTGTCCAGGGGCGTTTTTGACACACACGATGTCCAGTTGGGTTTGTGACACACACACGCTGACCAATTGGGTTTGTGAAACACATGCTGTCCAATGGGGATTGTGAGACACACACTCCCCAGGGGAGATTGTGACACACACGCTGTCCAATGAGGATTGTGACACACACACTGTCCAGGGGCGTTTGTGACACACACACTGTCCTGTGGGGTTTGTGACACATACACTGTCCAAAGTTTTTTTGACACACATGCTGTCCAATAGTGTTTGTGACACACACACGCTGTGAAATGGGCTTTGTGACACAAACACTGTCCAGGGGGGTTTGTGACACACACACTGTCCAATGGGGTTTGTGACACACACTCTGTCCAAATGTGATCGTGACACACAAACTCTGTACGCTGGGGTTTGTGAAACAAACACTGTCCAATGTTGTTTGTGACACAAACGCTGTCCAATGGGTATTGCGACACACACACGCTATCCAATGGTGATTGTGACTCACGCGCTGTCCAGGGGGGGTTGTGACACACATGCTGCCTAATGGGGTTCGTGACACACACACTGTCCAGTAGAGTTTGTAACACACTATCCAATGGGGTGGTGACACACACACTTTCCAATGCGGTTTGTGACACACACATGCTATCCAATGGGGTTTGTGACACACACACGCTGTCCAATGGCGTTTGTGACACACACACTGTCCAATGGTTTTTGTAACACACACACGCTGTCCTATGGGTACTGTGACACACACGCTGTCCAAAGGGGTTTGTGATACACACGCTGTCCAGTGGGTTTTGTGACACATACACTTTCCAATGGGCTTTGTGACACACACTCTGACCAATTGGGTTTGTTACACACACACTCTCCAATGGTGTTTGCAACACGCCTGCTGTCCAATGGGTTTTGTGACACACACACTGACCAGAAGGGTTTGTGACACACACACGCTATCCATTGGGCTTTGTGACACAGACACTTTCCAATGGGGTTTGTGACACACACACTCTGTCCACTGGTGCTTGTGACACACATTCTGTCCATTGGGTTTTGTGACACACACACTGTCCAATGGGGTGGATGACACACAAACACTGTCCAATGGGGATTGTGACACACAGACGCTGTCCAATGGGGTTTATGACACACACGCTGTCCAAAGGGGTTGATGACACACAAACACTGAACAATGGAGATTGTGACACACACACGCTGTCCAATGGTGTTTATGACACACACGTTGTCCAATGGGGTTTGTGACACACACACTGTCCAAATTGCTTTGTGACACACACGATGTCCAAAGGGGTTCGTGACACATATGATGTCCAATGGGGTTTGTGACACACAATCTCTCCAATGAGTTTTGTGACACACACAGTGTCCACGGGGGTTGTTGACACACACGCTGTCCAATGCGGTTTGTGACACACACACTGTCCAATGGGTATTGTTACACACACACGATGTCCAATGGTGTTTGTGACACACAAGCTGTCCCATGCGGATTGTGACACACACGCTGTGTCCAATGGTGCTTGTGAAACACTCGCTGTCCAATGGGGTTCGTGACACACACTCTGTCCAGTGGGTTTTGTGACACACACACTCTGTCCAATGGGCTTGTGACACACACGCTGTCCAATGGGGTTTGTGACACTCACACTTTCCATGGGTCTTTGTGACACACACGCTGTCCAGTAGGTTTTGTGACACACACACTGTCCACTGGGGTTTTGACACACATGCTTTCCACTGGGGATTGTGACACACACACTGTCCAGTGGGTTTTCTGACACACACACTGTCCAATGGCATTCGTGACACACACAGTGTCCACGGGGATTTGTGACACACACGCTGTCCAATGGTGTTTGTGACACAGACGCTGTCCAATGGGCATTTGTGACACGCACACTTTTTAATGGGGTTTCTGATACAAACACGCTGTCCCATGGGGTTTGTGACACACACTCTGACCAATTAGGTTTGTTACAGACACACAGTCCAATGGGGTTTGTGACACACACACTGACCAGGAGGGTTTGTGACACACACTCGCTGTCCAATGGTGTTTGTGACACACACTCTGTCAAATGGGGTTTGTGACACAAACACGCTATCCATTGGGTTTTGTGACATACACACTGTCCAATGGGATTTGTGATACACACTGTCCAATCGGGTTTCTGACACTACACGCTGTCCTATAGGGTTTGTGACACAAACTCTGTCCAATGGGGTTTGTGACACACACGGTGTCCAATGGGGATTGCGACACAGACGCTGTCCTTTGGGTTTTGTGACACATACACTCTGTCCAGTGGGTCTTATGACACACACGCTGTCCGATGGGGTTCGTGACACACAAGCTGTCCAGTGGGTTTTGTGACACGCACACTCTGTCCAAAGGGCTTGTGAGACACATGCTGTCCAATAGTGTTTGTGACAAACACTCTGTCCGATGGGGATTGTGACACACACACTCTCCAATAGGGATTGTTACACACACATGCTCTCCAGTGGGGTTTGTAAAACACACGCTGTCCAATGGGGTTTGTGACACACACACTTTCCAAAGGGGTTTGTGACACACATGATGTCCAATGGGGTTTGCGATACGCACACTGTAAATGGGGGTTTGTGACACACACGCTCTCCAGTGGGGTTTGTGAGACACACACTGTCCAAAAGGGTTTGTGACACACACGATGTCCAATGGGGTTTGTGACATGCACACTGCCCATGGGTGTTTGTGACACACACACTGTTCAATGGGTTTTGTGACACACACACTGTCCAATGGGTATTGTTACACACACACTCTGTCCAATGGGGTTTATGACACACACGCTGTCCAATGGGGTTTGTGACACACAAACACTGTCCAATGGGTATTGTGACACACACACGCAGTCCAATGGTGTTTATGACACACACGCTGTCCAATGGGGCTTGTGACAGACACACGCTGTCCAATGGGGTTATGACACACACACTTTCAAATGGGGTTTGTGACACACACACTGTCCAATGGTGTTTGTGACACACACTCTGTCAAATGGGGTTTGTGACACACACACGCTGTCAAATGGAATTTGTGACACACACGCTGTCCAATGGGGTTTGTGACACATACACTGTCTAATGGTGTTTGTGACACACACGCTGTCCAATAGGGTTTGTGACACAAACTCTGTCCAATAGGGTTTTGTGACACACACACTGTCCAATAGCGTTTTTGACACACACACGCTATCCAATGGGGTTTGCGACACGTACACTTTCCAATGGGGTTTGTGAACACCACACTCTTTCCAATGGTGCTTGTGACACACACGCTGTCCAATGGGGTTCGTGACACACACGCTGACTAGTGGATTTTGTGACACACACACTCTGTCCAAAGGCCTTGTGACACACAAGCTGTCCAATGGGTTTCGTGACACACACTCTGTCCAGTGGGATTTGTGAAACACACGCACTATCCAGTGGGGTTTGTGACACACACACGTTCCAATGTGGTTTTGTGACACGCACACTTTCTAATGCGGTTTGTGACACACATGATGTCCAAAGGGGATTGTGACACACACACGCTGTCCAATGTGGTTTGTGACACACACACTGTCCAAAGGGTTTTGTGAGACACATACTGTCCAAAAGGATTTGTGACACACACGCTGTCCAATGGGGTTTGTAAAACACAGACACACTGTCCAATGGGTATTGTGACACACAGACCCTGTCCAATGGGGTTTGTGACACACACTCTTTCCAAAGGGATTTGTGACACACATGATGTCCAATGGGGTTTGTGACACTCACACTGTCCATGGGTGTTTGTGACATACACGCTGTCCAGTGGGGCTTGTGAGACACACACTGTCCAAAAGGATTTGTGACACACACACTGTCCAATGGGGTTTGTGTCACACACAGTGTCTACGGGGGTTTGTGACACACACGGTGTCCAATGGGGTTTGTGACACACACACTGTCCAATGGGTATTGTTACACACACACGCTGTCTAATGGTTTATGACACACACGCTGTCCAATGGGGCTTGTGACACACACGCTATCCAATGCGGATTGTGACATCACACACACTGTCCAATGGGGTTTGTGACACACACACTCTCCAATAGGGTTTGTGACACACACACGTTCCAATGGGGTTTTTGACACGCACACTTTCTAATGCGGTTTGTGACATACACGCTGTCCAATGGGGTTTGTTACACACACTCTTTCCAAAGGGGTTTGTGACACACATGATGTCCAATGGGGTTTGTGATACGCACACTGTCCATGGGTGTTTGTGACACACACGCTCTCCAGTGGGGTTTGTGAGACACACAGTGTCCAAAAGGGTTTGTGACACACACGATGTCCATTGGGGTTTGTGACACGCACACTGCCCATGGGTGTTTGTGAGACACACGCTGTCCAGTGGGGTTTGTGACACACACACTGCCCAATGGGGTTTGTAACACACACTCTGTCCAAAGGGGTTTGTGACACACACGCTGTCCAATGGGGTTTGTGACACACAAACACGCTGTCCAATGGGTATTGTGACACACACACGCTGTACAATGGGGTTTATGAGACACGCGCTGTCCAATGGGGTTTGTGACACACACACGCTGTCCAGTGTGGTTTATGACACACACACTTTGAAATGGGGTTTGTGACACACACACTATCCAATGGGTTTTGTGACATACACACTGTCCAAAGGGGATTGGGACACATACATGCTGTCCAATGGTGTTTGTGACAAAAACGCTGTCCAATGGGGTTTGTGACACAGACGCTGTCCAATGGGGATTGTGACCTACACACTGTCCAATAGGGTTTGTGACACACACACGCTATCCAATGGGGTTTGTGACACACAGACTAACCAGGAGGGTTTGTGACACACACACGCTGTCCAATGGGATTTGTGACACACACGCTGTCCAATGGGGTTTTTGACACACACGCTGTCCAATGGGGTTTGTGACAGAAATTCTGTCCAATGAGGTTTGTGACACAGACACTGTCCAATGCGTATTGTGACACACACATGCTGTCCAATGGGTATTGTGACACACACTCTGTCCAATGGGGTTTGTGACACACACACGGTCCAATGGGTATTGTGACACACACACTGTCCAAAGGGGATTGTGTCACACACACGCTGTCCAATGGGGTTTGTGAAACACACACTCTGTCCAATGGGGTTTGTGACACACAAACACTGTCCAATGGGTATTGCTGGAAGGCAGGAGGGCTCTGCAGAGGGATCTGGATAGACTGGAAAAATGGGCTGATTCCAATGGGATGAAGTTCAATAAGGCCAAATGCCGGGTGCTGCACTTTGGTCACAACAACCCCCTGCAGTGCTACAGGCTGGGCGCAGAGTGGCTGGAGAGCAGTCAGACAGAAAGGGACCTGGGAGTACTAATTGATAGGAAGCTCAACATGAGCTATCAGTGTGCCCAGGTGGCCAAGAAGGCCAATGGTATCCTGTCCTGCATCAAAAATAGCGTGGTCAGCAGGACAAGGGAAGTGATCCTTCCCCTGTACTCTGCATTGGTGAGGCCACACCTGGAGTATTGTGTTCAGTTCTGGGCCCCTCAGTTCAGGAAAGACATTGAAGTGCTGGAGCGGGTCCAGAGAAGAGCAACACGACTGGTGAAAGGACTCGAACATAAGACGTATGAGGAGAGGCTGAGGGAGCTGGGGTTGTTTAGTCTAGAGAAGAGGAGGCTTAGAGGTGACCTCATCACTCTCTATAACTACCTGAAGGGAAGTTATAGCCAGGTGGGGATTGGTCTCTTCTCCCAGGCAGTTAGCAACAGGACAAGGGGGTATGGGCTTAAACTCTACCAGGGGAAATTTAGGCTGGATATTAGAAAGAAATTCTTTACAGAGAGAGTGGTCAGGCATTGGAATGGCCTGCCCAGGGAGGTAGTGGACTCGCCGTCCCTGGAGGTTTTTAAACTGAGATTGGACATGGCACTTAGTGCCATGATCTAGTAAATGGACTAGAGTTGGGCCAAGGGTTGGACTCGATGATCTCTGAGGTCTTTTCCAACCCAGTCGATTCTGTGATTCTGTGATTCTGTGAATAAAAAGTAGTGTTGGGCTGCAGGAGTGAGATGGAGGAATTGCAAGAAAAGAGAAGGGAGCAGGAGAGTGAGAGAAAAGGAAAGAAGAGACATGCAGCCAAACGAGGGGTTAGTGAGAGAGGATGGGACAGAGAACAGGATGAGAAGGAAATAAGGCAAGGCAAGGACAGGCAAGGCAAGGCTAGGCACCAGGACATTTTTTTGATTTATAGTTTCTAGCACATTCGTCTTCAGACTAGGAGGAAAGCCATGAGACCGTATGGATTAGGCCCAAGCAAAAACCCCAGCTACTTGAGACACTTAGACTAAGCCTAAAATACGAAGATCTCTCCATAAGGATGTTTTTTATACTGTACTTCCACAATCTGCTGGCAGTACAAAAAAATAAGCTGCAGATCTCCTTAAGCTGAGTCATGGTGCTTTGGGGCAGGGACCATGCATATCATGGGAATATTTCACCATTTCTGCTCTGGTTTTCAGTGTGTTACACCAAAACACCCACCTGATGACATCTTTCAAGTGCAAAGGCAGGAATTTGCAGAATTCCTCTTCTTTGGGGAACTGAGAAATTGCTGAGCTGACAGCAAGTCCTGCAGTGTCCCTGTCACCTGCAGAGTCACCGCATCCTCGCCACGGTAGCGGGCATTGTGACAAAGGTTCTATGTCAGCTGGGTGTGGCAGCCAGGCGCCCCCTAGGGGATGGGGAGCCTGTCAGCCCCGGGGCCTGTCACTGCCTTCTCTCCCTGCTGTCACCAGCCAGGCCTCTGAAAACTTGTCAAACCATGCCCAGACGTTGGGCCAATTTGGCCCAAAGTCTCCAACAGACAAGTCAGGAAGAAAGATATGGGACAGAGGGAGAAAGCGAAAAGAGCAGGAGAAAGGGAAGGAAGAATAAAAAGTAGTGTTGGGCTGCAGGAGTGAGATGGAGGAATTGCAAGAAAAGAGGCAGGAAGCAGGGGAGTGAGAGAAAAGGGAAGAAGAGAGGATAGAAGACACATGCATCCAGACGAGCGGTTAGTGAGAGAGGATGGTACAGAGAAGAGGATGAGAAGGAAATAAGGCAAGGCAAGGACAGGCAAGGACAGGCAAGGCAAGGCTAGGCTGGAGGACATTTTTTTGCTTTATAGTTTCTAGCACATTCTTCTTCAGACTCGGAGGAATGCCATAAGACCGTATGGATTAGGCCCAAGCAAAAACCCCAGCTATTTGAGACACTTAGACTAAGCCTAAAATAGGAAGATCTCTCCATAAAGATGGTTTTTATACTGTACTTCCACAATCTGCTGGCAGTACAAAAAAATAAGCTGCAATCTCCTTAGGTTGAGTCGCGGTGCTTTGGGGCAGGGACCATGCATATCATGGGGATATTTCACAGTTTCTGCTCTGTTGTCAGTGTGTTACAACAAAACACCCACCTGATGACATCCTTTCTAGAGGAAAGGCAGCAATTTGCAGAATTCCGCTTCTTTGGGGAACTGAGAAATTGCTGAGCTGACAGCAAGTCCTGCAGTGTCCCTGTCACCTGCAGAGTCACCGCATCCTCGCCACGGTAGCGGGCATTGTGACAAAGGTTCTATGTCAGCTGGGTGTGGCAGCCAGGCGCCCCCTAAGGGATGAGGAGCCTGTCAGCCCAGGGCCTGTCATAGCCTGCTGTCCCTGCTGTCACCAGCCAGGCCTCTGAAAACTTGTCAAACCATGCCCAGACTTGGGGTAATTTTGGCCCAAAGTCTCCAACAGACAAGTCAGGAAGAATGATATGGGACAGAGGGAGAAAGCGAAGGGAGCAGGAGAAAGGGAAGGAAGAATAAAAAGTGGTGTTGGGCTGCAGGAGTGAGATGCAGGAATTGCAAGAAAAGAGGCAGGAAGCAGGAGAGTGAGAGAAAAGGAAAGAAGAGACATGCAGCCAGACGAGGGCTTAGTGAGAGAGGATGGGACAGAGAACAGGATGAGAAGGAAATAAGGCAAGGCAAGGACAGACAAGGACAGGCTAGGCACCAGGGCATATTTTTGATTTATAGTTTCTAGCACATTCGTCTTCAGACTAGGAGAAAAGCCATGAGACCGTATGGATTAGGCCCAAGCAAAAACCCCAGCTACTTGAGACACTTAGACTAAGCCTAAAATGTGAAGACCTCTCCATAAGGATGGTTTTTATTCTGTACTTACACAATCTGCTGGTAGTACAAAAAAATAAGTTGCAGATCTGCTTAGGCTGAGTCATGGTGCTTTGGGGCAGGGACCAACCGTATCATGGGAATATTTCACCATTTCTGCTCTGGCTTTCAGTGTATTTCAGCAAAACACCCACCTGATGACATCTTTCAAGAGCAAAGGCAGCAATTTGCAGAATTCCGCTTCTTTGGGGAACTGAGAAATTGCTGAGCTGACACCAAGTCCTGCAGTGTCCCTGACACATGCAGAGACACCACATCCTCGCCACGGTAGCGGGCATTGTGACAAAGGTTCTATGTCAGCTGGGTGTGGCAGCCAAGCGCCCCCTAGGGGATGGGGAGCCTGTCAGCCCCGGGCCTGTCATTGCCTGCTGTCCCTGCTGTCTCCAGCCAGGCCTCTGAAAACTTGTCAAACCATGACCAGAGTTGGGGTAATTTTGGCCCAAAGTCTCCAACAGACAAGTCAGGAAGAAAGATATGGGACAGAGGGAGAAAGCGAAGGGAGCAGGAGAAAGGGAAGGAAGAATAAAAAGTAGTGCTGGGCTGCAGGAGTGAGATGGAGGAATTGCAAGAAAAGAGGCAGGAAGCAGGAGAGTGAGAGAAAAGGAAAGAAGAGACATGCAGCCAGACGAGGGGTTAGTGAGAGAGGATGGGACAGAGAACAGGATGAGAAGGAAATAAGGCAAGGCAAGGACAGGCAAGGACAGGCAGGGCAAGGCTAGGCTGCAGGACATTTTTTTGCTTTATAGTCTCTAGCACATTCGTCTTCAGACTAGGAGGAAAGCCATAAGACCGTATGTTTTAGGGCCAAGCAAAAACCCCAGCTACTTGAGACACTTAGACTAAGCCTAAAATGTGAAGACCTCTCCATAAGGATGGTTTTTATACTGTACTTCCACAATCTGCTGGCAGTAGAAAAAGAAGCTGCAGGTCTCCTTAAGCTGAGTTATGGTGCTTTGGGGCAGGGACCATGCATATCATGGGAATATTTCACCATTTTAGCTCTGGTTTTCAGAGTATTACATCAAAACACACACCTGATGGCAGAATTTCAAGAGCAAAGGCAGCAATTTGCAGAATTCAGCTTCTTTGGGGAACTGAGAAATTGCTGAGCTGACAGCAAGTCCTGCAGTGTCCCTGTCACCTGCAGAGTCACCGCATCCTCGCCACGGTAGCGGGCATTGTGACAAAGGTTCTATGTCAGCTGGGTGTGGCAGCCAGGCGCCCCCTAAGGGATGAGGAGCCTGTCAGCCCCGGGCCTGTCATAGCCTGCTGTCCCTGCTGTCACCAGCCAGGCCTCTGAAAACTTGTCAAACCATGCCCAGACTTGGGGTAATTTTGGCCCAAAGTCTCCAACAGACAAGTCAGGAAGAATGATATGGGACAGAGGGAGAAAGCGAAGGGAGCAGGAGAAAGGGAAGGAAGAATAAAAAGTGGTGTTGGGCTGCAGGAGTGAGATGCAGGAATTGCAAGAAAAGAGGCAGGAAGCAGGAGAGTGAGAGAAAAGGAAAGAAGAGACATGCAGCCAGACGAGGGCTTAGTGAGAGAGGATGGGACAGAGAACAGGATGAGAAGGAAATAAGGCAAGGCAAGGACAGGCAAGGACAGGCTAGGCACCAGGACTTTTTTTTGCTTTATAGTTTCTAGCACATTCGTCTTCAGACTAGGAGGAAAGCCATGAGACCGTATGGAATAGGCCCAAGCAAAAACCCCAGCTACTTGAGACACTTAGACTAAGCCTAAAATACGAAGATCTCTCCATAAGGATGGTTTTTATACTGTACTTCCACAATCTGCTGGCAGTACAAAAAAAGAAGCTGCAGATCTCCTCAGGCTGAGTCATGGTGCTTTGGGGCAGGGACCATGCATATCATGGGAATATTTCACCATTTCTGCTCTGGTTTTCAGTGTATTACACCCAAACACCCACCTGATGACATCTTTCAAGAGCAAAGGCAGCAATTTGCAGAATTTCGCTTCTTTGGGGAACTGAGAAATTTCTGACCTGACACCAAGTCCTGCAGTGTCCCTGACACCTGCAGAGTCACCGCAGCCTCGCCACGGTAGCGGGCATTGTGACAAAGGTTCTATGTCAGCTGGGTGTGGCAGCCACGTGCCCCCTAGGGGATGGAGAGCCTGTCAGCCCCGGGGCCTGTCACTGCCTGCTGTCCCTGCTGTCACCAGCCAGGCCTCTGAAAACTTGTCAAACCATGCCCAGACTTGGGGTCCATTTGGCCCAAAGTCTCCAAGAGACAAGTCGGGAAGAAAGATATGGGACAGAGGGAGAAAGCGAAGGGAGCAGGAGAAAGGAAAGGAAGAATAAAAAGTAGTGTTGGGCTGCAGGTATGAGATGGAGGAATTGCAAGAAAAGAGGCAGGAAGCAGGAGAGTGAGAGAAAAGGGAAGAAGAGACATGCAGCCAGACGAGGGGTTAGTGAGAGAGGATGGGACAGAGAACAGGATGAGAAGGAAGTAAGGCAAGGCAAGGACAGGCAAGGACAGGCAAGGCAAGGCTAGGCTGGAGGACATTTTTTTGCTTTATAGTCTCTAGCACATTCGTCTTCAGACTTGGAGGAAAGCCATAAGACCGTATGGATTAGGCCCAAGCAAAAACCCCAGCTACTTGAGACACTTAGACTAAGCCTAAAATACCAAGATCTCTCCATAAGGATGGTTTTTATACTGTACTTCCACAATCTGCTGGCAGTGCAAAAAAATAAGCTGCAGATCTCCTTAGGCTGAGTCATGGTGCTTTGGGGCAGGGACCATGCATGTCATGGGAATATTTCACCATTTCTGCTCTGTTTTCAGTGTATTACACCAAAACACCCACCTGATGACATCCTTTCAAGAGCAAAGGCAGCAATTTGCGGAATTCCGCTTCTTTGGTCAACTGAGAGATTGCTGAGCTGACACCAAGTCCTGCAGTGCCCCTGTCACCTGCAGAGTCACCGCATCCTCGCCACGGTAGCGGGCATTGTGACAAAGGTTCTATGTCAGCTGGGTGTGGCAGCCAGGCGCCCCCTAGGGGATGGGGAGCCTGTCAGCCCTGGGCCTGTCACTGCCTGCTGTCCCTGCTGTCACCAGCCAGGCCTCTGAAAACTTGTTAAACCATGCCCAGACTTGGGGCCAATTTGGCCCAAAGTCTCCAAGAGACAAGTCGGGAAGAAAGATATGGGACAGAGGGAGAAAGCGAAGGGAGCAGGAGAAAGGGAAGGAAGAATAAAAAGTAGTGTTGGGCTACAGGAGTGAGATGGCAGAATTGCAAGAAAAGAGGCAGGAAGCAGGAGAGTGAGAGAAAAGGAAAGAGGAGACATGCAGCCAGACGAGGGGTTAGTGAGAGAGGATGGGACAGAGAACAGGATGAGAAGGAAATAAGGCAAGGCAAGGACAGGAAAGGCAAGGCTAGGCTGCAAAACATTTTTTTGCTTTATAGTTTCTAGCACATTCGTCTTCAGACTAGGAGGAAAGCCATGAGACCGTATGGATTAGGCCCAAGCAAAAACCCCAGCTACTTGAGACACTTAGACTAAGCCTAAAATACGAAGATCTCTCCATAAGGATGTTTTTTATACTGTACTTCCACAATCTGCTGGCAGTACAAAAAAATAAGCTGCAGATCTCCTTAGGCTGAGTCATGGTGCTTTGGGGCAGGGACCATGCATATCATGGGAATATTTCTCAGTTTCTGCTCTGTTTTCAGTGTGTTACAACAAAAAACACACCTGATGACATCCTTTCAAGAGCAAAGGCAGCAATTTGCAGAAATCCGCTTCTTTGGGGAACTGAGAAATTGCTGAGCTGACACCAAGTCCTGCAGTGTCCCTGTCACCTGCAGAGTCACCGCATCCTCGCCACGGTAGCGGGCATTGTGACAAAGGTTCTATGTCAGCTGGGTGTGGCAGCCAGGCGTCTCCTAGGGAATGGGGAGCCTGTCAGCCCCGGGCCTGTCACTGCCTGCTGTCCCTGCTGTCACCAGCCAGGCCTCTGAAAACTTGTCAAACCATGCCCAGACGTGGGGCCAATTTGGCCCAAAGTCTCCAACAGACAAGTCGGAAAGAAAGATATGGCACAGAGGGAGAAAGCCAAGGGAGCAGGAGAAAGGGAAGGAAGAATAAAAAGTAGTGTTGGGCTGCAGGAGTGAGATGGAGGAATTGCAAGAAAAGAGAAGCGAGCAGGAGAGTGAGAGAAAAGGAAAGAAGAGACATGCAGCCAGACGAGGGCTTAGTGAGAGAGGATGGGACAGAGAACAGGATGAGAAAGAAATAAGGAAAGGCAAGGACAGGAAAGGCAAGGGTAGGCTGCAGGACATTTTTTTGCTTTATAGTCTCTAGCACATTCGTCTTCAGACTAGGAGGAAAGCCATAAGACCGTATGGATTAGGCCCAAGCAAAAACCCCAGCTACTTGAGACACTTAGACTAAGCCTAAAATACGAAGATCTCTCCATAAGGATGTTTTTTATACTGTACTTCCACAATCTGCTGGCAGTACAAAAAAATAAGCTGCAGATCTCCTTAGGTTGAGTCGCGGTGCTTTGGGGTAGGGACCATGCATATTATGGGAATATTTCACAGTTTCTGCTCTGTTGTCAGTGTGTTACAACAAAACACCCACCTGATGACATCTTTCTAGAGGAAAGGCAGCAATTTGCAGAATTCTGCTTCTTTGGGGAACTGAGAAATTGCTGAGCTGACACCAAGTCCTGCAGTGTCCCTGTCACCTGCAGAGTCACCGCATCCTCGCCACGGTAGCGGACATTGTGACAAAGGTTCTATGTCAGCTGGGTGTGGCAGCCAGGCGCCCTCTGGGGGATGGGGAGCCTGTCAGCCCCGGGCCTGTCACTGCCTGCTGTCCCTGCTGTCACCAGCCAGGCCTCTGAAAACAGGTCAAACCATGCCCAGAGTTGGGGCCAATTTGGCCCAAAGTCTCCAACAGACAAGTCGGAAAGAAAGATATGGGACTGAGGGAGAAAGCAAAGGGAGCAGGAGAAAGGGAAGGAAGAATAAAAAGTAGTGTTGGGCTGCAGGAGTGAGATGGAGGAATTGCAAGAAAAGAGGCAGGAAGCAGGAGAGTGAGAGAAAAGGAAAGAAGAGACATTCAGCCAGACGAGTGGTCAGTGAGAGAGGATGGGACAGAGAACAGGATGAGAAGGAAATAAGGCAAGGCAAGGACAGGCAAGGACAGGCAAGGCAAGGCTAGGCTGGAGAACATTTTTTTGCTTTATAGTCTCTAGCACATTCGTCTTCAGACTAGGAAGAAAGCCATAAGACCGTATGGATTAGGCCCAAGCAAAAACCCCAGCTACTTGAGACACTTAGACTAAGCCTAAAATACGAAGATCTCTCAAAAAGGATGGTTTTTATACTATACTTCCACAATCTGCTGGCAGTACAAAAAAAGAAGCTGCAGATCTCCTTAGGTTGAGTCACGGTGCTTTGGGGCAGGGACCATGCATATCATGGGAATATTTCACAGTTTCTGCTCTGTTTTCAGTGTATTACACCAAAACACCCACCTGATGACATCTTTCAAGAGCAAAGTAGCAATTTGCAGAATTCCGCTTCTTTGGGGAACTGAGAAATTGCTGAGCTGACCCCAAGTCCTGCAGTGTCCCTGTCACCTGCAGAGTCACCGCATCCTCGCCACGGAGGCGGGCATTGTGACAAAGGTTCTATGTCAGCTGGGTGTGGCAGCCAGGCGCCCCCTAGGGGATGGGGAGCCTGTCAGCCCCGGGCCTGTCACTGCCTGCTGTCCCTGCTGTCACCAGCCAGGCCTCCGAAAACCTGTTAAACCATGCCCAGACGTGGGGCCAATTTGGCCCAAAGTCTCCAACAGACAAGTCGGGAAGAAAGATCTGGGACAGAGGGAGAAAGCGAAGGGAGCAGGAGAAAGGGAAGGAAGAATAAAAAGTAGTGTTGGGCTGCAGGAGTGAGATGGAGGAATTGCAAGAA
This sequence comes from Columba guinea, assembly GCA_032206185.1. NCBI lineage: Eukaryota > Metazoa > Chordata > Aves > Columbiformes > Columbidae > Columba > Columba guinea. Next base: position 246,053 of record JAVLUU010000005.1, read on the forward strand.
AAGAGGCAGGAAGCAGGAGAGTGAGAGAAAAGGAAAGAAGAGACATGCAGCCAGACGAGGGGTTAGTGAGAGAGGATGGGACAGAGAACAGGATGAGAAGGAAATAAGGCAAGGCAAGGACAGGCAAGAACAGGCTAGGCACCAGGACATTTTTTTGATTTATAGTTTCTAGCACATTCGTCTTCAGACTAGGAGGAAAGCCATAAGACCGTATAGATTAGGCCCAACCAAAAAACCCAGCTACTTGAGACACTTAGACTAAGCCTAAAATACGAAGATCTCTCCATAAGGATGGTTTTTATACTGTACTTCCACAATCTGCTGGCAGTGCAAAAAAATAAGCTGCATATCTCCTTAGGTTGAGTCATGGTGCTTTGGGGCAGGGTCCATGCATGTCATGGGAATATTTCACAGTTTCTCCTCTGTTTTCAGTGTATTACACCAAAACACCCACCTGATGACATCCTTTCAAGAGTAAAGGCAGCAATTTACAGAATTCCGCTTCTTTGGGGAACTGAGAAATTGCTGAGCTGACAGCAAGTCCTGCAGTGTTCCTGTCACCTGCAGAGTCACCGCAGCCACTCCACGGTAGCGGGCATTGTGACAAAGGTTCTATGTCAGCTGGGTGTGGCAACCGAGCGCCCCCTAGGGGAGGGGGAGCCTGTCAGCCCCGGGCCTGTCACTGCCTGCTGTCCCTCCTGTCACCAGCCTGGCCTCTGAAAACTGGTCAAACCATGCCAAGACTTGGGGCCAAAGTGGACCCAAGCCTCCTACAGACAAGACAGGAAGAAAGATATGGGACAGAGGGAGAAAGCAAAGGGAGCAGGAAGATTAAAAAGTAGTGTTGGGCTGCAGGAGTGAGATGGAGGAATGGAAAGAAAAGAGGCAGGAAGCAGGAGAGTTAGAGAAAAGGAAAGAAGAGACGAAAGAAGAGACATGCAGCCAGACGAGGGGTTAGTGAGAGAGGATGGGACAGAGAACAGGATGGGAAGGAAATAAGGTAAGACAAGGACAGGCAAAGACAGGAAAGGCAAGGCTAGGCTGCAGGACATTTGTTTGCTTCATAGTTTCTTGGACAGTCGTCTTCAGACGAGGAGGAAAGCCATAAGACCTTATGGATTAGGCCCAAGCAAAAACCCCAGCTACTTGAGACACTTAGACTAAGCCTAGAGTACGACGATCTCTCCATAAGGATGGTTTTTATACTGTATTTCCACAATTTGCTGGCAGTACAAAAAAATAAGCTGCAGATCTACTTAGGCTGAGTCATGGTGGTTTGGTGTAGGGATCATGCATCTCATGGGAGTATTACCCCATTTCTACTCTGGTTTTCAGTGTATTACACACAAACCCCCACCTGATGACACCCTTTCAAGAGCAAAGGCAGCAATTTGCAGAATTCCGCTTCTTTGGGGAACTGATAAATTGCTGAGCTGACACCAAGTCCTGCAGTGTCCCTGTCACCTGCAGAGTCACCGCATCCTCGCTACGGTAGCGGGCATTGTGACAAAGGTGCTATGTCAGCTAGGTGTGGCAGCCCAGCGCCCCCTAGGGGAGGGGGAGCCTGTCAGCCCCGGGCCTCTCACTGCCTGCTGTCCCTCCTGTCACCAGCCAGGCCTCTGAAAACTGGTCAAACCATGCCCAGACTTGGGCCCATAGTGGCCCAAAGTCGCCAAGAGACAAGTCGGGAAGAAAGAAATGGGACAGAGGGATGAAGCGAAGGGAGCAGGAGAAAGGGAAGGAAGAATAAAAAGTAGTGTTGGGCTGCAGGAGTGAGACGGAGGAATTGAAGAAAAGAGGCAGGAAGCAGGAGAGTGAGAGAAAAGGAAAGAAGAGAGGAGAGAAGAGACATGCAGCCAGACGAGGGGTTAGTGAGAGAGGATGGGACGGAGAACAGGATGAGAAGGAAATAAGGCAAGGCAAGGACCGGCAAGGACAGGCAAGGCAAGGCTGGGCTGCAGGACATTTGTTTGCTTCATAGTTTCTAGCACATTTGTCTTCAGACAAGGACGAAAGCCATAAGACCTTATGGATTAGGCCCAAGCAAAAACCCCAGTTACTTGGGACACTTAGACTAAGCCTAAAATACGAAGATCTCTTCAAAAGGATGGTTTTTATACTGTACTTCCACAATCTGCTGGCAGTACAAAAAAATAAGCTGCAGATCTCCTTAGGCTGAGTCATGGTGGTTTGGTGCAGGGATCATGCATCTCATGGGAATATTTCAAAGTTTCTGCTCTGTTTTCAGTGTATTACACCAAAACACCCACCTGATGACATCCTTTCAAGAGCAAAGGCAGCAATTTCCAGAATTCCGCTTCTTTGGGGAGCTGAGAAATTCCTGATTTGACACCAAGTCCTGCAGTGTCCCTGTCACCTGCAGAGTCACTGCATCCTCGCCACGGTAGCGGGCATTGTGACAAAGGTTCTATGTCAGCTGGGTGTGGCAGCCAGGCGCCCCCTAGGGGATGGGGAGCCTGTCAGCCCCGGGCCTCTCACTGCCTGCTGTCCCTCCTGTCACCAGCCAGGCCTCTGAAAACTTGTCAAACCGTGCCCAGACGTGGGGCCAATTTGGCCCAAAGTCGCCAAGAGACAAGTCGGGAAGAAAGATATGGGACAGAGGGAGAAAGCGAAGGGAGCAGGAGAAAGGGAAGGAAAAATGAAAAGTAGTGTTGGGCTGCAGGAGTGAGATGGAGGAATCGAAAGAAAAGAGGCAGGAAGCAGGAGAGTGAGAGAAAAGGAAAGAAGAGACATGCATCCAGACGAGGGGTTAGTGAGAGAGGATGGGACAGAGAACAGGATGAGAAGGAAATAAGGCAAGGCAAGGACAGACAAGGACAGGCTAGGCAAGGCTAGGCTGCAGGACATTTTTTTGCTTTATAGTTTCTAGCACATGCGTCTTCAGACTTGGTGGAAAGCCATAAGACCGTATCGGTTAGGCCCAAGCAAAAACCCCAGCTACTTGAGACACTTAGACTAAGCCTAAAATACGAAGATCTCTCCATAAGGATGGTTTTTATACTGTACTTCCACAATCTGCTGGCAGTACAAAAAAATAAGATGCAGATCTCCTTAGGTTAAGTCATGGTGCTTTGGGGCAGGGACCATGCATGTCATGGGAATATTTCACAGTTTCTCCTCTGTTTTCAGTGTATTACACCAAAACACCCACCTGATGACATCCTTTCAAGAGCAAAGGCAGCAATTTGCAGAATTCCGCTTCTTCGGGGAAGTGAGAAATTGCTGAGCTGACACCAAGTCCTGCAGTGTCCCTGTCACCTGCAGAGTCACCGCATCCTTGCCACGGAGGCGGGCATTGTGACAAAGGTTCTATGTCAGCTGGGTGTGATTTTTGCTTCAGATTTTTGCTTCATAGTGATACACACACGCTATAAAATGTGGTTTGTGACACACACGCTTTCCAATGGGGTATGTGACACACACTCGCTGTCCAATGGGGTTTGTGACACACACACTGTGCAACGGGGTTTGTGACACACACACTGTCCAGTAGGGTTTGCGACACACACACGATCCAGGTGACTTTGTGACACACACTCTGTCCAATGGGGTTTCTTACACAGAGACTCTCCAGGGGTGTTTGTGATAAACACACTGTCCAAGGGGTTTGTGACACACACACTGTCTAATGGGGTTTGTGACAGACACGCTGTCCAATGGGGTTTGTGACACACACGCTATCCAATGGGTTTTGTGACACACACGCTATCCATTGGGGTTTGTGACACACACAATTTCCAATGGGGTTTGTGACACACACTCTGTCCAATGGGTTTTGTGACACACACACTGTCCAGGTGACTTTGTTACACACACGCTGTCCAATGGGTATTGTGACACACACACGTAGTCCAAGGGGCTTTGTGACACAGACACTGTCTGATGGGATTTGTGACACACACACTGTACAATGGGGTTTGTCACACACACTCTGTCCAATGGGGATTGTGACACATACACCCTGTCCAATGGGGTATGTGGACAGACACGTTGTCCTATGGGGATTGTGACACACACCCTGTGCACTGATGTTTGTGACACACACAATCTGTCTAATGGGGCTTGTGACACACACGCTGTCCAGTTGGTTTTGTGACACACATACTGTCCAATAGAGTTTGTGACACACAAACGCTATCCAATGTGGTTTGCGAAACACACACTTTCCAGTGGGGATTGTGAAAAACACACGCTGTCCAATGGTGTTTGTGACACAGATGCTGTCCAATGGGGTTTGTGACACACACACTGTCAAGGTGGGTTTGTGACACATGCGCTGTCCAATGGGGTTTGTTACACAGATAGTCTCCAGGGCTGTTTGTGGCACACACGCTGTCCAGAGGGTTTTGTGACACACGCACTCAACAACGGGTATTGTGAGACAAACACGCTGTCCAATGGGGTTTGTGACAGACACGCTGTCCAATGGGGTTTGTGACAGACACGCTGTCCAATGGGGTTTGTGACACACACACGCTGTCCACTGGGGTTTGTGACACACACACTGTCCAATGGGGATTGTGACAGAGACACGCTGTCCAATGGTGTTTGTGACACACACGCTGTCCAATGGGGTTTGTGACACAGACGCTGTCCAATGGGGATTGTAACCTACACACTGTCCAGTAGGGTTTCAGATATACACGCTGTCCAATGGGGTATGTGACACCCACTTTCCAATGGGGTTTGTGACACACACACTGTCCAGTGGGAATTGTGACACACACACGCTGTCCAATGGGGTTTGTGACACACACGCTGTCCAATGGGGATTGTGACAAACACGCTGTCCAATGGGGTTTGTGAACACACACGGTGTTCAGTGGGTTTTGTGACAAACACTGTCCAAAAGGGTTTGTGACAGACACACGCTAGCCAATGGGGTTTGTGAAACATACACTTTCCAAAGGGGTTTGTGACACACACTCTCTGTCCAATGGTGCTTGTGACACACACGCTGTCCAATGGGGTTCGTGACACACACGTTGTCCAATGGGTTTTGTGACTCACACACTGTCCAATGGAGATTGTGACACACACACTGTGTCCAATGGTGTTTGTGACACACACGCTGTCCAATAGGGTTTGTGACACACACACGCTATCAAATGGGGTTTGTGACACGCACACTTTATAATGGGGTTTTTGACACACACGCGCTATCCAATGGGGTTTGTGACACACACTTTCCAATGGGGTTTGTGACACACACACTGTCCAAAGAGGTTTGTGACACACACGATGTCCAATGGGGATTGTGACACGCACATTGTCCATGGGTGTTTGTGACACACACGCTCTCCAGTGGAGTTTGTGACACACAAACTGTCCAATGGGGTTTGTGACACACGCACTGTCCAATGGGTATTGTTACAAACACATGCTGTCCAATGGTGTGTGAGACACACACACTGTCCAATGGGGTTTGTGACACACACTTTCCAATGAGGTTTGTGACACACACGGTGTCCAGTGGGTTTTGTGACAAACACTGTCCTAAAGGGTTTGTGACAGACACACGCTATCCAATGGGGCTTGTGAAACATACACTTTCCAATGGGGTTTGTGACACACACTCTCTGTCCAATGGTGGTTGTGACACACAGGCTGTCCAATGGGGTTCGTGACACACATGCTGTCCAGTGGGTTTTGTGACACACACACTGTGTCCAATGGGCTTGTGACACACACGCTGTCTAATTATGTTTGTGACACATACACTGTCCAATAGGGATTGTGACACACACACGCTGTCCAATGGGGTCTGTGACACACACACTGTCCAAAGTGGTTTGTGACACACACGCTATCCAATGGGGTTTGTGATACTCACACTGTCCATGGATGTTTGTGACACACACGCTGTCCAGTGGGTTTTGTGACACACACACTGTCCAATGGGGTTTTGACACACTCGCTGTCCACTGGGGTTTGTGGCACACACACGCTATAAAATGGGGTTTGTGACACATACACTGTCCAATGTTGATTGTGACACACACACGCTGTCCAATGGTTTTTGTGACACACACGCTGTCCAATGGGGTATGTGACACACACGCTGTCCAATGGGGCTTGTAACACACACACTGTCCGATGGGGTTTGTGACACACACGCTGCCCAAAGGGGTTTGTGACACACACGGTGTCCAATGGGGTTTGTGACACACACGCTGTCCAATGGAGCTTGTGACACACATGCTGTCCAATGGGGTTTGTGACACACACACTGTCCAATGGGGCTTGTGACACACACACTGTCCAGTGGAGTTTGTGACACACACACTGTCCAAGGGTGTTTGTGACACACACGCTGTCCAATGGGCTTTGTGACACACACACTCTGTCCAATGGGTCTTGTGAAAAACACACTGTCCAGTGGGTTTCGTGGCACATGCACTCTGTCCAATAGCCTTGTGACACACACGCTGTCCAATGGTGTTTGTGACACACACACTGTCCAATGGGAATAGTGACACACACACTGTCCAAACTGGTTTGAAACACAAACGCTATGCAATGGGGCTTCTGACACTCACACTGTCCATGGGTGTTTGTGACACACACGCTGTCCAGTGGGTTTTTTCACACACACACAGTCCAATAGGGTTTGTGACATCACACGCTATCCAATATGTTTTAGACACACACACTGTCCAATGAGGATTGTGACGCACACACGCTGTCCAATGGTGTTCGTGACACACACTCTTTCCAATGGGGTTTGTGACACACACACGCTATCCAGTGGGGTTTGTGACACACACGCTAACCAATTGGGTTTGTTACACACAGACTGTCCAATAGTGTTTGTGACACGTATGCTGTTCAACGGGTTTCGTGACACACACACTAACCACGAGGGTTTGTGACACACACAGGCTATCCAATGGGTTTTGTGACACATAGACTTTCCAATGGGGTTCGTGACACACACATTATCCGAAGAGGTTTGTGACAGACACGCTGCCAATGGTGTGTGTGACACACACACTCTGTCCAATGGGGTTTGTGACACACATACTTTCTAATGGGGTTTTTGACACACACACGCTATCCAATGGGGTTTGTGACACATACACTTTCCAAGGGGGTTAGTGACACACACACTCTGTCCAAAGGGGTTTGTGATACACACGCTGTCCAATGGGGTTTGTGACACACACAAGCTGCCCAGTGGGGTTTGTGACACACACGCTGTCCAATGGGGATGGTGATACACACGATGTCCAATGGGGTTTGTGACACACACACACTGTCCAATGAGGACTGTGACACACACACGCTGTAAAATGGGGGTTATGACACACACACTTTCCAATGGGGTTTGTGACAACAAACTTTCCAATGGCGCTTGTGACAAACACGCTGTCCAATGGGGTTCCTGACACACACGCTGTCCAATGGGGATTGTGACAAACTCGATGTCCAACGGGGTTTGTCACACACGCACTCTGTCCAATGGGGTTTGTGACACACACGCTGTCCAATGGGGATGGTGATACACACGATGTCCAATTGGTTTGGTGACACACACACACTGTCCAATGAGGATTGTGACACACACACTCTGTAAAATGGGGGTTATGACACACACACTTTCCAATGGGGTTTGTGACGCACACACTTTCCAATGGCGCTTGTGACAAACACGCTGTCCAATGGGGTTCCTGACACACACGCTGTCCAATGGGGATTGTGACACACACACTCTGTCCAATGGGGTCTGTGACACACACGCTGTCCAGTTGGGTTTGTGACATACAACCTGTCCAAAGGGGTTTGTGACACACATACTTTCCAGTGGGTTTTGTGACAGACACACTGTCCAGTGGGGTTTGCGACACACACACTGTCCAATGGGGAATGTGACACACACACTCTGACCAATGGGGTTTATGACACACACGCTGTCCAAAGGTGTTTGTGACACACACACGCTATCCAATGGGTTTTGTGACACATACAATCTCCAATGTGGATTGTGACACACACACTTTCAAATGGGGTTTGTGACACACACTCGCTGTCCCATGGGGTTTGTGACACACACGCTGACGAATTGGTTTGGTTACACACACACTGTCTAATGGTGTTTGTGACATGCATGCTATCCAATGGGTTTTGTGACACACACACTGTCCAATGGGGATTGTGACACACACACTATCCAATGGGGTTTGTGACACACACGCTATCCTATGGGTTTTGTGAACATACACTGTCCAATGGGGAATGTGACACACACATGCTGTCCAATGGTGTTTGTGACACACACGCTGTCCAATGGGGATAGTGACACACACACTGTCCATAGGGTATTGTGACACAGACACACTGTCCAAAGAGGTTTGTGAAACACAGACCGTCAAAGGGGTGTGTGATACACACGCTATCCAATAGGGTTTTTGACACTCACACTGTCCATGGTTGTTTGGAACACACACGCTATCCAGAGGGTTTTGTGACACACACACTGTCCAACGGGGTTTTGACACACACGCTGTCCACTGGGGATTGTGACACACATACTGACTAGGGGGGTTTGTGACACACAGTCTGTCCAATGGGGTTTGTGAAACACACACTCTGTGCAATGGGGATTGTGACACACACCTTGTCCAATGGGGTTTGTGACACATACAATCTGTCCAATGGGGCTTGTGACACACGCACCCTGTAAAATGGGTTTGTGACACACACACGCTGTCCAATGGGGTTTGTGACACACACACTGTCCAATGGGTATTTTTTACACACACACGCTGTCCAATGGTGTTTGTGACACACACGCTGTACAATGGGGCTTGTGACACACACGCTCTGCAATGGGGTTTGTGACACACACTCTGTCCAATGGTGCTTTTGACACACACTCTGTCCAGTGGGGTTCGTGACACACACATGCTGTCCAATGGCGTTTGTGACACACACACTGTCCAAAGGGTTTTGTGACACACACACACTGTCCAAAGAAGATTGTGACACACACACGCTGACCAAAGGGTTTTGAGAAACACACACTGTCCAATGGTGTTTGTGACACACACGCTGTCCAATGGGGATTGTGACATACACACTGTCCAATAGGGTTTGTGACACACACATGCATTCCAATGGGGTATGTGAAACACATACTTTCTAATGGGGTATTTGACACACACACGCTGTACAATGGGGCTTGTGACACACACGCTCTGCAATGGGGTTTGTGACACGCACACAGTCCAATGGGAATTGGGACACACACACACTGTCTAATGGGGATTGTGACAGACACAGTGTCCAAAGGGGTTTGTGACACACACACACTGTCCAATCGGGATTGTGACACACACACTGTCCCATGGGATTTGTGACACACACGCTGTCCAATGGAGATTGTGAAACACACACTGTCCAATGGTGTTTGTTACTCGCGTGCTGTCCAATGGTGTTTGTGACACACACGCAGTCCAATGGGTTTCATGACACACATGCTGTCCAGTGGGGTTCATGACACACACATTCTCCAATTGGGTTTGTGTCACACACACGCTGTCCAATGGTGTTTGTGACACACTCGCTGTCTAATGGGGTTTGTGACACACACACTCTCCAATGGGGTTTCTGTCACAAACTCTGTCCAACTGGGATTGTGACACACACGCTGTCCAGGGAGGTTTGTGACACACACACTGACCAATGGCATTTGCGACACACACACGTTGACCAATTGGGTTTGTTACTAACGCACTGTCCAGTGGGGTTTGTGACACACACGCTGTCCAATGGGTTTGTCACACCCACTCTGTCCAATGGGGTTTCTGACAAACACACGCTGTCCAACAGTGTTTGTGACACACACGCTGTCCAATGGGGTTTGTGACACAGACATTGTACACGGGGGATTGTAACACACACACTGTCCAATGGGATTTGTGACACACACGCTGTCCAATGTGTTTTGTGACACGCATTCTGTCAAATGGGTTTTGTGACAAACACACTTTCCAATGGGGTTTCTGATACACACGCTGTCAAATGGGGTTAGTGACACACACTCTGTCCAGTAGGGTTTGTGACACAGACACGCTATCTTATTGTGTTTCTGACACACAAACTTTCTAATGGTTTTTGTGACACACACACACTATACAATGGTGTTTGTGACACACACACTTTCCAAAGGGTTTTGTGAAACACACACTGTCCATTGGGGTTTGTCACAAACACACGCTTTCCAATGGTGTTTGTGACACACACACTCTAAAATGGGGTTTCTGACACAAACGCTGTCCAATGGGGACTGTGACAGACACGGTGTCCAATGGCTTTTATGATACACACAGTGTCCAATGGGGTTTGTGAAACACACTCTGTCCAATGGGGATTGTGACACACACGCTGTCCAATGGAGATTTTGAAACACACACTGTCCCACGAGATTTGTGACACACATGCTGTCCAGTGGGTTTTGTGAACACACACACTCTGTCCAATGGGCTTGTGAAACACACACGCAGTCCAATAGTGTTTGTGACACACACTCTATCCCATGGGGTTTGTGACAGACACACTGTCCAATGGGGATTGTGACACACTCACACTATTCAATGGGGTTTGTGACACACACACTTTCTAACGGGGTTTGTGACACACACGCTATTGAATGGGTTTTGTGACACACACACTGTCCAATGGGGATTGTGACACACACAAGCTGTTCAATGGGTGTTGTGACACACACGCTGTGCAGTGGTGTTTGTGTCACACAGACTGTACAATGGGGATTGTGACACACACACGCTGTCCAATTGGGTTTGTGAAACACACGATGTCCAGTGGGGTTTGTGACACACACACTGTCCAATAGGTTTTGTGACATACACACGCTATCCAATGGGGATTGTGACACACACATGCTATCCAATGAGGTTTGTGACACACACACTTTCCAATACGGTTTGTGACATGCACACTTTCCAAAGGGGTTTGTGACACACACGCTAACCAATTGGATTTGTTACACACACACTGTCCAATGGTGTTTGTGACACGCATGCTGTCCAATGGGGTTTGTGACACACACTCTGTCCCATGGGATTTGTGACACACGTACTCTATCCAATGAGGTTTGTGACACATACACTTTCCAATGGTGTTTGTGACACAAACAGTCTGTCCAAAGCCGCTTGTGATACACACGCTGTCCAATGGTGTTTGTGACACGTACACTGTCCATGGGTGTTTGTGACACACACGCTGTCCAGTGCGGTTTGTGACACACACACTGTCCAAAAGGGTTTGTGACACACACAGTGTCCACGAGGGTTTGTGACACACACGCCGTCCAATGGCTTTTATGATACACACACTGTCCAATGGGGTTTGTCACACACACTCTGTCCAATGGGGATTGTCGCAGACACACTCTGACCAATGGGGCTTGTGACATACACTCTGTCCAATGGGGTTTGTGACACGCACACTGTCCAATAGCACTTGTGACACACATGCTGTCCAGGTGAGTTTGTGGCACACACGCTGTCCAGTGGGGTTTGTGAGACACATATTGTCCAATGGGTACTGTGACACAAAGATGTTGTAAAAATGAGGTTTGTGACACACACACTGTCAAATGGGGTTTGTCACACACGCACTCTGTCCAAAGGGGCTTGTGACACACACGCTGTGCAATGGGGTTCATGACACAGACGCTGTCAAGTGGGTTTTGTGACACACACACTGTCCAGCGGGGTTTGTGACACACATATGGTATCCAATGGGGTTTGTGACATACACACGCTATTCAATGGGGCTCATGAAAAACACGCTCTGTCCAATTGGGCTTGTAACACACACTCTGTCGAAAGGGGATTGTGACACAAACTCTGTCCAATGGGGTTTGTGACACACACACTGTCCAGGGGTTTTTGTGACACACAAGCTGTCCAGAGGTGTTTGTGACACACAGACTGTCCAATGGGGTTTGGGAAACACACGCTGTCCAATGGGGATTGTGACACACACACTGTCCAGGGGGGTTTGTGACACACACGCTGTCCAATGAGGATTGTGACACACACACTGTCCAGGGGCGTTTGTGACACACACGCTGTCCTGTGGGGTTTGTGACACATACACTGTCCAAAGATTTTTGACACACACATGCTGTCCAATAGTGTTTGTGACACACACACACTGTGAAATGGGGTTTGTGACACAAACACTGTCCAGGGGGGTTTGTGACACACACACTGTCCAATGGGGTATGTCACACACACTCTGTCCAATTGTGATTGTGACACACAAACTCTGTACACTGGGGTATGTGAAACAAACACTGTCCTTTGTTGTTTGTGACACACACGCTGTCCAATGGTGATTGTGACACACGCGATGTCCAGGGGGGGTTGTGACACACATGCTGCCTAATGGGGTTCGTGACACACACACTGTCCAGTACAGTTTGTAACACACTATCCAATGGGGTTGGTGACACACACACTTTCCCATGCGATTTGTGACACACAGGCTGTCCAATAGGGTTTGTGACACAGACACGCTATCCAATGGGGTTTGAGACACACACACTCTGTCCAATGGGTATTGTGACACACACACGCTGTCCAATGGGGTTTGTGACACACATGCTGTCCAATGGGGATTGTGACACATACACTCTGTCCAGTGGGGTCTGTGACACACACGCAGTGCAGTGGGTTTTGTGACACATACACTTTCCAATGGGCTTTGTGACACACACGCTGACCAATTGGGTTTGTTACACACACACTGTCCAATGGTGTTTGCAACACGCATGCTATCCAATGGGGTTTGTGACACACACACTCTGTCCACTGGTGCTTGTGACACACATTCTGTCCATTGGGTTTTGTGACACACACACTGTCCAAGGGGGTTTGTGACACACACGCTGTCCAATGTGGTTGATGACACACAAACATTGTCCAATGGGGATTGTGACACACACACGCTGTCCAATGCGGTTTATGAAACACACGCTGTCTAATAGGGTTTGTGACACACAAACACTGTACAATGGGGACTGTGACACACACACACTGTCCAATGGGGTTTGTTACACACACACTCTGTCCAATGCCGCTTGTGACACACACGATGTCCCATGGGGTTTGTGACGCACACACTGTCCAATGGGGATTGTGACACACACACGCTGTTTAATGGGGTTTGTGACATGCACGATGTCCAATGGGGTTTGTGACACGCACACTGTCCAATGGGGTTTCTGACACACACAGTGTCTACGGGGTTTTGTGACACACAAGCTGTCCAAAGGGGTTTGTGGAACACACGGTGTCCAATGGGGTTTGTGACACACAAACACTGTCCAATTGGGATTGTGACACACACACGCTGTCCAATGGTGTTTATGACACACACGCTGTCCAATGGTGTTTGTGAGACACACGCTGTCCAATAGGGTTTGTGACACAAAATATGTCCAATGGGGTTTGTGAGACACACACTGTCCAAAAGGGTTTGTGACACACACGATGTCCAATGGGGTTTGTGACACGCACACTGACCAATGGGGTTTGTGACACACACAGTGTCCAATGGGTATTGTGACACACACACTGTGCAAAGGGGATTGTGTCACACACACTGTCCAAAGGGGTTTGTGACACACACGCTGTCCTGTGGGGTTTGTGACACATACACTGTCCAAAGATTTTTGACACACACATGCTGTCCAATAGTGTTTGTGACACACACACACTGTGAAATGGGGTTTGTGACACAAACACTGTCCAGGGGGGTTTGTGACACACACACTGTCCAATGGGGTATGTCACACACACTCTGTCCAATTGTGATTGTGACACACAAACTCTGTACACTGGGGTATGTGAAACAAACACTGTCCTTTGTTGTTTGTGACACACACGCTGTCCAATGGTGATTGTGACACACGCGATGTCCAGGGGGGGTTGTGACACACATGCTGCCTAATGGGGTTCTTGACACACACACTGTCCAGTACAGTTTGTAACACACTATCCAATGGGGTTGGTGACACACACACTTTCCCATGCGATTTGTGACACACAGGCTGTCCAATAGGGTTTGTGACACAGACACGCTATCCAATGGGGTTTGAGACACACACACTCTGTCCAATGGGTATTGTGACACACACACGCTGTCCAATGGGGTTTGTGACACACATGCTGTCCAATGGGGATTGTGACACATACACTCTGTCCAGTGGGGTCTGTGACACACACGCAGTGCAGTGGGTTTTGTGACACATACACTTTCCAATGGGCTTTGTGACACACACGCTGACCAATTGGGTTTGTTACACACACACTGTCCAATGGTGTTTGCAACACGCATGCTATCCAATGGGGTTTGTGACACACACACTCTGTCCACTGGTGCTTGTGACACACATTCTGTCCATTGGGTTTTGTGACACACACACTGTCCAAGGGGGTTTGTGACACACACGCTGTCCAATGTGGTTGATGACACACAAACATTGTCCAATGGGGATTGTAACACACACACGCTGTCCAATGCGGTTTATGAAACACACGCTGTCTAATAGGGTTTGTGACACACAAACACTGTACAATGGGGACTGTGACACACACACACTGTCCAATGGGGTTTGTTACACACACACTCTGTCCAATGCCGCTTGTGACACACACGATGTCCCATGGGGTTTGTGACGCACACACTGTCCAATGGGGATTGTGACACACACACGCTGTTTAATGGGGTTTGTGACATGCACGATGTCCAATGGGGTTTGTGACACGCACACTGTCCAATGGGGTTTCTGACACACACAGTGTCTACGGGGTTTTGTGACACACAAGCTGTCCAAAGGGGTTTGTGGAACACACGGTGTCCAATGGGGTTTGTGACACACAAACACTGTCCAATTGGGATTGTGACACACACACGCTGTCCAATGGTGTTTATGACACACACGCTGTCCAATGGTGTTTGTGAGACACACGCTGTCCAATAGGGTTTGTGACACAAAATATGTCCAATGGGGTTTGTGAGACACACACTGTCCAAAAGGGTTTGTGACACACACGATGTCCAATGGGGTTTGTGACACGCACACTGACCAATGGGGTTTGTGACACACACAGTGTCCAATGGGTATTGTGACACACACACTGTGCAAAGGGGATTGTGTCACACACACTGTCCAAAGGGGTTTGTGACACACACGCTGTCCAATGGGGTTCGTGACACACAAACACTGTCCAATGGGTATTGTGACACACACACGCTGTCCAAAGGGGTTTGTGAAACACACACAGGCTGTACAATGGGTTTTGTGACACACACACTGCCCAAAGGGGTTTGTGACACACACGATGTGCAAGGGGTTTTGTGACACACACACACTATACAATGGGGTTGGTGACACACACACTGTCCAATGGGTATTGTGACACACACACTGTCAAAAGGAGATTGTGTCACACACACTCTGTACAATGGGGTTTGTGACACGCACACTGTCCAATAGGTTTTGTGACACACACACACACTATACAATGGGGTTTGTGACACACACACTCTGTCCAATGGGTATTGTGACACACACTGTCCAAAGGGTATTGTGTCACACACTCTGTCCAGTGGGGTTTGTGACACACACACTGTCCAATAGGGTTTGTGACACACACACGCTGTCCAATGGGGTTTGTGAGACACACGCTGAACAATTGGGTTTCTTACACACACACTGTCCAATGGTGTTTCCGACACACAGGCTGTCCAAAGGGTTTTGTGATGCACACACTGACCAGCAGGGTTTGTGACACACACACACTGTCCAATGGCGCTTGTGACACACACGCTGTCCAATGGGGTTCGTTACACAATTCTGTCCCATGGGGTTTGTGACACGCACACTGTCCAATGGGGATTGTGACACACACACTGTCCAATGGGTTTGTGACACTCACATGCTGTCCAATGGGTCTTGTGACACCCACGCTGTCCAATGGGGTTTTTTGCACTCACGCTGTACAATGGGGTTTGTGACACACACAGTGCCCAATAGGGTTTGTGACACACTCACGCTGTCCAATGTGGTTTGTGACACACATACTTTCAAATGGGGTTTGTGACACACACGCTATCCAATGGGTTTTATGACACACACACTGTTCAACGGGGATTGTGACACACACACGCTGTCCCATGAGGTTTGTGAGACACACGCTGTCCGATGGGGTTTGTGACACATACGCTGTACAATGGGGTTTGTGACACACACAGTGCCCAATAGGGTTTGTGACACACACACGCTGTCCAATGTGGTTTGTGACACACATACTTTCAAATGGGGTTTGTGACACACACGCTATCCAATGGGTTTTATGACACACACACTGTTCAACGGGGATTGTGACACACACACGCTGTCCCATGAGGTTTGTGAGACACACGCTGTCCGATGGGGTTTGTGACACATACGCTGTCTAATGGGGTTTGTGACACACACACTGACCAAGAGGGTTTGTGACACACACTCGCTGTCCAATGGGATTTGTGACACACATGCTGTCCAATGGTGTTTGTGACACAAACTCTGTCCAATGGGGTTTGTGATACATACACTGTCCAAAAGGGTTTGACACACACGGTGTCCAAGGGGGTTTGTGCCAGGCACACTGTCCAGTGGGGTTTGTGACACACAAGCTGTCCAATGGGTATTGTGACACACACACTGTCCAATGGGTATTGTGATACAGACACTGTGAAAGGGGGATTGTGTCACACACACGCTGTCCAATGGTGTTTGTGACACACACTCTGTCAAATGGGGTTTGTGACACACACACGTTGTCCAATGGTGTTTGTGACACACACGCTGTCGAATGGGGCTTGCGACACACATGCTCTCCAGTGGGTTTTGAGACACACACACTGTCCAATAGGGTTTGTGACACACACAAGCTATCCAATGGGTTTTGTGACACATACAATTTCCAAAGGGGTTTGTGACACACACGCTCTGCCCAATGGTGCTTGTGACACACACACACTTTTTAATGGGGTTTATAACACACACGCTATACAATGGATTTTTTGACACACGCACTGTCCAATGGGGATTGTGACATACACACTGTCCAATAGGGTTTGTGACACACACACGCTATCCAATGGGGTTTTTGACACACACGATGTCCAATGGGATTTGTGACACACACACTCTGTCCAATGGGTCTTGTGACACACAAGCTGTCCAGTTGGATTTGTGACACACACACGATATCCAATGGGGTTTGTGACACACACATGTTCCAATGGGATTTGTGACACACACACGCTGTCCAATGGGGTTTGTGACACACACACTGTCCAAAGGGGTTTGTGACACACATGATGTCCAATGGGGTTTGTGACACGCACACTGTCCATGGGTGTTTGTGACACACACGCTGTCCAGCGGGGTTTGTGACACACACACTGTCCAAAAGGATTTGTTACACACAGGATGTCCAATGGGGTTTATGAAACACACGATGTCCAGTGGGGTTTGTGACACACACACTGTCAAATGGGGTTTGTGACACACACCGTGTCTATGGGGGTTTGTGACACACACGCTGTCCAATGGGGTTTGTCACACACACACTCTGTCCAATGGGGTTTGTGACACAGATGCTGTCCAATGGAGTTTGAGACACACAAAAACTGTCCAATGGGAATTGTGAGACACACTCACTGTCCAATGGGGTTTGTGACACACACACACACTGTCCAATGGGGATTGTGACACACACACGCATCCAATGGGGTTTGTGAAACACACACTGTCCAAAGGGATTTGTGACACACATGATGTCCAGTGGGGTTTGTGACACGCACACTGTCCAAAAGAATTTGTGACACACACGATGTCCAATGGGGTTTATGACACACACGATGTCCAATGGGGTGTGTGACACACACAGTGTCTACGGGCGTTTGTGACACACACGCTGTCCAATGGGGTTTGTGACACACACACTGTCCAATGGGGTTTGTGACACACACACGCTATCCAATGGGGTTTTGACACGCACATTTTATAATGGGGTTTGTGACACACACACACTGTCCCATAGGGTTTGTGACAAACACGCTGTCCAGTGGGTTTGTGACGGACAAACTGTCCAATGGTGTTTGTGACTCACACTCTGTCAAATGGGGTTTGTGACACACACACGCTGCCAATGGGATTTGTGACACACACACTGTGCAATGGGGTTTGTGACAGAAATTCTGTCCAATGGGTTTTGTGACACAGACACTGTCCAATGCGTATTGTGACACTCACATGCTGTCCAATGGGGTTTGTGACACACACGCTGTCCAATGGTGTTTGTGACACAAATTCTGTCCAATGGGGTTTGTGACACACACACTGTCCAATGCATATTGTGACACACACATGCTGTCCAATGTGGTTTGTGACACACATGCTGTCCAACGTGATTTGTGACACACACGCTATCCAATGTGTTTGTGACACATACACTTTTCAATGGGGTTTGTGACACCACACTCTCTCCAATGGTGCTTGTGACACAAACGCTGTCCAATGGGGTTCGTGACACACACGCTGTCCAGTGGGTTTTGTGACACACACACTCTGTTCAATGGGCTTGTGACACGCACGCTGTCCAATAGTGTTTGTGACAAACACTCTGTCCCATGGGGTTTGTGACACACACGCTGTCCAATGGTGTTTGTGACACACACGCTGTCCAATGGGGCTTGTGACACTCACACTGTCCATGGGTGTTTGTGACACACACGCTGTCCACTGGGGATTGTGACACACGCACTGTCCAGGGGGGTTTGTGACACACACACTGTCCACGGCGGTTTCAGACACACACAATGTCCAATGGGGTTTGTGACACAAAGTCGGTCCAATGGGGTTTGTGTCACACACACTGTCCAATAGGTATTGTTACACACAATCGCTATCCAATCGGGTTTGTGACAGACACGCTATACAATGGGGTTTGTGACACACACGCTGTCTAATGGGGTTTGTGACACACACACTCTGTCCACTGGGGCTTGTGACACCCACGCTGTCCAGTGGGGTTTGTGACACACACGAGGTCCAATGGGTTTTGTGACACACACGCTATCCAGTGGGGTTTGTGACACACCACTGTCTAATAGGGTTTGTGACACACACACGCTATCCAAAGGAATTTGTGGCACACATATTTCCCAATGGTGTTTGTGACACACACACTTTCTAATGGGGTTTGTGACACACACAAGCTATCCATTGGGCTTTGTGACACATACACTTTCCAATGGGGATTGTGACACACACACTTTCTAATGGGGTTTGTGACAAACACCCTGACCCATTGGGTTTCTTACACACACACTGTCCAATGGTTTTTGCGACACGCATGCTGTCCAATGGGTTTTGAGACACGCACACTAACCAGGAGGGTTTGTGACACACACACACTATCCAATAGGATTTGTGACACACACACACTATGTCCAATGGGTCTTGTGACACACACGCTGTCCAATGGGATTCGTTGCACACACGCTATCCAATGGTGTTTGTGACACACACTCTGTCAAATGCGGTTTGTGACACACACGTTGTCAAATGGGATTTGAGACACACACTGTCCAAAGAGGTTTGTTACACACACACACTGTCCAATGGGGTTTCTGACACTACACGCTGTCCAGTGGGGTTTGTGACACACACACTGTCCAAAGGTGTTTGTGACACACACACTATCCAATAGTGTTTGTGACGCTAACTCTGTCCAATGGGGTTTGTGACACACACGCTATCCAATGGGATTTGTGACACACACTCTGTCCAAAGGAGATTGGGACACACACACACTGTCCAGTGAGTGTTTGTGACACACACGCTGTCCAATGGTTTTTGTAACACACACACTGTCCAATAGGGTTTGTGACACACAAACACTGTCCAATGGGGCATTGTGACACACACACGCTGTCCAATGGGGTTTGTGACACACACACGCTGTCTAATGGGGTTTCTGACACACATGCTGTCCAATGGGGATTGTGACACACACGCTATCCAATGGAGATTGTGACACACGCGCTGTCCAATGGGGTTTGTGACACACACACTCTGTCCAAAAACGCTCGTGACACACACGCTGTCCCAAGGAGTTTGTGACAAACACACGCTGTCCAATGGCGTTTGTTACACACACACTGTCCAAAGGGGTTTGTGACACACAGGATGTCCAATGGGGTTTGTGACACACACGCTGTCCAATGGGTTTTGAGACACGCACACTGACCAGGATGGTTTGTGACACACACACACTATCCAATAGGATTTGTGACACACACACTGTCCTGTGGGTATTCTTATACACACACTCTGTCCAATGGGGCTTGTGACACACACGCTGTCCAATGGGATTTGTGACACACACGCTGTCTAATGGGGATTGTGACACACACACTGTCCAGTAGGGTTTGTGACACACACATGATATCCAAAGGGGTTTGTGACACACACACTTTCCAATGGGGTTTGTGACACACCCACGCTATCCAATGGGGTTTGTGACACACACCCTGTCCAATGGGGATTGTGACATACACACTGTACAATAGGGTTTGTGACACACACACGGTATCCAATGGGGTTTGTGACACACACACGCTGTCCCATGGGGTTTGTGACACACACGCTGACCAATTGGGTTTGTTACCCACACACTGTCCAGTGGTGTTTGTGACACACAGGCTATCCAATGGGTTTTGTGATACACACACTTTCCAATTGGGATTGTGACACACACACTCTGTCCAATGGTGTTTGTGGCACGCACCCTGTTCAATGAAGTTTGTGACACAGACGCTGTCCAATGGGAATTGTGACCTACACACTGTCCAATAGAGTTTGTGACACACACGCGCTATCCAATGGGGTTTGTGATGCACACACTTTCCAATGGGGTTTGTGACACACACAAGCTGTGGCATGGGGTTTGTGACACACATGCTCTCCAATGGGGTTTCTGAAACTACACGCTGTCCAATGGGGTTTGTGACACAAATACTGACCAGGAGGGTTTGTGACACACACACGCTGTCCAATGGGGTTTGTGACACACACACTGTCCGAATGGTTTGTGATACACACACTGGTCAAAGGGTTTGTGACACACACTCTGTCCAATGATGTTTGTGACACAAACTCTGTCCAATGGTGTTAGTGACACACACGCTGTCCAATGGGATTGTGACCTACACACTGTCCAATAGGGTTTGCGACACACACGCTATCCACTGGGGTTTGTGACACGCACAATTTATAATGGGGTTTGTGACACACACACGGTATCGAATGGGGTTTGTGACACACATTGTCCAATGGGGTTTGTGACACAGACACTGACCAGGAGGGTTTGTGACACACACACGCTGTCCAGAGGGGTTTGTGACACACACACTGTGCAATGGGGATTGTGACACACACGCTGTGCAATAGGGTTTGTGACACACACACTGTCCAATGGTGTTTGTGACACACACGCTGTCCAATATGGTTTGTGACACAAACTCTGTCCCATGGGGTTTGTGGCACAGACACTGTCCAACGGGGATTTTGAAACACACACGCTGTCCAATGGCGTTTGTGACACACACGATGTCCAATGGGGTTTGTGACACGCACACTGTCCATTGGTGTTTGTGACTCACACGCTGTCCAATAGGGTTTGTGGCACAAACTCTGTCCAATGGGGTTTGTGAAACGCACACTGTACATGGGTGTTTGTGACACGCACACTGTCCAATGGGTATTGTTACACACACACGCTGTCCAATGATGTTTGTGACACACACGTTGTCCAATGGGCTTGTGACAAAAACGCTGTCCTGTGGGTTTTTTTACACAAACACTGTCCAGGGGGGTGTGAGACACTCACACTGTCCAATGGCATTCGTGACACACACAGTGTCCAGGGAGGTTTATGACACACACGCTGTCCAGTGGGGTTTGTGACATACACACTGTCCAATAGGGTTTGTGACACACACATGCTATCCAAAGGGGTTTGTGACACGCACACTTTCTAATGGGGTTTGCGACACACACACGCTATCCAATGGGGTTTGTGACACACACGTTATCCAATGGGTTTTGTGACACACACACTGTCCAATGGGTATTGTTACACACACACGCTGTCCAATGGGGTTTGTGACACACACACTGTCCAATGGGGTTTGTGACACACACACTTTCTAATGGAGTTTGTGACACACACACTCTGTGCAATGGGGTTTCTAACACACACGGTGTCCAACAGGGATTGTGACACACATGCTGTCCAATGGGGTTTGTGAAACACACACTCTGTCCAATGGGGTTTGAGACACACACGCTGTCCAATGGTGTTTGTGACACACACACTCTGCTCAATGGGGTTTGCTACACACACACTTTCCTATGGGTTTTGTGACACACACACTTTCTAATGGAGTTTGTGACAGACACGCTGTCCCATGGGGTTAGGGACACACACACTGTCCAACAGGATTTTGACACACACACGCTGTCCAATGGGGGTTGTGACACTCTCACTGTCCAAAGGGGTTTGTGACACACAGGATGTCCAATGGGGTTTATGACACATACACACTGTCCAAAGGGGTTTGTGACACACATGATGTCCAATGGGTTATGTGACACGCACACTGTCCAGTGGGGTTTGTGATACACACATTGTCCAAAAGGGTTTGTGACACTCACGATGTCTAATGGGGTTTGTGACACACACACTCTGTCCAATGGGGTTTCTGACACACACGCTGTGCAATGCGGATAGTGACACACACGCTGTCCAATGGGGATTGTGACACAAACGCTGTCCAGAGGGGTTTGTGACACGCACACTGTCCAATGGGGTTTGTGACACATACAGTGTCTGCGAGGTTTTGTGACACACACGCTGTCCAATAGGTTTTGTGACACACACACGCTGTCCAAAGGGGTTTGTGACACACATACTGTCTAATGGGGATTTTGACACACACACGCTGTCCAATGGTGTTTGTGACACACACCCTGTCCAATGGGGCTTGTGACACATACGCTGTCCAATGGGGTTTGAGACACACACGCTGTCCAATGGGGTTTGTGACACACAGACTCTGTTCAATGGGGTTTGAGACACTCACGCTGTCCAGTGGTGTTTGTGACACACACGCTGTCCAGTGGGTTTTGTGACACTCACACTGTCCAGTAGGGTTTGTGACACACACACGCTATGCAATGGGGTTTGTGACACATAAACTTTTTAATGGGGTTTGTGACAAACACTCCGTCCATTGGTGCTTGTGACACACACGCTGTCCATTGAAGTTCGTGACACACACATGCTGTTCAATGGCGTTTGTGACACACACACTGTCCAAAGGGGTTTGTGACACACACGCTGTCCAGTGGGTTTTCTGACAAACACACTGTCCAAAGGAGATTGTGACACACACACGCTGACCAAAGAGGCTTGTGACACACACGCTGTCCAATGGGGATTGTGACATATACACTGTCCAATAGGGTTTGTGACACACACATTTATTCCAATGGGGTTTGTGACACACACACTGACCAGGAGGTTTTGTGACACACACACGCTGTCCATTCGGGTTTTTGACACACACACTGTCCAATGGTGTTTGTGGCACATACACACTGTACAATGGGGAATGTGACACACACACTGTCCAGGGGGGTTTGTGACACACACTCTGCACAATGGCATTCGTGACACACACAGTGTCCACATGGGGTTTATGACACACACTGTCCAATGGGTATTGTTACACACACACGCTGTCCAATGGGGTTTGTGACACACACACTGTCCAATGGGTATTGTTACACATACACGCTGTCCAATGGGGTGTGTGACACACACACAGTCCAATGATTATTGTTACACACACACGCTGTCCAATGGGGTTTGTGACACACACACGAACCAATAGAGTTTGTGACACACACACGCTATCCAATTGTATTTGTGACACACACACTTTCCAATAGAGTTTGTGACACACATACCCTATCCAATGGGATTAGTGACACACACACTTTCCAATGGGGTTTGTGACACACACACTCTGTGCAATGGGGTTTCTGACACACACGCTGTCCAATGGGGATTGTGACACACACGCTTTTCAATGGGGATTGTGACACACACGCTGTCCAGAGGGGCTTGTGACACGCACACTGTCCAATGGGGTTTGTGACACATACAGTGTCTGCAAGGGTTTGTGACACACAAGCTGTCCAATGGGATTTGTGACACACACACTGTCCAATGGGTATTGTTACACATACACGCTGTCCAATGGTGTTTGTGACACACACTCTGTCCAATGGGGTTTGAGACACACACGCTGTCCAATGGGGTTTGTGACACACACACTGTCCAATGGGTATTGTTACACATACACGCTGTCCAATGGTGTTTGTGACACACAAGCTGTCCAATGGGGTTCGTGACACACACGCTGTCCAGTGGGGTTTGTGACACACACGATGTCCAATGGGTTATGTGACACGCACACTGTCCATTGGCGTTTGTGATACACACACTGTCCAAAAGGCTTTGTGACACACACGATGTCTAATGGGGTTTGTGATACACACACTCTGTCCAATGGGGTTTCTGACACACACGCTGTGCAATGGGGATTGTGACACACACGCTCTCCAATGGGGATTGTCACACACACGCTGTCCAGAGCGGTTTGTGACAGGCACACTGTCCAATGTGTTTGTGACACACAAACACTGTACAATGGGGATTGTGACACACACGATATCCGAAGGGGTTTGTGACAAACACGATGTTCAATGGGATGTGTGACACGCACACTGTCCAAAGGGGTTTGTGACAAACACGATGTCCAATGGGGTTTGTGACACATACACACTGTACAATTGGGATTGTGACACACACGCTGTCCAGTGGGCTTTGTGACACACACACTGTCCAAAGGGGTTTGTGACACACACGATGACCAATGGGTTATGTGACACCCACACTGTCCAGTGGGGTTTGTGACGCACACAGTGTCTAATGGGGTTTGTGAAACACACACTCTGTCCAATGGGGATTGTGACACGCACGCTTTCCAATGGGGATTGTGACACACACGCTGTCCAGAGGGGTTTGTGACACGCACACTGTCCAATGGGGTTTGTGACACATACAGTGTCTGCGAGGGTTTGTGACACACAAGCTGTCCAATGGGGTTTGTGACACACACACTGTCCAATGGGTATTGGTACACATACACGCTGTCCAATGGTGTTTGTGACACACACGCTGTCCAAAGGGGCTTGTGACACATACGCTGTCGAATGGGGTTTGTGACACACACAGTGTATACGGGGGTTTGTGACACACACGCTGTCCAATGGGGTTTGTGACACACCCACGCTGTCCAAAGGGGATTGTGACACACATACTTTCTAATGGGGTTTTTGACACACACACGCTATCAAATGGGGTTTGTGACACACACTCTGTACAATGGGTTTTGTGACACACACACTGTCCAATTGTATTGTTACACCCACACGCTGTCCAATGGGGTTTGTGAACACACACACTGTCCAATTCGGTTTGTGACAAACACGCTGTCCAATGGGGTTTGTTACACTCAGACGCTGTCCAATGGTGTTTGTGACACACAGGCTGTCCAATGGGGCTTGTGACACACACGCTGTCCAATGGGTTTTGTGACACACACACTGTCTAATAGGGTTTGTGACACACAAACTCTATCCAATGGGGTTTGTGATACATACACTTTCCAATGGGGCTTGTGATACACACACTCTGTCCAATGGTGCTTCTGACAAACACGCTGTCCAATGGGTTTTGTGACACACACCCTGTCCAAAGGGGTTTGTGACACACACTCTGTCCAATGGGGATTGTGGCACACAAACACTGTAATATGGGGATTGTGACACACACACGCTGTCCAATGGGGTTTATGACACACAGACTGTCCAAAGGGGTTTGTTACACACAAACACTGTACAAAGGGGACTACGACACACACACGCTGTCCAATGGGGTTTATGAAACACATGCTGTCCAATGGGGTTTGTCACACCAACACTGTACAATGGGGATTGTGACACATACGATGACCAGTGGGGATTGTGACACACACGCTGTCCAATGGTTTTTGTGACACACACACTGTCCAATGGGGACTGTTACACACACACGCTGTCCAGTGGGTGTTTGTGACACACACACGCTTTCCAATGGGGTTTGTGACACACACACTGACGGGGAGGGGTTGTGACACACACACGCTATCCAATGGGTTTTGTGAAACATACACTTTCCAATGGGGTTTGTGACACACACACTCTGTCCAATGGTCTTGTGACACACTTGCTGTCCAATGGTTACTGTGACACACACACGCTGTCCAAAGCGGTTTGTGACACACAAACTGTCTAAAGGAATTTGTGACACACACGCTGTCCAATGGGGTTTGTGACACAAACGCTGTCCAATGAGATTTGTGACACACACGCTGTCCAATGGGGTTTGTGACACAAACGCTGTCCAATGAGATTTGTGACACACACTGTCCAATGGGGTTTCTGACACACACGCTGTCCAATGGGGTTTGTGACACACACACTGACCAGGAGGTTTGTGACAAACACACGCTGTCCAATGGGGTTTGTGACACTCACACTGTCCAATGGTGTTTGTGAAACACACGCTGTCCAATGGGGCTTGTGACAAAAACTCTGTCCAATGGGGTTTGTGACACAAACGCTGTCCAATGAGATTTGTGACACACACTGTCCAATGGGGTTTCTGACACACACGCTGTCCAATGGGGTTTGTTACACACATGCTGTCCAATAAGGATTGTGACACACACACGCTGTCCAGTGGGATTTGTGACACATACACTTTCCAATGGAGTTTGTGACACACACACTCTTTCCAATGGTGCTTGTGACACACATGCTGTCCAAAGGGATTCGTGACACACACGCCGTGCAGTAAGTTTTGTGACACACACACTCTGTCCAATGGTCTTGTGACACACTTGCTGTCCAATGGGGATTGTGACACACACGCTGTCCAGAGGGGTTTGTGACACGCACACTGTCCAATGGGGTTTGTGACACATACAGTGTCTGCGAGGGTTTGTGACACACAAGCTGTCCAATGGGGTTTGTGACACACACACTGTCCAATGGGTATTGGTACACATACACGCTGTCCAATGGTGTTTGTGACACACACGCTGTCCAAAGGGGCTTGTGACACATACGCTGTCCAATGGGGTTTGTGACACACACGCTGTCCAGTGGGTTTTGAGAAACACACTCTGTCCAATGGGGTTTGTGACACACACAGTGTATACGGGGGTTTGTGACACACACGCTGTCCAATGGGGTTTGTGACACACCCACGCTGTCCAAAGGGGATTGTGACACACATACTTTCTAATGGGGTTTTTGACACACACACGCTATCAAATGGGGTTTGTGACACACACTCTGTACAATGGGTTTTGTGACACACACATTGTCCAATTGTATTGTTACACCCACACGCTGTCCAATGGGGTTTGTGAACACACACACTGTCCAATTCGGTTTGTGACAAACACGCTGTCCAATGGGGTTTGTTACACTCAGACGCTGTCCAATGGTGTTTGTGACACACAGGCTGTCCAATGGGGCTTGTGACACACACGCTGTCCAATGGGTTTTGTGACACACACACTGTCTAATAGGGTTTGTGACACACAAACTCTATCCAATGGGGTTTGTGATACATACACTTTCCAATGGGGCTTGTGATACACACACTCTGTCCAATGGTGCTTCTGACAAACACGCTGTCCAATGGGTTTTGTGACACACACCCTGTCCAAAGGGGTTTGTGACACACACTCTGTCCAATGGGGATTGTGGCACACAAACACTGTAATATGGGGATTGTGACACACACACGCTGTCCAATGGGGTTTATGACACACAGACTGTCCAAAGGGGTTTGTTACACACAAACACTGTACAAAGGGGACTACGACACACACACGCTGTCCAATGGGGTTTATGAAACACATGCTGTCCAATGGGGTTTGTCACACCAACACTGTACAATGGGGATTGTGACACATACGATGACCAGTGGGGATTGTGACACACACGCTGTCCAATGGTTTTTGTGACACACACACTGTCCAATGGGGACTGTTACACACACACGCTGTCCAGTGGGTGTTTGTGACACACACACGCTTTCCAATGGGGTTTGTGACACACACACTGACGGGGAGGGGTTGTGACACACACACGCTATCCAATGGGTTTTGTGAAACATACACTTTCCAATGGGGTTTGTGACACACACACTCTGTCCAATGGTCTTGTGACACACTTGCTGTCCAATGGTTACTGTGACACACACACGCTGTCCAAAGCGGTTTGTGACACACAAACTGTCTAAAGGAATTTGTGACACACACGCTGTCCAATGGGGTTTGTGACACAAACGCTGTCCAATGAGATTTGTGACACACACGCTGTCCAATGGGGTTTGTGACACAAACGCTGTCCAATGAGATTTGTGACACACACACTGACCAGGAGGTTTGTGACAAACACACGCTGTCCAATGGGGTTTGTGACACTCACACTGTCCAATGGTGTTTGTGAAACACACGCTGTCCAATGGGGCTTGTGACAAAAACTCTGTCCAATGGGGTTTGTGACACAAACGCTGTCCAATGAGATTTGTGACACACACTGTCCAATGGGGTTTCTGACACACACGCTGTCCAATGGGGTTTGTTACACACATGCTGTCCAATAAGGATTGTGACACACACACGCTGTCCAGTGGGGTTTGTGACACATACACTTTCCAATGGAGTTTGTGACACACACACTCTTTCCAATGGTGCTTGTGACACACATGCTGTCCAATGGGATTCGTGACACACACGCCGTGCAGTAAGTTTTGTGACACACACACTCTGTCCAATGGTCTTGTGACACACTTGCTGTCCAATGGGTATTGTGACACACACGCTTTCCATTCGGTTTTGTGACACACAAACTGACCAGGAGGGTTTGTGACACACACACGCTGTCCAAGGGGGTTTGTGAAACACACTCTCTCCAATGGGGTTTGTCACACACACTCTGTCCAATCGGGTTTGTGACACACACGCTGTAAAATTGGGATTGTGACCAACACGCTGTACAATGCGGTTTGTGACACACACACTCTGTCCAAAGGGCTTGTGACAAACACGCTGTACAATATGGTTTGTGACACACACACTCTGTCCGGTGGCGCTTGTGTCACACTCTCTGACCAATGGGGTTTGTGACACATACACTGTCCAATGGGGTTTGTCACACACACTCTGTCCAAAAGGGTTTGTGACACATACACTGTCCAATGGGGTTTGTCACACACACTCTGTCCAATGGGGTTTGTGACACACACTCTGTCCAATGTGGTCTGACACACACACTCGGCCCAATGGGGTTTGTGACACACACGCTGTCCAATGGGGATTATGACAAACACGCTGTACAATGGGTTTTGTAACACACACACTCTGTACAAAGGCTTGTGACAAACATGCTGTACAATGGGCTTTGTGACACACAAATGCTATCAAGTGTGGTTTGTGACACGTACACGCTATCAAATGTGCTTTGTGACACATACACTTTCCAATGGGGTTTGTGACACACACGATGTCCAATTGGGTTTGTGACACAAACTCTCTCCAAACGGGTTTGTGACACACACACTGTCCAGTGGGTATTGTGACACACACACGCTGTCTGGTGGGGTTTGTGACACACACGCTGTCTAATGGGGATTGTGACACACACGCTATCCAATGGGGTTTGTGATACATACACTTTCCATTGGGGTTTGTGAGACAAACACTCTGTTCAATGGTGATTGAGACACACACGTTGTCCAATGGGGTTCATGACACACATGCTGTCTAGTGGGTTTTTTGACACACACACTCTGTCCAATGGGCTTGTGACACAGACGCTGTCCAATCGTGTTTGTGACACACACACTGTATAATGGGTATTGTTAAACACTAACACTGTCCAGAGGGGTTTGCGACACACACTGTCGAATGGGGTTTGTGACACACACGCTATCCAATGGGTTTTGTGACACACACACTGTCCAATGGGGTTTGTGACACACACACGCTGTCCAATGGTGTTTGTGACACACACGCTGTCCAATGGGGTTTGTGAAAAAGACGATGTCCAATCGTGATTGTGACATACATACTGTCCAATAGGGCTTGTGACACACACATGCTATCCAAAGGGGTTTGTGACACACATACTTTCTAATGGGGTTTTTGACACACACGCTGTCCCATGCGGTTTGTGACACACAGGCTGACCAATTGGGTTTGTTACACACACACTGTCCAATGGTGTTTGAGACTCGCATGCTGTCCAATGGGTTTTCTGTCATACACACTGACCAGGAGGGTTTGTGACACACACACGCTATCCAATGGGGTTTGTGGCACACACGCTATCTAATGGTGTTCGCGACACGCACAGTGTCCACGGGGGCTTGTGACACAGACGCTGTCCAATCGTGTTTGTGACACACACACTGTATAATGGGTATTGTTAAACACTAACACTGTCCAGTGGGGTTTGTGACACACACACTGTCCAATGGGGTTTGTGACACACACACTGTCCAAAGATGTTTGTGACACACACGATGTCCAATGGGGTTTGTGACACGCACACTGTCCATGGGTGTTTGTGACACACACACTGTCCAAAGGGGTTTGTGACACACACGCTCTCCAATGGGGTTTGTGACACGCACACTGTCCATGGGTGTTTGTGACACACACGCTGTCTAGTGGAGTTTGTGACACACACAATGTCCAATTGGGTTTGTGACACACACAGTGTCCACGGGGGTTGGTGACACAAACTCTGTCCAATGGGGTTTGTGACACACAGGCTGTCCAATGGGCTTTGTGACACACGCACTCTGTCCAATGGCTCTTGTGAAAAACACGCTGTCCAATGGGGTTTGTGAACACACACGGTGTCCAGTGTGTTTTGTGACACAAACACTGTCCAAAAGGGTTTGTGATACACACACGCTATCCAATGGGTTTTGCGACACATACACATTCCAATGGGGTTTGTGACACACACACTCTGTCCAATGGTGCTTGTGACACACACGCTGTCCAATGGGGTTCGTGACACACACGCTGTCCAGTGGGTTTTGTGACACACACACTCTGACCAATGGGCTTGTGACACACACGCTGTCCAATGATATTTGTGACACACACGCTGTCCAATGCGGTTTGTGACACACACTCTGTCCAGGGGGTTTTGTGACACACACTTTCCAATGGGGTTTGTGACACACACACTGTCCAATGGGGATTGTGACACACACACGCTGTCCAATGGGGTTTGTGACACACACACTGTCCAAAGGGGTTTGTGACACACACGATTTCCAATGGGTATTGTTACACACACACGCTGTCCAATGGTGTTTGTGACACACACGCTGTGAAATGGGGATTGTGACAAACACGCTGTCCAATGGGGTTTGTGAACACACACGATGTCCAGTGGGTTTTGTGACAAACACTGTCCAAAAGGGTTTGTGACTGACACACGCTATCTAATGGGGTTTGAGAAACATACACTTTCCAATGGGGTTTGTGACACACACTCTCTGTCCAATGGTGCTTGTGACACACACGCTGTCCAATGGGGTTTGTGACACACACTCTGTCCAGGGGGTTTTGTGACACACACGCTGTCCAGTGGGTTTTGTGACACACACACTGTCCAATGGGGATTGTGACAGAGACGCTGTCCAATGGGGATTGTGACCTACACACTGTCCAATAGGGTTTCAGACACACACACGCTATCCAATGCGGTTTGTGACACACACACTGTCCAATGGGTATTGTTACACACACACGATCTCCAATGGTGTTTGTGACACACACACTGTCCAATGGGGTATGTGACACACACTTTCCAATGGGGTTTGTGACACACACACTGTCCAATGGGGATTGTGACACACACACGCTGTCCAATGGGGTTTGTGACACACACACTGTCCAAAGGGGTTTGTGACACACACGCACTGTCCAATAGGGTTTGTGACACACATACGCTATCCAATGGTGTTTGTGAGACACACACTTTCTAATGGGGTTTGTGACACACACACTATGCAAAGGGGTTTGTGACACTCACACTCTGTCCAATGGTGCTTGTGACACACATGCTGTCCAATGGCGTTCATGACACACACGCTGTCCAGTGGGTTTTGTGACACACACACTCTGTCCAATGGCCTTGTGACACACACACTGTCCAATGGGGTTTGTGACACACACGCTATCCAATGTGGTTTATGACACACACGCAGTCCAATGGGGTTTGAAAAACAGACACACTTTCTAATGGGGATTGTGACACACACACTATCCAATGGGGTTTGTGACACTCACACTCTGCCCAATGGTGCTTGTGACACACATGCTGTCCAATGGCGTTCATGACACACACGCTGTCCAGTGGGTTTTGTGACACACACACTCTGTCCAATGGCCTTGTGGCACACACACTGTCCAATTGTGTTTGTGACACACATGCTGTTCAGTGGGTTTTCTGACACACACACTGTCCAGATTGGTTTTGACACACACGCTGTCCAATGGGGATTGTGACACACACAGTCTGTCCAATGGTGTTTATGACACACAATCTGTTCAATGGGGACTGTGGCACACACGCTGTCCAATCGGGTTTGTGACTCACACACTCTGTCCAATGGGTCTTGTGACACACACACTATCTAATGGGTATTGTGAGACATGCACACTGTCGATGGGTTTGTGACACACACGCTGTCCAATGGGGATTGTGACAAACACACTCTCCAATGGGGTTTGTGACACATACACTGCGTCCAATGGGGCTTGTGACACACAGACTGTCCATTGGGTTTTGTGACACATTCACTGTCCAGTAGGGT
The DNA here is from genome assembly GCA_032206185.1 of Columba guinea. NCBI lineage: Eukaryota > Metazoa > Chordata > Aves > Columbiformes > Columbidae > Columba > Columba guinea. The sequence continues at coordinate 279,256 of JAVLUU010000005.1, forward strand.
TTGAGACACACACAAGCTGTCCATGGGGATTGTGACACACACGTTGTCCAATCGGCTTTGTGACACACACACTCTGTCCAATGGGGTTTATGACACACAAACTGTCCAATGGGGTTTGTGACACACATGCTGTCCAATGGTGTTTGTGACAAACACGCTGTCAAATGGGGATTGTGACACACACGCTGTCCAATGGGCTTGTGACACGCACACGCTGTCCAATAGGGTTTGTGACACACACACGCCACCCAATGGGGTTTGTGACAGACACACTGTCCAATGGGGATAGTGACACTCACACGCTCTCTAATGGGGTTTGTGACACACGCACTGTCCAAAGGGGTTTGTGAGATACACGCTGTCCAATGGGGTTTGTGACACACACGCTGTCCAATGGGGTATGTGAACACACACGCTGTCCAGTGGGTTTTGTGACACACACACTGTCCAATTGGGTTTTGACACACACACGCCACCCAATGGGGTTTGTGACAGACACACTGTCCAATGGGGATTGTGACACACACGCTGTCCAATGGGATTCGTGACACACATGCTGTTCAGTGGGGTTTGTAACACACACACTGACCAATACGGTTTGTGACACACAGACGCTATCCAATGGGTTTTGTGACACACACAAATTCTAATGGGTTTTGTGACACACACACTATCCAATGGGGTTTGTGACACTCACACTCTGTCCAATGGTGCTTGTGACACACACGCTGTCCAATGGGCTTTGTGACACACAAACTCTATCCAATGGGGTTTCTGACACACACACTTTCTAATGGGGTATATGACACACACACTCTATCCAATGGGGTATGTGACACACACACGCTATCCAATGGGGTTCGTAACACATACACTTTGCAATGGGGTTTGTGACACCACACTCTGTAAAATTTTGTTTTGACACACATACTGTTCAATGGGGATCGTGACACACACGCTGTCCAGTGGGTTTTGTGACACACGCACAGTCCAATTGGGTTTTGACACACATGCTGTCCACTGGGGATTGTGACACAAACGCTGTCCAATGGGGTTTGTGACACACACACTGTCCAATGGGGTTTGTGACACACACGCAGTCCAATGGGGTTTGTTACACGCACACTTTATAATGGGGTTTGTGACACACACACGTTATCCAATGAGGTTTACGAAACACACGCCATCCAATGGGGTGTGCGACACACACATTCTGTCCAATAGGATTTGTGACACACATACGCTATCCAATGGGGTTTGTGACACACACACTGTCCAATGGGGATTGTGACACACACACACTGTCCAATCGTGTTTGTGACACACACTCTGTACAATGGGGTCTGTGACACACACACTCTGTCCAATAGGTCTTGTGACACACGAGCTGTCCAATGGGGTTCGTGACACACACGCTGTCCATTGGGGTTTGTGACACACACACTGTCCAATAGGGTTTGTGACATCACACACGCTATCCAATGGGGTTTGTGGCACACACTCTTTCTAATGGGGTTTGTGAAACACACGCTATCCAATGGGTTTTGTGACACACACACTGTCCAATGGGGATTGTGACACACACACGCTGTCCAAAGGTGTTTGTGACACACACACTTTCCAATGGGGTCTGTGACACACACGCTGTCCAAAGGGGTTTGTGACACACACGCTGTCCAATGGGGATTGTGACACACACGCTGTCCAATGGGGTTTTTGACACATACACTCTGCCCAATGGGGCTTGTGACACACTCTCTGTCCAATGGGGTTTGTGACCCACACGGCGTCCAATGGGGACTGTGACACACACGCTGTCGAATGGGGTTTGTGACACACACACTCTGTCCAATGGGGTTTATGACACACAAGCTGTCCAATGGGGTTCGTGACACACACGCTGTCCAGTGGGGTTTGTGACACACACACTGTCCAAAGGGGTTTGTGACACACACACGCTATCCAATGAGGTTTGTGGCACACACTCTTTCTAATGTGGTTTGTGAAACACGCGGTATCCAATGAGTTTTGTGACACACAGTCCACACACACAGTCCAATGGGTATTGGTAAACACACACACGCTGTCCAATGGTGTTTGTGACAGACACACTTTCCAATGGGGTTTGTGACACGCACACATTTTAAAGGGGTTTGTGACACACACATGTTATCCAATGGGGTTTGTGACACACACACGCTATCCAGTTGGGTTTGTGACACGCACGCTGACAAATTGGGTTTGTTACACACACACTGTCCAATGGTGTTTGTGGCACGCATGCTGTCCAATGGGTTTTGTGACACACACACTGACCAGGAGGGTGTGTGACACACGCATGCTGTCCAATGGGTTTTGTGACACACACACTGACCAGGAGGGTGTGTGACACACACACGCTATCCAAAGGGGTTTGTGACACATGCACTTTCCAATGGGCTTTGTGACACACACATTCTGTCCAATGGGGTTTGTGACACACACAATTTCCAAAGGGGTTTGTGACACACACGATGTCCAATGTTGTTTGTGACACGCAAAATGTCCATGGGTGTTTGTGACATACACGCTTTCCAATGGGGTCTGTGACACACACACTGTCCAAAAGGGTTTGTGACACACTCGATGTCCAATGGGGTTTCTGACACGCACACTGTCCATGGGTGTCTGTGACACACACGCTGTCCCCTGGGGATTGTGACACACACAGTGTCCACCGGGGTTTTTGACACACACGCTGTCCAGTGGGTTTTGTGACACACGCACTGTCCATTTGGGTTTTGACACACACGCTGTCCACTGGGGATTGTGACACAAACGCTGTCCAATTCGGGTTTGTGACACACACACTGTCCAATTGTGTTTCTGACAAACACGCTGTCCAATGGGGTTTATGACAAACAATCTGTCCAATGGGGTTTGTGACACACACGCTGTCCAATGGGGACTGTGACTACAGTCTCTGTCCAATGGGGTTCGTGACACACACGCTGTTCAATGGGTTTGTGACACACACGCTATAAAATGGGGTTTGTGACACACACACTTTCTAATGGGGTTTGTGACACACACAATATCCAATGGGGTTTGTGACACTCACAATCTGTCCCATGGTGTTTGTGACACACACGCTGTCCAATGGTGTTTGTGACACACACACTGTACAATTGGGATTGTGACACACACACGCTATCCAATGGGGTTTGTGACACAAACTCTGTCCAATGGGGTTTGTGATACACACGCTGGCTAATGGGGATTGAGACACACACACTGTCCAATGGGGTTTGTGACACACACACTCTGTCCAATTTGGCATTTGACACACACGCTGTCCAATGGGGTTTGTGACACACACGCTGTCCAGTGGGTTTTGTGACACACACACTGTCCAAAGGGTTTGGTGACACACACACTGTCCAATGGGGTTTGTGACACACACAGTGTCTACGGGGGGTTTGTGACACAAACGCTGTCCAATGGGGTTTGTGACACACACGCTATCCAATGGAAATGGTGACACACACACTGTCCAATGGGGTTTGTGACACACACGCTGTCCAATTAGGATTGTGACACATACGCTGTCCAATGGGGTTTGTGACACATACACTCTGTGCAATGGTGCTTGTGACACACACGCTGTTCAATGGGGTTCGTGACACATACGCTGTCCAGTGGGTTTTGTGTCACACACACTCTGTCCAAAGGGCTTGTGACACATACACGCTGTCCAATAGTGTTTGTGACACACACTCTGTCCCAAGTGGTTTGTGACACACAAATTGTCGAATGGGGATTGTTACACACACACGCTGTACTATAGGGTTTGTGATACACACGCTGCCCAATGGGGTTTATCACACACAATCTGTCCAATGGGGTCTGCGACACACACCCTGTCCAATGGGGAATGTGACACACAAGCTGTCCAATGGGGTTTGTGACACACAAACTCTGTCCAATTGGTCTTGTGACACACACGCTGTCCAATGGGGTTCGTGACACACATGCTCTTCAATGGGGTTTGTGACACACACCCTGTCCAATGGGGTTTGTGACACAGACGCTGTCCAATGGGGATTGTGACATACACACTGTCCAAGAGGGTTTGTTGCACACACAGGCTATCCAATGGGTTTTGTGACACAAATATTTTCTAATGGGGTTTTTGACACACACACGTTATCCAATGGGGTTTGTGACACACACGCTGTCCAATGGAGTTTTTTACATACACGCTGTACAATGGGGATTGTGACACACGCGCTGTCCAATGGGATTCGTCACACACACGCTGTCCCATGGGGTTTGTGACACACACAGTCTGTCCAATGGTGCTTGTGACACACACACTTTGTCCAATGGGCTTGTGACACACACGATATCCAATGGGGTTTGTGACACACACAGTGTCCAATGGGTATTGTGACACACACGCTGTCCAATGGGGTTTGTGACACACACGCTGTCCAGAGGGGATTGTGACACACACACTGTCCAATGGGGATTGTGACACACACGCTGTCCAAAGGGGTTTGTGAAACACACGATATACAATGGAGTTTGTGACACAGACAGTGTCCTATGGGTATTGTGACAGACACACGCTTTCAAATGGGGTTTGTTACACAAACACTTTCCAATGGGGTTTGTGACACACGCACTCTGTCGAATAGGCTTGTGACACACACGTTGTCCAATGGGGATTGTGACACACACACGCTGTCCAATGGGGTTTGTGACACTCACACTGTCCATGGGTGTTAGTGACACACACGCTGTCCAGTGGGTTTTGTCACACACACAATGTCCAATGGGGATTTGACACACACGCTGACCACTGGGGACTGTGACACACACACTTTCCACGGGCGTTTCTGACACACATGCTGTCCAATGGGTTTTGTGACACACACACACAGTGTGCAATGGGGATTGTCAACCACACACGCTGTCCAATGGTGTTTGAGACACACACGCTGTCCAATGGGGTTTGTGACCTACACGCTATCCAATAGGGTTTTAGACACACACACGCTATCCAATGGGGTTTGTGACACATACTATACAATGGGGTTTGTGACACCTAGTTGCTGTCCCATGGGGTTTGAGACACACACGCTGACCAATTGGGTTTGTTACACACACACTGTCCAATGGTGTGTGTGACATGCATGCTGTCCAATGGGTTTAGTGACACACATACTTTACCAGGAGGGTTTGTGACACACACACACTATTCAATGGGGTTTGTAATGCATACACATTCCAATGGTGTTTGTGACACACACACTGTGCAAAGGGGTTTGTGACACACACGATGTCCAATGGGGTTTGTGACACGCACACTGTCCATGGGTCTCTGTGGCACACACGCTGTCCAAAGGGGTTTGTGACACACACACTGTCCAAAGGGGTTTGTGATACACACACTGTCCAACGGGTGTTGTTAAACACAAACTCTGTCCAATACGGTTTGTGACACACAAACTGTCCAATGGGGTCTGTAATACACACACTGTCCGATGGATATTGTTAAACACAAACTCTATCCAATGGGTTTTGTGACACACACACTGACCAAGAGGGTTTGTGATACACACATGCTATCCAATGGGGTTTGTGACACACACACTCTGTCCAATGGTGCTTGTGACACACACGCTGTCCAATGGGGTTCGTGGCACACACTCTGTCCCATAGGCTTTTTGACACACACGCAGTCCAATGGGGATTGTGACACACATACGCTGTCCAATGATGTTTGTGACACGCACACAGTCCATGGGTGTTTATGACACACACGCTGCCCAGAGGGGTTTGTGACACACACACTGTCCAAAAGGGTTTGTGACACACACATTGTCCACGGGGGTTTGTGACACACACGCTGTCCAATGGGTATTGTTAAACACAAACTCTGTCCAATGGGGTTTGTGACACACACACTGTCCAATGGGGTTTGTGACACACACGCAGTCCAATGGGGTTTGTGACACACACACGTTATCCAATGAGGTTTACGAAACACACGCCATCCAATGGGGTGTGCGACACACACATTCTGTCCAATAGGATTTGTGACACACATACGCTATCCAATGGGGTTTGTGACACACACACTGTCCAATGGGGATTGTGACACACACACACTGTCCAATCGTGTTTGTGACACACACTCTGTACAATGGGGTCTGTGACACACACACTCTGTCCAATAGGTCTTGTGACACACGAGCTGTCCAATGGGGTTCGTGACACACACGCTGTCCATTGGGGTTTGTGACACACACACTGTCCAATAGGGTTTGTGACATCACACACGCTATCCAATGGGGTTTGTGGCACACACTCTTTCTAATGGGGTTTGTGAAACACACGCTATCCAATGGGTTTTGTGACACACACACTGTCCAATGGGGATTGTGACACATACACGCTGTCCAAAGGTGTTTGTGACACACACACTTTCCAATGGGGTCTGTGACACACACGCTGTCCAAAGGGGTTTGTGACACACACGCTGTCCAATGGGGATTGTGACACACACGCTGTCCAATGGGGTTTTTGACACATACACTCTGCCCAATGGGGCTTGTGACACACTCTCTGTCCAATGGGGTTTGTGACCCACACGGCGTCCAATGGGGACTGTGACACACACGCTGTCGAATGGGGTTTGTGACACACACACTCTGTCCAATGGGGTTTATGACACACAAGCTGTCCAATGGGGTTCGTGACACACACGCTGTCCAGTGGGGTTTGTGACACACACACTGTCCAAAGGGGTTTGTGACACACACACGCTATCCAATGAGGTTTGTGGCACACACTCTTTCTAATGTGGTTTGTGAAACACGCGGTATCCAATGAGTTTTGTGACACACAGTCCACACACACAGTCCAATGGGTATTGGTAAACACACACACGCTGTCCAATGGTGTTTGTGACAGACACACTTTCCAATGGGGTTTGTGACACGCACACATTTTAAAGGGGTTTGTGACACACACATGTTATCCAATGGGGTTTGTGACACACACACGCTATCCAGTTGGGTTTGTGACACGCACGCTGACAAATTGGGTTTGTTACACACACACTGTCCAATGGTGTTTGTGGCACGCATGCTGTCCAATGGGTTTTGTGACACACACACTGACCAGGAGGGTGTGTGACACACGCATGCTGTCCAATGGGTTTTGTGACACACACACTGACCAGGAGGGTGTGTGACACACACACGCTATCCAAAGGGGTTTGTGACACATGCACTTTCCAATGGGCTTTGTGACACACACATTCTGTCCAATGGGGTTTGTGACACACACAATTTCCAAAGGGGTTTGTGACACACACGATGTCCAATGTTGTTTGTGACACGCAAAATGTCCATGGGTGTTTGTGACATACACGCTTTCCAATGGGGTCTGTGACACACACACTGTCCAAAAGGGTTTGTGACACACTCGATGTCCAATGGGGTTTCTGACACGCACACTGTCCATGGGTGTCTGTGACACACACACTGTCCAATGGGGTTTGTGACACACACAGTGTCCACCGGGGTTTTTGACACACACGCTGTCCAATGGGGTTTGTGACACACACACTGTCCAATGGGGATTGTGACACACACACGCTGTCCAATGGGTTTTGTGACACACACACTGTCCAATGGGTATTGTGACACAGACACACTGTCCAATGTGGTTTGTGACTCAAACTCTGTCCAAAGGTGTTTGTGACATGCACACTGTCCATGGGTGTTTTTGACTACACACGCTCTCCAGTGGAGTTTGTGACACAGACGCTGTCCAGTGGGGATTGTGACATACACACTGTGCAATGGGTATTGTTACACACACACGATGTCCAATGGTGTTTGAGACACACACGCTGTCCAATGGGGTTTGTGACACACACACTGTCCAATGGGTATTGTTACTCACAAATGATGTCCAATGGTGTTTGTGACACACACGCTATCCAATGGGGTTTGTGACACATACACTTTCCAATGGGATTTGTGACACACACACTCTGTCCAATGGTGCTTGTGAACACACACGATGCCCAATGGGGTTTCTCACATGCAGACGGTCCATGGGTGTTTGTGACACACACGTTATCCAGTGGGGTTTCTGACACACACACTGTCCAAAAGGGTTTGTGACACACATACGCTATCCAATGGGTTTTGTGGCGCGCACACCCTTTCCAATGGGATTTTTGACACACACACGCTGTTCCATGGGGTTTGTGACACACACGCGATCCAATGGGGTTTGTGACAGACACACTGACCAGGAGGGTTTGTGACACACGCTGTCCAAATGGCCTTGTGACACACACGCTGTGCAATGGGTTCGTGACGCACAAACGCTGTCCAATGGGGTTTGTGACACACACACTGTCCAAAGGGGTTTGTGACACACGCGCTGTCCAATGGGGTTTGTGACACTCACACTCTCCATGGGTGTTTTTGACACACATACTGTCCAGTGGGTTTTGTGAAACACACACTGTCCAATGGGGTATTGACACACACACTGTCTACTGGAGATTGTGACACACACGCTGTCCAGGGGGGTTTGTGACGCACACACTGTCCAATGGTGTTTGTGACACACACGCTGTCCAATAGGGTTTGTGACACAAACTCTGTCCAATGGGGATTGTGACACACACACACTATCCAATGGGGTTTGTGACACGTACACTTTATAATGGGGTTTGTGACACACACACGCTATGCAATACGGTTTGTGACACACACACGCTGTCCCATGGGGTTTGTGACACACACGCTGACCAATTGGGTTTGTTACACACACACTGTACAATGGGGTTTGTGACACACACGTGGTCCAGTGGGGTTTGTGACACACACACTGACCACACACACGCTTTCCAAAGGGGTTTGTGACACACACACTGTCCAGTGGTGGTTGTGACACACACTCGTCAAATGGGGTTTGTGACACACACGTTGTCCAATGGGATTTGAGACACACATTGTCCAAAGTGGTTTCTGACACTACACGCTGTGCAATGGGGGTTGTGACACACACACTGACCAGGAGGGTTTGTGACACACACACGCTGTCCAATGGGGTATGTGATACACACACTGCCCAATGGTGTTTGTGAGACATACGCTATCCTATAGGGTTTGTGACACAAACTCTGTCCAAAGGGGTTTGTGACACACATGCTGTCCAATGGGGATTCTGACACTCACGCTGTCCAGTGGGTTTTGTGACACACACACTCTGTCCAATGGGCTTGTCACACACAATGTCCAATGGTGTTTGTGACACATACGTTGTCCAATAGGGTTTGTGACACAAACTCTGTCCCATGGGGTTTGTGGCACACACACTGTCCAATGGGGATTGTGAAACACACACGCTGTCCAATGGGGATTGTGAAACACACATGCTGTCCAATGGGGTTTGTGACATACACAATGTCCAATGGGGTTTGTGACAGGCACACTGTACATGGGTGTTTGTGACACACACGCTGTCCAGTGGGGTTTGTTACACACATGCTATCCAATGGGGTTTGTGACGCACACAGTTTTCAAAGGCGTTTGTGACAGACACACGCTGTCCCATGGGGTTTGTGACACACACGCTGTCCATTGGGTTTTTTGACACACACACAGTCCAAAGGGTATTGTTACACACACACGCTGTCCAATGGGGTTTGTGACACAGACGCTGTCCAATGGGGTTTGTGACCTACACACTGTCCAATAGGGTTTGTGACACACACGCTATCCTATGGGGTTTGTGACACATAAACTTTCCAATGGGGTTTGTGAAACACACTCCGTCCAATGGTGCTTGTGACACAAACGCTGTCCAGTGGAGTTCGTGAAACACACATGCTGTTCAATGGCGTTTGTGACACACACACTGTCCAAAGGGGTTTGTGAGACACACGATGTCCAATGGGTATTGTTACACACACACGCTGTCCAATGGTGTTTGTGACACACACGCTGTGAAATGGGGATTGTGACAAACACGCTGTCCAATGGGGTGTGTGACACACGAACACTGTCCAATGGGGTTTGTGACACACGCGCTGTCCAATGGGTTTTTTGACACACACACTGTCCAATGGTGTTTTGACACACACGCTGTCCACTGGGGATTGTAACACAAATACTGTCCAGGGGGGTTTGTGACACACACACTGTCCAATGGCATTCGTGACACACTCAGTGTCCACGGGGGTTTGTGACAAGCACTCTGTACAATGGGGTTTTGTGACACACACACGTTGTCCAATTGTGTTTGTGACACAAACGCTGTCCAATGGGGTTTGTGACACAGACGTTATCCAATGGGGATTGTGACCTACACGCTGTCCCATAGGGTTTGTGACACACACATGCTATCCAATGGGGTTTTTGACGCACACTTTCCAATGGGCTTTGTGACACACACACGCTATCCAATGGGGTTTGTGACACACATACTTTCTAATGGCGTTTGTGACACTCACATGCTGTCCCATAGGGTTCGTGACACACACGCTGTCCAGTTGGGATTGTGATACACACGCTCTCCAATGGGGTTTGTTACACATACACTCTGTCCAGTGGAGTTTGTGACACACACGCTCTCCAATGGGGTTTGTGACACACACACTGTCCAATGGGGTTTGTGACACACACGCTGTCCAATGGGGTTTGTGACACGCACAATTTATAATGGGGTTTGTTACACACAAATGCTATCCAATAGGGTTTATGACACGCATACTTTCTAATGGGGTTTGTGACACACACACGCTGTCCAATGGGGTTTGTGACACACACACTTTCTAATGGGGTTTGTGACACATACGCTATACAATGGGGTTTGTGACACACACACTGTCCAATGGGGTTTGTGACACAGACGCTGTCCAATGGGGATTGTGACATACACACTGTCCAATAGGGTTTGTGACACACACATGCTATCCAATGGGCTTTGTGACACACATACTTTCTAATAGGGTTTTTGACAAACACACGCTATCCAATCGGGTTTGTGACACACATGCTGTCCAGTGGAGTTTGTGACACACACAAGCTATCCAATGTGGTTTGTGACACGCGTACTTTCTAATGGGGTTTGTGACACACACACGCTGTCCAATGGGGTTTATGACACACACACTGTCCAGTGGGGTTTGTGACACACACACTCTGTCCAATGGGGTTTGTGACCCACACGCTGTCCAATGGGGATTGTGACACACACGCTGTCCAATGTGTTTTGTGACAAAAACATTCTGTCCTATAGGTCTTGTGACACACAAGCTGTCCAATGGAGTTCGTGACACACGCGCTGTCCATTGGGGTTTGTGACACACACATTGTCCAATAGGGTTTGTGACATCACACACGCTATCCAATGGGGTTTGAGACACACAGTCTTTCTAATGGGGTTTGTGACACACACGTTATCCAATGGGTTTTGTGACACACACACAGTCCAATGGGGATTGTGACACACACACGGTGTCCAATGGTGTTTGTGACACACACACTGTACCCAATGGGGTTTGTCACACGCATACTTTCCAATGGGGTTTGTGACACACACACTGTCCAATGGCGATCGTGACACACACATTGTCCACGGGGGTATTGTAACACACACGCTGCCCAATGGGGTTTGTGACACACTCACTGTCCAATGGGTATTGTTAAACACAAAATCTGTCGAACGGGGTTTGTAACACTCACATTGTCCAATGGGCTTTGTGACACGCACACTTTATAATGGGGTTTGTGACACACAGACGCTATCCAATGGGGTTTATGACACACACACTGTACAAAGGGGTTTGTGACACACATGATGTCCAATGTGGTTTGTCACACACACTGTCCAATGGGTATTGTTAAGCACAAACTCTGTCCAATGGGGTTTGTGACACACACGCTGTCCAATGGGGTTTGTGACACGCACACTTTATAATGGGGTTTGTGACACACACATGGTATCCAATGTGGTTTATGACACACATGCTGTCCAATAGGGTTTGTGACACACACTATGTCCAATGGGGATTGTGACACACACACTGTCCAATGGGGTTTGTGACACGCACACTTTATAATGGGGTTTGTGGCACACACACGGTATCCAATGGGGTTTATGACACACATGCTGTCCAATGGGGTTTGTGACATACATACATTATCCAATGGGGTTTGTGACACACACACTTTCTAATGGGATTTGTGACACACACGCTATCCAATGGGTTTTTTGACAGATACACTGTCCAGTGGGGATTGTGACACACACACGCTGTCCAATGGTGTTTGTGACACTCACACTGTCCAATGGGGTTTGTGACACACACGCTGTCCAATAAGGTTTGAGACACATACACTCTGTCCAATGGGGCTTGTGACACACATGCTGTCCAATGGGGACTGTGACACACACACTCTGTCCAATGGGGTTTGTAACCCACACGGTGTCCAATGGGTATTGTGACACACACGCTGTCCAACGGTATTTGTGACACACACACACTCTGTCAAATAGGTCTTGTGAAACATAAGCTGACCAATGGGGTTCGTGACACACACGCTGTCCAGTAGGGTTCGTGACATCACAAACACTATCCATTGGTGTTTGTGACACACACTCTTTCTAATGGGTTTTGTGAAACAGACGCTATCCAATGGGTTTTGTGACACACACACTCTGTCCAATAGGTCTTGTGAAACACAGGCTGTTCAATGGGGTTTGTGACACACACGCTGTCCAATGGGGCTTGTGACACACACGCTATCTAATGGGGTTTGTGACACACACGCTGTCCAGTGGGTTTTGTGATATACACACTGTCCAATAGGGTTTGTGCAACACACACGCTATACGATGGGGTTCTTGACACACACGCTGTCCAGTGGGTTTTGTGACACACAAACTCTCTCCAATGGGTTTTGTGACACACACAGTGTCCACGGGGGTTAGTGACACAGAAGCTGTCCAATGGGGTTTGTGACACACGCAGTGTCTAATGGGTATTGTTACACACACACGCTGTCCAATGGTGTTTGTGACACACACGCTGTCCAATGGGGATTGCGACACACACGCTGTCCAATGGGATTTGTGACACACACACTTTGTTTAATGGGTCCTGTGAAAAACACGCTGTCCAATCGGGTTTGTGACATACACATAGTCCAAAGGGGTTTGTGACACAGACACTGTCCAATGGGGTTTGTGACACGCACACGGTATCCAATGTGGTTTGTGACACACACGGTATCCAATGGGGTTTATGACACACACGCTGTCCAATAGGGTTTGTGACATACATACATTATCCAATGGGGTTTGTGACACACACACTTTCTAATGGGATTCGTGACACACACGCTATCCAATGGGTTTTGTGACAGATACACTGTCCAGTGGGGATTGTGACACACACACGCTGTCCAATGGTGTTTGTGACACACACACTGTCCAATGGGGTTTGTGACACACACGCTGTCCAATGGGGTTTGTGACACATATACTCTGTCCAATAGGTCTTGTGACACATGCACTCTGTCCAATGGGGTTTGTGACACACACGCTGTCCAATGGGGTTTGTGACACATATACTCTGTCCAATAGGTCTTGTGACACATGCACTCTGTCCAATGGGGTTTGTGACACACACGCTCTGTCCAATGGGGTTTGTGACCCACACGGTGTCCAATGGGGATTGTGACACACACGCTGTCCAACAGTGTTTGTGACACACACACACTCTGTCAAATAGGTCCTGTGAAACACAAGCTGACAAATGGGGTTCGTGACACACACGCTGTCCAGTGGGGTTTGTGACACACACACTGTCCAGTAGGGTTTGTGACATCACACACACTATCCATTGGTGTTTGTGACACACACTCTTTCTAATGGGTTTTGTGAAACACACGCTATCCAATGGGTTTTGTGACACACACACTGTCCAATTGGTATTGTGACACACACACGCTGTCCAATGGTGTTTGTGACACACACACTGTCCAATGGGGTTTGTGACACACATACTTTCTAAAGGGGTTTGTGACACACACACGCTGTCCACTGGGGTTTGTGACACGCACACTTTATAATGGGGTTTGTTACACACACACGGTATCCAATGGTGTTTATGACACACACGCTGTCCAATAGGGTTTGTGACACACATACACTATCCAATGAGGTTTGTGACACGCACACTTTCTAATGGGGTTTGTTACACACACGCTATACAATGGATTTTGTGACACACACGCTGTCCAATGGGGTTTGTGACACAGACGCTGTCCAATGGGGATTGTGACATACACACTGTCCAATAGGGTTTGTGACACACACACTGTCCAAAGGGGTTTGTGACACACACGATGACCAATGGGATTTGTGACACGCACTACTGTCCAATGGGTATTGTGACACTCACACCCTATCCAATGGGGTTTGTGACACACACGCTGTCCAATTGGGATTGTGACACACACGCTGTCCAATGGGCTTTGTGACAAATACACTCTGTCCAAAACGGCTTGTGTCACACACGCTGTCCAGTGGGGTTTGTGACACACACACTGTCCAATAGGGCTTGTGACACACACACGCTACCCAATGGGGTTTGTGACACATCCACTTTCCAATGGGGTTTGTGACACCACACTCTGTCCAATGGTGCTTGTGACACACACAGGAATCCAATGGGGTTTGTGACATACACACTTTATCCAATGGGTTTTGTGACACACACACACTGTCCAATGGGGTTTGTGACACATACGCTGTCCAATGGCGATTGTTACACCACACTCTGTCCAACGGTGCTTTTGACACACACGCTGTCCAATGGGGTTCGTGACACACACGCTGTCCAGTGTGACACACACACTCTGTCCAATGGGCTTGTGACACAGACACGCTGACCAATGGTGTTTGTGACACACACTCTGTCCCATGGGGTTTGTGACACAAACACTGTCCAATGGGGATTGTAACACACACATGCTGTCAAATGGGGTTTGTGAAACACACACTGTCCAAAGGGGTTTGTGACACACACGCTGTCCAGTGGGCTTTGTGACAAATACACTCTGTACAATGGGGCTTGTTGCACACACGCTGTCCAATGCCGTTTGTGACACACACGCTATCTAGTGGGTTTTGTGACACACACACTGTCCAATAGGGTTTGTGACACACACACTCTATCAAATGGGGTTTGTGACACACACACACTGTCCAATGGGGTTTGTGACACACACGCTGTAAAATGGTTTTTGTGACACCGCACACTGTCCAATGGGGATTGTGACAGACACACGCTGTCCAATGGGGTTTGTGACACACACACTGTCCAAAGGGGTTTGTGAAACACACGCTGTCTAATGGGGTTTGTGACACACACACACTGTCCAATGGGGATTGTGACAGACACACGCTGTCCAATGGGGTTTGTGACACGCATACTTTCTAAAGGTGTTTGTGACACACACACTCTATCACATGGGGTTTGTGACACACACACGCTGTCCAATGGGGTTTGTGACACACACTCTGTCCAGTGGGGTTCGTGACACACACGCTGCCCAGTGGGTTTTGTGACACACACACTCTGTACAATGGGCTTGTGACACACACACGCTGACCAATAGTGTTTGTGACACACACTCTGTCCCATGGGGTTTGTGACACGCATACTTTCTAATGGGGTTTGTGACACACACACTCTATCACATGGGGTTTGTGACACACACACGCTGTCCAATGGGGATTGTGACACACACGCTGTCCAATGGGGTTTGTGACACGTACTCTGTCCCGTGGGGTTTGCGACAAAGACGCTGTCCAATGGGGATTGTGTCACACACACTGTCCAAAGGGGTGTGAGAAACACACGATGTCCAATGGAGTTTGTGACACGCACACTGTCCATGGGTGTTTGTGACACACAAGCTGTCCAGTGGAGTTTGTGACACACACACTGTCCAATGGGGTTTGTGACACACACGCTGTCCAATGGGCTTTGTGACAAATACACTCTGTCCAATGGGGCTTGTGACACACATGCTGTCCAATGGGGTTTGTGACACACACATGCTATCCAATGGGGTTTGTGACACCACACTCTGTGCAGTGGTGCTTGATACACACACTCTGTCCTATAGCGTTGGTGACACACACTCTGTCCCATTGGGTTTGTGAGAAAGACGCTGTCCAGTGGGGATTGTGTCATACACACTGTCCAATAGAGTTTGTGACACACACTTGCTATCCAATGGGGTTTGTGACACTCACACTTTCTAATGGGGTTTGTGACATACACACACTGTCCAATGGCGCTTGTGACACACACCCTGTCCCATTGCTTTTGTGACACACAAAGTTTGTCCAATGGCGCTTGTGACACACACACGCTGTCCAATGGTGTTTGTGAAACACACGTTGTCCAATTGGGTTTGTGGAACGCGCACTGTCCATGGTTGTTTGTGACACAAACGCTGTCCAAAGGTGTTTGTGACACAGACACTGTCCAAAGGGGTTTGTGACACACACGATGTCCAATGGGGCTGGTGACACGCACACTGTCCATGGGTGTTTGTGACACACACGCTCTCCAGTGGAGTTTGTGACACCACACTCTGTCCAATGGTGCTTGTGACACACACGCTGTCCAATGGGGTTCATAACACACACTCTGTCCAATGGGGATTGTGACACACACTCTGTCACATGGGGTTTGTGACACACATACTTTCTAATGGGGTTTCTGACACACACACGCTGTCCAATGGGGTTTGTGACACACACGCTATCCAATGGTGTTCGTGACAGACACCCTGTCCAGGGGGGTTTGTGACACACACACTGTCCAATAGGCTCTGTGAAACACACAGGCTATGAAATGGGGTTTGTGACACACACACTTTCTGATGGGGTTTGTGACACACACACTTTCCAATGGCGTTTGTGACACACAAACTTTCCAATGGCGCTTGTGACACACAAGCTGTCCAATGGAGTTGGTGACACACACGCTGTCCAATGGGGTTTGTGACACACACACTCTGTCCAATGGGTCTTGTGACACACACGCTGTCTAATGCGGTTCGTGAACACACACGCTGTCCAGTGGGGTTTGTGACACACACACTGTCCAATGGGGATCGTGACACACACACTGTCCAATGGGGTTTGTGAGACACACGCTTTCCAATGGGGTTTGTGACATACAAACTTTCCAATGGGGTTTGTAACACACTCACGCTGTCCCATGGAGTTTGTGACACAAACGCTGACCAATTGGGTTTGTTACACACGCACTGTCCAATGGTGTTTTTGGAACGCATGCTGTCCAGTGGGTTTTGTGACACACACACTGACCAGGAGGGTTTGCGACACACACACGCTATCGAATTAGGTTTGTGACACATACAGTTTCCCATGGGGTTTGTGACACACACACTCTGTCCAATGGCGCATGCGACACACACGCTGCGCAATCGGGTTCGTGACACACAGTTAGTCCCATGGGGTTTGTGACACACACACTGTCCAATGGGGATTGTGACACACACACGCTATCCAATGGGGTTTGTGACACATACACGCTGTCCAACGAATTTCGTAACACACACTCTCAGTCCCATGGGGTTTGTCACACACTCGCTGTCCAATGGCGATTGTGACACACACACACTGTCCAATGGGGATTGTGACACGCACACTGTCCATGGGTGTTTGTAACACAGACGCTGTCCTGTGGGGTTTGTAACTACACACACTGTCCAACGGGGTTTGTGACACAAACTCTGTCCAATGGGGTTTGTGACACACACACTGTCCAATGGTTTTAGTAACACACACACGCTGTCCTATGGGTACTGTGACACACACACTGTCCAAAGGGGTTTGTGATACACACGCTGTCCAGTGGGTTTTGTGACACACACACTGTCCAATAGGGTTTGTGACACAGACACGCTATTCAATGGGGTTTGAGACACACACACTCTGTCCAATGGGGATTGTGACACACACACGCTGTCCAATGAGGATTGTGACACATACACTCTGTCCAATGGGGTCTGTGACACACACGCAGTGCAGTGGGTTTTGTTACACATACACTTTCCAATGGGCTTTGTGACACACACGCTGACCAATTGGGTTTGTTACACACACACTGTTCAATGGTGTTTGCAACACGCCTGCTGTCCAATGGGTTTTGTGACACACACACTGACCAGGAGGGTTTGTGACACACACACGCTATCCAATGGGCTTTGTGACACATACACTTTCCAACGGGGTTTGTGAGACGCACACTCTGTCCACTGGTGCTTCTGACACACATTCTGTCCATTGGGTTTTGTGACACACACACTGCCCACGGGGGTTTGTGACACACACGCTGTCCAATGGGGTTGATGACACACAAACACTGTCCAATGGGGATTGTGACCCACAGACGCTATCCAGTGCGGTTTATGACACACACGCTGTCCAATAGGTTTTGTGACACACAAACACTGTACAATGGGGACTGTGACACACACACGCTGTCCAATGGGGTTTCTGACACACACGCTGTCCAATGGGGATTGTGACACACACGCTGTCCAAAGGGGTTTGTGACACAAACGCTCTCCAATGGGGTTTGTGACACACACACTGTCCAAATTGCTTGGTGACACACACGATGTCCAATGGGGTTTGCAACATACACACTGACCAGGAGTGTTTGTGACACACACTCGCTGTCCAATGGTGTTTGTGACACACACTCTCTCAAATGGGGTTTGTGACACAAACACGCTATCCATTGGGTTTTGTGACACACACACTGTCCAATGGGGTTTGTGACACAAACTCTGTCCAATGGGGTTTGTGACACACACGCTGTCCAATGGGGATTGCGACACAGACGCTGTCCTTTGGGTTTTGTGACACATACACTCTGTCCAATGGGGTTTGTGACACACAATCTCTCCAATGAGTTTTGTGACACACTCAGTGTCCACGGGGGTTGTTGACACACACGCTGTCCAATGCGGTTTGTGACACACACACTGTCCAATGGGTATTGTTACACACACACGATGTCCAATGGTGTTTGTGACACACAAGCTGTCCCATGCGGATTGTGACACACACGCTGTGTCCAATGGGGTTCGTGACACACACTCTGTCCAGTGGGTTTTGTGACACACACACTCTGTCCAATGGGCTTGTGACACACACGCTGTCCAATAGGGTTTGTGACACTCACACTGTCCAATGGGTTTTGTGACACACACACTGTCCACTGAGGTTTTGACACACACACTGTCCAGTGGGTTTTCTGACACACACACTGTCCAATGGCGTTCGTGACACACACAGTGTCCACGGGGATTTGTGACACACACGTTGTCCAATGGGGTTTGTGACACACACACGCTGTCCAATGGTGTTTGTGACACACACGCTGTCCAATGGTGTTTGTGACACAGACGCTGTCCAATGGGCATTTGTGACACGCACGCTTTATAATGGGGTTTCTGACACAAACACGCTGTCCCGTGGGGTTTGTGACACACACTCTGACCAATTAGGTTTGTTACAGACACACTGTCCAATGGGGTTTGTGACACACACGCTGTCCAATGGTTTTTGCAACATACACACTGACCAGGAGTGTTTGTGACACACACTCGCTGTCCAATGGTGTTTGTGACACACACACTCTCAAATGGGGTTTGTGACACAAACACGCTATCCATTGGGTTTTGTGACACACACACTGTCCAATAGGGTTTGTGACACAAACTCTGTCCAATGGGGATTGCGACACAGACGCTATCCTTTGGGTTTTGTGACACATACACTCTGTCCAATGGGTCTTATGACACACACGCTGTCCGCTGGGGTTCGTGACACACACGCTGTCCAGTGGGTTTTGTGACACGCACACTCTGTCCAAAGGGATTGTGAGACACAAGCTGTCCAATAGTGTTTGTGACAAACACTCTGTCCCATGGGAATTGTGACACACACACTGTCGAATAGGGATTGTTACACACACATGCTCTCCAATGGCGTTTGTAAAACACACTCTGTCCAATGGGGTTTGTGACACACACGCTGTCCAATGGGGTTTGAGACACACACAATCTGTGCAATGGGTCTTGTGACACACAAGCTGTCCAATGGGTTTCGGAAAACACACGCTGTCCAGTGGATTTTGTGACACAAACACGCTATCCAATTGGGTTTGTGACATACACACTTTCAAATGAGATTTGTGACACGCACACTTTCTAATGGGGTTTGTGACACACACATTCTGTTCAATTGCGCTTGTGAAACACACACGCTGTCCAATGGGGCTTGTGACACAAACGCTGTCCAATGGGTTTTGTGACACACACACTGTCCAATGGGGATTGTGACATGCACGCTCTTCAATGGGATTTGTGACATACACGCTGTCCAATGGGGTTTGTGAAACACACACTGTCCAATGGTGTTTGTGACACACACTCTGTCCAATAGGGTTTGTGACACAAACTCTGTCCAATGGGGTTTGTTACATACACGCTGTCAAGTGGGTTTTGTGACACACACAGTGTCCTATAGGGTTTGTGACACACACACGCTATCCAATGGGGTTTGTGACACACACACGCTGTACAATGGGGTTTGTGACACACACGCTGTCCCTTGGGTTTTGTGACACACACACTCTGTCCAATGGGTTTGTGACACACACGCTGTCCAATGGGGATTGTGACACACACACGCTGTCCAATGGGGTTTGTGAAAAGCACGCTGTACATGGGTGTTTTTGAAACACACGCTGTCCAGTGGGGTTTGTGACATACATACATTATCCAATGGGGTTTGTGACACACACACTTTCTAAAGGGGTTTGTGACACACACACTGTCCATTGGATATTATTACACACACATGCTGTCCAATGGGATTCGTGACACACACGCTGTCCAGTGGGGTTTGTGACACAAACACGCTATCAAATAGGGTTTATGACACACACACTTTCCAATGCCGTTTGTGAACACGCATATTTTCTAATGGGGTGTGACACACACACTCTGTCCAATGGCGGTTGTGACACACACGCTGTCCAGTGGGGCTTGTGACACACACGTTGTCCAGTGGGGCTTTTGACACACACGATGTCCAATGGGATTTGTGACACACACACTCTGTCCAATGGGTCTTGTGACACACAAGCTGTCCAATGGGGTTCGTGACACACACGCTGTCCAGTGGGATTTGTGACACACACACGCTATCCAATGGGGTTTGTGACACACACATGTTCCAATGGGGTTTGTGCCACGCACACTTTCTAATGTGGTTTGTGACACACACATTTTCCAATGGGGTTTGTGCCACGCACACTTTCTAATGTGGTTTGTGACACACATGATGTCCAATGGGGTTTATGACACACAAACACACTGTCCAATGGGGATTGTGACACACACACGCTGTCCAATGGGGTTTGTGACACACACGCTGTCCAATGGTGTTTGGAATACACACACTGTCCAAAGGGGTTTGTGACACACATGATGTCCAATGGGGTTTGTGACACGGACACTTTCCATGGGTGTTTGTGACACACACACTTTCCAATGGGTTTCGTGACACACACACTCTCCAATGGGTTTCGTGACACACACACTGTCCAAAGAGGATTGTGTCACACACACTCTGTCCAATGGGGTTTGTGACACACACACTGTCCAAAGGGGTTTGTGACACACACGCTGTCCAATGAGGTTTGTGATACACAAACACTGTCCAATGGAGATTGTGACACACACACGCTGTACAATAGGGTTTATGACACACACGCTGTTCAATGGGGTTCGTGACACACACAATGTCCACAGGAGATTGTGTCACACACACTCTGTACAATGGGGTTTGTGATACACACACTGCCCAAAAGGCGTTTGTGACACACGCGCTGTCCAAAAGGGTTTGTGTCACACACACACTCTCCAATGGGGATTGTGACACACAAACGCTGTCCAATGGGGTTTGTGACACACACACTGTCCAAAGGGGTTTGTGAAACACACGATGTCCAATGGGGTTTGTGACACACACACTGTCCAGTGGGGTTTGTGAGACATACACTGTCCAAAAGGGTTTGTGACACACACGATATCCAATGGGGTTTGTGACATGCACACTGTCCAATGGGTTTTGTGACACACACACTGTCCAATCGGTATTGTGACATCACACACGCTGTCCAATGGGGTTTATGACACACACGCTGTCCAATGCGTATTGTGACATCACACATGCTGTCCAATGGGGTTTGTGACACACAAACACTGTCCAATAGGGCTTGTAACACACACGCTGTCTAATGGGATTTGTGACACATACACTGTGTAATGGTGTTTGTGACACACATGCTGTCCAAAAAGGTTTGTGACACAAACTCTGTCCAATAGGGTTTTGTGACACACACACTCTCTCCAAAGGCCTTGTGACACACATACTGCCCATGGGTGTTTTTGACACACATGCTGTCCAGTGGAATTTGTGAAACACACACGCTATCCAATGGGGTTTGTGACACACACACTTTCCAATGGGGTTTGTGACACGCACACTTTCTAATGCGGTTTGTGACACACATGCTGTCCAATGTGGATTGTGACACACACGCTGTCCAATGGAGTTTGTGACACACACACTGTCCAAAGGGGTTTGTGACACACACGCTGTCCAATGGGGTTCGTGACACACAAACACTGTCCAATGGGTATTGTGACACACACACACTGTCCAATGGGGTTTGTGACACACACACTTTGTCCAATGGCACTTGTGACACACACACTGTCCAATGGGTATTGTGACACACACACGCTGTCCAATGGGGATTGTGACACATACGCTGTCCAAAGGGGATTGTGACACACAAGCTGTCCAAAGGGGATTGTGGCTCACACGCTGTCTAATAGGGTTTGTGACACACACATGCTATCAAATGGGGTTTGTGAAACACACACTTCCAAACGGGTTTGTTCCACACACATGCTATCCAATGGGGTTTGTGACACACACACTCTCTACAATGGCGCTTGTGGCACACACGCTGTCCTATGAGGTTCGCGACACACACTCTGTCCCATGGGGTTTGTGACACACCCACATAATCCAATGGGGTTTATGACACACACTCTGTCCAAAGGGGTTTGTGACACACACACTTTCCAATGGGGTTTGTGACACACACTTTCCAATGGGGTTTGTGAAACACACACACTGTCCCATGGGTTTTGTGACACACACGCTGACCAATTGGGTTTGTTACACACACACTGTCCAATGAGGTTTGTGACACACACACGCTATCCAATTGGTTTGTGACCCACACATTTTCCAATGAGGTTTCTGACACACACACTCTGTCCAATGGGGTTTGTGACACACACACTGTCCAGGGGGGTTCGTGACACACACAATGACCAATGGGTATTGTGACACACAAACGCTGTCCAATGGGGTTTGTGACAAACACACTGTCCAAAGGGATTTGTGACACAGACGCTAACCAATGGGGTTTGTGACACTCACACTGTCCATGGTTGTTTGTGACACAGACACTGACCAATAGGGTTTGTGACACACACGCTATCCAATGAGTTTTGTGACACACACACTGTCCAATGGGGATTGTGACACACACACGCTGTCCAATAGTGTTTGTGACACACACTCTATCCCATGGGGTTTGAGACACACACGCTGTTTAATGGGGTTTGTGACACACACACACTGTCCAATAGGATTTGTAAACACATACGCTATCCAGTGGGGTTTGTGATGCACACACTTTCTAATGGGGTTTGTGACACACACACGCTGTCCCATGTGGTTTATGACACACACGCTGTGCAATGGGTTTTGTGACACACACACTGACCAGGAGGTTTTGTGACACACACACGCTGTAAAATGGGGTTTGTGACACACATGCTGTCCAGTGGTTTTTGTGACGCACACACTGTCCAATAGGGTTTGTGATACACACGCTATCCAAAGGGGTTTGTGACACATACACTTTCCAATAGGGTTTGTGACACCACACTCTGTCCAATGGTGCTTGTGACACACACGCTGTCCAATGGGGTTTGTGAAACACACACTGTCCAATAGGGATTGTGACATACACATGCTGTCCAAAGGGGTGTGTGACACAAACACGCTGTCCAATAGAGTTTGTGACACACTTACGCTATCCAATGGGGTTTGTGACACACACACTTTCTAATGGGGTTTGTGACACACACGCTATCCAATGGGTTTTGTGACACGAACTCTGTTCAGTGGGGTTTGAGACATCACACACGCTGTCCAGTGGATTTTGAGACACACACACTGTCCAATAGGGTTTGTGACACACACTCACAATCCAATGGAGTTTGTGACACACACTGTCCAATGGTGCTTGTTACACACACTCTGTCCAATGGGGTTCGTGACACACACGCTATCCAATGGGGTTAGTGACACTCATACTGTCCTTGGGTGTTTGTGACACAGACGCTGTCCAGTGGGTTTTGTGACACACACACTGTCCAATGGGATTTTGACACACACGCTGTAAAATGCGTTCGTGACACACAGAGTATCCACGCGGGTTTGTGACACACACGCTGTCCAATGGGGTGTGTGACACACACACTCTGTCCCATAGGGTTTGTGACACACTTACGCTATCCAATGGGGTTTGTGACACACATACTTTCTAATGGGGATTGTGAGACACACACGCTGTCCATGGGTGTTTGTGACCCACAAGCTGTCCAATGGGGTTTGTGACACACACGCTGTCCAATGGGGATTGTGACACACATGCTGTCCAATGGGGTTTGTGAAACATACACACTGTGCAATGGGGCTTGTGACACACACTCTGTCCCATGGGGATTGTAACACACACAAACTGTCCAATAGGGATTGTGAAACACACACGCTGTCCAATGGGGTTTATGACACACACACTGTCCAATAAGGTTTGTGACACACACGCTATCCAATGGGGTTTGTGACACACACACTTTGAAATGGGTTTTGTGGCATATACGTTATCCAATGGGTTTTGTGACACACACACTGTCCAATGAAGATTGAGACACACACACGCTGTCCAATAGTGTGTGTGACACACACTCTGTCCCATGGGGTTTGTGACACACACACGATGTCCAATGGGGTTTATGACACACACACAGTGTCCAATGGCGATTGTGACACACACACGCTATCCAATGGGGTTTGTGAAACACAGACTTTCTAATGGTGTTTTTGACACAAACACGCAATCCAATGGGGTTTGTGACACACACTTTCCAAAGGCGTTTGTGACACACGCACACTGTCCCATGGGGTTTGTGACACACGCACTGACCAATTGGGTTTCTTACACACACACTGTCCAATGACGTTTGTGATACGCATGCTGTCCAATGGGTTTTGTGACACACATGCTGACCAGGAGGGTTTGTGTCACACACACGCAATCCAATGGGGTTTGTGACACACACACATTTCAGTGGGGATTGTGACACACACACACTGTCCGATGGTGTATGTGACTCACACGCTGTCCAATAGGGTTTGTGACACAGACGGTGTCCAATGGGGATTGTGAACTATACACTGTCCCATAGGGTTTGTGACACACACACGCTGTCCAATGGGGTTTGTGACGCACACACTTTCCAATGGGGTTTGTGACACACACACATTGTCCCATGGGGTTTGTGACACACACGCTATCCAATGGGGTTTGTGACACTCACACTGTCCATGGGTGTTTGTGACACACACACGCTGTCCAATGGGGAGTGTGACACAAACGCTGTCCAATGGGGTTTGTGACACACACACTGTCCAATGGGTATTGTGACACACACACGCTGTCCAATGGGGAGTGTGACACAAACGCTGTCCAAAGGGGTTCGTGACACACACGATGTCCAATGGGGTTTGTGACACACATGATGTAAAATGGGGTTTGTGACACGCACAATGTCCATCGGTGTTTGTGACACACACGCTGTCCAATAGGGATTGTGACACACACACTGTCCAATGGGGATTGTGACACATATGCTGTCCAATGGGGTTTATGACACACACTCTGTCCAATGGGGTTTTTGACACGCACGCTGTCCATGGGTGTTTGTGACATACACGCTGTCCAGTGGGGTTTGTTACACACACAGATTCCAAAAGGGTTTGTGACACAAAGAGTGTCCACGGGGGTTGCTGAAACGCACGCTGTCCAGTGGGGTTTGTGACACACGCACTGTCCAATGGCGTTCGTGACACATACAGTGTCCACGGGGCTTTGTGACACACAAACTATGTCCAATGGGCTTGTGACACACACGCTGTCCAATGGGGATTGTGACAAAAACGCTGTCCAATGGGGTTTGTGACACAGATATGCTATACAATGCTGTTTGTGACACATACACTGTCCAATGGGGTTTGTGACACAAACTGTGTCCAATGGCGTTTGTGCCATAAACACTGTCCTATGGGGACTGTGACACACACGCTTTCCAATGGGATTTGTGACACATGCTGTCCAGTTGTGTTTCTGACACACATGCTGTCCAATGGGGTTTGTGACACACACACTAACCAGGAGGGTTTGTGACACGCACACAGTCCAATGTGTATTGTGACACACATACGCTGTCCAATAGGGTTTGTGACACACACACATTCCAATGGGTTTTGTGACACACACACTTTCCAATGGGGTTTGTGACACACACACTCTGTCCAATTGCGCTTGTGACACACACGCTGTCCTATGGGGTCCGTGACACACACTCTGTCCCATGGGGTTTGTGACACACACACTGTCCAATGGGTATTGTTACACACACACGCTGTCCAATGGGGTTTGTGACACACACACTGTCCAAAGGGGTTTGTGACAAACAGGATGTCCAATGGGGTTTGTGACACACACACTGTCCAATGGGTATTGTTACACACACACACTGTCCAATGGGGTTTGTGACACAGACAGTGTCCACGGGGTTTGTGACACACACGATATACATTGGGGTTTCTGACACACCCACTGTCCAATGGGATTGTTACACACACAGGCTGTCCAATGGGTTTTGTACACACAAGCTGTCCAATGGGGATTGTGACACACAAGCTGTTTAATGGGGTTTTTGACACACACACTCTGTCCAATGGGTCTTGTGACACACACGCTGTCCAATGGGGTTTGATAACACAGACGCTGTCCAGTGGGTTTTGTGACACACATGCTGTCCAATCGGGTTTCTGACACACACGCTGTCCAATGGGGTTTGTGACACACACACTGACCAGGAGGGTTTGTGACACGCACACCGTCCAGTGTGTATTGTGACACACACACGTTGTCCCATGGGGTTTGTGACACACACGCTGTCCTATTGGGTTTGTTACACACACACTGTCCAATGGTGTTTGTGGAACGCATGCTGTCCAATGGGTTTTGTGACACACACGCTGTCCAATGGGGATAGCAACACACACGCTCTGTCCAATGGGGTTTGTGACACACACACTGTCCAAAGGGGTCTGTGACACACAGGGTGTCCAATGGGGTTTGTGACACGCACACTGTCCATGGGTGTTTGTGACACACACGCTGTCCAGTGGGGTTTGTGACATATACAATCTGTCCATAGGGTTTTGTGACACACACGCTGTCCAATGGGGTTTGTGACACACACACTCTGCCCAACGGGTCTTGTGACACACACGCTGTCCAATGGGGTTTGTGACACGCACGCTGTCCATGGGTGTTTGTGACAGACACTATATCCAGTGAGGTTTGTGACACACACTCTGTCCAATGGGGTCTGCGACACACACGCTGTCTAGTGAGGATTCTGACAAAGACGCTGTACAACGGGGTTTGTGACACACACACTGTCCAATCAGGTTTGTGACACACACTGTGCAAAGGGTTTTGTGACACACACGATGTCCAATGCGGTTTGTGACACGCACGCTGTCCATGGGTGTTTGTGACACACACTCTGTCCAATGGGGATTGTGACACACACGCTGTCCAATGGGACTTGTGACACACACACGCTATCCAATGGGGTTTGTGACACACACACTGTTCAAAGGGGTTTGTGACACACCCACGCTGTCCAATGCTGTTTGTCACACACACACTGTCCAATGGGGTCTGCAACACACGCTGTCCAGTGAGGATTGAGACAAAGACGCTGTGCAATGCGGTTTGTGACACACACAAGCTCTCCAATGGGGTTTGTCACACAAACGCTCTCCAGTGGGTTTTGTGACACACATGCTGTCGAATGGAATTTGTGACATACACACTGTCCAATGTGGTTTGTGACACAAACTCTGTCCACTGGGGATTGTGACACACACACTGTTCAGGGGGGGTTGTGACACAGACACTGTCCAATGGCATTCGTGACACACACAGTGTCCACGGGGGTTTGTGACACACATGCTCTCACATTGGGGTTTGTGACACACATGCTGTCCAATGGGGTTTTTGACACACACGCTGTCCAGTGGGTTTTGTGACACACACACTGTCCAATAGGTTTGGTGACACACACACGCTATCCAATGGGCTGTTTGACAAATACACTTTAAAATGGGGTTTCTGACCCACACGCTCTGTCCAGTGGTGCTTGTGACACACACGCTGTCCAATGGGGTTTGTGACAGGCACGCTGTCCATGGGTGTTTGTGACAGATGCGATGTCCAGTGGGGTTTGTGACACACACACTGTCCAATGGGGTTTGTGACACACACAGTGTCCACGGGGGTTTGAGACACAGATGCTGTCCAATAGGGATTGTGACACACACACTGTACAATGGGGTTTGTGACACACATAGTCTGTCCAATGAGCTTGTGACAAACACTCTGTACAATGGGGTTTGTGACACACACACGCTATCCAATGGTGTTTATGACACACACACTGTTCAAAGGGGTTTGTGGTACACACGATGTCCAATGGGGATTGTGACAGGCACGCTGTCCATGGGTGTTTGTGACACACACGCTGTCCAGGGGGGTTTGTGAAACACACACTGTACAATGGGCTTGTGACACACACACTGTCCAATGGGGTTTGTGACACACACGCTGTTCAATGGGGTTTGTGACACACAAACGCTGTCCAATGCTGTTTGTGACACACACTCTGTCCAATGGGGTTTGTCACACACACTCTGTACAATGGGCTCGTGACACACATGTGTCCAATGGGGATTGTGACACACACACTCTGTCCAATGAGGTTTGTGACACACACTCTGTCCAATGAGGTCTAAGACACACACACTCTGTCCAATGTGGCTTTTGACACACACGCTGTCCACTGGTTTTGTGACAGACACACTCTCCAACAGGGTTTGTGACACACAAACGATATCCAATGGGGTTTGTGACACACACACTGTACAAAGGAGTTTGTGACACACTCACTGTCTAAAGGGGTTAATGACACACACGATGTCCAATGGGGTTTGTGACACGCACGCTGTCCATGGATGTTTGTGACAAACACGCTGCCCACTGGGGTTTGTGACACACAGACTGTCCAATGGGGTTTGTGACACACACACTGTCCAATGGCGTTCGTGATACACACAGTGTCCACGGGGCTTTGTGACACAGACTCGCTGTCCAATGGGTTTTGTGACACACACGCTGTCCAATGGGGTTTGTGACAAACACGCTGTCCAATGGGGTTTGTGACACAAACTCTGTCCGATGGGGTTTGTGACACACA
The DNA here is from genome assembly GCA_032206185.1 of Columba guinea. Lineage (NCBI taxonomy): Eukaryota > Metazoa > Chordata > Aves > Columbiformes > Columbidae > Columba > Columba guinea. The sequence continues at coordinate 309,168 of JAVLUU010000005.1, forward strand.
TGCTGTCCAATGGGGTTTGTGACACACACGCTGTCCAATGGGGTTTGTGACACACACACTGACCAGGAAGGATTGAGACACACACACGCTGTCAAATGGGTATTGTGACACACATGCTGTCAATAGGGTTTGTGACACACACGCTGTCCAATGGCGTTCGTGATACACACAGTGTCCATGGGGTTTTGTGACACACACACTCTGTCCAATGGGCTTGTGACACACACGCTGTCCAATGGGGATTGTGACACAAACTCGCTGTCCAATGGGGTTTGAGACACAAATGTTGTCCGAAGAATTTTGTGAAAAACAGACGATGTCCAGTGGGTTTTGTGACACGCACACTGTCCAAAGGGGTTTGTGACACACACACTGTCCAAAGGGGTTTGTGACACACACAGGCTGTCCAATGGGGTTTGTGAAACACACACTGTCCAAAGAGGTTTGTGACACACAGGCTGTCCAATGGGGTTTGTGACACACAGTGTCCAAAGGGGTTTGTGACACACACAGTGTCCACGGGGGTTTGTGACACAGACGCTGTCCAATGGGGTTTGTGACACGCACACTGTGCAATGGGGATTGTGACACACACGCTGTCCAATGATGTTTGTGACACACACACTGTCCAATGGGCTTTGTGACACACACAGTCTGTCTAATGGCTCTTGTGAAAAACACGCTGTCCAATGGCGTTTGTGAACACACATGGTGTCCAGAGGGTTTTGTGACACACACACTGTCCGAAAGGGTTTGTGATACACACACGCTGTCCAATGGGTTTTTCGACACATACACTTTCCAATGGGGTTTGTGACACACACACTCTGTCCAATGGGCTTGTGACACACACGCTGTCCAATGATGTTTGTGACACACACACTGTCCGATGGGGATTGTGACACACACATGGTATCCAATAGGGTTTTTGACACTCACACTGTCCATGGGTGTTTGTGACACACACGCTGTCCAGTGGGTTTTGTGACACACACACTGTCCAATCGAGTTTTGACACACACACTGTCCACTGGGGTTTGTGAAACACACACTGTCCAGGGGGGTTTGTGACACACACACGCTGTCCAACGGGGATTGTGACACACATGCTGTCCAATGGGGTTTGTGACACACACACTGTCCAATGGGATTTTTGACATACACACTGTCCAAAGGGGTTTGTGACACACACGCTATCCAGTGGGGTTTGTGACACTCACACTGTCCATGGGTGTTTTTGATACACACGCTGTCCAGTGGGTTTTGTGACACACACACTGTCCACTGGAATTTGACATACAAGCTTTCCACTGGGGATTGTGAAACACACACTGTCCAGGGGGGTTTGTGACACACACACTGTCTAATGGCGTTCGTGAAACGCACAGTGTCAACGGGGGTTCGTGACACACATGCTGTCCAATGGGGTTTGTGCCATGCACACTTTATAATGGGGTTTGTGACATACACACATTATCCAATTGGGTTTATGACACACACGCTGTCCTATGGGGTGTGTGACACACATACTCTGTCCAATAGTTTTTGTGACACACATACGTTATCCAGTGGGGTTTGTGACACAAACACTTTATAATGATGTTCGTGACACACACGCTGTGCAATGGTGTTTGTGACACACCAGCTGTCCAATGGGGTTTGTGACTCACACGGAGTCCAGTGGTTATTGTGACACACACGCTGTCAATTGGTGTTTGTGACACATACACTCTGTCCAATGGGGTTTGTGACCCACACGGTGTCCAATGGGTATTGTGACACAAACGCTGTCCAATGGGGTTCGTGGCACACACGCTGTCCAGTGGGGTTTGTGACACACACACTGTCCAATAGGATTTGTGACATCACACACGCTATCCAATGGGGTTTGTGACACACAATCTTTCTAATGGGGTTTGTGACACACACGCTGTCCAATGGGGTTTGTGACACACATGCTGTACAATGGGGTTTGTGACACACACACTTTCCAATGGTCTTTGTGACACGCACACTTTCTAATGGGGTTTGTGACACACACGCTATCCTATGCGGTTTGTGACACACACGCTGACCAATTGGTTTTGTTACACACACACTTTCCAAAGATGTTTGTGACATGCATGCCGTCCAATGGGTTTTGTGACACACACACTGACCAGGAGGGTTTGTGACACACACACGCTATCCAACGGGGTTTGTGACACATACACTTTCCAATGGGGTTTGTGACACACACACTCTGTCCAATGGTGCTTGTGACACACACGCTGTCCAATGGGGTTCGTGACACACACTCTGTCCCATGGGGTTTGTGACACACACACTGTCCAAAGAGTATTGTTACACACACATGCTGTCCAAATGTGTTTGTGACACACACACTGTCCAATGGGTATTATTACACACACATGCTGTCCAGTTGTGTTTGTGACACACACGCTGTCCAGTGGGTTTTGTGACACACACAGTGTCCAATGGGTATTGTGACACACACACGCTGTCCAATGGGGTTTGTGACACACACGCTGTCCAGTGGGTTTTGTGACACACAATCTCTGTCCAATGGGGTTTGTGACACACACAGTGTCCACGTGGTTTGCGACACAGGCGCTGTCCAATAGGGTTTGTGACACGCACGCTGTCCATGGGTGTTTGTGACACACACGCTGTACAGTGGGGTTGTGACACACACACTGTCCAAAAGGGTTTGTGACACACACGCTGTCCAATGGGGTTTGTGACACACACGCTGTCCAATGGGTCTTGTGACACACACGCTGTGCAATGGTGTTTGTGACACACACGCTGTCCAGTCGGGTTTGTGACACACTCATTCTCGAATGTGTTTTGTGACACACACGTGTTATCCAATGGGGTTTGTGAAACAAATACTTTCTTAATGGGGTTTTTGACACACACACGCTATCCAATGGGGTTTGTGACACACACACTGTCCAATGCAAATTGTGACACACACGCTATCCAATGGGGATTGTGACACACACGCTGTCCAACGGCATTTGTGACACATACACTCTGTCCAATGGGGTTTGTGACACACACACTCTGTCCAATGGGGTTTGCGACCCACACGGTGTCCAATGGGTATTGTGACACACACACTGTCCAATGGGGTTCGTGAACACACACGCTGTCCATTGGGGTTTGTGACACACTCTTTCTAATGGGGTTTGTGAAACACACGCTATCCAATGGGTTTTTTGACACACACACTGTCCAATGGTGATTGTGACACGCACACTTTCTAATGGCGTTTGTGACACACGCACGCCATCCAATGGGGTTTGTGATACATACACTTTCCAATGGGATTTGTGACACACACACTCAGTGCAACGGCGCTTGTTACACACACGCTGTCCAATGGGGTTCATGACACACACGCTGTCCAAAGTGTATTGTTATACACACACGCTGTCCAATGGTGTTTGTGACACTCACGCTGTCCAATGGGTCTTGTGACACACACGCTGTGCCATGGTGTTTGTGACACACACGCTGTCCAATGGGGTTTGTGACACATACGCTATCCAATGGGGATTGTGACATACACACTGTGAAATAGGGTTTATGACACACACATGCTCTCCAATGGGGTTTGTTACAGAAATACTTTCTATCAGGGTTTTTTGTCACACACACGGTATCCAATGGGGTTTGTGACACACACGCTGTCCAATGGGGTTTGTGACACACACGCTGTGCAATGGGGATTGTGACACACACGCTGTCCAATGGGGTTTGTGACACACACACTCAGTCCAATAGGTCTTGTGACACACACTCTGTCCAATGAGTTTCGTGACACACACTGTGTCCAATGGGTTTTGTGACACACACGCTGTTCAATGGGGTTTGTGACACACACACTGTCCAATAGGGTTTGTGACACACTCACTCTATCCAACGGTGTTTGTGATACACACGCTATCCAATGGGGTTTGTGACACTCACACTGTCCATGGGTGTTTGTGACACACACGCTGTCCAGTGGGTTTTTTGACACACACACTGTCCAATGGGGTTTTGACACACACGCTGTCCACTGGGGATTGTGAAACACACACTGTCCAGGGGGGTTTGTGACACACACACTGTCCAATGGCGTTCGTGAAACGCATAGTGTCCACGGGGGTTTGTGACACACACGCTGTCCAATGGGTTTTGTGACACTCACACTTTATAATGGGGTTTGTGACACAAACACGCTGTCCAATTGGGTTTATGACACACACTCTGTCCTATGGGTTGTGTGACACAGACGCTGTCAAATGGGGATTGTGATATACACACTGTCCAATAGGGTTAATGACAAACACATGCTATCCAATGTGGTTTGTTACACACATACATTCTAATGGGGTTTTTGACACAAACACTGTATCCAATGGGGTTCGTGACACACACTTTCCAATGGGGTTTGTGACACACACGCTGTCCAGTGGGGATTGTGAAACACACGCTGTACAATGGGGTTTGTGACACATACACTCTGTCCAATGGGGCTTGAGACACACACTCTGTCCTATGGGGTTTCTGACGCACACGGAGTCCAATGGGGTTTGTGACACACACGCTGTCCAATGGTGTTTGTGACACACACACTCTGTCCAATGCATTTTGTGACCCACACGGTGTCCAATGGGTATTGTGACACACACGCTGTCCAATGCGGTTCGTGACACATACGATATCCAATGGGGTTTGTGACACACACTCTTTCTAATGGGGTTTGTGAAACACACGTTATCCAATGGGGTTTGTGACACGCATACTTTGTAATGGGGTTTGTGACACACACACTTTCCAATGGTGTTTGTGACACGCACACTTTCTAATGGGGTTTGTGACACACACACGCTATCCAATGGGGTCTGTAACACACACGCTGACCAATTGGTTTTGTTACATACAAAATGTCCAAAGGTGTTTGTGACACGCATGCTGTCCAATGGGTTTTGTGACACACACACTGACCAGGAGGGTTTGTGACACTATCCGATGGGGTTTGTGACAGATACACTTTCCAATGGGGTTTGTGACACACAGACTCTGTCCAATGGCGCTTGTGACACACACGCTGTCCAATGGGGTTCGTGACACACACTCTGTCCCATGGGGTTTGTGACACACACACTGTCCAATGGGTATTGTTACACACACACTCTGTCCAATTGTGTTTGTGACACACACGCTGTCCAGTGGGTTTTGTGACACACACACTGTCCAAAAGGGTTTGTGACACACACGATGTACAATGGGGTTTGTGACACGCTCACTGTCCATGGGTGTTTGTGACACACACGCTGTTCAGTGGGGTTTGTGACACACACACTGTCCAATGGGGTTTGTGACACACACAGTGTCCACGGGGGTTTGTGCCACACACGCTGTCCAATGGTGTTTGTGACACACACGCTGTGCAATGGGTCTTGAACACACACGCTGTCCAATGATGTTTCTGACACAGACGCTGTCCAATGGGGATTGTGACACAAACACTGTCCAGTGGGTATTGTTACACACACACACTCTCCAATGGTATTTGTGACACACACGCTGTCCAATGGGGCTTGTGACACACACGATATCCAATGGGGTTTGTGACACACACAGTGTCCAATGGGTATTGTGACACACACGCTGTCCAATGGGGTTTGTGACACACACGCTTTCCAATGGGTTTTCTGAAACACACACGCTGTCCCATGAGGTTTTGACACACACGCTGACCAATTGGTTTTGTTACACACACACTGTCCAATGGTGTTTGTGACACGCATGCTGTCCAATGGGTTTTGTGACAGACACACTGACCAGGAAGGTTTGTGACAGAGACACGCTATCCAATGGGTTTTGTAACTCATACACGTTCCAATGAGGTTTGCGACACACGCACTCTGTCCAATGGTGCTTGTGACACACACGCTGTGCAATTGGTTTCGTGACACACACTCTTTCCCATGGGGCTTGTGACACACACACTGTCAAATGGGGACTGTGACACACACACGATGTCCATAGGGGTTTGTGACACACACACTGTCCAAAAGGGTTTGTGACACACATGATGTCCAATGGGGTTTGTGACACGCATACTGTCCATGGGTGTTTGTGACACACACTCTTTCCAGTGGGTTTTGTGACACACTCACTGTCCAATAGGGTATGTGCCACACACACGCTGTCCAATGGGGTTCGTGACACACACGCTGTCCAGTGGGTTTTGTGACACACACACTCTGTCAAATGGGCTTGTGACACACACGCTTTCCACTGGTGTTTGTGACACACACACTGTACAATGGGTTTTGTGACACACACACTGTCCAGTGGGTTTTGTGACACACACGCTGTCCATGGAGGATTGTTGCACACACACTTTCCAGTGGGTTTTGTGACACACACACTGTCCAATGGGTATTGTTAAACACACACGCTGTCCAATGGGGTTTGTGACACACAAGCTGTCCAATGGGGTTTGTGACACACACGCTGTCCAGTGGGGTTTGTGACACACACAATGTCCAATGGGGTTTGTGACACACACACTGTCCACGGGAATTTGTGACACACACACTGTCCAAGGGTGTTTGTGACACACACGCTGTCCAGTGGGGTTTGTGACACACACAATGTCCAATGGGGTTTGTGACACACACACTGTCCACGGGAATTTGTGACACACACGCTGTCCAATGGGGTTTGTGACACACATGCTGTCCAATAGGGTTTGTGACCGAGACACGCTATCCAATGGGGTTTGTGACACATACACTTTCCAATGGGGTTTGTGATACCACACTCTCTCCTGTGGGGTTTGTGACACACACACTCTGTTCAATGGGATTGTGACACACACGTTGTCCAATAGTGTTTGTGACAAACACTCTGTCCCATGGGGTTTGTGACACATACAATCTCCAATGGGGATTGTGACACACACATGCTGTCCAATGGGGTTTTGTGACACACACGATGTCCAATGGGGTTTATGACAGACACACTGTCCAATAGCTATTGTTACACACACACGCTGTCCAATGGGGTTTGTGACACACACACTGTCCAATGGGTTTTGTGACACACGCATCTTCCAATTGGGTTTTGACACACACGCTGTCCACTGGGGATTGTGACACAAATGCTATCCAATGGAGTTTGTGACACACAAACTCTCCAGTGGTGTTTCTGACACACACGCTGTCCATTGGGGTTTGTGACACACACGCTGTCCAGTGGGTTTTGTGACACACACCCTGTCCAATAGGGTTTGTGACACAGACACGCTGTCCAGTGCGTTTTGTGACACACACACTGTCCAATGGGGATTGTGACACACACACGCTGTCCAATGGGGTTTGTGACACACACATTGTCCAAAGGGGTCTGTGATACACACGATGTCCAATGGGGTTTGTGACACTCACACTGTCCATGGGTGTTTGTGACACACACGCTGTCCAGTGGAGTTTGTGACACACACACTGTCATATGGGTATTGTGACACACACACCCTGTCCAATGGGGTTTGTGACACACACGCTGTCCAATGGGGATTGTGACACACGCTGTCCAATGGGCTTTGTGACAAATACACTCTGTCCAATGGGGCTTGTGACACACACGCTGTCCAATGGGGTTTATTACACACACGCTGTCCAATGGGGTTTGATACACACACGCTGTCCAATGGGGTTTGTGAAACACACACACTGTCCAGTAGAGTTTGTGACACACACATGCTATCCAAAGGGGTTTGTGACACACATACTTTCTAATGGGGTTTTTGACACACACATGCTATCCAATGGGGTTTGTGACACACACTTTCCAATCGGGTTTGTGACACACACACGCTCTCCAATGGTGTTTGTGACACGCATGCTGTCCAATGGGTTTTGTGACTCACACACTGACCAGCAGGGTTCCTGACACACACACGCTATCCAATTGGGTTTGTGACACATACACTTTCAAATGGGGTTTGTGACACACACACACTGTCAAATGGCGCTTGTGACACACACTCTGTCCCATGGGGTTTGTGACACACACACTGTCCAAAGGCGTTTGTGACACACACGTTGTCCAATGGGGTTTGTGGCACGCACACTGTCCATGGGTATTTGTAACACACACGCTACCCAATGGTGTTTGTGACACAGACACTGTCCAAAGGGGTTTGTGACACACACGTTGTCCAATGGGGTTTGTGGCACGCACAATGTCAAAGGGTGTTTGTGACACACACGCTGCCAAATGATGTTTGTGACACACACACTGTCCAAAGCAGTTTGTGACACACACACTGTTCAAAGCGGTTTGTGACACACGTGCTATCCAGTGGGTTTTGTGACACACACACTGTCCAATAGGGTTTTTGACACACACACTCTATCAAATTGGGTTTGTGACACACACACACTGTCCAATGGGGTTTGTGACACACACGCTGTCCAATGGGGATTGTGACACCACACTCGGTCCAACGGTGCTTGTGACACACACGCTGTCCAATGGGGTTCGTGACACACACGCTGTCCAGTGGGTTTTGTGACACACACACTCTGTCCAATCGGCTTGTGACACACACACTGTCCAATGGGGACTGTGACACACACACGCTGTCCAATGGGGTTTGTGACACACACACTGTCCAAAGGGCTTTGTGACACACACGCTGTCCAATGGGGTTTGTGACACACACACTGTCCAAAGGGGTTTGTGACACACACGCTGTCCAATGGGGTTTGTGACACACACTCTGTCCCATGGGGTTTGTGACACACACGCTGTCCAATAGGGTTTGTGACACAGACGCTATCCACTGGGTTTTGTGACACACACAATGTCCAATACGGTTTGTGACACACACACGCTCTCCAATGGGGTTTGTGACACACACGCTGTCCAGTGGGTTTTGTGACACACACTCTGTCCAATGGTCTTGAAACACACACACGCTGTCCTATAGTGTTTGTGACACACACTCTGTCCCATTGGGTTTGTGACAAAGACGCTGTCCCATGGGGATTGTGTTACACACACTGTCCAGTAGGGTTTGTGACACACACATGCTATCCAATGGGGTTTGTGACACGAACATTTTCTAATGGGGTTTGTGACACACGCGCTCTCTCCAATGGCGCTTTTAACACACACGCTGTCCAATGGGGTTCGTGACACACACTCTGTCCAATGGGGATTGTGACACACACACGCTGTCCAATGGGGTTTGTGACACACACACACTGTCCAATGGGGATTGTGACACACACTCGCTGTCCAATGGGGTTTATGACACACACGCTGTCCAAAGGGTTTGTGACGCACACACTCTGTCCAATGGGGTTTGTGACACACACACTCTGTCCAATGGGGCTTGTGACACACAAGCTGTCCCAAGGGGTTCGTGACAGACACGCTGTCCAGTGGGGTTTGTGACACAAACACTGTCCAAGAGGGTTTGTGACACACACACGTTGTCCAATGGTGTTTGTGACAAACACGCTGTCCAGTGGGGTTTCTGACACACACACTGTCCAAAAGGGTTTGTGACACACACGATGTCCAATGGGGTTTGTGACAAAGACGCTGTCCCATGGGGATTGTGTCATACATACTGTCCAATAGGGTTTGTGACACACACATGCTATCCAATGTGGTTTGTGACACGCACACTTTCTAATGGGGTTTGTGACACCCACATGCTATCAAGTGGGGTTTGTGACACGCACACTTTCTAATGGTGTTTGTGACACACACACGCTATCCAATGGGGTTTTTGACACACACACTTTCAAAAGAGGTTTGTGACACGCACACTTTCTAATGCGTTTTGTGACACACACAGGGAATCCAATGGTTTTTGTGACAAGCATACTGTTTAATGGGTTTTGTGAGACACACACGCTATCCAATGGGGTTTGTGACACACACAGTTTCCAATGGGGTTTGTGACACACACGATGTCCAATGGGGTTGGTGACATGTACACTGTCCATGCGTGTTTGTGACACACACGCTGTCCAGTGGGGTTTCTGACACACACACTGTCCAAAAGGGTTTGTGACACACACGATGTCCAATGGGGTTTGTGACACACACGCTGTCCAATGGGGATGGTGATACACACGATGTCCAATGGGGTTTGTGACACACACACTCTGTCCAATGGGTCTTGTGACACAAACGCTTTCCAATGGGGTTCGTGACACACACAAGCTATCCAATGGGGTTTGTAACACGCACACTTTCTAATTGGGTTTGTGACACGCATACGCTATCCAATGGGGTTTTTGACACGCATACGCTATCCTATGGGGTTTTGTGACACACACACGCTGCAAAATTGGGTTTGTGACATGCACACTTTCTAATGGGGTTTGTGACACACACGCTATCCAATGGGGATTGTGACACACGCACGTTGTCCAATGTTGTTTGTCACACACACGCTGTCCAATGGGATTTGTGACACAGACGCTGTCTAATGGGGATTGTGACATACACACTGTCCAATAGGGTTTGTGACACACACACTTTCAAATGGGTTTTGTGACACGCACACTTTTTAATGGGGTTTGTGACACACACACGGAATCCAATGGGTTTTGTGACACACACACTGACCAAGAGGGTTTGTGACACACAAATTCTATCCAATGGGGTTTGTGACACATACACTTTCCAATGGGGTTTGTGACACACACGCTCGGTCCAATGGCGCTTGTGACACACACGCTGTCCAATGGGGTTCATGACACACACGCTGTCCCATGGGGTTTGTGACACACACACTGTCCAAAGGGGTTTGTGACCCACAGGATGTCCTATGGGGTTTGTGAAAAAGACGCTGTCCAATGGGGACTGTGACATGCATACTGTCCAATAGGATTTGTGACACGCACAATCTATCCAATGGAGTTTGTGACACGCACACTTTCCAATGGATTTTGTGACACACACACTTTCTAATGGGGTTTGTGACACACACACGCTATCCAATTGGGTTTGTGAGACACACACTTTCCAATGGGGTTTGTGACACACACACTTTCCAATGGCGCTTGTGACACACACGCTGTTCAATGGGGTCCGTGACACACACGCTGTCCACTGGGTTTTGTGACACACACACTCTGTCCAATGGGCTTATGACACACACGCTGTCCAATGGGATTTGTGACACAGACGCTGTCCAATGGGGATTGTGTCATACACACTGTCCAGTAGGGTTTGTGACACACACACGCTCTCCAATGGGGTTTGTCACAGAAACACTCTTTACAATGGGTTTTGTGACACACACATGCTATCCAATGGGGTGTGTGACACACACACTTTCAAACGGGGTTTGTCACACGCATACTTTCTAATGGGGTTTGTGACACACACACGCTGTCCCATGGGGTTTGTGACACACACGCTGACAAATTGGTTTTGTTACACACACATTGTCTCATGGTATTTGTGACACGCATGCTATCCAAAGGGTTTTGTGACACACACACTGACCAGGAGGGTTTGTGTCAGACACACGCTATACAATGGGGTTTGTGACACACACATGCTATCCAATGGGGTGTGTGACACACCCACGTTCAAATGGGGTTTGTCACACGCACACTTTCTAATGGGGTTTGTGACACACACACGCTGTCCAATGGGATTCGTGACACACACACTGTACAATGGGTATTGATGCACGCACAGTGTCCACGGGGGTTTGTTGCACACACGCTGTCCAATGGGGTTTGTGACACACTCACTGTCCAATGGGGATTGTGACACACACAGTGTCCACGGGGGTTTGTGACACACACGTTGTCCAATGGGGTTTGTGACACACACACTGTCCAATAGGTATTGATACACACACACGCAGTCCAATAGTGTTTGTGACACACACGCTGTCCAATGGGGCTTGTGACACACACACGCTACGCAATGGGGTTTGTGACACATACACTTTCCAATGGGGTTTGTGACACACACACTGTCCAATGGTGCTTGTGACACACACGCTGACAAATTGGTTTTGTTACACACACACTGTCCCATGGTATTTGTGACACGCATGCTATCCAAAGGGTTTTGTGACACACGCACTCTTCAATGGGGTTTGAGACGCACACACATGTCGAATGGGGATTGTGACACACACACTCTGTCCAATGGGGTTTATGACACACACGCTGTCCAATGGTGTTTGTGAGACACACACACTTTCCAATGGGGATTGTGGCACACACGCTATCCAATGGGTTTTGTGACACACACACTCTCCAATGGGGATTGTGACACACACACTTTCCAATGGGCTTCGTGACACACACACACTGTCCAATGGGGAATGTGACACACACACGCTGTCCAATGGGGTTTGTGACACACACGCTGTCCAATGGGGTTTGTGACACACACACTCTGACCAATGGGTCTTTTGACTCACAAGCTGTCCAATGGGATTCGTTATACACACATGCTATACAATGGGTTTTGTGGCACACACACGCTGTCCAATGGGGTTTGTGACACACACACTTTCAAATGGGTTTGTGACCCACATGCTATCCAATGGGTTTTGTGACACACATGCTGTCCAATGGGGATTGTGACACACACACTGTCCAATTGGTATTGTGACACAGACACACTGTCCAATGCGATTCGTGACACACACGCTGTCCAATGGGGATTGTGACACAAACTCTGTCCAATGGGGATTGTGACACACACAAGCTGTCCATTGGGGTTTGTGAGACACACACGCTGTCAAATGGGGATTGTGACACACACACTGTCCAGTGGGGTTTGTGACACACACACTGTACAATGGGGTTGGTGACACACACATGCTGTCCAATGGGGTTTATGACACACAATCGGTCCAATGGGTTTTGTGATACACACGCTGTCCAATGCGGATTGTGACACACACGCAGTCTAATGGGGTTTGTGACACGCACACTCTCTCCAATGGGTCTTGTGACACACACGATGTCCAATGGTGTTCGTGACACATACGCTGTTCAGTGGGGTTTGTGACACACACACTGTCCAATAGGGTTTGTGACACTCACGTGCTATACAATGGTTTTTGTGACACACACAATGTCCAAAGGGGTTTGTAACACACACACTATCTAATGGGGTTTGTGACACTCACACTCTGTCCAATTGTGCTTGTGACACACACGCTGTCCAATGGTGCTTGTGACACACACACTGTCCAATGGGGATTGTGACACACACACGCTGTCCAGTGAGGTTTGTGACACACAGACTGTCCGAAGGGGTTTTGTGACACACACGCTATCCAAAGGGGTTTGTGACACTCACACTGTCTATTGTTGTTTGTGACACACACGCTGTCCAGTGGGTTTTGTGACACACAGGCTGTCCAATTGGGTTTTGACACACACTCTGTCCCCTGGGGATTGTGACACAAACGCTGTCCAATTCGGGTTTGTGACACACGCACTGTCCAATGGTGTTTCTGATACACACGCTGTCCAATGGGGATTGTGACACACACTCGCTGTCCAATGGGGATTATGACACACAATCTGTCCAATGGGGTTTGTGACACACACACTTTCTAATGGGGTTTGTGACACACACAGTATCCAATGGGGTTTGTGACACTCACAACCTGTCCCATGGTGTTTGTGACACACACACTGTCCAATAGGATTTTGACAGGCTAATGCTGTCCAATGGGGTTTGTGACACACACGCTGTCCAATGGGTATTGTTACACAGACACGCTGTCCAATGGGGTTTGTGACACATACACTTTACAATGGGGATTGTGACACACACACTATGTACAATGGTGCTTGTGACACACACGCTGTCCAATGGGGTTTGTGACACACACGCTGCCCAGTGGGTTTTGTGACACACACACTCTGTCCAATGGGCTTGTGACACACAGGATGTCCAATGGTGTTTGTGACACACACACTGTACAATTGGGATTGTGACACACACACGCTATCCAATGGGGTTTGTGACACACACACTGTACAAAGGGGTTGGTGACACACACACTCTGTCCAATGGTTCTTGTGACACACACACTCTGTCCAGTAGTGTTTGTGACACACACTCTGTCCCATGGTGTTTGTAAAACACACATTATCCAATGGGGATTGTGACACACACACGCTGTCTGATGGTGTTTATGACACACAATCTGTCCAATGGGGTTTGTGACTCACACGCTCTCCAATGGGGATTGTGACACACGCGCTGTCCAATGGGGTTCATGACACACACGCTGTCCAATAGGGTTTGTGACACAAACTCTGTCCAATGGGGTTTGTGACACACACACTGTCCAATGGGTATTGTGACACACATGCTGTCCAGTGGAGTTTGTGACATACACACCGTCCAACGGGGACTGTGACACACACGCTGTCCAATGGGCTTTGTGACAACCACACCCTGTCCAATGTGTGTTGTGAAAAACACGCTGTTCAATGTGGTTTGTGACACACACGCTGTCCAATGGGGATTGTGACACAAACTCTGTCCAATGTGGTTTGTGACACACACACTGTCCAATGGGGTTTGTGACACACACAGTGTCCACGGTGGTTGGTGACACAAACTCTGTCCTATGTGGTTTGTGACACACACGCTGCCAATGGGGTTTGTGACACAAACGCTGTCCAATGGGCTTTGTGACACACACACTCTGTCCAATGGTTCTGGTGAAAAACAATCTGTCTAATGGGGTTTGTGAACACACACGCTGTCCAGAGGGTTTCGTGACACACGCACACTGTCCAATAGGCTTTTGACACACACGCTGTCCAAAGGTGTTTGTGACACACACACTGTCCAATGGGAATTGTGACACACACACTGTCCAAAGCTGTTTGAGACACACACGCTATGCAATGGGGCTTATGACACTCACACTGTCCATGGGTGTTTGTGACACACACGCTGTCCAGTGGGTTTTGTCACACACACACCGTCCGACGCGGTTTTGACACACACGCTGTCCACTGTGGATTGTGACACACACACTGTCCAGGGGGGTTTGTGACACACACACTGTCCAATGGCGTTTGTGACACACACAGTGTCCACGGCGGTTTGTGACACACACGATGTACAATGGGGTTTGTGACATGCACACTGTCCATGGGTGTTTGTAAAACCCTCGATATCCAGTGGGGTTTGTGACACACACACTGTCCAATGGGGTTTGTGACACACACAGTGTCCACTGGGGTTTGTGACACACACGCTGTACAATGGGTTTTGAGACACACACACTGTCCAATGGGTATTGTTACACACACACGCTGTCCAATGGGTTTTGTGAACACACACGCTGTCCAGTGGGTTTTGTGACACATACTATCCAATAGGTTTTCTGACACACACACGCTATACAATGGGGTTTGTGACACATACACTTTCCAATGGAGTTTGTGGCATACACACTCTGTCCATTGGTGCTTGTGACACACACGCTGTCCAGTGGGGTTCGTGACACTCATGCTGTCCAATGGTGTTTGTGACACTCACACTGTCCAATGGGGATTGTGACACAGACACGCTGTCCAATGCGGTTTGAGACACTCACACTGTCCATGGGTGTTTGTGACACACACGCTGTCCAGTGGGTATTTGACACACACACTGTCCACTGGGGATTGTGACACACACACTGTCCACAGGGGTTTTTGAGACACACACTGTGCAATGGCGTTCGTGACACACACAGTGTCCACGGGGGTTTGTCACACAGACGCCATCCAATGGGCTTTGTGACACACAGACACATTGTCCAATGGGGATTGTGACACACACACGCTGTCCAACGGTGTTTGTGACACACACGCTGTCCAATGGGGTTCGTGACACACACTCTGTCCCATGGGGTTTGTGACACACACACTGTCCATTGGGGATTCTGACACACACATGATGTTCAATGGGGTTTGTGACACACACACTGTCCATGAGTCTTTGTGACACACAGGCTGTCCAATGGGGTTTGTAACACACATAGTGTCCACGGGGGTTTGTGACACACACGCTGTACAATGGGGATTGTGACACACACTCTGTCCCATGGGGTTTGTGACACACACACTCTGTCCAGTGGGTTTTGTGACACACACAGTGTCAAAAGGGGTTTTGACACACACGCTATCCAATGGGGTTTTTGACACTCACACTGTTCACTGGGGATTGTTGCACACACACTATCCAGTGGGTTTTGTGACACGCACACTGTCCAATGGGTACTGTTACAGAGACACACGCTGTCCAGTGGGGTTTGTGACACACACGCTGTCCAATAGAGTTTGTGACACACACACTGTCCAATAGGGTTTGTGACACACACACACTGTCCAATGGGGATTGTGACTCACACACGCTGGCCAATGGGGTTTGTGACACACACGCTGTCCAATGGGATTTTTGACACACAGTGCCCAAAGGGGTTTCTGACACACACGCTCTCCAATGGTCTTTGTGACACACATGCTGACCAATATGGGTTTGTTACACACACACGCTGTCCAATGGGGTTTGTGACACACACACTGTCCAATGGTTATTGTTACGCACACACGCTGTCCAATGGTGTTTGTGACACACACGCTGTCCAGTGGGGCTTGAGACACACACACTATCTAATGCTGTTTCTGACACACACGCTGTCCAGTGGGTTTTGTGACACGCAAACTGTCCAATAGGGTTTGTGCCACACAAAATACGCTATCCAACGGGGTTTGTGACACATACACTTTCCAATGGGGTTTGTGACACACACACTCTGTACAATGGTGCTTGTGACACACACGCTGTCCAATAGTGTTTGTGACACACATTCTTTCCCATGGGGTTTGTGACACACACACTTTCTAATGGGGTTTGTGACACACACACTTTCCAATGGGCTTTGTGATACACACTCGCTGTCCCATGGGGTTTGTGACACATACACTTTCCAAAGGGGTTTGTGTCATGCACACTCTGTCCAATGGCGCTTGTGACACACACGCTGTCCAATGGGGTTCGTGACACACACTCTGTCCCATGGGGTTTTTGACACACACACTGTCCAATGGTTATTGTGACACACACACGCTGTCCAATATGGTTTGTAACAGGCACACTGTCCATTTGTGTTTGTGACACACACGCTATCTAGTGGGGTTTGTGACACACACACTGTCCACTGGGGTTTGTGACACACACGCTGTCTAATGGGGATTCTGACACACACACTATCCAATGGGGTTTGTGACACACACACTGTCCAATGGGGATTGTGACACACACACGCTGTCCAATGGGCTTTGTCACACACACACACTGTCCAATGGGGTTTGTGACACACACACTGTCCAATGGGGATTGTGACACACACACGCTGTCCAATGGGGTTTTTGACACAGACGCTGTCCAATGGGGATTGTGACATACACACTGTCCAATTGGGTATGTGATACACACATGCTATCCAGAGGGGTTTGTGACACACATACTTTCTAATGGATTTTTTGAAAAACACACGCTGTCCAATGGGGTTTGTGACACACACACTGTCCAAAGGGGTTTGTGACACACACGATGTAAAATGGGGTTTGTGACACGCACACTTTCCATCGGTGTTTGTGACACACACGCTGTCCAGTGGAGTTTATGACACACACACTGTCCAATGGGGTTTGTGACACACACAGTGTGCACGGGGTTAGAGACACACAAGCTGTCCACTGGGGATTGTGACACCCACACTGTCCAATGTGGATTGTGACACACAGACGCTGTCGAATGGGGTTTCTGACACACACACTGTCCAAAGGTGTTCGTGACACAGACCCTATCCAATGGGGTTTGTGACACTCACACTGTCCATGGGTGATTGTGACACACACTCTGTCCAGTGGGTTTTGTCACACACACACTGTCCAATGAGGTTTTGACACACACGCTGTCCACTGGGGATTGTGACACACAAACTGTCCAGGGGGGTTTGTGACACACAGACTGTCCAATGGCGTTCGTGACACACACACTGTCCAATGGGTAGTGTTAAACACACACGCTGTCCAATGGGGTTTGTGACACACACACTCTGTTCAATAGGGTTTGTGACACACATTTGCTATCCAATGGGGTTTGTGAGACACACACTTTCTAATGGGGTTTGTGACACAAACTCTCTCCAATGGGGTTTGTGACACACACTGTGCAATGGGTCTTGTGACACACACACGTTGTCCAATGGGGTTTGTGACAGAGGCGCTGTCCCATGGGGATTGTGACGCACACACTGTCCAATAGGGTTTGTGACACACAAATGCCATCCAATGGGGTTTGTGACACACATACTTTCTAATGGGTTTTTTGAAAAACACGCGCTATCCAATGGGTTTGTGACACACACTTTCCAATGGGGTTTGTGACACACATGCTGACCAATTGGGTTTGTTACACACGAACTGTCCAATGGTGATTGTGACACGCATGCTGTCCAATGGGTTTTGTGACACACAGACTGACCAGGAGGGTTTGTGACAAATACACACACTATCCAATTGGTTTGTAACACATACACTTTCCAATGGGGTTCGTGACACACACACTGTCCAATGGGGATTGTGACACACACGCTGTCCAATGGGGTTTGTGACACACACAGGCTATCCAATAGGGTTTGTGACACATACACTTTACAATGGGGTTTGTGACACACACACTGTCCAAAGGGGTTTCTGACAAACAGGATGTCCAATGGGGTTTGTGACACGCACGCTGTCCATGGGTGTTTGTGACAGATGCGATGTCCAGTGTGGTTTGTGACACACACACTGTCCAATGGTGTTCGTAATACACACACTCTGTAAAATGGGCTTGTACCACACACGCTGTCCAATGGGGATTGTGACAAACATGCTGTCCAATGGGGTTTGTGACACACACACTCTGTCCAATGAGCTTGTGACAAACACTCTGTACAATGGGGTTTGTGACACACACACGCTATCCAATGGTGTTTATGACACACACACTGTCCAAAGGGGTTTGTGATACACATGAATCCAATGGGGATTGTGACACGCACGCTGTCCATGGGTGTTTGTGACACACTCTCTGTCCAATGGGGTCTGCCACACACACGCTGTGCAATGGGATTTGTGACACACACTGTCCAATGGGGTTTCTGACACACTCGCTGTCCAATGGGTTTTGTACCACACACACTGACCAGGAGGGATTGTTACACAGACACGCTTTCCAATGGGGTTTGTGACTCACACACTGTCCAATGGTGTTTGTGACACACACGCTGTCCAATGGGGTTTGTGACACAAACTCTGTCCAATGGGGTTTGTGACACACACACACTGTCCAATGGGTATTGTTACACACACACGCGGTCATATTGCTTTTTGTGACACACATGCTGTCCAATGGGGATTGTGACACACACGCTGTCCAGTGGGGTTTGTGACACACACACTGTCCAATAGGGTTTGTGACACACACACGCTATCCAATGGGCTGTGTGACAATTACGCTTTCCAATGGGGTTTCTGACCCACACACTCTGTCCAATGGGGTTTGTGACACACACACGCTATCCAAAGGGGTATGTGACAGATGCGATGTCCTGTGGGGTATGTGATACACACAGTGTCCACGGGGGTTTGAGACACAGACGCTGTCCAATAGGGATTGTGACACACACACTCTCCAATGGCATTCGTAACACACACACTCTGTCCAATGGGCTTGTACCACACACGCTGTCCAATGGGGATTGTGACAAACACACTGTCCAATGGGGTTTGTGACGCACCCACTCTGTCCAATGAGCTTGTGACAAACACTCTGTGCAATGGGGTTTGTGACACACACACGCTATCCAATGGTGTTTATGACACACACACTGTCCAAAGGGGTTTGTGAAACACACGATGTATAATGGGGTTTGTGACATGCACGCTGTCCATGGGTGTTTGTGACACACACGCTGTCCAGTGGGGTTTGTGACACACACACTGTCAAATGGGGTTTGTGACACACACGCAGTCCAGTGTGGTTTGTGACACACACACTGTCCAATGGTGTTTGTGACACACTCACTGTCCAAAGGGGTTTGTGACACACACACTTTCCAAAGGGGTTTGTGAAACACACACTTTCCAATGGGGCTTGTGACACACATACGCTGTCCCATGGGGTTTGTGACACACACACGCTATCCAATGGGGTTTGTGACACATACACTTTCCAATGGGGTTTGTGACACACACAATCTGTCCAACGGAGCTTGTCACACACGGTGTCCAATGGGGTTCGTGACACACACACTGTCCAAAGGGGTTTGAGACACACACGCTGTCCTATGGGGATTGTGACACCCACACTGTCCAATGGGGATTTTGGCACACACACGCTGTCCAATGAGGTTTCTGACACACACACTGTCCAAAGGGGTTTGTGACACAGACGCTATCCAATGGGGATTGTGACACTCCCACTGTCCATGGGTGTTTGTGACACACACGCTGTCCAGTGGTTTTTGTCACACACACGATGTCCAAAGGGTTTTGTGACACAGACTCTGTCCAATGGGGATTGTGACCTACACACTGTCCAATAGGGTTTGTAACAAACACACACTATCCAATGGGGTTTGTGACACACACACGCTATCCAATGCGGTTTGTGACACACACGCTGTCCAGTGTGGTTTGTGACACACACACTGTCCAATGGTGTTTGTGACACACTCACTGTCCATAGGGGTTTGTGACACACACACTTTCCAATGGGGTTTGTGACACACACACTTTCCAATGGGGCTTGTGACACACACACGCTGTCCCATGGGGTTTGTGACACACACACGCTATCCAATGGGGTTTGTGACACATACACTTTCCAATGGGGTTTGTGACACACACACTCTGTCCAACGGAGCTTGTCACACACGGTGTCCAATGGGGTTTGTGACACACACAGGCTGTCCAAAGGGGTTTGTGACAAACACACTGTCCAATGGCGATTGTGACACACACACGATGTCCAATGGGGTTTGTGACACACACACTGTCCAAAGGGGTTTGTGACAAACACACTGTCCAATGGGGATTGTGACATACACACGATGTCCAATGGGGTTTGTGACACACACACTGTCCAAAGAGGTTTGTGACAAACAGGAAGTCCAATGGGGTTTGTAACACGCACACTGTCCATGGGTGTTTGTGACACACAAGCTGTCCAATGGGGTATGTGACACACATTCGCTATCGAGTGGGGTTTGTGACACATACACTTTCCAATGGGTTTTGTGACACACACACTCTGTCCAATGGTGCTTGTGATACACACGCTGTCCAATGGGGTTCGTGACACACATGCTGCCCAGTGGGTTTGGTGACACATACACTCTGTCCAATGGGCTTGTGACACACATACTGTCCAATGGGGATTATGACACACACACTGCCCAAAGGGGACTGTGACACACACACGCTGTCCAGTGGGGTTTCTGACACACACTCTGTCCAATAGGGTTTGTGACACACACGCTGTCCAATGGGGGTTTGTGACACACACACTGTCCAAAGGGGTTTGTGACACAGACGATGTCCAATGGGGTTTCTGACACACACACTTTCCATGGGTGTTTGTGACACAAACACTGTCCAGTGGAGTTTTTGACACACAGTGTCCAATGTTGTTTGTGACACACACACTGTCCAATGGGGTTTGTCACACATAAACTCTGTCCAATGGGGATCGTGAAACGCACACGCTCTCGAATGGGGTTTATGACACACACGATGTCCAATAGGATTTGTGACACACACACCCAGTCCAATGGTGTTAGTGACACACACCTGTCCAATGGGGTTCGTGACACACACGCTGTCCAGTGGGGTTTGTGACACACACAGTGTCCAATAGGGTTTGTGACATCACACACGCTATCCATTGGGGTTTGTGACACACACTCTTTCTAATGGGGTTTGTGACCCACACGCTGTCCAATGGGTATTACGACACACACATGCTGTCCAATGGGGTTTGTGACACACACACTGTCCAAAGGGGTTTGTGACACACACGCTGTCTAATGGGGTCTGCGACACACACGCTGTCCAGTGGGGTTTGTGACACACACACTGTCCAATAGGGTTTGTGACATCACACACGCTATCCAATGGGGTTTGTGACACACACTCTTTCTAATGGGGTTTGTGACACACACGCTGTCCAATGGGGTTTGTGACACACACGCTGTCCAATGGGTATTACGACACACACACCCTGTCCAATGGGGTTTGTGACACACACACTGTCCAAAGGGGTTTGTGACACACAATCTGTCCAATGGGGTTTGTGACACACACACTGTCCATCAGGGTTTGTGACACAAACTCTGTCCAATGGGGTGTGTGACACACACATTGTTCAATGGGTATTGATACACACACACGCCATCCAATGGGGTTTGTGACACACACTCTTTCTAAAGGGGTTTGTGACTAACATGCTCTGTCCAATGGGGTTCGTGACAGACACTCTGTCAAATGGGGTTTGTGACACACACACTGTACAATGGGGATTGTGACACACACACGCTGTCCAAAGGTGTTTGTGACACACACACTCTCCAAAGGGGTTTGTGACACACACGCTGTCTAATGGGGTTTGTGACACACACACTCTGTCAATGGGGCTTGGGACACACACTCTGTCCAATGGGGTTTGTGACCCACACGGTGTCCAATGGGGATTGTGACACACACGCTGTCCAATGGGGTCTTTGATACATACACTCTATCCAATGGGGCTTGTGACACACACACTGTCCAATAGGGTTTGTGACACACACACGCTGTCCAATGGTGTTTGTGACACACGCACTTTACAATGGGGTTTGTGACACACACGCTGTCCAATAGGTTTTGTGCCACACACACGCTATCCAATGGGGTTTGTGACACACACTTTCCAATGGGGTTTGTGACACACACTCTGTCCAATGGGGTTTGTGACACACACAGTGACCATGGGGGTTGGTGAGACAAACTCTGTCCATTGGGTTTGTGACACACACACTGTCCATCGTGTTTGTGACACACACGATGTCCAATGGGGTTTGTGACACACACGCTGTCCATGGGTGTTTGTGAAACACACATTGTCCACGGGGGTTTTGTGAACACAAACTCTGTCCAATGAGGTTTGTGACATACAAAACGTCCAATGGGTATTGTGATACACACACCCTGTCCAATGGGGATTTTGACACACACACGCTGTCCAATGGGGTATGTGACACACATGCTGTCCAGTGGCGCTTGTGACACACACGGTGTCCAATGGGGTTCGTGACACACACTCTGTCCCATGAGATTTGTGACACACACACTGTCCAAAGGGGTTTGTGACACACACCTTGTCCAATGTGGTTTGTGGCACGCACACTGTCCATGGGTGTTTGTGACACACACGCTGTCCAATGAGTTTTGTGACACACACACTGTCCAGTGGGTATTGTGAAACACACACACTGTCCAATGGGGTTTGTGACACACACACGCTGTCCTATAGTGTTTGTGACCCACAATATGTCCTATTGGGTTTGTGACAAAGACGCTGTCCAATGGGGATTGTGTCATACATACTGTCCAATAGGGTTTGTGACACACACACTTTCCAATGGGGTTTGTGACACACACACTTTCCAATGGGGTTTGTGACTCACACACTCTGTCCAATGGGGCTTGTGACACGCACGCTGTCCAATGGGATTCGTGACACACACACTGTACAATGGGGATTGTGACACACACACGCTGTCCAATGCAGTTTGTGACACACACACTGTCCAAAGGGGTATGTGACACACACGTTTTCCAATGGGGTTTGTGACAAGCACACTGTCCATGGGTGTTTGTGACACACACAGTGTCCACGAGGCTTTGTGACACAAACTATGTCCAATGAGGTTTGTGGCTCACACACTGTCAAATGGGTATTGTGACACACACACCCTGTCCAATGGGATTTGTGACACATACACTGTCCAATGGGGATTGTGACACACACGCTGTCCAATGGGGTTTGTGACACACACACTGTCCAATGGGGTTTGTGACACACACAATGTCCAATGGGGTTTGTGACACGCACACTTTATAATGGGGTTTGTGACACACGCACGCTATCCAATGGGGCTTATGACACACACGCTGTCCAATGGGGATTGTGACACTTCACACGCTGTCGAATGGTTGTTTGTGACAAACACGCTGTCCAATGGGGTTTGTGACACAGACGCTGTCTAATGGGGATTGTGAAATACACACTGTCCAATAGGGTTTGCGACACACACATGCTATCCAATGGGGTTTGTGACAATCATACTTTCTAATTGGGTTTTAGACACACACACGCTATACAATGGGGTTTGTGACACACACTATCCAATGGGGTTTGTGACACCCAGTCTCTGTCCCATGGGGTTTGAGACACACATGCTGACCAATTGGGTTTGTTACACACACACTGTCCAATGGTCTGTGTGACCCGCATGCTGTCCAATGGGTTCTGTGACACACACACTTTACCAGGAGGGTTTGTGACACACACACACTATTCAATGGGTTTTGTAACGCATACACGTTCCAATGGGGTTTGTGACGCACATACTCTGTCCAATGGCGCTTGTGACACACACGCTGTGCAATGGGGATCGTGAGACACACTCTGTCGAAAGGGTTTTGTGACACAAACGATGTCCAATGGGGTTTGTGACACGCACACTGTCCATGGGTGTTTGTGGCACACACGCTGTCCAGTGGGGTTTGTGAAACACACACTGTCCAAATGGGTTTATGACACACATGATGTGCAATGGGGTTTGTGACACACACACTGTCCAATGGGGTTTGTGATACACACACTGTCCAATGGGTATTGTTAAACACAAACTCTGTCCAATGGGGTTTATGACACACACACTTTCCAATGGGGTATGTGACGCACACACGCTGTCCCATTGGGTTTGTGACACACACACTGACCAACTGGGTTTGTTACACACACACTGTCCTATGGTGTTTGTGACACGCATGCTATCCAATGGATTTTGTGACACACACACTGACCAGGAGGTTTTGTGACACACACACGCTATCCAATGGGGTTTGTGACACATACACTTTCCAATGGGGTTTGTGACACATACACTCTGTCCAATGGCGCTTGTGACACACACGCTGTCCAATGGGGTTCTTGGCACACACTATGTCCGATTGGGTTTGTGATACACACGCAGTCCAATTGGGTTTGTGACACACACGCTGTCCAATGGGGTTTGTGACACACACACTGTCCAAAGGGGTTTGTGACACACACGATGTCCAATGGGGTTTTGACACGCACACTGTCCATGAGTGTTTGTGACACACACGCTGTCCAGTGGTGTCTGTGACACACACACTGTCCAATGGCGTTCGTGACAGACACATTGTCCACGGGGGTTTGTGACACACACGCTGTCCAATGGGTATTGTTAAACACAAACTCTGTCCAATATGGTTTGTGACACACACGCTGTCCAATGGGATTTGTGATACAGACGCTCTCCTATGGGGATTGTGACATACACACTGTCCAATAGGGTTTATGACACACACGCTGTCCAATGGGGTTTGTGACACACATAATTTTTAATGGGGATTTTGACACACACACGAGATCCAGTGGGGTTTGTGACACACACTTTCCAATGGGGTTTGTGACACACACGCTCTCCAAAGGGGTTTGTGACACACACGCTCTCCAAAGGGGTTTGTGACACACACGCTGTCCAATGGGGATTGTGACACATACACTCTGTACAATGGGGCTTGGGACACACACTCTGTCCAATGGGGTTTGTGACCCACAGGGTGTCCAATGGGGACTGTGACACACACGCTGTCCAATGGGGTCTTTGATACATACACTCTATCCAATGGGGCTTGTGACACACACACTGTCCAATAGGGTTTGTGACACACACACGCTGTCCAATGGTGTTTGTGACACACGCACTTTACAATGGGGTTTGTGACACACACGCTGTCCAATAGGTTTTGTGCCACACACACGCTATCCAATGGGGTTTGTGACACACACTTTCCAATGGGGTTTGTGACACACACGCTGTCCAATGGGGATTGTGACACACACGCTGTCCAATGGGGTCTTTGATACATACACTCTATCCAATGGGGCTTCTGACACACACTCTGTCCAATAGGGTTTGTGACCCACACGGTGTCCAATGGGGATTGTGACTCACACGCTGTCCAATGGGTTTTGTGACACACACACTCTGTCCAATAGATCTTGTGACACACAAGATGTCCAATGGGGTTCGTGACACACACGCTGTCCAATAGGGTTTGCAACACCACACACGCTATCCAATGGGGTTTGTGAGACACACACTGTCCAATGGGGATTGTGACACACACACGCTGTCCAATGGTGTTTGTGACACACACACTTTCCATTGGGGTTTGTGACACGCACACTTTCTAATGGGGTTTGTGACACACATATGCTATCCAATGGGGTTTGTCACTCGCATACTTTCTAACGGGGTTTGTGACACACACACGCTATCCAATGGGGTTTGTGACACATACACTTTCCTACAGGGTTTGTGACACACACATTGTCCAAAGAGGAATGTGACACACACACGCTCTCCAGTCGGGTTTTTGACACACACAATTTCCAAAGGGGTTTCTGACACAAAAAATTTCCAATGGGGTTTGTGACACGCACAATGTCCATGGGTGTTTGTGACCCACACTCTGTCCAATGGGGATTGTGATACACACGCTGTCCAATGGGGATTGTGGTACACACGCTGTCCAATGGGGTTTGTGACACACACACTCTGTCCAAAAGGTCTTGTGACACACAAGCTCTCCAATAGGTTTTGTGTCATACACACTGACCAGGAGGTTTTGTGACACACATACGCTATCCAATGGGGTTTGTGACACATACACTTTCCAATGCGGTTTGTGACACACACACATGCTGTCCAAAAAGGTTTGTGACACACACGCTTTCCAATGGTGTTTGTGACACACGCAAGCTGTCCCATGGGGTTTGTGACACACACGCTGACCAACTGGGTTTGTTACAAACACACTGTCCAATATTGTTTGTGACACGCATGCTGTCCAATGGGTTTTGTGACACATACACTGATCAGGAGGGTTTGAGACACACACACGTAACCAATGGGGTATGTGACACATACACTTTCCAATGGGGTTTGTGACACACACACTCTGACTAATGGCGCTTGTGACACACACGCTGTCCAATGGGGTTCGTGACACGCACGCTGTCCATGGGTGTTTGTGACACACACACTGTCCAATAGGATTTGTGACACACACTCTTTCCAATGGGGTTTGTGACACACACACTTTCCAATGGCGCTTGTGACACACACGCTGTCCAATGGGGTTTTTGACACACACACTCTGTCCAATGGTGCTTGTGACACACACGCTGTCCAATGGGGTTCGTGCAAAACACGCTGTCCAGTGTGTTTTGTGACACACACACTCTGTCAAATGGGCTTGTGACACACACGCTCTCCAATGGTTTTTGTGACACACACACTGCACAATGGGTTTTGTGACACACACACCGTCCAACGGGTATTGTTAAACACACACGCTGTCCAATGGGGTTTGTGACACACACAGTGTCCAATGGGGTTTGTGACAGACACGCTGTCCAATGGGGTTTGTGACACACACACTGTGCAGTGGGGATTGTGACACACATGCTGTCCAATGGGGTTTGTGACACACACTGTCCAATAGGGTTTGTGACACACACACTGTGCAGTGGGGTTTGTGACACACACACTGTCCAATGGGGATTGTGACACACTCACGCTGTCCAATGGGGTTTGTGACACACACACGCTATCCACGGGGTTTGTGACACGTACACTTTTCAATGGGGTTTGTGACACACACACTCTGTCCAATGGTGCTTGTGAACACATACGCTGTCCAATAGTGTTTGTGACACACACTCTGTCCCACTGGGTTTGTGACAAACACACTGTCCATTGGGGATTGTGACACACACACGCTCTCTAAAGGGTTTTCTGACACACACACTGTCCAAAGGGGTTTGTGACACACATGGTGTCCAATGGTGCTTGTGACACACACACTCTGTCCAATGGTGCTTGTGACATCAAACGCTGTCCAATGGGCTTCGTGACAGACACGCTGTCCAGTGGGGTTTGTGACACACACACTGTCCAATAGGGTTTGTGAGACACACACGCTATCCAATGGGGTTTGTGACACACACACTTTCCAATGGAGATTGTGACACACACGCTGTCCAGTGTGTTTTGTAAACACACACTGTCCAATAGGGTTTGTGACACACACACGCTATCCAGTGGGGTTTGTGACACATACACTTTCCAGTGGGGTTTGTGACACACACACTCTGTCCAATGGTGCTTGTGAGACACACACTGTCCAAAGGGGTTCGTGACACACACGCTGTCCAATGGGAGTTGTGACACACACAGGCTCTCCAATGGGGTTTGTGACACACATACTTTCTAATGGGTTTTGTGACACACACACACTATCCAATGGGTTTTGTGACACACACACAGACCAGGAGGGTTCGTGACACACACACGCTATCCTATGGTGTTTGTGACACATACACTTTCCAATGGGGTTTGTGACACACACACTCTGTCCAATTGCGCTTCTGAAAAACACGCTGTCCAATGGGTTTCGTGACACACACTCTGTCCCACTGGGTTTGTGACACACACACTGTCCAATGGCGATTGTGAAAAACACATGCTGTCCAATGGTGTTTGTGACACACAAGCTGTCCAGTGGGGATTGTGACACACACGCTGTCCAATGGGGTTTGTGAACACACACTCTGTCCAGTGTGTTTTGTAAACACACACTCTCCAATAGGGTTTGTGACACACACACTCTATCCAGTGGGGTTTTTGACACATACACTTTCCAGTGGGGTTTGTGACACACACACTCTGTCCAATGGTGCTTGTGAGACACACACTGTCCAAAGGGGTTCGTGACACACACGCTGTCCAATGGCGTTTGTGACACATACGCTGTCCAATGGGAGTTGTGACACACACAGGCTCTCTAATGGGGTTTGTGACAGACATACTTTCTAATGGGTTTTTTGACACACACACGCTATCCAATGGGTTTTGTGACACACACACAGACCAGGAGGGTTTGTGACACACACACGCTATCCTATGGTGTTTGTGACACATACACTTTCCAATGGGGTTTGTGACAAACACACTCTGTCCAATTGCGCTTCTGAAAAACACGCTGTCCAATGGGTTTCGTGACACACACTCTGTCCCACTGGGTTTGTGACACACACACTGTCCAATGGCGATTGTGACACACACATGCTGTCCAATGGTGTTTGTGACACACAAGCTGTCCAGTGGGGATTGTGACACACACGCTGTCCAATGGGGTTTGTGAACACACACACTGTCCAGTGCGTTTTGTGACACACACACTGTCCAATAGGGTTTGTGACACACACACGCTATCCAATGGGGTTTGTGACACATATACTTTCCAATGGGGTTTGTGACACACACACTCTGTCCAATGGTGCTTGTGATACACACGCTGTCCCATGGGGTTCGTGACACACACGCTGTCCACTGGGTTTTGTGACACACACACTCTGTCCCACGGGCTTGTGACACACACACTGTCCAATGGGGATTGTGACACACACATGCTGTCCAATGGTCTTTGTGACACACACACTGTCCAAAGGGGTTTGTGACACGACACGCTGTCCAATGGGGTTTTTGACACTTACACTGTCCATGGGTGTTTGTGACACACACGCTGTCCAGTGGGTTTTGTTCTACATGCACTGTCCACTGGGGATTGTGACACACACACTGTCCAATACGTATGGTTACACACACACGCTGTCCAATGGGGTTTTTGACACACACGCTGTTGAATGGGGATTGTGACACACACATGCTCTCCCATGGGATTTGTGACTACACACGTTGACCAATTGGGTTTGTTATACACACACTGTCCAATGGTGTTTGTGACACGCATGCAATCGAATGGGTTTTGTGACACGACTCTGACCAGGAGGGTTTGTGACACACACACGCTATCCAATGGCCTTTGTGACACATACACTTTCCAATTCGTTTCGTGACACACACACTCTGTCCAATGGCGCTTGTGACAAACACGGTGTCCAATGGGGTTTGTGACACACACACTGTCCATGGGTGTTTGTAACACACACGGTGTACAATGGGGTTTGTGAAACGCACACTGTCCATGGGTGTTTGTGACACACACACTGTCCAATGGGGTTTTTGACACACACAGTGTCCATGGGGACTTGTGACACACACGCTGTCCAATGGGGTTTGTGACACACACACTGTCCAATGGGTCTTGTGACACACACGCTGTCCAGTGGGGTTTGTGAACACACACGCTGTCCATTGCGTTTTGTGACACACACACTGTCCAATGGGGTTTGTGACACATACACTTTCCAATGGGGTTTGTGACACACACACTGACCAGGAGGGTTTGTGACACACACACGCTATCCAATGGTGTTTGTGACACATACACTTTCCAATGGGGTTTGTGACACACACTCTGTCCAATGGCGCTTGTGAACACAGATGCTGTCCAATGGGTTTCGTGACACACCCTCTGACCCATGTGGTTTGTGACACACACACTGTCCAAAGGGGTTTGTGACACACACGATGTCCAATGGGGTTTGTGACACCCACACTGTCCATGTGTGTTTGTAACACACACGCTGTCCAATGGGGTTTGTGACACACACACTGTCCAAAGGTGTTTGTGAGACACTCTATGTCCAATGGGGTTTGTGACACGCACACTGTCCAATGGGGTTTGTGACACACACAGTGTCCACGGGGATTTTTGACACACACGCTGTCCAATGGAGTTTGTGACACACACACTGTCCAATGGGGATTGTGACACACACATGCTGACTAATGGGGTTTGTGACACACACACTGTCTACAGGGGTTTGTGACACACACGATGTCCAATGGGGTTTGTGACACGCACACTGTCCATGTGTGTTTGTAACACACACGCTGTCCAATGGGGTTTGTGACACACACACTGTCCAAAGGGGTTTGTGACACACACTATGTCCAATGGGGTTTGTTACACGCACACTGTCCAATGGGGTTTGTGACACACACAGTGTCCAATGGGTATTGTTACACACACACGCTGTCCAATGGTGTTTGTGACACACAAGCTGTCCAATGGGGATTGTGACACACACGCTGTCCAATGGGGTTTGTGAACACACACGCTGTCCAGTGCGTTTTGTGACACACACACTGTCCAATAGGGTTTGTGACACACACACGCTATCCACAGAATCACAGAATCAGAATCACAGAATCGACTGGGTTTGAAAAGGCCTCAGAGATCATCGAGTCCAACCCTTGGTCCAACTCTAGTCCGTTTACTAGATCATGGCACTAAGTGCCATGTCCAATCTCAGTTTAAAAACCTCTAGGGACGGCGAGTCCACTACCTCCCTGGGCAGGCCATTCCAATGTCTGACCACTCTCTCTGTAAAGAATTTCTTTCTAATATCCAGCCTAAATTTCCCCTGGTAGAGCTTGCGCCCATGCCCCCTTGTCCTATTGCTAACTGCCTGGGAGAAGAGACCAATCCCCACCTGGCTATAACTGCCCTTCAGGTAGTTATAGAGAGTGATGAGGTCACCTCTAAGCCTCCTCTTCTCTAGACTAAACAACCCCAGCTCCCTCAGCCTGTCCCCATAGGGCTTGTGTTCAAGTCCCTTCACCAGTCGTCTTGCTCTTCTCTGGACCTGCTCCAGCACTTCAATGTCTTTCCTGAACTGAGGGGCCCAGAACTGAACACAACACTCCAGGTGTGGCCTCACCAATGCAGAGTACAGGGGAAGGATCACTTCCCTTGTCCTGCTGACCACGCTGTTTTTGATACAGGACAGGATACCGTTGGCCTTCTTGGCCACCTGGGCACACTGTTGGCTCATGTTGAGCTTCCTGTCAATTAGTACCACCAGGTCCCTTTATGTCTGACTGCTCTCCAGCCACTCTGCGCCCAGTCTGTAGCGCTGCAGGGGGTTGTTGTGACCAAAGTGCGGCACCCGGCATTTGGCCTTATTGAACTTCATCCTATTGGAATCAGCCCATTTTTCCAGTCTATCCAGATCCCTCTGCAGAGCCCTCCTGCCTTCCAGCAGGTCGACACTCCCTCCCAACTTGGTGTCATCAACAAATTTGCTGCTGATGGTCTCAATCCCCTCATCTAAATCGTCAATAAAGATGTTAAACAGGACTGGACCCAACACTGACCCCTGGGGAACACCACTAGTGACTGGCCGCCAGCTGGATGCAGCCCCATTCACCAGCACTCTCTGGGCTCAGCCCTCCAGCCAGTTCTTAACCCAGCGTAGAGTACACTTGTCCAAGCCATGGGCTACCAGCTTTTGCAAGAGTATATTATGGGAGACAGTGTCAAAAGCCTTGCTGAAGTCCAGATAGACCACATCCACAGCTTTCCCCTCATCCACCAGGTGAGTCACCTGATCATAAAAGGAGATCAGGTTGGTCAGACAGGACCTGCCCCTCCTAAACCCATGCTGGCTGGGTCTGATCCCTTGTCCATCCTGAAGGTGCTGTGTGATTCCATTCAGGATGATCTGCTCCATAACCCTGCCAGGCACCGAGGTCAGGCTGACAGGCCTGGAGTTGCCAGGGTCAGCTCTGCAGCCCTTTTTGTGGACTGGGGTAACATTGGCCAATTTCCAATCATATGGGACCTCCCCAGTGAGCCAGGACTGTTGGAAGATGATGGAGAGCGGCTTGGCAAGTTCTTCTGCTAGTTCCCTCATCACCCTAGGATGGAGCTCATCTGGTCCCATAGACTTGTGAGGATCCAGATGGCTCAGTAAATCACTAACTATTTCCTCCTGGAATACAAGGGGCCTATTTGGCTTCCTATCTCTGTCAACCACCTCCAGAGATGAGTTGTCCTGAGGGCCACCTGTCTTACTGGTAAAAACTGAGGCAAAGTAGGTATTAAGTACCTCAGCTTTTTCCTCATCTTTGTTAACTATATTTCCCTCAGAGTCCAACAGAGAATGGAGGTTTTCCTTGCCCCTCCTTTTGTTATTAACATATTTGAAGAAGGACTTTTTATTATCCCTGACACAATTGGCCAAATTAACTTCAAATTGCACTTTTGTTTCCCTGATTTTTTTTCTGCATGATCTAGCTATTTCCGTAAATTCATCATAAGTAGCCAACCCTTTTTTCCACAGTCGGTAAAGTCTCTTTTTATTTCTGATTTCATTCAGAATCTCCCTGTTTAGCCAAGCCGGTTGTCTTCCCCGCCGGCCAGCCTTTCGGCACACTGGTATAGCCTGTTCCTGTGCACTCAAAACCACCTGCTTGAAGCATGCCCAACCCTCTTGGGCCCCCTTGTTTTTAAGCATTGTTTCCCAGGGTATGCTCTGAACTAGACTTCTGAATAGGCAAAAATCTGCCCTCCGGAAGTCCAGCGTAGAGGTTTTGTTAGTGGTTCTCCCTGCATCTCTGAGTATTGAAAATTCTATTATTTCATGGTCGCTATGCCCCAGGCGGCCTCCAACCACTACATCTCCCACCAGCCCTTCTCTGTTTGTAAACAGTAGGTCTAGCGGGGTCTTGCCCCTGGTGGGCTCATTTACCAGCTGATGAAGGAAATTGTCCTCTATACACTCTAGGAACTTCCTAGACTGCCTCTTCTGTGCAGTATTGAGCTCCCAGCAGATATCCGGCAGGTTAAAGTCACCCACAAGAACAAGGGCCGTTGATTTTGAGACATCTGCCAGCTGCTTGTAGAATAATTCATCTCCTTCATCGTCCTGGTTGGGCGGTCTATAACAGACACCCACGAGGATGTCAGCCTTGTTGGACGCTGTCCAATGCGGTTTGTGACACACAGACTGTCCAAAGGGGTTTGTGACACACACGCTATCCAAAGGGGTTGTGACACTCACACTGTCCATTGTTGTTTGTGACACACACGCTGTCCAGTGGGTTTTGTGACACACACACTGTCCAGTCGGGTTTTGACACACATGCTGTCCACTGGGGATTGTGACGCAAACGCTGTCCAAATCGGGTTTGAGACACACACACTGTCCAATGGTGTTTCTGACACACACGCTGTCCGATGG
The DNA here is from genome assembly GCA_032206185.1 of Columba guinea. Taxonomy (NCBI): domain Eukaryota; kingdom Metazoa; phylum Chordata; class Aves; order Columbiformes; family Columbidae; genus Columba; species Columba guinea. The sequence continues at coordinate 343,605 of JAVLUU010000005.1, forward strand.
GGTTTATGACTCACAATCTGTCCAATGGGGTTTGTGATACACAAGCTGTCCAATGGGGATTGTGACTACAGACTCTGTCCAATGGAGTTCGTGACACACACGCTGTCCAATAGGGTTTGTGACACACACACGCTATCCAATGGGTTTTGTGACACACACACTTTCTAATGGGTTTTGTGACACACACAATATCCAATGGGGTTTGTGACACTCACAATCTGTGCAATCTTGCTTGTGACACACACACTGTCCAATGGGGATTGTGACACACACATTCTGTCCAATGGTATTTGTGACACACACACTGTCCAAAGGGGTTTGTGACACACACACTGTCCAATGGGGATTGTGACACACACACACTGTCCAATGGGGTTTGTGACACACACACTCTGTCAAATGGGATTTGTATCACACACCCTGTTCAAAGGGGATTGTGGCACACACGCTGTCCAATGGTGCTTGTGACACACACGATGTCCAATGGAGTTCGTGACACACACGGTGTCCAATGGGGTTTTTGACACACACACTCTGTCCAATGGGTCTTGTGACACACACGCTGACACACGTGGTTCGTGAACACACACGATGTCCAGTGGGGTTTGGGACACACACACTGTCCAATAGGGTTCGTGACAGACACACGATATCCAATGGGGTTTGTGACACACACACTTTAATGGGGTTTGTGACACACACTCTATCCAATGGGTTTTGTGACACACACACTTTCCAATGGGGATGGTGACACACACACGGTGTCCAATGGTGTTTGTGACACACACGCTGTCCAATGGGGTTTGTGACACAGACGCTGTCCAATGGGGATTGTGTCATACACACTGTCCAATAGGGTTTGTGACACACACACGCTATCCAATGGGTTTTGTGACACGCACAATTTCTATTGGGTTTGTGACACACACACGCTGTCCAATGGGGTTTGTGACAAATACACTTTCCAATGGGGTTTGTGACACACACAGTCTGTTCAATGGCGCTTGTGACACACACGCTGTCCAATGGGGTTCGTGACACACACTCAGTCCCTGTGGTTTGTGACACACACACTGTCCAATGGCGATTGTGACACACACAAGCTGTCCAATGGGGTTTGTGACACACACACTTTCCAAAGGGGTTTCTGACACAAACGATGTCCAATGGGGTTTGTGACGCGCACACTGTCCATGGGTGTTTGTGACACACACGCTGTCCAGTGGGGTTTGTGACACACACACTGTACATTGGGTATTGTTACACACACACGCTGTCCAGTGGGGTTTGTGACACACACGGTGTCCGGTGGGTTTTGTGACACACACACTGTCCAATAGTGTTTGTGACACACACACGCTATCCAATGGGGTTTGTGACACATACACTTTCCAATGGGGTTTGTGACACACACACTCTGTCCAATGGTGCTTGTGACACACACGCTGTCCAATTGGGTTTGTGACACACACACTGTCCAGTGTGTTTTGTGACACACAAACTATCCAATGGGGATTGTGACACACACAAGCTGCCCTATGGGATTTATGTCACACACGCTGTCCAATAGGGTTAGTGACACACACACCCAGTCCAAAGGGTTTTGTGAGACACACGCTGTCCAATGGGGATTGTGACACACACGCTGTCCAATGGGGTTTGTGACACACACACTCTGTCCAATGGGTCTTGTGACACACACACTCTCCAATTGGATTCGTGACACACACACTCTGTCCAATGGGTCTTGTTACACACACACTGTCCAATGGGGTTCTTGACACACACGCTGTCCAGGGTGGTTTGTGACACACACACTGTCCAATAGGGTTTGTGACACACACACTCTGTCCAATGGGGTTTGTGACACACACACTTTCCAATGGGGTTTGTGACACACACACGCTGTCCCATGGGGTTTGTGACACACACACTGACCAAATAGGTTTGTTACACAAACACTGTCCAATGGTGTTTGTGACACGCATGCTGGCCAATGGGTTTTGTGACACACACACTGACCAGGAGGGTTTGTGACACACACACGCTATCTAATGGGGTTTGTGACACATACACTTTCCAATGGGGTTTGTGACACACACTATGTTCAATGGGGTTTGTGACATGCACACTGTCCATGTGTTTTTGTGACACACACACTGTCCAGTGGGGTTTGTGACACACATCACTGTCCAAAAGGGTTTGTGACACACACCACTGTCCAAAAGGGTTTGTGACACACACCATGTCCAATGGGGTTTGTTACGCGCACACTGTCCATGGGTGTTTGTGACACACACGCTCTCCAGTGGGGTTTGTGACACACACACTGTACATTGGGTATTGTTACACACACACGCTGTCCAGTGGGGTTTGTGACACGCACGCTGTCCAGTGGGGTTTGTGACACACACTCTGTCCAATGGGGTTTGTGACACACACAGTGTCCACGGGGGTTTGTGACACACACGCTGTCCAATGGGTCTTGTGACGCACACGCTGTCCAATTGGGTTTGTGACACACTGTTACGGAGGCAACCCACAGGTCAATTTAAGGGACAACAAGGTCCAGAAACAACTTTTATTAGACCGGCGACGAACAGGGTTTTAGCACTCCAAAAGTGACTTAAATGCATTTTCGGATATCAGTGGAGGAAATTATTGAGAGGGGCGGTCCACAGAGTGCATGCACGTGGCTTCACTCAAAACAATGCCGGAGCCGCCCCTGAGTCCCGGAGGAGTACTCACTTTCCTAAACATGGTGTGGGATTATTTTTATAGAGATACACGTACTCGTAGTGAGTACGGAAAGTGTGCACTCACGATTCCGAGAGAGTAAACTTATAATACGCTCGCATCGTGCGAGAGTTATTTTACACATGCAAATGTGCACGGAATCCTACACGTGCTTATGTGGAAGCACGGGAGGAAAATACACTCGCGATTGTTCGAGGGGCTCTCGGCGGCCACTCGCGATTGTGCGAGGAATAAAATACTTGTGCAAATGTGCACGGAAAGAAAATACACCCGCGATTCTGCGAGGATTAATTTTACACGGGCTCATATGGAGCGTGGAAAGTTATACGTGCAAATGTGCACGAAAAGTATAAAAATACTCGCAATCCTGCGAGAAGTTTAGTTACACCCGTGGCGGCGAGGCAAGCGGAGTCTCCATCCCGGGGAGGGGGCCTCTCGGCGGCAGCATCTTGCTCGTGCACCGAGAGACCCGCGGCAAATGGGCGGAGTCTCGACGAGAGTCCCGTTCTTATACTGGCTGATCAGATCTGACTGTAGGCACTCTAGAAGCTTCTCTGCAACCCCACACTGGCTGTGTGTGCCCCTGAAGCCTCCAAACATCCCCCACACTGGGCGCGGCTCAGTGTGCCTTGGCACTCCCTTCTTCTAATGTCCCAGGACCCAGGGTGCTCTGGGCCAAACAAAAGAAGCTGTTAGCCTCAAGGAGCAGAGGAAGGGGGAGATGTGCCATAGTGAAGGAGGGAGGGGGATTTCAATCTGCCACACACACACACTGTCCAATGGTGCTTGTGACACACACGCTATCCAATGGGGTTCGTGACACAAACGCTGTCCAGTGGGTTTTATAACACACACATGCTGTCCAAAGGGCTTGTGACACACAAACGCAGTCCAATAGTGTTTGTGACACACACTCTGTCCCATGGGGTTTGTGACACACACACTGTCCAATGGGGATTGTGACACACACACGCTGTCCAATGGTGTTTGTGACACACACGCTGTCCAATGGGGTGTGTGACACAGACACTGTCCAATAGGATTGTGAGACACACACGCTGTCCAATGGGGTTTGTGACACAAACGCTGTCCAGTGGGTTTTATAACACACACATGCTGTCCAAAGGGCTTGTGACACAAAAACGCAGTCCAATAGTGTTTGTGACACACACTCTGTCCCATGGGGTTTGTGACACACACACTGTCCAATGGGGATTGTGACACACACACGCTGTCCAATGGTGTTTGTGACACACACGCTGTCCAATGGGGTGTGTGACACAGACACTGTCCAATAGGATTGTGAGACACACACGCTGTCCAATGGGGTTTGTGACACACACACGCTATCCAATGGGGTTTGTGACACGCATACATTCTAATGGGGTTTGTGACACACACATGCTATCCAATGGGGTTTGTGACACACACACTTTCCAATGGGGTTTGTGACAAACATAACTTCCAATGGGGTTTGTGACACACACACGCTGTCCCATGGGGTTTGTGACACACACGCTAACCAATTGGGTTTGTTACACACACACTGACCAATGGTGTTTGTGACACGCATGCTGTCCAATGGTTTTTGTGACACACACAATGACCAAGAGGGTTTGTGACACACACACGCTATCCAATGGGGTTTGTGACAAATACACTTTCCAATGGGGTTTGTGAAACACATACTCTGTCCAATGGCGCTAGTGACACACACGCTGTGAAATTGCGTTCATTACACACACTCTGTACCATGGGGTTTGTGACACACACACTGTCCAATGGGGACTGTGACACACACACGCTATCCAATGGGGTTTGCGACACATACACTTTAAAATGGGGTTGGTGACACACACAGTCTGTCCAATGGCACTTGTGACACACACGCTGTCCAATGGGGTTCGTGACACACACTCAGTCCATGGGGTTTGTCACACACACACTGTCCAATGGCACTTGTGACACACACAAGCTGTCCAATGGGGTTTGTGACACACACACTGTCCAAAGGGGTTTCTGAAACAAACGATGTCCAAAGGGGTTTGTGACATACACACGCTGTCCATGGGTGTTTGTGACACACACGCTGTCCAGTGGGGTTTGTGACACACACAATGTCCATTGGGTATTGTTACACACACACGCTGTCTAATGGGGTGTGTGACACACACGTTGTCCAGTGGGTTTTTTGACACACACAATGTCCAATAGGGTTTGTGACACACACACGCTATCCAAAGGGGTTTGTGACACATACACTTTCCAATGGGGTTTGTGACACACACACGCTGTCCAATTGGGTTTGTGACACACACGCTGTCCAATGGGGTTTGTGACACACACACGCTATCCAATGGGGTTTGTGACACACACTCTGTCCCATGGGGTTAGTGACACACACACTGTCCAATGCGGAATGTGACATACACGCTGTCCAATGGGGTTTTTGACACACACATTGTCTGAAGAGGTTTGTGACACACACGATGTCCAATGGGGTTTGCCACACACACACTGTCCATGGGTTCTTGTGACACACACGCTGTCCACTGGGGTTTGTGACACACACACTGTCCAAAAGTGACACACACGATGTACAATGGCGTTTGAGACACGCACACTGTCCATGGGTGTTTGTGACACACACGCTGTCCAATGGGGTTTGTGACACACAGTGTCCACTGGCGTTTGTGACACGCACGCTGTACAATGGGTTTTGTGATACACACACTGTCCAATGGGTATTGTTACACTCACACGCTGTCCAATTGGGTTTGTGAACACACACGCTGTAAAGTGGATTTTGTGACACACACACTGTCCAATAGGGCCGGTGACACACACACGCAATCCAATGGGGTTTGTGACAAATACACTTTCCAATGGGGTTTGTGACACACACACTCTGTCCAATGGTGCTTTTGACACACACACTCTGTCCAAAGGGGTTTGTGACACACACGCTGTCCAATGGGGTTGTGACACACACGATGTCCAATGGAGTTCGTGACACACACGCTGTCCAATGGGGTTTTTGACACACACACTCTGTCCAATGGGTCTTGTGACACACACGCTGACACCTGTGGTTCGTGAACACACACGATGTCCAGTGGGGTTTGGGACACACACACTGTCCAATAGGGTTCGTGACAGACACACGATATCCAGTGGGGTTTGTGACACACACACTTTAATGGGGTTTGTGACACACACTCTATCCAATGGGTTTTGTGACACACACACTTTCCAATGGGGATGGTGACACACACACGGTGTCCAATGGTGTTTGTGACGCACACGCTGTCCAATGGGGTTTGTGACACAGACGCTGTCCAATGGGGATTGTGTCATACACACTGTCCAATAGGGTTTGTGACACACACACGCTATCCAATGGGTTTTGTGACACGCACAATTTCTATTGGGTTTGTGACACACACACGCTGTCCAATGGGGTTTGTGACAAATACACTTTCCAATGGGGTTTGTGACACACACAGTCTGTCCAATGGCGCTTGTGACACACACGCTGTCCAATGGCGTTCGTGACACACACTCAGTCCCTGTGGTTTGTGACACACACACTGTCCAATGGCGATTGTGACACACACAAGCTGTCCAATGGGGTTTGTGACGCGCACACTGTCCATGGGTGTTTGTGACACACACGCTGTCCAGTGGGGTTTGTGACACACACGCTGTCCTGTGTGTTTTTTGACACACACAATGTCCAATAGTGTTTGTGACACACACACGCTATCCAATGGGGTTTGTGACACATACACTTTGCAATGGGGTTTGTGACACACACACTCTGTCCAATGGTGCTTGTGACACACACGCTGTCCAATTGGGTTTGTGACACACACACTGTCCAATGGGTTTTGTGACACACAAACTATCCAATGGGGATTGTGACACACACAAGCTGCCCTATGGGATTTATGTCACACACGCTGCCCAATAGGGTTAGTGACACACACACCCAGTCCAAAGGGTTTTGTGACACACACGCTGTCCAATGGGGTTTGTGACACACACACTCTGTCCAATGGGTCTTGTGACGCACACACCGTGTCCAATGGGATTTGTGACACATACACTCTGTCCAATGGGTCTTGTGACACACGTTCTGTCCAATGGGGTTCTTGACACACACGCTGTCCAGGGTGGTTTGTGACACACACACTGTTTAATAGGGTTTGTGACACACACACTCTGTCCAATGGGGTTTGTGACACACACACTTTCCAATGGGGTTTGAGACACTCACACTTTCTAACGGGGTTGGAGACACCCACACGCTTTCCAATGGGGTTTGTGACACGGCTACTTTCTAATGGGGTTTGTGACACACACACTTTCCAATGGGGTTTGTGAAACACACACGCTGTCCCATGAAGTTTGTGACACACACGCTGACCAATTGGGTTTGTTACACACACACTGTCAAACGGTGTTTGTGACACCCATGCTGTTCAGTGGGTTTTGTGACACACACACTGACCAGGATTGTTTGTGACACACACACGCTATCCAATGGGTTTTGTGACACATACACTTTCCAATGCGTTTGTAATACATACACTCTGTCCAATGGGGCCTGTGACACACATGCTCTCCAATGGGGTTCGTGACACACGCTCTGTCCCATTGGGTGGGTGACACACACACTGTCCAAAGGGGTTTGTGACACACACGCTGTCCAATGGGGTTTGTGACACGCAAATTGTCCATGGGTGTTTGTGACACACACGCTGCCCAGTGGATTTTGTGACACACACACTGTCCAAAAGGGTTTGTGACACACACGATGTCCAATGGGGATTTGACACGAACACTGTCCATGGGTGTTTGTGACACGCACACTGTCCAATTGGGTTTGTGACACACACACTGTCCAAAGGGGTTTGTGACACACACGCCATAAAATGGGCTTCGTGACACTCACACTGTCCATGGCTGTTTTTGACACACTCGTTGTCCAGTGGGTTTTGTGACACACAAACTGTACACTGGGATTTTGAGACACAGACTGTCCAGGGGGGTTTGTGACACACACACTGTCCAATGGCGTTCGTGACACACACAGTGTCCACGGGGCTTTGTGACACACACGCTGTCCAATGGGTATTGTTAAACACAAATTCTGTCCAATGGTGTTTGTCACACACACTGTAAAATGGGGTTTGTGACACACACGCTGTCCAATGGGGTTTGTGACACACACATAGTCTGTCCAATAGGGTTTGTGACACAGATACGCTATCCAATGGTGTTTATGACACACACACTTTCTAATGGGGTTCGTGACACAAGCGCTATCCAATGGGTTTTGTGACACACACAGTGCCCAATGGGTATTGTGACACACACACACTGTCCAATGGGGTTTGTGACACACACGCTGTCCAATGGGGATTGTGACACACACACTGTCTAATGGGGTTTGTAACACACACACACTTGTCCAATGGGGATTGTGAAACACACACCCTGTCCAATGGAGCTTATGACACACACACTGTCCAATGGGGATTGTGACACACACGCTGTCCAATGGGGATTGTGACACAGACACGCTGTCCAATGTGGTTTGTGACACACACGCTGTCTAATGGGGTTTGTGACACACACACACTGTCCAATGGGGATTTTGACACACACACGCTGTCCAATGGGGATTTTGACACACACACGCTGACCATTTGGGTTTGTGACACACACACTGTCCAACGGTGTTTGTGACACTCATGCTGTCCAATGGGTTTTGTGACACACACACTGACCAGGAGGGTTTCTGACACACACTACGCTGTCCAATGGGGTTTGTGACACGCACACTGTCCATGGGTGTTTGTGACACACACACTGTCCAATGGGTATTGTGACGCACACACCGTGTCCAATGGGATTTGTGACACATACACTCTGTCCAATGGGTCTTGTGACACACGTTCTGTCCAATAGGGTTTGTGACACACACGCTATCCATTGGGTTTTGTGACACACACACTGTCCAATAGGTTTTGTGACACACACACACTCTCCAATGGGGTTTGTGACATTCACGTTGTGCAATGGGATTTGTGACACGCACACTGTCCAAGGTGTTTGTGACACACACGCTGTCCAATGGTGTTTGTGACACACACAATGTCCAAGGGGGTTTGTGACACAAACTCTGTCCAATGAGGTTTGTGACACACACACTGTCCAAATGGGTTTGTGACACACACGATTTCGAATGGGGTTTGTGACACACACACTGTCCAATGGGGTTTGTGACACACACAGTGTCCACGGGGTTTTGTGACACAAACTCTGTCCAATGAGGTTTCTGACACACACACTGTCCAATGGGTATTGTGACAGACACACCCTGTCCAATGGGGTTTGTGACACACACGCTGTCCAATGGGGTTTGTGACACACACGCTGTCCAATGGGGTTTCTGACACACATGCTGTCCAAAGGGGTTTCTGACACACACACTCTGTCCAATGGGGTTTATGACACACACGCTGTCCAATGGGGTTTGTGACACACACGATGTCCAATGGGGTTTCTGACACAAACAATTTCCAATGGGGTTTGTGACACGCACGCTCTGTCCAATGTTTCTTGTGACACACACGCTGTCCAGTGGGTTTTGTGAAACACACACTCTGTCCAATGGGCTTGTGACATACACACGCTGTCCAATGGGGTTTGTGATACACACACTGTCCAAAGGGGTTTGAGACACACAATATGTCCTATGGGGATTGTGACACGCAAACTGTCCATGGGTGTTTCTGGTACACACGCTGTCCAGTGGGGTTTGTGACACACACACTGTCCAATGGGGATTGTGCCATACACACGCTGTCCAATTGGGTTTGTGATACACACACTGTCCAAAGGGGTTTGTGACACACAATATGTCCTGTGGGGTTTGTGACACGCACAATGTCCATGGGTGTTTATGATACACACATTGTCCAGGGGGGTTTGTGACACACACACTCTCCAATGGCGTTCGTGACACACACAGTGTCCATGGGGGTTTGTGACACACACTCTTTCCAATGGGGTTTGTGACACACACTGTCCAAAAGGGTTTGTGATACACACGCTGTCTAATGGGGTTTGTGACATACACACTCTCTCCAATGGGGCTTGTGACACAAACGCTGTCCAATGGGGTTCGTGACAGACACTCTGTCAAATGCGTTTTGTGACACACACACTGTCCAATGGGGATTGTGACACACACACGCTGTCCCATGGGGTTTGTGATTCACACACTGTTCCAAGGTTTTTGTGACACACACGTTGTCCACTGGATTTTGTGACACACACATTGTCCAATAGGGTTTGTGACACACACAGAGTCCACGGGGGTTTGTGGGACAAACTCTGTCCAATGAGGTTTCTGGCACACACACTGTCCAATGGGGTGTGTGACACACACACTATCCAGTGGGTTTTGTGACACACACACTGTCCAATAAGGTTTGTGACACACACACTGTCCAAAGGGGTTTGTGACACACACATTGTCCAATGGTGTTTGTGACACACACGCTGTCCAATGGTGTCTGTGACACACACACTGTCCAAAGGGATTTGTGACACACACGATATATAATGGCGTTTGTGACACGCACACTGTCCATGGGTGTTTGTGACACACACAGTGTCCATGTGGGTTTGTGACACAAACTCTGTCCAATGAGGTTTGTGACACACACACTGTCTAATGGGGTTTGTGACACACACACTCTGTCCAATGGGGATTGTGACACACACACGCTGTCCAATGGGGTTTATGATACACACAGTGTCCACGGGTGTTTGTGACACAATCTCTGTCCAAAGGGGTTTGTGACACACACACTGTCCAATGGGTATTGTGACACACACACCCTGTCCAATGGGGTTTATGACACACACGCTGTCGAATAGGGTTTGTGACAAACACAAGTTATCCAATGGAGTTTGTGACACACATACTTTCTAATGAGGTTTATGACAAACACGCACTATCCAATGGGGTTTGTGACTCACACTTTCCAATGGGGTTTGTGACACACACACGCTGTCCCATGGGGTTTGTTACACACACGCTGACCATTTGGGTTTGTTACACACACACTGTCCAATGGTGTTTGTGACACGCATGCCGTCTAATGGGTTTTGTGACACACACACTGACCAGGAGGGTTTGTGACAAAAACTCTGTCCAATTGGGATTGTGACACAGACGCTGTCCAGGGAGGTTTGTGACACACACACTGTCCAATGGCATTTGCGACACACACACGCTGACCAGTTGGGTTTGTTACACACGCACTGTATAGTGGGGTTTGTGACACACACGCTGTCAAATTGGGTTTGTGACACACACACGCTATCCAATAGGTTTGTCACACCAACTCTTTTCAATGGGGTTTCTGACAAACACACGCTGTCCAATGGTGTTTGTGACACACACGCTGTCCAATGGGGTTTGTGACATAGACATTGTACACAGGGGATTGTAACACACACACTGTCCAATGGGATTTGTGACACACACGCTGTCCATTGCGGTTTTCGACACACACACTTTCCAATGGGGTTCGTGACACACATGCTGTGCAGTAGGGTTTGTGACACACACACTGTTCAATAGGGTTTGTAACACAGACATGCTATCTTATTGTGTTTATGACACACACATTTTCCAATGGTTTTTGTGACACACACACTCTCCATTGGGGTTTGTCACACACACACGCTTTCCAATGGTGTTTGTGACACACACACTCTAAAATGGGGTTTCTGACACACACGCTGTCCAATGGGGACTGTGACAGACACACTGTCCAGTGGGGATTGTGACACTCACGGTGTCCAATGGGGTTTGTTACACACTCACTGTCCAATGGCGTTTGTCACACACACGCTGCCCAATGGCATTTGTGACACACACACGCTGACCAGTTGGGTTTGTGACACACACGCTGTCCAAACGGGATGGTGACATACACATGCTATCCAATGGTTTTTGTGACACGGATGCTGTCCAATGGTGTTTGTGACACACACACGCTGTCCAATGGGGATTTTGACACACACGCTGTCCAGTGGGGTTTGTGACACACACACTGTCCAATAGGGTTTGTGACACACATGCTGTACAGTAGGGTTTGTGACACACACACTGTTCAATAGGGTTTGTAACACAGACACGCTATTTCATTGTGTTTCTGACACACAATCTGTCCAATGGGGTTTGTGACACACACACACTGTCCATTGTGGTTTGTCACACACACAGGCTTTCCAATGGTGTTTGTGACACACACACTCTAAAATGCGGTTTCTGACACACACGCTGTCCAATGGGGACTCTGACAGACACGCTGTCCAGTGGAGATTGTGACACACACGCTGTCCAATTGTTTTTCTGACACAGACATTGTACAGTAGGGTTTGTGACACAAACACTCTCCAAAGGGGTTTGTGACACACACAATGTACAGGGGGTTTTTTGACACACACACTGTCCTATTGGGTTGTGACACACACGGTGTCCGATGGGTTTTGTGACACGCACACTATGTCCAAAGGGGCTTGTGGCACATACGCTGTCCAACGGGGTTCGTGACACACACGCTGTCCAGTGGGGTTTGTGACACACACACTGTCCAGTAGGGGTTGTGACACACTCAGTGTCGAATGGGGATTGTGACACACGCACCGTCCAATGGGGTTTGTGACAGACACTCTGCCCAATGGGCTTTGTAACACACCCACTGTCCAATGAGAATTGGGACACACACACATTGTCCAATGGGGATTGTGACACACAAAAGGTCGAAAGGGGTTTTTGACACATACGCTGTCCAATGCGGATTGTAACATACACACGATGTCCAATGGTGTTCGTGATACGGTTGCTGTCCAATGGCTTTTATGACACACACACTGTCCAATGGGGTTTGTGAAACACACTCTATCCAATGGCGTTTGTGACACACACGCTATCCAGTGGGTTTTGTGACACACACACTGTCCAATGGGGATTGTGACACACACACGCTGTCCCATGGGGTTTGTGATTCACACACTGTTCAAAGGTTTTTGTGACACACACACGCTGTCCAATGGAGATTTTGAAACACACACTGTCCCATGGGATTTCTGACACACACGCTGTCCAATGTTGTTTGTGACACGCATGCTGTCCAATGGTGTTTGTGACACACACGGTGTCTAATGGAGACTGTGACACAGACGCTGTACAGTGGGGTTTGTGAACACACGCGCTGTCCAATGGTGTTCGTGACACACATGCTGTCCAGTGGGGTTTGTGACACACTCACTGTCCAATAGGGTTTGTAACACACACAGGCTATCCTATTTTGTTTCTGACACACAAACTTTCTAATGGGGTTTGTGACACACACACGTTATCCAATGGAGTTTGTGACACACACAGTTTCCAATGGTGATTGTGACACACACACGCTTTTCAATGGTGTTTGTGACACACACAGTCTCCAATGGTGATTGTGACACACACACGCTGTCCAATGGGCATTTTGACCTACACTCTGTCCAGTAGGGTTTGTGACACACACACGCTATCCAATGGGGTTTGTGACACGCACACTTTATAATGGGGATTGTGACTCACACACGCTGTCCAATGGGGTTTATGACACACACGCTGTCCAGTTTTTGTTTGTGACACACAAACACTGTACAATGGGGATTGAGACACACACATGCTGTTCAATGGGGTTTATGACACACACGCTGTCCAATGGGGTTTGTGACACACACACTCTGTCCAGTGGGGTTTCTGACACACACGCTGTCCAATGGGGTTTGTGAAACACACACTCTCTCCAGTGGGGTTTCTGACACACACGCAGTCCAATGCGTATTGTAACACTCACGCTGTGCAATGGGGTTTGTTACACACACACTTTCCAATGGGGTTTGTGGATACGCACAATTTCCAATGGGGTTTGTGACACGCACACTGTCCAATGGGTATTGTGACACACACACTGTCCAAAGGGGATTGTGTCACACACACGCTGTCCAATGGGGTTTGTGACACACACACTGTCCAAAGGGGTTTGTGACACACACAGTGTCCAATGGGGTTTGTGACACACAAACACTGTCCAATGGGGATTGTGACACACACACGCTGTCCAATGGTGTTTGTTACACACACACTGTCCAATGGTGTTTGTGAGACACACGCTGTCCAATAGGGTTTGTGACACAAACTCTGTCCAATGGGGTTTGTGAGACACACACTGTCCAAAACGGTTTGTGACATACACGATGTCCAATGGGGTTTGTGACACACACACTTTCCAATGGGGTTTGAGACATGCACACTCTCTAATGGGGTTTATGACACACACACGCTATCCAATTGGGTTTGTGACACACACACTTTCCAGTGGGGTTTGTAATACACACGCTTTCCAATGGCACTTGTGACAAACACGGTGTCCAATGGGGTCCGTGACACACACACTCTCCAGTGGGTTTCGTGACACACACGCTGTCCGAAGTAGTTTGTGACACACACGCTGTACAGTGGGGTTTGTGAAACACACATTGTCCAATGGCGTTCGTGAGAAACACAGTGTCCACAGGGGTTTGTGATACACACGCTGTCCAATGGGTATTGTGTCATACACACTGTCCAATGGGGTTTGTGACACACACACTTTCAAATTGGGTTTCTGAAAACCACGCTATCTAATGGGGTTTGTGACACACACGCTGTCCCATGGGCTTTGTGAAACTGACGCTGTCCAATGGGGATTGTTAACTACACACTGTCCAATATATTTGGGACACACACACGCTATTCAATGGGGATTGCGACACGCACACATTCTAAAGGGGTTTGTGACACACACGCTATCCAATAGGGTTTGTTATACACACACGCTATCCAATGGGGTTTGTGACACACACGCAGTCCAGTGGGATTGTGACACACACGCTGTCCAGTGGGGTTTGTGGCACATACACTCTGTCCAGTGGGGCTTGTGAGACACACGCTGTCCAATGGGGTTTGTGACACACAGGCGGACCAGTGGGTTTTGCGACACTCACACTTTCCAATAGGGTTTGTGACACACACGCGCTATAGAATGGTGTTTGTGACACATACACTTTTCAATGGGGTTTGTGACACCACACTCTGTCCAATGGTGCTTGTGACACACACGCTGCTCAATGGGGTTCATGACACACACACTGTCTAGTGGGTTTTGTGACACACACACTCTGTCCAATGGGCTTTTGAAACAAACGCTGTCCAATAGTGTTGGTGACACACAGTCTGTCTCATGGGGTTTGTGACACACACACTGTCCAATGGGGACTGTGACACACACACGCTGTCCAATGGGGTTTGTGAAGCACACTCTTTCCAAAGGGATTTGTGACACACATGATGTCCAATGTGGTTTCTGACACGCACACTGTCGATGGGTGTTTGTGACTCACACGCTATCCAGTGGGGTTTGTGACACACACACTGTCCAATGGGGTTTGTAACACACACACTGTCCAAAGGGGTTTGTGACACACACGCTGTCCAATGGGGTATGTGACACACAAACACTGTCCAATAGGGATTGTGACACACACATGCTGTCCAATGGGGTTTATGACACACACGCTGTCCAATGGGGTTTGTGACACACACACGCTGTCCAATGGAGTTTATGAGACACACACTTTCAAATGGGGTTTGTGACACACACGCTCTCCAATGGGTTTTGTGACATACACACTGTCCAAAGGGGACTGGGACACACACACACTGTCCAATGTTGTTTGTGACAAAAACACTGTCCAATGGGGTTTGTGAAACAGACGCTGTCCAATGCGGATTGTGACCTACACACTTTCCAATGGGGTTTGTGACACACACACGCTATCCAATGGGGTTTTGACACGCACACTTTATAATGGTCTTTGTGACACACACACACTGTCCAATGGGGTTTGTGACACACACACGCTATCCAATTGGTTTGTGACACACACAGTTTCCAATGCGGTTTCTGACACACACACATTGTCCAATGGGGTTCATGACACACACGCTGTCCAGTGGGTTTTTTTGCACACACACTGTCCAATGGGGATTGTGAAACACACGCTGTCCAATGGGGTTTGTGACACACACACACTGTCTAATGGGTACTGTGAAACACACAGGCTGTCCAATGAGGTTTATGACACACACACTGTCCATGGGTGTTTGTGAAACACTCACTGTCCAGTGGGGATTGTTGCACACACACTCTCCAGTGGGTTTTGTGACACACACACTGTCAAATGGGTACTGTTACACACAGGCACGCTGTCCAGTGGGGTTTGTGACACACACACTGTCCAATAGGGTTTGTGATGCACACACACTATCCAGTGGGTATTGTGACACACACACGCTGTCCAATGAGGTTTGTGACTACACATGCTGTCCAATGGGATTTTTGACACACAATGTCCAATGGGCTTTCTGACACACATGCTCTCCAATGGGCTTTGTGACACACACCCTGACCAATATGGGTTTGTTACACACACACGCTTTCCAATGTGGTTTGTGACACACACATTGTCCAATGGTGTTTGTGACACACACACTTTCCAATGTGGTTTGTGACACAAACTCTGTCTAATGGGGTTTGTTACACACACACTGTCCAATGGGTATTGAGACACACACACGCTGTCCAATGGGGTTTGTGACACACATGCTGTCCAATGAGGTTTCTGACACAAACTCTGTCCAATGGGGTTTGTGACACAGACACTGTCCAGTGGGTATTGTGACACACACAGTCTCCAATAGGGTTTGTCACACCCACACGCTATCCAATGGTGTTTGTGACACATAGACTTTCCAATGGGGTTCTTGACACACACTCTGTCCCATGGGGTTTGTGACACACACGCTGTCCAGTGGGTTTTGTGACACACACATTCTGTCCAATTGGCTTGTGACACACACGCTGTCCAATGGTGTTTGTGAACACACACACTGTAAAATGGGGATTGTGACACACACACGATGTCCAATGGGGATTGAGACACACACTGTCCAAAGGGATTTGTGACACACACGCTGTCCAATGGGCTTTGTGACACACACGCTGACCAATATGGGTTTGTTACACACCCACGCTGGCCAATGGGGTTTGTGACACCTACACTGTCCAATGGGCTTTGTGACACACACAGTGTCCAAAGGGGTTTGTGACATACACGCTGTCCAATGGGATTTGTGACACACACTGTCCAATGGGGTTTCTGACACACACGCTCTCCAATGGGCTTTGTGACACACAGGCTGACCAATATGGGTTTGTTACACACACACGCTGTACAATGGAGTTAGTGACACAAACTCTGTCCAATGGGTATTGTGACACACACACTCTGTCCAACGGGGTTTGTGATACACACGCTGTCCAGCGGGTTTTGTGACACACACAGTCTCCAATAGGGTTTGTCACACAGACACGCTATCCAATGGTGTTTGTGACACATACACTTGCCAATGCGGTTTGTGACACACACACTCTGTCCAATGCTGCTGGTGACACACACGCTGTGCAATGGGGTTCGTGACACACACACTATCCAGTGGGTTTTGTGACATACACACTCTGTCCAATGGGCTTGTGACACACACTCTGTCCAATAGTGTTTGTGACACACACTCTGTCCCATGGGGTTTGTGACACACACACTGTCTAATGGGGACTGTGACACACACACGCTGTCCAATGGGGTTTGTGACACACACGCTGTCCAATGGGGTTTGTGACACACGTGCTGTCCAATGGGGATTATGACCTACACACTGTCCAAAAGGGTTTGTGACACACACACGCTATCCAATGGGGTTTGTGCCACGCACACTTTATAATGGGGTTTGTGACACACACACGCTATCCAATGGGGTTTGTGACACCCACGATGTCCAATGGGGTTTGTGGCACGCACACTGTCCATGGCTGTTTGTGATAAACACGCTGTCTAGTGTGGTTTGTGACACACACACTGTCCAATGGGGTTTGTGACACACACTCTTTCCAATGGGGATTGTAACACACACACGCTGTCCAAAGGGGAGTGTGACACAAACGCTGTTCAAAGGGTTTTGTAACACAGACGATGTCCAATGGGGTTTGTGACACACACACTGTCCATCTGTGTTTGTGACACACACGCTGTCCAGTGTAGTTTATGACACACACACTGTCCAATGGGGTTTGTGTCAGACACAGGGTGCACGGTGTTTGTGAGACACACGCTGTCCAATGGGGTTTGTGACACACACACTGTCCAAAGGGGTTTGTGACATACACGATGTAAAATGGGGTTTGTGACACACACAGTGTGCACGGGGTTAGTGACACACAAGCTGTCCAAAGGGGATTGTGACACCCACACTGTCCAATGGGGATTGTGACACACACACGCTGTCCAATGGGGTTTGTGACACACACACGCTATCCATGGGTGTTTGTGACACACAGTCTGTCCTGTGGGTTTTGTCACACACACACTGTCCACTGGGGATTGTGACACACATACTGTCCAGGGGGGTTTGTGACACACACACTGTCCAAAGGGTTTTGTGACACACACACTGTCCAATGGGTATTGTTAAACACAAACGCTGTCCAATGGGGTTTGTGACACACACACTATTCAATGGGGTTTGTGACACACACGCTATGCAATGGGGTTTGTCACACACACACTGTCCAATAGGGTTTGTCACACACACATGCTATCCAATGGGTTTTGTGGCACACACAATGTCCAATGGGGTTTGTGACACACACACTCTGTCCAAAGGTGCTTGTGACACACACGCTGTCCAATGGGATTCGTGACACACACGCTGTCTAATGAGGAATGTGACACACACGCACTGTAGAATGGGGTTTGTGACACACACACTGTCCAAAGTGGATTGTGACACAGACACGCTGTCCAATGGGGATTGTGACACACACTCTGTCCAAAGGGTCTTGTGACACACACTCTGTCCAATGGGTCTTGTGACACACACGCTGTCCAATGGGGATTGTGACACACACGCTGTCCAATGGGTTTTGTGAAATACACACTCTGTCCAATGTGGCTTTTGACACACACGCTGTCCTATGGGTATTGTAACACACACACGCAGTCCAATGGGGTTTGTGACTCACACACGCTATTTAATGCGGTTTATGACACAGACACTTTCCAATGGGGTTTGTGACACAAACTTTGTCCAATAGGGTTTGTGACACTCACACTGTCCAATGGTGTTTGTGACACACACGCTGTCCAATGGGGTTTGTGACACAGACGCTGTCCAATAGAGATTGTGACCTACACACTGTCCAGCAGGGTTTGTGACACACACACGTTATCCAATGGGGTTTGTGACACTCTACGCTGTCCAATCAGGTTTGTGACACACACGCTGTCCAATGGGGTTTGTGAAACACACAATCTGTCCAATGTGGCTTTTGACACACATGCTGTACAATGGTGCTTGTGACACACACGCTGTCCAGTGGATTTTGTGACACGCACACTGTCTAATAGGGTTTGTGACACACACACCCTGTCCAATGGGGTTTGTGACACAAACGCTTTCCAATGGGGTTTCTGACACACACACTCTGTCCAATGTTGCTTGTGACACACACGTTGTCCAATGGGGATTGTGACACACACGCTGTACAATAGGGTTTGTGACACAGACACGATATCCAAAGGGGTTTGTGACACACACAGTGTCCAGTGGTTTTTGTGACACACACACTCTGTCCAATGGGCTTGTGACACACAAGCTGTCCCATGGGTATTGTGACACACGCACGCTGTCCAATGGGGTTTGTTGCACACACACTGTCCAATGGGGATTCTGACACATACACTGTCCAAAGGGGTTTGTGACACACACATTGTCCAATGGGGTTTGTGACACACACAGTCCAATGGGGTTTCTGACAAACTCGCTGTCCAATGGGTTTTGTGACACATACACTGACCAGGAGGGATTGTGACACACACACGCTGTCCAATGAGGTTTGTGACACACACACTGTCCAATGGTGTTTGTGACACACACGCTGTCCAATGAGGTTTGTGACACACACACTGTCCAATGGTGTTTGTGACACACACGCTGTCCAATGGGGTTTGTGACGCAAAATCTGTCCAATGGGGTTTGTGACACACACACTGTCCAATGGGGTTTGTGACACACACACACTGTCAAATGGGGTTTGTGACACACATGCTGTCCAATGGGGTTTGTGAAACACACGCTGTCCAATTGGATTTGTGACACACACACTGTCCAATGGGGTTTGTGACACACACGCTGTCCAATGGGGTTTTGTGACACACACACTCTGTCCAATGGTATTGTGACACACACGCTATCCAATGGGGTTTGTGACACACACACTCTGTCCAATGGGTCTTGTGACACACACGCTATCCAATGGGGTTTTTGACACACACACTCTGTCCAATGGGTCTTGTGAAACACACGCTATCCAGTGTGTTTTGTGACACACACACTTTCAAATAGGGTTTGTGACACAAACGCCATCCAGTGGGTTTTGTGACAAACACGCTGTCCAATGGGGATTGTGACACACACGCTGTCGAATGGGGTTTGTGACACGGACGCTGTGCAATAGGGATTGTGACCTACACACTGTCCAATGGGTATTGTGATTCACACACAATGTCGAATGCGGTTTGTGACACACACGCTGTCCAGTGGATTTTGTGACACACACACTGTACAATAGGGTTTGTGACACAAAAACCCTATCCAGTGGGGTTTGTGACACATACACTTTCCAACGGGTTTTTTGACACACACACCCTGTCCAATGGTGCTTGTGACACAGACGAAGCCAATGGGGTTCGTGACACACACGGTGTCCAATGGGGATTGTGACACAGAAACGCTGCCCAGTGGGTTTTGTGACACACCCGCTGTCCAATGGGGTTTGTGACACACACACACTATCCAATGGGGTTTGTGACACGCACACGTTCTAATGGGGTTTGTGACACAGACACACTATCCAATGGCGTTTGTACACACACACTGTCCAATGGGGTTTCTGACACACACGCTGTCCAATGGGTTTTGTGACACAGACACGATGTCCAATGGGGTTTGTGACACACACGCTGTCCAATGGGGATTGTGACACACACGCTGTCCAGTGGGGTTTGTGACACATACACTCTATCCAATGGGTCTTGTGACACACACGCTGTCCAATAGTGTTTGTGACAAACACATTGTCCCATGGGGTTTGTGACACACACGCTGTCCAATGGGGTTTGTGACACACACACTTTCCAAAGTGGTTTGTGACACACACAATGTCCAATGGGGTTTGTGACACGCACGCTGTCCATGGGTGTTTGTGACAGACACGATGTCCAGTGGGGTTTGTGAAACACACACTGTCCAATGGGTATTGTGACACACACACACTGTCCAATGGGGTGTGTGACACACACACTCTGTCCAATGGGTTTGTGACATAAAAGCTGTCCAATAGTGTTTGTGACACTCAGTCTGTCCAATGGGGATCGTGACACGCACGCTGTCCAGTGGGGTTTGTGACACACACACTGTTCAATGGGGTTTGTGACACACACGCTATCCAATGCGTTTCGTGACACCCACACTGTAGAATGGGGACTGTGACACACATGCTGTCCAATGTTGATTGTGACACACGCTCTATCCAATGGGGTTTGTGACACACACGCTATCCAATGGGTTTTGTGACACACACACTGTCCAATGGGGAGTGTGACACACGCATGCTGTCCAATGGTGTTTGTGACCCACACGCTATTCAAAGGGGTTTGTGACACAGACTCCGTCCAACGGGGATTGTTACCTACTGACTGTCCAATAGGGTTTGTGACACACACACGCTATCCACTGGGTTTTGTAACACACACACTTTATAATGGGTTTTGTGACACACACACGCTATAAAATGGGGATTGTGACACACACACTTTCCAATGGGGTGTGTGACACACACACGCTGTCTCATGGAGATTGTTACATGCACTCTGAACAATTGGTTATGTTACACACACATTGTGCAATGGTTTTTGTGACACACAGTCTCTCAAATGGGCTTTGTGACACACACAAGCTGTCCAATGGGTATTGTGAAACACACGCTGTCCAATGGGATTTGTGACACACACTGTCCAATGGGGTTTCTGACACTACACGCTCTGCAATGGGGTTTGTGACACACACATGCTATCCAATGGCATTTGTTACACACACACGCTGTCCAATGTTGTTTGTGTCACACACGCTGTCCAATGGGTGTGTGGCACACACAATGTATCCAAAGGGGTTTGTGACACACACACTTTCTAATGGGGTTTGTGACACACACACGCTATCCAATTGGGTTTGTGACACACACACTTTCCAGTGGTGCTTGTGACACACACGCTGTCCAATGGGGTGTGTGATACACACGCTGTCCAGTGGGTTTTGTGACACTCACACTCTGTCCAAATGGGATTGTGACACACACACTTTCACATGGGGTTTCAGACACGCACACTTTCTCATGGGGTTTGTGACACACACACGGTATCCAATGTGTTTTGTGACACACATACTCTTTAATGGGTTTTGTGAAACACACACGCTATCCAAAGGGGTTTGTGACACACACACTTTCCAATGGGGTTTGTGACACACACACTCTGTCTAATGGGTTTTGTGACACACACGATGTCCAGTGGGGATTGTGACACACACTCTGTCCAAAGGGGTTTGTGACACACACAATCTGTCCAATGGGTCTTGTGACACACAAGCTGTCCAATGGGGTTCGTGACACGCACGCTGTCCAGTGGGGTTTGTGACACACACATTGTCCTATAGGTTTTGTGACACACACACGCTATCCAATGGGGTTTGTGACACGCATACTGTTTAATGGGTTTTGTGAAACACACACGCTATCCAATGGGGTTTGTGACACACACACTGACCAATGGGGTTTGTGACACACACAGTGTCCACGGGGGTTAGTGACACACACGCTGTACAATGGGGTATGTGACACACACACTGTCCAATGGGTATTGATACACACACGCTGTCCAATGGTGTTTGTGACACACACACTGTTCAATGTGGCTTGTGACACACACGCTGTACTATGGGGTTTGTGACACACACACGCTATCCAACGGGGTTTGTGACACATACACTTTCCAAAGGGGTTTGTGACACACACGATGTCCAATAGGGTTTGTGACACATACACGCTGTCCAATGGTGTTTGTGACACACACACTGTACAATTGGGATTGTGAGACACAAATGCTATCCAATGGGGTTTGTGACACAAACTCTGTCCAATGGGGTTTGGAACACACACACTGTCCAATGGGTATTGTGACACTCACACTGTCTATTGTTGTTTGTGACAGACACGCTGTCCAGTGGGTTTTGTGACACACACACTGTCCAATGGGGTCTTGACACACACGCTGTTCCCTGGGGATTGTGACACACACACTGACCAGGGGGGTTTGTGACACACACGCTGTCCAGTGGATTTTGTGACACACGCACTGTCCAATTGGGTTTTGACACACACGCTGTCCACTGGGGATTGTGAAACAAAAGCTGTCCAATTCGGGTTTGTGACACACACGCTGTCCAATGGGAATTGTCAAACACACACGCTGTCCAATGGGGTTTATGACACACAATCTGTCCATTGGGGTTTGTGGCACACACTCTGTCCAATGGGGTTCATGACACACACGCTGTTCAATGGGTTTGTGACACACACACTGTCCAATAGGGTTTGTGACACACACACGCTATCCAATGGGGATTGTGACACACACACTTTCTAATGGGGTTTGTGACACACACAATATCCAAAGGGTTTGTGACACTCACAATCTGTCCCATGGTGTTTGTGACACACACACTGTCGAATAGGACTGTGACATGCACATGCTGTCCAATGAGGTTTGTGACACACACGATGTCCAATGGGGTTTGTGACACACACACTGTCCAATGGGTATTGTTACACACACACGCTGTCCAGTGGGGTTTGTGACACATACACTTTCCAATGGGGTTTGTGACACACACACTATGTACAATGGTGCTTGTGACACACACTCTGTCCAATGGGTTTTGTGACACACACGCTGTCCAGTGGGTTTTGTGACACACACACTCTGTCCAATGGGCTTGTTACACACACGCTGTCCAATGGTGCTTGTGACACACACACTGTAAAATTGGGATTGTGACACACACACGCTATCCAATGGGGTTTGTGACAGAAACTCTGTCCAATGGGGTTTGTGACACACACGCTGGCCAATGGGGATATGACACACACACTGTCCAATGGGCTTTGTGACACATACACTCTGTCCAATGGGGCATTTGACAGACACGCTGTCCAATGGGGTTTGTGACACACACGCTGTCCAGTGGGTTTTGTGACACACACACTGTCCAAAGGGGTTTGTGACACACACACTGTCCAATGGGGTTTGTCACACACAGTCTGTTCAAAGTGGTTTGTGACACACACACACTGTCCAATGGGGATTGTGACACACACACGCTGTCCAACGGGGTTTATGTCACACACGCTGTCCAATGGGGTTTGTGACTCACACTCTCTGTCCAATGGGGCTTGTGACACACACGCTGTCCAATGGGGTTCGTGACACACACTCTGTCCCATGGGGTTTGTGACACACACACTGTCCAAAGAGTTTTGTGACACACACGATGTCCAATGGGGTTTGTGACATGCACAGTATCTAATGGGATTTGTGACACTCACACTCTGTCCAATGGTGCTTGTGACACACACGCTGTCCAATGGGGTTCGTGACACACACGCTGTCCAGTGGGTTTTGTGACACACACACACTGTCCAATGGGCTTGTGACACACACGCTGTCCAAAGGGGTTTGTGACACACACGCTGTCCAAAGGGGTTTGTGACACTCACACTGTCTATTGTTGTTTGTGACACACACGCTGTCCAGTGGGTTTTGTGACACACGCACTGTCCAATTGGGTTTTGACACACACGGTGTCCACTGGGGATTGCGACACAAACGCTGTCCAATTCGGGTTTGTGACACACACACTGTCCAATGGTTTTTCTGACACACACGCTGTCCAATGATGTTTATGACACACACGCTGTCCAATGGGGATTGTGACTACAGACTCTGTCCAATGGGGTTCGTGACACACACGGTGTTCAATGGGTTTGTGACACACACACTGTCCAATAGGGTTTGTGACACACACACGCTATCAAATGGGGTTTGTGACACACACACTTTCTAATGGGGTTTGTGATACACACAATATATAATGGGGTTTGTGACACTCACAATCTGTCCCATGGTGTTTGTGACACATGCACTGTCCAATAGGATTGTGAAACGCACATGCTGTCCAATGGGGTTTGTGACACAGAGACGCTGTCTAATGGTGTTTGTGACACACACATTGTCCAATGGGTATTGTTACACACACACGCTGTCCAATGGGGTTTGTGACACATACACTTTCCAATGGGATTTGTGACAGACACACTCTGTACAATGGTGCTTGTGACACACACGCTGTCCAATGGGTTTCTGACACACACGCTGTCCAGTGGGTTTTGTGACACACACACGCTATCCAATGGGGTTTGTGACACACACACTGTACAATGGGTATTGTGACACACAACACACTGTCTAACGGGGTATGTGACACACACGCTGGCCAATGGGGATTGTGACACACACACTGTCCAATTTGGTTTGTGACACATACACTCTGTCCAATGGGGCATTTGACAGACACACTGTCCAATGGGGTTTGTGACACACACGCTGTCCAGTGGGTTTTGTGACAAACACACTGTCCAAAGGGGTTGGTGACACACACACTGTCCAATGGGGTTTGTGACACACACATTGTCTACGGGGGTTTGTGACAGAAACGCTGTCCATTGGGGTTTGTGACACACACGCTGTTCAATGGGGTTTGTGACACACACACTCTGTCCAAAGGGCTTGTGACACACACACTTTCCAAAGGGGTTTTTGAAACACACGCTGTCCAATGGGGTTTATGACACACAATCTGTCCAATGGGGCCTGTGACACACACGCTGTCCAATGGGTCTTGTGACACACAGGCTGTCCAATGGGGTTCAAGACACACATGCTCTTCAAAGGGGTTTGTGACACACACACTGTCCAATAGGGTTTGTTACACACACACTCTGTTCAATGGGGTTTGTGACACACACACTGTCCAAAGGGGTTTCTGACACACACGCTGTCTAATGGGAATTGAGAAACACAAACGCTGTCCAATGGGTTTGTGACACACACACGCTGTCCAGTGGGTTTTGTGACACACACACTCTGTCCAAAGGGCTTGTGACACACACGCTTTCCAATGGTGCTTGTGACACTCACACTGTCCAATGGAGATTGTGACACACACACGCTGTCCAATGGGGTTTGTGACACACGCACTGTCCACTAGGGTTTGTGACACACACACGCTATCCAATGGAGTTTGTGAAACATACACTTTCCAATGGGGTTTGTGACACACACACTCTGTCCAGTGGTTCTTGTGACACACACGCTGTCCAATGGGGTACATGACACACACTCTGTCAAATGGCCTTGTGACACACACACTCTGTCCAATAATGTTTGTGACACACACTCTTTCCAATGGTGTTTGTGACACTCACACTTTCCAATGGAGATTGTGACACACACACGCTGTCCAAAGGGCTTTGTGACACACACTCTGTCAAATGGAAATTGTGAAACACAAAGCTGTCCAATGGGGATTGTGACACACACACGCTGTCCAATGGGGTTTGTGACACACACGCTGTCCAATGGTTTTTGTGAACACACACGCTCTTCAATGGGGATTGTGACACACACGCTGTCCAATGGGGTTTGTGACACACACGCTCTGTCCAATGGTTGTTGTGACACACGGGCTGTCCAATGGATTTTGTGACACACACACTGTCCAATAGGGTTTGTGACACACACACTGTACAATGGGCATTGTGACACACACACACTGTCCAACGGCGTTTGTGACACACACAGTGTCCACAGGTGTTTGTGACACACACGCTGTACAATGGGGTTTGTGACACACACGCTGTCCAATGGTGTTTGTGACACACATAGTGTCTACGGGGGTTTGTGACACACATGCTGTCCAATGGAGTTCGTGACACACACACGCTATCCAATGGGGTTTGTGACACATACAGTTTCCAATGGTGTTTGTGATACACACACACTGTCCAATGGGGTTCGTGACACACACGCTGTCCAATGGGTTTTGTGAAACACACACTGTCCAAAGGGGATTGTGTCACACACACGCTGTCCAAAGGGGTTTGTGACACAAACTCTGTCCAAAGGGGTTTGTGACACACACGCAGTCCAATGGGGTTTGTGACACACACTCTGTCCAGTGGGTTTTGTAACACACACACTCTCCAATAGGGTTTGTGACACACTCACGCTATCCAATGGGGTTTGTCAGACATACACTTTACAATGGGGTTTGTGACACTCACACTCTGTCCAATGGTGCTTGTGATACTCACGCTGTCAAATGGGTTTTGTGACACACACATGCTGTCCAATGGGATTTGTGACACACATGTTGTCCAATGGGGTTTTTGACACACACAATTTCCAATGGTGTTTGTGACACACACGCTGTCCAATAGGGTTTGTGACACAAACTCTGTCCAATGGGGTTTGTGAGACACACACTGTCCAAAAGGGTTTGTGACACACACGATGTCCAAAGGGGTTTGTGACACGAGCACTGTCCAGTGGGTTTTGTGACACACACAGTGTCTACGGGGGTTTGTGACACACAAGCTGTCCGTTGCGGATTGTGACACACACACTGTTCAATGGGTATTGTGACACACACTTTGTGCAAAGGGGATTGTGTCACAAACACACTTTCCAATGGGGTTTGTGACACACACACTGCCCAAAGTGGTTTGTGAAACACACGCTGTCCAGTGGGGTTTGTGACACACAAACACTGTCCAATAGGGTTTGTGACACACACATACTATCCAATGGGGTTTGTGACACACACACTTTCTAATGGGTTTTGTGACACACACACGCTATCCAATGGTGTTTGTGACACACACACGCTGTCCAATGGAGTTTGTGACACACACACTGACCAAAGGGGTTTGTGACACACACGCTGTCCAGTGGGGTTTGAGACACACACACTGTCCACCTGGGTTTTGACACACACGGTGTACACGGGGGTTTGTGAAACACACGCTGTCCAATGGGGTTTGTGACACACACACGCTCTCCAATGGTCTTTGTGACACACACGCTGTCCAATGGGGCTTGTGACACACACACTGTTCAATGGGGTTCGTGAACACACACGCTGTCCTGTGGGTTTTGTGACACACACACTCTGTCCAATGGTATTGTGACACACACGCTGTCCAATGGGTTTCGTTACACACACACTCTGTCCAATGGGGTTTGTGACACAGACACTTTGTAATGGGGTTTGTGACACACACACTCTATCCAATAAGGTTTGTGACACACACACTTTCCAATGAGGTTTGTGACGCTCAAACTTCCCAATGGGGTTTGTGACACACACACGCTGTCCCATGGGGTTTGTGACACACACGCTGACCAATTGGGTTTCTTACACAGACACTGTCCAATGGTGTTTACGACACGCATGCTGTCCAATGGGTTTTGTGACGCACACTCTGACCAGGAGGGTTTGTGACACACAAACGCTCACACACTGTCCAATGGGGATTGTGACACACACACGCTGTCCAATGGGGTTTGTGACACACACACTGTCCAAAGGTGTTTGTGACACACACGATGTCCAATGTGGTTTGTGACACACACACTGTCCAAAGGGGTTTGTGACACTCACACTGTCCCAAAGGGTTTGTGACACACACACTGTCCAATGGTGTTTGTGAATACACACGCTGTCCAATGGGGCTTGTGATAACCACGCTGTTCAATGGGGTTTGTGACACACACGCTGACTAGGAGGGTTAGTGACACACACTCGCTGTCCTATGGGGTTTGTGACACACACACTGTCAAATGGTGTTTGTGACACACACTCTGTCAAATGGGGTTTGTGACACAAACACGCTATCCATTGGGTTTTGCGACACACACAATGTCCAATGATATTTGTGATACACACTGTCCAATGGGGTTTCTGACACTACACGCTTTCCAATGGGGTTTGTGACACAGACACTGACCAGGAGGGTTTGTGACACACACAGGCTGTCCAGTGGTGTTTGTGACTACACACGCTGTCTAATGGGGATTGTGACACACACTCTGTCTAATGGGTCTTGTAACACACAAGCTGTCCAATGGGGTTTGTGAAACACAAGCTGTCCAATATGGGTTTGTGATACAAATACACTGTCCAATGGGGTTTGTGACACACACACGCTGTCCCATGGGGTTTGTGAAACACACGCTGACCAATTGAGTGTCTTACACACACACTATCCATGGGTGTTTGTGACACACACGCAGTCCAGTAGTTTTTGTGACACACACACTGTCCAACAGGGTTTGTGACACACACGATGTCCGATGGGGTTTGTGACACGCACACTGTACATGGGTGTTTGTGACACACGTTCTATGCAGTGGGGTTGTGACACACACACAGTGCTTTGGTTATTGTTGCACACAAATGCTGTCCAGTGGTGTTTGTGACTACACACGCTGTCCAATGGGGCTTGTAACACACACGCTGTTCGAAGTGTTTTGTGACACACACGCTGTCCAGTGGGTTTTGTGACACACACACTATCCAGTCGGGATTGTGACACATACGCTGTCCAATGGGTTTTGTGACACACACACACTGTCCAAAGGGGTTTGTGACACACACAATGTCCAATGGGGTTTTTGACACGCACACTGTCCATGGGTGTTTGTGACACACAGGCTGTCCAGTGGGGTTTGTGACACGCACACTGTCCAAAAGGGTTTGTGACACACACAATGTCCAATGGGGTTTGTGACAGGCACCCTGTCCATGGGTGTTTGTGACACACACGCTGTCTAGTGGGGTTTCTGACACACACCCTGTCCAATGGGGTTTGTGACACAGACACTCTGTCCAGTGGCGCTTGTGACACACACGCTGTCCAATGGGGTTGGTGACACACACTCTTTCCAATGGGGATTGTGACACACACACGCTGTCCAATGGGGAGTGTGACACAAACGCTGTCCAATGGGGTTCGTGACACACACTATGTCCAATGGCGTTTGTGACACGCACACTGTCCATGGGTGTTTCTGACACACACCCTGTCCAATGGGGTTTGTGACACACACACTGTCCAATGGGGTTTGTGACACACACAGTGTGCACTGGGTTTGTGACACACACGCTCTCCAATGGGGATTGTGACACACACACTGTCCAATGGGGATTGTGACACACACACGCAGTCCAATGTGGATTGTGAAACACATACGTTGTCCAATGGGTTTTACGACACACACGCTCTCCAATGGGGTTTGTGACACACACGCTGTCCAATGGGGATTGTGACACACACACTGTCCAAAGGGGTTTGTGACATACACGATGTAAAATGGGGTTTGTGAAACACACGTTCTCCAGTCAAGTTTATGACACAGACCCTGTCCAATGGGGTTTCTGACACACACAGTGTGCACGGGGTTTGTAAACACACGCTGTCCAATTGGGTTTGTGACACACACACTGTCCAATGGGTATTGTTCCACACACACACTGTCCTACGGGTTTCGTGACACACACTGTGTCCACGGGGTTTGTGACACACACTGGCCAATAGGGTTTGTCACACACACATGCTATCCAATGGGATTTTTGACACACACACTCTCCAATGGGGATTGTGACACACGCTGTCCAATGGGGTTTGTGACACGCACACTGTCCAAACGGGTTTTGACACAGATGCTGTCCAATTGGGATAGTGACCTACACACTGTTCAAAAGGGTTTGTGACACACACACGCTATGCCATGGGGTTTTTGACACGTACACTTTATAATGGGGTTTGTGACACACACACGCAATCCAATGGGGTTTGTGACACACACGATATCCAATGGGGTTTGTGACACGCACACTGTCCATGGGTGTTTGTGACACACACGCTGACCAATGGGGTTTGTGACACAGACACTCTGTCCAGTGGCGCTTGTGACACACACGCTGTCCAATGGGGTTCGTGACACACACTCTTTCCAATGGGGATTGCGACACACACACTCTGTCCAATGGGGAGTGTGAAACAAACGATGTCCAATGGGGTTTGTGACACACACACTGTCCATGGGTGTTTCTGACACACACGCTGTCCAATGGGGTTTGTGACACACACACTGTCCAAAGGGGTTTGTGACACACACGATGTAAAATGGGGTTTGTGACACGCACACTGTCCATTGTTGTTTGTGACACACACGCTGGCCAGTGGAGTTTATGACACACACACTCTCCAATGGGGTTTGTGACACACACAGTGTGCACGGGGTTAGTGACACGCACGCTGCCCAATGGGGATTGTGAAACCCACACTGTCCAATGGGGATTGTGACACACACACGCTGTCCAATGGGTTTTCTGACACACACACTGTCCAAAGATGTTTGTGACACAGACCCTATCCAATGGGGTTTGTGACACTCACACTGTCCATGGGTGTTTGTGACACACACTCTGTCCCATAGGTTTTGTCACGCACACACTGTCCAATGGGGTTTTGACACACACGCTGTCAAAAGCGGATTGTGACACACAGGCTGTACAATGGGGTTTGTGACACACACACTGTCCAATGGGTATTGCTAAACACAAACGCTGTCCAATAGGGTTTGTGACACACACACTGTCCAATGGGGTTTGTGACACACACACGCTATCCAATGGGGTTTGTGACACACACACTGTCCAATAGGGTTTGTGACACACACACGCTATCCAATGGGGTTTGTGACTCACACACTGTCCAATGGGTATTGCTAAACACAAACGCTGTCCAATGGGGTTTGTGACACACACACGCTATCCAATGGGGTTTGTGACTCACACACTGTCCAATGGGTATTGCTAAACACAAACGCTGTCCAATGGGGTTTGTGACACACACACTGTCCAATGGGGTTTGTGACACACACACGCTATCCAATGGGGTTTGTGACACACACACTGTCCAATAGGGTTTGTGACACACACACGCTATCCAATGGGGTTCGTGACACACGCACTTTCAAAAGGGGTTTGTGACACACACGCTATCCAATGGGTTTTGTGACACACACACTGTCCAATGGGGATTGTGACACACACACGCTGTCCAATGGTGTTTGTCACACACACGATGTCCTATGGGGTTTGTGACACAGACGCTCTCCAATGGGGATTGTGACACACACACTTCATAATGGTGTTTGTGACACACACACGCTATCCAATGGGGTTTGTGACACACACACGCTATCCAATGGGGTTTGTGACACACATACTTTCTAATGGGGTTTTTGACACACACACGCTATCCAATGCGGTTTGTGACACACACTTTCTAATGGGGTTTGTGAAACAAACTCTCTCCAATGGGGTTTGTGACACACACACTGTGCAATGGGGCTTATGACACACACACGCTGTCCAATGCTGTTTGTGACACACACGCTGTCCAGTGGGGTTTGTGAGAGAGACGCTGTCGCGTGGGTATTGTGATGTACAAACTTTCCAATGGGGTTTGTGACACACATACTTTCTAATGGGTTTTTTGAAAAACACACGCTATCCAATGGGGTTTGTGACACACACTTTCCAATGGGGTTTGTGACACACACGCTGACAAATTGGGTTTGTTACACACAAACTGTCCAATGGTGATTGTGACACGCATGCTTTTCAATGGGTTTTGTGACACACACACTGACCAGGAGGGTTTGTGACACACACACACTATCCAATTGGTTTGTGACACACACACTTTCCAATGGGGTTTGTGACACACACACTCTGTCCAATGGCGCTTGTGACACACACGCTGTCCAATGGGGATTGTGACACACATGGTCTCCAATGGGTTTGTGACACACACACTGTCCAATGGGGATTGTGACACACACACTTTCCAATGGGATTTGCGACACACACAATCTGTCCAATGGCGCTTGTGACACGCACACTGTCCAATGGGGTTCGTGACACACACCCTGTCCAGTGGGGTTTGTGACACACACACTGTCCAATGGGGATTGTGACACACACACTGTCCATAGGGGTTTGTGACACACACGATGTCCAATGGTGTTTGTGACACACACGCTGTCCCATGCGGTTTGTGACACACACAAATTCCAATGGGGTTTGTGACACACACACTTTTCAAAGGGGCTTGAGACACACACACGCTGTGCCATGGGGTTTGTGACACACACACGCTATCCAATGGGGTTTGTGACACATACACATTCCAATGGGGTTTGTGAAACACACACTCTGTCCAACGGAGCTTGTCACACACGGTGTCCAATGGGGTTCCTGACACACACACTGTCCAATGGGGTTTGTGACACGCACACTGTCCATGGGTGTTTGTGACACACAAGCTGTCCAATGGGGTTTGTGACACACACACTTTCCATAGGGGTTTGTGACACACACGATGTCCAATAGGGTTTGTGACACGCAAACTGTCCATGGGTGTTTGTGAAACACACGCTGTCCAATGGGCTTTGTGACACACACACGCTGTCCCATGGGATTTGTGACACACACACACTATCCAATGGGATTTGTGAAACATACACTTTCCAATAGGGTTTGTGACACACACTCTGTCCAATGGGGATTGTGACACACACATGCTGTCCAATGGGGTTTGTGACACACACACTGTGCAAAGGGGTTTGTGACATACACGCTGTCCAATGGGGCTTGTGACACTCACACTGTCCAATGGGGATTGTGACACACACACTCTGTCTAATTGGTCTTGTGACACACAAGATGCCCAATGGGGTTCGTGACACACACTCTGTCCAGTGGGGATTGTGACACACACACTGTCCAGGGGAGTTTGTGACACACAGGCTGCCCAGTGTGTTTTGTCACACACACAATGTCCAATGGGGATTTGACACACGCTGTCCACTGGAGATTGTGACACACACACTGTCCAGGGGGGTTTGTGACACACACATTGTCCAATGGCGTTCATGACACACACAGTGTCCACGGGCGTCTGACACACACGCTATCCAATGGGTTTTGTGACACACTCACACAGTGTCCAATGGGGATTGTGAATCACACACGCTTTCCAATGGTGTTTGTGACACACACGCTTTCCAATGGTGTTTGTGACACACACGCTGTCCAATAGCGTTTTGACACACACACACTATCCAATGGGGATTGTGACATATTACTGTCCAATAGGGTTTGTGACACACACATGTTATCCAATGGGGTTTGTGACAGAAACTTTCCAATGGATTTTGTGAAACACACACGCTGTCCAATGGGGTTTGTTACACACACGCTAACCAATTGGGTTTGTTACACACACACTGTCCAATGGTGTTTGTGACACGCATGCTGTCCAATGGGTTTTGTGTCACACACACTGACCATGACGGTTTGTGACACACACACTCTATCCAATGGTGTTTGTGACACACACGCTGTCCAATGGGGTTTGTGACACACACACTGTCCAAAGGGGTTTGTGACACACCCAGTGTGCAATGGGGTTTCTGACACGCACACTTCCCATGGGTGTTTGTGAAACACACACTGTCCAGTGGAGTTTGTGACACACACACTGTCCAATGTTGTTTGTGACACACACAGTGTCCACGGGGGTTGGTGACACAAACTCTGTCCAATTGGGTTTGTGACACACACACTGTCCAATGGGGATTGTGAAACACACACGCTCTCCAATGGGGTTTATGACACATACACGGTCCAATAGGGTTTGTGACACACACACGCAGTCCAATGATGTTTGTGACAGAAACCTGTCCACTGGGGATTGTGACACACACGCTGTCCAATGGGGAATGTGACACACACACTCTTTCCAATAGGTCTTGTGACACACAAGCTATCCAATGGGTTTTTGACACACACTCTTTCTAATGGGGTTTGTGACACACACGTTGTCCAATGGTGTTTGTGACACACACGCTGTCTAATGGGGATTGTGACACACACACTGTCCAATCGGGTTTGTGACACACACACTGTCCAAAGGGGTTTGTGACACACACGCTGTCCAATGGAGTTTGTGAAACACAGACTGTCCAGTGGGATTCGTGACACACGCACTCTGTCCAATAGGCTTGTGACACACACGCTGTCCAATGGTGTTTGTGACACACACAATGTCCAATGGGAATTGTGACACACACACTGTCCAAAGCGGTTTGAGACACACACGCTATGCAATGGGGCTTGTGACACTCAAACTCTCCATGGGTGTTTGTGACACACACGCTGTCCAGTGGGTTTTGTCACACACACACCGTCCAAGGGGGTTTTGACACACACGCTGTCCACTGGGGATTGTGACACACACAATATCCAGGGGGGTTTGTGACACACACACTGTCCAATGGCGTTCGTGACACACACAGTGTCAACGGCGGTTTGTGACACACACAATGTTCAAAATGTTTTGTGACACACACCATGTACAATGGTGTTTGTGACACGATCACTGTCCATGGTGTTTGTGACACACTCTCTATCCAGTGGGGTTTGTGACACACACACTGTCCAATGGGGTTTTTGACACAAACAGTGTCCACGGGGGTTTGTGACACACACGCTGTCCAATGGGCTTTGTGGCACACACACTCTGTACATTGGGTCTTGTGAAAACCACGCTGTCCAATGGGTGTTTGTGACACACACGCTGTCCAGTGGGTTTTGTGACACACACGCTATCCAATAGGGTTTCTGACACACACACGCTATCCAATGGGGTTTGTGACACATACACTTTCCAATGGAGTTTGCGGCACCCACACTCTGTCCAATGGTGCTTGTGACACACACGCTGTCCAATGGGGTTCGTACACAGACATGTTGTCCAATGGGGCTTGAGACACTCACACTGTCCATGAGTGTTTGTGACACACACGCTGTCCAGTGGGTTTTGTCACACACACACAGTCCAATGGGGTTTTGACACACACACTGTCCACTGGGGATTGTGACACACACACTGTCCAGGGGGGTTTTTGACACACACACTGTCCAATGGCGTTCGTGACACACACAGTGTCCACGGGGGTTTGTGACACACACGCTATCCAATGGGTTTTGTGACACACACACATATTGTCCAATGGGGATTGTGACACACAGACTCTGTCCAACGGTGTTTGTGACACACACGCTGTCCAATGTGGATTGTGACACACACACGCTGTCCAATGGTGTTTGTGACACACACTGTCCAAAGGGGTTTGTGACACACACGATGTCCAATGGGGTTTGTGACACACACAGTGTCCAAGGGGGTTTGTGACACACACGCTGTCCAATGGGGTTTGTGACACACACACTGTCCAAAGGGTGTTGTGACACACACGCTGTCCAATGGTGTTTGTGACACACACACTGTACAGTGGGGATTGTGACACACACACGCTGTACAATGGGGTTTGTGACACACACACTGTCCCCTGGGTTTTGTGACACACACACTCTGTCCAATGGGCTTGTGACACACACGCTGTCCAATGATGTTTGTGACACACACACGGTACAATGGGTATTGTGACACACACACGCAGTCCAATGAGGTTAGTGACACACACGCTGTCCAGTGGAATTTGTGACACTCACACTGTCTAATGGGCTTTGTGACACAGTGTCCCCGGGGGTTTGTGACACAGACGCTGTCCAATGGGGTTTGTGACACACACACTGTCCAATGGGTATTGTTACACACACGCGCTGTCCAGTGGTGTTTGCGACACACACGCTGTCCAGTGGGGATTGTGACACACACGCTGTCCAATGATGTTTGTGACACACACACTGTCCAATGGGAATTGTGACACTCACACGCTGTGCAATGGTGTTTGTGACACACACACTGTCCAAAGCGGTTTCTGACACACACGCTATCCAATGGGGTTTGTGACATTCACACTGTCCATGGGTTTTTGTGACACACACACTGTCCAATGGGGTTTTGACACACACGCTGTCCAATGGCGATTGTGACACACATGCTGTGCAATGGGGTTTGTGATACATACACTCTGTCCAATGGGGCTTGTGACACAGACTCTGTCCAATAGGGTTTGTGACCCACACGGTGTCCAATGGGGATTGTGACACACACACTCTGTCCAATAGGTCTTGTGACACACAAGCTGTCCAATGGGGTTTGTGACACATACAGTCTGTCCAATGGGTATTGTGACACTCACACTGTCTAATGGGCTTTGTGACACAGTGTCCCCGGGGGTTTGTGACACAGACGCTGTCCAATGGGGATTGTGACACACACATGCTGTCCAATGGTGTTTGTGACACACACGCTGTCAAGTGGGGTTTGTGACCCACTCGCTGACCAATGGGGATTGTGACATACACACTGTCCAACAGGGTTTGTGATACACACATGCTATCCAATGGGGTTTGTGACACACATACTTTCTAAAGGGGTTTTTGACACACGCACGCTATCCAATGGGGTTTGTGACACACACTGTCCAATAGGGTTTGTGACATCACACATGATATCCAATGGGTTTTGTGGCATATACTCTTTGTAAAGGGTTTTGTGAAACACACGCTATCCAATGGGTTTTGTGACACACACACTGTGCAATGGGGATTGTGACACACACACGCTGTCGAATGGTGTTTGTGACACACACACTTTCCAATGGGGTTTGTGAAACGCACACTTTCTAAAGGGGTTTGTGACACACACATGCTATCCAATGGGGTTTGTGACTCGCATACTTTCTAATGGGGTCTGTGACACACACACGCTGACAAATTGGGTTTGTTACACACACACTGTCGAATGGTGTTTGTGACACGCATGCTGTCCAATGGGTTTTGTGACACACACACTGACCAGGAGGGTTTGTTACACACACACGCTATCCAATGGGGTCTGTGACACATGCACTTTCCAATGGGCTTTGTGACACACACATTCTGTCCAATGGCGCTTGTGAAACACATGCTGTCCAATGGCACTGGTGACACACACAACTTCCAAAGGGGTTTTTAACACACACGCTGTCCAGTGGGGTTTGTGACACACACACTGTCCAAAAGGGTTTGTGACACACACGATGTCCAATGGGGTTCCTGACACGCACACTGTCCATGGGTGTTTGTGACACACACAGTGTCCAATGGGGTTTGTGACACACACACTGTCCAATGGGTATTGTTACACACACATGCTGTCCAATCGTGTTTGTGACACACACGCTGTCCAATGGGGCTTGTGACACAAACGCTGTCCAATGGGGTTTGTGACACACACACTGTCCAATGGGTGTTGTGACACACACACGTTGTCCAATGGGGTTTGTGACACACACGCTGTCCAATGGGGCTAGTGACACATACACTTTCCAATGGGGTTTGTGACACACACTCTGTCCAAAGGGACTAGTGACACATATACTTTCCAATGGGGTTTGTGACACACACACTTTCCAATGGGGTTTGTGATACATACACTCTGTCCACTGGGGCTTGTGACACACACGCTGTCCAGTGGGGTTTGTAACACACACACTGTCCAAAGGGGTTTGTGACACACATGCTATCAAATGGGATTTGTGACACACACGCTGTCCACTGGGGATTGTGACACACACACTGTCCAGGGGGGTTTGTGACACACACACTGTCCAATGGCGTTCGTGAAACACACAGTGTCCACGGGGGTTTGTGACACACACGCTGTCCAATGGGGTTTGTGACACACACACTGTCCAATGGGTATTGTTAAACACAAACTCTGTCCAATGGGGTTTGTGACACACACACTGCCCAATGGGGTTTGTGAAACACATGCTGTCCAATGGGTTTTGTGACACGCACACTTTACAATGGTGTTTGTGATACACACACGCTATCCAATGGGGTTTATGACACACACGCTGTCCAATGGGGTGTGTGACACACACACTTTCTAGTGGGGTTCGTGACACACACACTTTCTAATGGGGATTTTGACACACACGCTGTCCAATGGGTTTTGTGACACACACACTGTCCAATGGGGATTGTGACACACACACGCTGTCCAATGGTCTTTGTGACACACACGCTGTCCAATGGGGTTTGTGACACAGACGCTATCCAATGGGGATTGTGACATACACATTGTCCAATAGGTTTTATGACACACACATGCTATCCAATGGGGTTTGTGACACACATACTTTCAAATGGGGTTTTTGACACACACACGCTATCCAATGAGGTTTGCGACACACACTTTCCAAAGGGGATTGTGATACACACGCTGTCCAATGGGGTTTGTGACACACACTCTGTCCAACGGGGTCTTTGACCCACAAGGTTTCAAATGGGGACTGCGACGCACACGCTGTCCAATGGGGTTTGTGACACACTCGCTGTCCAATGGGGTTTGTGACACACACACTCTGTCCAATGGGGTTTGTGACCCAGAGTGTGTCCAATGGGTATTGTGACACACACGCTGTCCAATGGGGGTTGTCACACACACACTCTCTCCAATAGGTTTTGTGACACACAAGCTGTCCAGTGGGGTTTGTGACATACACGCTGTCCAATATGGTTTGTGACATCACACACGCTATCCAATGGGGTTTGAGACACACACTCTTTCTAATGGGGTTTGTGAAACACACGCTATCCAACGGAGTTTGTGGCACACACACTGTCCAATGGTGTTTATGACACGCATGCTGTCCAATGGGTTTTCTGACACACACACTGACCAGGAGGGTTTGTGACACACACACGCTATCCAATGGGGTTTGTGACACATACGCTTTCCAATGGGTTTTCTGACAGACACACTCTGTCCAATGGCGCTTGTGACACATGCTGTCCAATGGGGTTCGTTACACACACTCTGTCCCATTGGGTTTGTGACACACACACTGTCCAATGAGGATTGTGACACAAACACGCTGTCCAATGGGGTTTGTGACACATACACTTTCCAAAGTTATTTGTGACACGCACGATGTCCCATGTGGTTTGTGACACGCGCAATGTCCATGGGTGCTTGTGACACACACGCTGTCCAGTGGGGTTTGTGACACACACACTGTCCAAAAGGGTTTGTGACACACACGATGTCCAATAGGGTTTCTGACACGCACACTGTCCATGGGTGTTTGTGACACACACACTGTCCAGTGGGGTTTGTGACACACACAGTGTCCACCGGGGTTTGTGACACACACACTGTCCAATGGTTATTGTTACACACACACACTGTCCAATGGGGTTTTTGATACAAATGCTTTCCAGTGGGTTTTGTGACACACACACTGTCCAATAGGGTTTGTGCCACACACACGCTATACAATGTGTTTTGTGACACATAAACTTTCCAATGGGTATTGTTACACACACACGCTGTACAATGGGGTCTGTGACACACACACTTTCCAATGGGGTATGTGACACAAACTTTTTCCATTGGGGTTTCTGACACGCACACTGTACATGGGTGTTTGTGACCAAACACGCTGTCTAGTGGAGTTTGTGACACACACACTGTCCAATGGGGATTGTGGCACACACACGCTGTCCAATGGTGTTTGTGACACACACTCTGTCCAATGGGGTTTGTGTCACAGATGTTCTCCAATGGGGTTTGTAACATACACACTGTCCAACAGGGTTTGTGACATACACACGTTATCCAATTTGGATTGTGACACACACATATTCTAATGGGGTTTGTGACACACACGCTATCCAATGGGTTTTGTGACACACACACTGTCCAAATGGGATTGGGACAAACACACGCTGTCCAATGGTGTTTGTGACACACACGCTGTCCCATGGGGTTTCTGACACACACACTTTCCAACGGTGTTCGTGACACACACTCTGTCCCATGGGGTTTGTGACACACACACGCTATCCATTGGGGTTTAAGACTCACACACTGTCCAATAGGGTTTGTGACATCACACACGCTATCCAATGGGGTTTGTGACACACACACTTTCTAATGGGGTTTGTGACACACACGCTGTCCAGTGGGTTTTGTGACACACACACACACTGTCCAATGGGGATTTTGAACCACACACGGTGTGCAATGGTGTTTGTGATACACACGCTGTCCAATGGGGTTTGTGACACAGACGCTGTCCAATGGGGTTTGTGACACGAACACTTTATAATGGGTTTTGTGAAACACTCACGCTATCCAATGGGGATTGTGACACACACTTTCCAATGGGGTTTGTGACACACACACGCTGTCCCATGGGGTTTGTGACACACACGTTAACCAATTGGGTTTGTTACACACACACTGTCCAATGGTGTTTGTGACGCGCATGCTGTTCAATGGGTTTTGTGTCACACACACTGACCAGGAGGGTTTGTGACACACACATGCTATCCAACGGGGTTTGTGACACATACACCTTCCAATGGGGTTTGTGACACACACACGCTATCCAATTTGGTTTGTGACACACACACATTCTAATGGGGTTTGTGACACACACGCTATCCAATGGGTTTTGTGACACACACACTGTCCAAATGGGATTGTGACAAACACACGCTGTCCAATGGTGTTTGTGACACACACGCTGTCACATGTTGGTGAACCACACACACTTTCCAACGGTGTTCGTGACACACACTCTGTCCCATGGGGTTTGTGACACACACACGCTATCCATTGGGGTTTAAGATACACCCACTGTCCAGTAGGGTTTGTGACATCACACACGCTATCCAATGGGGTTTGTGACACACACACTTTCTAATGGGGTTTGTGACACACACGCTGTCCAGTGGGTTTTGTGACACACACACTGTCCAATGGGGCTTGGACACACAAACTCTGTCCAATGGGTCTTGTGACACACATACGCAGTCCAATGGGTTTGTGACACACACACTTTCCAATGGGGCTGGTGACACACAAACTCTGTCCAATGGGTCTTGTGACACACATACGCTGTCCAATGGGTATTGTGACACACACACTGTCCAATTGTTCTTGTGACACAAACGCTGAACAATGGGGTTCGTGACACACACCCTGTCCAGTGGGTTTTGTGACACACACACTGTCCACGGGGGTTTGTGACACACACGCTGTCCATTGGCGTTCGTGACACACACAGGGTCCACGGGGGGTTGTGACACACACGCTGTCCAATGCGGTTTGTGACACACACACTGTCCAATGTTTATTGTTACACACACACGCTGCCTCATGGGGTCTGTGACACACACACTGTCCTGGAGCGTTTGTGACACACACACATTATCCAATGGGGTTTGAAACACATACACTGTCCAATGGGGTTGTTGCACACACACGATGTCCAGTGGTGTTTGTGGCACACACACTGTCCAAAAGGGTTTGTGACACACACGATGTCCAATCGCGTTTTGACACGCACACTGTCCATGGCTGTTTGTGACACACACGCTGTCCAGTGGGGTTTGTGACACACACACTGTCCAATGGGGCTGGTGACACACACACTATCCAATGGGTTTTATTACACACACGCTGTCCAATAGGTTTTGTGACACACACACTGTCCAATAGGGTTTGTGCCACACACACGCTATCCAATGGGGTTTGTGACACACACACTCTGTCCAATGGCGCTTGTGACACAAACGCTGTCAAATGGGGTTCGTGACACACACTCTGTCCCGTGGGGTTTGTGACACACACGCTGTCCAATGGTGTTTCTGACACACACGCTGTCCAAAGGGGTTTGTGACACACACGATGTCCAATGGGGTTTCTGACACACACACTGTCCAAAGGGGTTTGTGACACACACGATGTCCAATGGGGTTTGTGACACACACGCTGTCCAATGGGGATTGTGACACACACTTTCCAATGGGGTTTGTGACACACACACGTTGTCCCATGGGGTTTGTGACACACACACTGTCCATGGGTGTTTGTGAGACACACGCTGTCCAGTGGGGTTTTAACATACACACTGTCCAAAGGGGTTTGTGACACACACTATGTCCATTGGGGTTTATGACACGCACACTGTCCATGGGTGTTTGTGACACACACCCTTTCCAGTGGGGTTTGTGACACACACACGCTATCCAATGGTGTTTGTGACACATACACTTTCCAAAGGGGTTTGTGAC
The DNA here is from genome assembly GCA_032206185.1 of Columba guinea. Taxonomy (NCBI): domain Eukaryota; kingdom Metazoa; phylum Chordata; class Aves; order Columbiformes; family Columbidae; genus Columba; species Columba guinea. The sequence continues at coordinate 387,013 of JAVLUU010000005.1, forward strand.
ACACACACTCTGTCCCATGGTGATTCAGACACACACGCTGTCCAATGGGGTTCGTGACTCACACGCTGTCCGCTGGGTTTTCTGACACACACTCTCTGTCCAACAGGCTTGTGACAAACACGCTGTCCAATGGGGATTGTGACACACGTGATGTCCAATGGGGTTTGTGACATACACACTGTCCAATGGGTATCGTTACACAAACACGCTGTCCAGTGGTGTTTGTGACACACACGCTGTCCAGTGGGTTTTGTGCCACACACACTGTCCAATGGGGTTTTGACACACACGCTGTCCACTGGGGATTGTGACACACACACTGACCAGGAGGGTTTGTGACACACACACGCTGTCCAATGGGGTTCGTGACACACACTCTGTCCCATGCGGTTTGTGACACACACACTGTCCAATGGGGTTTGTGACACACACACTGTCCGTGGGTGTTTGTAACACACACGATGTCCAATGGGGTTTGTGACACGCACACTGTCCAAATGGGTTTGTGACACACACAATGTCCAATGGTGTTTGTGACACAAACTCTGTCAAATGGGGTTTGTGATACACACACGCTGTCCAATGGTGTTTGTGACACACACACTGTCAATGGTGTTTGTGACACACACGGTGTCCAATAGGGTTTGTGACACAAACTCTGTCCAATGGGGATTGTGGCATACACGCTGCCCAATGGGGTTTGTGACACACACGCTGTCCAGTGGGTTTTGTGCCACACACACTGTCCACTGGGGTTTTGACACACACGCTGTCCACTGGGGATTATGACACACACACTGTCCAATAAGGTTGGTGATACACAAACTGTCCAAAGGGGATTGTGACACACACACGTTATCCAATGGGGTTTGTGACACACACACTGTCCAAAGGGGTTTGTGACACGCTGTCCAATAGTGTTTGTGACACACAAACACTGTCCAATGGGGATTGTGACACAAACACGATCTCCAATGGCGATTGTGACACACACGCTGTCCAAAGGGGTTTGTGATACACACACTCTGTCCAATGGGTCTTGTGACACACACGCTGTCCAATGTGGTACGTGACACATATGCGGTCCAGTGGGGTTTGTGACACACACACTGTCCAATAGGGTTTGTGACACACACGCTATCCAATGGGTTTTGTAACACACACGCTGTCCAATGGGGATTGTGACACAGACACTGCGAAATGGGGATTGTGAAATACACACTGTCCCATAGGGTTTGTGACACACACATGCTATCCAAGGGGGTTTGTGACACACATACTTTCTAATGGGGTTTTTGAAACTCACACGCTATCCAATGGGGTTGGTGACACACAGTTTCCAATGGGGTTTGTGACACACACAGGTTTTCGATGCGTTTTGTGACACACACAGGCTTTCCATGCGGTTTGTGACACACACGCTGACCAATTCGCTTTGTGACACACACACTGTCCAATGGTGTTTGTGACACACACACTGACCAGAAGGGTTTGTGACACACACAAGCTATCCAATTGTTTTGTGACACATACACTTTACAATGGGGTTTCTGACACACACACTCTGTCCAATGGCCCTTGTGACACACATGCTGTCCAATAGGGTTCATGACACACACTCTGTCCCATGGGGTTTGTGACACACACACTGTCCAATGGGAATTGTGACACACACACGCTGTCCAATGGGGTTTGTGACACACACACTGTCAAAAGGGGTTTGTGACGCACACAATATCCAATGGAGTTTGTGACATACACTCTGTCCAAAGGGGTTTGCGACACACAGAGTGTCCACGGGGGTTTTTGACACACACTCTGTCCAATGGGGATTGTGACACACAGACTGTCCAGTGTGTATTGTTACACACACATGCTGTCCAATGGTGTTTGTGACTCACACGCTGTCCAATGGGAATTGTGAAACACACACTGTCCAATGTGCTTTGTAACACACAATCTCTGTCCAATGGGTGTTGTGAAAAACACGCTGTTCAATGGGGTTTGTGAACACACACGCTGTCAAGTGGGTTTTGTGACACACACACGGTCCAATTTGTTTTTGACACACATTCTGTCCAATGGGGATTGTGACACACACACGCTGTCCAATGGTGTTCGTGACACACACGCTGTTCAATGGGGTTTGTGACACACACACTGTCCAATAGTGTTTGTTACACACACATGATATCCAATGGGGTTTGTGACACACACACTGTCCAAAGGGGTTTGTGACACACACACTGTCCAAAGGGGTTTGTGACACATACGCTGTCCAATGGGGCTCGTGATACATACTCTGTCCAGTGGGTTTTTTAACAAACACACTCTTTCCAATAGGCTTGTGGAACACACGCTGTCCAATGGTGTTTTTGACACACAGACTGTCCAAAGGGGTTTGTGACACACAGGCTATCCAATGGGGTTTGTGACACTCACACTGTCCATGGTTGTTTGTGACACACACACTGTCCAATGGGGTTTTGCCACACATACTGTTCAATGGGGATTGTGACACACACACTGACCAGGTAGGTTTGTGACACACACACTGACCAGGGGGGTTTGTGACACACACGCTATCCAGTGGGTTTTGTGACACACGCACTGTCCAATTGGGTTTTGACACACACGCTGTGTAACGGGGTTCGTGACACACATGCTGTCTAGTGGGTTTTGTGACACACACACTCTGTCCAATGGGCTTGTGACACACACGCTGTCTAATGGGGTTTGTGACACACACACACTGTCCAATGGGTATTGTGACACACACACGCTGTCCAATGGTGTTTGTGACACAAACACTGTCCAATGGGAATTGTGACACACACATGCTGTACAAAGGGGTTTGTGACAAACACACTGTTCCAAGGGGTTTGTGACACACACGCTATCCAACGGCATTTGTGACACACACACTCTGTCCAATGGGTCTTGTGACACGCACGCTGTCCAATGTGGTTCGTGACACATACGCGGTCCAGTGGGGTTTGTGACACACACACTGTCCAATAGGGTTTGTGACACACATGCTATCCAATCGGTTTTCTGACACAGACTCTGTCCAATGGGGATTGTGTCATACACACGCTGTCCAGTGGGGTTCATGACACACACTCTGTCACCTGGGGTTTGTGATACACACACACTATCCAATGCGGTTTATGACACACACGCTGTTCAATGGGGTTTGTGTCACACACACTGTCCAATGGGGATTGTGACAGAGACGCTGTCCAATGGGGATTGTGACATACACACTGTCCAAAGGGGTTTGTGACACACACACTTTTTAATGGAGTTTGAGACACACACAATATACAATGGGGCTTGTGACACTCACAATCTGTCCAATGGTGCTTGTGACACACACGCTGTCCAATTGGGTTCGTGAACTCGCGCTGTCCAGTGGGTTTTGTGACACCCACACTCTGTCCAATGGGCTTGTGACACACACGCTGTCCAATGGTGTTTGTGACACACACACTGTCCAATGGGGATTGTGACACACACACACTGTCTCATGGCGTTTGTGACACAAACGCTGTCCAATGGGTATTGTGACAGCACACTCTCTCCAATGGTGCTTGTGATACACACGCTGTCCAATGGGGTTCGTGACACACACGCTGTCCAGTGGATTTTGTGACACACACACTCTCTCCAAAGGGCTTGTGACACACACACGGTGTCCAATAGTGTTTGTGACACACACTCTGTCCCAGGGGCTTTGTGACATACGCACTGTCCAATGGGGATTGTGACACACACACTTTCTAATGGGGTTTGTGACACAGACACTCTCCAATGGGGTTTGTGACACACACGCTGTCCAGTGGGTTTTGTGACACGCACACTCTGTCCAATGGGCTTGTGACACACACGCTGTCCAATGGGGTTCGTGACACACACGCTGTCCAGTGGGTTTTGTGACACACACACTCTGTCCAATGGGCTTGTGACACACCTGCTGTCCAATGGGGTTTTGTGACACACAAACTGTCCATGGGTGTTTGTGACAAACACGCTGTCCAATGGTGTTTATGACACACAATCTGTTCAATGGGATTTGTGACACACTACGCTGTCCAATTGGGATTGTGACACACACGCTGTCCAATGGGTTTTTTGACACACACACTCTGTCCAATGGTTCTAGTGACACACATGCTGTCCAATGGGGTTCGTGACATACATGCTGTTCAGTCGGGTTTTTGACACAAACACTGTCCAATAGGGTCTGTGACACACACACTCTATCCAACGGTGTTTGTGACACACACACTTTCTAATGGGGTTTGTGACACACACACTATCCAATGGGGTTTGTGACATTCACACTCTGTCCAATGGTGCTTGTGACACACACGCTGTCCAATGGGTTTCGTGACACGCAGGCAGTCCAGTGGGTTTTGTGACACACACACTCTGTCCAATGGGCTTGTGACCCACACACGCTGTTCAATGGGGTTTGTGACACACACGCTATCCAATGGGGTTAGTGACACTCACACTGTCCATGGGTGTTTGTGACACACACGATGTCAAGTGGGTTTTGTGACACACACGCTATCCAATGGGGTTAGTGACACTCACACTGTCCATGGGTGTTTGTGACACACACGATGTCCAGTGGGTTTTGTGACACATACACTGTCCAATGGGGATTGTGACACAAACTCTGTCCAATGGGGTTTGTGACGCACACACTCTCCTGTGGGGTTTGTGACACTCACACTATGTCCAATGGTGCTTGTGACACACACGCTGTCCAGTGGGTTTTGTGACACACACACTCTGTCCAATGGGCTTGTCACACACACGCTGTCCAATGGGGTTTGTGACACACAAACTGTCCAAAGGGGTTTGTGACACACACACTGTCCAGTAGGGTTTGTGACACTCACACTGTCCAAGGGTGTTTGTGACACACACGCTGTCTAGTGGGTTTTGTGACACACACACTATCCAAAGGGGTTTTGACACACAGGCTGTCCACTGGGCATTGTGACACAAACGCTGTCCAATGGGGTTTGTGACACACACACTGTCCAATGGTGTTTCTGACACACATGCTGTCCAATGGGGTTTGTGAAACAAACTCTGTCCAATGGGTATTGTAACACACACACTGTCCCATGGGGTTCGTGACACACACGCTCTCCAATGGGGATTGTGACACACACACTATCCAATGGGGTTTGTGACATATACACTGTCAAAAGGTTTTGTGACACACAGGCTCTCTAATTGGGTTTTTGACACACACACGCTATCCAATGGGGTTTGTGACACATACTTTCAAATGGGGTTTGTGACACACACATGCTATCCAGCAGGGTTTGTGACACATAGACTTTCCAATGAGGTTTGTGACACACACACTCTGTCCAATGGGGTTTGTGACACATTGACTTTGTCCAATGGGGCTTGTGACACACACGCTGTCCAATGGGGATTGTGACACACACGCTGGCCAGTGGGTTTTGTGACACACACAATGTCCAATAGGGTTTGTGACACACACACGCTATCCAATGGGGTTTCTTGCACATACACTTTCCGATGGGGTTTGTGACACCGCACTCTGTCCAATGGTGCTTGTGACACACACGCTGTTCAATGGAGTTCGTGACACACACGCTGTCCAGTGGGTTTTGTGGCACACACACTCTGTCCAATCGGTTTGTGACACAGACACGCTCGCCTATAGTGTTTGCGACACACACTCTGTCCCAAGGGGTTTGTGACACACACACTTTCCAATGGGGATTGTGACACACACACACTGTCCAAAGGGGTTTGTGATACACACACACTGCCCAAAAGGGTTTGTGAAACACACGCTGTCTAATGGGGTTTGTGACACACACACACTGTCCAATGGGGATTGTGACACACACACGCTGTCCAATGGGGTTTATTACACACACTCTGTCCAATGGGGTTTGTGACACACACTTACCAGGAGGGTTTGTGACACACACATGCTATCCAATGGGGTTTGTGACACACATACTTTCTAATGGGGTTTTTGACACACACACACTATCCAATGGGGTTTGTGACACACACTTTCCAGTCGGGTTTGTGACACACACACGCTGTCCAATGGTGTTTGTGACACGCATGCAGTCCAATGGGTTTTGTGACACACACACTGACCAGGAGGGTTCGTGACACACACACGCTATCCAATGGGGTTTGTGACACAAACACTGTCCAATGGGGTTTGTGACTCACACACTCTGTCCAATGGGGTTTGTGACACACACACTCTATCAAATGGTGTTTGTGACACATACACTTCCCAAAGGGGTTTGTGACACACACAGTGTCCACGAGGGTTTGTAACACAAACTCTGTCTAATGAGGTTTGTGACACAAACACTGTCCAATGGGTATTGTGACACACACACGCTGTACAATGGGGTTTGTGACACACGCTGTCCAATGGGCTTTGTGACACACACACACTATCCAAAGCGGTTTGTGAAACACACGCTGCCCAGTGGGCTTTAGGACAAATACACTCTGTACAATGGGGCTTGTGACACACGCTGTCCAATGGGGTTTGTGACACACATGCTCTCTAGTGGGTTTTGTGACACACACGGTGTCCAATAAGGTTTGTGACACACACACTCTATCAAATTAGGTTTGTGACACACACACACTGTTCAATGGGGTTTGTGACACACACGCTGTACAATGGGGATTGTGACACCACACTCTGTCCAATGGTGCTTGTGACACACACACGCTGTCCAATGGGTTTTGTGACACACACACTGACCAGGAGGGTTTGTGACACACACACGCTCTCCCATGGGGTTTCTTACACACACACTGTCCAATGGCGCTTGTGACATACACGCTGTGCAACGGGGTGAGTGACACACACTGTGTCCCATGGGGTTTGTGACACACAGGCTGTCAGTGGGGTTTGTGACACAAACTCTGTCCAATGGGGTTTGTGACACACACACTGTCCAATGGGTATTTTTACACACACACGCTATCCAAAGGGATTTGTGACACACAATCTTTCTAATGGGGTTTGTGACACACACGCTATCCAATGGGGTTTATGACACACACGCTGTCCAGTGGCTTTTGTGACACACAAACGCTGTCCAAAGGTGTTTGTGACAAACACACTGTCCAAAGGGTTTTGTGATACACACTCTGTCTAATGGGGTTTGTGACTCACACACTCTGTCCCATGGGGCTTGTGACAAGCACGCTGTCCAATGGGCTTTGTGACACACACACTGTCCAAAGGTGTTTGTGACACACACGATGTCCAATGGTGTTTGTGACACGTACACTGTCCATGGGTGTTTGTGACACACACGCTGTCGAGTGGAGTTTGTGACGCACACACTGTCCAATGGAGTTTTGTGACACACAGTGTCCAAGGGGGTTTGTGACACAAACTCTGTCCAATGAGGTTTGTGACACACACAGTGTCCACGGGGGTCTGTGACACAAACTCTGTCCAATGAGGTTTGTGACACACACACTGTCCAATGGGTATTGTGACACACACACGCTGTCCAATGGGGTTTGTGACACACACGCTATCCAGTTGGTTTTGTGACACACACAATGTCCAATATGGTTTGTGACACATACACGCTATCCAGTGGGGTTTTGGACATATACACCTTCCAATGGGGTTTGTGACACCACACTCTGTCCAATGGTGCTTGCTACATACACGCTGTCCAAAGGGGTTCGTCACACACACACTCTGTCCAATGGTGCTTGTGACACACACGCTGTCCAATGGGGTTCGTGACACACACGCTCTCCAATGGGGTTTGTGGCACGCACGCTCTGTACAATGGGCTTGTGACACACACATGCTGTCCAATGGGGTTAGTGACATACACACTGTCCATGGGTTTTTGTGATACACACGCTGTCCAGAGGGGTTTGTGACACACACATTGATAATGGGCACTGTGACACACACACGGTGTCCAATGGGGTTTGTGACACACACGCTGTCCAAAGGGGCTTGAGACACACACGCTATCCAATAGGGTTTGTGACACTCACACTGTCCATGGGTGTTTATGACAAACACGCTGTCCAGTGGGTTTTGTGACACACACACTGTCCAATGGGGTTTTGACACACACGCTGTCCACTGGGGATTGTGACACACACACTGACCATGGGGGTTTGTGACACAGACGCTGTCCAATGGGGTTTGTGACACACATACTGTACAATGAGTATTGATACACACATACGCTATCCAATGGGGTTTGTGACACACACTCTTTCTAATGGGGTTTGTGGCACAAACGCTATCCAATGGGGTTTGTGACACACACACTGTCCAAAGGGGATTGTGGCACACACACGCTGTCCAATGGGGTTTGTGACGCACACTCTGTAAAATGGTGCTTGTGACACACACGCTGTCCAATGGGGTTCGTGACACACACTCTGTCCAATGGGCTTGTGACACACACATGATGTCCAATATTTTTTGTGACACACACTCTGTTCATGGGGTTTGTGACACAACCACTGTCCAATGGGGATTGTGACACAGACACGCTTTCCAATGGGGTTTGTGACACAGACACTGTCCAAAGGGGTTTGTGACACATACGCTGTCTAATGGGGTTTGTGACACACACACACTGTCCAATTGGGATTTTGACACATAAACGCTGTCCAATGGGGTTTATGACACACACGCTGTCCAATGGGGTTTGTGACATACACTCTGTCCCATGGGGTTTGCGACAAACACACCCTGTCCTATAGGGTTTGTGACAGACACATGCTATCCAATGGGTTTTGTGACACACATAGTTTGTAATGAGGTTTTTCACAGACACGCTATCCAATGGGGTTTGTGACTCACATTTTCCAATGGGGTTTGTGGCACACACACGCTGTCCCATGGGGTTTGTGACACACACGCTGACTATTTGGGTTTGTTACACACACACTGTCCAATGGCGCTTGTGACATACATGCTGTCCAATGGGGTTAGTGACAGAGACTCTGTCCCATGGCGTTTGTGGCACACACGCTATCCAGCGGGTTTTGTGACACACACAATGTCCAATAGGGTTTGTGACACACACACGCTATCCAATGGGGCTTGTGACACATACACTCTGTCCAATGGGGCTCGTGACACACACTCTGTCCTATGGTGTTTGTGACACACACACTGTCCAAAGGTGTTTGTGACACACACGATGTCCAATGGGGTTTGTGACACGTACACTGTCCAATGGGGTTTGTGACACACAGTGTCCAAGGGGGTTTGTGACACAAACTCTGTCCAATGAGGTTTGTGGCACACACAGTTTCCACTGTGGTTTGTGACACAAACTCTGTCCAATGAGGTTTGTGACACACACACTGTCCAATGGGTATTGTGACATACACACCCTGTGCAATGGGGTTTGTGACACGCACGCTGTCTAATGGGGATTGTGACACACACGCTGTCCAATGGGCTTTGTGACAAATACACTCTGTCCAATGGGGCTTGTGACACACACGCTGTCCAATGGGGTTTGTGACTCACACACTCTGTCCAATGGGGCTTGTGACACGCACGTTGTCCAATGGGGTTTGTGACACGCACACTGTCCATGGGTGTTTGTGATACACATGCTGTCCAATGGTGTTTGTGACACACACACTGTCCGAAGGGGCTTGTGACACACACGATGTCCAATGGGGTTTGTGACACGTACACAGTCCATGGGTGTTTGTGACACACACGCTGTCCAATGGGGTTTGTGACACGCACACTGTCCATGGGTGTTTGTGACACACACACCCTGTCAAATGGGATTTGTGACACACACGCTGTCCAATGGGCTTTGTGACACATACACTCTGTCCAATGGGTCTTGTGACACACATTCTGTCCAGTAGGGTTTGTGGCACACACGCTATCCATTGGGTTTTGTGACACACACACTGTCCAATAGGGTTTGTGACACACACACGCTGTCCAATGGGGTTTGTGACACACACACTGTCCAAATGGGTTTGTGACATTCACGTTGTCCAATGGGGTTTGTGACACACAGGCTGTCCAATGGTGTTTATGACACAAACACTGTCCAAAGGGGTTTGTGGCACACATGATGTCCAATGGGGTTTGTGACACGCACACTCTCCATGGGTGTTTGTGACACACACAGTGTCCACGGGGGTTTGTGACACAGAAGATGTCCAGTGGGGTTTGTAAAACGCACACTGTCCATGGGTTATTGTGACACACATGCTGTCCGCTGGGATTTGTCACACATACACTCTGTCCAACGGAGCTTGTGACACACACTCTGTCCAATGGGGTTTGTGACACACACGCTATCCAGTGGGTTTTGTGACACACACACTGTCCAATAAGGTTTGTGACACACACACGCTCTCCAGTGGGGTTTGTGACACACACGTTGTCCAATGGGGTTTGTTACACACACACTGTCCAATGGCGCTTGTGACATACACGCTGTCCAATGGGGTTAGTGACAGAGACTCTGTCCCATGGCGTTTGTGGCACACACGCTATCCAGCGGGTTTTGTGACACACACAATGTCCAATAGGGTTTGTGACACACACACGCTATCCAATGGGGCTTGTGACACATACACTCTGTCCAATGGGGCTCGTGACACACACTCTGTCCTATGGTGTTTGTGACACACACACTGTCCAAAGGTGTTTGTGACACACACGATGTCCAATGGGGTTTGTGACAGGTACACTGTCCAATGGGGTTTGTGACACACAGTGTCCAAGGGGGTTTGTGACACAAACTCTGTCCAATGAGGTTTGTGGCACACACAGTTTCCACTGTGGTTTGTGACACAAACTCTGTCCAATGAGGTTTGTGACACACACACTGTCCAATGGGTATTGTGACATACACACCCTGTGCAATGGGGTTTGTGACACGCACGCTGTCTAATGGGGATAGTGACACACACGCTGTCCAATGGGCTTTGTGACAAATACACTCTGTCCAATGGGGCTTGTGACACACACGCTGTCCAATGGGGTTTGTGACTCACACACTCTGTCCAATGGGGCTTGTGACACGCACGTTGTCCAATGGGGTTTGTGACACGCACACTGTCCATGGGTGTTTGTGATACACATGCTGTCCAATGGTGTTTGTGACACACACACTGTCCGAAGGGGCTTGTGACACACACGATGTCCAATGGGGTTTGTGACACGTACACAGTCCATGGGTGTTTGTGACACACACGCTGTCCAATGGGGTTTGTGACACGCACACTGTCCATGGGTGTTTGTGACACACACACCCTGTCAAATGGGATTTGTGACACATACGCTGTCCAATGGGGATTGTGACACACACGCTGTCCAATGGGCTTTGTGACACATACACTCTGTCCAATGGGTCTTGTGACACACATTCTGTCCAGTAGGGTTTGTGGCACACACGCTATCCATTGGGTTTTGTGACACACACACTGTCCAATAGGGTTTGTGACACACACACGCTGTCCAATGGGGTTTGTGACACACACACTGTCCAAATGGGTTTGTGACATTCACGTTGTCCAATGGGGTTTGTGACACACAGGCTGTCCAATGGTGTTTATGACACAAACACTGTCCAAAGGGGTTTGTGGCACACATGATGTCCAATGGGGTTTGTGACACGCACACTCTCCATGGGTGTTTGTGACACACACAGTGTCCACGGGGGTTTGTGACACAGAAGATGTCCAGTGGGGTTTGTGAAACGCACACTGTCCATGGGTTATTGTGACACACACGCTGTCCGCTGGGATTTGTCACACATACACTCTGTCCAACGGAGCTTGTGACACACACTCTGTCCAATGGGGTTTGTGACACACACGCTATCCAGTGGGTTTTGTGACACACACACTGTCCAATAAGGTTTGTGACACACACACGCTCTCCAGTGGGGTTTGTGACACACACGTTGTCCAATGGGGTTTGTGACACACACACTGTCCAAAGGGGTTTGTGACACACACGATATATAATGGCGTTTGTGACACGCACACTGTCCATGGGTGTTTGTGATACACAGAGTGTCCACGTGGATTTGTGACACAAACTCTGTCCAATGACGTTTGTGACATACACACTGTCCAATGGGTATCGCGACACACACACCTGTCCAATGGGGTTTGTGACACACACACTGTCCAAAGGTGTTTGTGACACACACGCTGTCTAATGGGGTTTGTGACGCACACACACTGTCCAGTGGGGATTTTGACACACACACGCTGTCCAATGGGGTTTATGACACACACGCTGTCCAATGGGATTTGTGACACACACTCTGTCCCATGGGGTTTGTGACACACACACGCTATCCAATGGGTTTTGTGACACACATACTTTCTAATGAGGTTTATGACAAACACACGCTATCCAATGGGGTTTGTGACTCACACTTTCCAATATGGTTTGTGATACACACACACTGACCAATGGGTATTGTGACACACACACCGTGACCAATGGGGTTTGTGACACAAACGCTGTCAAATAGGGATTGTGACACACACGCTGTCCAATGGGCTTTGTGACACACACACTGTCCAATAGGGTTTGTGACACACACACGCTGTGAAATGGGGTTTGTGACACACACACTGTCCAAACGGGTTTGTGACACACGTTGTCCAATGGGGTTTGTGACACGCACACTGTCCATCGTGTTTGTGACACACACGATGTCCAATGGGGTTTGTGATACGCACACTGTCCATCGTGTTTGTGACACACACGATGTCCAATGGGGTTTGTGATACGCACACTGTCCATGGGTGTTTGTGACACACACAGTGTCCAGGGTGGTTTGTGACAAAAGCTCTGTCCAATGAGGTTTTTGACATACACACTGTCCAATGGGTATTGTGATACATACACCCTGTCCAATGGGGTTTTTGACACACATGCTGTCCAGTGGTGACTGTGACACACACGCTGTCCTATGGGCTTCGTGACACATACACTCTGTCCAATGGGGCTGGTGACACACACGCTGTCCAGTGGGATTTGTGACACAAAAGCTATCCAGTGGGTTTTGTGACACACACATTATCCAGTAGGGTTTGTGACACACACACGCTATACATTGGGGTTTGTGACACATACACTTTCCATTGGGGTTTGTGACACCACACTATGTCCAATGGTGCTTGTGACACACACGCTGTCCAATGGGTTTCGTGACACACAGTCTGTCCAATGGGGTTTGTGACACGCACGGTCTGTCCAATAGGCTTGTGAAACAAGCCTTATTCTGTTGTGAAAGCTCTGTCCAATGAGGTTTTTGACATACACACTGTCCAATGGGTATTGTGATACACACACCCTGTCCAATGGGGTTTATGACACACACGCTGTCCAGTGGGTTTTGTGACACACACACAGTCCAATGGGGTTTTGAGACACATGCTGTCCACTGGGGTTTGTGACACACACATTGACCAGGTGGGTTTGTAACACACACTCTGTCCAATGGGGCTTGTGACACACACACGCTGTCCAATATTGTTTGTGACACACACTCTGTTCATGGTGTTTGTGACACAACCACTGTCCAATGGGGATTGTGACACAGACACGCTATCCAATGGAGTTTGCGCCACACACACTCTGTCCAATAGGGTTTGTGACACACACAGGCTATCCAATGGGTTTTGTGACACACAAACTTTCTAATGAGGTTTATGACAAACACACACTATCCAATGGGGTTTGTGACTCACACTTTCCAATGGGGTTTGTGACACACACACGCTGTCCCATACGGTTTGTTACACACACGCTGACCATTTGGGTTTGTTACACACACACTGTCCAAAGGTGTTTGTGACACGCATGCTGTCCAATGGGTTTTGTGACACACACACTGACCAGGAGGGTTTGTGACACACACACGCTGTCCCATGGTGTTTGTTACACACACACTGTCCAATGGCGCTTGTGACATACACGCTGTCCAATGGGGTTCGTGACACACACTCTGTCCCATGGGGTTTGTGACACACACGCTGTCCAGTGGGGTTTGTGACACAAACTCTGTTCATTGGGGTTTGTGACACACACTGTCCAATGGGCATTGTTACACACACCCACTATCCAAAGGGGTTTATGACACACAATCTTTCTAATGGGGTTTGTGACACACACACTGTCCAATGTGCATTGTTACACACACACGCTATCCAATGGGGTTTGTGACACACAATCTTTCTAATGGGGTTTGTAACATACTCGCTATCCAATGGGGTTTATGACACACACACTGTCCAAAGGGGTTTGTGACACACACACGCTGTCTAATGGGGTTTGTGACTCACACACTCTGTCCAATGGGGCTTGTGACACGCACGCTTTCCAGTGGGTTTTGTGACACACACACTGTCCAAAATGGTTTGTGACACACACGTTGTCCAATGGGGTTTGTGACACGCACACTGTCCATGGGTGTTTGTGACACACACGCTGTCCAATGGTGTTTGTGACACACACACTGTCCAAAGGGCTTTGTCACACACACGTAGTCCAATGGGGTTTGTGACACGCACACTGTCCATGGTTGTTTGTGACACACGCGCTGTGCATTGGTGTTTGTTACACACACGCTGTCCAATGGGGTTTGTGACACACACACTGTCCAATGGGGTTTGTGACACACACACTGTCCAAAAGGGTTTGTCGCACACACGCTGTCTAATGGGGTTTGTGACACACACACTGTCCAATAGGGTTTCTGAAACACATGTTGTCCAATGGGGTTTGTGACACACACACTGTCCAAAGGACTTTGTGACACACACGTTGTCCAATGGGGTTTGTGACACTCACAATGTCCATGGGTGTTTGTGACACACACACTGTTCAATGGTGTTTGTGACACACACACTGTCCAATAGGGTTTCTGACACACACGTTGTCCAATGGGGTTTGTGACACACACAGTGTCCACGGGGTTTTGTGACACAAACTCTGTCCAATGAGGTTTGTGACACACACGCTGTCCAATGGCTATTGTGACACACACGCTGTCCAATGGGTATTGTGAAACACACACCCTGTCCAATGGGATTTGTGACACACACGCTGTCCAATGGGGTTTGTGACACACCCGCTATCCAGTGGGTTTTGTGACAAACACTCTGTCCAATGGGGTTGGCGACACTCACGCTATCCATTGGGGTTTGTGACACATACACTTTCCAATCCGGTTTGTGACACCACACTCTGTCCAATGGTGTTTGTGACACACACGCTGTCCATAGGGTTTGTGACACGCACGCACTGTCCAATGGGATTGTGACACACACACGCTGTCCAATGGGGTTTGTGACACACATACTGTCCAAAGGGGTTTGTGACACACAATATGTCTAATGGGGTTTGTGACACGCACACTGTCCAGTGGGTTTTGTGACACACTCACTGTCCCATTGGGTTTTGACACACACGCTGTCCACTGGGGATTGTGACACAAAAGCTGTCCAAAGGGGTTTGTGACACACACACTGTCCAATGGTGTTTCTGACATACACACTGTCCAATGGGGTTTGTGACACAAACTCTCTCCCATGGTGTTTGTGACACACACACTGTCTAATGGGGTTTGTGACACACACGCTCTCCGTTGGGGATTGTGACACCACACACTGTCAATGGTGCTTGTGACACACACACTGTCTAATGGGGTTTGTGACAAAAAAACACTGTCCAATGGGGATTGTGACACACACACGCTGTCCAATGGGGTTTGTGACACAGACACTGTGCAAAGGGGTTTGTGACACACACGCTGTCCAATTGGGTTTTGACAAACACTCTGTCCAATGGGGTTTTTGACACGCACATTGTCCATGGGGGTTTATGGCACACACGCTGTCCAGTGGAGTTTGTAACACACACGCTGTCCAATGGTGTTTGTGACTCGCGTGCTGTCCAATGGGGTTCGTGACACACATGCTGTCCAGTGGCGTTTGTGACACACACATTCTCCAATGGGGTTTGTGACACATACACTCTGTCCAATGAGTATTGTGACACACACACTGTTCAATGGGATTTGTCACACACACACGCTGTCCAATGGTGTTTGTGACACACTCGCTGTCTAATGGGATTTGTGACACACACACTGTCCAATGGGGTTTATGACACACCCACTGTCCAATGGGGTTTGTGACACACACACTGTCCAGTGCGTTTGTGATACACACGCTGTCCAGTGGGGTTTGTGACACACACACGCTGACCAACTGGGTTTGTTACACACACACTGTCTAACGGTGTTTGTGATACACACGCTGTCTAATAGGGTTTGTGACACACACCCTGTCCAGTGGGTTTTGTGACACACAGAGTGTCAAATGGGGTTTGTGACACACACACTGTCCAATAGTTTTTGAGACACACATACGCTATCCAATGGGGTTTGTGACACATACACTTTCCAATGGGTTTTGTGACACACACACTCTGACCAAAGGCTTGTGACACACACGCTGTCCAATGGGGTTCGTGACACACACGCTGTCCAATGGGCTTGTGACACACACGCTGTTCAATAGTGTTTGCGACACGCACTCTGTCCCATGGGGTTTGTGAGACACACACTGTTTAATGGGGATTGTGACACACACACGCTGTCCAATGGGGTTTGTGACACACACACTGTCCAAAGGGGTTTGTGACACACACGCTGTCCAATGGGGTTTGTGACACACACACTCTGTCCAATGGGGATTGTGACACACGGACGCTGTCCAATGGGGTTTGTGTCATAAAATCTGTCCAATGTGTTTTGTGACACACACACTGTCCAATGGGGATTGTGACACACAAACTATCCAGTGTGCATTGTGACACACACACGCTGTCCAATGGGTTTTGTGACACACACGCTGTCCAATGGGGATTGTGACACACACACTGTCCAATGCAGTTTGTGACACACACACTCTGTCCAATGGGCTTGTAACACACACGCTGTCCAATAGCGTTTGTGACACATACTCTTTCCCATGGGGTTTGTGACACACACACTGTCCAATGGTGCTTGTGACACACACACGCTGTCCAATGGGGTTTGTGATACACACACTTTCCAAAGGGGTATGTGACACACACTCTGTCCAATGGGGTTTGTGACACACACACACTGTCCAGTGGGGATTCTGATACACACACGCTGTCCAATGGGGTTTATGACACACAAACTCTGTCCAAAGGCTTTGTGACACACACACGCTATCCAATATGGTTTGTGACACACACACTTTCCAATGGGGTTTGTGACACACACGCAGTCCCATGGGGTTTGTGACACACACACTGATCAATTGGGTTTGTTACACACACACTGTCCAATGGTGTTTGTGACACGCATGCTGTCCAATGGGTTTTGTGACACACACACTGACCAGGAGGGTTTGTGACACACACACGCTATCCAATGGGGTTAGTGACACATACAATTTCCAATGGAGTTTGTGACACACACACTCTCTCCAATGGCTATTGTGACACAAAGAGTCTGTCCAATGGGGTTCGTGACACACACACGCTGTCCAATGGGGATTGTGACACACACACGCTATCCAATGTGGTTTGTGACACACACGCTGTCCATGTGTGTTTGTGACACACACCCTGTCCAGTGGGGTTTGTAACACAGACACTGTCCAATGGAGTTTTTGACACACACAGTGTCCACGGGGGTTTGTGACACACGCGCTGTACAATGGGGTTTGTGACACACACTCTGTAAAGTGGGTTTTGTGACACACACGCTGTCCAATGGGGTTTGTGACAAACACGCTGTACAATGGGATTTGTGACAGACACACTCTGTACAATGGGCTTGTGACAAACACACTGTACAATGCAGTTTGTGACACACACACGCTATTCAATGCGATTTGTGACACATACACTTTCCAATGGGTTTTGTGACACACGCTTTGAAATGGGGTTTGTGACACAAACTCTGTCCAATAGGGATTGTGACACACACGCTCTCCAAAGGGATTTGTGAAACACACACTCTGTCCAATGTGGCTTGTGAAACAGACGCTGTCCAATGGGGTTTATAACACAAACACTTTGTCCAATGGTGCTTATGACACACACGCTGTCCAATGGGGTTCGTGACACACACACTGTCCAATGGGGTTTGTGAAACACACGCTCTCCAGTGGGTTTTGTGACACACACACTGTCCAATGGGGATGGTGACACACACACGCTGTACAATGGGGTTTGTGACACACACATTCTGTCCAGTAGGGTTTGTGACACACACACACTATCCAATGGGGTTTGTGACACGCGCACTTTATAATTGGGTTTGTGACACACACACGCTGCCCCATGGTGTTTCTGACACACACGCTGACCAATTGGGTTTGTGACACAAACTCTGTCCAATGGGGTTTGTGACACACACATTTTCTAATGGGGATGTGACACGCAAACTTTCTAATGGGCTTTATGACACACACACGCTATCCAATGGGGTTTGTGACACACACACGCTATCCACTGGGGTTTGTGACACATACACTTTCCAAAGGGGTTTGTGACACACACACTCTGTCCAATGGTGCTTGTGTCACACACACTGTCCCAAGGGGAGTGGGACACACATGTGCTGTCCAATGGGTTTTGTGACACACAAACACTGTACAATGGGGATTGTGGCTCACACACGCTGTCCAATAGGGTTTATGACACACACGCTGTCCAGTGGGGTTTGTGACACACAAACACTGTACAATGGGGATTGTGACACACACGCTGTCCAATGGGGTTTGTGAAACACACACTCTGTCCAATGGGGTTTATGACACACAAGCTGTCCAATAGGGTTTTTGACACACACACTCTGTTCAGTTGGGTTTCTGACACACACGCTGTCCAATGGGGATTGTGACACACACGATGTCCAATGGGGTTTATGACACACACGCTGTCCAATGGGGTTTGTGACACACACACTGTCCAAAGGGGTTTGTGACACACACGATGTCCAGTGGGGTTTGTGACACACGCTGTCCAATGGGGATTGTGACACACACTCTGTCCAAATGGTTTGTGACACGCACTCTGTCCAATGGGTATTGTGACACACACACTGTCCAAAGGGGATTGTGTCACACACAGTCTGTACAATGGTGTTTCTGACACACACACTGTCCAATAGGGTTTGTGACACACACACACTATCCAAAGGGTTTGTTACGCACACACTCTGTCCAATGGGTATTGTGACAAACACACTGTCCAAAGGGGATTGTGTCACACACACTCTGTCCAATGGGGTTTGTGACACACACACTGTCCAATAGGGTTTGTGACACACACACACTATCCAAAGGGTTTGTTACGCACACACTTTCCAATGGGGTTTGTGACGCACACACTTTCCAATGGGGTTTGTGACACACACACGCTGTCCCATGGGGTTTGTGAGACACACGCTGAACAATTGGTTTTCCTACACACACACTGTCCAATGGTGTTTCGGACACGCATGCTGTCCAATGGGTTTTGTGACGCGCACACACCCTGTCCAATGGGGATTGTGACATACACACTCTGTCCAATGGGGTTTGTGACACACACACTGTCCAAAGGTGTTTGTGACACACACTATGTCCAGTGGGGTTTGTGACACACACGCTGTCCAATGGGGATTGTGACACACACTCTCTCCAAATGGTTTGTGACACGCACTCTGTCCAATGGGTATTGTGACACACACACTGTCCAAAGGGGTTTGTGACACACACGCTGTCCAGTGGGGTTTGTGATACTCACACTGTCCAAAAGGGTTTGTGACACACACGATGTCCAATGGGGTTTGAGACACACACACTGTCCCATGGGGTTTGTGAGACACACGGTGTATACGCGGGTTTGTGAAACACACGCTGTCCGATGGGGTTTGTGACACAACGCTGTCCAATGGGTTTGTGACACACACGCTGTCCAATGGGGTTCGTTGCACACACGCTGTACAATGGGGTTTGTGAGACACACACTGCCCAATAGGGTTTGTGACACACACACGCTATCCAATGGGGTTTGTGTCACACAAACTTTCAAATGGGGTTTGTGACACACACGCTATCCAATGGGTTTTATGACACACACACTGTTCAAGGGGGATTGTGACACACACACGCTGTCCCTTGGGGTTTGTGACACACACGCTGAACAATTGGGTTTGTTACACACTCACTGTCCAATGGGGTTTGTGACACACACACGCGCTCCAATGGGATTTGTGACACACATGTTGTCCAATGGGGTCTTTGAAACACACACTGTCCAATGGTGTTTGTGACACACACGCTGTCCAATAGGGTTTGTGACACAAACTCTGTCCAAAGGGGTTTGTGAGACACACACTGTCCAAAAAGGGTTTGTGACACACACGATGTTCAATGGGTTTTGTGACATGCACACTGTCCAGTGGGGTTTGTGACACACACAGTGTCTACGGGGGTTTGTGACACACAAGCTGTCCAATGCGGTTTTTGACACACACACTGTGCAAAGGGAATTGTGTCACACACACTGTGCAAAGGGGATTGTGTCACACACACACTGTCCAATGGGGTTTGTGACACACACACTGTCCAAAGGGGTTTGTCAAACACACGCTGTCCAATGGGGTTTGTAACACACAAACACTGTCCAATGGGTATTGTGACACACACACAATGTCCAATGGGTTTATGAAACACACGCTGTCCAATGGGGTTTGTGATACAGAAACACTGTCCAATGGGGATTGTGACACACACACGCTGTACAATGGGGTTTGTGACACACACACTGTCCAAAGGGGTTTGTGACACACACGCTGTCCAATGGGATTTGTGACACACACGATGTCCAATGGGGTGTGTGACACACACACACTGTCCAATGGGTATTGTTACACAAAAACGCTGTACAATGGGGTTTATGACACACACGCTGTCCAATGCGTATTGTGACATCACACACGCTGTCCAATGGGGTTTGTGACACACAAACACTGTCCAATGGGGATTGTGACACACACATGCAGTCCAATGGGGTTTATGACACACACACTTTCAAATGGGGTTTGTGACACACACGCTGTCCAATGGGATTGGTGACACATACACTGTGTAATGGTGTTTGTGACACACACGCTGTCCAATAGGGTTTGTGACACAAACTCTGTCCAATAGGGTTTTGCGACACACACACTCTGTCCAAAGGCCTTGTGACACACAAGCTGTCCAATGGGGTTCGTGACACACACGCTGTCCAGTGGGATTTGTGAAACACACACGCTATCCAATGGGGTTAGTGAGACACACACGTTCCAATGGGGTTTGTGACACACACACTTTCGAATGCGGTTTGTGACACACATGATGTCCAATGGGGATTGTGACACACACACGCTGTCCAATGGAGTTTGTGACACACACACTGTCCAAAGGGGATTGTGACACACACGCTGTCCGATGGGGTTTGTGACACACCAGTTTGTCCAATGGCACTTGTGACACACACACTGTCCAATGGGTTTCGTGACACACACGCTGTCCCTTGAGTTTTGTGACACACACTCTGTCCAATGGGTTTGTCACAGACACACACTGTCCAATGGGGTTGTGACACACACAGGCTGTCCAATGTGGTCTGTGACTCACACAATATCCAAAGGGGTTTGTGACACACACAATGTCCAATTGGGTTTGTGACACGCACACTGTACATGGGATTTTGTGACAGACACGCTGTCCAATGGGTTTTGTGACACACACACTGTCCAATGGGGATTGTGACACACACACTCTGTCCAATGGGGATTGTGACACATACGCTGTCCAAAGGGGATTGTGACACACAAGCTGTCCAAAGGGGATTGTGACACACACGCTGTCCAATGGGGTTTGTGACACACACACTGTCTAATAGGGTTTGTGACACACACATGATATCAAATGGGGTTTGTGACACACACACTTTCCAAAGGGGTTTGTCACACACACACTTTCTAACGGGGTTTGTGAAACACACACGCTATCCAATGGGATTTGTCACAAACACACTTTTTAAAGGGGTTTGTCAAAAGCACACTTTCTAATTGGGTTTGTTCCACACACATGCTATCCAATGGGGTTTGTGACACACACACTCTGTCCAATGGGTCTTGTGACCTACACGCTGTCCAATGGTGTTCGTGACACAGAAGCTGTCCATTGGGTTTTCTGACACACACACTATGTCCAATGGGGTTTGTGAAACACACGCTGTCCAAAGGAGTTTGTGACGCCCGATGTCCAAAGGGGATTTGTAATACACGCGCTGTGCATTGGGGATTGTGACACACAAACTATCCAGGGGGGTTTGTGACATACACACTGTCCAATGGCGTTCGTGAAAAACACAGTGTCCACGGGGGTTTGTGACACACACGCTGTCCAATGGGGTTTGTCACAGACACTGTCCAATGGCTACTGTTATATACACACGCTGTCCAATGCGGTTTGTGAAACATACACTTTCCAATTGGGTTTGTGACACACACACTCTGTCCAATGACGCTTGTGACACACATGCTGTCCAAAGGGGTTCGTGAAACACACTCTGTCCCATGGGGATTGTGACACACCCACACTATCCAATGGGGTTTATGACACACACTCTGTCCAAAGGGGTTTGTGACACACACACTTTCTAATGGTGTTTGTGACACACAAACTTTCTAATGGGGTTTTTGAAAAACACACGCTATCCAATGGGGTTTGTGACACACACGCACTGTCCCATGGGTTTTGTGACACACACGCTGACCAATTGGGTTTGTTACACACACACTGTCCAATGGGGTTTGTGACACACACACGCTATCCAATTGGTTTGTGACCCACACAGTTTCCAATGAGGTTTCTGACACACACACTCTGTCCCATGGGGTTTGTGACACACACACACTGTTTAATGGGGATTGTGACACACACACGCTGTCCAATAGGGTTTGTGACACACACACTGTCCAAAGGGGTTTGTGACACACACAATGTCCAATGGGGTTTGAGACACGCACGTTGTCCATGGGTGTTTGTGACACACACGCTGTCCAGTGGGGTTTGTGATACACACACTGTCCAATGGCGTTCGTGATACACGCACGCTGTCCAATGCTGTTTGTGAAACACACTCTGTCCAATGGGGTTTGTCAAACACACTCTGTCCAATGGGGTCTGCGACACACACGCTGTCCAGTGAGGATTCTGACAAAGACGCTGTACAACGGAGTTTGAGACACACACTCTGTCAAAAGGGCTTGTGACAAAAACGCTGTACAATGGGGTTTGTGACACACACACTGTCCAATGGTGTTTGTGACTCACACACTGTCCAATGGGTATTGTGACACACACGCTGTACAATGGGGTTTGTGACACAAACTCTGTCCTATGGGGATTGTGACACACACGCTTTCCAATGTGTTTGTGATACACATACTCTGTCCAATGTGGCTTTTGACACACACGCTGTCCAGTGGGGTTTGTCACACAAACGCTCTCCAGTGGGTTTTGTGAGACACACACTGCCCAATAGGGTTTGTGACACACACACGCTATCCAATGGGGTTTGTGTCACACAAACTTTCAAATGGGGTTTGTGACACACACGCTATCCAATGGGTTTTATGACACACACACTGTTCAAGGGGGATTGTGACACACACACGCTGTCCCTTGGGGTTTGTGACACACACGCTGAACAATTGGGTTTGTTACACACTCACTGTCCAATGGGGTTTGTGACACACACACGCTGTCCAATGGGATTTGTGACACACATGTTGTCCAATGGGGTCTTTGAAACACACACTGTCCAATGGTGTTTGTGACACACACGCTGTCCAATAGGGTTTGTGACACAAACTCTGTCCAAAGGGGTTTGTGAGACACACACTGTCCAAAAAGGGTTTGTGACACACACGATGTTCAATGGGTTTTGTGACATGCACACTGTCCAGTGGGGTTTGTGACACACACAGTGTCTACGGGGGTTTGTGACACACAAGCTGTCCAATGCGGTTTTTGACACACACACTGTGCAAAGGGAATTGTGTCACACACACTGTGCAAAGGGGATTGTGTCACACACACACTGTCCAATGGGGTTTGTGACACACACACTGTCCAAAGGGGTTTGTCAAACACACGCTGTCCAATGGGGTTTGTAACACACAAACACTGTCCAATGGGTATTGTGACACACACACAATGTCCAATGGGTTTATGAAACACACGCTGTCCAATGGGGTTTGTGATACAGAAACACTGTCCAATGGGGATTGTGACACACACACGCTGTACAATGGGGTTTGTGACACACACACTGTCCAAAGGGGTTTGTGACACACACGCTGTCCAATGGGATTTGTGACACACACGATGTCCAATGGGGTGTGTGACACACACACACTGTCCAATGGGTATTGTTACACAAAAACGCTGTACAATGGGGTTTATGACACACACGCTGTCCAATGCGTATTGTGACATCACACACGCTGTCCAATGGGGTTTGTGACACACAAACACTGTCCAATGGGGATTGTGACACACACATGCAGTCCAATGGGGTTTATGACACACACACTTTCAAATGGGGTTTGTGACACACACGCTGTCCAATGGGATTGGTGACACATACACTGTGTAATGGTGTTTGTGACACACACGCTGTCCAATAGGGTTTGTGACACAAACTCTGTCCAATAGGGTTTTGCGACACACACACTCTGTCCAAAGGCCTTGTGACACACAAGCTGTCCAATGGGGTTCGTGACACACACGCTGTCCAGTGGGATTTGTGAAACACACACGCTATCCAATGGGGTTAGTGAGACACACACGTTCCAATGGGGTTTGTGACACACACACTTTCGAATGCGGTTTGTGACACACATGATGTCCAATGGGGATTGTGACACACACACGCTGTCCAATGGAGTTTGTGACACACACACTGTCCAAAGGGGATTGTGACACACACGCTGTCCGATGGGGTTTGTGACACACCAGTTTGTCCAATGGCACTTGTGACACACACACTGTCCAATGGGTTTCGTGACACACACGCTGTCCCTTGAGTTTTGTGACACACACTCTGTCCAATGGGTTTGTCACAGACACACACTGTCCAATGGGGTTGTGACACACACAGGCTGTCCAATGTGGTCTGTGACTCACACAATATCCAAAGGGGTTTGTGACACACACAATGTCCAATTGGGTTTGTGACACGCACACTGTACATGGGATTTTGTGACAGACACGCTGTCCAATGGGTTTTGTGACACACACACTGTCCAATGGGGATTGTGACACACACACTCTGTCCAATGGGGATTGTGACACATACGCTGTCCAAAGGGGATTGTGACACACACGCTGTCCAATGGGGTTTGTGACACACACACTGTCTAATAGGGTTTGTGACACACACATGATATCAAATGGGGTTTGTGACACACACACTTTCCAAAGGGGTTTGTCACACACACACTTTCTAACGGGGTTTGTGAAACACACACGCTATCCAATGGGATTTGTCACAAACACACTTTTTAAAGGGGTTTGTCAAAAGCACACTTTCTAATTGGGTTTGTTCCACACACATGCTATCCAATGGGGTTTGTGACACACACACTCTGTCCAATGGGTCTTGTGACCTACACGCTGTCCAATGGTGTTCGTGACACAGAAGCTGTCCATTGGGTTTTCTGACACACACACTATGTCCAATGGGGTTTGTGAAACACACGCTGTCCAAAGGAGTTTGTGATGCCCGATGTCCAAAGGGGATTTGTAATACACGCGCTGTGCATTGGGGATTGTGACACACAAACTATCCAGGGGGGTTTGTGACATACACACTGTCCAATGGCGTTCGTGAAAAACACAGTGTCCACGGGGGTTTGTGACACACACGCTGTCCAATGGGGTTTGTCACAGACACTGTCCAATGGCTACTGTTATATACACACGCTGTCCAATGCGGTTTGTGAAACATACACTTTCCAATGGGGTTTGTGACACACACACTCTGTCCAATGACGCTTGTGACACACATGCTGTCCAAAGGGGTTCGTGAAACACACTCTGTCCCATGGGGATTGTGACACACCCACACTATCCAATGGGGTTTATGACACACACTCTGTCCAAAGGGGTTTGTGACACACACACTTTCTAATGGTGTTTGTGACACACAAACTTTCTAATGGGGTTTTTGAAAAACACACGCTATCCAATGGGGTTTGTGACACACATTTTCCAATGGGGTTTGTGACACACACGCACTGTCCCATGGGTTTTGTGACACACACGCTGACCAATTGGGTTTGTTACACACACACTGTCCAATGGGGTTTGTGACACACACACGCTATCCAATTGGTTTGTGACCCACACAGTTTCCAATGAGGTTTCTGACACACACACTCTGTCCCATGGGGTTTGTGACACACACACACTGTTTAATGGGGATTGTGACACACACACGCTGTCCAATAGGGTTTGTGACACACACACTGTCCAAAGGGGTTTGTGACACACACAATGTCCAATGGGGTTTGAGACACGCACGTTGTCCATGGGTGTTTGTGACACACACGCTGTCCAGTGGGGTTTGTGATACACACACTGTCCAATGGCGTTCGTGATACACGCACGCTGTCCAATGCTGTTTGTGAAACACACTCTGTCCAATGGGGTTTGTCAAACACACTCTGTCCAATGGGGTCTGCGACACACACGCTGTCCAGTGAGGATTCTGACAAAGACGCTGTACAACGGAGTTTGAGACACACACTCTGTCAAAAGGGCTTGTGACAAAAACGCTGTACAATGGGGTTTGTGACACACACACTGTCCAATGGTGTTTGTGACTCACACACTGTCCAATGGGTATTGTGACACACACGCTGTACAATGGGGTTTGTGACACAAACTCTGTCCTATGGGGATTGTGACACACACGCTTTCCAATGTGTTTGTGATACACATACTCTGTCCAATGTGGCTTTTGACACACACGCTGTCCAGTGGGGTTTGTCACACAAACGCTCTCCAGTGGGTTTTGTGACACACACACTTTCCAATAGGGTTTGTGACAAACAGACGCTATCCAATGGGGTTTGTGATACATGCACTTTCCAATGGTGCTTGTGACACACATGCTGTCGAATGGTGTTTGTGACACAAACTCTGTCCACTGGGGATTGTGACACACACACTGTCCAGAGGGGGTTGTGACACAGAAACTGTCCAATGGCATTCGTGACACACACAGTGTGCACGGGGGTTTGTGACACACATGCTCTCATATTGGGGTTTGTGACACACATGCTGTCCAATGGGGTTTTTGACACAGACGCTGTCCAGTGGGTTTTGTGACACACACACTGTCCAATAGGGTTGGTGACACACACACGCTATCCAATGGGCTGTGTAACAAATACACTTTAAAATGGGGTTTCTGACCGACACGCTCTGTCCAATGGTGCTTGTGACACACACGCTGTCCAATGGGGTTTGTGACACACACACTGTCCAATGGGGTTTGTGACACACACAGTGTCCACGGGGGTTTGAGACACAGATACTGTCCAATAGGGATTGTGACACACACACTGTCCAATGGCGTTCGTGACACACACACTCTGTAAAATGGACTTGTACCACACACGCTGTCCAATGGGGATTGTGACAAACACACTGTCCAATGGGGTTTGTGCCACACACACGCTATCCAATGGTGTTTATGACACACACACTGTCCAAAGGGGTTTGTGGTACACACGATGTCCGATGGGGATTGTGACACGCACGCTGTCCATGGGTGTTTGTGACACACACGCTGTCCAGTGGGGTTTGTGACACACACACTGTCCAATGGGGTTTGTGACACACACGCTGTCCAATGGGGTTTGTGACACACACACTGTTCAATGGGGTTTGTGACACACACACGTTGTCCAATGCTATTTGTGACACACACTCTGTCCAATGGGGTTTGTCACACACACTCTGTCCAATGGGGTCTGCGACACACACGCTGTCCAGTCAGGATTGTGACATAGACGATGTACAATGTGGTTTGTGAAACACACATGCTATCCAATGGGGTTTGTGACACACACAGTTTCCAATGGGGTTTGTGACACACACACACTGTCCAATGGGGATTGTGACACACACACTCTGACCAATGCGTCTTTTGACTCACAAGCTATCCAACGGGGTTCGTGACAGACACATGCTATCCAATGGCTTTTGTGGCACACACACGCTGTCCAATGGTGTTTGTGACACACACGCTGTCCAATGGGATTTGTGACACGCACATTCTATACAATGGGGTTTGTGACAAGCACACTTTCTAATTGGGTTTGTGACACACACACGCTGTCCAATGGGGTTTGTGAACACGTACACTTTCCAATGGGGTTTGTGACACGCACACTTTCTAATTGGGTTTGTGACACACATACGCTATCCAATGGGGTTTGTCACACGCACACATTATAATGGGGTTTGTGACACACACACGCTATCCAATGGGGTTTGTGATACACACACTTTCCAAAGGGGTTTGTGACACGCACACTTTCTAATGGGGTTTGTGACACACACGCGATATCCAATTGGGTTTGTGACACACACACTGTCCAATAGGGTTTGTGACACAAACACTGTCCAAAGGGGTTTGTGACACACACTCTATCCAATGGGGTTTGTGACACACACACTGTCCAATGGTGCTTTTGACACACACGCTGTCCAATGGTGTTTGTGACACACACACTGTCCAATGGGGATTGTGACACACACACGCTGTCCAACGAGGTTTGTGAAACACAGACGGTCCAAAGGGGTCTGTGACACACACGCTATCCAATGCGGTTTGTGACACTCACACTGTCCGTGGTTGTTTGGAACTCACACGCTATCCAGAGGGTTTTGTGACACACACACTGTCCAATGGGGTTTTGACACACACGCTGTCCACTGGGGAGTGTGGCACAAACGCTGTCCAATGGGGTTTGTGACACACAGACTCTGTCCAATGGGCTTTTGACACACACGCTGTCCAATGGTGTTTGTGACACACACACTGTACAATGGGGATTGTGACACACACGCTGTCCAATGGTGTTTGTGACACACACACTGTCCAAATGGGATGGGGACACACACACGCTGTCCAATGGGGTATGTGACAGACACACTGTCCAAAGGGGTCTGTTACACACACGCTATCCAATGGGGTTTGTGACACTCACACTGTCCATGGGTGTTTGTGACACACACGCTGTCCAGTGGGTTTTGTAACACACACACTGTCCAATTTGGTTTTGACACACACGCTGTCCAATGGGGATTGTGACACACAGACTCTGTCCAATGGGATTTATGACACACAATCTGTCCAATGGGGTTTCTGATACACACGCTGTCCAATGGGGATTGTGACACACACGCTGTCCAATGGGGTTTGTGACACGCACACTCTGTCTAATGGGTCTTGTGACACACACGATGTCCAACGGTGTTCGTGACACATACGCTGTTCAATGGGGTTTGTGACACACACGCTCGCCAATGGGGATTGTGACACATACACAGTCCAATTTGGCATTTTACACACACGCTGTCCAATGGGGTTTGTGACACACAAACGCTGTCCAATGGGGTTTATGACACACACACTCTGTCCAATGGGGTTTGTGACACACACACTGTCCAATGGGTATTGTGACACACACACACGCTGTTCAATGGTGCTTGTGACACACACACTGTCCAATGGGGATTGTGACACACACACGCTGTCCAATGAGGTTTGTGACACACAGACTGTCCAAAGGGGTTTGTGACACACACGCTATACAAAGGGGTTTGTGACACTCACACTGTCTATTCTTGTTTGTGACACGTACGCTGTCCAGTGGGTTTTGTGACACATACACTCTGTCCAATGGGGCATTTGACACATACGCTGTCCAATGGGGTTTTTGACACACTCGCTGTCTAGTGGGTTTTGTGACACACACACTGTCCAATGGGTATTGTTACACTCACACGCTGTCCAATTCTGCTTGTGACTCACACGCTGTCCAATGGGGCTTGTGACACACACGCTGTCCAATGGGGTTTGTGACACTACACTTTCCAATGGGGTTTGTGACACACACACTCTGTCCAATGGTGCTTGTCACACACATGCTGTCCAAAGGCGTTTGTGACACACAAGCTGTCCAATGGTTTTTGTAACACACACACTGTCCAATGGGTATTGTTACACACACACGCTGTCCAATGGGGTTTGTGACACACACACTCTGTCCAGTGGTGCTTGTGACACACACGCTGTCCAATGGGGTTTGTGACACACACACTGTACATCGGGGATTGTGACACACAAACGCTGTCCAATGGGGTTTGTGACACACACGCTGTTCAATGGGGTTTGTGACACACACAGTGTCCACGGGGGTTTGAGACACAGATACTGTCCAATAGGGATTGTGACACACACACTGTCCAATGGCGTTCGTGACACACACACTCTGTAAAATGGACTTGTACCACACACGCTGTCCAATGGGGATTGTGACAAACACACTGTCCAATGGGGTTTGTGCCACACACACGCTATCCAATGGTGTTTATGACACACACACTGTCCAAAGGGGTTTGTGGTACACACGATGTCCGATGGGGATTGTGACACGCACGCTGTCCATGGGTGTTTGTGACACACACGCTGTCCAGTGGGGTTTGTGACACTCACACTGTCTATTGTTGTTTGTGACACGTACGCTGTCCAGTGGGTTTTGTGACATATACACTCTGTCCAATGGGGCATTTGACACATACGCTGTCCAATGGGGTTTTTGACACACTCGCTGTCTAGTGGGTTTTGTGACACACACACTGTCCAATGGGTATTGTTACACTCACACGCTGTCCAATTCTGCTTGTGACTCACACGCTGTCCAATGGGGCTTGTGACACACACGCTGTCCAATGGGGTTTGTGACACTACACTTTCCAATGGGGTTTGTGACACACACACTCTGTCCAATGGTGCTTGTCACACACATGCTGTCCAAAGGCGTTTGTGACACACAAGCTGTCCAATGGTTTTTGTAACACACACACTGTCCAATGGGTATTGTTACACACACACGCTGTCCAATGGGGTTTGTGACACACACACTCTGTCCAGTGGTGCTTGTGACACACACGCTGTCCAATGGGGTTTGTGACACACACACTGTACATCGGGGATTGTGACACACAAACGCTGTCCAATGGGGTTTGTGACACACACGCTGTTCAATTGGGCTTGTGACACACACACTGTCCAATGGGGATTGTGACACACACACGCTGTCCAATGGGCTTGTGACACACACAATGTCCAAAGGGGTTTGTGACACACACACGATCTAATGGGGTTTGTGAAACTCACACTCTGTTTAATGGTGCTTGTGACACACACGCTGTCCAATGGGGTTCGTGACACACACGCTGTCCAGTGGGTCTTGTGACACACACACTCTGTCCAATGGGCTTGTGACACACACACTGTCCAATGGGTGCTTGTGACACACACACTGTCCAATGGGGATTGTGACACACACACGCTGTCCAATGCGGATTGTGACACTCACACTGTCCATTGTTGTTTGTGACACACACGCTGTCCAGTGGGTTTTCTGACACACACACTGTCCAATTGGGTTTTGACACACATGCTGTCCACTGGGGATTGTGACGCAAACGCTGTCCAAATCGGGTTTGTGACACACACACTGTCCAATGGTGTTTCTGACACACACGCTGTCCGATGGGGTTTATGACACACAATCTGTCCAATGGGGTTTGTGACACACAAGCTGTTCAATGGGTTTGTGACACACACACTGTCCAATAGGGTTTGTGACACACACAGGCTATCCAATGGGTTTTGTGACACACACACTTTCTAATGGGGTTTGTGACACACACAATATCCAATGGGGTTTGTGACACTCACAATCTGTGCAATGTTGCTTGTGACACACACACTGTCCAATGGGGATTGTGACACACACATGCTGTCCAATGGTATTTGTGACACACACACTGTCCAAAGGGGTTTGTAACACACACGCTGTCTAATGGGGATTGTGACACACACACGCTGTCCAATGGTGTTTGTGACACACACGCTGTCCAATGGCCTTGTGACACCCAAACGCTGTCCAATAGTGTTTGTGACACACACTCTGTCCATGGTGTTTGTGACACACACACTGTCCAATAGGATTGTGAGACACACATGCTGTCCAATGGGGTTTGTGACACACACACGCTGTCTAAAGGGGTTTGTGACACACACGCTGTCTAATGGGGAATCTGATACACACACGCTGTCCAATGCAGTTTTTGACACACATGGTGTCCAATGGGGTTTATGACGCACACACTGTCAAATGGGTATTGTTACACACACACGCTGTCCAATGGGGTTTGTGACACATATACTTTCCAATGGGGTTTGTAACACACACACACTGTCCAATGGTGCTTGCGACACACACGTTGTCCAATGGGGTTTGTGACACACACGCTGTCCAGTGGGTTTTGTGACACACACACTCTGTCCAATGGGTATTGTTACACACACACGCTGTCCAATCGGCTTTGTGACACATACACTTTCCAATGGTGTTTGTGACACACACGATGTCCAATGGAGTTCGTGACAGAAACACGCTATCCAATGGGGTTTATGACACAGACGCTGTCCAATTGGGTTTGTGAAACACACACTCTGTCCAATAGGGTTTGTGACACACACATACTATCCAATGGGGTTTGTGACACACACATGCTGTCCAATGGGGTTTGTGACACGCATGCTGTCCAATGGGTTTTGTGACAAACACACTGACCAGCAGGGTTTGTCACACACACACTCTGCCTAATGGCGCTTGTGACACACGCGTTGTCCTATGGGGTTCCTGACACACACTCTGTACCATGGGGTTTGTGACTAAGGCGCTGTCCAATGGGGATTGTGTCATACACACTGTCCAATAGGTTTTGTAACACACACATGATATCCAATGGGTTTTGCGACGCACACTTTCTAATGGGGTTTGTGACACACACACGCTATCCAATGGGGTTTGTGACACACACACTTTCCAATGGGGTTTGTGACACACACGCTGTCCAATGGGGTTTGTGACACACACACTGTCCAATTGTGTTTGTGACACACACACGCTGTCCAATGGGTTTTGTGACACACACAGGCTATCCAACGGTGTTTGTGACACATACTCTTTCTAATGGGGTTTGTGACACACACACTCTGTCCAATGGCGCTTGTGACACACACGCTCTCCAAAGGGGTTTGTGACAAACCATATGTAAAACGGGGTTTGTGACACACACACTGTCCATGGGTGTTTGTGATGTACACGCTGTCCAGTGGGTTTTGTGACACACACACTCTGTCCAATGGGCTCATGACACATACGCTGTCCACTGGTGTTTGTGACACACACATTGTCCAATGGGGATTGTGACACACACAGGCTGTCCAATGGCGTTTGTGACACACACGCTGTCCAAAGGGGTTTGTGACACACACGCTATCCAATGGTGTTTGTGACACTCACACTGTACATGGGTGTTTCTGACACACACTCTGTCCAATGGGGTTTGTGACACACACACTGTCCAAAGTGTATTTTTAAACACACACGCTGTCCAATGGGGTTTGTGACACACACACTGTCCAATGGTGTTTCTGATACACACGCTGTACAATGGGGTTTGTGACACAAACTCTGTACAATGGGGTTTGTGACACACACACTTTCCAATGGGTATTGTTACACACACACGCTATCCAAAGGTGTTTGTGACACACAATCTTTCTAATGGGGTTTGTGACACACACACTGTCCAATGGGGAATGTGACAGACACACGCTGTCCAATGGTGTTTGTGACACAGACATGCTGTCCAATGGGTTTTGTGAAACACACACTGTCCAAAGGGGTTTGTGACACATACCATGTCTAATGGGGTTTGTGACACGCACACTGTCCATGGGTGTTTGTGACACACACGCTGTCCAACGGGGTTCTTGACACACACGCTGTCCAGTGGGTTTTGTGACACACACACTCTCTCCCATGGGGTCTGTGACACACACACTGTCCAATGGGTTTTGTGGCATACAAACTGTCCAAAGGGGTTTGTGACATACAAGCTGTCCAATAGGGTTAATGACACACACACACTGTCCAATGGGGATTGTGACACACACACACTGTCCAATGGGGTTTATGACACACAAGCTGTCCAATGGGGTTTGTGACACACACACTCTGTCAAATGGGGTTTGTATCACACACCCTGTTCAAAGGGGATTGTGGCACACACGCTGTCCAATGGTGCTTGTGACACACACGATGTCCAATGGAGTTCGTGACACACACGCTGTCAAATGGGGTTTTTGACACACACACTCTGTCCAATGGGTCTTGTGACACACACGCTGACACACGTGGTTTGTGAACACACACGATGTCCAGTGGGGTTTGGGACACACACACTGTCCAATAGGGTTCGTGACAGACACACGATATCCAATGGGGTTTGTGACACACACACTTTAATGGGGTTTGTGACACACACTCTGTCCAATGGGTTTTGTGACACACACACTTTCCAATGGGGATGGTGACACACACACGGTGTCCAATGGTGTTTGTGACACACACGCTGTCCAATGGGGTTTGTGACACAGACGCTGTCCAATGGGGATTGTGTCATACACACTGTCCAATAGGGTTTGTGACACACACACGCTTTCCAATGGGTTTTGTGACACGCAGAATTTCTATTGGGTTTGTGACACACACACGCTGTCCAATGGGGTTTGTGACAAATACACTTTCCAATGGGGTTTGTGACACACACAGTCTGTCCAATGGCGCTTGTGACACACACGCTGTCCAATGGGGTTCGTGACACACACTCAGTCCCTGTGGTTTGTGACACACACACTGTCCAATGGCGATTGTGACACACACAAGCTGTCCAACGGGGTTTGTGACACACACACTGTCTAAAGGGGTTTCTGACACAAACGATGTCCAATGGGGTTTGTGACGCGCACACTGTCCATGGGTGTTTGTGACACACACGCTGTCCAGTGTGTTTTTTGACACACACAATGTCCAATAGTGTTTGTGACACACACACGCTATCCAATGGGGTTTGTGACACATACACTTTCCAATGGGGTTTGTGACACACACACTCTGTCCAATGGTGCTTGTGACACACACGCTGTCCAATTGGGTTTGTGACACACACACTGTCCATTGGGTTTTGTGACACACAAACTATCCAATGGGGATTGTGACACACACAAGCTGCCCTATGGGATTTATGTCACACACGCTGTCCAATAGGGTTAGTGACACACACACCCAGTCCAAAGGGTTTTGTGACACACACGCTGTCCAATGGGGATTGTGACACACACGCTGTCCAATGGGGTTTGTGACACACACACTCTGTCCAATGGGTCTTGTGACACACACACTCTCCAATGGGATTCGTGACACACACACTCTGTCCAATGGGTCTTGTGACACACACACTGTCCAAAGGGGTTCTTGACACACACGCTGTCCAGGGTGGT
The DNA here is from genome assembly GCA_032206185.1 of Columba guinea. NCBI lineage: Eukaryota > Metazoa > Chordata > Aves > Columbiformes > Columbidae > Columba > Columba guinea. The sequence continues at coordinate 422,873 of JAVLUU010000005.1, forward strand.
TTGTGACACACACACTGTTTAATAGGGTTTGTGACACACACACTCTGTCCAATGGGGTTTGTGACACACACACTTTCCAATGGGGTTTGTGACACACACACGCTGTCCCATGGGGTTTGTGACACACACACTGACCAATTAGGTTTGTTACACAAACACTGTCCAATGGTGTTTGTGGCACGCATGCTGGCCAATGGGTTTTTTGACACACACACTGACCAGGAGGGTTTGTGACACACACACGCTATCCAATGGGGTTTGTGACACGCACACATTCTAAAGGGGTTTGTGACACACACACGCTATCCAATGGGGTTTGTGATACACACACTTTCCAAAGGGGTTTGTGACACGCACACTTTCTAATGGGGTTTGTGACACACACGCGCTATCCAATTGGGTTTGTGACACACACACTGTCCAATAGGGTTTGTGACACACACACTGTCCAAAGGGGTTTGTGACACACACTCTATCCAATGGGGTTTGTGACACACACACTGTCCAATGGTGCTTTTGACACACACGCTGTCCAAAGGTGTTTGTGACACACACACTGTCCAATGGGGATTGTGACACACACACACTGTCCAACGAGGTTTGTGAAACACAGACAGTCCAAAGGGGTCTGTGACACACACGCTGTCCAATGCGGTTTGTGACACTCACACTGTCCGTGGTTGTTTGGAACTCACACGCTATCCAGTGGTTTTTGTGACACACATGCTGTCCAATGGGGTTTTGACACACACGCTGTCCACTGGGGAGTGTGGCACAAACGCTGTCCAATGGGGTTTGTGACACACACACTGTCCAATGGTGTTTCTGACACTCACACTGTCCAAAGGGGTTTGTGACACATACACTCTGTCGAATGGGGCTTGTGACACACACGCTGTCCAATGGGGTTTGTGACACACACACGCTGCCCAATAGTGTTTGTGACACACACACTTTCCAATGGGGTTTGTGACACACACACTGTCCAACGGGGATTGTGACACACACACTTTCCAATGGGGTTTGTGACACACACACTGTCCAATGTGGCTTGTGACACACACGCTGACCAATGGGGTGTGTCACACACACACTCTGTCCAATGGGGTTTGTGACACACACACGCTGTCCAATGGGGATTGTTACACACGCTGTCCAATGGGGTTTGTGACACACACACTCTGTCCAATGGGGATTGTGACATACACACTGTCCAATAGGGTTTGTGAAACGCACATTCTATCCAAAGGGGTTTGTGACACGCGCACTTTCTAATGGGGTTTGTGACACACACACTTTCCCAAGGGGTTTGTGACATGCACACTTTCTAAAGGGTTTTGTGACACAGACACGCTATCCAATTGGGTTTGTGACACACACAATTTCCAATGGCGCTTGTGACACACACGCTGTCCAATGGTGTCCGTGACACACATGCTGTCCAGTGGGTTTTGTGACACACACACTCTGTCCAATGGGCTAGTGACACACCCGCTATCCAATGGGGTTTGTGACACACACACTTTCAAATGGGGTTTGTGACACGCACACTTTCTAATGGGGTTTGTGACACACACACGCTATCCAATGGGGTTTGTGACACGCATACTGTTTAATGGGTTTTGTGAAACACACACGCTATCCAATGGGATTAGTGACACACGCTGTCTAATGGGGTTCGTGACACACACTCTGTTTCATGGGGTTTGTGACACACACACTGTCCAAAGGGGTTTGCGACACACACGATGTCCAAATGGTTTGTGACACGCACGCCGTCCATGGGTGTTTGTGACACACACGCTGTCCAGTGGGGTTTCTGACACACACACAGTCCAAAAGGGTTTGTGACACACAAACTGTCAAATGGGGTTTGTGACACACACAGTGTCCACCGGAGGTTTGTGACACACAAAATCTATCCAATGGGGTTTGTGACACGCACACCATCTAATGGGGTTTGTGACACACACACGCTATCCAATGGGGTTTGTGATGCACACACTTTCCAAAGGGGTTTGTGACACGCACACTTTTTAATGGGGTTTGTGACACACACGCGCTATCCAATTGGGTTTGTGACACACACACTGTCCAATAGGGTTTGTGACACACACACGTTATCCAATGGGGTTTGTGACACACACACTGTCCAATGGTGCTTTTGACACACACGCTGTCCAATGGTGTTTGTGACACACACACTGTCCAATGGGGATTGTGACACACACACGCTGTCCAACGAGGTTTGTGAAACACAGACGGTCCAAAGGGGTCTGTGACACACACGCTATCCAATGGGGTTTGTGACACTCACACTGTCCGTGGTTGTTTGGAACTCACACGCTATCCAGTGTGTTTTGTGACACACACACTGTCCAATGGGGTTTTGACACACACGCTGTCCACTGGGGAGTGTGGCACAAACGCTGTCCAATGGGGTTTGTGACACACAGACTCTGTCCAATGGGCTTTTGACACACACGCTGTCCAATGGTGTTTGTGACACACACACTGTACAATGGGGATTGTGACACACACACGCTGTCCAGTGGATTTTGTAACCCACACACTGTCCAATTTGGTTTTGACACAAACACTAGCCAATGGGGATAGTGAACACACACGCTGTCCAAAGGGGTTTTGTGACACACACTCTCTGTCCAATGGGCTTGTGACACACACGCTGTCCAATGGTGTTTGTGACACACACACTGTCCAAACGGGATGGGGACACACACACGCTGTCCAATGGGGTATGTGACACACACACTGTCCAAAATGGTCTGTTACACACACGCTATCCAATGGGGTTTGTGACACTCACACTGTCCATGGGTGTTTGTGACACATACGCTGTCCAGTGGGTTTTGTAACACACACACTGTCCAATTTGGTTTTGACACAAACACTGGCCAATGGGGATAGTGAACACACACGCTGTCCAAAGGGGTTTTGTGACACACACTCTCTGTCCAATGGGCTTGTGACACACACGCTGTCCAATGGTGTTTGTGACACACTCACTGTCCAAACGGGATGGGGACACACACACGCTGTCCAATGGGGTTTGTGACACACACACTGTCCATGGGTGTTTGTGACACACACGCTGTCCAGTGGGTTTTGTAACACACACACTGTCCAATTTGGTTTTGACACACACGCTGTCCAATGGGGATTGTGACACACAGACTCTGTCCAATGGGTTTTATGACACACAATCTGTCCAATGGGGTTTGTGATACACACGCTGTCCCATGGGGATTGTGACACACACGCTGTCCAATGGGGTTTGTGACACGCACACTCTGTCTAATGGGTCTTGTGACACACACGATGTCCAACGGTGTTCGTGACACATACGCTGTTCAATGGGGTTTGTGACACCCACACTGTCCAATAGGGTTTGTGACACTCACATGCTATCCAATGGTTTCTGTGACACACACTCTGCCCAAAGGGGTTTATGACACACAATCTGTCCAATGGGGTTTGTGACAAACACGCTGTCCAATGGGGTTTGCGACACATACGCTGTGCAATGTATTTTGTGACACACACGCTGTCCAATGTTGATTGTGACACACACGCTGTCCAATGGGCTTGTGACACACAAACTCTGTCCAATAATTTTTGTGACACACACTCTGTCCCATGGTGTTCGTAACACACACACTGTCCAATAGGATTGTGACACACACACGCTGTCCAATGGTGTTTGTGACACACACACGCTGTCTAATGAGGTTTGTGACACACACGCTCTCTAATGGGGATTGTGACACACACACGCTTTCCAATGCGGTTTGTGACACACACGATGTCCAATGGGTTTGTGACACACACACTGTCCAATGGGTATTGTTTCACACATATGCTGTCCAGTGGGGTTTGTGACACATACACTTTCCAATGGGGTTCGTGACACACACGCTGTTCAATGGGTTTGTGACACACACAGTGTCCAATAGGGTTTGTGACACACACACGCTGTCCAATGGGGTTTGTGACTAACACACTGTCCAAAGTGGTTTGTGACACACACGCTTTCTAATGGGGATTGTGACACACACACGCTATCCAATGGTGTTTGTGACACTCACAGTTTGTCCAATGGTGCTTGTGACACACACACTGTCCAATGGGGATTGTGACACAGACATGCTGTCCAATGGGATTTGTGACTAACACACTGTCCAAAGTGGTTTGTGACACACACGCTTTCTAATGGGGATTGTGACACACACACGCTGTCCAATTGGGTTTGTGACACACACTCTGTCCAATGGGGATTGTGACACACACGCTGTCCAATGGTGTTTGTGACACACATGCTGTCCAATGGCCTTGACACACACAAACTCTGTCCAATAGTGTTTGTGACACACACTCTGTCCCATGGTGTTTGTGACACACACACTGTCCAATAGGATTGTGACACACACGCTGTCCAATGCGGTTTGTGACACGCACACGCTGTCTAATGGGTTTGTGACACACACGCTGTCTAATGGGGAATGTGACACACACACGCTGTCCAATGCAGTTTGTGACACACACGGTGTCCAATGGGGTTTGTGACACACACGCTGTCCAATGGGTATTGTTACACACACACACTGTCCAATGGTGCTTGTGACACAAACGCTGTCCAATGGAGTTTGTGACACACACGCTGTCCAATGGGTTTTTTGACACACACACTCTGTCCAATGGGTATTGTTACACACACACGCTGTCCAGAGGGGTTTGTGACACATACACTTTCCAATAGGGTTTATGACACACACAGCCTGTCCAATGGTGCTTGTGACACACACACTCTTAATGAGGTCTGTGACACACACACTGTCCAATGGGGATTGTGACACACACATTCTGTCCAATGGTATTTGTGACACACACACTGTCCAAAGGGGTTTGTGACACACACGCTGTCTAATGGGGATTGTGACACACACACGCTGTCCAATGGTGTTTGTGACACACACTCTGTCCATGGTGTTTGTGACACACACGCTGTCTAATGGTGTTTGTGACACACACGCTGTCCAATGGGGATTGTGACACACACGCTGTCCAATGGGGTTCGTGACACACACGCTGTAAAGTGGGTCTTGTGACACACACACTCTGTCCAATGGGCTTGTGACACACACGCTGTCCAATGGTGTTTGTGACACACACACTGTACAACAGGGATTGTGACACACACACGCTGTCCAATGGGGTTTGTGACACAAACTCTGTCCAGTGGGTTTTGTGACACACACACTGTCCAAAGGGTATTGTGACACACACACACTGTCCAATGGGGTTTGTGACACACACGCTCGCCAATGGGGATTGTGACACATACACAGTCCAATGGGGCATTTTACACACACGCTGTCCAATGGGGTTTGTGACACACAAACGCTGTCCAATGGCGTTTCTGACACACACACTCTGTCCAATGGGGTTTGTGACACACACACTGTCCAATGGGTGTTGTGACACACACACACGCTGTTCAATGGTGCTTGTGACACACACACTGTCCAATGGGGATTGTGACACACACACGCTGTCCAATGAGGTTTGTGACACACAGACTGTCCAAAGGGGTTTGTGACACACACGCTATACAGAGGGGTTTGTGACACTCACACTGTCTATTGTTGTTTGTGACACGCACGCTGTCCAGTGGGTTTTGTGACACATACACTCTGTCCAATGGGGCATTTGACACATACGCTGTCCAATGGGGTTTTTGACACACTCGCTGTCTAGTGGGATTTGTGACACACACACTGTCCGAAGGGGTTGGTGACACACACACTGTCCAATAGGGTTTGTGACACACACAGTGTCTACGGGGGTTTGTGACACAAACGCTGTCCAATGGGGTTTGAGAAACACACGCTGCCCAATGGGTATTGTTACACACACACGCTGTCCAATTCTGTTTGTGACTCACACGCTGTCCAATGGGGCTTGTGACACACACGCTGTCCAATGGGGTTTGTGACACTACACTTTCCAATGTGGTTTGTGACACACACACTCTGTCCAATGGTGCTTGTCACACACATGGTGTCCAAAGGCGTTTGTGACACACACACTGTCCAATGGTGTTTCTGACACTCACACTGTCCAAAGGGGTTTGTGACACATACACTCTGTCGAATGGGGCTTGTGACACACACGCTGTCCAATGGGGTTTGTGACACACACACGCTGCCCAATAGTGTTTGTGACACACACACTTTCCAATGGGGTTTGTGACACACACACTGTCCAACGGGGATTGTGACACACACACTTTCCAATGGGGTTTGTGACACACACACTGTCCAATGTGGCTTGTGACACACACGCTGACCAATGGGGTGTGTCACACACACACTCTGTCCAATGGGGTTTGTGACACACACACGCTGTCCAATGGGGATTGTTACACACGCTGTCCAATGGGGTTTGTGACACACACACTCTGTCCAATGGGGATTGTGACATACACACTGTCCAATAGGGTTTGTGAAACGCACATTCTATCCAAAGGGGTTTGTGACACGCGCACTTTCTAATGGGGTTTGTGACACACACACTTTCCCAAGGGGTTTGTGACATGCACACTTTCTAAAGGGTTTTGTGACACAGACACGCTATCCAATTGGGTTTGTGACACACACAATTTCCAATGGCGCTTGTGACACACACGCTGTCCAATGGTGTCCGTGACACACATGCTGTCCAGTGGGTTTTGTGACACACACACTCTGTCCAATGGGCTAGTGACACACCCGCTATCCAATGGGGTTTGTGACACACACACTTTCAAATGGGGTTTGTGACACGCACACTTTCTAATGGGGTTTGTGACACACACACGCTATCCAATGGGGTTTGTGACACGCATACTGTTTAATGGGTTTTGTGAAACACACACGCTATCCAATGGGATTAGTGACACACGCTGTCTAATGGGGTTCGTGACACACACTCTGTTTCATGGGGTTTGTGACACACACACTGTCCAAAGGGGTTTGCGACACACACGATGTCCAAATGGTTTGTGACACGCACGCCGTCCATGGGTGTTTGTGACACACACGCTGTCCAGTGGGGTTTCTGACACACACACAGTCCAAAAGGGTTTGTGACACACAAACTGTCAAATGGGGTTTGTGACACACACAGTGTCCACCGGAGGTTTGTGACACACAAAATCTATCCAATGGGGTTTGTGACACGCACACCATCTAATGGGGTTTGTGACACACACACGCTATCCAATGGGGTTTGTGATGCACACACTTTCCAAAGGGGTTTGTGACACGCACACTTTTTAATGGGGTTTGTGACACACACGCGCTATCCAATTGGGTTTGTGACACACACACTGTCCAATAGGGTTTGTGACACACACACGTTATCCAATGGGGTTTGTGACACACACACTGTCCAATGGTGCTTTTGACACACACGCTGTCCAATGGTGTTTGTGACACACACACTGTCCAATGGGGATTGTGACACACACACGCTGTCCAACGAGGTTTGTGAAACACAGACGGTCCAAAGGGGTCTGTGACACACACGCTATCCAATGGGGTTTGTGACACTCACACTGTCCGTGGTTGTTTGGAACTCACACGCTATCCAGTGTGTTTTGTGACACACACACTGTCCAATGGGGTTTTGACACACACGCTGTCCACTGGGGAGTGTGGCACAAACGCTGTCCAATGGGGTTTGTGACACACAGACTCTGTCCAATGGGCTTTTGACACACACGCTGTCCAATGGTGTTTGTGACACACACACTGTACAATGGGGATTGTGACACACACACGCTGTCCAGTGGATTTTGTAACCCACACACTGTCCAATTTGGTTTTGACACAAACACTAGCCAATGGGGATAGTGAACACACACGCTGTCCAAAGGGGTTTTGTGACACACACTCTCTGTCCAATGGGCTTGTGACACACACGCTGTCCAATGGTGTTTGTGACACACACACTGTCCAAACGGGATGGGGACACACACACGCTGTCCAATGGGGTATGTGACACACACACTGTCCAAAATGGTCTGTTACACACACGCTATCCAATGGGGTTTGTGACACTCACACTGTCCATGGGTGTTTGTGACACATACGCTGTCCAGTGGGTTTTGTAACACACACACTGTCCAATTTGGTTTTGACACAAACACTGGCCAATGGGGATAGTGAACACACACGCTGTCCAAAGGGGTTTTGTGACACACACTCTCTGTCCAATGGGCTTGTGACACACACGCTGTCCAATGGTGTTTGTGACACACTCACTGTCCAAACGGGATGGGGACACACACACGCTGTCCAATGGGGTTTGTGACACACACACTGTCCATGGGTGTTTGTGACACACACGCTGTCCAGTGGGTTTTGTAACACACACACTGTCCAATTTGGTTTTGACACACACGCTGTCCAATGGGGATTGTGACACACAGACTCTGTCCAATGGGTTTTATGACACACAATCTGTCCAATGGGGTTTGTGATACACACGCTGTCCCATGGGGATTGTGACACACACGCTGTCCAATGGGGTTTGTGACACGCACACTCTGTCTAATGGGTCTTGTGACACACACGATGTCCAACGGTGTTCGTGACACATACGCTGTTCAATGGGGTTTGTGACACCCACACTGTCCAATAGGGTTTGTGACACTCACATGCTATCCAATGGTTTCTGTGACACACACTCTGCCCAAAGGGGTTTATGACACACAATCTGTCCAATGGGGTTTGTGACAAACACGCTGTCCAATGGGGTTTGCGACACATACGCTGTGCAATGTATTTTGTGACACACACGCTGTCCAATGTTGATTGTGACACACACGCTGTCCAATGGGCTTGTGACACACAAACTCTGTCCAATAATTTTTGTGACACACACTCTGTCCCATGGTGTTCGTAACACACACACTGTCCAATAGGATTGTGACACACACACGCTGTCCAATGGTGTTTGTGACACACACACGCTGTCTAATGAGGTTTGTGACACACACGCTCTCTAATGGGGATTGTGACACACACACGCTTTCCAATGCGGTTTGTGACACACACGATGTCCAATGGGTTTGTGACACACACACTGTCCAATGGGTATTGTTTCACACATATGCTGTCCAGTGGGGTTTGTGACACATACACTTTCCAATGGGGTTCGTGACACACACGCTGTTCAATGGGTTTGTGACACACACAGTGTCCAATAGGGTTTGTGACACACACACGCTGTCCAATGGGGTTTGTGACTAACACACTGTCCAAAGTGGTTTGTGACACACACGCTTTCTAATGGGGATTGTGACACACACACGCTATCCAATGGTGTTTGTGACACTCACAGTTTGTCCAATGGTGCTTGTGACACACACACTGTCCAATGGGGATTGTGACACAGACATGCTGTCCAATGGGATTTGTGACTAACACACTGTCCAAAGTGGTTTGTGACACACACGCTTTCTAATGGGGATTGTGACACACACACGCTGTCCAATTGGGTTTGTGACACACACTCTGTCCAATGGGGATTGTGACACACACGCTGTCCAATGGTGTTTGTGACACACATGCTGTCCAATGGCCTTGACACACACAAACTCTGTCCAATAGTGTTTGTGACACACACTCTGTCCCATGGTGTTTGTGACACACACACTGTCCAATAGGATTGTGACACACACGCTGTCCAATGCGGTTTGTGACACGCACACGCTGTCTAATGGGTTTGTGACACACACGCTGTCTAATGGGGAATGTGACACACACACGCTGTCCAATGCAGTTTGTGACACACACGGTGTCCAATGGGGTTTGTGACACACACGCTGTCCAATGGGTATTGTTACACACACACACTGTCCAATGGTGCTTGTGACACAAACGCTGTCCAATGGAGTTTGTGACACACACGCTGTCCAATGGGTTTTTTGACACACACACTCTGTCCAATGGGTATTGTTACACACACACGCTGTCCAGAGGGGTTTGTGACACATACACTTTCCAATAGGGTTTATGACACACACAGCCTGTCCAATGGTGCTTGTGACACACACACTCTTAATGAGGTCTGTGACACACACACTGTCCAATGGGGATTGTGACACACACATTCTGTCCAATGGTATTTGTGACACACACACTGTCCAAAGGGGTTTGTGACACACACGCTGTCTAATGGGGATTGTGACACACACACGCTGTCCAATGGTGTTTGTGACACACACTCTGTCCATGGTGTTTGTGACACACACGCTGTCTAATGGTGTTTGTGACACACACGCTGTCCAATGGGGATTGTGACACACACGCTGTCCAATGGGGTTCGTGACACACACGCTGTAAAGTGGGTCTTGTGACACACACACTCTGTCCAATGGGCTTGTGACACACACGCTGTCCAATGGTGTTTGTGACACACACACTGTACAACAGGGATTGTGACACACACACGCTGTCCAATGGGGTTTGTGACACAAACTCTGTCCAGTGGGTTTTGTGACACACACACTGTCCAAAGGGTATTGTGACACACACACACTGTCCAATGGGGTTTGTGACACACACGCTCGCCAATGGGGATTGTGACACATACACAGTCCAATGGGGCATTTTACACACACGCTGTCCAATGGGGTTTGTGACACACAAACGCTGTCCAATGGCGTTTCTGACACACACACTCTGTCCAATGGGGTTTGTGACACACACACTGTCCAATGGGTGTTGTGACACACACACACGCTGTTCAATGGTGCTTGTGACACACACACTGTCCAATGGGGATTGTGACACACACACGCTGTCCAATGAGGTTTGTGACACACAGACTGTCCAAAGGGGTTTGTGACACACACGCTATACAGAGGGGTTTGTGACACTCACACTGTCTATTGTTGTTTGTGACACGCACGCTGTCCAGTGGGTTTTGTGACACATACACTCTGTCCAATGGGGCATTTGACACATACGCTGTCCAATGGGGTTTTTGACACACTCGCTGTCTAGTGGGATTTGTGACACACACACTGTCCGAAGGGGTTGGTGACACACACACTGTCCAATAGGGTTTGTGACACACACAGTGTCTACGGGGGTTTGTGACACAAACGCTGTCCAATGGGGTTTGAGAAACACACGCTGCCCAATGGGTATTGTTACACACACACGCTGTCCAATTCTGTTTGTGACTCACACGCTGTCCAATGGGGCTTGTGACACACACGCTGTCCAATGGGGTTTGTGACACTACACTTTCCAATGTGGTTTGTGACACACACACTCTGTCCAATGGTGCTTGTCACACACATGGTGTCCAAAGGCGTTTGTGACACACAAGCTGTCCAATGGTTTTTGTAACACACACACTGTCCAATGGATATTGTTACACACACACGCTGTCCAATGGGGTTTTTGACACATTCACTTTCCAATGGGGTTTGTGACACACACACTCTGTCCAGTGGTGCTTGTGACACACACGCTGTCCAATGGGGTTTGTGACACACACACTGTACATTGGGGATTGTGACACACAAACGCTGTCCAATGGTGTTTGTGACACACACACAGTGTCCAATGGGGTTTGTGACACACACGCTGTTCAATTGGGTTTGTGACACACACACTGTCCAATAGGGTTTGTGACACTCACACGCTATCCAATGGTTTTTGTGAGACACACAATGTCCAAAGGGGTTTGTGACACACACACGATCTAATGGGGTTTGTGAAACTCACACTCTGTTTAATGGTGCTTGTGACACACACGCTGTCCAATGGGGTTCGTGACACACACGCTGTAAAGTGGCTCTTGTGACACACACACTCTGTCCAATGGGCTTGTGACACACACGCTGTTCAATGGTGCTTGTGACACACACACTGTCCAATGGGGATTGTGACACACACACGCTGTCCAATGCGGTTTGTGACACACAGACTGTCCAAAGGGGTTTGTGACACACACGCTATCCAAAGGGGTTGTGACACTCACACTGTCCATTATTGTTTGTGACACACACGTTGTCCAGTGGGTTTTGTGACACACACACTGTCCAATCGGGTTTTGACACACATGCTGTCCACTGGGGATTGTGACGCAAACGCTGTCCAAATCGGGTTTGTGACACACACACTGTCCAATGGTGTTTCTGACACACACGCTGTCCGATGGGGTTTATGACACACAATCTGTCCAAAGGGGTTTGTGATACACAAGCTGTCCAATGGGGATTGTGACTACAGACTCTGTCCAATGGAGTTCGTGACACACACGCTGTTCAATGGGCTTGTGACACACACACTGTCCAATAGGGTTTGTGACACACACACGCTATCCAATGGGTTTTGTGACACACACACTTTCTAATGGGGTTTGTGACACACACAATATCCAATGGGGTTTGTGACACTCACAATCTGTGCAATGTTGCTTGTGACACACACACTGTCCAATGGGGATTGTGACACACACATTCTGTCCAATGGTATTTGTGACACACACACTGTCCAAAGGGGTTTGTGACACACACGCTGTCTAATGGGGATTGTGACACACACACGCTGTCCAATGGTGTTTGTGACACACACTCTGTCCATGGTGTTTGTGACACACACACTGTCCAATAGGATTGTGAGACACACACGCTGTCCAATGGGGTTTGTGACACACACACGCTGTCTAATGGGGTTTGTGACACACACGCTGTCTAATGGGGAATCTGATACACACACGCTGTCCAATGCAGTTTGTGACACACATGGTGTCCAATACGGTTTATGACGCACACACTGTCCAATGGGTATTGTTACACACACACGCTGTCCAATGGGGTTTGTGACACATATACTTTCCAATGGGGTTTGTAACACACACAAACTGTCCAATGGTGCTTTTGACAATCACGTTGTCCAATGGGGTTTGTGACACACACGCTGTCCAGTGGGTTTTGTGACACACACACTCTGTCCAATGGGTATTGTTACACACACACGCTGTCCAATAGGCTTTGTGACACATACACATTCCAATGGGGTTTGTGACACACACACGCTATCCAATGGTGCTTGTGACACACACGCTGTCCAGTGGGGTTTGTGGCACACACACGCTATCCAATGGGGTTTGTGACACACACTCTGTCCCATGGGGTTTGTGACAGAAACACGCTATCCAATGGGGTTTATGACACAGACGCTGTCCATTTGGGTTTGTGAAACACACACTCTGTCCAATAGGGTTTGTGACACACACATACTATCCAATGGGGTTTGTGACACACACTTTCCAATGGGGTTTGTGACACACACATGCTGTCCAAAGGGGTTTGTGACACGCATGCTGTCCAATGGGTTTTGTGACAAACACACTGACCAGCAGGGTTTGTCACACACACACTCTGTCTAATGGCGCTTGTGACAAACACGTTGTCCTATGGGGTTCCTGAAACACACTCTGTACCATGGGGTTTGTGACTAAGACGCTGTCCAATGGGGATTGTGTCATACACACTGTCCAATAGGTTTTGTAACACACGCATGATATCCAATGGGTTTTGCGACGCACACTTTCTAATGGGGTTTGTGACACACACACGCTATCCAATGGGGTTTGTGACACACACTCTTTCCAATGGGGTTTGTGACACGCACACTTTCTAATGGGCTTTGTGACACACATGCGCTATCCAATAGGGTTTGTGACACACATACTTTCTAATGGGGTTTGTGACACACACACTTTCCATTGGGGTTTGTGACACACACGCTGTCCAATGGGGTTTGTGACACACATGGTCCAATTTTGTTTGTGACACACACACGCTGTCCAATGGGTTTTGTGACACACACAGGCTATCCAACGGGGTTTGTGACACATACTCTTTCTAATGGGGTTTGTGACACACACACTCTGTCCAATGGCGCTTGTGACACACACGCTCTCCAAAGGGGTTTGTGACACACCATATGTAAAACGGGGTTTGTGACACACACACTGTCCATGGGTGTTTGTGATATACACGCTGTCCAGTGGGTTTTGTGACACACACACTCTGTCCAATGGGCTCGTGACACATACGCTGTCCGCTGGTGTTTGTGACACACACATTGTCCAATGGGGATTGTGACACACACAGGCTGTCCAATGGCGTTTCTGACACACACGCTGTCCAAAGGGGTTTGTGATGCACACCATGTCTAATGGGGTTTGTGACACGCACACTGTCCATGGGTGTTTGTGACACACACGATGTCCAACGGGGTTCTTGACACACACGTTGTCCAGTGGGTTTTGTGACACACACACTCTCTCCCATGGGGTCTGTGACACACTCACTGTCCAATGGGGATTGTGACACACATGCTGTCCAATGGGTTTTGTGGCATACAAACTGTCCAAAGGGGTTTGTGACATACAAGCTGTCCAATAGGGTTAGTGACACACACACACTGTCCAATGGGGATTGTGACACACACACACTGTCCAATGGGGTTTATGACACACAAGCTGTCCAATGGGGTTTGTGACACACACACTCTGTCAAATGGGGTTTGTATCACACACCCTGTTCAAAGGGGATTGTGGCACACACGCTGTCCAATGGTGCTTGTGACACACACGATGTCCAATGGAGTTCGTGACACACACCCTGTCCAATGGGGTTTTTGACACACACACTCTGTCCAATGGGTCTTGTGACACACACGCTGACACACGTGGTTCGTGAACACACACGATGTCCAGTGGGGTTTGGGACACACACACTGTCCAATAGGGTTCGTGACAGACACACGATATCCAATGGGGTTTCTGACACACACACTTTAATGGGGTTTGTGACACACACTCTATCCAATGGGTTTTGTGACACACACACTTTCCAATGGGCATGGTGACACACACACGGTGTCCAATGGTGTTTGTGACGCACACGCTGTCCAATGGGGTTTGTGACACAGACGCTGTCCAATGGGGATTGTGTCATACACACTGTCCAATAGGGTTCGTGACACACACACGCTATCCAATGGGTTTTGTGACACGCACAATTTCTATTGGGTTTGTGACACACACAGTCTGTCCAATGGCGCTTGTGACACACACGTTGTCCAATGGCGTTCGTGACACACACTCAGTCCCTGTGGTTTGTGACACACACACTGTCCAATGGCGATTGTGACACACACAAGCTGTCCAATGGGGTTTGTGACACACACACTGTCCAAAGGGGTTTCTGACACAAACGATGTCCAATGGGGTTTGTGACGCGCACACTGTCCATGGGTGTTTGTGACACACACGCTGTCCAGTGGGGTTTGTGACACACACACTGTCCAATGGGTATTGTGACACACACACGCTGTCCAGTGGGGTTTGTGACACACACACTGTACATTGGGTATTGTTACACACACACGCTGTCCAGTGGGGTTTGTGACACACACGCTGTCCTGTGAGTTTTTTGACACACACAATGTCCAATAGTGTTTGTGACACACACACGCTATCCAATGGGGTTTGTGACACATACACTTTCCAATGGGGTTTGTGACACACACACTCTGTCCAATGGTGCTTGTGACACACACACCCAGTCTAAAGGGTTTTGTGACACACACGCTGTCCAATGGGGATTGTGACACACACGCTGTCCAATGGGGTTTGTGACACACACACTCTGTCCAATGGGTCTTGTGACACACACACTGTCCAATGGGGTTCTTGACACACACGCTGTCCAGGGTGGTTTGTGACACACACACTGTTTAATAGGGTTTGTGACACACACACTCTGTCCAATGGGGTTTGTGACACACACACTTTCCAATGGGGTTTGTGACACACACACGCTGTCACATGGGGTTTGTGACACACACACTGACCAATTAGGTTTGTTACACAAACACTGTCCAATGGTGTTTGTGACACGCATGCTGGCCAATGGGTTTTGTGACACACACACTGACCAGGAGGGTTTTTGACACACACACGCTATCTAATGGGGTTTGTGACACATACACTTTCCAATGGGGTTTGTGACACACACTATGTTCAATGGGGTTTGTGACATGCACACTGTCCATGTGTTTTTGTGACACACACACTGTCCAGTGGGGTTTGTGACACACATCACTGTCCAAAAGGGTTTGTGACACACACGATGTCCAATGGGGTTTGTGACACGCACACTGTCCATGGGTGTTTGTGACACACACGCTGTCCAGTGGGGTTTGTGACACACACTCTGTCCAATGGGGTTTGTGACACACACAGTGTCCACGGGGGTTTGTGACACACACGCTGTCCAATGGGGCTTGTGACGCACACGCTGTCCAGTTGGGTTTGTGACACACTGTTACGGAGGCAACCCACAGGTCAATTTAAGGGACAACAAGGTCCAGAAACAACTTTTATTAGACCGGCGACGAACAGGGTTTTAGCACTCCAAAATTGACTTAAATGCATTTTCGGATATCAGTGGAGGAAATTATTGAGAGGGGCGATCCACAGAGTGCATGCACGTGGCTTCACTCAAAACAATGCCGGAGCCGCCCCTGAGTCCCGGAGGAGTACTCACTTGCCTAAACATGGTGTGGGATTATTTTTATAGAGATACACGTACTCGTAGTGAGTACGGAAAGTGTGCACTCACGATTCCGCGAGAGTAAACTTATAATACGCTCGCATCGTGCGAGAGTTATTTTACACATGCAAATGTGCACGGAATCCTACACGTGCTTATGTGGAAGCACGGGAGGAAAATACACTCGCGATTGTGCGAGGGGCTCTCGGCGGCCACTCGCGATTGTGCGAGGAATAAAATACTTGTGCAAATGTGCACGGAAAGGAAAATAACCCGCGATTCTGCGAGGATTAATTTTACACGCGCTCATATGGAGTGCGGAAAGTTATACGTGCAAATGTGCACGAAAAGTATAAAAATACTCGCAATCCTGCGAGAAGTTTACTTACACCCGTGGCGGCGAGGCAAGCGGAGTCCCCATCCCAGGGAGGGGGGCTCTCGGCGGCAGCATCTTGCTCGTGCACCGAGAGACCCGCGGCAAATGGGCGGAGTCTCGATGAGAGTCCCGTTCTTATACTGGCTGATCAGATCTGACTGTAGGCACTCTAGAAGCTTCTCTGCACCCCCACACTGGCTGTGTGTGCCCCTGAAGCCTCCAAACATCCCCCACACTGGGCGCGGCTCAGTGTGCCTTGGCACGCCCTTCTTCTAATGTCCCAGGAGCCAGGGTGCTCTGGGCCAAACAAAAGAAGCTGTTAGCGTCAAGTAGCAGAGGAAGAGGGAGATGTGCCATACTGAAGGAGGGAGGGGGATTTCAATCTGCCACACACACACACTGTCCAGTGGGTTTTCTGACACACACACTGTCCAATGGTGCTTGTGACACACACGCTGTCCAATGGGGTTCGTGACACAAACGCTGTCCAGTGGGTTTTGTAACACACACACGCTGTCCAATGGGCTTGTGACACACAAACGCAGTCCAATAGTGTTTGTGACACACACTCTGTCCCATGGGGTTTGTGACACACACACTGTCCAATGGGGATTGTGACACACACGCTGTCCAATGGGGTGTGTGACACAGACACTATCCAATGGGGATTGTGTCATACACACTGTCCAATGGGGACACTGTCCCTCCCAAAGGATTTTTCAAGGCAAGGGGAGGGGCTGTGATCACCGTCACCGTGGGAACGCCCCCCGCCACGTCAGCCGCTCTCTCGCAATGGCTGCCGGGCCTGCAGGGACTGGGACTCGACGGGAATCACGCTGTCCCTGAACGTTTCCCTCTGAGCTTCCTAATCTCGGCTGAACCTCGTGGTCGGCTGAACCCTGCCGGCTCGGCTCTCGCTGGGCTGGCTCCGATTAGATGACTGGGGTTTGTGACACATACACTATCCAATGGGGTTTGTGACACACACACTCTGTCCAATTGGGTTTGTGACACACACGCTGTCCAGTGGGTTTTGTGACACACAAACTGTCCAATGGGGATTGTGACACACAAAAGCTGCCCAATGAGATTTATGACACACATGCTGTCCAATAGGGTTAGTGACACACACACCCAGTCCAAAGGGTTTTGTGAGACACACGTGGGGTTTGACACACACACTCTGTCCAATGGCACTTGTGAACACACACGCTGTCCAATGGGGTTCGTGACACACACTCTGTCCAAATGTGTTTGTGACACACACACTGTCCAAAGGGGCTTGCGACGCACACGCTGTCCAATGGGGTTTGTGACACACACATTGTCCAATAGGTAATGTGACACACACAAGCTGTCCAATGGGGTTTGTGACACACACAGTGTCCACGTGGTTTGTGACACAGGCGCTTTCCAATGGGGTTTGTGACACGCACGCTGTCCATGGGTGTTTGTGACACACACACTGTCCAGTGGGTTTGTGACACACACACTGTCCAAAAGGGTTTGTGACACACACGATGTACAATGGGGTTTGTGACACGCACACTGTCCGTGGGTGTTTGTGACACACACGCTGTTCAGTGGGGTTTGTGACACACACACTGTCCAATGGGGTTTGTGACACACACAGTGTCCACGGGGGTTTGTGACACACACGCTGTCCAATGGGGTTTGTGACACACACACTGTCCAAAGGGTATTGTTACACACACACGCTGTCCAATGGTGTTTGGGACACACACGCTGTCCAATGGGTCTTGTGACACACACGCTGTGCAATGGTGTTTGTGACACACGCGCTGTCCAATGGGGTTTGTGACACACTCATTTTCTAATGGGTTTTGTGACACACACATGTTATCCAATGGGGTTTGTGACACACACGCTTACCAATTGGTTTTGTGACACACACGCAGTCCAAAGGTGTTTGTGACAAGCATGCTGTCCAAAGGGCTTTGTGACACACACAATCTGTCCAATGGTGCTTGTGACACACACGCTGTCCCATGGGGTTTGTGACACACACACTGTCCAATGGGGATTGTGACACACACACGCTGTCCAATGGTGTTTGTGACACACACTCTGTCCCATGGTGTTTGTCACATACAAACTGTCCAATGGGGTTTGTGACACACACACTGTCCAATGGGAATTGTGAAACACACACTGTCCTATCGGGTTTGTGACACACACGCTGTCCAATGGTGTTCGTGACACACATGCTGTTCAATGGGGTTTGTGAGACACACACTGTCCAATAGGTTTTGTGACGCACACACGCTATCCAATGGTGTTTGTGATACACACACTTTCTAATGGTGCTGGCGACACACACACTATACAATGGGGTTTGTGACACTCACACTCTGTCCAATGGTGCTTGTGACACACACGCTGTCCAGTGGGTTTTGTGACACACACACTCTCTCCAATGGGCTTGTGACACACACACTCTGTCCAATGGGCTTGTGACACACACGCTGTCCAATGGTGTTTGTGACACACATGCTGTCCAATTGTGTTTGTGACACACAGACTGCCCAATGGGGATTGTTACACAAACACGCTGTGCAATGGGGTTTTTGACACACAAACTGTCAAAAGGGTTTTATGACACACACACTGTCCAATAGGGTTTGTGACACTCACTCTGTCCAATGGGGCTTGTCACACACAGACTGTCCAATGGGGTTTGTAACACACACGCTATCCAGTGGGTTTTGTGACACACACACTATGTCCAATGGGCTTGTGACACACACACGCTGTCCTATAGTGTCTGTGACACACACTCTGCCCCATTGGGTTTGTGACAAAGACGCTGTCCAATGGCGATTGTGTCATACACACTGTCCAATAGGGTTTGTGACACACGCATGCTATCCAAAGGGGTTTGTGACACGCACACTTTCTAATCGGGTGTGTGACACACACACCCTGTGCAATGGGGTTTGCGAAACACACGCTGTCCAATGGGGATTGCGACACACACAGTGTCCATGGGGGTTTGTGACACAATCTCTGTCCAATGAGGTTTGTGACACACACACTGTCCAATGGGTATTGTGACACACACCCTGTGTAATGGGGTTTGTGACACACCCTGTCCAATGGGGATTGTGACACACATGCTCTCCAATGGGCTTTGTGACAAATACACTCTGTCCAATGGGGTTTGTGACACACACGCTGTCCAATGGGGTTTGTGACACACACGCTATCCAGTGGGTTTTGTGACACACACACTGTCCAATAGGGTTTGTGACACACACACTCTATCCAATGGGGTTTGTGAGACACACACGCTGTCCAATGGGGTTTGTGACACACACACTCTGTCCAATGGGCTTGTGACACACACACGCTGACCAACAGTGTTTATGAAACACACTCTGTCCCATGGGTTTTGTGACACACACACTGTCCAATGGGGATTGTGACACACACACGTTGTCCAATGGGTTTTGTGACACACACACTGTCCAAAGGGGTTTGTGACACACACGCTGTCCAGTGGGCTTTGTGACAATTACACTCTGTACAATGGGGCTTGTGACACACACGCTGTCCAATGGGGTTTGTCACACACATGCTATCCAGTTGGTTTTGTGACACATACACACTGTCCAATTGGGTTTGTGACACACACGCTATCCAATGGGGTTTGTGACACACATATGCTATCCAATGGGGTTTTGACACGCACACTTTACAATGGGGTTTGTGACACACACACGCACTGTCCCATAGGGTTTGTGACACACACGCTGTCCAATGGGGTTCGTGACACACACACTCACCAGGTGGGTTTGTGACACACACACGCTGTCCAGTGGGGTTTGTGACACACAAACTGTCCAATGGTGTTTGTGACACACACACTCTGTCAAATGGGGTTTGTGACACACACACGCTGTCCAATGGGGTTTGTGACACATACACTTTCCAATGGTGTATGTGACACACACGCTGTGCAATGGGGTTTGTGACAGAAATTCTCTCCAATGGGGTTTGTGACACAGACACTGTCCAATGCGTATTGTGACACACATGCTGTCCAATGGGGTTTGTGACACACACGCTGTCCAATGGGGTTTGTGACACACACAGTGTCCACGGTGGTTGGTGACACAAACTCTGTCCAATGTGGTTTGTGACACTCACGCTGTCCAATGGGCTTTGTGACACACGCACTCTGTCCAATAGGCTTGTGACACACACGCTGTCCAATGGTGTTTGTGACACACACACTGTCCAATGGGAACTGTGACACACACACTGTCCAAAGCGGTTTGAGACTCAATCGCTATGCAATGGGGCTTGTGACACTCACACTGTCAATGGATGTTTGTGACACACACGCTGTCCAGTGGGTATTGTCAGACACACACCGCCCATTGGGGTTTTGACACACACGCTGTCCACTTGGGATTGTGACACACACACAGTCCAGTGGGGTTTGTGACACACACACTGTCCAATGGCATTCGTGACACACACAGTGTCCACGGCGGTTTGTGAGACACACAATGTCAAAAGGTTTTGTGACACACACGATGTACAATCGTTTTTGTGACACGCACACTGTCCATGGGTGTTTGTTTCACACTCGCTGTCCAGTGGGGTTTGTGACACACACACTGTCCAATGGGGTTTGTGACACACACAGTGTTCACGGGGCTTTGTGACGCACATGCTGTACAATGGGTTTTGTGACACACACACTGTCCTATGGGTATTGTTACACACGCACGCTGTCCAATGGTGTTTGTGACATACAGGCTGTCCAATGGGCTTTGTGACAAACACAATCTGTACAATGGGTCTTGTGAAAACCACGCTGTCCAATGGGTTTTGTGAACACACACGCTATCCAATGGGGTTTGTGACACATACACTTTCCAATGGGGTTTGTGGCGCACACACGCTGTCCAATGGTGCTTGTGACACACATGCTGTCCAATGAAGTTCGTGACACTCACGCTGTCCAATGGTGTTTGTGACAGACACACTGTCCAATGGGGATTGTGACACAGACACGCTGTCCAATGGGGCTTGAGACACTCACACGGTCCAGGGGGGTTTTTGACACACACACTGTCCAATGGCCTTCGTGACACACACAGTGTCCACGGGGGTTTGTGACACACACGCTATCCAATGGGTTTGTGACACACACACACATTGTCCAATGGGGATTGTGACACACACACGCTGCCCAACGGTATTTGTGACACAAACGCAGTCCAATGGGTTTTGTGACACAGACGCTGTCCAATGGGGATTGTGACCTACACTCTGTCCAATAGAGTTTGTGACACACACACGCTATCCAATGGGGTTTGTGACACACATACTTTCTAATGGGGTTTTTGACACACACACGCTATCCAATGGGGTTTGTGACACATACACTTTCCAACGGGGTTAGTGAGACACACACTCTGTCCAATGGTGCTTGTGACACACACGCTGTCAAACGGCGTTCGTGACACACACTTAGTCCCATGGGGTTTGTGACACACACACTGTCCAATGGGGATTGTTACACACACACTATGTCCAATGGGGTTGGTGACACGCACACTGTCCATGAGTGTTTGTGACACACACGCTTTCCAATGGGGTTTGTGACACACACTGTCCAAAGGGGTTTGTGACAGACACGATGTCCAATGGGGTTTGTGACACGCACACTGTCCATGGGTGTTTGTGATACACACGCTGTCCAGTGGATTTTGTGACACACCCACTGTCCAGTGGGGTTTGTGACACAAACAGTGTCCACGGAGGTTGGTGAGACAAACTCTGTCCAATGGGGTTTGTGACACACACACACTGTCCAATGGGGTTTGTGACACACACGCTGTCCAATGAGGATTGTGGCACACACGCTGTCCAGTGAGGTTTGTGACACACACACTGTCCAATGGGGTTTGTGACACACACACGGTGTCCAACGGGGTTGTGACGCACATGCTGTCCAATGGGGATTGGAATACACACGCTGTCCAGTGGGGTTCGAGACACACACTCTGTCCAATAGGGTTTGTGACATCACACACACTATCCAATGGGGCTTGTGACACACACTCTTTCTAAAGGGGTTTTTGACACACATGCTATCCAATGGGTTTTGCGACACACACACTGTCCAATGTTGATTGTGATACACACACTCCGTCCAATGGTGTTTGTGACACACACAGTTTCCAATGGGGTCTGTGACACGCACACTTTCTAATGGGGTTTGTGAAACACACACGCTATCCAATGGGGTTTGTGACACACAGGCTGACCAATTGGGTTTGTTACACACAGACTCTTCAATAGTGTTTGTGACACGCATGCTGTCCAATGGGTTTTGTGACACACACACTGACCAGGAGGGTTTGTGACACACACAGGCTATCCAATGGGGTTTGTGACACATACACTTTCAAATGGGGTTTGTGACACACACACTCTGTCCAATGACGCTTGTGATACACACGCTGTCCAATGGGGTTCGTGACACACACTCTGTACCATGGGGTTTGTGACACACACACTGTCCAATGGGGATTGTGACACACACACGCTGTCCAATGGGGTTTGTGACACACACGCTTTCCAATGGGGTTCGTGACACACACACTATCCAGTGGGGCTTGTGACACTCACACTGTCCATGGGTGTTTGTGACACACACGCTGTCCAGTGGGTTTTGGCACACGCACACTGTCCAGGGGGTATGTGACACACACACTGTCCAATGGCGTTCGTGACACACACAGTGTCCATGGGGGTTTGTGACTCTCAAGCTATGCAATGGGATTTGTGACACACACACAGATTCTCCAATGGGGACTGTGACACACACACGCTGTCCAATGGTGTTTTTGACACACACGCTGTCCAATGGGGTTTGTGACACAGACGCTGTCCAATGGGGATTGTGACCTACACACTGTCCAATAGGGTTTGTGACACATACACTCTGTCCAATGGGGATTGTGACACACACACTCTGTCCAATAGGTCTTGTGAAACACAAGCTGTCCAATGGGGTTCGTGACACACACGCTTTCCAGTGGGGTTTGTGACACACAGTGTCCAATAGGGTTTGTGACATCACACACATTATCCAATGGGATTTGTGACACACACTATTTCAAAAGAGGTTTCTGACACACACGCTATCCAATGGGTTTTGTGACACACACACTGTGCAATGGGGATTGTGACACACACACGCTGTCCAATGATGTTTGTGACACACAATCTTTCCAATGGGGTTTGTGACACACTCGATGACCAATTGGGTTTGTTACACACAGACTGTCCAATATTGTTTTTGACACGCATGCTGTCCAATGGGTTTTGTGACACACACACTGAACAGGAGGGTTTGTGACACACACAGGCTATCCAATGGGTTTTGTGACACATACACTTTGCAATGGGGTTCGTGACACACACTCTGTCCCACGGGGTTTGTGACACACACACTGTCCAATGCGGAATGTGACACACACGCTGTCCAATGGGGTTTGTGACACACACATTATCCGAAGAGGTTTGTGACACACACGCTGACCAATGGGGCTTTTGACACACCCACTATCCAATGGGGTTTGTGACACACACGCTGCCAATGGGGTATGTGACACACACACTCTGTCCAATAGGGATTGTGACACACAGAATTTCTAATGCTGTTCGTGACACACACACTATCCAATGGGTTTTGTGACACACACACTTTCCCATGGGGTTTGTGACACACACACTGTCCAATGCAGAATGTGACACACACGCTGTCCAATTGGGATTGTGACATACACACTGTCCAATAGGGTTTATGACACACACATGCTATCCAATGGGGTTTGTGACACACATGCTGTCCAATGGGGATTTTGACACACACGCTGTCCAATGGGGTTTGTAACACATACAATCTGTCCAATGGGGCTTGTGACACACACTCTGTCCAATGGAGTTTGTGACCCACACAAAGTCCAATGGGGATTGTGACACTCACGATGTCCAATGTGGTTTGTGACCCACAGGTTGTCCAATGGGTATTGTGACACACACGCTGTCCAATGGGGTTTGTGACACACAGACTCTGTCCAATAGGTCTTGGGACACACAAGCTGTCTAATGGGGATTGTGACACACACACGCTGTCCAATGGTGTTTGCGACACACACACTGTCCAATAGGGTTTGTGACATCACACACGCTATCCTATGGGTTTTGTTCCACACACACTGTCTAATGGTGATTGTGACACACACGCTGTCCAATGGTGTTTGTGACACACACGCTTTCCAATGGGGTTTGTGACACGCACACTTTCTAATGGGGTTTATGACACACACGGTTACCAATTGATTTTGTTACCCACACACTCTCCAATGGGGTTTGTGACACACACAGTCTGTCCAATGGCGCTTGTGACAAACACTCTGCCCAGTCGGGTTCCTGATACACACTGTGTCCCATGGGTTTTGTGACACACACACTGTCCAATGGGGATTGTGACACTCACACCCTGTCCAATGGGGTTTGTGACACAGACACTTTCCAAAGGGGTTTTTGACACACACGATGTCCAATGGCGTTTGTGACACGCACAATGTCCATGGGTGTTTGTGACACACACGCTGTCAAGTGTCGTTTGTGACACACACACTGTCCAAAAGGGTTTGTTACACGCACGATGTACAATGGGGTTTCTGACACGCACACTGTCCATGGGTATTTGCGACACATACGCTGTCCAATGGGGTTTGTGACACACACACTGTCCAATGGTGTTTGTGACACACACAATCTGTCCAATGGGTCTTGTGACATAAACACACTGTCCAATGGGGTTTGCGACACACACAAAGTCCACTGGGGTTTCGACACACACGCTGTCCACTGGGGATTGTGAAACACACACTGTCCAGGGGGGTTTGTGACACACGCACTGTCCAATTACGTTCGTGAAACACACAGTGTCCACGGGGGTTTGTGACACACACGCTGTCCAATGGGCTTTGTGACACACACACTTTGTTTAATGGGTCTTGTGAAAAACACGCTGTCCAATGGGGCTTGAGACATACACACAGTCCAAACAGGTTTGTGACACATACCCTGTCCAATTGGTTTTGTGACACACACACTCTGTCCAATGGGCTTGTGACACACATGGTGTCCAATGGGTATTTTGACACACACGTTGACCAATGGGGTTTGTGACACACACACTCTGTCCAATAGGTCTTGTGAAACACAAGCTGTCCAAAGGGGTTCGTGACACACACGCTTTCCATTGGGGTTTGTGACACACACATGCTGTCCAATGGGGTTTGTGACACACACGCTGTCCAATGGGGATTGTGACACACACGCTGTCCAATCGGGTTTGTGACACATACACTCTGTCCAAGGGGGATTGTGACACACACACGCTGTCCAATGGGTTTTATGACACACACACTGTCCAATGTGTTTTGTGACACACACACTCTGTCCAATAGGTCTTGTGACACACAAGCTGTCCAAAGGGGTTCGTGTCACACACGCTGTCCAGTGGGGTTTGTGACACACACTGTCCAATAGGGTTTGTGACATCACACACGCTATCCAATGGTGTTTGAGACACACAGTCTTTCTAATGGGGTTTGTGACACACACGCTATCCAATGGGTTTTGTGACACACACACTGTCCAATGGGGATTGTGACACACACATTGTCCACGGGGGTTTGTGACACACACGCTATCCAATAGGGTTTGTGACACACTCACTGTCCAATGGGTATTGTTAAACACAAACTCTGTGCAATGGGGTTTGTGACAAACACACTGTCCAATGGGGTTTATGACACACACTGTCCAATGGGGTGTGTGATACACACACTCTGTCCAATAGTGTTTGTGACACACATACGCTATCCAATGGTTTTTGTGACACACGCACTCTGTCCAATGGGTCTTGTGAAAAACACGCTGACCAATGTGGTTTGTGAACACACACGATGTCCCGTGGGTTTTGTGACACAGACACTGTCCAATAGGGTTTGTGACACAGACACGCTATCGAATAGATTTTGTGACACACAAACTGTCCAAAGGGGATTGTGAAACACACACGCTGTCCAATGGGGTTTATGACACAGACGCTGTCCAATGGGGATTGTGACCTACACACTGTCCAATAGGGTTTGTGACACACACACGCTATCAAATGGGGTTTGTGACACACACTCTTTATAATGGGGTTTGTGACATACACACGCTATCCAATGGGGTTTGTGACACACACACCGTCCAATGGGGTTTGTAACACACACAGTGTCCACGGGGGTATGTGACACAAACTCTGTCCAATGGGGTTTGTGCCACACACGCTGTCCAGTGCTGTTTGTGACACATACACACTGTCAATGTGATTTGTGACACACACGCTGTCCAATGGGGATTGTGACACACACGCTGTCCAATGGGTTTGTGACACACACACTCTATCAAATGGGCTTGTGACACACACGCTGTCCAATGGGGTTTGTGTACACACACACTGTCAAAAGGGGTTTGTGACACACACGCTATCCAATGAGGTTTGTGACACTCAGGCTGTCCATGGGTTTTTGTGACACACACGCTATCCAATGGGTTTTGTGAAATACACACTGTCCAATGGGGTTTTGACACACACACTGTCCACTGGGGATTGTGACACACACACTGTCCAGTGGTGTTTGTGACACACACACTGTCCAATGGGGTTTGTGACACACACACTGTCCAATAGGGTTTGTGACACACACACTCTATCAAATGGGTTTTTTGACACTCACACTTTATAATGGGGTTTGTGACACCCACACGCTATCCAATGGGGCTTGTGACACACACGCTGTCCAGTGGGTTTTGTGTCACACACATTGTCCAATGGGGTTTGTGACACACTCGCTCTCCAGTGGGTTTTGTGACACACGCACTGTCCAATAGGGTTTGTGACACACACACACTATCCAATGGGGTTTGTGACACGTACACTTTCCAATGGGGTTTGTGACACCACACTCTGTCCAATGGAGCTTGTGACACACACGCTGTCCAATGGGGTTCGTGACACACACACGCTGTCCAATGGGGTTTGTGACACACACACACTGTCTAAAGGGGTTTGTGACACACACGATGTCCAATGGGGTTTGTGACACGCACGCTGTCCACGGGGGTATGTGACACACACGCTGTTCAATGGGGTTTGTGACACACTCACTGTCCAATAGGGTATGTGCCACACACACGCTATCCAATGGGGTTTGTGACACATACACTTTCAAAAGGGGTTTGTGACACACACACACTTTCCAATGGTGCTTCTGACACACACGCTGTCCAATGGGATTCGTGACACACACGCTGTCCAGTGGGTCTTGTGACACAAACACTCTGTCCAATGGGCTTGTGACAAATACGCTGTCCAATGATATTTGTGACACACACACTGTCCAATAGGGTTTGTGACACAGACACACTGTCCAATGGGGTTCGTGACACACACTCTGTCCCATTGGGTTTGTAACACACACGCTGTCCAATGGGGATTGTGACACACACACGCTGTCCAATGGGGTTTGTGACACACACAAACTCTCTAAAGGGATTTGTGACACACACGCTGTCCAATAAGGATTGTGACACGCATACGCTGACCAATGGGGTTTGTGACACGCACACTGTCCGAAAGGGTTTGTGACACACACGATGTACAATAGGGTTTGTGACACGCACACTGTCCACGGGAGTTTGTGACACACACGCTGTCAAGTGCGGTTTGTGACACGCACACTGTCAAAAGGCATTTGTGACACGCATACTGTCCATGGGTGTTTGTGACACACACTCTGACCAATGGGGTTTTGACACACGCGCTGTCCACTGCGGTTTGTAACACACACACTTTCCAGGGGTGTTTGTGAAACATACGCTGTCCAGTGGGTTTTGTGACACACAAACTGTCCAATAGGGTTTGTGACACAGACACGCTGTCCAATGGTGTTATTTACACACACGCTGTCCAATGGGGTTTGTGACACAGACGCTTTCCAATGGGGATTGTAACCTACCCACTGTCCAATAGGGTTTATGACACGCACACTTTATAATGGGGTTTGTGACATACACACGCTGTCCAATGGTGTTTGTGACACACACGCTGTCCAATGGGGATTGTGACAAACACGCTGTCCAATGGGGTTTATTAAACATACGCTTTCCAATGGGGTTTGTGATATGCAATCTCTGTCCAATGGGGTTTGTGACAGACACGCTGTCCAGTGGAGTTTGTGACACACATATTCTGTCCAATGGGGTTTCTGACACACACACTGCCCAAAGGAGTTTGTGACACACACACTGTCTAAAGGGGTTTGTGACACACAGACACTGTCCAAAGGGGATTGTGAAACACACACGCTGTCCAATGGGGTTTGGGACACACACACTGCCCAAAGGAGTTTGTGAAACACACGCTGTCCAATGGGGTTTGTGACACACACACTATCCCATGGGGATTGTGTCACACACTCTGTCTAATGGGGTTTGTGACACACACACTGTCCAATGGCGTTCGTAGACGCATACAGTGTGCACGGGGGCTTGTGACACACATGCTGTCCAATTCGAATTGTGACACACACACGCTATCCGATGGGGTTTGTGAAACAAACACTTTCTAATGGGGTTTGTGACACACACGCTATCCAATGGGTTTTGTGACATTCACACTCTGTCCAATGGTGCTTGTGACACACACGCTGTCCAATGGGGTTCGTGACACACACGCTGTCCTATGGGTTTCGTGACACACACACTTTCCAATAGGGTTTTTGACACGCACACGCTATCCAATGGGGTTTGTGACACACACTCTATCCCATGGGGTTTGTGACACACACATGCTATCCAATGGCGTTTGTGACACACATACTTTCCAATGGGGATTGTGACACAAACACTGTCCAATGGGGTTTGTGACGCACACACTGTCTAATGGGTACTGTGACAGACGCACACTGTCCAATGGGGTATGTGACACACACACTGTTCAATGGGGTTTGTGGCACACACACTATCCAGTGGGGTTTGTGACACTCACACTCTGTCCAATGGTGCTTGTTACACACACTCAGTCCCATCGGGTTTGCGACACACACACTGTCCAATGGGAATTGTGACACACACACGCTGTCCAATGGTGTTTGTGACACACACTCTCGCCAGTTGGTTTTCTGACACACACACTGTCTAATTGGATTTGTGACACATACACTCTGTCCAATGGGGCTTGAGACAGACACGCTGGACAGTGTGTTTTGTGACACACACACTGTCCAATAGGGTTTGTGACACACACACGCTATCCAATGGGGTTTGTGACACATACACTTTCCAAAGGGGTTTGTGACACCGCACTCTGTCCAAAGGTGCTTGTGACACACACGCTGTCCAATGGGGTTTGTGACACACACTCTGTCCCATGGGGTTTGTGACACACACATGCTATACAATGGGGTTTGTGACACACATACTTTCTAATGGGGTTTGTGACACACACATGCTATCCAATGTGGTTTGTGTCACACACTCTCCAATGGGGTTTGTGAAACTCACACGCTGTCAAATGGTGTTTGTGACAGGCATGCTGTCCAATGGTTTTCTAAACACACACTGACCAGGAGGGTTTGTGACACACACACGCTATCCAATGGGGTTTCTGACACACACGCTGTCCAATGGGGTTCGTGACACACACGCTATCCAGTGGGTTTTGTAACACACACACTCTGTCCAATGGGCTTGTGACACACACGCTGTCCAATGGTGCTTGTGACACACACGCTGTCCAATTGTGTTTGTGACACACACACGCTGTCCAATGGGGTTTGTGAAACACAAAATGGCAAAAGGGTTTTATGACACACACACTGTCCAATAGGGTTTGTGACACTCACACTGTCCAACGGTGTTTGTGACACAGACGCTATCAAGTGTTTTTTGTGACACACATATTATCCAATAGGGCTTTGACAGACACGCTTTCCACTGGGGATTGTGACATACACACTGAACAGGGGTGTTTGTGACACACACGCTCTCCAACTGGGTTTTGACACAAATGCTATCTAATGGGGTTTGTGAAACAAACTCTGTCCAATGAGGTTTCTGACACACACACTGTCCAATGGGTATTGTGACACACACACCCTGTCCAATGGGGTTTGTGACACACACGCTGTCCAATGGGCTTTGTGACAAATACACTCTGTCCAATGGGGCTTGTGACACACACGCTATCCAGTGCGTTTTGTGACACACACACTGTCCAATAGGGTTTGTGACACACACGCGCTATCCAATGGGGTTTGTGACACATACACTTTCCAAAGGGGTTTGTGACACACACAGTCTGTCCAATGGTGCTTGTGACACACACGCTGTCTAAAGGGGTTCGTGACACACACGCTGTCCAGTGTGTTTTGTGACAGACACACTCTGTCCAATGGGTTTGTGACACACACACGCTGTCCTATAGTGTTTGTGACACACACTCTGTCCCATTGAGTTTGAGACAAAGACCCTGTCCAATGGGGATTGTGTCATACACAATGTCCAATAAGGTTTGTGACACACACATGCTATCCAATGGGGTTTGTGACACACACACTGTCCAATGGGGTTTGTGACACACACACTGTGTCCACTGGGGATTGTGACACAAACACGCTGTCCAATGGGGTTTGTGACACACACATTTTTCAAAGGGGTTTGTGACACACACGTTATCCAATGGGGTTTGTGGCACGCACACTGTCCATGGGTGTTCGTAACACACACGCTGTCCAATGGTGTTTGTGATACACACACTGTCCAAAGGGCTTTGTGACACACACGATGTCCAATGGGGTTTGTGACGCTCACTTTCCAATCGGGTTTGTGACACACACACACTGTCCAATGTTGTTTGTGACACGCATGGTGTCCAATGAGTTTTCTGACACACACACAGTAACCAGGAGGGTTCGTGACACACACATGCTATCCAATGGGGTTTGTGACACATACACTTTCAAATGGGGTTTGTGACACACACGTTGTCCAATGGGGTTTGTGTCACCCACACTGTCCATGGGTGTTTGCGACACACACGCTGTCCAATGGTGTTTGTGACACACACACTGTCCAAAGGCGTTTGTGACACACACGTTGCCCAATGGGGTTTGTGACACGCACACTGTCTATGATTGTTTGTGACACACATCCTGTGCAATGGGGTTTATGACACACACGCTGTCCAAAGGGGATTGTGACACACACAGTGTCCACGGGGGTTTGTGACACAAACTCTGTCCAATGAGGTTTGTGACACACACACTGTCCAATGGGGATTGTGACACACACACATTATCCAATGGGATTTGTGACACAAACACTGTCCAAAGGGGTTTGTGACACACACGCTGTCCAGTGGGCTTTGTGACAAATACACTCTGTACAATGGGGCTTGTGACACACACACTGTCCAATGGCATCTGTGACACACACGCTATCCAGTGGGTTTTGTGTCACACACACTCTGTCCAATGGGCTTGTGACATACACACGCTGTACAATGGGGTTTGTGACACACAATATGTCCTATGCGGTTTGTGACACGCACTCTGTCCATGGGCGTTTGTGATACACACGCTGTCCAGTGGGGTTTGTGACACACACACTGCCCAGTGGGGATTTTGACACCACACACTGTCCAATGGTGCTTTTGACACACACACGCTATCCAATGGGGTTTGTGACATGCATACTTTCTAATTGGGTTTGTGACACACACACTCTATCAAATGGGGATTGTGACACAAACACAATGTCCAATGGGGTATGTGACACACACGCTGTCTAAAGGGGATTGTGACACAACACTCTATCCAACGGTGCTTGTGACACACACGCGGTCTAATGGGGTTCGTTACACACACGCTGTCCAGTGGGTTTTGTGACACACACACTCTGTCCAATGGGCTTGTGAGACACACACGCTGACCAATAGTGTTTGTGACACACACTCTGTCCCAAGGACTTTGTGACACACACACTGTCCAATGGGGTTTGTGACACACACTCTGTTCAAAGGGGTTTGTGACACACAGGCTGTCTAACGGGGTTTGTGACACACACACACTGTCCAATGGGTATTGTTACACACACACGCTGTCCAATGGGTCTTGTGAAAAACAAGCTGTCCAATGTGGTTTGTGAACACACACAAGCTATCCAATGGGGTTTTTGACACATACACTTTCCAATGGGGTTTGTGACATACACACTCTGTCCAATGGGCTTGTGACACACACGCTGTCCATGGGTGTTTGTGACACACACTTTGTCCAGTGGGTTTTGTGACACACACACTGTCCAATGGGGATTGTGACACACACACGCTGTCTAATGGTGTTTGTGACACACACACTGTCCAAAGGGGTTTGTGTCACACACGCTGTGTAATGGGGTTTGTGACACACACACTCTGTATAATGGGGCTTGTGACACACACACACTATCCAATGGGGTTTGTGACACACAATCTGTCCAATGGTGCTTGTGACACACACACTGTCCAATGGGGTTCGTGACACACACACTGTCCAGTGGGTTTTGTGACGCACACACTCCGTCCAATATTGTTTGTGACACAAACTTTGTTCATGGGGTTTGTGACACAACCACTGTCCAATGAGGATTGTGACACAGACACGCTGTCCATTGGGGTTTGTGACACAACCACTGTCCAGTGAGGATTGTGACACACACACGCTGTCTAATGGGGTTTGTGACACACACATCACTGTCCAATGGGTATTTTGACACACACACGCTGTCAAATGGGGTATATGACACACACGCTGTCCAATGGGGTTTGTGACACACACACGCTATCCATTGGGGTTTATGACACACACGCTGTCGAATGGGTTTTGCGACACACACACTCTGTCCAATAGGGTTTGTGACACACATTCTTTCTAATGAGGTTTTTGACAAACACACGCTATCCAATGGGGTTTGTGACTCACACTTTCCAATAGGGTTTGTGAAACACACACGCTGTCCCATGGGGTTTCGGACACACAGGCTGACCATTTGGGTTTGTTACACACACACTGACCTATGGTGTTTGTGACACGCATGCTGTCCAATGGGGTTTGTGACACAGAATCTGTCCAATGGGGTTTGTGACACACACACTCTGTCCAATGGGGTTTGTGACACACACACGCTGTCCAATGAGGTTTGTGACACACACACACTGTCCAGTGGGGTTTTTGACACACACTCTGTCCCATGGGGTTTGTGACACACACGCTGACCATTTGGGTTTGTTACACACACACTATCCAATGGTGTTTATGACACGCTTGCTGTCCAATTGGTTTTGTGACACACACACTGACCAGGAGGGTTTGTTGACACACACACGCTGTCCCATGGGGTTTGTTACACACACACTGTCTAATGGTGCTTGTGACATACACGCTGTCCAACGGGGTTCGTGACACACAATCTTTCTAATGAGGATTGTGACACACACGCTGTCCAATGGGCTTTGTGACACATACACTCTCTCCAATGGGTCTTGTGACACACACGCTGTCCAATGGGGTTTGTGACAAACACGTTGTCCAATGGGGTTTGTGACACGCACACTGTCCATCGTGTTTGTGACACACACGCTGTCCAATAGTGTTTGTGACACACACACGGTCCAAAGGTTTTTGTGCCACAAACTATGTCCAATGAGGCTTGTGGCACACACACTTTCCAATGGGTATTGTGACACACACACCCTGTCCAATGGGATTTGTGACACATAGGCTGTCCAATGGGGATTGTGACACACACTCTGTCCTATGGTGTTTGTGAAACACACACTGTCCAAAGGTTTTTGTGACACACACGATGTCCAATGGAGTTTGTGACACAAACTCTCTCCCATGGTGTTTGTGAACACACACACTGTCCAATGGGGTTTGTGACGCGCACACTGTCCATGGGTGGTTGTGACACACACGCTGTCGATTGGAGTTTGTGACACGCACACTGTCCAATGGGGTTTGTGACACACAGTGTCCAAGGGGGTTTGTGACACAAACTCTGTCCAATGAGGTTTGTGACACACACTGTGTCCACGGGGGTTTGTGACACAAACTCTGTCAAATGAGGTTTGTGACACACACACTGTCCAATGGGTATTGTGACACACACACCCTGTGCATTGGGGTTTGTGACACACACGCTGTCTAACGGGGATTGTGACACACACGCTGTCCAATGGGCTTTGTGACGAATACACTCTGTCCAATGGGGCTTGTGACACACAGGCTGTCCAATGGGGTTTGTGACACACACGCTATCCAGTGGGTTTTGTGACACACACAATGTCCAATAGGGTTTGTGACACACACACGCTATCCATTGAGGTTTTTGACACATACACTTTCCAATGGGGTTTGCAACACCACACTCTGTCCAATGGTGCTTGTGACACACACGCTGTCCAATGGGGTTTGTGACACGAACGCTCTTTACAATGGGCTTGTGACACACACACGCTGTCCAATGGGGTTTGTGACATACACACTGTCCATGGGTGTTTCTGATACACACGCTGTCCAGAGGGGTTTGTGAAACACACACTGACAATGGGGACTGTGACACACACACGGTGTCCAATGGGGTTTGTGACACACACGCTGTCCAAAGGGGCTTGTGACACACAGGCTATCCAATGGGGTTTGTGACGCACACACTGTCCAATGGGGTTTGTGACACACACACTGTCCAATGGGGTTTGTGACACATACACTCTGTCTAATGGTGCTTGTGACACACACGCTGTCCAATAGGATTCGTGACACACAAGCTGTCCAGTGGGTTTTGTGAAACAGACACTCTGTCCAATGGGCTTGTGACATACACACGCTGTCCAATGGGGTTTGTGATACACACACTGTCCAAAGGGGTTTGTGACACACAATATGTCCTATGGGGATTGTGACACTCACACTGTCCATGGGTGTTTATGACACACTGGATGTCCAGTGGGTTTTGTGACACACACTCCGTCCCATGGGGTTTGTGACACACACGCTGTCCAGTGGGGTTTGTGACACAAACTCTGTCCAATGGGGTTTGTGAGACACACACTGTCCAATGGTCATTTGTGACACACACACGCTGTCCCAAAGTTTTTTGTGACAAACACACTGTCCAAAGGGGTTTGTGATACACACGCTTTCTAATGGGGTTTGTGACTCACCCACTCTGTCCAATGGGGCTTGTGACACGCAAGCTGTCCAATGGGGTTCGTGACAGACACTCTGTCCCATGGGGTTTGTGACACACACACTGTCCAATGGGGATTGTGATACACACACTGTCCAAAGGGGTTTGTGGCACACATGATGTCCAGTGGGGTTTGTGACACACACACTGTCCATGGGTGTTTGTGACACACACAGTGTCCACGGGGGTTTGTGACACAAACTATGTCCAATGAGGTTTGTGGCACACACACTGTCCAGTGGGTATTGTGACACACACACCCTGTCCAATGGGATTTGTGACACATACGCTGTTCAATGGTGTTTGTGACACACACGCTGTCCAAAGGGGTTTGTGACACACGCGCTGTCCAATGGTGTTTGTGACACACACACTGTCCAAAGGGGTTTGTGACGCACACACTGTCCAATGGGGTTTGTGACACACACACTGTCCAATGGGGTTTGTGACACATACACTCTGTCTAATGGTGCTTGTGACACACATGCTGTCCAATAGGATTCGTGACACACAAGCTGTCCAGTGGGTTTTGTGAAACAGACACTCTGTCCAATGGGCTTGTGACATACACACGCTGTCCAATGGGGTTTGTGATACACACACTGTCCAAAGGGGTTTGTGACACACAATATGTCCTATGGGGATTGTGACACGCTAACTGTCCATGGATGTTTGTGATACACACGCTGTCCAGTGGGGTTTGTGACACACACACTGTCCAATGGGGATTGTGCCATACACACGCTGTCCAATGGGGTTTGTGGTACACACACTCTCCAAAGGGGTTTGTGACATACAATATGTCCTATGGGGTTCGTGACACGCATACTGTCCATGGGTGTTTGTGATACACACGTTGTCCAGGGGGGTTTGTGACACTCACACTGTCCAATGGGGATTGTGACACACACACGCTGTCCAGTGGGGTTTGTGACTCACACACTGTCCATGGGTGTTTGTGACACACACGTTGTCTAGTGTAGTTTGTGACACACACACTGTCCAATGGGGTTTGTGACACACACAGTGTCCACGGGGGTTTGTGGCACAAACTCTGTCCAATGAGGTTTCTGGCACACACACTGTCCAGTGGGTATTGTGACACACACACCCTGTCCAAAGGGGTTTGTGACACATACGCTGTCCAATGGGGATTGTGACACACACGCTGTCCAATGGGATTTGTCACACATACACTCTGTCCAATGGGGCTTGTGACACACACAGTGTCCACGGGGGTTTCTGACACAAACTCTGTCCAATGAGATTTGTGACACACACACTGTCCAATGGGTATTGTGACACAAACACTCTGTTCAATGGGTCTTGCGACACACACTCCCTGTCCAATAGTGTTTGTGACAAACACTCTGTCCCATTGGGTTTGTGACAAAGATGCTGTCCAATGAGGATTGTGTCATACACACTGTCCAATAGGGTTTTTGACGCACACAATGTCCAAATGGGTTTGTGACACACACTGTCCAATGGGTATTGTGACACACACACCCTGTCCAATAGGGTTTGTGACACATACGCTGTCCAATGGAGATTGTGACACTCACGCTGTCCAATGGGATTTGTGACACACACAGTCTGTCCAATGGGGCTTGTGACACACACTCTGTCCAATGGGGTTTGTGAAACACACACTGTCCAAAGGGGTTTGTGACACACACCTTTTCCAATGGGGTTTGTGGCACGCACACTGTACATGGGTGTTTCTGACACACACGCTGTCCAGGGGGTTTTGTGACACACACACTCTGTCCAATGGGCTTGTGACACACACACGCTGTGCAATAGTGTTTGTGACACACACTCTGTCCCAAGGGATTTGTGACACACACACTCTCCAATGGGTATTGAGACACACACACGCTGTCCAATGGGGTTTGTGACACACACACTGTCCAAAGGGGTTTGTGACACAGAGGCTATCTAATGGGTTTTGTGACACACACAGTGTCCAAAGGGTATTGTTACACACACACGCTGTCCAATGGTTTTTATGACACACACGCTGTGCAATGGGGATTGTGAGACACACACTGTCGAATGGGCTTTGTGACACACACACTCTGTCCAATGGGTCCTGTGAAAAACACGCTGGCCAATGTGGTTTGTGAACACACACGCTGTCCAATGGGGTTTGTGACACACACACGCTATCCAATGGGGTTTGTGACACATACACTCTGTCTAATGGTGCTTGTGACACACACGCTGTCCAATAGGATTCGTGACACACAAGCTGTCCAGTGGGTTTTGTGAAACAGACACTCTGTCCAATGGGCTTGTGACA
Organism: Columba guinea; assembly: GCA_032206185.1. NCBI lineage: Eukaryota > Metazoa > Chordata > Aves > Columbiformes > Columbidae > Columba > Columba guinea. The sequence goes on from JAVLUU010000005.1 coordinate 461,609, forward strand.
TACACACGCTGTCCAATGGGGTTTGTGATACACACACTGTCCAAAGGGGTTTGTGACACACAATATGTCCTATGGGGATTGTGACACGCTAACTGTCCATGGATGTTTGTGATACACACGCTGTCCAGTGGGGTTTGTGACACACACACTGTCCAATGGGGATTGTGCCATACACACGCTGTCCAATGGGGTTTGTGGTACACACACTCTCCAAAGGGGTTTGTGACATACAATATGTCCTATGGGGTTCGTGACACGCACACTGTCCATGGGTGTTTGTGATACACACGTTGTCCAGGGGGGTTTGTGACACTCACACTGTCCAATGGGGATTGTGACACACACACGCTGTCCAGTGGGGTTTGTGACTCACACACTGTCCATGGGTGTTTGTGACGCACACGTTGTCTAGTGTAGTTTGTGACACACACACTGTCCAATGGGGTTTGTGACACACACAGTGTCCACGGGGGTTTGTGGCACAAACTCTGTCCAATGAGGTTTCTGGCACACACACTGTCCAGTGGGTATTGTGACACACACACCCTGTCCAAAGGGGTTTGTGACACATACGCTGTCCAATGGGGATTGTGACACACACGCTGTCCAATGGGATTTGTCACACATACACTCTGTCCAATGGGGCTTGTGACACACACTCTGTCCAATGGGGTTTGTGACACACACGCTATCCAGTGGGTTTTGTGACACACACACTGTCCAATAATGTTTGTGACACACACACGCTCTCCAATGGGGTTTGTGACACACACACTGTCCAAAGGGGTTTGTGACACACACGTTGTCCTATGGGGTTTGTGACACACACACTGTCCAAAGGGGTTTGTGACACACAGGTTGTCCAATGGGGTTTGTGACACACACGCTGTCCAATGGTGTCTGTGACACACACAGTGTCCACGTGGGTTTGTGACACAAACTCTATTCAATGAGGTTTGTGGCATACACACTGTCCAATGGGGATTTTGACACACACACGCTGTCCAATGGGGTTTGTCACACATACGCTGTCCAATGGGATTTGTGACATACAATCTGTCCCATGGGGTTTGTGACACACACACGCTATCCAATGGGGTTTGTGACTCACACTTTCCAACAGGGTTTGTGACACACACACACTGTCCAATGGGTATTGTGACACACACACCCTGTACAATGGGGTTTGTGACACATTCGCCGTCCAATAGGGATTGTGACACACAATCTGTCCAATGGGTTCCGTGACACACACACTGTCCAATAGGGTTTGTGACACACACACGCTGTCCAATGGGGTTTGTGACACACACACTGTCCAAAGGGGTTTGTGACACACACGTTGCCCAATGGGGTTTGTGACACGCACACTGTCCATCGTGTTTGTGATTCACAGGATGTCCAATGGGGTTTGTGACACGCACACTGTCCATGGTTGTTTGTGACACACACAGTGTCCACGGGGGTTTGTGACACAAACTCTGTCCAATGAGGTTTGTGACATACACACTGTCTAATGGGTATTGTGACACACACACCCTGTCCAATGGGGTTTGTGACACACACGCTGTCTAATGGGGTTTGTGACACACACACTGTCCAATGGGGATTTTGACACACACACCCTGTGCAATGGGGTTTGTGACACACATGCTGACCAATGGGGATTGTGACACACACACTGTAAAAAGGGGTTTGTGACACGCACACTGTCCATGGGTATTAGTGACACACTGGCTGTCCAATGGGGTTCGTGACACACACGCTTTCCAGTGGGTTTTGTGACACACACATTCTGTCCAATTGGCTTGTGACACACATGCTGTCCAATGGTGTTTGTGAACACACACACTGTAAAATGGGGATTGTGACATACACACGATGTCCAATGGAGATTGAGACACACACTGTCCAAAGGGATTTGTGACACACACGCTATCCAAAAGGTTTTGTGACACCCACACTGTCCAATGGGTACTGTTACACACACACGCTGTCTAATGGTCTTTGTGACACACACGCTGACCAATATGGGTTTGTTACACACACACGCTGTCCAATGGGGTTTGTGACTCAAACTCTGTCCAATGGGGTTTGTGACACATACACTGTCCAATGGGGTTTGTGACACACACACTGTCCAAAGGGGTTTGTGACACACACGCAGTCCAATGGCATTTGTGACACACACTGTCCAATGGGGTTTCTGACACACACGCTGTCCAATGGGTGTTTGTGACACACACGCTGTGCAATGGGGTTCGTGACACACACACTATACAGTGGGTTTTGTGACACACACACTCTGTCCAATGGGCTTGTGACACACACGCTGTCCAATAGTATTTGTGACACACACACTGTAAAATGGGGATTGTGACATACACACGATGTCCAATGGAGAATGAGACACACACTGTCCAAAGGGATTTGTGACACACACGCTATCCAAAGGGTTTTGTGACACTCACACTGTCCAATGGGTACTGTTACACACACAAGCTGTCTAATGGTCTTTGTGACACACACGCTGACCAATATGGGTTTGTTACACACACACGCTGTCCAATGGGGTTTGTAACACACACACTGTCCAATGGGGATTGTGACACACACACGCTGTCCAATGGGATTGTGACACACACACTGTTCAAAGGGGTTTGTAACACACACGCTGTCCAATGGGGTTTGTGAAACACACGCTGTCCAACAGTGTTTGTGACACACATTCTGTCCCATGGGGTTTGTGACACACACACTTTCTAATGGGGTTTGACACACACACACGCTATCCAATGGGGTTTGTGACACGCAAACTTTCCAATGGGCTTTGTGACACACACTCGCTGTCCCATGATGTTTGTGACACACGCTGTAAAAAGGTGTTTGTGACACGCATGCTGTCCAATGCGTTTTGTGACACACACACTGTCCAGGAGGGTTTGTGACACACACACGGTATCCAATGGGGTTTGTGACACATACCCTTTCCAATGGGCTTTGTGTCACACACACTCTGTCCAATGGCGCTTGTGACACACATGCTGTCCAATGGGGTTAGTGACACACACTCTGTCCCATGGGGTTTTTGACACACACACTGTCCAATGGGGATTTTGACATACACACGCCGTCCAATGGGGTTTGTAACACGCACACTGTCCATTTGTGTTTGTGACACACACGCTGTCTGATGGGGTTCGTGAGACACACACTATCCAGTGGGGTTTGTGACACACACCGTGTCCACGGGGGTTTGTGACACACACGCTGTCCAATGGGGATTCTGAAACGCATACTATCCAATGGGTTTTGTGACACACACACTGTCCAATGGGGATTGTGACACACACACTCTGTCCAATGGGCTTTGTCACACACACTCTGTCCAATGGGGTTTGTGACACACACACTTTCTAATGTGGTTTGTGACACAAACTATCTCCAGTGGGTTTTGTGACACACACACTCTGTCCAATGGGTTTTGCGACACACACGCTCTCCAATGGGGTTTGTGACACACACGCTGTCAAATGGGGATTGTGACACACACAGTGTCCAATGGGTATTGTTCCACACACACACTGTCCAACGGGGTTCGTGACACACACTGTGTCCACGGGGGTTTGTGACACATACACTGTCCAATAGGGTTTGTCACACACACATGATATCCAATGGGTTTTGTGACACACACACTCTCCAATGGCGATTGTGACACACACACAATATCCAAAGTGGTTTGTCACACACACGCTGTCCAAACGGGTTTGTGAACACACACGATGTCCAATGGGGTTTGTTACACGCACACTGTCCATGTGTGTTTGTGACACACATCCTGTCCAGTGCAGTTTGTAACACAGACACTGTCCAATGCAGTTTGTGACACACACAGTGTCCACGGGGGTTTGTGACACACGCGCTGTACAATGGGGTTTGTGACACACACTCTGTAAAGTGGGTTTTGTGACACACACACTGTCCAATGGGGTTTGTGACACACATATGCTGTCCAATGTGCATTGTGACACACACGCTGTCCAGTGGGTTTCGTGACACACACACTCTGTCCAATGGGCTTGTATACACACGCGATGTCCAATAGCGTCTGTGACACACACTCTTTCCCATGGGGTTTGTGACACACACACTGTCCAATGGGGATTGTGACACACACACGTTGTCCAATGGGGTTTGTGACAAACACGCTGTACAATGGGATTTGTGACATATACAGTCTGTACAATGGGCTTGTGACAAACACACTGTACAATGCGGTTTGTCACTCACACGCTATTCAATGCGGTTTGTGACACATACACTTTCCAATGGGGTTTGTGACACACACACTTTGAAATGGGGTTTGTGACACAAACTCTGTCCAATGTGGCTTGTGAAACACACGCTGTCCAATGGGGTTTGTGACACACACACTCTGTCCAATGGTGCTTATGACACACACGCTGTCCAATGGGGTTCGTGACACACACGCTGTCCAATGGGGTTTGTGACACACACGCTGTCCAGTGGGTTTTGTGACACACACACTGTCCAACAGGGTTTGTGCCACACACGATATCCAGTGGGTTTGGTGACACACACACTGTCCAATGGGGATAGTGACACACACGCTGTCCAATGGGGTTTGTGACACACACGCTGTCCAATGGATTTTTTGAAAAACACACTGTCCATTCGGTTTTGAGACACACACACTGTCCAATAGGGTTTGTGACACACACGCTGTCCAGTGGATTTTGTGACACACACATTTTGCCCAATGGGCTTGTGACACACACGCTGTCCAATGGGGTTTGTGACACACACACTGTCCACTGTGTATTGTTACACACACACGCTGTCCAATGGTGTTTGTGACACACACGCGGTCCAATGGGGATTGTGATGCACACGCGGTCCAATGGGGATTGTGATGCACACGCTGTCCAATGGGGTTTGTGACACACACACAGTCCAATGGGGTTTGTGACACACACGCTGTCCAATGGGGATTGTGACACACACGCTGTCCAATGGGGTTTGTGACACACACGCTTTCCAGTGGGGTGTGTAATACACACACTGTCCAATTGGGTTTGTAACACACACAGTGTCCACGGGGGTTTGTCAAAAACACGCTGTCTAATGGTGTTTGTGACACACACAATGTCCAATAGGGTTTGTGACACACACACACGCTATCCAATGGGGTTTGTGACACATACACTTTCCAATGGCGTTTGTGACACACACACACTGTCCAATGGGGTTTGTGACACACACACTGTCCAAAGGGGTTTGTGAAACACACGCTGTCCAATGGGGTTTGTGACACACAAACACTGTCCAAAGGGTATTGTGACACACACACGGTGTCCAATGGTGTTTTTGACACACACGCTGTCCAATGGGGTTTGTGACACACACGCTGTCCAATGGGTATTATTACACGCACACGCTGTCCAATGGGGTTTGTGACACACACGCTGTCCAATGGGTATTATTACATGCACACGCTGTCCAATGGGTTTGTGACACACACATGCTGTCCAATGGGGTTTGTGACACACACACTCCATCCAATGGGGATTGTGACAGACACACGCTGTCCAATGGGGTTTGTGACACACACACTCTGTCCAAAGGGGATTGTGACACACACGCTGTCCAATGGGCATTGTGACACACACACTGTCCAAAGGGGATTGTGTCACACACACTCTGTTCAATGGGATTCGTGACACGCACACTGTCCAACAGGGTTTGTGACACACACACTTTCCAATGAGGTTTGTGACGCACAAACTTTCCAATGGGGTTTGTGACACACACACACGCTGTCCCATGGTGTTTGTGACTCACACGCTGTCCAATGGGGTTTGTGACACACGCACTGTCCAATGGGTATTGTTACACACACACGCTGTCCAATGGGTTTTGTGACACACACACTCTGTCCAATGGGGTTTGTGACACACGCACTGTCCAATGGGTATTGTTACACACACACGCTGTCCAATGGGTTTTGTGACACACACACTCTGTCCAATGGGGTTTGTGACACACATACTCTGTCTAATGGGTCTTGTAACACACAAGCTGTCCAATGGGGTTTGTGAAACACACGCTGTCCAATATGGGTTTGTGACACAAATACACTGTCCAATGGGGTTTGTGACACACACACGCTGTCCCATGGGGTTTGTGAAACACACGCTGACCAATTGGGTGTCTTACACACACAGTATTCATGGGTGTTTGTGACACACAGGCAGTCAAGTGGTGTTTGTGACACACACACTGTCCAACAGGGTTTGTGACACACACGATGTCTGATGGGGTTTGTGACACGTACACTGTACATGGGTGTTGGTGACACACACGCTATCCAGTGGGGTTTGTGACACACACACTGCGCATTGGTTATTGTTACACACACATGCTGTCAAATGGTGTTTGTGACTACACACGCTGTCCAATGGGGCTTCAGACACACACGCTTTTCGATGTGGTTTGTGACACACACGCTGTCCAGTGGGTTTTGTGACACACACACTATCCAGTCAGGATTGTGACACACACGCTCTCCAATGGGTTTTGTGACACACACACTCTGTCCAATGGGGTTTGTGACACACACGCTGTCTAATGGGGTTTGAGACACACACACTCTGTCCAATGGTGTTTGTGACACACACGCTGTCCAATACGGTTTGTGACACAAACTCTGTCCAATGGGGTTTGTTACATACACGCTGTCCAATGATGATTGTGACACACACGCTGTCAAGTGGGTTTTGTGACACACACACTGACCTATAGGGTTTGTGACACACACACGCTATCCAATGGGGTTTGTGACCCGTTCACTTTCCAATGGGGTTTGTGACACCACACTCTCTCCAATTGGTCTTGTGACACACACGCTGCCCAATGGGATTCGTGACACACACGCTGTCCAGTGGCTTTTGTGACACACACACTCTGTCCAATGGGCATGTGACACACACGCTGGCCAATAGTGTTTGTGACAAACACTCTGTCCCATGGGGTTTGTGACACACACACTGTCCAATGGGGATTGTGACACACACACGCTGTCCAGTGGGGTTTGTGACACACACGATGTCAAATGGGGTTTGTGACACGCACACTGTACATCGGTCTTTGTGACACACACGCTATCCAATGGGGTTTGTGACAAATATATTTTCCAATGGGGTTTGTGACACACATAACCTGCCCAGTGGCGATTGTGACACAGACACGCTGTCCAATGGGGTTTGTGACACACACGCCGTCAAAAGGGGATTGTGAACACACACGCTGTCCAATGGGGATTGTGACAAACGCACTGTCCAATGGGTTTTGTGACACACACATGCTATCCAATGGGGTTTGTGACACGCACACTTTCTAATGGGGTTTGTGACACACCCACTCTATCCAATGGGGTTTGTGACACACACACTTTCCAATGGGGTTTGTGACACCACACTCTCTCCAATGGTGCTTGTGACACACACACTCTGTCCAATGGGGTTCGTGACACACACGCTGTCCAATAGTGTTTGTGACAAACACTCTGTCCCATGGGGTTTGTGACACACACACTGTCCAATGGGGATTGTGACATATACACGCCGTCCAATGGGGTTTGTGACACACACAATGACCAGGAGGGTTTGTGACACACACACTGCCCAAAGGGGTTTGTGACACACGCGCTGTCCAATGGGGTTCATGACACACAAACACTGTCCAATGAGGATTGTGACACACACACTCTGTCCAATAGGGTTTGTGACAAACACACTTTGTCCAATGGCGCTTGTGACACACACGTTGTCCAATGGGTTTCTTGACACACACGCAGTCCCTTGAGTTTTGTGACACACACACTCTGTCCAATGGGTTTGTAACAGACACACGCTGTCCAATGGGGTTGTGACACACACACGCTGTCCAATGGGGTTTGTGAAACGCACACTTTACATGGGATTTTGTGACACACACGCTGTCCAATGGGTTTTGTGACACACACACTCTCCAATGGGGTTTTGACACACACACTGTCCACTGGGGATTGTGACACACACACTGTCCATGGGGGTTCGTGACACACACACTGACCAATGGGTATTGTGACACACAAACGCTGTCCAATGGGGTTTGTGACACACACACTGTCCAAAGGGATTTGTGATACACAAACTGTCCAATGGGGTTTGTGAGACACACGCTGTCCAATGGGGATTGTGACACACACACACTGTCCAATGGGGATTGTGAAACACACACGCTGTCCAATGGGGTTTATGATACACACACTGTCCAATAGGGTTTGTGACACACACACTTTGAAATGTGGTTTGTGACATATACGGTATCCCATGGGTTTTGTGACACACACACTGTCCAATGCAGATTGTGACACACACACGCTGTCCATTAGTGTTTGTGACACACACTCTGTCCCATGGGGTTTGTGACACACACACTGTCCAATGGGGATTGTGACACACACACGATGTCCAATGGGGTTTGTGACACACACACTGTCCAAAGGGGTTTTTGACACACACGCTGTGTAGTGGGGTTTATGACACACACACAGTGTCCAATGGGGATTGTGACACACACACGCTGTCCAATGGGGTTTATGACACACATGCTGTCCAATGGAATTTGTGACACACATCTGTCCCTTGGGATTTGTGACACACACACACTGTCCCATGGGGATTGTGATACACACGCTGACCAATTGGGTTTGTTACACACACACTGTCCAATGATGTTTGTGATACGCATGCTGTCCAATGGGTTTCGTGACACACACGCTGAGCAGGAGGGTTTGTGTCACACACACGCAATCCAATGGGGTTTGTGACACACACACTGTGCAGGAGGGGGTGTGAGACACACACGCTGTCAAATGGGTTTTGTGACACAGAAACTGTCCGGTGGGGTTTGTGACACACACACTGTGCAGTGGGGTATGTCACACACACTCTGTCCAATTGTGATTGTGACACACAACCTCTGTACACTGGGGTTTGTGAAACAAACACTGTCCAATGTTGTTTGTGACACAAACGCTGTCCAATGGGTATTGCGACACACACACGCTGTCCAATGGTGATTGTGACACACGCTCTGTCCAGGGGCGGTTGTGACACACATGCTGCCTAATGGGGTTCGTGACACACACACTGTCCAGTAGAGTTTGTAACACACTATCCAATGGGGTTGGTGACACACACACTTTCCAATGCGGTTTGTGACACACACATGCTGTCCAATGGGGTTTGTGACACACACATGCTATCCAATGGGGTTTGTGATACACATGCTGTACAATGGGGTTTGTGACACGCACATTGTCCAGGGGTGTTTGTGACACACACACTGTCCAATGGGGTTTGTCAACACACACGATGTCCAATGGGGATTGCGACTACACACACTGTCCAGGGGGGTTTGTGACACACACACTGTCCACTGGGGTTTCTGACACACACTCTGTCCAATGGGATTTGTGACACACACACTGTCCCATGAGTTTTGTGACATACACATTGTCAAAGGGGGTTTGTGATACACACGCTGTCCAATGGGGTTTGTGAAAAACACACACTGTCCAATGGGGTTTGTGACACACACACTGTGTCCAATGGGGCTTGTGACACACACGCTGTCCAATGGGGTTCGTGACACACACACTGTCCAATAGGCTTTGTGACACACACGCTGTCAAATGGGGTTTGTGACACACACAATGTCCAATGCGGTTTGTGACACATACGCTGTCCAGGTGGGTTTGTGAAACACACACTGTGCAATGGTGTTTGTGACCGACAGGCTTTAAAATGGGGATTGTGACACACACACGCTGTCCAATGGTATTTGTGAAATGAATGCTGTCCAAAGGTTTTTGTGACACACACATTATCTAGGGGGATTTGTAACACACACATTCTATTAAATGGGGTTTGTGACCCAAACATTTTCTCCTCGGGTTTGTGACACACACATGCTATCCAATGGGGTTCATGACACGCACACTCTGTCCAATGCGGCTTGAGACACACACACTGTCCAAAGGATTTTTGATACATACACTTTCCAATGGGGTTTGTGACACACATGCTGTCCAATGGGGTTTATGACACGCACATTGTCCATGGGTGTTTGTGACACACAAGCAGTCCAGAGAGGTTTGTGACACACACACTGTCCAATGGGGTTTGTGACACACACGCTGTCCAATGGGGATTGTGACACACACACTGTCCAGGGGGGTTTGTGACACACACGCTGTCCAATGGGGTTTGTGAAAAACACACACTGTCCAATGGGGATTGTGACACACATGCTGTCCAATGGGGATTGTGACACACACACTGTAAAAAGGGGTTTGTGACACACACGCTGTCCAATGGGGTTTGTGACAAACACAGTGTCCAATGGGCATTTTGACACACACACTCTGTCCAATGGTGTTTGTGACACACACGCTGTCCAGTGGGATTTGTGACACACACACTCTATCCAATGGGCTTGTGACACACACGCTGTCCAATAGCGTTTGTGACACACACTCTGTCCCATGGGGTTTGTGACACACACACAGTCCAATGGGGATTGTGACACACACAGTGTCCAATAGGGTTTGTGACAGACACACACTGTCAAACGGAGATTGTGACACACACACGCTGTCCAAAGGGGTTCGTGAAACACATGCTGTCCGGTGGGGTTTGTGACACACACAGTGTCCAATAGGGTTTGTGACACACACACGCTATCCAATGGCGATTGTGACACACATACTGTCCAATGGGGATTGTGAAAAACACGGTCTCAAATGGGGTTTGTGTCACACACACTTTATAATGGCTTTGTGACACACACACTTTCCAATGGTGTTTGTGACACGCATTCTGTACAATGGGTTTTGTGACACACACGCTGACCAGTTGGGTTTGTTACACACACACGGTCCAATGGTGTTTGTGACACACACGCTGTACAATGGGTTTTGTGACATACACACTGACCAGGAGGGTTTGTGACACACACACGCTATCCAATGGGTTTTGTGATACATACACTTTCCATTGGGGTATGTGAAACACACACAGTGTCCAATGGCGCTTGTGACACACACGATGTACAATGGGGTTCGTGACACATACACATTCCAAAGGGGTTTGTGAAGCACACACTCTGTCCAATGGCGCTTGTAACACACACACTGTCCAATGGGTTTCGTGACACACACTCTGTCCCATGTGGTTTCTGAAACACACACTGTCCAATGGGGATTGTGACACACTCACGTTGTCCAATGGGGTTTCTGACACACACACTGTCCAAAGGGGTTTGTGACACACACACTGTCCAAAGGTGTTTTTGACACACAGGATGTCCAAAAGGGTTTGTTACACACACGATGTCCAGTGGGGTTTTTGACACACACAGTCTCCAAAGGTGTTTTTGACACACACGATTTCCAATGCGGTTTGTGACACGCACACTGTATACGGGTGTTTGTTACACACACGCTGTCCAATGGGGTTTGTGACACACACGCTGTCCAATGGGGTTTGTGACACTCACACTGTCCAGTGGCTTTTGTGACACACACACTCTGTTCAATGGGTCTTGTGACACACATGCTATCCAATGGGGTTTGTGACACATACACATTCCAAGGGGTTTGTGAAGCACACACTCTGTCCAATGGTGCTTGTGAACACACACACTGTCCAATGGGGTTTGTAACACACACACTGCGCAATGCGTATTGTTACACACACACGCTGTCCAATGGGGTTTGTGACACACACACACTGTCCAACGGGTATTGTTACACACACACTGTCCAACGGGGTTTGTGACACACACACTGTCCAGTGGGGTTTGTGACACACACTCTGTCCAATGGGTTTTGTGACACACACCGTGTCCACCGGGGTTGTTGACACACACGCTGTCCAATGGGGTTTGTGACACACACACTCTGTCCAATGGGTCCTGTGACACACACGCTGTCCAATGGTGTTCGTTGCACACGCGCTGTACAGTGGGGTTTGTGACACAAACACTGTCCAATAGGGTTTGTGACACACACACGATATCCAATGGGGTTTGTGAAACAAACACTGTCCAATAGGGTTTGTGACACACGCACGATATCCAATGGGGTTTGTGACACACACACTTTCAAATGGGGTTTGTGACACACACGCTGTCCAATGGGGTTTTGTGACACACACACTGTCCAATGGGGTTTGTGACACACACACTGACCAGGAGGGTTTGTGACACACACACGCTGTACAATGGGGTTTGTGACACACACACTCTGTCCAATGGGTCTTGTGACACACACGATGTCCAATGGGGATTGTGACAAACACACTGTCCTAAGGGGTTTGTGGCACACACGCTGTCCACTGGGGATTGTGACACACACTATCCAGGGGGGTTTCTGACACACACCCTGTCCAATGGCGTTCGTGACACACACAGTGTCCACGGGGGTTTGTGACACACACGTTGTCCAATGGCGTTTGTGACACACACACTGTGCAATGCGTATTGTTACACACACACACTGTATAATGGGGTTTGTGAAACACACACTTTCTCATGTGTATTGTTACACACAAACGCTGTGCAATGGGGTTTGTCACACACACACTGTCCAATGGTGTTTGTGACACACACACTTTCAAATGGGGTTTGTGACACACTACACTGTCCAATCGGTATTGTTAAACACAAACGCTGTCCAATGGGGTTTGTGACACACACACTGTCCAATGGTTATTGTTACACACACACGATGTCCAATGTGGTTTGTTACACACACACTGTCCAATAGGTATTGTTACAGACACACGCTGTCCAATGGTGTTTGTAACACACAAGCTGTCCAATGGAAACTGTGACACACACGCTGTCCAATGGGGTTCCTGACACATACACTCTGTCCAATGGGTCTTGTGACACACACACTGTCCAATGGGGTTCATGACACACACGCTGTCCAGTGGTTTTTGTGACACACACACTCTGTTAAATGGACTTGTGACACACACTCTATCCAATGGGGTTTGTGACACACACACGCTGTCCAATGGGGTTTGTGACACTCACACTGTCCATTGGTTTTTGTGACACACACGCTGTCCAGTTGGGTTTGTGACACACACACTCTGTCCAATGGGTCTTGTGACACAGTCTCTGTCCATTGGGGATCGTTGCACACACGCTGTACAGTGGGGTTTGTGACACAAACACTGTCCAATAGGGTTTGTGACACACACACGATATCCAATGGGGTTTGTGAAACAAACACTGTCCAATAGGGTTTGTGACACACACACGATATCCAATGGGGTTTGTGACACACAAGCTGTCCAATGGGGTTTGTGAACACACACGCTGTCCAGTGGGTTTTGTGACACACACAACCTGCCCAATTGGTCCTCTGACACACACGCTATCCAATGGGGTTTGTGACACATACACTTTCCAATGGGGTTTGTGACACACACACGCTGTCCAATGGGTTTCGTGACACACACTCTGTCCAGTGGGTTTTGTGACACACACCCTCGGTTAAATGGGATTGTGACTCACACGCTGTCCAAAGGGGTTTGTGACACACTCACTGTTCAATGGGGTTTGTAACACTCACACTGTCCATTGGTTTTTGTGACACACACGCTGTCCAGTGGGTTTTGTGACACACACACTGTCCACTGGGGTTTGTGACACACACACTGACCAGGAGGGTATGTGACACACACACGCTGTCCAAAGGGGTTTGTGACACACACACTGTCCAATGGGGATTGTGACACAGACGCTATCCAATGGGTTTGTGACACACACGCTGTCCAGTGGGTTTTGTGACACACACATTGTCCAATGGGGTTTTGACACACACGCTGTCCACTGGGGATTGTGACGCACACACTGTCCACGGGGGTTTGTGACACACACACTGTCCAGTGGCGTTCGTGACACACGCAGTGCCCACTGGGGTTTGTGACATACACGCTGTCGAATGGCGCTTGTGACAGTCACACTGTCCACTAGGTATTGTTACACACACACGCTGTCCAATGGGGTTTGTGACACACACACGCTATCCAACGGAGTTTCTGACAAACACAATGTCCAAAGCAGTTTGTGACACAAACGATGTCCATTGGGGTTTTGTGACACACACACTGTCCAATTGGGTTCGTGACACAGACGCTGTCCAATGGGGTTTGTGACACACACACTGTCCAATGGTTATTGTTACACACACACGATGTCCAATGTGGTTTGTTACACACACACGCTGTCCAATGGTGTTTGTGACACACAGCCTGTCCAATGGGGCTTGTGATTCACACGCTGTCCAATGGAGTTTGTACCACACACACTGTCTAATAGGGTTTGTGACACACACACTATCCAATGGGGTTTGTGACACATACACTCTGTCCTATGGTGTTTGTGACACACACGCTGTCCAATGGGTTTTGTTACACACACACTGTCCAAAGGGGATTGGGACACACGCACGCTGTCCAATGGGGTTTATCACACACATGCTGTCCAATGGGGATTGCGACACACACACGCAGTCCAATGGGGTTTCTGACACACACGCTGTCCAATAGGGATTGTGACACACATGCTGTCCAATGGGTTTTGTGACACACACACTCTGTCCAATGGGGTTTCTGGCACACACGCTGTCCAATGGGGATTGTGACACACACGCTGTCCAATGGGGATTGTGACACACACACTCTGTCCAATGGGGTTAGTGACACACACATTTTCCTATGGGTTTTGTGACACGCACACTTTCTAATGGGGTTTGTGACACACACACTCTGTCCAATGGTGATTGTGAGACACACGCTGTCCAATGGGGTTTGTGACTCACACGATGTCCAATGGGGTTTGTGACACACACACGCTGTCCAATGGGGTTTGTTACACACACATTGTCCAAAGGGGTTTGTGACACACACGATGTCCAATGGGGTTTGTTACACACACACGCTGCCCAAAAGGGTTTGTGACAGACACGCTGTCCAATGGGGATTGTGACATACACACTGTCCAATAGGGGTTGTGGCACACACATGCTATCCAATGAGGTTTGTGACATACATACTTTCTAATGAGGTTTTTGACACACACACGCTGTCCATTGGGGTTTTTGACACACACACTGTCCACTGGGAATTGCGACACACACACTGTCCAGGGGGGATTGCGACACACACGCTGTCCAATGGCATTTGTGACACATACAGTGTCCACGGGGGTTTATGACACACACGCTGTCCAATGGGGTTTGTGACACACATGCTCTCCAGTGGGGTTTGTGACACACACACTGTCCAATGGGTATTGTTACACACAAACGCTGTCCAATGATGTTTGTGACACACACACTGTCCAATGGCGTTTGTGACACACACGCTTACAATGGGGTTTGTGACACACACACTCTGTCCAATGGGTCTTGTGACACACACTCTGTCCAATAGGGTTCGTTGCACACACGCTGTAGAGTAGGGTTTGTGACACAAACACTTTCCAATGGGGTTTGTGGCACACACACTGTCCAACGGGTACTGTGACACACACACGCTGTCTGATGGGGTTTGTGACACACACGCTGTCTAATGGTGATTGTGACACACACGCTATCCAATGGGGTTTGTGACACATACGCTTTCCAATGGGGTTTGTGAGGCACACGCTCTGTCCAATGGTGGTTGTGACACACACGCTGTCCAATGGGGTTCATGACACACATGCTGTCTAGTGGGTTTTGTGACACACACACTCTGTCCAATGGGCTTGTGACACACACTCTATCCAATGGGGTTTGTGACAGACACACGCTGTCCAATGGGATTTGTCACACACACTGACCAATGGGGTTTGTGACACACACACTGTCCAAAGGGTATTGTGACACAAACGTGTCCAAAGTGGTTTGTGACACATACACTCTGTCGAATGTGGCTTTTGATTCAGACGCTGTCCAATGGGGTTTGTGACACACACGCTGTCCAACGGGATTTGTGACACACCCACTCTCCAATGGGGTTTGTGACACACACACTATCTAAAGGGGTTTGTGAACACGCAGGCTGTCCAATGGGGTTTCTGACACACATGCTGTCCAATGAGATTTGTGACACACACTGTCCAATAGGGTTTCTGACACACACGCTGTACAGTGGGTTTTGTGACACACACACTATCCAATAGGCTTGTGACACACACGCTGTCCAATGGTGTTTGTGACACACACACTCTCCAAAGGTTTTTGTGACACACACACTGTCCAAAGGGGTTTGTGACACTCACACTTTCCATGGGTGTTTGTGAACACACACACTGTCCACGGGGGTTTGTGACACACACACTGTCTAATGGCGTTCGTGAACAAACACAGTGTCCATGGGGGTTTGTGACACACACGCTGTCCAATGGGGTTTGTGACAAAGACGCTGTCCAATGGGGATTGTGAGCTACACTCTGTCCAATAGGGTTTGTGGCACACACATGCTATCCAAAGGGTTTTGTGACACGCACACTTTATAATGGGTTTTGTGACACACACACGCTATCCAAAGTTTTTTGTGACACGCACACTTTCTAATGGGGTTTGTGACACACACACGCTATCCAAAGGGGTTTGTGACACACATACTTTCTAATGCAGTTTTTGACACACACACGCTATCCAATGGGGTTTGTGACACACACTTTCCAATGGGGTTTGTGTCACACACACGCTGTCCCATGGGGTTTGTGACACACACACTGTCCAATGGGGATTGTGACACACACAATGTCCAAAGGGGTTTGTGACACACACGATGTCCAATGGGGTTTGTGACAAACACACTGTCCATGCGTGTTTGTGACACACACGCTGTCCAGTGGGGTTTGTGACACACACTCTCTCCAATGGGGTTTGTCACACACACTCCGTCCAATGGGGTTTGTGACACACACGCTGTAAAATGGGGATTGTGACAAACACGCTGTACAATGGGGTTTTTGACACACATACTCTGTCCAAAGGGCTTGTGACAAACATGCTGTACAATGGGGTTTGCGACACACACACACTATCCAGTGCGGTTTGTGACACATACATGCTATCCAATGGTGTTTGTGACACATGCACTTTCCAATGGGGTTTGTGACACACACGCTGTCCAATGGGGTTTGTGGAACAAACTCTCTAGAAACGGGTTTGTGACACACACACTTTCCAATGGGGTTTGTGAGACACACACTCTCTCCAATGGTGATTGTGACACACACGCTGTCCAATGGGGTTTGTGACACACACGCTGTCCAATGGGGTTTGTGACACAGACACTGTCCAATAGTGTTTGTAACACACACACGCTATCCAATTTTGTTTGTGACACATACACTTTCGAATGGGTTTTGTTACACACACACTCTGTCCAATGGTGCTTGTGACACACACGCTGTCCTATAGGGTTTATGACACACACACCGTCCAATGGGGATTGTGACGCACACACGCTGTCTAATTGGGTTTGTGACACACACACTGTCTAAAGGGGTTTGTGACACACACGATATCCAATGGGGTTTGTGACACAAACGCTGTCCAATGGGCTTCATGACACACATGCTGTCTAGTGGGTTTTGTGACACACACACTCTGTCCAATGGGGTTTGTGACACACACACTGTCCAATGGAGTTTGTGACACAAACTCTGTCCAATGGGGTTTGTGACACATACACTTTCCAATGGGGTTTGTGATACACACATGCTGTCCAATGGTGCTTGTGACACACACGCTGTCCAATGGGGTTCGTGACACACACGCTGTCCAATGGGGTTTGTGACACACACGCTGTTCAATGGTGTTTGTGACACACACGTGTCCAATGGGGTTTGTGACACATACTCTCTGTCGAATGTGGCTTTTGATACACACGCTCTCCAATGGGGTTTGTGAGACACACGCTGCCCAATAATGTTTGTGACACACACACGCTATCCAATGGTGTTTGTGACACATACACTTTCCAATGGGGTTTGTGACACACACACTGTCCAATGGGGATTGTGACACACACGCTGTCCAATGGGGTTTGTGACACACACACTGTCTAAAGGGGTTTGTAACACACACTCTGTCCAATGGGTTTTGTGACACAATCGCTGTCCAATGAGATTTTTGACACACACTGACCATTGGGGTTTCTGACACACACACTGTCCAATGGGGTTTGTGACACACACACCGACCAGGAGGGTCTGTGACACACACACGCTGTCCAATGGGGTTTGTGACACACAAACTGTCCAAAGGGGTTTGTGACACACACGCTGTCCAGTGGGTTTTGTCACACACACACTGTCCAATGGTGTTTTGACACACACGCTGTCCACTGGGGATTGTGACACACACGCTGTCCAGTGGGGTTTGTGACACACATGCTGTCCACTTGGGAATGTGACACACACGCTGTCCAGTGAGTATTGTGACACACACACTCTCCCATAAGCTTTGTGACACACACACGCTATCCAATGGGGTTTGTGACACATACACTTTCCAATGGGGTTTGTGACACACACACGCTGTCTAATGGTGCTTGTGACACACACACTGTCCAATGGGGTTCATGACACACACGCTGTCCAGTGGGTTTTGTGACACACACACTCTGTTAAATGGACTTGTGACACACACACTCCCTTTTAAATGGGCTTGTGACACACACGCTGTCCAATGGGGATTGTGACACACACACTGTCCAAAGGGGTTTGTGACACTCACACTGTCCATTGGTTTTTGTGACACACACGCTGTCCAGTTGGGTTTGTGACACACACACTCTGTCCAATGGGTCTTGTGACACACTCTCTGTCCATTGGGGATAGTTGCACACACGCTGTACAGTGGGGTTTGTGACACAAACACTGTCCAATAGGGTTTGTGACACACACACGATATTCAATGGGGTTTGTGAAACAAACACTGTCCAGTAGGGTTTGTGACACACACACGATATCCAATGGGTGTTGTGACACACACACTGTCCAATGGGGATTGTGACACACACACACTGTCTAATAGGGTTTGTGACACACACACGCTATCTAATGGGGTTCGTGACACACACACTTTCTAATGAGGTTTGTGACTACACACGCTGTCCATTGGTTTTTGTGACACACACGCTGTCCACTGGGGTTTTTGACACACACACACTGTCCACTAGGGTTTTGACACACACGATGTCCACTGGGGATTGTGACAAACACACTGTCCAGGGGGGTTTGTGATACTTACACTGTCCAATGTCGTTCGTGACACACACAGTGTCCACGGGAGTTTGTGACACACAAGTTGTCCAATGGTGTTTGTGACACACACACTGTGCAATGCGTATTGTTACACACACACGCTGTCCAATGGGGTTTGTGACAAACACACTTTGTCCAATGGTGTTTGTGACACACACGCTGTCCAGTGGGGTTTGTGACACACACGCTGTCCAGTGGGGTTTGTGACACACACACTGTCCAATAGCATTTGTGACATACACACGCTATTCAATAAGGTTTTTGACACACACTTTCTAATGGGGATTGTGACACACACACGCTGTCCGACGGTGTTTGTGACAAACACGCTGTCCCACGGGGTTTGTGACACACACACTGTCCAAAGGGGTTTATGACACACACGATATCCAATGGGTTTTATGACACGGACGTTGTCCAATGGGGTTTGTGACACGCACGCAGTTTATGGGTGTTTGTGACACACATGCTGTCCAGTGGTGTTTGATAGACACACACACTGCCCAATGGTGTTTGTGACACACACAGTGTCCACGGGGGTTTGTGACACACACGCTGTCCACTGTGGGTTGTGAAACACACACTGTCCAGGGGGGTGTGTGACACACACCCTCTCCAATGTCGTTCGTGATACACACAGTGTCCACGGGACTTTGTGACATACACGCTGTCCAGTGGGTTTTGTGACACACACATTCTGTCCAATGGGCTTGTCATACACACGCTTTCCAATGGGGATTGTGACAAACACGCTCTACAATGGGATTTGTCACATACACACTCTTTCCAATGCGCTTGTGACAAACACGCTGTACAATGGGGTTTGTGAAACACACACGCTATCCAATGCGGTTTGTGACACATGCACTTTCCACTGGGGTTTGTGACACACACGCTGTCCAATGGAGTTTGTGACACAAACTCTGTCCATTGGGGATTGTGACACACATGCTGTCCAAAGGGGATTGTGACACGCACACTGTCCAGGGAGGTTTGTGACACACACTCTGTCCAATGGGGTGTTTGACACACACGCTCTAAAGGTGAGTTTGTGACACACACACTGTCCAATGGGGTTTGTCTCACACGCTGTCCAGGTGAGTATGTGAGACACACACTGTCCAATGGGGTTTGTGACACAGAAACCCTCCAGGGGTGTTTCTGACACCCACGCTGTACAGAGGTGTTTGTGACACACATACTGTCCAATGGGGTTTGTGACACACATTCTGTCCAATGGGGTTTGTGACACACACACTGTCCAATGGGGATTGAGACACACACACTGTCCAATTGCTTTTGTCACACAAACACCCTGTCCAATGGGCTAGTGACACAAACGCTGTCCAATGGGGTTCGTGACACACACGCTGTCCAGGGGGTTTTGTGACACACACACTCTGACCAATGGGCTTGTGACACACACGCTGTCCAATGGTGATTGTGACACACATTCTGTCCCATGGGGTTTGTGAGACACGCACTGTCCAAAGGGGTTTGTGACACACACGCTGTCCAATGGGGTTTGTGACACACACACTCTGTCCAATGGGGATTGTGACACATGGACACTGTCCGATGAGGTTTGTGTCACACACGCTGTCCAATGGGGTTTTGTGACACACACACTGTCCAATGGGTATTGTGACACACACACTGTCCAATGGGCATTGTGACACACACACGCTGTCCAAAGGGTTTTGTGACACACACGCTGTCCAATGCAGTTTGTGACACACACACTCTGTCCAATGGGCTTGTAACACAAACTCTATCCAATAGCGTTTGTGACACACACTCTTTCCCATGGGGTTTGTGACACACACACTGTCCAAAGGGGTATTTGACACACACTCTGTCCAATGGGTTTTGTGACACACACACACTGTCCAATGGGGTTTGTGACACACACGCTGTCCAGTGGGTTTTGTGACACACACACTGTCCAACAGGGTTTGTGCCACACACGATGTCCAATGGGTTTTGTGACACACACACACTGTCCAATGGGGTTTGTGACACACAGTCTGTCCAATGGGGTTTGTGACACACACTCTGTCCAATGGGTCTTGTGACACACACGCTGTCCAATGGATTTTGTGAACACACACACTGTCCATTCGGTTTTGAGACACACACACTGTCCAATAGGGTTTGTGACACACACGCTGTCCAGTGGATTTTGTGACACACACATTTTGCCCAATGGGCTTGTGACACACACGCTGTCCAATGGTGTTTGTGACAGACACGCGGTCCAATGGTGATTGTGACGCACATGCTGTCCAGGGGGTTTTGTGACACACACACTCTGACCAATGGGCTTGTGACACACACACAGTCCAATGGGGTTTGTGACACACACGCTGTCCAATGGGGATTGTGACACACACTCTGTCCAATGGGGTTTGTGACACACACGCTTTCCAGTGGGGTGTGTAATACAGACACTGTCCAATTGGGTTTGTAACACAAACAGTGTCCACGGGGGTTTGTCAAAAACACGCTGTCCAATGGTGTTTGTGACACACACAATGTCCAATAGGGTTTGTGACACACACACACGCTATCCAATGGGGTTTGTGACACATACACTTTCCAATGGCGTTTGTGACACACACACACTGTCCAATGGGGTTTGTGACACACACACTGTCCAAAGGTGTTTGTGAAACACACGCTGTCCAATGGGGTTTGTGACACACAAACACTGTCCAATGGGTATTGTGACACACACACGGTGTCCAATGGTGTTTTTGACACACACGCTGTCCACTGGGGTTTGTGACACACACGCTGTCCAATGGGTTTGTGACACACACACGCTGTCCAATGGGGTTTGTGACACAGACGCTGTCCAATGGGGTTTGTGACACACACACTCTATCCAATGGGGATTGTGACACACACACGCTGTCCAATGGGGTTTGTGACACACACACTGTCCAAAGGTGTTTGTGACACACACGATGTCCAATGGTGTAAAGGTTGAGGGCTGCCTGGGTTGCAGTGACCACGAGATGGTGGAGTTCAGCATCTTGGGTGGCAGGAACAGAATAGCAAGTAGAATTGCAACCCTGGACTTTAGCAGGGCTAACTTTGGCCTTTTCAAGCAATTGCTGGGGGAAATCCCATGGGCAAGACTGCTTGAAGGAAAAGGGGCCCAAGATAGCTGGATTGCATTCAGAGATTGCTTCTTCCACGCTCAGGATCAGAGCATCCCCACACGAAGGAAGTCAAGGAAGGGAGCCAGGAGGCCTGCGTGGTTGAATCTGTTGGGTATGCTGAAGCAGAAGAGGAGAGTTTACAGGTCGTGGAAGCAGGGGCTGGCCACTTGGGAAGAATATAAGACTGCTGTTAGAGAATGTAGGAAGGCAGCTAGGATAGCCAAGGCCTCCTTAGAATGACAGCTGGCGAGAGGGGTCAAGGACAGCAAAAAGAACTTTTTCAAATACATAGCAGATAAAACTAATACCAGAGGCAATGTCGGCCCACTGATGAACGGGGTGAGTGCCCTGGTGGCAGAAGATACAGAGAAGGCAGAATTACTGAATGCCTTCTTTGTCTCTGTCTACTCTGCCGGGGGCTGTCCTGGGGAGCCCTGTACCCCTGAGACCCTGGATGAAGCCAGGCCAATGGAGGAGTTTGCTTTAGTTGATGAGGACTGGGTTAGGGAGCAATTAAATAGTCTGGACATCCATAAATCCGTGGGTCCAGATGGGATGCATCCACGGGTGCTGAGGGAGCTGGCTGAAGTCATTGCTGGACCGCTCTCCATCATCTTTGCCAAGTCTTGGGAAACGGGGGAGGTGCCCGAGGATTGGAGGAAAGCAAATGTCACTCCAGTCTTCAAAAAGGGCAAGAAGGAGGACCCGGGTAATTATAGACCGGTCAGCCTCACCTCTGTCCCTGGGAAAGTAATGGAACAGCTTGTCCTTGGTGCCATCTCAAGGCATATCAAGGATAAGAGGGTTATTAGGGGCAGTCAGCATGGCTTTACCAAGGGTAAGTCATGCTTGACCAACCTCATAGCCTTTTATGAGAATGTAACAAGGTGGATGGATGATGGCAGAGCGGTGGATGTGGTCTACCTTGACTTCAGTAAAGCCTTTGACACAGTCTCCCACAGCATCCTCACAGCTAAGTTGAGGAGGTGTGGTCTAGACAATAGAGTAGTGAGGTGGGTTGCAAACTGGCTTAAGGAGAGAAGCCAGAGAGTGGTAGTCAATGGTGTGGAGTCTAGTTGGAGGCCAGTATCTAGTGCAGTGCCTCAGGGGTCAGTGCTGGGGCCAATATTATTCAATATATTCATTAACGATTTGGACGAGGGAATAGAGTGCACTATCAGCAAGTTTGCTGATGACACTAAGCTGGGAGGAGTGGCTGACACGCCAGAAGGCTGTGCTGCCATCCAGCGGGACCTGGACAGGCTGGAGAGTTGGGCGGGGAATAACCTGATGAAATTTAACAAGGGAAAGTGTAGAGTCCTGCATCTGGGCAGGAACAACCCCAGGTTCCAGTATAGGTTGGGAAATTACATATTAGAGAGCAGTGTAGAGGAAAGGGACCTGGGGGTCCTGGTGGACAACAGGATGACCATGAGCCAGCACTGTGCCCTTGTGGCCAGGAAGGCCAATGGCATCCTGGGGTGTATTAGAAGGGGGGTGGCTAGTAGATCGAGAGAGGTCCTCCTTCCCCTCTACTCCACCCTGGTGAGACCACATCTGGAATATTGTGTCCAGTTCTGGGCCCCTCAGTTCAAGAAGGACAGGGAACTGCTGGAGAGGGTCCAGCGTAGGGCAACCAAGATGATGAAGGGAGTGGAGCACCTCCCTTATGAAGAAAGGCTGAGGGAGCTGGGGCTCTTTAGTTTGGAGAAGAGGAGACTAAGGGGGGACCTCATTAATGTTTATAAATATATAAAGGGTGAGTGCCACGAGGACAGAGCCAGGCTCTTCTCGGTGGCAAACTATGATAGGACAAGGGGTAATGTGATCAAGCTGGAACACAAGAGGTTCCGCTTAAATTTGAGAAGAAACTTCTTCTCAGTGAGGGTGACAGAGCACTGGAACAGGCTGCCCAGGGAGGTTGTGGAGTCTCCTTCTCTGGAGACATTCAAGACCCGCCTGGACATGTTCCTGTGTGACCTCACCTGGGCGTTCCTGCTCCAGCAGGGGGATTGGACTAGATGATCTTTTGAGGTCCCTTCCAATCCCAAACATACTGTGATACTGTGATACTGTGACACATCCACTTTCCAATGGGGTTTGTGACACCACACTCTGTCCAATGGTGCTTGTGACACACACACGCTATCCAATGGGGTTTCTGAAACGCATAGTTTCTAATGGGGTTTGTGACACACACACTCTATCCAATGGGGTTTGTGACACATACACTGTCCAATGTGGATTGTGACACCACACTCTGTCCAACGGTGCTTTTGACACACACGCTGTCCAATGGGGTTCGTGACACACACGCTGTCCAGTGGGTTTTGTGACACACACACTCTGTCCAATGGGCTTGTGACACAGACACGCTGACCAATGGTGTTTGTGACACACACTCTGTCCCATGGGGATTGAGACACACACACGCTGTCCAGTGGGGTTTGTGACACAGACAATGTCCAAAGGGGTTTGTGACACACACGCTGTCCAGTGGGCTTTGTGACACATACAGTGTCTAATAGGGTTTGTGACACACACACTCTATCAAATAGGTCTTGTGACACACACACACTGTCCAAAGGGGTTTGTGACACACACGCTGTCCAATGGGGTTTGTGACACACACGCTGTCCAATGGGGATTGTTACACCACACTCTGTCCAATGGTGTTTGTGACACACACACTCTATCAAATGGGGTTTGTGACACATACACTTTCCAATGGGGTTTGTGACACCACACTATGTCCAATGGTGCTTGTTACACACACACGCTATCCATTAGGGTTTGTGACACGCATACTTGCTAATGGGGTTTCTGACACACACACACTCTATCAAATGGGGTTTGTGACACACACACACTGTCCAATGGGGTTTGTGACACACACGCTGTCCAATGGGGATTGTTACACCACACTCTGTCCAGCGGTGCCTGTGACACACACGCTGTCCAATGGGGTTCGTGACACACAAGGTGTCCAGTGGGTTTTGTGACACACGCTCTGTCCCATGGGGTTTGTGACACACACACTATCCAAAGTGGTTTGTGACACACACGTTGTCCAATTGGGTTTGTGGAACGCACACTGTCCATGGGTGTTTGTGACACACACACTGTACAATGGTGTTTGTGATACACACACTGTCCAAAGGGGTTTGTGACACACACGATGTCCAATGGGGTTTGTGACACGCACACTGTCCATCGGTGTTTGTGACACACAAACTGTCCAGTGGAGTTTGTGACACACACACTGTTCAATGGGTTTTGTGTCACACACACTCTGTTCAGTAGTGTTTGTGACACACACTCTGTCCCATGGGGTATGTTACACACACACTGTCCAATGGGGATTTTTACACACACACGCTGTCCAATGGGGATTGTGACACACACTCAGTCACATGGGGTTTGTGACACACACATGCTATCCAATGAGGTTTGTGAAACACATACTTTCTAAAGGGGTTTTTGACACACACACGCTATCCAATGCTGTTTGTGACACACACTTTCCAATGGGGTTTGTGACACACACACGCTGTCCAATGCTGTTTGTGACACACACATTCCAATGGGGTTTGTGACACACACACGCTGTCCAATGGTGTTTGTAATACGCATGACGTCCAATGTGTTTTGTAAACACACACTGACCAGGAGGGTTTGTGACACACACACGCTATCCAAAGGGGTTTGAGACACACACTCTGTCCCATGGGGTTTGTGACACAAACACTGTCCAATGGGGATTGTGACACACACACTGTCCAATGGGTTTCGAGACACACACGCTGTCCAGTGGGTTTTGTGAAACACACACACTCTGTCCAATAGGCTTGTGACACACACACCCTGACCAATAGTGTTTGTGATACAAACACGCTGTCTAATGGGGTTTGTGACACACACACTGTACAAAGGGGTTTGTGACACACACGATGACCAATGGGGTTTGTGACACGCACTACTGTCCAATGGGTATTGTGACACACACACCCTATCCAATGGGGTTTGTGACACACACGCTGTCCAATTGGGATTGTGACACACACGCTGTCCAATGGGCTTTGTAACAAATACACTATGTCCATTGGGGCTTGTGACTCACACGCTGTCCAATGGGGTTTGTGACACACACGTTATCCAGTGGGTTTTGTGACACACACACTGTCCAATAGGGCTTGTGACACACACGCACTATCCAATGGGGTTTGTGACACACACACACTGTCCAATGGCAATTGTGACACTACACTCTGTCCAACGGTGCTTTTGACACACACGCTGTCCAATGGGGTTCGTGACACACATGCTGTCCAATGGGCCTGTGACAGAGACGCGCTGACCAATGGTCTTTGTGACACACACTCTGTCCTATGGGGTTTGTGACACACACACTGTCCAAAGGGGTTTGTGACACACACGCTGTCCAGTGGGCTTTGTGACAAATACACTCTGTACAATGGGGCTTGTGACACACACGCTGTCCAATGGCGTTTGTGACACACACGCTATCCAATGGGTTTTGTGACACACACACTCTATCAAATGGGGTTTGTGACACACACACACTGTCCAATGGTGCTTGTGACACACACACGCTATCCAATGGGGTTTTTGACACGCATACTTTCTAATGGGGTTTGTGACACACACACTCTATCAAATGGGGTTTGTGACACATACACTTTCCAATGGGGTTTGTGACACACACACTCTGTCCAATGAGGTTTGTGACATACACACTGTACAATGGGTATTGTGACACACACACCCTGTCCAATGGGGTTTGTGACACTCACGCTATCCAATGGGTTTTGTGACACACACACTCTATCAAATGGGGCTTGTGACACATACACACTGTCCAATGGGGTTTGTGACACACACGCTGTCCAATAGTGCTTGTGACACACACACGCTATCCAATGGGGTTTGTGACACACACACACTGTCCAATGGGGTTTGTGACACACACGATGTCCAATGGCGATGGTGACACACACGCTGTCCAGTGGGTTTTGTGACACACACACTGTGCAATAGGGATGGGACACACACTCTCTATCCAATGGGGTTTGTGACACACACACTGTCCAATGGGGTTTGTGACACACACAGTGTCCACGGGGGTTTGTGACACAAACTCTGTCCAATGAGGTTTGTGACACACACTCTGTCCAATGGGTATTCTCACACATATACCCTGTCCAATGGGGTTTGTGACACATACGCTGTCCAATGGGCTTTGTGACAAATACACTCTGTCCAATGGGGCTTGTGACACACACGCTGTCCAGTGGGGTTTGTGATACACACGCTATCCTGTGGGATTTGTGACACTCACACTGTCCAATAGGGTTTGTGACACACACACTATCCTATGGGTTTTGTGACACATACACTTTCCAATGGGGTTTGTGACACCGCACTCTGTCCCATGGCGTTTGTGACACACACACTCTGTCCACTGGGGATTGTGACACACACACGCTGTCCAATGGGGTTTGTGACACACACACTGTCCAAAGGGGTTTGTGACACACACGTTGTCCAATTGGGTTTGTGGAACGCACACTGTCCATGGGTGTTTGTGGCACACACGCTGTCCAGTGGTGTTTGTGACACACATGCTGTCCAATGGGGTTTGTGAAACAAACTCTGTCCAATGGGGTTTGTGACAAACACACTGTCCAATTGGGATTTTTACACACACACGCTGTCCAATGGGGTTTGTTACACACTACACTGTCCAAAGGGGTTTGTGACACACACGCTGTCTAATGGGGTTTGTGACACACACACACTGTCCAATGGGGATTGTGACACACACTCTGTCACATGGGGTTTGTGACACACACATGCTATCCAATGAGGTTTGTGACACACATACTTTCCATGGGGTTTGTGACACACACACGCTGTCCAATGGTGTTTGTAATACGCATGACGTCCAAAGCGTTTTGTAAACACACACTGACCAGGAGTGTTTGTGACACACACACGCTATCCAAAGGGGTTTGTGACACACACCCTGTCCCATGGGGTTTCTGACACAAACACTGTCCAATGGGGATTGTGACACACACACGCTGTCCAATGGGGTTCGAGACACACACGCTGTCCAGTGGGTTTTGTGAAACACACACACTCTGTCCAATAGGCTTGTGACACACACACCCTGACCAATAGTGTTTGTGACACAAACACGCTGTCTAATGGGTTTTGTGACACACACACTGCCCAAAGGGGTTTGTGACACACACGATGTCCAATGGGGTTTGTGACACGCACTACTGTCCAATGGGTTTTGTGAAACACACACCCTATCCAATGGGGTTTGTGAAACACACGCTGTCCAATTGGGATTGTGACACACACGCTGTCCAATGGGCTTTGTGACAAATACACTCTGTCCAATGGGGCTTGTGACACACACGCTGTCCAATGGGGTTTGTGACACACACGCTATCCAGTGGGTTTTGTGACACACACACTGTCCAATAGGGCTTGTGACACACACACGCTATCCAATGGGGTTTGTGACACACACACTCTATCCAATGGAGTTTGTGACACACACACACTGTCCAATGGGGTTTGTGACACATACGCTGTCCAATGGGGATTGTGACACCACACTCTGTCCAATGGTGCTTTTGACACACACGCTGTCTAATGGGGTTCATGACACACACGCTGACCAGTGGATTATGTGACACACACACTCTGTTCAATGGGCTTGTGACAAAGACGCGCTGACCAATGGTGTTTGCGACACACACTCTGTCCCATGGGGTTTGTGACACACACACTGTCCAATGGGGTTTGTGACACACACACGCTGTCCAATGAGGTTTGTGACAAAGACGCTGTCCAATGGGGATTGGTTCACACACACTGTCCAGTAGGGTTTGTGATACACACATGCTATCCAATGGGCTTTGTGACACGAACATTTTCTAAGTGGGGTTTGTGACACACGCACTCTGTCCAATGGCGCTTGTAACACACACGCTGTCCAATGGGGTTCGTGACACTCACTGTGTCCCATGGGGTTTGTGAAACACACTCTCTGTCCAATGGGGATTGTGACACACACACGCTGTCCAATGGGGTTTTTGACACACACACTGTCCAAAGGGGTTTGTGCACACACGTTGTCCAATGAGGTTTGTGGCACGCACACTGTTCAAAGAGGTTTGTGACACGCAAGATATCCAATGGGGTTTGTGACACGCACACTGTCCATGGGTTTATGTGACACACATGCTGTCCAATGGTGTTTGTGACACACACACTGTCCAAAGGGGTTTGTGACACACACGATGTCCAATGGGGTTTGTGACACGCACACTGTCCATGGGTGTTTGTGACACACAATCTGTCCAGTGGAGTTTGTGACACACACACTGTGCAGTGGGGTTTGTGACACACACAGTGTCCACGGGGGTGTGTGACACAAACTCTGTCCAATGAGATTTGTGACACACACACTGTCCAAATGGTATTGTGACACACACACGCTGTCCAATGGGGTTTGTGACACACACGCTATCCAGTGGGTTTTGTGACACACACACTTTCCAATAGGGTTTGTGACACCACACTCTGTCCAGTGGTGCTTGTGACACACACACGCTGTCCTATAGTGTTTGTGACACACACTCTGTCCAATAGGGTTTGTGACACACACAGTGTCCACGGGGATTTGTGACACAAACTCTGTCCAATGAGATTTGTGACACACACACTGTCCATTGGGTTTGTGACAAACACGCTGTCCAATGGGGATTGTGTCATACACACTGTCCAATAGGGTTTGTGACACACACAATGTACAGGGGGTTTTTTGACACACACACTGTCCTATTGGGTTGTGACACACATGGTGTCCGATGGGTTTTGTGACACGCACACTATGTCCAATGGGGCTTGTGGCACATACGCTGTCCAACTGGGTTCGTGACACACACGCTGTCCGTTGGGGTTTGTGACACACACACTATCCAGTAGGGGTTGTGAGACACACAATGTCGAATGGGGATTATGAAATACGCACTGTCCAATGGAGTTTGTGACAGACACTCTGCCCAATGGGGTTTGTAACACACACACTGTCCAATGAGAATTGGGACACACACATGCTGTCCAATGGAGATTTTGAAACAAACACTGTCCCATGGGATTTGTGACACACACGCTGTCTAATGGAGATTGCGACACACAAAGGCTGTCCAATGGTGTTTGTGACACACACGGTGTCCAATGGGGACTGTGACACAGACGCTGTACAGTGGGGTTTGTGAACACACGCGCTGTCCAATGGGGTTCGTGACACACACAGTCTCCAATGGTGATTTTGACACTACACACGCTGTCCAATGGTGTTTGTGACACTCTCGCTGTCCAATGGGGTTTCTGACACACACGCTTTCCAATGGGGATTGTGACAGACACGCTGTCCAGGGTTGTTTGAGACACACATGCTGTCCAACGGGGTTTGTGACACTCACACTGTCCAGGGGCGTTTTTGACACTCACGCTGTCCATTTGGGTTTGTGACACACACATGCTGACCAGTTGGGTTTGTTACACACACGCTTTCCAATGGGGTTTGTGACACACACACGCTATCCAATGGGTTTTGTGACACACACAGTTTAGTGGGGTTTGTGACACACACACGCTATCCAATGGGTTTTGTGACACACACAGTGTCCGATGGGGATTGCAACATACACACGCTGTCCAATGGTGTTCGTAACACACACGCTGTCCGTTGGGGTTTGTGACACAGACGGTATCCAATGGGCATTGTGTCATACACACTGTCCAGTAGGGTTTCTGACACACTCATGATATCCAATGGGGTTTGTGACACACACACTTTCTAATGGGGTTTGTGACACACATACGCTATCCAATGGGGTTTGTGACAGACACAGTTTCCAATGGGGTTTGTGACACCCACACGCTGTCCCATGAGGTTTGTGACACCACGCTGACCAATTGGGTTTGTTACACACACACACTGTGAATTGTGTTTGTGACACTCATGCTGTCCAATGAGATTTGTGACACACACACTGACCAGGAGGGTTTGTGACACACACACGCTATCTAATTGGGTTTGTGACACATACGCTTTCCAATGGGGTTTGTGACACACACACTCTGTCCAATGGCGCTTGTGACACACACGCTGTCCAATGGGGTTTCTGACACACACACTGTCCAATGGGAATTGGGACATACACACACTCTCTAATGAGGATTGTGACACACACAAGGTCCAATGGGGTTTGTCAAACATACGCTGTCCAATGGGGATTGTGACATACACACGCTGTCCAATGGCATTTGTGACACACACAGTGTCCACTGGGGTTTGTGGCACACACTCTGTCCAATGGGGTTTGTGACACACACACAATGTCCAATGGTGATTGTGACACACACACGCTGTCCAATGGGGATTGCGACACACACACGCTGTTCAAAGGTGTTTGTGACACCAATGCTGTCCAATGGTGTTTGTGACACACACGCTGTCCATTGGGGACTGTGACACACACGCTGTACAGTGGGGTTTGTGACACACACGCTGTCCAATGGGGACTGTGACACACATGCTGTACAGTGGGGTTTGCGACACACACGCTGTCCAATGGGGTTCGTGACACACACGCTGTCCAATGGGGACTGTGACACACACACTGTCCAGTGGGGTTTGTGACACACACACTGTCCAATAGGGTTTGTGACACACACACTTTCCAATGGGGTTTGTGACACACATACTCTGTCCAATGGCGCTTGTGACACACACGCTGTCCAATGGGGTTTGTGACACGCATACATTCTAATGGGGATTGTGACACACACATGCTATCCAATGAGGTTTGTGACACACACACTTTGCAATGGGGTTTGTGACACACACGCTAACCAATTGGATTTGTTACACACACACTGTCCAATGGGGTTCGTGACACACACTCGGTCCCATCGGGTTTGTGACACACACAATGTCCAAAGGGGTTTCTGACACAAACGATGTCCAATGGGTTTTGGGACACGCATACTGTCAATGGGTGTTTGTGAAACACACGCTGTCCAGTGGGCTTTGTGACACACACACTGTCCAAAAGGGTTTGTGACACACACGATTTCCAGTGGGGTTTGTGACAAAAACACTGTCCAACGGGGTTTGTGACACACACAGTGCCCATGGGGATTTGTGACACACACGCTCTCCAACGGGGTTTGTGACACACACACTGTCCAATGGGTATTGTTACGCACACACGCTGTCCAATGGTGTTTGTGACACACACGCTGTCCAATGGGGCTTGTGACACACACGCTATCCAACGGGGTTTGTGACACGCACACTGTCCATGGGTGTTTGTGACAGACACGCTGTCCAGTGGGGTTTGTGACAAACACAGTGTCCAAAAGGGTTAGTGACACACAGGATGTCCAATGGGGTTTGTGACACGCACACTGTCCATGGGTGTTTGTGACACACACGCTGTCCGGTGGGGTTTGTGACACACACGCCGTCCAATGGGGATTGTGATACACACACTGTCCAGTGGGGTTTGTCACACACACTCTGTCCAATGGGGCTTGTGACATACACTCTGTCCCATGTGGTTTGTGACAGACACACTGTCCAATGGGGTTTGTGACACGCACACTGTCCAATAGCACTTGTGACACACATGCTGTCCAGGTGAGTTTGTGGCACACACGCTGTCCAGTTGGGTTTGTGAGACACATATTGTCCAATGGGTACTGTGACACAAACACGTTGTAAAAATGGGGTTTGTGAGACACACACTGTCCAGGGGGGTTTGTGACACACACGCTGTCAAATGGGGTTTGTCACACACGCACTCTGTCCAAAGGGGCTTGTGACACACACGCTGTGCAATGGGGTTCATGACACAGACGCTGTCAAGTGGGTTTTGTGACACACACACTGTCCAATAGGGTTTGTGTCACACACACGCTATTGTATGGGTATTGTGACACTTACGCTTTCCAACGGTGTTTGTGACAGACACACTCTGTCCAATGGGGCTTGTGACACACACTCTGTCCCATGGGGTTTGTGACACACGCAGTTTCCAATGGGATTTGTGACACACATACTCTCCAATGGGGTTTCTGACACACACACTGTCCAGGAGGGTTTGTGACACACACGCTGTTCAATGGGGTTTGTGACACACACACTCTGACCAATGGGTTTTGTGACACACACACTGTCCATTGGGGTTTGTCATACACACTCTGTCCAATGGGGATTGTGAAACACACACACTTTACAGTGAGGTTTGTGACACACACACTGTCCAGTGGTGTATGTGACACACACGCTGTCCAATGGGTTTTCTGACACACACAATGTCCAGGGGGGTTTGTGACACACATATGGTATAAAATGGGGTTTGTGACATACACACGATATCCAATGGCGTTCGTGAAAAGCACGCTCTGTCCAATTGGGCTTGTAACACACACTCTGTCGAAAGGGGATTGTGACACAAACTCTGTCCAATGGGGTTTGTGACACACACTTTCCAATGGGAATTGAGAGACACACATGCTGTCCAATGGGGTTTGTGTCACACACACTGTCCAGGGGTTTTTGTGACACACAAGCTGTCCAGAGGTGTTTGTGACACACAGACTGTCCAATGGGGTTTCTGAAATACACGCTGTCCAATGGGGATTGTGACACACACACTGTCCAGGGGGGTTTGTGCCACACACGCTATCCAAAGGGGTTTGTCACACACGCTCTCCAATAGGGTTTGTGACACACACACTGTCCAATGAGTATTGTGACACACACACTGTGCAAAGGGGTTTGTGAAACACACGCTGTCCAGTGGGGTTTGAGACACACACACTGTCCACCTGGGTTTTGACACACACAGTGTACACGGGGGTTTGTGAAACACACGCTGTCCAATGGGGTTTGTGACACACAAACACTGTCCAATGGGGTTTGTGACACACACACACTGTCCAATGGGGTTTGTGACACACACTCTGTCCCATGGGGTTTGTGACACACACACTGTTCAATGGGGATTGTGACACACACACGCTGTCCATTGGGGTTTGTGACACACACACACTGTCCAATGGGGCTTGTGACACACACGCTGTCCAATGGGGTTCGTGACACACACACTGTCCAAAGGGGTTTGTGATACACACACTGTCCAGTGGGGTTTGAGACACACACACTGTCCACCTGGGTTTTGACACACACAGTGTACACGGGGGTTTGTGAAACACACGCTGTCCAATTGGGTTTGTGAAACACACACTGTCCAATGGGTATTGTTACACACACACACTCTCCAATCATGTTTGTGACACACACGCTGTCCAATGGGGCTTGTGACACACACGCTGTTCAGTGGGGTTCGTGAACACACACGCTGTCCTGTGGGTTTTGTGACACACACGCTGTCCAATGGTTTTCGTTACACACACACTCTGTCCAATGGGGTTTGTGACACACACACGCTGTCCCATGGGGTTTGTGACACACACGGTGAACAATTGGTTTTCTTACACACACACTATCTAATGGTGTTTGCGACACGCATGCTGTCCTATGGGTTTTGTGACACACACACTGACCAGCAGGCTTTCTGACACACACATGCTATCCATTGGGGTTTGTGACACATACACTTTCCAATGGGGTTTGTTACACACACACTCTGTTCAATGGCGCTTGTGACACACACGCTGTCCAATGCGGTTTGTGACACAATTCTGTCCCATGGGGTTTGTGACACACACACTGTCCAATGGGGATTGTGACATAAACACGATGTCCATTGGAGTTTGTGACACACATACACTGTCCAATGGGGATTGTTACACACACACGCTGTCCAATGGGGTTTGTGACACACACACTGTCCAATGGGTATTGTTACACACACACGCTCTCCAATGGGATTTGTGACACACATGTTGTCCAATGGGGTTCGTGACACACGCACTGTCCAATGGGTATTGTGACACACACATGGTATCCAATGGGGTTTGTGACACGCACACTTTCTAATGGGGTTTGTGAAACACCCACGATATCCAATGGGGTTTGTGGCACACACACTTTCCAATGGGCTTTGTGACACTCACACTTTCTAATGGGGTTTGTGACACACACACGATATCCTATAGGTTTTGTGACACGCACACTCTCCAATGGGGTTTGCGGCACACACGCTGATCAATTGGGTTTCTTACACACACACTGTCCAATGGTGTTTGCGACACGCATGCTGTCCAACGGGTTTTGTGACACACACTCTGACTTGGAGCGTTTGTGACACACACACGCTATCCAATGGGGTTTGTGACACATACAATTTGCAATGGGGTTTGTGACACACACACTCTGTCCAATGGGTTTTGTGAATTCACACGCTGTCCAATGGTGTTTGTGACTACACACGCTGTCCAATGGGGCTTGTGATACACACGCTGTTCAATGGGGTTTGTGACACACACGCTGTCCAGTGGGTTTTGTGACACACATACACTCTGTCTAATGGGTCTTGTAACACACAAGCTGTCCAATGGGGTTTGTGAAATACACGCTGTCCAATCGGGTATGTGACACACACATGCTATCCAGAGGGGTTTGTGACACACATACTTTCTAATGGGTTTTTTGAAAAACACACGTTGTCCAATGGGGTTTGTGACACACACACTGTCCAAAGGGGTTTGTGACACACACGATGTAAAATGGGGTTTGTGACACGCACACTGTCCATCCGTGTTTGTGACACACACGCTGTCCAGTGGAGTTAATGACACACACACTGTCCAATGGGGTTTGTGAGACAGACAGTGTGCACGGGGTTAGTGACACACACGCTGTCCAATGGGGATTGTGACACCCACACTGTCCAACGTTGATTGTGACACACACACGCTGTCGAATGGGGTTTCTGACACACACACTGTCCAAAGGTGTTTGTGACACAGACCCTATCCAATGGGGTTTGTGACACTCACACTGTCCATGGGTGTTTGTGACAGACACTCTGTCCAGTGGGTTTTGTCACACACACACTGTCCAATGGGGTTTTGACACACACGCTGTCCACTGGGGATTGTGACACGCACACTGTTCAATGGCGTTCGTGACACACACACTGTCCAATGGCTATTGTTAAACACAAACGCTGTCCAATTGGTTTTGTGACACACACACTCTCCAGTGGGGTTTGAGACACACACAGTGTGCACAGGGTTTGTGACACACACGCTGTTCAATGGGGTTTGCGACACTCCACACCGTCTAATGGGTATTGTTACACACGCGCACTGTCCAATGGGGTTTGTGACACACAGAGGCTGTCCAATGGGGTTTGTGACACACACGCTGTCCAATGGGGGTTTGGGAAACACACACTGTCCAAAGGGATTTGTGACACACACGATGTCCAAGGAGGATTGTGACACACACATTGTCCACGGGGTTTTGTGACACAGACACTATATCCAATGGGCTTCTGACACACACGCTGTCCAATGGGTCTTGTGACACACACGCTGTCCAATGGGGTTTGTGACACACACACGCTATACAATGCGGTTTGTGACACATACACTTTCCAATGGGGTTTGTGACACAAACTCTGTCCAATGGGGTTTGTGCCACACACACTGTCCAATGGGTATTATGAAACACGCACGCTGTCCAATTGGGATTGTGACACACAAGCTGTCCAGTGGGTTTTGTAGACACACAAACTGTCCAATAGGGTTTGTGACACACACACGCTATCCAATGGGGTTTGTGACACATACACTTTCCAATGGGGTTTCTGACACAAACACTCTGTCCAATGGTGCTTGTGACACACACGCTGTCCAATGGGGATTGTGACACATACAATCTGTCCAAAGGCTTTTGTGACACACACGCTGTCTAATGGGTATTGTTACACACGCGCACTGTCCAATGGGGTTTGTGACACACAGAGGCTGTCCAATGGGGTTTCTGACACACACGCTGTCCAATGGGGTTTGTGACACACACACTGACCAGGAGGTTTGTGACACACACACACTGTCCAATGGGGTTTTTGACACACACGCTGTTCAATGGGAATTGTGAAACAGACGCTGTCCAATGGGATTTGTGACACACACACTGACCAGGAGGGTTTGTGACACACACACGTCCAATATGTATTGTGACACAGACACGCTGTCCAATGGTGCTTGTGGCACACACACTTTCCAATGGGGTTTGTGACACACACGCTTTCCATGGGTGTTTGTTAAAGATTCGATGTCCAGTGGGGTTTGTGACACACACACTGTCCAATGGGGTTTGTGACACACACAGTGTCCACGGGAGTTTGAGACACAGATGCTGTCCAATAGGGATTGTGACACACACAATGTCCAATGCCGTTCGTAATACACACACTCTGTAAAATGGGCTTGTACCACACACGCTGTCCAATGGGGTTTGTGACACACACACTCTGTCCAATGAGCTTGTGACAAACACTCTGTACAATGGGGTTTGTGACACACACACGCTATACAATGGTGTTTATGACACACACACTGTCCAAAGGGGTTTGTGATACACATGATGTCCAATGGGGATTGTGACACGCACGCTGTCCATGGGTGTTTGTGACACTCACTCTGTCCAATGGAGTCTGCGACACACACGCTGTCCAGTGAGGATTGTGACATAGACGATGTGCAATGTGGTTTGTGACACACAGTCTGTATAAAGGTCTTGTGACAAACACGCTCTACAATGGGGTTTGTGACACACACACGCTATCCAATGCGGTTTGTGACATAGACACATTCCAATGGGGTTTGTGAACACAGACGCTGTCCAATGGGGTTTGTGACACAAACTCTGTCCAATAGGGTTTGTGACACACACCCTGTCTAATGGGGTTTATGACTCACACGCTGTCCAATGGGTTTGTGACACACGCGCTGTTCAATGGGGATTGTGACACACATGCTGTCCAGTGGGTTTGTGACATATATACTCTGTTCAATGTGGATTTTGACACAAACGTTGTCCAATGGGGTTTGTCACACAAACGCTGTCCAGTGGGTTTTGTGACACACACACTGTCCAATAGGGTTTGTGAAACACACACGCTATCCAATGGGGTTTGTGACACATACACTTTCCAATGGGGTTTGTGACACACACACTATGTCCAATGGTGCTTGTGACACACACGCTGTCGAATGGGGTTTGTGACACACACACTGTCCAATGGGATTTGTGACACACACACTATCCAAAGGGGTTTGTGACACGCACACTGTACAAAGGGGTTTGTGACACACACACTGTCCAAAGGGGTTAGTGACACACACGATGTCCAACAGGGTTTGTGACACGCATGCTGTCCATGGGTGTTTGTGACAAACACGCTGTCCACTGGGGTTTGTGACACACAAACTGTCCACTGGGGTTCGTGACACACACACAGTCCAATGGCGTTCGTGATACACACAGTGTCCACGGGGTTTTGTGAAACACACACTCTGTCCAATAGGATTCTGACAAACACGCTGTACAACGGAGTTTGTGACTCACACACGCTATCCAATGAGGTTTGTGACACACATGCTGTCCAATGGGTTTTTTGACACACACGCTGTCCAGTGGGTTTTGTGACACACACACTGTCCAATATGGTTTGTCACACACACGCTATCCAACGGGCTGTGTGACAAATACACTTTCCAATGGGGTTTCTGACACACAAACTCTGTCCAATGGTGCCTGTGATACACACACTGTCCAATGGGGTTCGTGATACACACGCTGTCCAGTGGGTTTTGTGACACACACACGCTGTCCAATGGGGTTTGTTGCACAGACACTGTCCAAAGTGGTTTGTGACACACACGCTGTCCAATGGGGTTTGTGACACACACGCTGTCCAGTGGGTTTTGTGACACACACACGCTGTCCAATGGGGTTTGTTGCACAGACACTGTCCAAAGTGGTTTGTGACACACACGCTGTCCAATGGGGTTTCTGACACACTCGCTGTCCAATGGGTTTTGTGACACAAACACTGACCAGGGGGGATTGTTACACAGACACCCTTTCCAATGGGGTTTGTGACACACACGCTGTCCAATGGGGTTTCTGACACACTCGCTGTCCAATGGGTTTTGTGACACAAACACTGACCAGGAGGGATTGTTACACAGACACCCTTTCCAATGGGGTTTGTGACACACACACTGTCCAACGGTGTTTGTGACACACACTCTGTCCAATGGGGTTTGTGACACACACACTGTCCAATAGGGTTTGTGACACACACACGCTATCCAATGGGCTGTGTGACAAATAAACTTTCCAATGGGGTTTCTGACCCACACACTCTGTCCAATGGGGTTTGTGACACACACACTCTGTCCAAAGGGTCTTGTGACACACACGCTGTCCAGTGGGTTTTGTGAAACACACACTCTGTCCAATGAGCTTGTGACACACACACTGTCCAAAGGGGTTTATGACACACACGCTGTCCAATGGTGTTTGTGACACACACGCTGTCCAATGGGGTTTGTGACACAAACTCTGTCCAATGGGGTTTGTGACACACACACTGTTTAATGGGTATTGTGACACAGACACTCTGTCCAATGGCGCTTGTGACACAGATGCTGTCCAATGGGGTTCGTGACACAAACTCAGTCCCATGGGTTTTGTGACACACACACTGTCCAATGGTGTTTGTGACACACACACGCTGTCCAATGGGGTTTGTGACACACACAAAGTCCAATGGGGTTTGTGACAGGCACACTGTCCATGGGTGTTTGTGACACACACGCTGTCCAATGGGGTTTCTGACACGCACACTTTCCATGGGTGTTTGTGACACACACACTGTCCAATGTTGTTTGTAAAACACACAGTGTCCACGGCGGTTGGTGACACAAACTCTGTCCAATTGTGTTTGTGACACACACACTGTCCAATGGGTATTGTGACACAGACACACTGTCCAATGGGTATTGTGACACACACGCTGTCCAATGAGGATTGTGACACACACGCTGTCCAATGGGGTTTGTGACACATACATTCTGTCCAATGGGGATCGTGAAACACACACGCTCTCCAATGGGGTTTATGACACACACACTGTCCAATAGGGTTTGTGACACACACACCCAGTCCAACCGTGTTTGTGACACACACCTGTCCAATGGGGTTCGTGACACACACAGTGTCCACGGCGGTTTGTGACACTCACAATGTCCAATGGGGTGTGTGACACACACACTGTCCAATGATGTTTCTGACACACACGCTGTCCAATGGGGTTTGTGACACACACACTGTCCAATGGGGATTGTGACACACACACTGTCCAGTGGGGATTGTGACACACACGCTGTCCAATGGGGATTGTGACACACACGATCGCCAGTGGGCTTTCTGACACATACGCTGTCTAATAGGGTTTGTGACACACACACTCTGTCCAATGGGGCTTGTGACACACACGCTGTTCAGTAGGGTTTGTGACACACACTGTCCAATGGGTATTGTGACACACACACACTGTCCAATGGGGTTTGTGACACACACGCTGTCCAATGGGGATTGTGACACCACACTCTGTCCAATGGTGCTTGTGACACACACGCTGTCCAATGGGGTTCGTGACACACACGCTTTCCAGTGTGTTTGTGACACACGCACTCTGTCCAATGGGCTTGTGACACACACACGCTGTCCAATGTTTTTTGTGACACACACTCAGTCCCATGGGGTTTGTGAAAAACACGCTGTCTAATGGGGTTTGTGACACACACAGACTGTCCAAAAGAGATTGTGACACACACACGCTGTCCAATGGGGTTCGTGACACACACGCTGTACCATGGGGTTTATGACAAAGACGCTGTCCAATGGGGATTTTGTCATACACACTGTCCAATAGGGTTTGTGACACACACATGCTATCCAAAGGGGTTTGTGACACACACACTTTCTAATGGGGTTTGTGACACACACAAGCTATCCAATGGGGTTTGTGACACACACACTCTATTCAATGGGTTTTGTGACACGCACACTTTCTAATGGGGTTTGTGACACACACACTCTGTCCAATGGGGCTTGTGACACAAACGCTGTCCAATGGGGTTCGTGACAGACACTCTGTCAAATGGGGTTTGTGACACACACGGTGTCCAATGGGGTTTGTGACACACACAGTGTCCACGGGGGTTTGTACACAAACTCTGTCCAATGAGGTTTGTGGCACACACACTGTCCAATGGGTATTGTGACACAGACACCCTGTCCAACGGGGTTTGTGACACATACGCTGTCCAATAGGGATTGTGACTCACACGCTGTCCAATGGGCTTTGTGACACATACACTCTGTCCAATGGGGTTTGTGACACGCACGCTATCCAGTGGGTTTTTTGACACACACACTGTCCAATAGGGTTTGTGACACACACACACTGTCCAATGGGTTTTGTGACACACACAGTGACCACGGGGGTTGGTGAGACAAACTCTGTCCAATGGGGTTTGTGACACACACACTGTCCATCGTGTTTGTGACACACACGATATCAAATCGGGTTTGTGACACGCACACTGTCCATGGGTTTTTGTGACACACACAGTGTCCACGGGGGTTTGTGAACACAAACTGTTCAATGAAGTTTGTGACATACACAATGTCCAAAGGGTATTGTGATACACACACCCTGTCCAATGGGGATTTTGACACACACACCCTGTCCAATGGGGTATGTGACACATATGCTGTCCAATGGTGCTTGTGACACACACGCTGTCCAATGGGATTGTGACACACACACGCTGTCCAATGGGGTTTGTGACACACACACTGTC
The DNA here is from genome assembly GCA_032206185.1 of Columba guinea. Classification (NCBI taxonomy): domain Eukaryota; kingdom Metazoa; phylum Chordata; class Aves; order Columbiformes; family Columbidae; genus Columba; species Columba guinea. Next base: position 504,166 of record JAVLUU010000005.1, read on the forward strand.
CAAAGGGGTTTGTGACACAAAACTTGTCCACTGGGGTTTGTGGCACGGACACTGTACATGGGTGTTTGTGACACACAAGCTGTCCAAAGGTGTTTGTGACACGCACACTGTCCATGGGTGTTTGTGACACACACGCTGTCCAATGGGGTTTGTGACACACACTCTTTCCAATGGGGTTTGTGACACACACACTGGCCAATGGGGATTGTGACACAGAAACACTGTGCAATGGGGTTTGTGACACACACACTGCCCAAAGGGGTTTGTGACACACACGATGTCCAATGGGGATTGTGATACGCACACTGTACATGGGTGTTTGTGGCACACACGCTGTCCAGTGGGTTTGTGAAACACACACTGTGCAAATGGGTTTACGACACACATGATGTCCAATGGGGTTTGTGACACACACACTGTCCAATGGGTATTGTTAAACACAAACTCTGTCCAATGGGGTTTGTGACACACACACTTTCCAATGGGGTTTGTGACACGCATGCTGTCCAATGGGTTTTGTGACACACACACTGACCAGGAGGGTTTGTAACACACACACGCTATCCAATGGAGATTGTGACACACACACGCTGTCCAATGGTGTTTGTGACACACACACGGTCCAAAGGGGTTTGTGACACACAGGATGCCCAATGGTGTTTTTGACACGCACACTGTCCATGGGTATTTATGAAACACACGGTGCCCAGTGGGGTTTGTGACACACACACTGTCCAAAAGGGTTTGTGACACACACGATGTCCAATGGGGTTTTGACACGCACACTGTCCATGAGTGTTTGTGACAGACACGCTGTCCAGTGGCGTTTGTGACACACACACTGTCCAATGGCGTTCGTGACACACACACTGTCCAATGGGGTTCGTGAGACACACTCAGTCCTATGGGGTTTGTGACACACACACTGTCCAATGGGGATTGTGACACACACACAATATCCAATGGTTTTTGTGACACACACACTTTCCAATGGGGTTTGTGACACACACGATGTCCAGCGTGTTTTGTGACACACACACTGTCCAATAGGGTTTGTGACACACACACGCTATTCAATGGGGTTTATGACACAAACGATGTCCAATGGGGTTCTTGACAACCACACTGTCCATGAGTGTTTGTGAAACACACACTGTCCAATGGGGACTGTGACACACACACGCTGCCCAATAGTGTTTGTGACACACACGCTGTCCAATGGGGTTTGTGACACAGACGCTGTCCAATGGGGATTGTGACCTACACACTGTCCAACAGGGTTTGTGACACACACAGTCTGTCCAATGATTCTTTTTACACACACACTGTCCAAAGGGGTTTGTGACACACAAGTTGTCCAATGGGGTTTGTGACACTCACACTCTACATGGGTGTTTGTGACACATACACTTTCAAATAGCGTTTGTGACACACACGCTGCTCAGTGGGTTTTGTGACACACACGCTGTCCAATGCGGTTCGTGAAACACACGCTGTCCACTGGGGATTATGACACACACATTGTCCAGTGGCTTTCGTGACACACACAGTGTCCACGGGGGTTTGTGACACACACGCTGTCCAATGGGGTTTGTGACACACACACTCTGTCCAATGGCGCTTGTGACACACATGCTGTCCAATGGGGTTCGTGAAACACACTCTATCCCATGGGGTTTGTGACACACACGCTGTCCAATGGCGATTGTGACAAACACACGCTGTCCAATGGGGTTTGTGACACACACACTGTCCAAAGGGATTCGTGACACACACTCTGTCCACTGGCGATTGTGACACACACACTCTGTCCAATGGGATTGTGACACACACACGCTCTCCAATGGGGTTTGTGACACACACACTGTCCAAAGGGGTTTGTGACACACACATGCTATCCAATGGGGTTTGGAACACATACACTTTCCAATGGGGTTTGTGACACACACACACTCTGTCCAATGGCGCTTGTGACACACATGCTGTCCAATGGGGTTCGTGAAACACACTCTATCCCATGGGGTTTGTGACACACACGATGTCCAATGGCGATTGTGACACACACACGCTGTCCAATGGGGTTTGTGACACACACACTGTCCAAAGGGGTTCGTGACACACACTCTGTCCACTGGGGATTGTGACACACACACTCTGTCCAATGCGATTGTGACACACACACGCTGTCCAATGGGGTTTGTGACACACACTGTCCAAAGGGGTTTTTGACACACATGCTGTCCAATGGGGTTCGTGAAACACACTCTATCCCATGGGGTTTGTGACACACACGCTGTCCAATGGCGATTGTGACACACACACGCTGTCCAATGGGGTTTGTGACACACACACTGTCCAAAGGGGTTTGTGACACACACTCTGTCCACTGGCGATTGTGACACACACACTCTGTCCAATGGGATTGTGACACACACACGCTGTCCAATGGGATTGTGACACACACACGCTGTCCAATGGGGTTTGTGACACTCACACTGACCAGGAGGGTTTGTGACACACACACGCTATCCAATAGGGTTTGGAACACATACACTTTCCAATGGGGTTTGTGACACACACACTGTGTCCAATGGCGCTTGTGACACACATGCTGTCCAATGGGGTTCGTGAAACACACTCTATCCCATGGGGTTTGTGACACACACGCTGTCGAATGGGTCTTGTGACACACATGCTGTTCAGTGGGGTTTGTGAACAAACACTCTGTCCAGTGGGTTTTGTGACACACACACTCTGTTAAATTGGCTTGTGACACACACGCTCTCCAATGGGGATTGTGACACACACACTGTCCAAAAGGGTTTGTGACACTCACACGCCGTACAGTGGGGTTTGTGACACACACACTGTCCAATAGGGTTTGTGACACACCCATGATATCCAAAGGGGTTTGTGACACACACAATTTCCAGTGGGGATTGTGACACACAGACTTTCCAATGGGGTTTGTGACACACACACCCGCTGTCCAATGAGGTTTGTGACACACACGCTGTCCAGTGGGTTTTGTTACACACACACGCTGTCCAATGGGGTTTGTGATACACACACTGTCCAATGGTGTTTGTGACACACACGCTGTCCAATAGGGTTTCTGACTCAAACTCTGTCCAATGGGGTTTGTGACACACACGCTGTCCAATGGGGATTGTGACACACACAGTTTGTTAAATGGGGTTTCTGACACACACACGCTGTCCAATAGGGATTGTGACACACACGCTGTCTAATGGGGTTTCTGAAAAACACGCTGTCCAATGGGGATTGTGAAACACACTCTATCCAATGGAGATTGTGACACACACGCTGTCCAATGGGGTTTGTGACACACACACTTTCCTATGGGTTTTGTGACACACACACTCTGTCCAAAAACGCTTCTGACACACACGCTGTCCCAAGGAGTTTGTGACACACACACTGTCCAATTGGGATTGTGACACACACACGCTGTCCAATGGGGTTTCTTACACACACACTGTCCAAAGGGGTTTGTGACACACAGGATGTCCAATGGGGTTTGTGACACACACGCTGTCCAATGGGTTTTGAGACACGATCACTGACCAGGAGTGTTTGTGACACACACACACTATCCAATAGGATTTGTGACACACACACTGTTTTATGGGTATTCTTACACACACACTCTGTCCAATGGGGTTTTTTGACACACACACTGTCCAATGGGGTTTCTGACACACACGCTGTACAATGGGGCTTGTGACACACACACTGTCCAGTAGGGTTTTTGACACACCCACGCTATCCAATGGGGTTTGTGACACACACGCTGTCCAATGGGGTTTGTGACACACACCCTGTCCAATGGGGATTGTGACATACACACTGTCCAATCGGGTTTTTGACACACACATTCTATCCAATGGGGTTCGTGTCACACACTTCACAATGGGGTTTGTGGCACAGACACTCTGTCCCATGGGGTTTCTGACACACACGCTGTCCAATTGGGTTTGTTACACACACACTGTCCAATGCGTTTGTGACACATACAGTGTCTGCAAGGGTTTGTGACACACACGCTGTCCAATGGTGTTTGTGACACACACACGTTGTCCAATGGGGTTTATGACACACACGAGGTCCAATGGGGTTTGTGACACACACGCTGTCCAATGGGGTTTGTGACACACATGCTGTCCAATGGGGTTTGTGAAACACACACTGTCCAATAGGGTTTGTGACACACACACGATATCCAATGGGGTTTGTGACACACACACTGTCCAAAGGGGTTTTTTACACACACTCTGTCCAATGGGGTTTGTGACACACAAACACTGTACAATGGGGATTGTGACACGCACACGCTGTCCAATGAGATTTATGACACACACGCTGTCCAATGGGGTTTGTGACACACAAACACTGTACAATGGGGATTGTGACACACACGATGTCCAAAGGGGTTTGTGACAAACACGATGTCCAATGGGGTTTGTGACACGCACACTGTCCAAAGGGGTTTGTGACAAACACGATGTCCAATGGGGTTTGTGACACGCACACTGTCCAGTGGGGTTTGTGAGACACACACTGTCCAATTGGATTTGTGACACACACATGCATTCCAATAAGGTTTGTGAAACACATACTTTCTAATGGGGTTTTTGACACACACACGCTATCCAATTGGGTTTGTGACACACACACGCTGTCCAAAGGTGTTTGTGACACACACACTGTCCAATCGCATTGTTACACACTCACGCTGTCCAATGGGGTTTGTGACTCACACACTGTCCAATGGGGTTTGTGACACACACACTGTCCAATAAGGTTTGTGACACACACACGCTATCCAATAGGGTTTGTGACACACATACTTTCAAAAGGATTTTGTGACACACACGCTATCCAATGGTTTTTTTTACACACACACTGTCTAGTGGGGATTGTGACACACACACGCTGTAAAATGGTGTTTGTGACATACGCGATTTCCAATGGGGTTTGTGACACAGACACTGTCCAATGGGGATTGTGACCTACACACTGTCCAATAGGGTTTGTGACACACACACGCTGTCCAATGGGGTTTGTGACACACACGCTGTCCAATGGGTGTTGTTACAAACACACGCTGTCCAATGGGGTTTGTGACACACACACTGTCCAATAGCGTTTGTGACACACACGCTGTCCAATGGGGTTTGTAACACTCAGACGCTGTCCAATGGGGTTTGTGATACATACACTCTGTGCAATGGTGCTTGTGACACACACGCTGTCCAATGGTGTATGTGACACACACGCTGTCCAAAGGGGATTGGGACACACACACGCTGTCCAATGGAGTTTGTGACACACACACTGTCCAAAGGGATTTGTGACACACACTCTGTCCAATGGGGTTTGTGACATACAAACACTGTACAATGGGGATTGTGACACACACACGCTGTCCAATGGGGTTTATGACAAACAGGCTGTCCAAAGGGGTTTGTTACACACAAACACTGTACAAAGGGGATTACGACACACACACGCTGTCCAATGGGGTTTATGAAACACATGCTGTCCAATGGTGTTTGTCACACCAACACTGTACAATGGGGATTGTGACACACACGGTGACCACTGGGGATTGTGACACACACGCTGTCCAATGGTGTTTGTGACACACACGCTGTCCAATGGGTCTTGTGACACTCATGCTGTCCAGTGGATTTTGTGACAAACACGCTGTCCAATAGGGTTTGTGACACACACACGCTATCCAATCAGGTTTGTGACACACACACATTCCAATGCGGTTTGTGACACACACGCACTTTCCAATGGGATTTGTGACACACACACTGACGGGGAGGGGTTGTGACACACACACGCTATCCAATTGGTTTGTGACACGTACACTTACCAATTTGGTTTGTGACACACACACTCTGTCCAATGGGATTTCTGACACACATGCTGTCCAATGGGATTTTTGACACACACACTGACCAGGAGAGTTTGTGACACGCACAAGCTGTCCAATCGGATTTCTGGCACACACACTGTTCAATGGGTATTGTTACACACTCATGGTGTCCAATGGGTTTTGTGACACAGATGCTGTCCAATGGAGATTGTGACCTACACACTGTCCAATAGGATTTGTGACACACACATGTTATCCAATGGGGTTTGTGATGCACACACGCTGCCCCATGGGGTTTGTGACACACACATGCTCTCCAATGCGGTTTGTGACACACACACTGTCCAATGGCATTCGTGGCACACACAGTGTCCACGGGGGTTTATGACACACACGCTGTCCAATGGGGTTTGTGACACACGCACTGTCCAATGGGTATTGTTACACACACACGTTGTTCAATTGGGTTTGTGACACAAACACTGTCAAATGGGCTTTGTGACACACACACGCTGTCCCATGGGATTTGTGACACTCACTGTCCAAAGGGGTTTCTCAAACTACACGCTGTCCAATGGGGTTTGTGACACACACACTGACCAGGAGGGTTTGTGGCACACACACGCTGTCCAATGGGGTTTGTGACACACACACTGTCCAAAGGGTATTGTTACACACACACGCAGTCCAATGGGGTCTGTGAGACACACACTGTAATGGGGTTTGTGACACAAATACTCTGTCCAATGGGTCTTGTGACACACACTCTGTGCAATGGGGTTTGTGACGCACACAGGCTGTCCAATGGTGTTTGTGACACACACACTGTCCCTTGGGTTTTGTGACACACACACTCTGTCCAATGGGTTTGTGACAGACACGCTGTCTAATGGGGTTTGTCACACACACTCTATCCAATGGGGTTTGTGACACACACACTGTCCAAAGGCATTCGTGACACACACACGCTGTCCAATGGTGTTTGTGACAAAGACACTGTCGTAATAGGTTTGTGACACACACGCTGTCAAATGGGGTTTGTGACACTCACACTCTCCATGGGTGCTTGTGACACACACTATGTCCAGTGGGTTTTGTGACACACACACTTTCCAATGGGGTATTGACACACATGCTGTACACTAAGGATTGTGACACACGCACTGTCCAGGGGGGTGTGTGACACACACGCTGTCCAATGGGGTTTTTGACACACACACTGTCCAATTGGTATTGTTACACACACACGCTGTCCAATGGGGTTTGTGACACACACACTGTTCAGTGGGGTTTGTGACACACACACTCTGTCCAATGGGTCTTGTGACACACACTCTGTCCAATGGGGTTCACTGCACACACACTGTCCAATAGGGTTTGTGACATAAACTCTGTCCAATGGGGTTTGTGACACACACGCTGTCCAATGGGGATTGTGACAAACACGCTGTCCAATGGTGTTTTTGACACACACGCTGTCCAATGGGGCTTGTGATAAAAACGCTGTTCAGTGGGTTTAGTGACACACACACTGTCCAATAGGGTTTGTGACACACACATCCGATCCAATGGGGTTCGTGACACATACACATTCCAATGGTGTCTGTGACACACACTCTCTGTAAAATGGTGCTTGTGACACACACACTTTCAAATTGCGTTCATGACACAAACGCACTCCAATGGGTTTTTTGACACACACACTGTGCAAAGGGGATTGTGACACACACACGCTGTCCAAGGGTGTTTGTGACACACACACTTTCCAAAGGGGTTTGTGACACACACGCTGTCCATTGCTGACTGTGACGCACACACTCTGTTCAATGCGGTTTGTGACACACACACGCTGTCCAATGAGGTTCGTGACACATACGCGGTCCAGTGGGTTTTGTGACACACACACTGTCCAATAGGGTTTGTGACACACACACACTATCCAATGGGGTTTGTGACACACACACTTTCTAATGGGGATTGTAACACACACACGCTATACAATGGGTTTTGTGACACACACACTGTCCAGTAAGTTTTGTGAGACACCCATGCTATCCAATGGGGTTTGTGACAAACACACTTTCCAATGGGGTTTGTGACACACACGCTTTCCAATGGGGTTTATGACACACACACGCTGTCCAGTGAGTTTTGTGACACACACACTGTCCAATGGTGATTGAGACACACACACGCTGTCCAATGGTGTTTGTGACATGCACACTTTCTAATGGGGTATGTGACACACACACGCTATCCAATGGTGTTTGTGACACACACGCTGACCAATTGGTTTTGTTACAAACACAGTGTCCAAGGGTGTTTGTGACACGCATGCTGTCCAATGGGTTTTGTGACACACACACTGACCAGGAGGGTTTGCGACACACACGCTGTCCAATGGGGTTCGTGACACACACTCTGTCCCATGGGGTTTGTGACACACACGCTGTCCAATGGGGTTTGTTAAACTCAGACGCTGTCCAATGGTGTTTGCGACACACAGGCTGTCCAATGGGGCTTGTGACACACACACTGTCTAATAGGGTTTGTGACACACAAACTCTATCCAGTGGGGTTTGTGATACATACACTTTCCAATGGTGCTTGTGACACACACGCTGTCCAATGGGTTTTGTGACACACACACTGTCCAAAGGGGATTGGGACACACACACGCTGTCCAGTTGGGTTTGTGACACATACTGTCCAAAGGGGTTTGTGACACACACTCTGTCCAATGGGGTTTGTGATACACAAACATTGTACAATGGGGATTGTGACACACACACGCTCTCCAATGGGGTTTATGACACACAGGCTGTCCAATGGGATTTGTGACACACACTGTCCAATGGGCTTTGTGACACTCACACTGTCCAATGGGTATTGTTACACACTCATGGTGTCCAATGGGTTTTGTGACACAGACGCTGTCCAATGGGGATTGTGACCTACACACTGTCCAATAGGATTTGTGACACACACACAATATCCAATGGGGTTTGTGACGCACACACTTTCCAATGGGGTTTGTGACACACACACGCTGCCCCATGGGGCTTTTGACACACACACTGTCCACTGGGGATTGTGACACACACACTGTCCAATGGCATTCGTGGCACACACAGTGTCCACGGGGGTTTATGACACACACGCTGTCCAGTGGGGATTGTGACACACACATGCTATCCAATGGGGTTTGTCACACACACACTGTCCAATGGGGTTTGTGGCACACACTCTATCCAGTGTGGTTTGACAGACACACTCTTTCCAATGGGGTTTGTGACACACACGCTGTCCAATGGGGATTATGACAAACAAGCTGTACAATGGGATTTGTGGCACACACACTCTGTCCAAAGGGCTTGTGAAAAACACGCTGTACAATGGGATTTGTGATACACACACGCTCTCCCGTGCGGTTTGTGACACATACACTCTATACAATGCACTTTGTGACACATACACTTTCCAATGGGGTTTGTGAACACACGCTCTGTCCAATGGTGATTGTGACACACACGCTGTCCAATGGGGTTTGTGACACAAACTCTGTCCAATGGGGTTTGTGACACACACGCTGTCCAGTGGGTTTTGTGACACACGCACTCTGTCCAATAGGCTTGTGTCACACACGCTGTCCAATGGTGTTTGTGACACACACTCTGTCAAATGTGGTTTGACACACACACTCTGTCCAATGGGGTTTGTGACACACACGCTGTCCAATGGGGTTTATAACACACACACTCTGTACAAAGGGCTTGTGACAAACATGCTGTACAATGGGGTTTGTGACACACACATGCTGTCGAGTGTGGTTTGTGACACGTACACGCTATAAAATGCGCTTTGTGACACATACACTTTCCAATGGGGATTGTGACACACACGCTGCTTAATGGGGTTTGTGACACAAACTCTCTCCAAACGGGTTTGTGACACACAGACTGTCCAGTGGGTATTGTGACACACACACGCTGTCCGATGGGGTTTGTGACACACACGCTGTCTAATGGGGATTGTGACACACAAGTTATCCAATGGGGTTTGTGATACAGACACTTTCCAATGGGGTTTGTGAGACAAACACTGTGTCCAATGGTGATTGAGACACACACGTTGTCCAATGGGGTTCATGACACACATGCTGTCTAGTGGGTTTTTTGACACACACACTCTGTCCAATGGGCTTGTGACACACACGCTGTCCAATGGGGTTTGTGACACACACACGCTATCCAATGCGGTTTGTGACACATACAATTTCCAATGGGGTTTATGACACACACGCTGTCCAATGGGGTTTGTCACACAAACTCTGTCCAATGGGGTTTGTGACACATACACTGTCCAAAGGGTATTGTGACACACACGTGTCCAATGGGTTTTGTGGCACATACACTCTGTCGAATGTGGCTTTTGATACACACGCTGTCCAACGGGGTTTGTGACACACACGCTGTCCAATGGGGTTTGTGACACACACACTGTCCAGTGGGTTTTGTGACACACACACTGTCCAATAGTCTTTGTGACACACACGCTGTCCAATGGGGTTTGTAACACACACTCTCTCCAATGGGGTTTGTCACACACACTCTGTCCAATGGGGTTTGTGACACACACGCTGTAAAATTGGGATTTTGACCAACACGCTGTACAATGGGGTTTGTGACACACACACTCTGTCCAAAGGGCCTGTGACAAATACGCTGTACAATATGGTTTGTGACACACACACTCTGTCCAGTGGCGCTTGTGTCACACTCTCTGACCAACGGGGTTTGTGACACATACACTGTCCAATGGGGTTTGTCACTCACACTCTGTCCAATGGGGTTTGTGACACACACTCTGTCCAATGTGGTTTGACACACACACTCTGCCCAATGGGGTTTGTGACACAAACGCTGTCCAATGGGGATTATGACAAACACGCTGTACAATAGGGTTTGTAACACACACACTCTGTACAAAGGGCTTGTGACAATCATGCTGTACAATGGGGTTTGTGACACACACATGCCATCAAGTGTGGTTTGTGACACGTACACTCTATAAAATCCGCTTTGTGACACATACACTTTCCAATGGGGTTTGTGACACAAACTCTCTCCAAACGGGTTTGTGACACACACACGCTGTCCGATGGTGTTTGTGACACACACGCTGTCTAATGGGGATTGTGACACACACGCTATCCAATGGGGTTTGTGATACATACACTTTCCAATGGGGTTTGTGAGACAAACACTCTGTCCAATGGTGATTGAGACACACATGCTGTCCAATAGGGTTCATGACAAACATGCTCTCTAGTGGGTTTTTTGACACACACACTCTGTCCAATAGGCTTGTGACACACACGCTGTCCAATGATGTTTGTGACACATACACTGTCCAATAGGGATTGTGACACACACACGCTGTCCAATGGGGTCTGTGACACACACACTGTCCAAAGTGGTTTGTGACACACACCCTATCTAATGGGGTTTGTGATACTCACACTGTCCATGGATGTTTGTGACACACACGCTACCCAGTGGGTTTTGTGACACACACATTGTCCAATGGGGTATTGACACACACGCTGTCCACTGGGGTTTGTGACACACACACTGTTCAATAGGGTTTGTGACACATACACTTTCCAATGGGGATTGTGACACACAGACTGTCCAATGGGGTTTGTGACACACACACTGTCCAATGGGGATTGGGAAACACACACGCTGTCCAATGGGGTTTGTGACACACACACTGTCCAAAGAGGTTTGTGACACACACGATGTACAATGGGGCTTGTGACACGCACACCGTCCATGGGTGTTTGTAACACACACGCTGTACAGTGGGCTTTGTGACACACACACTTTCCAATGGGGTTTGTGACACGCATACTCTCCATGGGTGTTTGTGACAGACCCGCTGTCCAATGTGGTTTTGACACACACGCTGTCCACTGCGGTTTGTGACACACACACTGTCCAGGGGGGTTTGTGACACACACACTGTCCAATGTTGATTGTGACACACACACGCTGTCCAATGGTTTTTGTGACACACACGCTGTCCAATGGGGTATGTGACAAACACGCTGTCCAATGGGGCTTGTGACACATACACTGTCCGATGGGGTTTGTGACACACACGCTGCCCAAAGGGGTTTGTGACACACACGGTGTCCAATGGGGTTTGTGACACACACGCTGTCCAATGGAGCTTGTGACACACACACTGTCCAATGGGGTTTGTGACACACACACTGTCCAATGGGGCTTGTGACACACACACTGTCCAGTGGAGTTTGTGACACACACACTGTCCAAGGGTGTTTGTGACACACACGCTGTCCCTTGGGGATTGTGACACACACACTCTGTCCAATGGGTCTTGTGAAAAACACACTGTCCAGTGGGTTTCGTGGCACATGCACTCTGTCCAATAGCCTTGTGACACACACGCTGTCCAATGGTGTTTGTGACACACACACTGTCCAATGGGAATTGTGACACACACACTGTCCAAACTGGTTTGAAACACAAACGCTATGCAATGGGGCTTCTGACACTCACACTGTCCATGGGTGTTTGTGACACACACGCTGTCCAATGGGGTTCGTGACACTCACGCTGTCCTATGGTGTTTCTGACACTCACACTGTCCATGGGTGTTTGTGACACACACGCTGTCCAGTGGGTTTTTTCACACACACACAGTCCAATGGGGTTTTTGACACACACACGCTGTCCAATGGTGTTCGTGACACACACTCTTTCCAATGGGGTTTGTGACACACACACGCTATCCAGTGGGGTTTGTGACACACACGCTAACCAATTGGGTTTGTTACACACAGACTGTCCAATAGTGTTTGTGACACGCATGCTGTTCAACGGGTTTCGTGACACACACACTAACCACGAGGGTTTGTGACACACACAGGCTATCCAATGGGTTTTGTGACACATACACTTTCCAATGGGGTTCGTGACACACACATTATCCGAAGAGGTTTGTGACACACACGCTGCCAATGGTGTGTGTGACACACACACTCTGTCCAATAGGGTTTGTGACACACACGCTGCCAATGGGGTGTGTGACACACACACTCTGTCCAATGGGGTTTGTGACACACATACTTTCTAATGGGGTTTTTGACACACACACGCTGTCCAATGGGGTTTGTGACACACACGAGCTGCCCAGTGGGGTTTGTGACACACACGCTGTCCAATGGGGATGGTGATACACACGATGTCCAATGGGGTTTGTGACACACACACACTGTCCAATGAGGACTGTGACACACACACGCTGTAAAATGGGGGTTATGACACACACACTTTCCAATGGGGTTTGTGACAACACACTTTCCAATGGCGCTTGTGACACACACGCTGTCCAATGGGGTTCCTGACACACACGCTGTCCAATGGGGATTGTGACAAACTCGATGTCCAACGGGGTTTGTCACACACGCACTCTGTCCAATGGGGTTTGTGACACACACGCTGTCCAGTGGGGATGGTGATACACACGATGTCCAATGGGGTTTGTGACACACACACTGTCCAATGAGGATTGTGACACACACACTCTGTAAAATGGGGGTTATGACACACACACTTTCCAATGGGGTTTGTGACACACACACTTTCCAATGGCGCTTGTGACAAACACGCTGTCCAATGGGGTTCCTGACACACACGCTGTCCAATGGGGATTGTGACACACACACTCTGTCCAATGGGGTCTGTGACACACATGCTGTCCAGTTGGGTTTGTGACATACACACTGTCCAAAGGGGTTTGTGACACACATACTTTCCAGTGGGTTTTGTGACACACACACTGTCCAGTGGGGTTTGCGACACACACACTGTCCAATGGGGAATGTGACACATACACTCTGACCAATGGGGTTTATGACACACACGCTGTCCAAAGGTGTTTGTGACACACACACGCTATCCAATGGGTTTTGTGACACATACAATCTCCAATGTGGATTGTGACACACACACTTTCAAATGGGGTTTGTGACACACACTCGCTGTCCCATGGGGTTTGTGACACACACGCTGACGAATTGGTTTGGTTACACACACACTGTCCAATGGTGTTTGTGACATGCATGCTATCCAATGGGTTTTGTGACACACACACTGTCCAATGGGGAATGTGACACACACATGCTGTCCAATGGTGTTTGTGACACACACGCTGTCCAATGGGGATAGTGATACACACACTGTCCATTGGGTATTGTGACACAGACACACTGTCCAAATAGGTTTGTGAAACACAGACGGTCAAAGGGGTGTGTGATACACACGCTATCCAATAGGGTTTTTGACACTCACACTATCCACGGGGGTTTTTGACACACACAATCTATCAAATGGGGTTTGTGACACGCACACTATCTAATTGGGTTTGCGACACACACACGCTATCAAATGGGGTTTGTGACACACACACTGTCCAAAGGGGTTGTGACACACACACGCTGTCCAAAGAGGTTTGTGAAACACAGACGGTCAAAGGGGTGTGTGACACACACGCTATCCAATAGGGTTTTTGACACTCACACTGTCCATGGTTGTTTGGAACACACACGCTATCCAGTGGGTTTTGTGACACACACACTGTCCAATGGGGTTTTGACACACACGCTGTCCACTGGGGATTGTGACACACATACTGACTAGGGGGATTTGTGACACACACTCTGTCCAATGGGGTTTGTGAAACACACACTCTGTGCAATGGGGATTGTGACACACACACGCTGTAAAATGGGGTTTGTGACACACACACTGTCCAATGGGGATTGTGACACACACACGCTGTCCAGTGGGTTTTGTCACACACGCACTGTCCAATGGGGTTTTGACACACATGCTGTCCACTTGGGATTGTGACACACACACTGTCCAGGGGGGTTTGTGACACACACGCTCTCCAATGGGGTTTGTGACACACACTCTCTCCAAAGGGGTTTGTCACACACACTCTGTCCAATGGGGTTTGTGACACACATGCTGTAAAATGGGGATTGTGACCAACAGGCTGTACAATGGGGTTTGTGACACACACACTCTGCCCAAAGGGCTTGTTAAAAAACACGCTGTACAATGGGGTTTGTGACACAAACTCTCTCTAAACGGGTTTGTGACGCACACACTGTCCAATGGGTATTGTGACACACACGCTGTCCACTTGGGATTGTGACACACACTGACCAGGAGGTTTGTGACACACACACGCTGTCCAATGGGGTTTGTGACACACGCACTGTCCAATGGTGTTTGTGACACACACGCTGTCCAATGGTGTTTGTGAAACAAACTCTGTCCAATGGGGTTTCTGACACACACACTGTCGAAAGGGTATTGTGAAGCACACACGCTGTCCAAACAGGTTTGTTACACACACGCTGTCCAATGGGGTTTCTGACACACTTGCTCTCCAGTGGGTTTTGTACACACACACTCTCCAATAGGCTTTGTGACACACACACATGTCCAAAGGGGTTTGTTACACATACACTTTGCAATTGGGTTTGTGACACACAGACACGTCCAAAGGGGTTTGTTACACATACACTTTGCAATTGGGTTTGTGACACACACACACTGTCCAATGGGGTTTGTGAACACACACGGTGTCCAGTGGGTTTTGTGACAAACACTGTCCAAAAGGGTTTGTGACAGACACACGCTATCCAATGGGGTTTGTGAAACATACACTTTCCAATGGGGTTTGTGACACACACTCTCTGTCCAATGGTGCTTGTGACACACACGCTGTCCAATGGGGTTTGTGACACACACCCTGTCCAATGGGGATTGTGACACACACACGGTGTCCAATGGTGTTTGTGACACACACGCTGTCCAATGGGGTTTGTGACACATACTATCCAATGGGGTTTGTGACACACACAGGTTTTCCAATGGGGTTTGTGACACACACGCTGTCCAATGGGGTTTGTGACATGCACGATGTCCAATGGGGTTTGTGACACGGACATTGTCCATGGGTGTTTGTGACACACACACTGTGCAATGGGGCTTGTGACACAGACGCTGTCCAGTGGGGATTGTGACAAACACGCTGTCCATTGGCTTTTGTGAACACACACGCTGTCCAGTGGGTTTTGTGACAAACACTGTCCTAAAGGGTTTGTGACAGACACACGCTATCCAATGGGGTTTGTGAAACATACACTTTCCAAAGGGGTTTGTGACACACACTCTCTGTCCAATGGGGTTTGTGAAACACACGCTGTCCAATGGGGTTCGTGACACACATGCTGTATAGTGTGTTTTGTGACATACACACTCTGTCCAATGGGCTTGTGACACACACGCTGTCCAATGATGTTTGTGACACATACACTGTCCAATAGGGATTGTGACACACACACGCTATCCAAAGGGGTTTGTGACACACATACTTTCTAATGGGGTTTTTGACACACACACGCTATCCAATGGGGTTTGTGACTACACACATTGTCCGAAGAGATTTGTGACACACATGATGTCTAATGGGGTTTGTGACACGCACACTGTCCAATGGGGTTTGTGACACATACGATGTACCATGGGGTTTATGACACGCACACTGTCCATGGGTGTTTGTAACACACACACTGTGCAGTGGGGTTTGTGACACATGCACTTTCCAATGGGGTTTGTGACACGCATACTGTCCATGGGTGTTTGTGACACACACGCTGTCCAATGGGTTTTTGATAAACATGCTGTCCACTGTGGTTTGTGGCACACACACTGTTCAATGGGTTTTGTGACACAAACACGCTATCCAATGGGTTTTCTGTCACACACACTGTCCAATGAGGATTGTGACACACACACGCTGTCCAATGGTGTTTGTGACTCACACGCTGTCCAATGGGGTTTGTGACACAGACGCTGTCCAATGGGGATTGTGATACACACACTTTCCAAGGGGGTTTGTGACACGCACACTTTCTAATGGGGTTTGTGACACACACACGCTGTCCCAAGGGGTTTGTGACACACACAGTGTCCAGTACTGTTTGTGACATCACACACGCTGTCCAATGGTGTTTGTGACACACACGCTGTCAAATGGGGCTTGTGACACACACACTGTACAGTGGAGTTTGTGACACACACACTGTCCAAAGGGGTTTGTGACACACACAGTGTCCACGGTGGTTGGTGACACAAAATCTGTCCAATGGTGCTTGTGACACACACGCTGTCCAATGCAGTTCGTGACACTCACGCTGTCCAATGGTGTTTGTGACACACACACTGTCCAATGGGGATTGTGACACAGACACGCTGTCCAATAGGGCTTGAAACACTCACAGTGTCCTTGGGTGTTTGTGACACACACGCTGTCCCGTGGGTTTTCTCACACACACAGAGTCCAATGGGGTTTTCACACACACGCTGTCCAATGGCGTTCGTGACACACACACACATTGTCCAATCGGGATTCTGACAGACACACACATTGTCCAATGGGGATTGTGACACACACAAGCTGTCCAACGGTGTTTGTGACACACACGCTGTCCAATGTGGTTTGTGACACAGACGCTGTCCAATGGGGATTGCGACCTACACTCTGTCCAATAGGGTTTGTGACACACACATGCTATCCAAAGGGGTTTGTGACAGACATATTTTCTAATGGGGTTTTTGACACACACACACTATCCAATCCGGTTTCTGACACATACACTTTCCAATGGGGTTAGTGACACACACACTCTGTCCAATGGCGCTTGTGACACACACGCTGTCCAATGGCGTTCGTGACACACAGTTAGTCCCACGGGGTTTGTGACACACACATTGTCCAATGGGGATTGTGACACACACACGCTGTCCAATGGGGTTTGTGACACACACACTGTCCAATAGGTTCTGTGACATCACACACGTTATCCAATGGGATTTGTGACACACACTCTGTCCAATGGGGATTGTGACACACACTCGTTCCAGTGGGGTTTGAGACACACACACGCTGTCCAATGGTGTTTGTGCCACACACTCTTTCCAATGGGGTTTGTGACACACACGCTGACCAGTTGGGTTTGTTACACACAGACTGTCCAATAGTGTTTGTGGCACGCATGCAGTCCAATGGGTTTTGTGACACACACACTGACCAGGAGGGTTTGTGACACACAGACGCTATCCAATGGGTTTTGTCACACATACACTTTCCAATGGGGTTCGTGACACACACTCTGTCCCATGGGGTTTGTGACACAGACACTGTCCAATGGGGATTGTGACACATACACTCTGTCGAATGGGGTTTGTGACTCGCACACTGTCCATGGGTGTTTGTGACACACACGCTGTCCAAAGGGGTTTCTGACAAGCACACTTTCCATGGGTGTTTGTGACACACACACTGTCCAGTGGAGTTTGTGACACACACACTGTCCAATGGGGTTTGTGACACACACAGTGTCCACGGGGGTTGGTGACACAAACTTTGTCCAATGGGGTTTGTCACACACACACTGTCCAACGGGTATTGTGACACACACACACTGTCCAATGGCGTTTGTGACATACACCTGTCCAGTGGGGATTGTGACACACACGCTGTCCAATGGGGTTTGTGACACACACACTGTCCAAAGGGGTTTGTGACACACACGATGTCCAATGGGGTTTCTGACACGCACACTTTCCATTGGTGTTTGTGACACACATGCTGTCCAGTGGAGGTTGTGACACACACACTCTCCAATGTGGTCTGTGACACACACAGTGTCCACGGTGGTTGGTGACACAAACTCTGTCCAATGGGGTTTGTGACACACACGCTGTCCAATGGGGATTGTGACACACACTCTGTCCAATGGGAATTGTGACACACACACTGTCCAATGGGGATTGTGACACAGTCACGCTGTCCAATGGGGCTTGAAACACTCACACTGTCCATGGGTGTTTGTGACACACACGCTGTCCAGTGGGTTTTGTCACACACACACCGTCCAATGGGGTTTTGACACACACGCTATCCCCTGGGGATTGTGACACACACACAGTCCAGGGGGGTTTGTGACACACACACACTGCCCAATGGCGTTCGTAACACACACATTGTCCCCGGCGGTTTGTGACACACACAATGTCCAAAAGGTTTTGTGACACACACGATGTACAATGGGGTTTGTGACAGGCACACTGTCCATGGGTGTTTGTGACACACTCGCTATCCAGTGGGGTTTGTGACACACACACTGTCCAATGGGGTTTGTGACACACACAGTGTCCACGGGGGTTTGTGACACACACGCTGTCCTATGGGCTTTGTGACACACACGCTATCCAATGCGTTTTGTGACACATACACATTCCAATGGGGTTTGTGACACAACCACACTGTCCAATGGTGCTTGTGACACACACGCTTTCCAATGGGGTTCGTGACACACACACTGTCCGATGGGGATTGTGACACACACGCAATTCAATGGGGTTTGTGACACAGACACTGTCCAATGGGGATTGTGACACACATGCATTCCAATGGCGTTTGTGACACATACACTTTCCAATGGGGCTTGTGACACACACGCTGTCCATGGGTGTTTGTGACACACACACTTTCCTATGGGGTTTGTGACACACACACTGTCCAATGGGGATTGTGACACACACGCTGTCCCATGGGGTTTGTAACACACACGCTGTCCAATGGGAATTGCGATACACACGCTGTCCAATCGGGTTTGTGACACATACACTCTGTCCAAAGGGGATTGTGGAACACACACGCTGTCCAGTGGGGTTTGTGACACACACACTTTCCAATGGGTTCTGTGACACACACAGGCTATCCAATGGGGTTCGTGACACACACACTTTCCCATGGGGTTTGTGACACACACACTCTGTCCAATGGCACTTGTGACACACACGCTGTGCAATGGGCTTCGTGACTGTCAGTTAGTCCCATGGGGATTGTGACACACACACTGTCCACGGGTGTTTGTGACACAGACGTTGTCCTGTGGGGTTTGTAACACACACACTGTCCAGTGTGGTTTGTGACACACACAGTGTCCACGGGGGTTTGTGACACACACGCAGTCCAATGGGAGTTGTGACAGACACACTGTCCAATGGGTATTTTTTACACACACACGCTGTCCAATGGTGTTTGTGACACACACGCTGTACAATGGGGCTTGTGACACACACTCTGTCCAATGGTGCTTTTGACACACACTCTGTCCAGTGGGGTTCGTGACACACACATGCTGTCCAATGGCGTTTGTGACACACACACTGTACAAAGGGGTTTGTGACACACACACACTGTCCAAAGAAGATTGTGACACACAAACGCTGACCAAAGGGTTTTGAGAAACACACACTGTTCAATGGCGTTTGTGACACACACGCTGCCCAAAGGGGCTTGCGACCCACTCGCTGTCCAATGGGGATTGTGACATACACACTGTCCAATAGGGTTTGTGACACACACATGCATTCCAATGGGGTATGTGAAACACATACTTTCTAATGGGGTATTTGACACACACACGCTGTACAATGGGGCTTGTGACACACACAGTGTCCAAAGGGGTTTGTGACACACACACACTGTCCAATGGGGATTGTGACACACACACTGTCCCATGGGATTTGTGACACACACACTGTCCAATAGAGATTGTGAAACACACACTGTCCAATGGTGTTTATGACTCGCGTGCTGTCCAATGGTGTTTGTGACACACACGCAGTCCAAAGGGTTTCGTGACACACATGCTGTCCAGTGGGGTTCATGACACACACATTCTCCAATGGGGATTGTGTCACACACACGCTGTCCAATGGTGTTTGTGACACACTCGCTGTCTAATGGGGTTTGTGACACACACACTCTCCAATGGGTTTTCTGTCACAAACTCTGTCCAACTGGGATTGTGACACACACGCTGTCCAGGGAGGTTTGTGACACACACGCTGTCCAATAGGGTTTAATACACACACACTGTCCAGGGGCATTTGTGACAAACACACTGCCCAATGGCATTTGCGACACACACACGTTGACCAATTGGGTTTGTTACAAACGCACTGTCCAGTGGAGTTTGTGACACATACGCTATCCAATGGGTTTGTCACACCCACTCTGTCCAATGGGGTTTCTGACAAACACACGCTGTCCAACAGTGTTTGTGACACACACGCTGTCCAATGGGGTTTGTGACACAGACATTGTACACGGGGGATTGTAACACACACACTGTCCATGGGATTTGTGACACACACGCTGTCCAATGTGTTTTGTGACACGCATTCTGTCAAATGGGTTTTGTGACAAACACACTTTCCAATGGGGTTTCTGATACACACGCTGTCAAATGGGGTTAGTGACACACACTCTGTCCAGTAGGATTTCTGACACACACACTGTTCAATAGTGTTTGTAACACAGACACGCTATCTTATTGTGTTTCTGACACACAAACTTTCTAATGGTTTTTGTGACACACACACACTATACAATGGTGTTTGTGACACACACACTTTCCAATGGGTTTTGTGAAACACACACTGTCCATTGGGGTTTGTCACAAACACACGCTTTCCAATGGTGTTTGTGACACACACACTCTAAAATGGGGTTTCTGACACAAACGCTGTCCAATGGGAACTGTGACAGACACGCTGTCCAGTGGGGATTGTGACACACACGGTGTCCAATGGCTTTTATGATACACACAGTGTCCAATGGGGTTTGTGAAACACACTCTGTCCAATGGGGATTGTGACACACACACGCTGCCCAATGGAGATTTTGAAACACACACTCTCCCACGAGTTTTGTGACACACATGCTGTCCAGTGGGTTTTGTGACACACACAGTCTGTCCAATGGGCTTGTGAAACACACACGCAGTCCAATAGTGTTTGTGACACACACTCTGTCCCATGGGGTTTGTGACAGACACACTGTCCAATGGGGATTGTGACACACTCACACTATTCAATGGGGTTTGTGACACACACACTTTCTAAAGGGGTTTGTGACACACACGCTATTGAATGGGTTTTGTGACACACACACTGTCCAATGGGGATTGTGACACACACAAGCTGTCCAATGGGTGTTGTGACACACACGCTGTGCAGTGGTGTTTGTGTCACACAGACTGTCCAATGGGGATTGTGACACACACACGCTGTCCAATTGGGTTTGTGAAACACACGCTGTCCAGTGGGGTTTGTGACACACACACTGTCCAATAGGTTTTGTGACATACACACGCTATCCAATGGGGTTTGTGACACTCATACATTCTAATGGGGACTGTGACACACACGTGCTATCCAATGAGGTTTGTGACACACACACTTTCCAATGGGGTTTGTGACATACACACTTTCCAAAGGGGTTTGTGACACACACGCTAACCAATTGGATTTGTTACACACACACTGTCCAATGGTGTTTGTGACACGCATGCTGTCCAATGGGGTTTGTGACACACACGCTGTCCAATGGGGTTTGTGACACACACTCTGTCCCATGGGATTTGTGACACACGTACTCTATCCAATGAGGTTTGTGACACATACACTTTCCAATGGTGTTTGTGACACACACAGTCTGTCCAAAGCCGCTTGTGACACACACGCTGTCCAATGGTGTTTGTGACACGCACACTGTCCATGGGTGTTTGTGACAGACATGCTGTCCAGTGGGGTTTGTGACACACACACTGTCCAATAGGGTTTGTGACAAACACAGTGTCTAAAAGGGTTTGTGACACACAGGATGTCCAATGAGGTTTGTGACACGCACACTGTCCATGGGTGTTTGTGACACACACGCTGTCCAGTGGGGTTTGTGACACACACACTGTCCAATAGGGTTTGTGACACACACAGTGTCCACGGGGGTTTGTGACACACACGCCGTCCAATGGGGATTGTGATACACACACTGTCCAATGGAGTTTGTCACACACACTCTGTCCAATGGGGATTGTCGCAGACACACTCTGACCAATGGGGCTTATGACATACACTCTGTCCAATGGGGTCTGTGACACGCACACTGTCCAATAGCACTTGTGACACACATGCTGTCCAGGTGAGTTTGTGGCACACACGCTGTCCAGTGGGGTTTGTGAGACACATATTGTCCAATGGGTACTGTGACACAAACACGTTGTAAAAATGAGGTTTGTGACACACACACTGTCAAATGGGGTTTGTCACACACGCACTCTGTCCAAAGGGGCTTGTGAGACACACGCTGTGCAATGGGGTTCATGACACACACGCTGTCAAGTGGGTTTTGTGACACACACACTGTCCAGCGGGGTTTGTGACACACATATGGTATCCAATGGGGTTTGTGACATACACACGCTATTCAATGGGGCTCATGAAAAACACGCTCTGTCCAATTGGGCTTGTAACACACACTCTGTCGAAAGGGGATTGTGACACAAACTCTGTCCAATGGGGTTTGTGACACACACGCTGTCCAGTGGGTTTTGTGACACACACACTGTCCAATGTTGATTGTGACACACACACGCTGTCCAATGGTTTTTGTGACACACACGCTGTCCAATGGGGTATGTGACACACACGCTGTCCAATGGGGCTTGTAACACACACACTGTCCGATGGGGTTTGTGACACACACACTGTCCAATGGGGCTTGTGACACACACACTGTCCAGTGGAGTTTGTGACACACACACTGTCCAAGGGTGTTTGTGACACACACGCTGTCCATTGGGGATTGTGACACACACTCTGTCCAATGGGTCTTGTGAAAAACACACTGTCCAGTGGGTTTCGTGGCACATGCACTCTGTCCAATAGCCTTGTGACACACATGCTGTCCAATGGTGTTTGTGACATACACACTGTCCAATGGGAATTGTGACACACACACTGTCCAAACTGGTTTGAAACACAAACGCTATGCAATGGGGCTTCTGACACTCACACTGTCCATGGGTGTTTGTGACACACACGCTGTCCAGTGGTTTTTTTCACACACACACAGTCCAATGGGGTTTGTGAGACACACACTGTCCAATAGGGTTTGTGACATCACACGCTATCCAATATGTTTTAGACACACACACTGTCCAATGAGGATTGTGACGCACACACGCTGTCCAATGGTGTTCGTGACACACACTCTTTCCAATGGGGTTTGTGACACACACACGCTATCCAGTGGGGTTTGTGACACACACGCTAACCAATTGGGTTTGTTACACACAGACTGTCCAATAGTGTTTGTGACATGCATGCTGTTCAACGGGTTTCGTGACACACACACTAACCACGAGGGTTTGTGACACACACAGGCTATCCAATGGGTTTTGTGACACATAGACTTTCCAATGGGGTTCGTGACACACACATTATCCGAAGAGGTTTGTGACACACACGCTGCCAATGGTGTGTGTGACACACACACTCTGTCCAATAGGGTTTGTGACACACACGCTGCCAATGGGGTGTGTGACACACACACTCTGTCCAATGGGTCTTGTGACACAGATGCTGTCCAATGGGGTTCGTTGCTTACACGCTGTACAGTAAGGTATTGTGAGACACACACTGTCCAATAGGGTTTGTGAAACACACACACTATCCAGTGGGGTTTGAGACACACACACACTGTCCACTGGGGTTTGTGACACACACAGGCTATCCAATGGGGTTTGTGACACACACGCTGTCCAATGGGCATTGAGACACACACACTGTCCAATGGGGATTGTGTCACACACACTCTGTCCAATGGGATTCGTGACACACACACTTTCCAATGGGGTTTGTGACACACACACTGTCCAATGGTGCTTGTGACACACACTCTGTCCAATGGGTTTTGTGACACAAACACTGACCAGGAGGGTTTGTGACATACACTCGCTGTCCAATAGGGTTTGTGACACACACACTTTCCAATGGTGTTTGTGACACACACACTCTGTCAAATGGGGTTTGTGACACACACACGTTGTCCAATGGTGTCCAGTGGGTTTTGAGACACACACACTGTCCAATAGGGTTTGTGACACACACAAGCTATCCAATGGGTTTTGTGACACATACAATTTCCAAAGGGGTTTGTGACACACACGCTCTGCCC
Organism: Columba guinea; assembly: GCA_032206185.1. Taxonomy (NCBI): domain Eukaryota; kingdom Metazoa; phylum Chordata; class Aves; order Columbiformes; family Columbidae; genus Columba; species Columba guinea. The sequence continues at coordinate 529,283 of JAVLUU010000005.1, forward strand.
AATGGTGCTTGTGACACACACACACTTTTTAATGGGGTTTATAACACACACGCTATACAATGGATTTTTTGACACACGTACTGTCCAATGGGGATTGTGACATACACACTGTCCAATAGGGTTTGTGACACGCATACTTTCTAAAGGGGTGTGACACACACACTCTGTCCAATGGCCGTTGTGACACACACGCTGTCCAATGGGGTTTTTGACACACACGATGTCCAATGGGATTTGTGACACACACACTCTGTCCAATGGGTCTTGTGACACACAAGCTGTCCAGTTGGATTTGTGACACACACACGATATCCAATGGGGTTTGTGACACACACATGTTCCAATGGGATTTGTGACACACACACGCTGTCCAAAGGGGTTTGTGACACACACACTGTCCAAAGGGGTTTGTGACACACATGATGTCCAATGGGGTTTGTGACACGCACACTGTCCATGGGTGTTTGTGACACACACGCTGTCCAGCGGGGTTTGTGACACACACACTGTCCAAAAGGATTTGTGACACACAGGATGTCCAATGGGGTTTATGAAACACACGATGTCCAGTGGGGTTTGTGACACACACACTGTCAAATGGGGTTTGTGACACACACCGTGTCTATGGGGGTTTGTGACACACACGCTGTCCAATGGGGTTTGTGACACACACACTGTCCAATGGGTATTGTTACACACACAGGCTGTCCTATGTTGCTTGTGACACACATGCTGTCCAATGGGGCTTGTGATACACACGCTGTCCAATGGGGCTTGTGACACACAAACACTGTCCAATGGGGTTTGTGACACGAACCCCAATGGGGGGTTTATGACACACTGTCAAATGGGGTTTGTGACACACACCGTGTCTATGGGGGTTTGTGACACACACGCTGTCCAATGGGGTTTGTCACACACACACTCTGTCCAATGGGGTTTGTGACACACACTCTCTCCATTGCGGATTGTGACACACACGCTGTCCAATGGGGTTTGTGACACAGATGCTGTCCAATGGAGTTTGAGACACACAAAAACTGTCCAATGGGGATTGTGAGACACACTCACTGTCCAATGGGGTTTGTGACACACACACACACTGTCCAATGGGGATTGTGACACACACACGCATCCAATGGGGTTTGTGAAACACACACTGTCCAAAGGGATTTGTGACAAAAATGATGTCCAGTGGGGTTTGTGACACACACACTGTCCAATGGGGTTTGTGACACACACACGCTATCCAATGGGGTTTTGACACGCACATTTTATAATGGGGTTTGTGACACACACACACTGTCCCATAGGGTTTGTGACACACACGCTGTCCAGTGGGTTTGTGACGGACAAACTGTCCAATGGTGTTTGTGACTCACACTCTGTCAAATGGGGTTTGTGACACACACACGCTGCCAATGGGATTTGTGACACACGCACTGTGCAATGGGGTTTGTGACAGAAATTCTGTCCAATGGGTTTTGTGACACAGACACTGTCCAATGCGTATTGTGACACTCACATGCTGTCCAATGGGGTTTGTGACACACACGCTGTCCAATGGTGTTTGTGACACAAATTCTGTCCAATGGGGTTTGTGACACACACACTGTCCAATGCATATTGTGACACACACATGCTGTCCAATGTGGTTTGTGACACACATGCTGTCCAACGTGATTTGTGACACACATGCTATCCAATGTGTTTGTGACACATACACTTTTCAATGGGGTTTGTGACACCACACTCTCTCCAATGGTGCTTGTGACACAAACGCTGTCCAATGGGGTTCGTGACACACACGCTGTCCAGTGGGTTTTGTGACACACACACTCTGTCCAATGGGCTTGTGACACGCACGCTGTCCAATAGTGTTTGTGACAAACACTCTGTCCCATGGGGTTTGTGACACACACGCTGTCCAATGGTGTTTGTGACACACACGCTGTCCAATGGGGCTTGTGACACTCACACTGTCCATGGGTGTTTGTGACACACACGCTGTCCACTGGGGATTGTGACACACGCACTGTCCAGGGGGGTTTGTGACACACACACTGTCCACGGCGGTTTCTGACACACACAATGTCCAATGGGGTTTGTGACACAAAGTCGGTCCAATGGGGTTTGTGTCACACACACTGTCCAATAGGTATTGTTACACACACTCGCTATCCAATCGGGTTTGTGACAGACACGCTATACAATGGGGTTTGTGACACACACGCTGTCTAATGGGGTTTGTGACACACACACTCTGTCCACTGGGGCTTGTGACACACACGCTGTCCAGTGGGGTTTGTGACACACACGAGGTCCAATGGGTTTTGTGACACACACGCTATCCAGTGGGGTTTGTGACACACCACTGTCCAATAGGGTTTGTGACACACACACGCTATCCAAAGGAATTTGTGGCACACATATTTCCCAATGGTGTTTGTGACACACACACTTTCTAATGGGGTTTGTGACACACACAAGCTATCCATTGGGCTTTGTGACACACACACTTTCCAATGGGGATTGTGACACACACACTTTCTAATGGGGTTTGTGACAAACACCCTGACACATTGGGTTTCTTACACACACACTGTCCAATGGTTTTTGCGACACGCATGCTGTCCAATGGGTTTTGAGACACGCACACTAACCAGGAGGGTTTGTGACACACACACACTATCCAATAGGATTTGTGACACACACACACTATGTCCAATGGGTCTTGTGACACACACGCTGTCCAATGGGATTCGTTGCACACACGCTATCCAATGGGGTTTGTGACACACACACTTTCCAATCGGGATTGTTACACACACACGCTGTCCAATGGGGTTTGTGACACACACACACTGTCCAATGGTGTTTGTGACACACACTCTGTCAAATGCGGTTTGTGACACACACGTTGTCAAATGGGATTTGAGACACACACTGTCCAAAGAGGTTTGTTACACACACACACTGTCCAATGGGGTTTCTGACACTACACGCTGTCCAGTGGGGTTTGTGACACACACACTGTCCAAAGGTGTTTGTGACACACACACTATCCAATAGTGTTTGTGACGCTAACTCTGTCCAATGGGGTTTGTGACACACACACTGTCCAATGGGGCTTGTGAGACACACGCTGTCCAATGGGGTTCGTGACACACACACGCTGTCCAATGGGGTTTGTGACACATACACTTTCAATGGGGTTTTTTACACACACACTCTGTCCAAATGTGCTTGTGACACACACGCTATCCAATGGGATTTGTGACACACACTCTGTCCAAAGGAGATTGGGACACACACACACTGTCCAGTGAGTGTTTGTGACACACACGCTGTCCAATGGTTTTTGTAACACACACACTGTCCAATAGGGTTTGTGACACACAAACACTGTCCAATGGGGCATTGTGACACACACACGCTGTCCAATGGGGTTTGTGACACACACACGCTGTCTAATGGGGTTTCTGACACACATGCTGTCCAATGGGGATTGTGACACACACGCTATCCAATGGAGATTGTGACACACGCGCTGTCCAATGGCGTTTGTTACACACACTCTGTCCAAAGGGGTTTGTGACACATAGGATGTCCAATGGGGTTTGTGACACACACGCTGTCCAATGGGTTTTGAGACACGCACACTGACCAGGATGGTTTGTGACACACACACACTATCCAATAGGATTTGTGACACACACACTGTCCTGTGGGTATTCTTATTCACACACTCTGTCCAAAGGGGCTTGTGACACACACGCTGTCCAATGGGATTTGTGACACACACGCTGTCTAATGGGGATTGTGACACACACACTGTCCAGTAGGGTTTGTGACACACACATGATATCCAAAGGGGTTTGTGACACACACACTTTCCAATGGGGTTTGTGACACACCCACGCTATCCAATGGGGTTTGTGACACACACCCTGTCCAATGGGTATTGTGACATACACACTGTACAATAGGGTTTGTGACACACACACGGTATCCAATGGGGTTTGTGACACACACACGCTGTCCCATGGGGTTTGTGACACACACGCTGACCAATTGGGTTTGTTACCCACACACTGTCCAATGGTGTTTGTGACACACAGGCTATCCAATGGGTTTTGTGATACACACACTTTCCAATTGGGATTGTGACACACACACTCTGTCCAATGGTGTTTGTGGCACGCACCCTGTTCAATGAAGTTTGTGACACAGACGCTGTCCAATGGGAATTGTGACCTACACACTGTCTAATAGAGTTTGTGACACACACGCGCTATCCAATGGGGTTTGTGAAACACACACTGTCCAAAGGGATTTGTGACAAAAATGATGTCCAGTGGGGTTTGTGACACACACACTGTCCAATGGGGTTTGTGACACACACACGCTATCCAATGGGGTTTTGACACGCACATTTTATAATGGGGTTTGTGACACACACACACTGTCCCATAGGGTTTGTGACACACACGCTGTCCAGTGGGTTTGTGACGGACAAACTGTCCAATGGTGTTTGTGACTCACACTCTGTCAAATGGGGTTTGTGACACACACACGCTGCCAATGGGATTTGTGACACACGCACTGTGCAATGGGGTTTGTGACAGAAATTCTGTCCAATGGGTTTTGTGACACAGACACTGTCCAATGCGTATTGTGACACTCACATGCTGTCCAATGGGGTTTGTGACACACACGCTGTCCAATGGTGTTTGTGACACAAATTCTGTCCAATGGGGTTTGTGACACACACACTGTCCAATGCATATTGTGACACACACATGCTGTCCAATGTGGTTTGTGACACACATGCTGTCCAACGTGATTTGTGACACACATGCTATCCAATGTGTTTGTGACACATACACTTTTCAATGGGGTTTGTGACACCACACTCTCTCCAATGGTGCTTGTGACACAAACGCTGTCCAATGGGGTTCGTGACACACACGCTGTCCAGTGGGTTTTGTGACACACACACTCTGTCCAATGGGCTTGTGACACGCACGCTGTCCAATAGTGTTTGTGACAAACACTCTGTCCCATGGGGTTTGTGACACACACGCTGTCCAATGGTGTTTGTGACACACACGCTGTCCAATGGGGCTTGTGACACTCACACTGTCCATGGGTGTTTGTGACACACACGCTGTCCACTGGGGATTGTGACACACGCACTGTCCAGGGGGGTTTGTGACACACACACTGTCCACGGCGGTTTCTGACACACACAATGTCCAATGGGGTTTGTGACACAAAGTCGGTCCAATGGGGTTTGTGTCACACACACTGTCCAATAGGTATTGTTACACACACTCGCTATCCAATCGGGTTTGTGACAGACACGCTATACAATGGGGTTTGTGACACACACGCTGTCTAATGGGGTTTGTGACACACACACTCTGTCCACTGGGGCTTGTGACACACACGCTGTCCAGTGGGGTTTGTGACACACACGAGGTCCAATGGGTTTTGTGACACACACGCTATCCAGTGGGGTTTGTGACACACCACTGTCCAATAGGGTTTGTGACACACACACGCTATCCAAAGGAATTTGTGGCACACATATTTCCCAATGGTGTTTGTGACACACACACTTTCTAATGGGGTTTGTGACACACACAAGCTATCCATTGGGCTTTGTGACACACACACTTTCCAATGGGGATTGTGACACACACACTTTCTAATGGGGTTTGTGACAAACACCCTGACACATTGGGTTTCTTACACACACACTGTCCAATGGTTTTTGCGACACGCATGCTGTCCAATGGGTTTTGAGACACGCACACTAACCAGGAGGGTTTGTGACACACACACACTATCCAATAGGATTTGTGACACACACACACTATGTCCAATGGGTCTTGTGACACACACGCTGTCCAATGGGATTCGTTGCACACACGCTATCCAATGGGGTTTGTGACACACACACTTTCCAATCGGGATTGTTACACACACACGCTGTCCAATGGGGTTTGTGACACACACACACTGTCCAATGGTGTTTGTGACACACACTCTGTCAAATGCGGTTTGTGACACACACGTTGTCAAATGGGATTTGAGACACACACTGTCCAAAGAGGTTTGTTACACACACACACTGTCCAATGGGGTTTCTGACACTACACGCTGTCCAGTGGGGTTTGTGACACACACACTGTCCAAAGGTGTTTGTGACACACACACTATCCAATAGTGTTTGTGACGCTAACTCTGTCCAATGGGGTTTGTGACACACACACTGTCCAATGGGGCTTGTGAGACACACGCTGTCCAATGGGGTTCGTGACACACACACGCTGTCCAATGGGGTTTGTGACACATACACTTTCAATGGGGTTTTTTACACACACACTCTGTCCAAATGTGCTTGTGACACACACGCTATCCAATGGGATTTGTGACACACACTCTGTCCAAAGGAGATTGGGACACACACACACTGTCCAGTGAGTGTTTGTGACACACACGCTGTCCAATGGTTTTTGTAACACACACACTGTCCAATAGGGTTTGTGACACACAAACACTGTCCAATGGGGCATTGTGACACACACACGCTGTCCAATGGGGTTTGTGACACACACACGCTGTCTAATGGGGTTTCTGACACACATGCTGTCCAATGGGGATTGTGACACACACGCTATCCAATGGAGATTGTGACACACGCGCTGTCCAATGGCGTTTGTTACACACACTCTGTCCAAAGGGGTTTGTGACACATAGGATGTCCAATGGGGTTTGTGACACACACGCTGTCCAATGGGTTTTGAGACACGCACACTGACCAGGATGGTTTGTGACACACACACACTATCCAATAGGATTTGTGACACACACACTGTCCTGTGGGTATTCTTATTCACACACTCTGTCCAAAGGGGCTTGTGACACACACGCTGTCCAATGGGATTTGTGACACACACGCTGTCTAATGGGGATTGTGACACACACACTGTCCAGTAGGGTTTGTGACACACACATGATATCCAAAGGGGTTTGTGACACACACACTTTCCAATGGGGTTTGTGACACACCCACGCTATCCAATGGGGTTTGTGACACACACCCTGTCCAATGGGTATTGTGACATACACACTGTACAATAGGGTTTGTGACACACACACGGTATCCAATGGGGTTTGTGACACACACACGCTGTCCCATGGGGTTTGTGACACACACGCTGACCAATTGGGTTTGTTACCCACACACTGTCCAATGGTGTTTGTGACACACAGGCTATCCAATGGGTTTTGTGATACACACACTTTCCAATTGGGATTGTGACACACACACTCTGTCCAATGGTGTTTGTGGCACGCACCCTGTTCAATGAAGTTTGTGACACAGACGCTGTCCAATGGGAATTGTGACCTACACACTGTCTAATAGAGTTTGTGACACACACGCGCTATCCAATGGGGTTTGTGATGCACACACTTTCCAATGGGGTTTGTGACACACACAAGCTGTGGCATGGGGTTTGTGACACACATGGTCTCCAATGGGGTTTCTGAAACTACACGCTGTCCAATGGGGTTTGTGACACAAATACTGACCAGGAGGGTTTGTGACACACACACGCTGTCCAATGGGGTTTGTGACACACACACTGTCCGAATGGTTTGTGATACACACACTGGTCAAAGGGTTTGTGACACACACTCTGTCCCTATGACGTTTGTGACACAAACTCTGTCCAATGGTGTTAGTGACACACACGCTGTCCAATGGGATTGTGACCTACACACTGTCCAATAGGGTTTGCGACACACACGCTATCCACTGGGGTTTGTGACACGCACAATTTATAATGGGGTTTGTGACACACACACGGTATCGAATGGGGTTTGTGACACACATTGTCCAATGGGGTTTGTGACACAGACACTGACCAGGAGTGTTTGTGACACACACACGCTGTCCAGAGGGGTTTGAGACACACACACTGTCCAATGGTGTTTGTGACTCACACGCTGTCCAATAGGGTTTGTGGCACAAACTCTGTCCAATGGGGTTTGTGAAACGCACACTGTACATGGGTGTTTGTGACACGCACACTGTCCAATGGGTATTGTTACACACACACGCTGTCCAATGATGTTTGTGATACACACGTTGTCCAATGGGCTTGTGGCAAAAACGCTGTCCTGTGGGTTTTTTTACACACACACTGTCCAGGGGGGTGTGAGACACTCACACTGTCCAATGGCATTCGTGACACACACAGTGTCCAGGGAGGTTTATGACACACACGCTGTCCAGTGGGGTTTGTGACATACACACTGTCCAATAGGGTTTGTGACACACACATGCTATCCAAAGGGGTTTGTGACACGCACACTTTCTAATGGGGTTTGCGACACACACACGCTATCCAATGGGGTTTGTGACACACACACTTTCAAAAGGGGTTTGTGACACACACGTTATCCAATGGGTTTTGTGACACACACACTGTCCAATGGGTATTGTTACACACACACGCTGTCCAATGGGGTTTGTGACACACACACAGTCCAATGGGTATTGTTACACACACACGCTGTCCAATGGGGTTTGTGACACACACACTGTCCAATGGGGTTTGTGACACACACACTTTCTAATGGAGTTTGTGACACGCACACTCTGTGCAATGGGGTTTCTAACACACACGGTGTCCAACAGGGATTGTGACACACATGCTGTCCAATGGGGTTTGTGAAACACACACTCTATCCAATGGGGTTTGAGACACACACGCTGTCCAATGGTGTTTGTGACACACACACTCTGCTCAATGGGGTTTGCTACACACACACTTTCCTATGGGTTTTGTGACACACACACTTTCTAATGGAGTTTGTGACAGACACGCTGTCCCATGGGGTTAGGGACACACACACTGTCCAATAGGATTTTGACACACACACGCTGTCCAATGGGGGTTGTGACACTCTCACTGTCCAAAGGGGTTTGTGACACACAGGATGTCCAATGGGGTTTATGACACATACACACTGTCCAAAGGGGTTTGTGACACACATGATGTCCAATGGGTTATGTGACACGCACACTGTCCAGTGGGGTTTGTGATACACATATTGTCCAAAAGGGTTTGTGACACTCACGATGTCTAATGGGGTTTGTGACACACACACTCTGTCCAATGGGGTTTCTGACACACACGCTGTGCAATGCGGATAGTGACACACACGCTGTCCAATGGGGATTGTGACACACACGCTGTCCAGAGGGGTTTGTGACACGCACACTGTCCAATGGTGTTTGTGACACATACAGTGTCTGCGAGGTTTTGTGACACACACGCTGTCCAATAGGTTTTGTGACACATACACGCTGTCCAAAGGGGTTTGTGACACACATACTGTCTAATGCGGATTTTGACACACACACGCTGTCCAATGGTGTTTGTGACACACACCCTGTCCAATGGGGCTTGTGACACATACGCTGTCCAATGGGGTTTGAGACACACACGCTGTCCAATGGGGTTTGTGACACACAGACTCTGTTCAATGGGGTTTGAGACACCCACGCTGTCCAGTGGTGTTTGTGACACACACGCTGTCCAGTGGGTTTTGTGACACGCACACTGTCCAGTAGGGTTTGTGACACACACACGCTATGCAATGGGGTTTGTGACGCATAAACTTTTTAATGGGGTTTGTGACAAACACTCCGTCCAATGGTGCTTGTGACACACACGCTGTCCATTGAAGTTCGTGACACACACATGCTGTTCAATGGCGTTTGTGACACACACACTGTCCAAAGGAGATTGTGACACACACACGCTGACCAAAGAGGCTTGTGACACACACGCTGTCCAATGGGGATTGTGACATATACACTGTCCAATAGGGTTTGTGACACACACATTTATTCCAATGGGGTTTGTGACACACACACTGACCAGGAGGTTTTGTGACACACACACGCTGTCCATTCGGGTTTTTGACACACACACTGTCCAATGGTGTTTGTGGCACATACACACTGTACAATGGGGAATGTGACACACACACTGTCCAGGGGGGTTTGTGACACACACTCTGCACAATGGCATTCGTGACACACACAGTGTCCACATGGGGTTTATGACACACACTGTCCAATGGGTATTGTTACACACACACACTGTCCAATGGGTATTGTTACACATACACGCTGTCCAATGGGGTGTGTGACACACACACAGTCCAATGATTATTTTTACACACACACGCTGTCCAATGGGGTTTGTGACACACACACGAACCAATAGAGTTTGTGACACACACACGCTATCCAATTGTATTTGTGACACACACACTTTCCAATAGAGTTTGTGACACACATACCCTATCCAATGGGATTAGTGACACACACACTTTCCAATGGGGTTTGTGACACACACACTCTGTGCAATGGGGTTTCTGACACACACGCTGTCCAATGGGGATTGTGACACACACGCTTTTCAATGGGGATTGTGACACACACGCTGTCCAGAGGGGTTTGTGACACGCACACTGTCCAATGGGGTTTGTGACACATACAGTGTCTGCAAGGGTTTGTGACACACAAGCTGTCCAATGGGATTTGTGACACACACACTGTCCAATGGGTATTGTTACACATACACGCTGTCCAATGGTGTTTGTGACACACAAGCTGTCCAATGGGGTTCGTGACACACACGCTGTCCAGTGGGGTTTGTGACACACACGATGTCCAATGGGTTATGTGACACGCACACTGTCCATTGGCGTTTGTGATACACACACTGTCCAAAAGGCTTTGTGACACACACGATGTCTAATGGGGTTTGTGATACACACACTCTGTCCAATGGGGTTTCTGACACACACGCTGTGCAATGGGGATTGTGACACACACGCTCTCCAATGGGGATTGTCACACACACGCTGTCCAGAGCGGTTTGTGACAGGCACACTGTCCAATGTGTTTGTGACACACAAACACTGTACAATGGGGATTGTGACACACACGATATCCGAAGGGGTTTGTGACAAACACGATGTTCAATGGGATGTGTGACACGCACACTGTCCAAAGGGGTTTGTGACAAACACGATGTCCAATGGGGTTTGTGACACATACACACTGTACAATTGGGATTGTGACACACACGCTGTCCAGTGGGCTTTGTGACACACACACTGTCCAAAGGGGTTTGTGACACACACGATGACCAATGGGTTATGTGACACCCACACTGTCCAGTGGGGTTTGTGACGCACACAGTGTCTAATGGGGTTTGTGAAACACACACTCTGTCCAATGGGGATTGTGACACGCACGCTTTCCAATGGGGATTGTGACACACACGCTGTCCAGAGGGGTTTGTGACACGCACACTGTCCAATGGGGTTTGTGACACATACAGTGTCTGCGAGGGTTTGTGACACACAAGCTGTCCAATGGGGTTTGTGACACACACACTGTCCAATGGGTATTGGTACACATACACGCTGTCCAATGGTGTTTGTGACACACACGCTGTCCAAAGGGGCTTGTGACACATACGCTGTCCAATGGGGTTTGTGACACACACAATGTATACGGGGGTTTGTGACACACACTCTGTACAATGGGTTTTGTGACACACACACTGTCCAATCGTATTGTTACACACACACGCTGTCCAATGGGTTTTGTGACACACACACTGTCCAATTGTATTGTTACACCCACACGCTGTCCAATGGGGTTTGTGAACACACACACTGTCCAATTCGGTTTGTGACAAACACGCTGTCCAATGGGGTTTGTTACACTCAGACGCTGTCCAATGGTGTTTGTGACACACAGGCTGTCCAATGGGGCTTGTGACACACACGCTTTCCAAAGGGGTTTGTGACACACACACTGTCCAGTGGTGGTTGTGACACACACTCGTCAAATGGGGTTTGTGACACACACGTTGTCCAATGGGATTTGAGACACACACTGTCCAAAGTGGTTTCTGACACTACACGCTGTGCAATGGGGGTTGTGACACACACACTGACCAGGAGGGTTTGTGACACACACACACTGTCCAATGGGGTATGTGATACACACACTGCCCAATGGTGTTTGTGAGACATACGCTATCCTATAGGGTTTGTGACACAAACTCTGTCCAAAGGGGTTTGTGACACACACGCTGTCCAATGGGGATTCTGACACTCACGCTGTCCAGTGGGTTTTGTGACACACACACTCTGTCCAATGGGCTTGTCACACACAATGTCCAATGGTGTTTGTGACACATACGTTGTCCAATAGGGTTTGTGACACAAACTCTGTCCCATGGGGTTTGTGGCACAAACACTGTCCAATGGGGATTGTGAAACACACACGCTGTCCAATGGGGATTGTGAAACACACATGCTGTCCAATGGGGTTTGTGACATACACAATGTCCAATGGGGTTTGTGACAGGCACACTGTACATGGGTGTTTGTGACACACACGCTGTCCAGTGGGGTTTGTTACACACATGCTATCCAATGGGGTTTGTGACGCACACAGTTTTCAAAGGCGTTTGTGACAGACACACGCTGTCCCATGGGGTTTGTGACACACACGCTGTCCATTGGGTTTTTTGACACACACACAGTCCAAAGGGTATTGTTACACACACACGCTGTCCAATGGGGTTTGTGACACAGACGCTGTCCAATGGGGTTTGTGACCTACACACTGTCCAATAGGGTTTGTGACACACACAGGCTATCCAATGGGGTTTGTGACACATAAACTTTCCAATGGGGTTTGTGACACACACTCCGTTCAATGGTGCTTGTGACACAAACGCTGTCCAGTGGAGTTCGTGAAACACACATGCTGTTCAATGGCGTTTGTGACACACACACTGTCCAAAGGGGTTTGTGAGACACACGATATCCAATGGGTATTGTTACACACACACGCTGTCCAATGGTGTTTGTGACAAACACGCTGTCCAATGGGGTGTGTGACACACGAACACTGTCCAATGGGGTTTGTGACACACACGCTGTCCAATGGGTTTTTTGACACACACACTGTCCAATGGTGTTTTGACACACACGCTGTCCACTGGGGATTGTAACACAAATACTGTCCAGGGGGGTTTGTGACACACACACTGTCCAATGGCATTCGTGACACACTCAGTGTCCACGGGGGTTTGTGACAAGCACTCTGTACAATGGGGTTTTGTGACACACACACGCTGTCCAATTCTGTTTGTGACACAAACGCTGTCCAATGGGGTTTGTGACACAGATGCTGTCCAATGGGGATTGTGACCTACACGCTGTCCCATAGGGTTTGTGACACACACATGCTATCCAATGGGGTTTGTGACGCACACTTTCCAATGGGGTTTGTGACACATACACGCTATCCAATGGGGTTTGTGACAGACATACTTTCTAATGGGGTTTTTGACACACACATGCTATCCAATTGGGTTTGTGACACACACATTTCAATGGCGTTTGTGACACACACATGCTGTCCCATGGGGTTTGTGACACACACGCTGTCCAATGGGGATTGTGATACACACGCTGTATAATGGGGTTTGTGACATACACACTGTCCAATGGGGATAGTGACACTCACACGCTCTCTAATGGGGTTTGTGACACACGCACTGTCCAAAGGGGTTTGTGACACACACGCTGTCCAGTGGGTTTTGTGACACACACACTGTCCAATTGGGTTTTGACACACACACGCCACCCAATGGGGTTTGTGACAGACACACTGTCCAATGGGGATTGTGACACACACGCTGTCCAATGGGATTCGTGACACACATGCTGTTCAATGGGGTTTGTAACACACACACTGACCAATACGGTTTGTGACACACAGACGCTATCCAATGGGTTTTGTGACACACACAAATTCTAATGGGTTTTGTGACACACACACTATCCAATGGGGTTTGTGACACTCACACTCTGTCCAATGGTGCTTGTGATACACACGCTGTCCAATGGGCTTTGTGACACACAAACTCTATCCAATGGGGTTTCTGACACACACACTTTCTAATGGGGTATATGACACACACACTCTATCCAATGGGGTATGTGACACACACACGCTATCCAATGGGGTTCGTAACACATACACTTTGCAATGGGGTTTGTGACACCACACTCTGTAAAATTTTGTTTTGACACACATACTGTTCAATGGGGATCGTGACACACGCTGTCCAGTGGGTTTTGTGACACACGCACAGTCCAATTGGGTTTTGACACACATGCTGTCCACTGGGGATTGTGACACAAACGCTGTCCAATGGGGTATGTGACACACACACTGTCCAATGGGGTTTATGACAAACAATCTGTCCAATGGGGTTTGTGACACACACGCTGTCCAATGGGGATTGTGACACACACACGCTGTCCAATGGGGTTTATGACACACAATCTATCCAATGGGGTTTGTGACACACACGCTGTCCAATGGGGATTGTGACTACAGACTCTGTCCAATGGGGTTCGTGACACACACGCTGTTCAATGGGTTTCTGACACACACACGCTATCCAGTGGGGTTTGTGACACACTCACTTTCTAACGGGGTTTTTGACACACACAATATCCAATGGGGTTTGTGATACTCACAATCTGTCCCATGGTGTTTGTGACACACACACTGTCCAATAGGATTGTGACACGCACATGCTGTCCAAAGGGGTTTGTGACACACACACTGTCCAATGGGTATTGTGACACTCACGCTGTCTATTGTTGTTTGTGACACACACGCTGTCCAGTGGGTTTTGTGACACACACACTGTCCATTTGGGTTTTGACACACACGCTGTCCACTGGGGATTGTGACACAAACGCTGTCCAATTCGGGTTTGTGACACACACACTGTCCAATGGTGTTTCTGACAAACACGCTGTCCAATGGGGTTTATGACAAACAATCTGTCCAATGGGGTTTGTGACACACACGCTGTCCAATGGGGACAGTGACTACAGTCTCTGTCCAATGGGGTTCGTGACACACACGCTGTTCAATGGGTTTGTGACACACACGCTATAAAATGGGGTTTGTGACACACACACTTTCTAATGGGGTTTGTGACACACACAATATCCAATGGGGTTTGTGACACTCACAATCTGTCCCATGGTGTTTGTGACACACACGCTGTCCAATGGTGTTTGTGACACACACACTGTACAATTGGGATTGTGACACACACACGCTATCCAATGGGGTTTGTGACACAAACTCTGTCCAATGGGGTTTGTGATACACACGCTGGCTAATGGGGATTGAGACACACACACTGTCCAATGGGGTTTGTGACACACACACTCTGTCCAATGGGGCATTTGACACACACGCTGTCCAATGGGGTTTGTGACACACACACTGTCCAGTGGGTTTTGTGACACACACACTGTCCAAAGGGTTTGGTGACACACACACTGTCCAATGGGGTTTGTGACACACACAGTGTCTACGGGGGGTTTGTGATACAAACGCTGTCCAATGGGGTTTGTGACACACACGCTATCCAATGGAAATGGTGACACACACACTGTCCAATGGGGTTTGTGACACACACGCTGTCCAATTAGGATTGTGACACATACGCTGTCCAATGGGGTTTGTGACACATACACTCTGTGCAATGGTGCTTGTGACACACACGCTGTTCAATGGGGTTCGTGACACATACGCTGTCCAGTGGGTTTTGTGTCACACTCACTCTGTCCAAAGGGCTTGTGACACATACACGCTGTCCAATAGTGTTTGTGACACACACTCTGTCCCAAGTGGTTTGTGACACACAAATTGTCGAATGGGGATTGTTACACACACACGCTGTACTATAGGGTTTGTGACACACACGCTGCCCAATGGGGTTTATCACACACAATCTGTCCAATGGGGTCTGCGACACACACCCTGTCCAATGGGGAATGTGACACACAAGCTGTCCAATGGGGTTTGTGACACACAAACTCTGTCCAATTGGTCTTGTGACACACACGCTGTCCAATGGGGTTCGTGACACACATGCTCTTCAATGGGGTTTGTGACACACACACTGTCCAAAGGGGTTTCTGACACACACGCTGTCTAATGGGGATTCTCACACACACACGCTGTCCAATGGGGTTTGTGACACACACCCTGTCCAATGGGGTTTGTGACACAGACGCTGTCCAATGGGGATTGTGACATACACACTGTCCAAGAGGGTTTGTGACACACACAGGCTATCCAATGGGTTTTGTGACACAAATACTTTCTAATGGGGTTTTTGACACACACACGTTATCCAATGGGGTTTGTGACACACACGCTGTCCAATGGAGTTTTTTACATACACGCTGTACAATGGGGATTGTGACACACGCGCTGTCCAATGGGATTCGTCACACACACGCTGTCCCATGGGGTTTGTGACACACACAGTCTGTCCAATGGTGCTTGTGACACACACACTTTGTCCAATGGGCTTGTGACACACACGATATCCAATGGGGTTTGTGACACACACAGTGTCCAATGGGTATTGTGACACACACGCTGTCCAATGGGGTTTGTGACACACACGCTGTCCAGAGGGGATTGTGACACACACACTGTCCAATGGGGATTGTGACACACACGCTGTCCAAAGGGGTTTGTGAAACACACGATATACAAAGGAGTTTGTGACACAGACAGTGTCCTATGGGTATTGTGACACACACACGCTTTCGAATGGGGTTTGTTACACAAACACTTTCCAATGGGGTTTGTGACACACGCACTCTGTCGAATAGGCTTGTGACACACACGTTGTCCAATGGGGTTTGTGACCTACACGCTATCCAATAGGGTTTTAGACACACACACGCTATCCAATGGGGTTTGTGACACATACTATACAATGGGGTTTGTGACACCCAGTTGCTGTCCCATGGGGTTTGAGACACACACGCTGACCAATTGGGTTTGTTACACACACACTGTCCAATGGTGTGTGTGACATGCATGCTGTCCAATGGGTTTAGTGACACACACACTTTCCCAGGAGGGTTTGTGACACACACACACTATTCAATGGGGTTTGTAATGCATACACATTCCAATGGGGTTTGTGACACACACACTGTGCAAAGGGGTTTGTGACACACACGATGTCCAATGGGGTTTGTGACACGCACACTGTCCATGGGTCTCTGTGGCACACACGCTGTCCAAAGGGGTTTGTGACACACACACTGTCCAAAGGGGTTTGTGATACACACACTGTCCAACGGGTGTTGTTAAACACAAACTCTGTCCAATACGGTTTGTGACACACAAACTGTCCAATGGGGTCTGTAATACACACACTGTCCGATGGATATTGTTAAACACAATCTCTATCCAATGGGTTTTGTGACACACACACTGACCAAGAGGGTTTGTGATACACACATGCTATCCAATGGGGTTTGTGACACACACACTCTGTCCAATGGTGCTTGTGACACACACGCTGTCCAATGGGGTTCGTGGCACACACTCTGTCCCATAGGCTTTTTGACACACACGCAGTCCAATGGGGATTGTGACACACATACGCTGTCCAATGGTGTTTGTGACACGCACACAGTCCATGGGTGTTTATGACACACACGCTGCCCAGAGGGGTTTGTGACACACACACTGTCCAAAAGGGTTTGTGACACACACATTGTCCACGGGGGTTTGTGACACACACGCTGTCCAATGGGTATTGTTAAACACAAACTCTGTCCAATGGGGTTTGTGACACACACACTGTCCAATGGGGTTTGTGACACACACGCAGTCCAATGGGGTTTGTTACACGCACACTTTATAATGGGGTTTGTGACACACACACGTTATCCAATGAGGTTTACGAAACACACGCCATCCAATGGGGTGTGCGACACACACATTCTGTCCAATAGGGTTTGTGACACACATACGCTATCCAATGGGGTTTGTGACACACACACTGTCCAATGGGGATTGTGACACACACACACTGTCCAATCGTGTTTGTGACACACACGCTGTCCAATGGGTATTGTTAAACACAAACTCTGTCCAATGTGGATTGTGACACATACACTCTGTCCAATGGGGCTTGTGACACACACTCTGTACAATGGGGTCTGTGACACACACACTCTGTCCAATAGGTCTTGTGACACACGAGCTGTCCAATGGGGTTCGTGACACACACGCTGTCCAGTGGGGTTTGTGACACACACACTGTCCAATAGGGTTTGTGACATCACACACGCTATCCAATGGGGTTTGTGGCACACACTCTTTCTAATGGGGTTTGTGAAACACACGCTATCCAATGGGTTTTGTGACACACACACTGTCCAATGGGGATTGTGACACACACACGCTGTCCAAAGGTGTTTGTGACACACACACTTTCCAATGGGGTCTGTGACACACACGCTGTCCAAAGGGGTTTGTGACACACACGCTGTCCAATGGGGATTGTGACACACACGCTGTCCAATGGGTTTTTTGACACATACACTCTGCCCAATGGGGCTTGTGACACACTCTCTGTCCAATGGGGTTTGTGACCCACACGGCGTCCAATGGGGACTGTGACACACACGCTGTCGAATGGGGTTTGTGACACACACACTCTGTTCAATGGGGTTTATGACACACAAGCTGTCCAATGGGGTTCGTGACACACACGCTGTCCAGTGGGGTTTGTGACACACACACTGTCCAAAGGGGTTTGTGACACACACACGCTATCCAATGAGGTTTGTGGCACACACTCTTTCTAATGTGGTTTGTGAAACACGCGGTATCCAATGAGTTTTGTGACACACAATCCACACACACAGTCCAATGGGTATTGGTAAACACACACACGCTGTCCAATGGTGTTTGTGACAGACACACTTTCCAATGGGGTTTGTGACACGCACACATTTTAAAGGGGTTTGTGACACACACATGTTATCCAATGGGGTTTGTGACACACACACGCTATCCAGTTGGGTTTGTGACACACACTATGTCCAATGGGGTTTGTTACACACACACTGTCCAATGGTGTTTGTGACACGCATGCTGTCCAATGGGTTTTGTGACACACACACTGACCAGGAGGGTGTGTGACACACGCATGCTGTCCAATGGGTTTTGTGACACACACACTGACGAGGAGGGTGTGTGACACACACACGCTATCCAAAGGGGTTTGTGACACATGCACTTTCCAATGGGCTTTGCGACACACACATTCTGTCCAATGGGGTTTGTGACACACACAATTTCCAAAGGGGTTTGTGACACACACGATGTCCAATGTTGTTTGTGACACTCAAAATGTCCATGGGTGTTTGTGACATACATGCTTTCCAATGGGGTCTGTGACACACACACTGTCCAAAAGGGTTTGTGACACACTCGATGTCCAATGGGGTTTCTGACACGCACACTGTCCATGGGTGTCTGTGACATACACACTGTCCAATGGGGTTTGTGACACACACAGTGTCCACCAGGGTTTTTGACACACACGCTGTCCAATGGGGTTTGTGACACACACACTGTCCAATGGGGATTGTGACACACACACGCTGTCCAATGGGTTTTGTGACACACACACTGTCCAATGGGTATTGTGACACAGACACGCTGTCCAATGTGGTTTGTGACTCAAACTCTGTCCAAAGGGGTTTGTGACATGCACACTGTCCATGGGTGTTTTTGACTACACACGCTCTCCAGTGGAGTTTGTGACACAGACGCTGTCCAGTGGGGATTGTGACATACACACTGTGCAATGGGTATTGTTACACACACACGATGTCCAATGGTGTTTGAGACACACACGCTGTCCAATGGGCTTTGTGACACACACACTGTCCAATGGGTATTGTTACTCACAAATGATGTCTAATGGTGTTTGAGACACACACGCTATCCAATGGGGTTTGTGACACATACACTTTCCAATGGGATTTGTGACACACACACTCTGTCCAATGGTGCTTGTGAACACACACGATGCCCAATGGGGTTTCTCACATGCAGACGGTCCATGGGTATTTGTGACACACACGTTATCCAGTGGGGTTTCTGACACACACACTGTCCAAAAGGGTTTGTGACACACACGCTGTCCAAATGGCCTTGTGACACACACGCTGTGCAATGGGTTCGTGACGCACAAACGCTGTCCAATGGGGTTTGTGACACACACACTGTCCAAAGGGGTTTGTGACACACGCGCTGTCCAATGGGGTTTGTGATACTCACACTCTCCATGGGTGTTTTTGACACACATACTGTCCAGTGGGTTTTGTGAAACACACACTGTCCAATGGGGTATTGACACACACACTGTCTACTGGAGATTGTGACACACACGCTGTCCAGGGGGGTTTGTGACACACACACTGTCCAATGGGGTTTGTGACACAAACTCTGTCCAATGGGGATTGTGACACACACATGCTGTCCAATGGTGTTTGTGACACAGACGCTGTCCAATGGGGATTGTGACCTACACACTGTCCAATAGGGTTTGTGACACACACACACTATCCAATGGGGTTTGTGACACGTACACTTTATAATGGGGTTTGTGACACACACACGCTATGCAATACGGTTTGTGACACACACACGCTGTCCCATGGGGTTTGTGACACACACGCTGACCAATTGGGTTTGTTACACACACACTGTACAATGGGGTTTGTGACACACACGCGGTGCAGTGGGGTTTGTGACACACACACTGACCACACACACGCTTTCCAAAGGGGTTTGTGACACACACACTGTCCAGTGGTGGTTGTGACACACACTCGTCAAATGGGGTTTGTGACACACACGTTGTCCAATGGGATTTGAGAGACACACTGTCCAAAGTGGTTTCTGACACTACACGCTGTGCAATGGGGGTTGTGACACACACACTGACCAGGAGGGTTTGTGACACACACACACTGTCCAATGGGGTATGTGATACACACACTGCCCAATGGTGTTTGTGAGACATACGCTATCCTATAGGGTTTGTGACACAAACTCTGTCCAAAGGGGTTTGTGACACACATGCTGTCCAATGGGGATTCTGACACTCACGCTGTCCAGTGGGTTTTGTGACACACACACTCTGTCCAATGGGCTTGTCACACACAATGTCCAATGGTGTTTGTGACACATACGTTGTCCAATAGGGTTTGTGACACAAACTCTGTCCCATGGGGTTTGTGGCACAAACACTGTCCAATGGGGATTGTGAAACACACACGCTGTCCAATGGGGATTGTGAAACACACATGCTGTCCAATGGGGTTTGTGACATACACAATGTCCAATGGGGTTTGTGACAGGCACACTGTACATGGGTGTTTGTGACACACACGCTGTCCAGTGGGGTTTGTTACACACATGCTATCCAATGGGGTTTGTGACGCACACAGTTTTCAAAGGCGTTTGTGACAGACACACGCTGTCCCATGGGGTTTGTGACACACACGCTGTCCATTGGGTTTTTTGACACACACACAGTCCAAAGGGTATTGTTACACACACACGCTGTCCAATGGGGTTTGTGACACAGACGCTGTCCAATGGGGTTTGTGACCTACACACTGTCCAATAGGGTTTGTGACACACACAGGCTATCCAATGGGGTTTGTGACACATAAACTTTCCAATGGGGTTTGTGACACACACTCCGTTCAATGGTGCTTGTGACACAAACGCTGTCCAGTGGAGTTCGTGAAACACACATGCTGTTCAATGGCGTTTGTGACACACACACTGTCCAAAGGGGTTTGTGAGACACACGATATCCAATGGGTATTGTTACACACACACGCTGTCCAATGGTGTTTGTGACAAACACGCTGTCCAATGGGGTGTGTGACACACGAACACTGTCCAATGGGGTTTGTGACACACACGCTGTCCAATGGGTTTTTTGACACACACACTGTCCAATGGTGTTTTGACACACACGCTGTCCACTGGGGATTGTAACACAAATACTGTCCAGGGGGGTTTGTGACACACACACTGTCCAATGGCATTCGTGACACACTCAGTGTCCACGGGGGTTTGTGACAAGCACTCTGTACAATGGGGTTTTGTGACACACACACGCTGTCCAATTGTGTTTGTGACACAAACGCTGTCCAATGGGGTTTGTGACACAGATGCTGTCCAATGGGGATTGTGACCTACACGCTGTCCCATAGGGTTTGTGGCACACACATGCTATCCAATGGGGTTTGTGACGCACACTTTCCAATGGGGTTTGTGACACACACACGCTATCCAATGGGGTTTGTGACAGACATACTTTCTAATGGGGTTTTTGACACACACATGCTATCCAATTGGGTTTGTGACACACACATTTCAATGGCGTTTGTGACACACACATGCTGTCCCATGGGGTTTGTGACACACACGCTGTCCAATGGGGATTGTGATACACACGCTGTATAATGGGGTTTGTGACATACACACTGTCCAATGGGTATTGTTAAACACAAACTCTGTCCAATGGGGTTTGTGACACACACGCTGTCCAATGGGGTTTGTGACACACACGCTGTCCAATGGGGTTTGTGACACGCACACTTTATAATGGGGTTTGTTACACACACACTTTCCAGTGGGGTTTGTGACACACAAATGCTATCCAATAGGGTTTGTGACACGCATACTTTCTAATGGGGTTTGTGACACACACACGCTGTCCAATGGTGTTTGTGACATGCACACTTTCTAATGGGGTTTGTGACACATACGCTATACAATGGGTTTTGTGACACACACGCTGTCCAATGGGGTTTGTGACACAGACGCTGTCCAATGGGGATTGTGACATACACACTGTCCAATAGGGTATATGACACACGCATGCTATCCAGTGGGCTTTGTGACACACATACTTTCTAATTGGGTTTTTGACAAACACACGCTATCCAAACGGGTTTGTGACACACATGCTGTCCGGTGGAGTTTGTGACACACACAAGCTATCCAATGTGGTTTGTGACACGCATACTTTCTAATGGGGTTTGTGACACACACACGCTGTCCAATGGGGTTTATGACACACACAGTGTCCAGGGGGTTTGTGACACACACACTCTGTCCAATGGGGTTTGTGACCCACATGCTGTCCAATGGGTATTGTGACACACACGCTGTCCAATGTGTTTTGTGACAAAAACACTCTGTCCTATAGGTCTTGTGACACACAAGCTGTCCAATGGGGTTCGTGACACACACGCTGTCCAGTGGGGTTTGTGACACACACATTGTCCAATAGGGTTTGTGACATCACACACGCTATCCAATGGTGTTTGAGAAACACAGTCTTTCTAATAGGGTTTGTGACACACACGCTATCCAATGGGTTTTGTGACACACACACAGTCCAATGGGGATTGTGACACACACACGCTGTCCAATGGTGTTTGTGACACACACACTCTATCCAATGGGGTTTGTGACACGCATACTTTCTAATGGGGTTTGTGACACACACACTGTCCAATGGCGTTCGTGACACACACATTGTCCACGGGGGTATTGTGACACACACGCTGCCCAATGGGGTTTGTGACACACTCACTGTCCAATAGGTATTGTTAAACACAAAATCTGTCGAACGGGATTTGTAACACTCACACTGTCCAATGGGCTTTGTGACACGCACACTTTATAATGGGGTTTGTGACACACAGACGCTATCCAATGGGGTTTATGACACACACACTGTACAAAGGGGTTTCTGACACACACGATGTCCAATGGGGTTTGTCACACACACTGTCCAATGGGATTTGTGACACACACGCTGTCCAATGCGGTTTGTGACGCGCACACTTTATAATGGGGTTTGTGACACACACACGGTATCCAATGTGGTTTATGACACACACGCTGTCCAATAGGGTTTGTGACACACACTATGTCCAATGGGGTTTGTGACACACACACTGTCCAATGGGGTTTGTGACACGCACACTTTATAATGGGGTTTGTGTCACACACAGGGTATCCAATGGGGTATATGACACACATGCTGTGCAATAGGGTTTGTGACATACATACATTATCCAATGTGGTTTGTGACACACACGCTGTCCAATAAGGTTTGTGACACATACACTCTGTCCAACATGTCTTGTGACACATACACTCTGTCCAATGGGGTTTGTGACACACACACTCTGTCCAATGGTGTTTGTGACCCACACGGTGTCCAATGGGTATTGTGACACACACTCTGTCCAATTGTGTTTGTGACCCACACGGTGTCCAATGGGTATTGTGTACACACACGCTGTCCAACGGTGTTTGTGACACACACACACTCTGTCAATTAGGTCCTGTGAAACACAAGCTGACCAATGGGGTTCGTGACACACACGCTTTCCAATGGGGTTTGTGACACACACACTGTCCAGTAGGGTTTGTGACATCACACACACTATCCATTGGTGTTTGTGACACACACCCTTTCTAATGGGTTTTGTGAAACACACGCTATCCAATGGGTTTTGTGACACACACACTGTCCAATGGGTATTGTGACACACACACGCTGTCCAATGGTGTTTGTGACACACACACTTTCCAATGGGGTTTGTGACACGCATACATTCTAATGGGGTTTGTGACACACACACGCTGTCCAATGGGGTTTGTGACACGCACACTTTCTAATGGGGTTTGTGACACAGACGCTGTCCAATGGGGATTGTGACATACACACTGTCCAATAGGGTATATGACACACACATGCTATCCAATGGGCTTTGTGACACACATACTTTCTAATTGGGTTTTTGACAAACACACGCTATCCAATGGGGTTTGTGAAACCCATACTTTCTAATGGGGTTTATGACACACACACTCTGTCCAATGGGGTTTGTGACCCACACAGTGTCCAATGGGGATTGTGACACACACGCTGTCCAATGTGTTTTGTGACACAAACACTGTGTCCTATAGGTCT
Organism: Columba guinea; assembly: GCA_032206185.1. Classification (NCBI taxonomy): domain Eukaryota; kingdom Metazoa; phylum Chordata; class Aves; order Columbiformes; family Columbidae; genus Columba; species Columba guinea. The sequence goes on from JAVLUU010000005.1 coordinate 554,347, forward strand.
TGTGACACACAAGCTGTCAAATGGAGTTCGTGACACACACGCTGTCCATTTGGGTTTGTGACACACACATTGTCCAATAGGGTTTGTGACATCACACACGCTATCCAATGGTGTTTGAGACACACAGTCTTTCTAATGGGGTTTGTGACACACACGCTATCCAATGGATTTTGTGACACACACACAGTCCAAAGGGCTTTGTGACACAGACGCTGTCCAATGGGGTTTGTGACACACACAACGACCAGGGGGCTTGTGACACACACATGCTGTCCAAAGGGGTTTGTGACACACACGCTGTCCAATGGGGTTTGTGACACACGAACACTGTCCAATGGGGATTGTGACACACACACGCTGTCCAATGGGGTTTATGACTACACACGCTGTCCAATGGGGTTTGTGACACACACACGCTGTCCAAAGGGGTTTGTGGCACAGACGCTGTCCAATGGGTTTTGTGACAAACAAACTGTCCATGGGTGTTTGTGACACACACACTGTCCGATTGGGTTTTGACACACACTCTGTCCAATAGGGTTTGTGTCACACACACGCTATCCACTGGGGTTTGTGACACACACACACGCTATCCAAAGGGATTTGTGACACCACACTCTGTCCAATGGTGCTTGTGACACACTCGCTGTCCAAAGGGGTTCGTGACACACACGCTGTCCAGTGTGTTTTTTGACAGACACACTCTGTCCAAAGGTCTTGTGACACACACACGCTCTCCTATAGTGATTGTGACACACACTCTGTCCCATTGAGTTTGTTGCAAAGACGCTGTCCAATGGGGATTGTGTCACACACAATGTCCAATAGGGTTTGTGACACACACATGCTATCCAATGGGGTTTGTGACACACACGCTGTCCAATGGTGTTTGTGACACACAAGCTGTCCAATGGCCTTTGTGACAAATACGCTCTGTCCAATGGGGCTTGTGACACACACGCTGTCCAATGGGGTTTATTACACACACGCTGTCCAATGAGGTTTGTGACACACACTCTGTCCAATGGGGTTTGCGACACACACACGCTGTTCAATGTGGTTTGTGACACACACACGCTATCCAATGGGGTTTGTGTCACGCATACTTTCTAATGGGGTTTGTGACACACACACTGTCCAAAGGGGTTTGTGACACACACGCTGTCTAATGGGGTTTGTGACACACATACACTGTCCAATGGAGTTTGTGACACACACGATATCCAATGGGGTTTGTGAAACACACACTCTGTCCAATAGGGTTTGTGTCACGCACACGCTGTCCAATGGACTTTGTGACAAGTACACTCTGTCCAATGGGGCTTGTGACACACACGCTGTCCAATGGGGTTTGTGACACATACGCTATCCAGTGGGTTTTGTGACACACACACTGTCCAATGGGGATTGTGACACACACACGCTGTCCAATAGGGTTTATGACACATACACTTTCCAATGGGGTTTGTGACACCACACTCTGTCCAATGGTGCTTGTGACACACACGCTGTCCAAAGGTGTTCGTGACACACACGCTGTCCAGTGTGTTTTGTGACAGACACACTCTGTCCAATGGGTTTGTGACACACACGCTGTCCAACGGGGTTTGTGACACACACTCTGTCCCATGGCGTTTGTGACACACACACTGTGTCCACTGGGGATTGTGACACACACACGATGTCCAATGGGGTTTGTGACACACACAATGTCCAAAGGGGTTTGTGACACACACGTTGTCCAATGGGGTTTGTGACACACACACTGTCCAAAGGGCTTTGTGACACACACGGTGTCCAATGGTGTTTGTGACACGCACACTGTCCATGGGTGTTTGTGACACACACGCCGTCCAGCGGAGTTTGTGTCACACACACTGTCCAATGGGGTTTGTGACACACACAGTGGCCACGGGTGTTTGTGACACAAACTCTGTCGAATGATGTTTGTGACACACACACTGTCAAATGGGTATTGTGACACACACAGCCTCTCCAATGGGGTTTGTGACACACACGCTGTCCAATGGGGTTTGTGACACACATACTTTCTAATGGGGTTTTTGACACACACATGCTATCCAATGCGGTTTGTGACACATACTTTCCAATGGGGTTTGTGACACACACACACGCTGTCCAATGGTGTTTGTAATACGCATGACGTCCAATGTATTTTGTAAACACACACTGACCAGGAGGGTTTGTGACACACACACGCTATACAAAGCGGTTTGTGATACACACTCTGTCCCATGGGGTTTGTGACACACACACTGTCCAATGGGGATTGTGACACGCACACGCTGTCCAAAGGGGTTTGTCACACACACTCTTTCCAATGGTGTTCGAGACACACGCTATCCAGTGGGTTTTGTGAAACACACACACTCTGTCCAATAGGCTTGTGACACACACATCCTGACCAATAGTGTTTGTGAAACACACTCTGTCCCATGGGGTTTGTGACAAACACACTGTCCAAAGGGGATTGCGACACACACACGCTATCCAATGGGGTTTGTGACACACATACTTTCTAGTGGGGTTTTTGACACACACACGCTATCCAATGGGGTTTGTGACACACACTTTCCAATGGGTTTTGTGACACACACACGCGGTCCAATGGTATTTGTGACACGCATGGTGTCCAATGGGTTTTGTGACACACACACTGACCAGGAGGTTTTGTGACACACACACGCTATCCAATGGGGTTTGTGACACATACAGTTTCCAATGGGGTTTGTGACACACACACTCTGTCCAATGGCGCTTGTAGACACACACGCTGTCCAATGGGGTTCATGACACACACACTCTGTCCAATGGGGTTTGTGACACAAACACGCTGCCTAATGGGGTTTGTGACACACACACTGTCCAAAGGGGTTTGTGACACACACGATGACCAATGGGGTTTGTGACACGCACTACTCTCCAGTGGGTATTGTGGCACACACGCTGTCCAATTGGGATTGTGACACACACGCTGTCCAATGGGCTTTGTGACAAATACACTCTGTCCAAAGGGGCTTGTGACACACACGCTGTCCAGTGGGGTTTGTGACACACACGCTATCCAGTGGGTTTTGTGACACACACACTGTCCAATAGGGCTTGTGACACACACACGCTACCCAATGGGGTTTGTGACACATCCACTTTCCAATGGGGTTTGTGACACCACACTCTGTCCAATGGTGCTTGTGACACACACAGCAATCCAATGGGGTTTGTGACACACACACTATATCCAATGGGTTTTGTAACACATACGCTGTCCAATGGCGATTGTGACATCACACTCTGTCCAACGGTGCTTTTGACACACACGCTGTCCAATGGGGTTCATGACACACACCCTGTCCAGTGGATTATGTGACACACATACTCTGTCCAATGGGCTCGTGGCACAGACACGCTGACCAACGGTGTTTGTGACACACACTCTGTCCCATGGGGTTTGTGACACACACACTGTCCAAAAGGGGTTTGTGACACACACGCTGTCCAGTGGGCTTTGTGACAAATGCACTCTGTACAATGGGGCTTGTTGCACACACGCTGTCCAATGGCGTTTGTGACACACACGCTATCCAGTTGGTTTTGTGACACACACACTGTCCAATAGGGTTTGTGACACACACACTCTATCAAATGGGGTTTGTGACACACACACACTGTCCAATGGGGTTTGTGACACACACGCTGTCAAATGGTTTTTGTGACACCTCACACTGTCCAATGGTGCTTGTGACACACACACGCTACCCAATGGGGTTTTTGACACGCATACATTCTAATGGGTTTGTGACACACACACTCTATCAAAAGGGGATTGTGAAACACACGCTGTCTAATGGGGTTTGTGACACACACACACTGTCCAGTGGGGATTGTGACACACACACGCTGTCCAATGGGGTTTGTGACACGCATACTTTCTAAAGGTGTTTGTGACACACACACTCTATCACATGGGCTTTGTGACACACACACACTGTCCAATGGGGTTTGTGACACACACTCTGTCCAGTGGGGTTCTTGACACACACGCTGCCCAGTGGGTTTTGTGACACACACACTCTGTCCAATGGGCTTGTGACACACACACGCTGACCAATAGTGTTTGTGACACACACTCTGTCCCATGGGGTTTGTGACACACACACTGTCCAATAGGGATTGTGACACACACACGCTGTCCAATGGGGTTTGTGACACGCATACTTTGTAATGGGGTTTGTGACACACACACTCTATCACATGGGGTTTGTGACACACACACGCTGTCCAATGTGGATTGTGACACACACGCTGTCCAATGGGGATTGTGTCACACACACTGTCCAGTAGGGTTTTTGATAAACACATGCTATCCAATGGGGTTTGTGACACACACACTGTCCAAAGGGGTTTGTGACACACACGTTGTCCAATGAGGTTTGTGGCACGCACACTGTCAAAATGGGTTTGTGACACGCAAGATGTCCAATGGGGTTGTGACACACACACTGTCCAAAGGGTTTTGTGAAACACACGATGTCCAATGGAGTTTGTGACACGCACACTGTCCATGGGTGTTTGTGACACACAAGCTGTCCAGTGGAGTTTGTGACACACACACTGTCCAATGGGGTTTGTGACACACACAGTGTCCACGGGGGTTTGTGACACAAACTCTGTCCAATGAGGTTTGTGACACACACACTGTCCAATGGGTATTGTGACACACACACCCTGTCCAATGGGGTTTGTGACACACACGCTGTCCAATGGGGATTGTGACACACACGCTGTCCAATGGGCTTTGTGACAAATACACTCTGTCCAATGGGGCTTGTGACACACATGCTGTCTAATGGGGTTTGTGACACACACATGCTATCCAATGGGGTTTGTGACACCACACTCTGTCCAGTGGTGCTTGATACATACACTCTGTCCTATAGCGTTGGTGACACACACTCTGTCCCATTGGGTTTGTGACAAAGACGCTGTCCAATGGGGATTGTGTCATACACACTGTCCATTGGGTATTGTGACACACACACCCTGTCCAATGGGGTTTGTGACACACACGCTGTCCAATGGGGATAGTGACACACACGCTGTCCAATGGGCTTTGTGACAAATACACTCTGTCCAATGGGGCTTGTGACACACATGCTGTCCAATGGGGCTTGTGACACACATGCTGTCCAAAGGGGTTTGTGACACGCACACTGTCCATGGGTGTTTGTGACACACACGCTCTCCAGTGGATTTTGTGACACACACACTGTCCAATGGGGTTTGTGACACACACAGCGTCCAATGGTGTTTCTGACACACATGCTGTCCAATGGGGTTTGTGACACACACACTGTCCAATGGGTATTGTGACACACAGACACTGTCCAATGGGGTTTGTGACACACACGTTGTCCAATGGGGATTGTGACACCACACTCTGTCACATGGGGTTTGTGACACACATACTTTCTAATGGGGTTTCTGACACACACATGCTGTCCAATTGGTTTTGTGACACAGACATTCTACAGTAGGGTTTGTGAAACACACACTCTCCAAAGGGTTTTGTGACACGCACAATGTACAGGGGGATTTTTGACACACACACTGTCCTATTGGGTTGTGACACACACGGTGTCCGATGGGTTTTGTGACACACACACTATGTCCAATGGGGCTTGTGGCACATACGCTGTCCAATGGGGTTCGTGACACACACGCTGTCCGTTGGGGTTTGTGACACACACACTGTCCAGTAGGGGTTGTGACACACACAGTGTCGAATGGGGATTATGACATACGCACTGTCCAATGGGGTTTTTGACAGACACTCTGCCCAATGGGGTTTTTTACAGACACTCTGCCCAATGGGGTTTGTAACACACACACTGTCCAATGAGAATTGGGACACACACACACTGTCCAATGGGGATTGTGACACACAAAAGGTCGAAAGGGGTTTTTGACACACACGCTGTCCATGTGGGATTGTAACATACACACGCTGTCCAATGGTGTTCGTAACACGATTGTTGTCCAATGGCTTTTATGACACACACAGTGTCTAATGGGGTTTGTGAAACACACTCTGTCCAATGGGGATTGTGACACAAACATGCTGTCCAATGGAGATTTTGAAACACACACTGTCCCATGGGATTTGTGACACACACGCTGTCCAATGGAGATTGTGACACACAAACGCTGTCCAGTGGTGTTTGCGACACGCATGCTGTCCAATGGTGTTTGTGACACACATGGTGTCCAATGGGGACTGTGACACAGACATTGGACAGTGGGGTTTGTGAACACACGCGCTGTCCAATGGGGTTCGTGACACACATGCTGTCCAGTGGGGTTTGTGACACACACACTTTCCAATGGGGTTTTGACTCACACACGCTTTCCAATGGTGTTTGTGACACACACAGTCTCCAATGGTGATTTTGACACACACACGCTGTCCAATGGTGTTTGTGACACTCTCGCTGTCCAATGGGGTTTGTGACACACACACTCTCCAATGGGGTTTCTGACACACACGCTTTCCAATGGGGATTGTGACAGACACGCTGTCCACGGTTGTTTGAGACACACATGCTGTCGAACGGGGTTTGTGACACACACACTGTCCAGGGGCGTTTTTGACACACACGTTGTCCAATTGGGTTTGTGACACACACACGCTGACCAATTGGGTTTGTGAAACACACGCTGTCCAATGGGGATTGTGACACACACACTGTCCAGGGGGGTTTGTGACACACACGCTGTCCAATGAGGATTGTGACACACACACTGTCCAGGGGGGTTTGTGACACACACACTGTCCTGAGGGGTTTGTGACACATACACTGTCCAAAGTTTTTTTGACACACACATGCTGTCCAATAGTGTTTGTGACACACACACGCTGTGAAAAGGGCTTTGTGACACAAACACTGTCCAGGGGGGTTTGTGACACACACACTGTATAATGGGGTATGTCACACACACTCTGTCCAAATGTGATCGTGACACAAAAACTCTGTACACTGGGGTTTGTGAAACACACGATGTCCAATGTTGTTTGTGACACAAACGCTGTCCAATGGGTATTGCGACACACACACGCTATCCAATGGTGATTGTGACTCACGCGCTGTCCAGGGTGGGTTGTGACACACATGCTGCCTAATGGGGTTCGTGACACACACACTGTCCAGTAGAGTTTGTAACACACTATCCAATTTGGTGGTGACACACACACTTTCAAATGCGGTTTGTGACACACACATGCTATCCAACGGGGTTTGTGATACACATGCTGTTCAATGCGGTTTGTGACACAAACTCTGTCCAATGGGGTTTGTGACACACACACTGTCCAATGGTTTTTGTAACACACACACCCTGTCCTATGGGTACTGTGACACACACGCTGTCCAAAGGGGTTTGTGATACACACGCTGTCCAGTGGGTTTTGTGACACACACACTGTCCAATAGGGTTTGTGACACAGACACGCTATCCAATGGGGTTTGAGACACACACACTCTGTCCAATGGTGATTGTGACACACACACGCTGTCCAATGGGGTTTGTGACACACATGCTGTCCAATGGGGATTGTGACACATACACTCTGTCCAATGGGGTCTGTGACACACACGCAGTGCAGTGGGTTTCGTGACACATACACTTTGCAATGGGCTTTGTGACACACACGCTGACCAATTGGGTTTGTTACACACACACTGTCCAATGGTGTTTGCAACACGCCTGCTGTCCAATGGGTTTTGTGACACACACACTGACCAGGAGGGTTTGTGACACACACACGCTATCCAATGGGCTTTGTGACACATACACTTTCCAATGGGGTTTGTGACACGCACACTCTGTCCACTGGTGCTTGTGACACACACTCTGTCCATTGGGTTTTGTGACACACACACTGTCCAAGGGGGTTTGTGACACACACGCTGTCCAATGGGGTTGATGACACACAAACACTGTCCAATGGGGATTGTGAAACACAGACGCTGTCCAATGCGGTTTATGACACACACGCTGTCCAATAGGTTTTGTGACACACAAACACTGTACAATGGGGACTGTGACACACACACGCTGTCCAATGGGGTTTATGACACACACGCTGTCCAAAGGGGTTGATGACACACAAACACTGAACAATGGGGATTGTGACACACACACGTTGTCCAATGGTGTTTATGACACACACGCTGTCCAATGGGGTTTCTGACACACACGCTGTCCAATGGGGATTGTGACACACACGCTGTCCAAAGGGGTTTGTGACACAAACGCTCTCCAATGGGATTTGTGACACGCACACTGTCCAAATTGCTTTGTGACACACACGATGTCCAAAGCGGTTCGTGACACACATGATGTCCAATGGGGTTTGTGACACACAATCTCTCCAATGAGTTTTGTGACACACACAGTGTCCACGGGGGTTGTTGACACACACGCTGTCCAATGCGGTTTGTGACACACACACTGTCCAATGGGTATTGTTACACACACACGATGTACAATGGTGCTTGTGACACACTCGCTGTCCAATGGGGTTTGTGACACTCACACTGTCCATGGGTGTTTGTGACACACACGCTGTCCAGTGGGTTTTGTGACACACACACTGTCCACTGGGGTTTTGACACACATGCTGTCCACTGGGGATTGTGACACACACACTGTCCAGTGGGTTTTCTGACACACACACTGTCCAATGGCGTTCGTGACACACACAGTGTCCACGGGGATTTGTGACACACACGTTGTCCAATGGGGTTTGTGACACACACACGCTGTCCAATGGTGTTTGTGACACACACACTGTCCAATGGTGTTTGTGACACAGACTCTGTCCAGTGGGCATTTGTGGCATGCACACTTTATAATGGGGTTTCTGACACAAACACGCTGTCCCATGGATTTTGTGACACACACTCTGACCAATTAGGTTTGTTACAGACACACTGTCCAATGGGGTTTGTGACACACACGCTGTCCAATGGGGTTTGCAACACACACACTGACCAGGAGGGTTTGTGACACACACTCGCTGTCCAATGATGTTTGTGACACAGACTCTGTCAAATGGGGTTTGTGACACAAACACGCTATCCATTGGGTTTTGTGACACACACACTGTCCAATGGGATTTGTGATACACGCTGTCCAATGGGGTTTCTGACACTACATGCTGTCCTATAGGGTTTGTGACACAAACTCTGTCCAATGGGGTTTGTGACACACATATTTTCTAATGGGGTTTTTGACACGCACACTGTCCCAATGGGAGTGGGACACACATATGCTGTACAATGGGGTTTGTGAACACACACGCTGTCCAATGGGTTTTGTGACACACAGACATGTACAATGGGGATTGTGACTCACACACGCTGTCCAATGGGGTTTATGACACACACGCTGTCCAACGGGGTTTGTGAGACACACACTGTCCAAAAGGGTTTGTGACACACACGATGTCCAATGGGGTTTGTGACACGCACACTGACCAATGGGGTTTGTAACACACACAGTGTCTACGGGGGTTTGTGACACACAAGCTGTCCAATGCGGTTTGTGACACACACACTGTCCAATGGGTATTGTGACACACACACTGTGCAAAGGGGATTGTGTCACACACACGCTGTCCAATGGGATTTGTGACACACACACTGCCCAAAGGGGTTTGTGAAACACACGCTGTCCAATGGGGTTTGTGACACACACACGCTGTCCAATGGGGTTTATGAAACACACGCTGTCCAATGGTGTTTGTGACACACACACTCTGTCCAATGGGTATTGTGACACACACGCGCAATCCAATGATGTTTTTAACACACACGCTGTCCAATGGGGTTTGTGACACACACGCTGTCCAATGGGTATTATTACACACACACGCTGTCCAATGGGTATTATTACATACACACGCTGTCCAATGGGTTTGTGACACACACACTCTGTCCAATGGGTCTTGTGACACACATGCTGTCCAATGGGGTTCGTTGCTTACACGCTGTACAGTAAGGTATTGTGAGACACACACTGTCCAATAGGGTTTGTGACACACACACGCTATCCAATGGGGTTTGTGACACACACACACTGTCCAATGGGGTTTGTGACACTCACGATGTCCAATGGGGTTTGTGACACACACACTCTGTCCAATGGGTATTGTGACACACACTCTGTCCAAAGGGGATTGTGACACACACGCTGTCCAAAAGGGTTTGTGACAGGCACACTGTCCATTGGGGTTTGTGACACACACAGTGTCTATGGGGGTTTGTGACACACAAGCTGTCCAATGCGGTTTGTGACACACACACTGTCCAATGGGTATTGTGACACACACACTGTGAAAAGGGGATTGTGTCACACACACGCTGTCCAATGGGTTTTGTGACACACACTCTGTCCAGTGGGGTTTGTGACACTCACGATGTCCAATGGGGTTTGTGACACACACACTCTGTCCAATGGGGATTGTGACACACACACTCTGTCCAATGGGTATTGTGACACACACTCTGTCCAAAGGGGATTGTGTCACACACACGCTGTCCAATGGGTTTTGTGACACACACTCTGTCCAGTGGGGTTTGTGACACTCACGATGTCCAATGGGGTTTGTGACACACACACTCTGTCCAATGGGGATTGTGACACACACACTCTGTCCAATGGGTATTGTGACACACACTCTGTCCAATGGGGATTGTGACACACACACGCTATCCAATGGGGTTTGTGACACACACACACTGTCCAATGGGGTTTGTGACACTCACGATGTCCAATGGGGTTTGTGACACACACACTCTGTCCAATGGGGATTGTGACACACACACTCTGTCCAATGGGTATTGTGACACACACTCTGTCCAAAGGGGATTGTGACACACACGCTGTCCAATGGGTATTGTGGCACACACACTTTCCAATGAGGTTTGTGACGCACACACTTTCCACTGGGGTCTGTGACACTTACACTTTCCAATGGGGTTTGTGACACACACACACTGTCCAATGGTGCTTGTGACACACACTCTGTCCAATGGGCTTGTGACACACACGCTGTCCAATGCGGTTTGTGAAACAGTTCTGTCCCATCGGGTTTGTGACACACACACTGTTCAATGGGGATTGTGACACACACACGCTGTCCATTGGGGTTTGTGACACACACACACTGTCCAATGGGGATTGTGACACACACATGCTGTCCAATGGTGTTTGTGACACACACACTGTCCAAAGGGGTTTGTGACACACACGCTGTACAGTGGGGTTTGAGACACACACACTGTGCACCTGGGTTTGGACACACACAGTGTACACGGGGGTTTGTGAAACACACGCTGTCCAATGGTGTTTGTGACACACACGCTGTCCAATGGGGCTTGTGACACACACGCTGTTCAGTGGGGTTCGTGAACAAACACGCTGTCCTGTGGGTTTTGTGACACACACACTCTGTCCAATGGTCTTGTGACACACACGCTGTCCAATGGGTTTCGTTACACACACACTCTCTCCAATGGGGTTTGTGACACAGACACTTTGTAATGGAGTTTGTGACACACACACGCTATAAAATAAGGTTTTTGACGCACACACTTTCCAATGGGGTCTGTGACACTTACACTTTCCAATGGGGTTTGTGACACACACGCTGAACAATTGGTTTTCTTACGCACACACTGTCCAAAGGTGTTTGCGACACGCATGCTGTCAAGTGGGGTTTGTGACACACACAGGATTTGTTACAGACACACACTTTCTAATGGGGTTTATAACACACACGCTATACAATGGATTTTTTGACACACACACTCTCCAATGGGGTTTGTGACACGCACACATTCTAATGGGGTTTGTGACACACACACTCTGTCCAATGGGTTTTGTGACTACACACGCTGTCCAATGGTGTTTGTGACTAAACACGCTGTCCAATGGGACTTGTGATACACATGCTGTTCAATGGGGTTTGTGACACACACGCCGTCCAATGGGTTTTGTGACACACGCACTCTGTCCAATGGGGTTTGTGACACATACGCTGTCCAATGAGGTTTGTGACACGCACACTGTCCCATGGGATTCGCGACACACGCACTGTCCAATGGAGATTGTGACACACACACGTTGTCCAATGGGTTTATTACACACACAACCTGTCCAATGGGGATTGTGACACACACACGCTATCCAATGGGTATTGTGGCACACACAATTTCCAATGAGGTTTGTGACGCACACACTTTCCACTGGGGTCTGTGACACACACAGTGTATACAGGGGTTTGTGACACACACCCTATCCAATGGGGTTTGTGACACACACACTGTCCATTGGGTATTATTACACACACACGCTGTCCAATGGTGTTTCTGACACACACGCTGTCCAATGGGATTCGTGACACACACGCTGTCCAGTGGGGTTTGTGACAAAAACACGCTACCAAACAGGGTTTGTGACACACACACTTTCCAATGGGTTTTGTGACACACACACTCTGTCCAATGGGTCTTGTGACACACAAGCTGTCCAATGGGGTTCATGACACACACGCTGTCCAGTGGGATTTGTGACACACACACGCTATCCAATGGGGTTTGTGACACACACATGTTCCAATGGGGTTTGTGCCACGCGCACTTTCTAATGTGGTTTGTGACACACACACTGTCCAAAGGGGTTTGTGACACACATGATGTCCAATGGGGTTTGTGACACGCACACTGTCCGTGGGTGTTTGTGACACACACGCTGTCCAGCGGGGTTTGTGAGACACACACTGTCCAAAAGGATTTGTGACACACAGGATGTCCAATGGGGTTTATGACACGCACAATTTCCATGGGTGTTTGTGACACACACACTGTCCAATGGGTTTCGTGACACACACACTGTCCAAAGAGGATTGTGTCACACACACTCTGTCCAATGGGGTTTGTGACACACACACTGTCCAAAGGGGTTTGTGACACACACGCTGTCCAATGGGGTTTGTGATACACAAACACTGTTCAATGGAGATTGTGACACACACACGCTGTACAATAGGGTTTATGACACACACGCTGTTCAATGGGGTTCGTGACACACACACTGTCCACAGGGGATTGTGTCACACACACTCTGTACAATGGGGATTGTGACACACACACTGTCCAAAGGGGTTTGTGACACACACGCTGTCCAATGGGGTTTGTGATACACAAACACTGTCCAAAGGGGTTTGTGACACACACGCACTCCAATGGGGTTCTTATCATACACGCTGTCCAGTGGGGTTTGTGAGACATACACTCTCCAAAAGGGTTTGTGACACACACTATATCCAATGGGGTTTGTGACATGCACACTGCCCATGGGTGTTTTTGACACACACGCCGTCCAGTGGGATTTGTGACACGCACACTGTCCAATGGGTTTTGTGAAACACACTGTCCAATGGGTATTCTGACATCACACACGCTGTCCAATGGGGTTTATGACACACACGCTGTCCAATACGTATTGTGACATCACACACGCTGTCCAATGGGGTTTGTGACACACAAACACTGTCCAATGGGGTTTGTGACACACACGCTGTCTAATGGGATTTGTGACACATACACTGTGTAATGGTGTTTGTGACACACACGCTGTCCAATAGGGTTTGTGACACAAACTCTGTCCAATAGGGTTTTGTGACACACACACTCTCTCCAAAGGCCTTGTGACACACATACTGCCCATGGGTGTTTTTGACACACACGCTGTCCAGTGGGATTTGTGAAACACACACGCTATCTAATGGGGTTTGTGACACGCACACTTTCTAATGCGGTTTGTGACACACATGATGTCCAATGGGGATTGTGACACACACATGCTGTCCAATGGAGTTTGTGACACACACACTGTCCAAAGGGGTTTGTGACACACACGCTGTCCAATGGGGTTCGTGACACACAAACACTGTCCAATGGGGATTGGGACACACACACTCTGTCCAATGGGGTTTGTGACACACACACTTTGTCCAATGTCACTTGTGACACACACACTGTCCAATGGGTATTGTGACACACACACGCTGTCCAATGGGGATTGTGACACATACGCTGTCCAAAAGGGATTGTGACACACAAGCTGTCCAAAGGGGATTGTGACACACACGCTGTCCAACGGGGTTTGTGACACACACACTGTCTAATAGGGTTTGTGACACACACACGGTATCCAATGGGGTTTGTCACACACACACTTTCCAAAGGGGTTTGTCAAAAGCACACTTTCTAATTGGGTTTGTTCCACACACATGCTATCCAATGGGGCTTGTGACACACACAGAATCACAGAATCACAGAATCACAGAATCGACTGGGTTGGAAAAGACCTCAGAGATCATCAAGTCCAACCCTTGGCCCAACTCTAGTCCATTTACTAGATCATGGCACTAAGTGCCATGTCCAATCTCAGTTTAAAAACCTCCAGGGACGGCGAGTCCACTACCTCCCTGGGCAGGCCATTCCAATGCCTGACCACTCTCTCTGTAAAGAATTTCTTTCTAATATCCAGCCTAAATTTCCCCTGGTAGAGTTTAAGCCCATGCCCCCTTGTCCTGTTGCTAACTGCCTGGGAGAAGAGACCAATCCCCACCTGGCTATAACTTCCCTTCAGGTAGTTATAGAGAGTGATGAGGTCACCTCTAAGCCTCCTCTTCTCTAGACTAAACAACCCCAGCTCCCTCAGCCTCTCCTCATAGGTCTTATGTTCGAGTCCTTTCACCAGTCGTGTTGCTCTTCTCTGGACCCGCTCCAGCACTTCAATGTCTTTCCTGAACTGAGGGGCCCAGAACTGAACACAATACTCCAGGTGTGGCCTCAACAATGCAGAGTACAGGGGAAGGATCACTTCCCTTGTCCTGCTGACCACGCTATTTTTGATACAGGACAGGATACCATTGGCCTTCTTGGCCACCTGGGCACACTGATGGCTCATGTTGAGCTTCCTATCAATTAGTACTCCCAGGTCCCTTTCTGTCTGACTGCTCTCCAGCCACTCTGCGCCCAGCCTGTAGCGCTGCAGGGGGTTGTTGTGACCAAAGTGCAGCACCCGGCATTTGGCCTTATTGAACTTCATCCCATTGGAATCAGCCCATTTTTCCAGTCTATCCAGATCCCTCTGCAGGGCCCTCCTGCCTTCCAGCAGGTCGACACTCCCTCCCAACTTGGTGACACACACACGCTGTCCAATGGGGTTTTTGACACACACACTGTCCAAAGGGGTTTGTGACACACACGTTGTCCAATGAGGTTTGTGGCACGCACACTGTCCAAAGGGGTTTGTGACACGCAAGATGTCCAATGGGGTTTGTGACACGCACACTGTCCATGGGTTTATGTGACACACATGCTGTCCAATGGTGTTTGTGACACACACACTGTCCAAAGGGGTTTGTGACACGCACACTGTCCATGGGTGTTTGTGACACACAAGCTGTCCAGTGGAGTTTGTGACACACACGCTGTCCAATTGGGTTTGTGACACACACAGTGTCCATGGGGGTTTGTGACACAAACTCTGTCCAATGAGGTTTGTGACACACACACTGTCCAATGGGTATTGTGACACACACACCCTGTCCAATGGGGATTGTGACACACACGCTATCCAATGGGCTTTGTGACAAATACACTGTCCAATGGGGCTTGTGACACACACGCTATCCAGTGGGTTTTGTGACACACACACAGTCCAATAGGGTTCGTGACACACCCATGCTATCCAATGGGGTTTGTGACACCACACTCTGTCCAGTGGTGCTTCTGACACACACACGCTGTCCTATAGTGTTTGTGACACACACTCTGTCCCATTGGGTTTGTGACAAAGACGCTGTCCAATGGGGATTGTGTCATACACACTGTCCAATAGGGTTTGTGACACACACTTGCTATCCAATGTGGTTTGTGACACGCACACTTTCTAATGGGGTTTGTGACACACACACTCTGTCCAATGGCGCTTGTGACACACACGCTGTCCCATGGATTTTCTGAAACACAAAGTCTGTCCAATGGCGCTTGTGACACACACACGCTGTCCAATGGGGTTTGTGACACACACGTTGTCCAATTGGGTTTGTGGAACGCACACTTTCCATGGGTGTTTGTGACACACACGATGTCCAATGGTGTTTGTGACACACACACTCTGTCCAATGGTGCTTGTGACACACACGCTGTCCAATGGGGTTCGTGACACACACGCTGTCTAGTGGGTTTTGTGACACACACACTCTGTCCAATGGGGATTGTGACACACATACCTTCTAATGGGGTTTTTGACACACACACGCTATCCAATGCGGTTTGTGACACACACGTTCCAATGGGGTTTGTGACACACACACGCTGCCCAATGGTGTTTGTAATACGCATGACGTCCAATGTGTTTTGTAAACACACACTGAACAGGAGGGTTTTTGACACACACACGCTGTCCAATGGGGTTTGTGACACACACGCTGTCCAATGGGGTTCGAGACAGACACGCTGTCCAGTGGGGTTTGTGACACACACACGATGACCAATAGTGTTTGTGACACACACTCTGTCCCATGGGGTTTGTGACACACACACTGTCCAATGGGGTTTGTGACATGCACACTGTACATGGGTTTTTGTGTCACACACGCTGTCCAGTGGGGTTTGTGACCCACACACGCTGTCCAAAGGGGTTTGTGACCCACACACTGTCCAATGGTGTTTGTGACTCACATTCTGTCCTATAGGGTTTGTGACACAAACTCTGTCCAATGGGGTTTGTGAAACGCATACTGTACATGGGTGTTTGTGACACACACACTGTCCAATGGGTATTGTTATACACACACGCTGTACAATGATGTTTGTGACACACACGTTGTCCAACGGGCTTGTGACAAAAACGCGGTCCAGTGGGTTTTGTTACACACACACTGTCCAGGGGGGTTTGAGACACACACACTGTTCAATGGCATTCGTGACACACACAGTGTCCACGGGGGTTTATGACACACATGCTGTCCAATGGTTTTTGTGACACACACACAGTCCAATGTGTATTGTTACACACACACGCTGCCCAATGGGGTTTGTGACACACACACTGTCCAATGGGGTTTGTGACACACACGCTGTCCAATGGGTCTTGGTACACACACTCTGTCCAATGGGGATCGTTGTACACACGCTGTACAGTGGGGTTTCTGACACACACACTGTCCAATAGGGTTTGTGACCCACACACGTGATCCAATCAGGTTTGTGACACACACAGGCTATCCAATGGGGTTTTTGACACGCCCAGTTTATAATGGGGTTTGTGACACACACACACTATCCAATGGGGTTTGTGACACACACACTTTCCAATGGGGTTTGTGACACACACGCTGTCCAATGGGGTTTGTTACACACACACTGTCCAATGGTGTTTGTGACACACACGCTGTCCAATGGGGTTTGTGACACACACACTGACCAGGAGGGTTTGTGACACACACACGCTGTTCAATGGGGTTTGTGACACACACGCTGTCCAATGGGGTTTGTGAGACACACACTGACCAGGAGAGTTTGTGACACACACACGCTGTCCAATGGGGTTTGTGACACACACACTATCCAAAGGTGTTTGTGACACACCCTCTGTCAAAAGGGGCTTGTGACACACACGTTGCCCAATGGGGTTTATGACACACAAACTGGCCAGGAGAGTTTGTGACACACACACTATCCAAAGGTGTTTGTGACACACCCTCTGTCAAAAGGGGCTTGTGACACACACGTTGCCCAATGGGGTTTATGACACACACACTGACCAGGAGGGTTTGTGACACACACACGCTGTCCAGTGGGGTTTGTGACACACACTCTCTCCAATGGTGTTTTTGACACACACGCTCTCCATTAGGGTTTGTGACACACACACGGTATCCAACGCGGTTTGTGACACGCCCACTTTATAATGGCATTTGTGACACACACACACTGTCCAATGGGGTTTGTGACACACACGCTGTCCAGTGGGGTTTGTGACACACACAGTTTCCAATGGGGTTTGTGACACACACACGCTGTCCCATGGGGTTTGTGACACACACGCTGTCCAATGGGGTTTGTGACACACACACTGTCCAATGGGTGTTGTTAAACACACACGCTGTCCAATGGGGTTTGTGACACACACACAGTCCAATTATTATTGTTACACGCACACGCTGTCCAATGGGGATTGTGACATACACACTGTCCAATAGGGTTTGTGACACACACATGCATTCTAATGGGGTTTGTGAAACACATACTTTCTAATGGGGTTTTTGACACATACACGCTATCCAATGGGGTTTGTGTCACATACGCTGTCCAATGGGGTTTGTGACACACACACGCTGTCCAATGGGGTTTGTGACACACATGCTGTCCAATGGGGTTTGTGACACACACATGCTGTCCAAAGGGGTTTGTGACACACATGCTTTCTAATGGGGTTTTTGACACACGCACGCTATCAAATGGGGTTTGTGACACATACTCTGTCCAATGGGTTTTGTGACACACACAGTGTCCAATCGTATCGTTACACACACACGCTGACCAAAGGGCCTTGTGACATACACAATGTCCAATGGGGTTTGTGACAGGCACACTGTACATGGGTGTTTGTGACACACACGCTGTCCAGTGGGGTTTGTTACACACATGCTATCCAATGGGGTTTGTGACGCACACAGTTTTCAAAGGCGTTTGTGACAGACACACGCTGTCCCATGGGGTTTGTGACACACACGCTGTCCATTGGGTTTTTTGACACACACACAGTCCAAAGGGTATTGTTACACACACACGCTGTCCAATGGGGTTTGTGACACAGACGCTGTCCAATGGGGTTTGTGACCTACACACTGTCCAATAGGGTTTGTGACACACACAGGCTATCCAATGGGGTTTGTGACACATAAACTTTCCAATGGGGTTTGTGACACACACTCCGTTCAATGGTGCTTGTGACACAAACGCTGTCCAGTGGAGTTCGTGAAACACACATGCTGTTCAATGGCGTTTGTGACACACACACTGTCCAAAGGGGTTTGTGAGACACACGATATCCAATGGGTATTGTTACACACACACGCTGTCCAATGGTGTTTGTGACAAACACGCTGTCCAATGGGGTGTGTGACACACGAACACTGTCCAATGGGGTTTGTGACACACACGCTGTCCAATGGGTTTTTTGACACACACACTGTCCAATGGTGTTTTGACACACACGCTGTCCACTGGGGATTGTAACACAAATACTGTCCAGGGGGGTTTGTGACACACACACTGTCCAATGGCATTCGTGACACACTCAGTGTCCACGGGGGTTTGTGACAAGCACTCTGTACAATGGGGTTTTGTGACACACACACGCTGTACAATTGTGTTTGTGACACAAACGCTGTCCAATGGGGTTTGTGACACAGATGCTGTCCAATGGGGATTGTGACCTACACGCTGTCCCATAGGGTTTGTGGCACACACATGCTATCCAATGGGGTTTGTGACGCACACTTTCCAATGGGGTTTGTGACACACACACGCTATCCAATGGGGTTTGTGACAGACATACTTTCTAATGGGGTTTTTGACACACACATGCTATCCAATTGGGTTTGTGACACACACATTTCAATGGCGTTTGTGACACACACATGCTGTCCCATGGGGTTTGTGACACACACGCTGTCCAATGGGGATTGTGATACACACGCTGTATAATGGGGTTTGTGACATACACACTGTCCAATGGGTATTGTTAAACACAAACTCTGTCCAATGGGGTTTGTGACACACACGCTGTCCAATGGGGTTTGTGACACACACGCTGTCCAATGGGGTTTGTGACACGCACACTTTATAATGGGGTTTGTTACACACACACTTTCCAGTGGGGTTTGTGACACACAAATGCTATCCAATAGGGTTTGTGACACGCATACTTTCTAATGGGGTTTGTGACACACACACGCTGTCCAATGGTGTTTGTGACATGCACACTTTCTAATGGGGTTTGTGACACACACACTCTGCCCAATGGCGCTTGTGACACACACGCTGTCCCATGGATTTTCTGAAACACAAAGTCTGTCCAATGGCGCTTGTGACACACACACGCTGTCCAATGGGGTTTGTGACACACACGTTGTCCAATTGGGTTTGTGGAACGCACACTTTCCATGGGTGTTTGTGACACACACGATGTCCAATGGTGTTTGTGACACACACGCTGTCCAATGGGGTTCGTGACACACACGCTGTCTAGTGGGTTTTGTGACACACACACTCTGTCCAATGGGGATTGTGACACACATACCTTCTAATGGGGTTTTTGACACACACACGCTATCCAATGCGGTTTGTGACACACACTTTCCAATGGGGTTTGTGACACACACACGCTGCCCAATGGTGTTTGTAATACGCATGACGTCCAATGTGTTTTGTAAACACACACTGAACAGGAGGGTTTTTGACACACACACGCTGTCCAATGGGGTTTGTGACACACACGCTGTCCAATGGGGTTCGAGACAGACACGCTGTCCAGTGGGGTTTGTGACACACACACGATGACCAATAGTGTTTGTGACACACACTCTGTCCCATGGGGTTTGTGACACACACACTGTCCAATGGGGTTTGTGACATGCACACTGTACATGGGTTTTTGTGTCACACACGCTGTCCAGTGGGGTTTGTGACCCACACACGCTGTCCAAAGGGGTTTGTGACCCACACACTGTCCAATGGTGTTTGTGACTCACATTCTGTCCTATAGGGTTTGTGACACAAACTCTGTCCAATGGGGTTTGTGAAACGCATACTGTACATGGGTGTTTGTGACACACACACTGTCCAATGGGTATTGTTATACACACACGCTGTACAATGATGTTTGTGACACACACGTTGTCCAACGGGCTTGTGACAAAAACGCGGTCCAGTGGGTTTTGTTACACACACACTGTCCAGGGGGGTTTGAGACTCACACACTGTTCAATGGCATTCGTGACACACACAGTGTCCACGGGGGTTTATGACACACATGCTGTCCAATGGTTTTTGTGACACACACACAGTCCAATGTGTATTGTTACACACACACGCTGCCCAATGGGGTTTGTGACACACACACTGTCCAATGGGGTTTGTGACACACACGCTGTCCAATGGGTCTTGGTACACACACTCTGTCCAATGGGGATCGTTGTACACACGCTGTACAGTGGGGTTTCTGACACACACACTGTCCAATAGGGTTTGTGACCCACACACGTGATCCAATCAGGTTTGTGACACACACAGGCTATCCAATGGGGTTTTTGACACGCCCAGTTTATAATGGGGTTTGTGACACACACACACTATCCAATGGGGTTTGTGACACACACACTTTCCAATGGGGTTTGTGACACACACGCTGTCCAATGGGGTTTGTTACACACACACTGTCCAATGGTGTTTGTGACACACACGCTGTCCAATAGGGTTTGTGACACAAACTCTGTCCAATAGGGTTTTGTGACACACACACTCTCTCCAAAGGCCTTGTGACACACATACTGCCCATGGGTGTTTTTGACACACACGCTGTCCAGTGGGATTTGTGAAACACACACGCTATCTAATGGGGTTTGTGACACGCACACTTTCTAATGCGGTTTGTGACACACATGATGTCCAATGGGGATTGTGACACACACATGCTGTCCAATGGAGTTTGTGACACACACACTGTCCAAAGGGGTTTGTGACACACACGCTGTCCAATGGGGTTCGTGACACACAAACACTGTCCAATGGGGATTGGGACACACACACTCTGTCCAATGGGGTTTGTGACACACACACTTTGTCCAATGTCACTTGTGACACACACACTGTCCAATGGGTATTGTGACACACACACGCTGTCCAATGGGGATTGTGACACATACGCTGTCCAAAAGGGATTGTGACACACAAGCTGTCCAAAGGGGATTGTGACACACACGCTGTCCAACGGGGTTTGTGACACACACACTGTCTAATAGGGTTTGTGACACACACACGGTATCCAATGGGGTTTGTCACACACACACTTTCCAAAGGGGTTTGTCAAAAGCACACTTTCTAATTGGGTTTGTTCCACACACATGCTATCCAATGGGGCTTGTGACACACACAGAATCACAGAATCACAGAATCACAGAATCGACTGGGTTGGAAAAGACCTCAGAGATCATCAAGTCCAACCCTTGGCCCAACTCTAGTCCATTTACTAGATCATGGCACTAAGTGCCATGTCCAATCTCAGTTTAAAAACCTCCAGGGACGGCGAGTCCACTACCTCCCTGGGCAGGCCATTCCAATGCCTGACCACTCTCTCTGTAAAGAATTTCTTTCTAATATCCAGCCTAAATTTCCCCTGGTAGAGTTTAAGCCCATGCCCCCTTGTCCTGTTGCTAACTGCCTGGGAGAAGAGACCAATCCCCACCTGGCTATAACTTCCCTTCAGGTAGTTATAGAGAGTGATGAGGTCACCTCTAAGCCTCCTCTTCTCTAGACTAAACAACCCCAGCTCCCTCAGCCTCTCCTCATAGGTCTTATGTTCGAGTCCTTTCACCAGTCGTGTTGCTCTTCTCTGGACCCGCTCCAGCACTTCAATGTCTTTCCTGAACTGAGGGGCCCAGAACTGAACACAATACTCCAGGTGTGGCCTCAACAATGCAGAGTACAGGGGAAGGATCACTTCCCTTGTCCTGCTGACCACGCTATTTTTGATACAGGACAGGATACCATTGGCCTTCTTGGCCACCTGGGCACACTGATGGCTCATGTTGAGCTTCCTATCAATTAGTACTCCCAGGTCCCTTTCTGTCTGACTGCTCTCCAGCCACTCTGCGCCCAGCCTGTAGCGCTGCAGGGGGTTGTTGTGACCAAAGTGCAGCACCCGGCATTTGGCCTTATTGAACTTCATCCCATTGGAATCAGCCCATTTTTCCAGTCTATCCAGATCCCTCTGCAGGGCCCTCCTGCCTTCCAGCAGGTCGACACTCCCTCCCAACTTGGTGACACACACACGCTGTCCAATGGGGTTTTTGACACACACACTGTCCAAAGGGGTTTGTGACACACACGTTGTCCAATGAGGTTTGTGGCACGCACACTGTCCAAAGGGGTTTGTGACACGCAAGATGTCCAATGGGGTTTGTGACACGCACACTGTCCATGGGTTTATGTGACACACATGCTGTCCAATGGTGTTTGTGACACACACACTGTCCAAAGGGGTTTGTGACACGCACACTGTCCATGGGTGTTTGTGACACACAAGCTGTCCAGTGGAGTTTGTGACACACACGCTGTCCAATTGGGTTTGTGACACACACAGTGTCCATGGGGGTTTGTGACACAAACTCTGTCCAATGAGGTTTGTGACACACACACTGTCCAATGGGTATTGTGACACACACACCCTGTCCAATGGGGATTGTGACACACACGCTATCCAATGGGCTTTGTGACAAATACACTGTCCAATGGGGCTTGTGACACACACGCTATCCAGTGGGTTTTGTGACACACACACAGTCCAATAGGGTTCGTGACACACCCATGCTATCCAATGGGGTTTGTGACACCACACTCTGTCCAGTGGTGCTTCTGACACACACACGCTGTCCTATAGTGTTTGTGACACACACTCTGTCCCATTGGGTTTGTGACAAAGACGCTGTCCAATGGGGATTGTGTCATACACACTGTCCAATAGGGTTTGTGACACACACTTGCTATCCAATGTGGTTTGTGACACGCACACTTTCTAATGGGGTTTGTGACACACACACTCTGTCCAATGGCGCTTGTGACACACACGCTGTCCCATGGATTTTCTGAAACACAAAGTCTGTCCAATGGCGCTTGTGACACACACACGCTGTCCAATGGGGTTTGTGACACACACGTTGTCCAATTGGGTTTGTGGAACGCACACTTTCCATGGGTGTTTGTGACACACACGATGTCCAATGGTGTTTGTGACACACACACTCTGTCCAATGGTGCTTGTGACACACACGCTGTCCAATGGGGTTCGTGACACACACGCTGTCTAGTGGGTTTTGTGACACACACACTCTGTCCAATGGGGATTGTGACACACATACCTTCTAATGGGGTTTTTGACACACACACGCTATCCAATGCGGTTTGTGACACACACGTTCCAATGGGGTTTGTGACACACACACGCTGCCCAATGGTGTTTGTAATACGCATGACGTCCAATGTGTTTTGTAAACACACACTGAACAGGAGGGTTTTTGACACACACACGCTGTCCAATGGGGTTTGTGACACACACGCTGTCCAATGGGGTTCGAGACAGACACGCTGTCCAGTGGGGTTTGTGACACACACACGATGACCAATAGTGTTTGTGACACACACTCTGTCCCATGGGGTTTGTGACACACACACTGTCCAATGGGGTTTGTGACATGCACACTGTACATGGGTTTTTGTGTCACACACGCTGTCCAGTGGGGTTTGTGACCCACACACGCTGTCCAAAGGGGTTTGTGACCCACACACTGTCCAATGGTGTTTGTGACTCACATTCTGTCCTATAGGGTTTGTGACACAAACTCTGTCCAATGGGGTTTGTGAA
This sequence comes from Columba guinea, assembly GCA_032206185.1. Classification (NCBI taxonomy): domain Eukaryota; kingdom Metazoa; phylum Chordata; class Aves; order Columbiformes; family Columbidae; genus Columba; species Columba guinea. The sequence continues at coordinate 579,154 of JAVLUU010000005.1, forward strand.
ACGCATACTGTACATGGGTGTTTGTGACACACACACTGTCCAATGGGTATTGTTATACACACACGCTGTACAATGATGTTTGTGACACACACGTTGTCCAACGGGCTTGTGACAAAAACGCGGTCCAGTGGGTTTTGTTACACACACACTGTCCAGGGGGGTTTGAGACACACACACTGTTCAATGGCATTCGTGACACACACAGTGTCCACGGGGGTTTATGACACACATGCTGTCCAATGGTTTTTGTGACACACACACAGTCCAATGTGTATTGTTACACACACACGCTGCCCAATGGGGTTTGTGACACACACACTGTCCAATGGGGTTTGTGACACACACGCTGTCCAATGGGTCTTGGTACACACACTCTGTCCAATGGGGATCGTTGTACACACGCTGTACAGTGGGGTTTCTGACACACACACTGTCCAATAGGGTTTGTGACCCACACACGTGATCCAATCAGGTTTGTGACACACACAGGCTATCCAATGGGGTTTTTGACACGCCCAGTTTATAATGGGGTTTGTGACACACACACACTATCCAATGGGGTTTGTGACACACACACTTTCCAATGGGGTTTGTGACACACACGCTGTCCAATGGGGTTTGTTACACACACACTGTCCAATGGTGTTTGTGACACACACGCTGTCCAATGGGGTTTGTGACACACACACTGACCAGGAGGGTTTGTGACACACACACGCTGTTCAATGGGGTTTGTGACACACACGCTGTCCAATGGGGTTTGTGAGACACACACTGACCAGGAGAGTTTGTGACACACACACGCTGTCCAATGGGGTTTGTGACACACACACTATCCAAAGGTGTTTGTGACACACCCTCTGTCAAAAGGGGCTTGTGACACACACGTTGCCCAATGGGGTTTATGACACACAAACTGGCCAGGAGAGTTTGTGACACACACACTATCCAAAGGTGTTTGTGACACACCCTCTGTCAAAAGGGGCTTGTGACACACACGTTGCCCAATGGGGTTTATGACACACACACTGACCAGGAGGGTTTGTGACACACACACGCTGTCCAGTGGGGTTTGTGACACACACTCTCTCCAATGGTGTTTTTGACACACACGCTCTCCATTAGGGTTTGTGACACACACACGGTATCCAACGCGGTTTGTGACACGCCCACTTTATAATGGCATTTGTGACACACACACACTGTCCAATGGGGTTTGTGACACACACGCTGTCCAGTGGGGTTTGTGACACACACAGTTTCCAATGGGGTTTGTGACACACACACGCTGTCCCATGGGGTTTGTGACACACACGCTGTCCAATGGGGTTTGTGACACACACACTGTCCAATGGGTGTTGTTAAACACACACGCTGTCCAATGGGGTTTGTGACACACACACAGTCCAATTATTATTGTTACACGCACACGCTGTCCAATGGGGATTGTGACATACACACTGTCCAATAGGGTTTGTGACACACACATGCATTCTAATGGGGTTTGTGAAACACATACTTTCTAATGGGGTTTTTGACACATACACGCTATCCAATGGGGTTTGTGTCACATACGCTGTCCAATGGGGTTTGTGACACACACACGCTGTCCAATGGGGTTTGTGACACACATGCTGTCCAATGGGGTTTGTGACACACACATGCTGTCCAAAGGGGTTTGTGACACACATGCTTTCTAATGGGGTTTTTGACACACGCACGCTATCAAATGGGGTTTGTGACACATACTCTGTCCAATGGGTTTTGTGACACACACAGTGTCCAATCGTATCGTTACACACACACGCTGACCAAAGGGCCTTGTGACATACACAATGTCCAATGGGGTTTGTGACAGGCACACTGTACATGGGTGTTTGTGACACACACGCTGTCCAGTGGGGTTTGTTACACACATGCTATCCAATGGGGTTTGTGACGCACACAGTTTTCAAAGGCGTTTGTGACAGACACACGCTGTCCCATGGGGTTTGTGACACACACGCTGTCCATTGGGTTTTTTGACACACACACAGTCCAAAGGGTATTGTTACACACACACGCTGTCCAATGGGGTTTGTGACACAGACGCTGTCCAATGGGGTTTGTGACCTACACACTGTCCAATAGGGTTTGTGACACACACAGGCTATCCAATGGGGTTTGTGACACATAAACTTTCCAATGGGGTTTGTGACACACACTCCGTTCAATGGTGCTTGTGACACAAACGCTGTCCAGTGGAGTTCGTGAAACACACATGCTGTTCAATGGCGTTTGTGACACACACACTGTCCAAAGGGGTTTGTGAGACACACGATATCCAATGGGTATTGTTACACACACACGCTGTCCAATGGTGTTTGTGACAAACACGCTGTCCAATGGGGTGTGTGACACACGAACACTGTCCAATGGGGTTTGTGACACACACGCTGTCCAATGGGTTTTTTGACACACACACTGTCCAATGGTGTTTTGACACACACGCTGTCCACTGGGGATTGTAACACAAATACTGTCCAGGGGGGTTTGTGACACACACACTGTCCAATGGCATTCGTGACACACTCAGTGTCCACGGGGGTTTGTGACAAGCACTCTGTACAATGGGGTTTTGTGACACACACACGCTGTACAATTGTGTTTGTGACACAAACGCTGTCCAATGGGGTTTGTGACACAGATGCTGTCCAATGGGGATTGTGACCTACACGCTGTCCCATAGGGTTTGTGGCACACACATGCTATCCAATGGGGTTTGTGACGCACACTTTCCAATGGGGTTTGTGACACACACACGCTATCCAATGGGGTTTGTGACAGACATACTTTCTAATGGGGTTTTTGACACACACATGCTATCCAATTGGGTTTGTGACACACACATTTCAATGGCGTTTGTGACACACACATGCTGTCCCATGGGGTTTGTGACACACACGCTGTCCAATGGGGATTGTGATACACACGCTGTATAATGGGGTTTGTGACATACACACTGTCCAATGGGTATTGTTAAACACAAACTCTGTCCAATGGGGTTTGTGACACACACGCTGTCCAATGGGGTTTGTGACACACACGCTGTCCAATGGGGTTTGTGACACGCACACTTTATAATGGGGTTTGTTACACACACACTTTCCAGTGGGGTTTGTGACACACAAATGCTATCCAATAGGGTTTGTGACACGCATACTTTCTAATGGGGTTTGTGACACACACACGCTGTCCAATGGTGTTTGTGACATGCACACTTTCTAATGGGGTTTGTGACACACACACTCTGTCCAATGGCGCTTGTGACACACACGCTGTCCCATGGATTTTCTGAAACACAAAGTCTGTCCAATGGCGCTTGTGACACACACACGCTGTCCAATGGGGTTTGTGACACACACGTTGTCCAATTGGGTTTGTGGAACGCACACTTTCCATGGGTGTTTGTGACACACACGATGTCCAATGGTGTTTGTGACACACACGCTGTCCAATGGGGTTCGTGACACACACGCTGTCTAGTGGGTTTTGTGACACACACACTCTGTCCAATGGGGATTGTGACACACATACCTTCTAATGGGGTTTTTGACACACACACGCTATCCAATGCGGTTTGTGACACACACTTTCCAATGGGGTTTGTGACACACACACGCTGCCCAATGGTGTTTGTAATACGCATGACGTCCAATGTGTTTTGTAAACACACACTGAACAGGAGGGTTTTTGACACACACACGCTGTCCAATGGGGTTTGTGACACACACGCTGTCCAATGGGGTTCGAGACAGACACGCTGTCCAGTGGGGTTTGTGACACACACACGATGACCAATAGTGTTTGTGACACACACTCTGTCCCATGGGGTTTGTGACACACACACTGTCCAATGGGGTTTGTGACATGCACACTGTACATGGGTTTTTGTGTCACACACGCTGTCCAGTGGGGTTTGTGACCCACACACGCTGTCCAAAGGGGTTTGTGACCCACACACTGTCCAATGGTGTTTGTGACTCACATTCTGTCCTATAGGGTTTGTGACACAAACTCTGTCCAATGGGGTTTGTGAAACGCATACTGTACATGGGTGTTTGTGACACACACACTGTCCAATGGGTATTGTTATACACACACGCTGTACAATGATGTTTGTGACACACACGTTGTCCAACGGGCTTGTGACAAAAACGCGGTCCAGTGGGTTTTGTTACACACACACTGTCCAGGGGGGTTTGAGACTCACACACTGTTCAATGGCATTCGTGACACACACAGTGTCCACGGGGGTTTATGACACACATGCTGTCCAATGGTTTTTGTGACACACACACAGTCCAATGTGTATTGTTACACACACACGCTGCCCAATGGGGTTTGTGACACACACACTGTCCAATGGGGTTTGTGACACACACGCTGTCCAATGGGTCTTGGTACACACACTCTGTCCAATGGGGATCGTTGTACACACGCTGTACAGTGGGGTTTCTGACACACACACTGTCCAATAGGGTTTGTGACCCACACACGTGATCCAATCAGGTTTGTGACACACACAGGCTATCCAATGGGGTTTTTGACACGCCCAGTTTATAATGGGGTTTGTGACACACACACACTATCCAATGGGGTTTGTGACACACACACTTTCCAATGGGGTTTGTGACACACACGCTGTCCAATGGGGTTTGTTACACACACACTGTCCAATGGTGTTTGTGACACACACGCTGTCCAATGGGGTTTGTGACACACACACTGACCAGGAGGGTTTGTGACACACACACGCTGTTCAATGGGGTTTGTGACACACACGCTGTCCAATGGGGTTTGTGAGACACACACTGACCAGGAGAGTTTGTGACACACACACGCTGTCCAATGGGGTTTGTGACACACACACTATCCAAAGGTGTTTGTGACACACCCTCTGTCAAAAGGGGCTTGTGACACACACGTTGCCCAATGGGGTTTATGACACACACACTGGCCAGGAGAGTTTGTGACACACACACTATCCAAAGGTGTTTGTGACACACCCTCTGTCAAAAGGGGCTTGTGACACACACGTTGCCCAATGGGGTTTATGACACACACACTGACCAGGAGGGTTTGTGACACACACACGCTGTCCAGTGGGGTTTGTGACACACACTCTCTCCAATGGTGTTTTTGACACACACGCTCTCCATTAGGGTTTGTGACACACACACGGTATCCAACGCGGTTTGTGACACGCCCACTTTATAATGGCGTTTGTGACACACACACACTGTCCAATGGGGTTTGTGACACACACGCTGTCCAGTGGGGTTTGTGACACACACAGTTTCCAATGGGGTTTGTGACACACACACGCTGTCCCATGGGGTTTGTGACACACACGCTGTCCAATGGGGTTTGTGACACACACACTGTCCAATGGGTGTTGTTAAACACACACGCTGTCCAATGGGGTTTGTGACACACACACAGTCCAATTATTATTGTTACACGCACACGCTGTCCAATGGGGATTGTGACATACACACTGTCCAATAGGGTTTGTGACACACACATGCATTCTAATGGGGTTTGTGAAACACATACTTTCTAATGGGGTTTTTGACACATACACGCTATCCAATGGGGTTTGTGTCACATACGCTGTCCAATGGGGTTTGTGACACACACACACTGTCCAATGGGGTTTGTGACAAACACACTTCCCAATGGGGTTTGTGACACACACAGTGTCCAATCGTATCGTTACACACACACGCTGACCAAAGGGCCTTGTGACATACACAATGTCCAATGGGGTTTGTGACAGGCACACTGTACATGGGTGTTTGTGACACACACGCTGTCCAGTGGGGTTTGTTACACACATGCTATCCAATGGGGTTTGTGACGCACACAGTTTTCAAAGGCGTTTGTGACAGACACACGCTGTCCCATGGGGTTTGTGACACACACGCTGTCCATTGGGTTTTTTGACACACACACAGTCCAAAGGGTATTGTTACACACACACGCTGTCCAATGGGGTTTGTGACACAGACGCTGTCCAATGGGGTTTGTGACCTACACACTGTCCAACAGGGTTTGTGACACACACAGGCTATCCAATGGGGTTTGTGACACATAAACTTTCCAATGGGGTTTGTGACACACACTCCGTTCAATGGTGCTTGTGACACAAACGCTGTCCAGTGGAGTTCGTGAAACACACATGCTGTTCAATGGCGTTTGTGACACACACACTGTCCAAAGGGGTTTGTGAGACACACGATATCCAATGGGTATTGTTACACACACACGCTGTCCAATGGTGTTTGTGACAAACACGCTGTCCAATGGGGTGTGTGACACACGAACACTGTCCAATGGGGTTTGTGACACACACGCTGTCCAATGGGTTTTTTGACACACACACTGTCCAATGGTGTTTTGACACACACGCTGTCCACTGGGGATTGTAACACAAATACTGTCCAGGGGGGTTTGTGACACACACACTGTCCAATGGCATTCGTGACACACTCAGTGTCCACGGGGGTTTGTGACAAGCACTCTGTACAATGGGGTTTTGTGACACACACACGCTGTCCAATTGTGTTTGTGACACAAACGCTGTCCAATGGGGTTTGTGACACAGATGCTGTCCAATGGGGATTGTGACCTACACGCTGTCCCATAGGGTTTGTGGCACACACATGCTATCCAATGGGGTTTGTGACGCACACTTTCCAATGGGGTTTGTGACACACACACGCTATCCAATGGGGTTTGTGACAGACATACTTTCTAATGGGGTTTTTGACACACACATGCTATCCAATTGGGTTTGTGACACACACATTTCAATGGCGTTTGTGACACACACATGCTGTCCCATGGGGTTTGTGACACACACGCTGTCCAATGGGGATTGTGATACACACGCTGTATAATGGGGTTTGTGACATACACACTGTCCAATGGGTATTGTTAAACACAAACTCTGTCCAATGGGGTTTGTGACACACACACTGTCCAATGGGTTTTGTGACACACACGCTGTCCAATGGGGTTTGTGACACAGACGCTGTCCAATGGGGATTGTGACATACACACTGTCCAATAGGGTATATGACACACGCATGCTATCCAGTGGGCTTTGTGACACACATACTTTCTAATTGGGTTTTTGACAAACACACGCTATCCAAACGGGTTTGTGACACACATGCTGTCCGGTGGAGTTTGTGACACACACAAGCTATCCAATGTGGTTTGTGACACGCATACTTTCTAATGGGGTTTGTGACACACACACGCTGTCCAATGGGGTTTATGACACACACAGTGTCCAGGGGGTTTGTGACACACACACTCTGTCCAATGGGGTTTGTGACCCACATGCTGTCCAATGGGTATTGTGACACACACGCTGTCCAATGTGTTTTGTGACAAAAACACTCTGTCCTATAGGTCTTGTGACACACAAGCTGTCCAATGGGGTTCGTGACACACACGCTGTCCAGTGGGGTTTGTGACACACACATTGTCCAATAGGGTTTGTGACATCACACACGCTATCCAATGGTGTTTGAGACACACAGTCTTTCTAATAGGGTTTGTGACACACACGCTATCCAATGGGTTTTGTGACACACACACAGTCCAATGGGGATTGTGACACACACACGCTGTCCAATGGTGTTTGTGACACACACACTCTATCCAATGGGGTTTGTGACACGCATACTTTCTAATGGGGTTTGTGACACACACACTGTCCAATGGCGTTCGTGACACACACATTGTCCACGGGGGTATTGTGACACACACGCTGCCCAATGGGGTTTGTGACACACTCACTGTCCAATAGGTATTGTTAAACACAAAATCTGTCGAACGGGATTTGTAACACTCACACTGTCCAATGGGCTTTGTGACACGCACACTTTATAATGGGGTTTGTGACACACAGACGCTATCCAATGGGGTTTATGACACACACACTGTACAAAGGGGTTTCTGACACACACGATGTCCAATGGGGTTTGTCACACACACTGTCCAATGGGATTTGTGACACACACGCTGTCCAATGCGGTTTGTGACGCGCACACTTTATAATGGGGTTTGTGACACACACACGGTATCCAATGTGGTTTATGACACACACGCTGTCCAATAGGGTTTGTGACACACACTATGTCCAATGGGGTTTGTGACACACACACTGTCCAATGGGGTTTGTGACACGCACACTTTATAATGGGGTTTGTGTCACACACACGGTATCCAATGGGGTATATGACACACATGCTGTCCAATAGGGTTTGTGACATACATACATTATCCAATGTGGTTTGTGACACACACGCTGTCCAATAAGGTTTGTGACACATACACTCTGTCCAACATGTCTTGTGACACATACACTCTGTCCAATGGGGTTTGTGACACACACACTCTGTCCAATGGTGTTTGTGACCCACACGGTGTCCAATGGGTATTGTGACACACACTCTGTCCAATTGTGTTTGTGACCCACACGGTGTCCAATGGGTATTGTGACACACACGCTGTCCAACGGTGTTTGTGACACACACACACTCTGTCAATTAGGTCCTGTGAAACACAAGCTGACCAATGGGGTTCGTGACACACACGCTTTCCAGTGGGGTTTGTGACACACACACTGTCCAGTAGGGTTTGTGACATCACACACACTATCCATTGGTGTTTGTGACACACACCCTTTCTAATGGGTTTTGTGAAACACACGCTATCCAATGGGTTTTGTGACACACACACTGTCCAATGGGTATTGTGACACACACACGCTGTCCAATGGTGTTTGTGACACACACACTTTCCAATGGGGTTTGTGACACGCATACATTCTAATGGGGTTTGTGACACACACACGCTGTCCAATGGGGTTTGTGACACGCACACTTTCTAATGGGGTTTGTGACACAGACGCTGTCCAATGGGGATTGTGACATACACACTGTCCAATAGGGTATATGACACACACATGCTATCCAATGGGCTTTGTGACACACATACTTTCTAATTGGGTTTTTGACAAACACACGCTATCCAATGGGGTTTGTGAAACCCATACTTTCTAATGGGGTTTATGACACACACACTCTGTCCAATGGGGTTTGTGACCCACACAGTGTCCAATGGGGATTGTGACACACACGCTGTCCAATGTGTTTTGTGACACAAACACTGTGTCCTATAGGTCTTGTGACACACAAGCTGTCAAATGGAGTTCGTGACACACACGCTGTCCATTTGGGTTTGTGACACACACATTGTCCAATAGGGTTTGTGACATCACACACGCTATCCAATGGTGTTTGAGACACACAGTCTTTCTAATGGGGTTTGTGACACACACGCTATCCAATGGATTTTGTGACACACACACAGTCCAAAGGGCTTTGTGACACAGACGCTGTCCAATGGGGTTTGTGACACACACAACGACCAGGGGGCTTGTGACACACACATGCTGTCCAAAGGGGTTTGTGACACACACGCTGTCCAATGGGGTTTGTGACACACGAACACTGTCCAATGGGGATTGTGACACACACACGCTGTCCAATGGGGTTTATGACTACACACGCTGTCCAATGGGGTTTGTGACACACACACGCTGTCCAAAGGGGTTTGTGGCACAGACGCTGTCCAATGGGTTTTGTGACAAACAAACTGTCCATGGGTGTTTGTGACACACACACTGTCCGATTGGGTTTTGACACACACTCTGTCCAATAGGGTTTGTGTCACACACACGCTATCCACTGGGGTTTGTGACACACACACACGCTATCCAAAGGGATTTGTGACACCACACTCTGTCCAATGGTGCTTGTGACACACTCGCTGTCCAAAGGGGTTCGTGACACACACGCTGTCCAGTGTGTTTTTTGACAGACACACTCTGTCCAAAGGTCTTGTGACACACACACGCTCTCCTATAGTGATTGTGACACACACTCTGTCCCATTGAGTTTGTTGCAAAGACGCTGTCCAATGGGGATTGTGTCACACACAATGTCCAATAGGGTTTGTGACACACACATGCTATCCAATGGGGTTTGTGACACACACGCTGTCCAATGGTGTTTGTGACACACAAGCTGTCCAATGGCCTTTGTGACAAATACGCTCTGTCCAATGGGGCTTGTGACACACACGCTGTCCAATGGGGTTTATTACACACACGCTGTCCAATGAGGTTTGTGACACACACTCTGTCCAATGGGGTTTGCGACACACACACGCTGTTCAATGTGGTTTGTGACACACACACGCTATCCAATGGGGTTTGTGTCACGCATACTTTCTAATGGGGTTTGTGACACACACACTGTCCAAAGGGGTTTGTGACACACACGCTGTCTAATGGGGTTTGTGACACACATACACTGTCCAATGGAGTTTGTGACACACACGATATCCAATGGGGTTTGTGAAACACACACTCTGTCCAATAGGGTTTGTGTCACGCACACGCTGTCCAATGGACTTTGTGACAAGTACACTCTGTCCAATGGGGCTTGTGACACACACGCTGTCCAATGGGGTTTGTGACACATACGCTATCCAGTGGGTTTTGTGACACACACACTGTCCAATGGGGATTGTGACACACACACGCTGTCCAATAGGGTTTATGACACATACACTTTCCAATGGGGTTTGTGACACCACACTCTGTCCAATGGTGCTTGTGACACACACGCTGTCCAAAGGTGTTCGTGACACACACGCTGTCCAGTGTGTTTTGTGACAGACACACTCTGTCCAATGGGTTTGTGACACACACGCTGTCCAATGGGGTTTGTGACACACACTCTGTCCCATGGCGTTTGTGACACACACACTGTGTCCACTGGGGATTGTGACACACACACGATGTCCAATGGGGTTTGTGACACACACAATGTCCAAAGGGGTTTGTGACACACACGTTGTCCAATGGGGTTTGTGACACACACACTGTCCAAAGGGCTTTGTGACACACACGGTGTCCAATGGTGTTTGTGACACGCACACTGTCCATGGGTGTTTGTGACACACACGCCGTCCAGCGGAGTTTGTGTCACACACACTGTCCAATGGGGTTTGTGACACACACAGTGGCCACGGGTGTTTGTGACACAAACTCTGTCGAATGATGTTTGTGACACACACACTGTCAAATGGGTATTGTGACACACACAGCCTCTCCAATGGGGTTTGTGACACACACGCTGTCCAATGGGGTTTGTGACACACATACTTTCTAATGGGGTTTTTGACACACACATGCTATCCAATGCGGTTTGTGACACATACTTTCCAATGGGGTTTGTGACACACACACACGCTGTCCAATGGTGTTTGTAATACGCATGACGTCCAATGTATTTTGTAAACACACACTGACCAGGAGGGTTTGTGACACACACACGCTATACAAAGCGGTTTGTGATACACACTCTGTCCCATGGGGTTTGTGACACACACACTGTCCAATGGGGATTGTGACACGCACACGCTGTCCAAAGGGGTTTGTCACACACACTCTTTCCAATGGTGTTCGAGACACACGCTATCCAGTGGGTTTTGTGAAACACACACACTCTGTCCAATAGGCTTGTGACACACACATCCTGACCAATAGTGTTTGTGAAACACACTCTGTCCCATGGGGTTTGTGACAAACACACTGTCCAAAGGGGATTGCGACACACACACGCTATCCAATGGGGTTTGTGACACACATACTTTCTAGTGGGGTTTTTGACACACACACGCTATCCAATGGGGTTTGTGACACACACTTTCCAATGGGTTTTGTGACACACACACGCGGTCCAATGGTATTTGTGACACGCATGGTGTCCAATGGGTTTTGTGACACACACACTGACCAGGAGGTTTTGTGACACACACACGCTATCCAATGGGGTTTGTGACACATACAGTTTCCAATGGGGTTTGTGACACACACACTCTGTCCAATGGCGCTTGTAGACACACACGCTGTCCAATGGGGTTCATGACACACACACTCTGTCCAATGGGGTTTGTGACACAAACACGCTGCCTAATGGGGTTTGTGACACACACACTGTCCAAAGGGGTTTGTGACACACACGATGACCAATGGGGTTTGTGACACGCACTACTCTCCAGTGGGTATTGTGGCACACACGCTGTCCAATTGGGATTGTGACACACACGCTGTCCAATGGGCTTTGTGACAAATACACTCTGTCCAAAGGGGCTTGTGACACACACGCTGTCCAGTGGGGTTTGTGACACACACGCTATCCAGTGGGTTTTGTGACACACACACTGTCCAATAGGGCTTGTGACACACACACGCTACCCAATGGGGTTTGTGACACATCCACTTTCCAATGGGGTTTGTGACACCACAGTCTGTCCAATGGTGCTTGTGACACACACAGCAATCCAATGGGGTTTGTGACACACACACTATATCCAATGGGTTTTGTAACACATACGCTGTCCAATGGCGATTGTGACATCACACTCTGTCCAACGGTGCTTTTGACACACACGCTGTCCAATGGGGTTCATGACACACACCCTGTCCAGTGGATTATGTGACACACATACTCTGTCCAATGGGCTCGTGGCACAGACACGCTGACCAATGGTGTTTGTGACACACACTCTGTCCCATGGGGTTTGTGACACACACACTGTCCAAAAGGGGTTTGTGACACACACGCTGTCCAGTGGGCTTTGTGACAAATGCACTCTGTACAATGGGGCTTGTTGCACACACGCTGTCCAATGGCGTTTGTGACACACACGCTATCCAGTTGGTTTTGTGACACACACACTGTCCAATAGGGTTTGTGACACACACACTCTATCAAATGGGGTTTGTGACACACACACACTGTCCAATGGGGTTTGTGACACACACGCTGTCAAATGGTTTTTGTGACACCTCACACTGTCCAATGGTGCTTGTGACACACACACGCTACCCAATGGGGTTTTTGACACGCATACATTCTAATGGGTTTGTGACACACACACTCTATCAAAAGGGGATTGTGAAACACACGCTGTCTAATGGGGTTTGTGACACACACACACTGTCCAGTGGGGATTGTGACACACACACGCTGTCCAATGGGGTTTGTGACACGCATACTTTCTAAAGGTGTTTGTGACACACACACTCTATCACATGGGCTTTGTGACACACACACACTGTCCAATGGGGTTTGTGACACACACTCTGTCCAGTGGGGTTCTTGACACACACGCTGCCCAGTGGGTTTTGTGACACACACACTCTGTCCAATGGGCTTGTGACACACACACGCTGACCAATAGTGTTTGTGACACACACTCTGTCCCATGGGGTTTGTGACACACACACTGTCCAATAGGGATTGTGACACACACACGCTGTCCAATGGGGTTTGTGACACGCATACTTTGTAATGGGGTTTGTGACACACACACTCTATCACATGGGGTTTGTGACACACACACGCTGTCCAATGTGGATTGTGACACACACGCTGTCCAATGGGGATTGTGTCACACACACTGTCCAGTAGGGTTTTTGATAAACACATGCTATCCAATGGGGTTTGTGACACACACGCTGTCCAAAGGGGTTTGTGACACACACGTTGTCCAATGAGGTTTGTGGCACGCACACTGTCAAAATGGGTTTGTGACACGCAAGATGTCCAATGGGGTTGTGACACACACACTGTCCAAAGGGTTTTGTGAAACACACGATGTCCAATGGAGTTTGTGACACGCACACTGTCCATGGGTGTTTGTGACACACAAGCTGTCCAGTGGAGTTTGTGACACACACACTGTCCAATGGGGTTTGTGACACACACAGTGTCCACGGGGGTTTGTGACACAAACTCTGTCCAATGAGGTTTGTGACACACACACTGTCCAATGGGTATTGTGACACACACACCCTGTCCAATGGGGTTTGTGACACACACGCTGTCCAATGGGGATTGTGACACACACGCTGTCCAATGGGCTTTGTGACAAATACACTCTGTCCAATGGGGCTTGTGACACACATGCTGTCTAATGGGGTTTGTGACACACACATGCTATCCAATGGGGTTTGTGACACCACACTCTGTCCAGTGGTGCTTGATACATACACTCTGTCCTATAGCGTTGGTGACAGACACTCTGTCCCATTGGGTTTGTGACAAAGACGCTGTCCAATGGGGATTGTGTCATACACACTGTCCATTGGGTATTGTGACACACACACCCTGTCCAATGGGGTTTGTGACACACACGCTGTCCAATGGGGATAGTGACACACACGCTGTCCAATGGGCTTTGTGACAAATACACTCTGTCCAATGGGGCTTGTGACACACATGCTGTCCAATGGGGCTTGTGACACACATGCTGTCCAAAGGGGTTTGTGACACGCACACTGTCCATGGGTGTTTGTGACACACACGCTCTCCAGTGGATTTTGTGACACACACACTGTCCAATGGGGTTTGTGACACACACAGCGTCCAATGGTGTTTCTGACACACATGCTGTCCAATGGGGTTTGTGACACACACACTGTCCAATGGGTATTGTGACACACAGACACTGTCCAATGGGGTTTGTGACACACACGTTGTCCAATGGGGATTGTGACACCACACTCTGTCACATGGGGTTTGTGACACACATAGTTTCTAATGGGGTTTCTGACACACACATGCTGTCCAATTTTTTTTGTGACACAGACATTCTACAGTAGGGTTTGTGAAACACACACTCTCCAAAGGGTTTTGTGACACGCACAATGTACAGGGGGATTTTTGACACACACACTGTCCTATTGGGTTGTGACACACACGGTGTCCGATGGGTTTTGTGACACACACACTATGTCCAATGGGGCTTGTGGCACATACGCTGTCCAATGGGGTTCGTGACACACACGCTGTCCGTTGGGGTTTGTGACACACACACTGTCCAGTAGGGGTTGTGACACACACAGTGTCGAATGGGGATTATGACATACGCACTGTCCAATGGGGTTTTTGACAGACACTCTGCCCAATGGGGTTTTTTACAGACACTCTGCCCAATGGGGTTTGTAACACACACACTGTCCAATGAGAATTGGGACACACACACACTGTCCAATGGGGATTGTGACACACAAAAGGTCGAAAGGGGTTTTTGACACACACGCTGTCCATGTGGGATTGTAACATACACACGCTGTCCAATGGTGTTCGTAACACGATTGTTGTCCAATGGCTTTTATGACACACACAGTGTCTAATGGGGTTTGTGAAACACACTCTGTCCAATGGGGATTGTGACACAAACATGCTGTCCAATGGAGATTTTGAAACACACACTGTCCCATGGGATTTGTGACACACACGCTGTCCAATGGAGATTGTGACACACAAACGCTGTCCAGTGGTGTTTGCGACACGCATGCTGTCCAATGGTGTTTGTGACACACATGGTGTCCAATGGGGACTGTGACACAGACATTGGACAGTGGGGTTTGTGAACACACGCGCTGTCCAATGGGGTTCGTGACACACATGCTGTCCAGTGGGGTTTGTGACACACACACTTTCCAATGGGGTTTTGACTCACACACGCTTTCCAATGGTGTTTGTGACACACACAGTCTCCAATGGTGATTTTGACACACACACGCTGTCCAATGGTGTTTGTGACACTCTCGCTGTCCAATGGGGTTTGTGACACACACACTCTCCAATGGGGTTTCTGACACACACGCTTTCCAATGGGGATTGTGACAGACACGCTGTCCACGGTTGTTTGAGACACACATGCTGTCGAACGGGGTTTGTGACACACACACTGTCCAGGGGCGTTTTTGACACACACGTTGTCCAATTGGGTTTGTGACACACACACGCTGACCAATTGGGTTTGTGAAACACACGCTGTCCAATGGGGATTGTGACACACACACTGTCCAGGGGGGTTTGTGACACACACGCTGTCCAATGAGGATTGTGACACACACACTGTCCAGGGGGGTTTGTGACACACACACTGTCCTGAGGGGTTTGTGACACATACACTGTCCAAAGTTTTTTTGACACACACATGCTGTCCAATAGTGTTTGTGACACACACACGCTGTGAAAAGGGCTTTGTGACACAAACACTGTCCAGGGGGGTTTGTGACACACACACTGTATAATGGGGTATGTCACACACACTCTGTCCAAATGTGATCGTGACACAAAAACTCTGTACACTGGGGTTTGTGAAACACACGATGTCCAATGTTGTTTGTGACACAAACGCTGTCCAATGGGTATTGCGACACACACACGCTATCCAATGGTGATTGTGACTCACGCGCTGTCCAGGGTGGGTTGTGACACACATGCTGCCTAATGGGGTTCGTGACACACACACTGTCCAGTAGAGTTTGTAACACACTATCCAATTTGGTGGTGACACACACACTTTCAAATGCGGTTTGTGACACACACATGCTATCCAACGGGGTTTGTGATACACATGCTGTTCAATGCGGTTTGTGACACAAACTCTGTCCAATGGGGTTTGTGACACACACACTGTCCAATGGTTTTTGTAACACACACACCCTGTCCTATGGGTACTGTGACACACACGCTGTCCAAAGGGGTTTGTGATACACACGCTGTCCAGTGGGTTTTGTGACACACACACTGTCCAATAGGGTTTGTGACACAGACACGCTATCCAATGGGGTTTGAGACACACACACTCTGTCCAATGGTGATTGTGACACACACACGCTGTCCAATGGGGTTTGTGACACACATGCTGTCCAATGGGGATTGTGACACATACACTCTGTCCAATGGGGTCTGTGACACACACGCAGTGCAGTGGGTTTCGTGACACATACACTTTGCAATGGGCTTTGTGACACACACGCTGACCAATTGGGTTTGTTACACACACACTGTCCAATGGTGTTTGCAACACGCCTGCTGTCCAATGGGTTTTGTGACACACACACTGACCAGGAGGGTTTGTGACACACACACGCTATCCAATGGGCTTTGTGACACATACACTTTCCAATGGGGTTTGTGACACGCACACTCTGTCCACTGGTGCTTGTGACACACACTCTGTCCATTGGGTTTTGTGACACACACACTGTCCAAGGGGGTTTGTGACACACACGCTGTCCAATGGGGTTGATGACACACAAACACTGTCCAATGGGGATTGTGAAACACAGACGCTGTCCAATGCGGTTTATGACACACACGCTGTCCAATAGGTTTTGTGACACACAAACACTGTACAATGGGGACTGTGACACACACACGCTGTCCAATGGGGTTTATGACACACACGCTGTCCAAAGGGGTTGATGACACACAAACACTGAACAATGGGGATTGTGACACACACACGTTGTCCAATGGTGTTTATGACACACACGCTGTCCAATGGGGTTTCTGACACACACGCTGTCCAATGGGGATTGTGACACACACGCTGTCCAAAGGGGTTTGTGACACAAACGCTCTCCAATGGGATTTGTGACACGCACACTGTCCAAATTGCTTTGTGACACACACGATGTCCAAAGCGGTTCGTGACACACATGATGTCCAATGGGGTTTGTGACACACAATCTCTCCAATGAGTTTTGTGACACACACAGTGTCCACGGGGGTTGTTGACACACACGCTGTCCAATGCGGTTTGTGACACACACACTGTCCAATGGGTATTGTTACACACACACGATGTACAATGGTGCTTGTGACACACTCGCTGTCCAATGGGGTTTGTGACACTCACACTGTCCATGGGTGTTTGTGACACACACGCTGTCCAGTGGGTTTTGTGACACACACACTGTCCACTGGGGTTTTGACACACATGCTGTCCACTGGGGATTGTGACACACACACTGTCCAGTGGGTTTTCTGACACACACACTGTCCAATGGCGTTCGTGACACACACAGTGTCCACGGGGATTTGTGACACACACGTTGTCCAATGGGGTTTGTGACACACACACGCTGTCCAATGGTGTTTGTGACACACACACTGTCCAATGGTGTTTGTGACACAGACTCTGTCCAGTGGGCATTTGTGGCATGCACACTTTATAATGGGGTTTCTGACACAAACACGCTGTCCCATGGATTTTGTGACACACACTCTGACCAATTAGGTTTGTTACAGACACACTGTCCAATGGGGTTTGTGACACACACGCTGTCCAATGGGGTTTGCAACACACACACTGACCAGGAGGGTTTGTGACACACACTCGCTGTCCAATGATGTTTGTGACACAGACTCTGTCAAATGGGGTTTGTGACACAAACACGCTATCCATTGGGTTTTGTGACACACACACTGTCCAATGGGATTTGTGATACACGCTGTCCAATGGGGTTTCTGACACTACATGCTGTCCTATAGGGTTTGTGACACAAACTCTGTCCAATGGGGTTTGTGACACACATATTTTCTAATGGGGTTTTTGACACGCACACTGTCCCAATGGGAGTGGGACACACATATGCTGTACAATGGGGTTTGTGAACACACACGCTGTCCAATGGGTTTTGTGACACACAGACATGTACAATGGGGATTGTGACTCACACACGCTGTCCAATGGGGTTTATGACACACACGCTGTCCAACGGGGTTTGTGAGACACACACTGTCCAAAAGGGTTTGTGACACACACGATGTCCAATGGGGTTTGTGACACGCACACTGACCAATGGGGTTTGTAACACACACAGTGTCTACGGGGGTTTGTGACACACAAGCTGTCCAATGCGGTTTGTGACACACACACTGTCCAATGGGTATTGTGACACACACACTGTGCAAAGGGGATTGTGTCACACACACGCTGTCCAATGGGATTTGTGACACACACACTGCCCAAAGGGGTTTGTGAAACACACGCTGTCCAATGGGGTTTGTGACACAAAAACACTGTCCAATGGGTATTGTGACACACACACGCTGTCCAATGGGGTTTATGAAACACACGCTGTCCAATGGTGTTTGTGACACACACACTCTGTCCAATGGGTATTGTGACACACACGCGCAATCCAATGATGTTTTTAACACACACGCTGTCCAATGGGGTTTGTGACACACACGCTGTCCAATGGGTATTATTACACACACACGCTGTCCAATGGGTATTATTACATACACACGCTGTCCAATGGGTTTGTGACACACACACTCTGTCCAATGGGTCTTGTGACACACATGCTGTCCAATGGGGTTCGTTGCTTACACGCTGTACAGTAAGGTATTGTGAGACACACACTGTCCAATAGGGTTTGTGACACACACACGCTATCCAATGGGGTTTGTGACACACACACACTGTCCAATGGGGTTTGTGACACTCACGATGTCCAATGGGGTTTGTGACACACACACTCTGTCCAATGGGTATTGTGACACACACTCTATCCAAAGGGGATTGTGACACACACGCTGTCCAAAAGGGTTTGTGACAGGCACACTGTCCATTGGGGTTTGTGACACACACAGTGTCTACGGGGGTTTGTGACACACAAGCTGTCCAATGCGGTTTGTGACACACACACTGTCCAATGGGTATTGTGACACACACACTGTGAAAAGGGGATTGTGTCACACACACGCTGTCCAATGGGTTTTGTGACACACACTCTGTCCAGTGGGGTTTGTGACACTCACGATGTCCAATGGGGTTTGTGACACACACACTCTGTCCAATGGGGATTGTGACACACACACTCTGTCCAATGGGTATTGTGACACACACTCTGTCCAAAGGGGATTGTGTCACACACACGCTGTCCAATGGGTTTTGTGACACACACTCTGTCCAGTGGGGTTTGTGACACTCACGATGTCCAATGGGGTTTGTGACACACACACTCTGTCCAATGGGGATTGTGACACACACACTCTGTCCAATGGGTATTGTGACACACACTCTGTCCAATGGGGATTGTGACACACACACGCTATCCAATGGGGTTTGTGACACACACACACTGTCCAATGGGGTTTGTGACACTCACGATGTCCAATGGGGTTTGTGACACACACACTCTGTCCAATGGGGATTGTGACACACACACTCTGTCCAATGGGTATTGTGACACACACTCTGTCCAAAGGGGATTGTGACACACACGCTGTCCAATGGGTATTGTGGCACACACACTTTCCAATGAGGTTTGTGACGCACACACTTTCCACTGGGGTCTGTGACACTTACACTTTCCAATGGGGTTTGTGACACACACACACTGTCCAATGGTGCTTGTGACACACACTCTGTCCAATGGGCTTGTGACACACACGCTGTCCAATGCGGTTTGTGAAACAGTTCTGTCCCATCGGGTTTGTGACACACACACTGTTCAATGGGGATTGTGACACACACACGCTGTCCATTGGGGTTTGTGACACACACACACTGTCCAATGGGGATTGTGACACACACATGCTGTCCAATGGAGTTTGTGACACACACACTGTCCAAAGGGGTTTGTGACACACACGCTGTACAGTGGGGTTTGAGACACACACACTGTGCACCTGGGTTTGGACACACACAGTGTACACGGGGGTTTGTGAAACACACGCTGTCCAATGGTGTTTGTGACACACACGCTGTCCAATGGGGCTTGTGACACACACGCTGTTCAGTGGGGTTCGTGAACAAACACGCTGTCCTGTGGGTTTTGTGACACACACACTCTGTCCAATGGTCTTGTGACACACACGCTGTCCAATGGGTTTCGTTACACACACACTCTCTCCAATGGGGTTTGTGACACAGACACTTTGTAATGGAGTTTGTGACACACACACGCTATAAAATAAGGTTTTTGACGCACACACTTTCCAATGGGGTCTGTGACACTTACACTTTCCAATGGGGTTTGTGACACACACGCTGAACAATTGGTTTTCTTACGCACACACTGTCCAAAGGTGTTTGCAACACGCATGCTGTCAAGTGGGGTTTGTGACACACACAGGATTTGTTACAGACACACACTTTCTAATGGGGTTTATAACACACACGCTATACAATGGATTTTTTGACACACACACTCTCCAATAGGGTTTGTGACAAACACATGCTATCCAATGGGGTTTGTGACACGCACACATTCTAATGGGGTTTGTGACACACACACTCTGTCCAATGGGTTTTGTGACTACACACGCTGTCCAATGGTGTTTGTGACTAAACACGCTGTCCAATGGGACTTGTGATACACATGCTGTTCAATGGGGTTTGTGACACACACGCCGTCCAATGGGTTTTGTGACACACGCACTCTGTCCAATGGGGTTTGTGACACATACGCTGTCCAATGAGGTTTGTGACACGCACACTGTCCCATGGGATTCGCGACACACGCACTGTCCAATGGAGATTGTGACACACACACGTTGTCCAATGGGTTTATTACACACACAACCTGTCCAATGGGGATTGTGACACACACACGCTATCCAATGGGTATTGTGGCACACACACTTTCCAATGAGGTTTGTGACGCACACACTTTCCACTGGGGTCTGTGACACACACAGTGTATACAGGGGTTTGTGACACACACCCTATCCAATGGGGTTTGTGACACACACACTGTCCATTGGGTATTATTACACACACACGCTGTCCAATGGTGTTTCTGACACACACGCTGTCCAATGGGATTCGTGACACACACGCTGTCCAGTGGGGTTTGTGACAAAAACACGCTACCAAACAGGGTTTGTGACACACACACTTTCCAATGGGTTTTGTGACACACACACTCTGTCCAATGGGTCTTGTGACACACAAGCTGTCCAATGGGGTTCATGACACACACGCTGTCCAGTGGGATTTGTGACACACACACGCTATCCAATGGGGTTTGTGACACACACATGTTCCAATGGGGTTTGTGCCACGCGCACTTTCTAATGTGGTTTGTGACACACACACTGTCCAAAGGGGTTTGTGACACACATGATGTCCAATGGGGTTTGTGACACGCACACTGTCCATGGGTGTTTGTGACACACACGCTGTCCAGCGGGGTTTGTGAGACACACACTGTCCAAAAGGATTTGTGACACACAGGATGTCCAATGGGGTTTATGACACGCACAATTTCCATGGGTGTTTGTGACACACACACTGTCCAATGGGTTTCGTGACACACACACTGTCCAAAGAGGATTGTGTCACACACACTCTGTCCAATGGGGTTTGTGACACACACACTGTCCAAAGGGGTTTGTGACACACACGCTGTCCAATGGGGTTTGTGATACACAAACACTGTTCAATGGAGATTGTGACACACACACGCTGTACAATAGGGTTTATGACACACACGCTGTTCAATGGGGTTCGTGACACACACACTGTCCACAGGGGATTGTGTCACACACACTCTGTACAATGGGGATTGTGACACACACACTGTCCAAAGGGGTTTGTGACACACACGCTGTCCAATGGGGTTTGTGATACACAAACACTGTCCAAAGGGGTTTGTGACACACACGCTGTCCAATGGGGTTTGTGATACACAAACACTGTCCAAAGGGGTTTGTGACACACACGCACTCCAATGGGGTTCTTATCATACACGCTGTCCAGTGGGGTTTGTGAGACATACACTCTCCAAAAGGGTTTGTGACACACACTATATCCAATGGGGTTTGTGACATGCACACTGCCCATGGGTGTTTTTGACACACACGCCGTCCAGTGGGATTTGTGACACGCACACTGTCCAATGGGTTTTGTGAAACACACTGTCCAATGGGTATTCTGACATCACACACGCTGTCCAATGGGGTTTATGACACACACGCTGTCCAATACGTATTGTGACATCACACACGCTGTCCAATGGGGTTTGTGACACACAAACACTGTCCAATGGGGTTTGTGACACACACGCTGTCTAATGGGATTTGTGACACATACACTGTGTAATGGTGTTTGTGACACACACGCTGTCCAATAGGGTTTGTGACACAAACTCTGTCCAATAGGGTTTTGTGACACACACACTCTCTCCAAAGGCCTTGTGACACACATACTGCCCATGGGTGTTTTTGACACACACGCTGTCCAGTGGGATTTGTGAAACACACACGCTATCTAATGGGGTTTGTGACACGCACACTTTCTAATGCGGTTTGTGACACACATGATGTCCAATGGGGATTGTGACACACACATGCTGTCCAATGGAGTTTGTGACACACACACTGTCCAAAGGGGTTTGTGACACACACGCTGTCCAATGGGGTTCGTGACACACAAACACTGTCCAATGGGGATTGGGACACACACACTCTGTCCAATGGGGTTTGTGACACACACACTTTGTCCAATGTCACTTGTGACACACACACTGTCCAATGGGTATTGTGACACACACACGCTGTCCAATGGGGATTGTGACACATACGCTGTCCAAAAGGGATTGTGACACACAAGCTGTCCAAAGGGGATTGTGACACACACGCTGTCCAACGGGGTTTGTGACACACACACTGTCTAATAGGGTTTGTGACACACACACGGTATCCAATGGGGTTTGTCACACACACACTTTCCAAAGGGGTTTGTCAAAAGCACACTTTCTAATTGGGTTTGTTCCACACACATGCTATCCAATGGGGCTTGTGACACACACAGAATCACAGAATCACAGAATCACAGAATCGACTGGGTTGGAAAAGACCTCAGAGATCATCAAGTCCAACCCTTGGCCCAACTCTAGTCCATTTACTAGATCATGGCACTAAGTGCCATGTCCAATCTCAGTTTAAAAACCTCCAGGGACGGCGAGTCCACTACCTCCCTGGGCAGGCCATTCCAATGCCTGACCACTCTCTCTGTAAAGAATTTCTTTCTAATATCCAGCCTAAATTTCCCCTGGTAGAGTTTAAGCCCATGCCCCCTTGTCCTGTTGCTAACTGCCTGGGAGAAGAGACCAATCCCCACCTGGCTATAACTTCCCTTCAGGTAGTTATAGAGAGTGATGAGGTCACCTCTAAGCCTCCTCTTCTCTAGACTAAACAACCCCAGCTCCCTCAGCCTCTCCTCATAGGTCTTATGTTCGAGTCCTTTCACCAGTCGTGTTGCTCTTCTCTGGACCCGCTCCAGCACTTCAATGTCTTTCCTGAACTGAGGGGCCCAGAACTGAACACAATACTCCAGGTGTGGCCTCAACAATGCAGAGTACAGGGGAAGGATCACTTCCCTTGTCCTGCTGACCACGCTATTTTTGATACAGGACAGGATACCATTGGCCTTCTTGGCCACCTGGGCACACTGATGGCTCATGTTGAGCTTCCTATCAATTAGTACTCCCAGGTCCCTTTCTGTCTGACTGCTCTCCAGCCACTCTGCGCCCAGCCTGTAGCGCTGCAGGGGGTTGTTGTGACCAAAGTGCAGCACCCGGCATTTGGCCTTATTGAACTTCATCCCATTGGAATCAGCCCATTTTTCCAGTCTATCCAGATCCCTCTGCAGGGCCCTCCTGCCTTCCAGCAGGTCGACACTCCCTCCCAACTTGGTGACACACACACGCTGTCCAATGGGGTTTTTGACACACACACTGTCCAAAGGGGTTTGTGACACACACGTTGTCCAATGAGGTTTGTGGCACGCACACTGTCCAAAGGGGTTTGTGACACGCAAGATGTCCAATGGGGTTTGTGACACGCACACTGTCCATGGGTTTATGTGACACACATGCTGTCCAATGGTGTTTGTGACACACACACTGTCCAAAGGGGTTTGTGACACGCACACTGTCCATGGGTGTTTGTGACACACAAGCTGTCCAGTGGAGTTTGTGACACACACGCTGTCCAATTGGGTTTGTGACACACACAGTGTCCATGGGGGTTTGTGACACAAACTCTGTCCAATGAGGTTTGTGACACACACACTGTCCAATGGGTATTGTGACACACACACCCTGTCCAATGGGGATTGTGACACACACGCTATCCAATGGGCTTTGTGACAAATACACTGTCCAATGGGGCTTGTGACACACACGCTATCCAGTGGGTTTTGTGACACACACACAGTCCAATAGGGTTCGTGACACACCCATGCTATCCAATGGGGTTTGTGACACCACACTCTGTCCAGTGGTGCTTCTGACACACACACGCTGTCCTATAGTGTTTGTGACACACACTCTGTCCCATTGGGTTTGTGACAAAGACGCTGTCCAATGGGGATTGTGTCATACACACTGTCCAATAGGGTATATGACACACACATGCTATCCAATGTGGTTTGTGACACGCACACTTTCTAATGGGGTTTGTGACACACACACTCTGTCCAATGGCGCTTGTGACACACACGCTGTCCCATGGATTTTCTGAAACACAAAGTCTGTCCAATGGCGCTTGTGACACACACACGCTGTCCAATGGGGTTTGTGACACACACGTTGTCCAATTGGGTTTGTGGAACGCACACTTTCCATGGGTGTTTGTGACACACACGATGTCCAATGGTGTTTGTGACACACACACTCTGTCCAATGGTGCTTGTGACACACACGCTGTCCAATGGGGTTCGTGACACACACGCTGTCTAGTGGGTTTTGTGACACACACACTCTGTCCAATGGGGATTGTGACACACATACCTTCTAATGGGGTTTTTGACACACACACGCTATCCAATGCGGTTTGTGACACACACTTTCCAATGGGGTTTGTGACACACACACGCTGCCCAATGGTGTTTGTAATACGCATGACGTCCAGTGTGTTTTGTAAACACACACTGAACAGGAGGGTTTTTGACACACACACGCTGTCCAATGGGGTTTGTGACACACACGCTGTCCAATGGGGTTCGAGACAGACACGCTGTCCAGTGGGGTTTGTGACACACACACGATGACCAATAGTGTTTGTGACACACACTCTGTCCCATGGGGTTTGTGACACACACACTGTCCAATGGGGTTTGTGACATGCACACTGTACATGGGTTTTTGTGTCACACACGCTGTCCAGTGGGGTTTGTGACCCACACACGCTGTCCAAAGGGGTTTGTGACCCACACACTGTCCAATGGTGTTTGTGACTCACATTCTGTCCTATAGGGTTTGTGACACAAACTCTGTCCAATGGGGTTTGTGAAACGCATACTGTACATGGGTGTTTGTGACACACACACTGTCCAATGGGTATTGTTATACACACACGCTGTACAATGATGTTTGTGACACACACGTTGTCCAACGGGCTTGTGACAAAAACGCGGTCCAGTGGGTTTTGTTACACACACACTGTCCAGGGGGGTTTGAGACACACACACTGTTCAATGGCATTCGTGACACACACAGTGTCCACGGGGGTTTATGACACACATGCTGTCCAATGGTTTTTGTGACACACACACAGTCCAATGTGTATTGTTACACACACACGCTGCCCAATGGGGTTTGTGACACACACACTGTCCAATGGGGTTTGTGACACACACGCTGTCCAATGGGTCTTGGTACACACACTCTGTCCAATGGGGATCGTTGTACACACGCTGTACAGTGGGGTTTCTGACACACACACTGTCCAATAGGGTTTGTGACCCACACACGTGATCCAATCAGGTTTGTGACACACACAGGCTATCCAATGGGGTTTTTGACACGCCCAGTTTATAATGGGGTTTGTGACACACACACACTATCCAATGGGGTTTGTGACACACACACTTTCCAATGGGGTTTGTGACACACACGCTGTCCAATGGGGTTTGTTACACACACACTGTCCAATGGTGTTTGTGACACACACGCTGTCCAATGGGGTTTGTGACACACACACTGACCAGGAGGGTTTGTGACACACACACGCTGTTCAATGGGGTTTGTGACACACACGCTGTCCAATGGGGTTTGTGAGACACACACTGACCAGGAGAGTTTGTGACACACACACGCTGTCCAATGGGGTTTGTGACACACACACTATCCAAAGGTGTTTGTGACACACCCTCTGTCAAAAGGGGCTTGTGACACACACGTTGCCCAATGGGGTTTATGACACACACACTGGCCAGGAGAGTTTGTGACACACACACTATCCAAAGGTGTTTGTGACACACCCTCTGTCAAAAGGGGCTTGTGACACACACGTTGCCCAATGGGGTTTATGACACACACACTGACCAGGAGGGTTTGTGACACACACACGCTGTCCAGTGGGGTTTGTGACACACACTCTCTCCAATGGTGTTTTTGACACACACGCTCTCCATTAGGGTTTGTGACACACACACGGTATCCAACGCGGTTTGTGACACGCCCACTTTATAATGGCGTTTGTGACACACACACACTGTCCAATGGGGTTTGTGACACACACGCTGTCCAGTGGGGTTTGTGACACACACAGTTTCCAATGGGGTTTGTGACACACACACGCTGTCCCATGGGGTTTGTGACACACACGCTGTCCAATGGGGTTTGTGACACACACACAGTCCAATTATTATTGTTACACGCACACGCTGTCCAATGGGGATTGTGACATACACACTGTCCAATAGGGTTTGTGACACACACATGCCTTCTAATGGGGTTTGTGAAACACATACTTTCTAATGGGGTTTTTGACACATACACGCTATCCAATGGGGTTTGTGTCACATACGCTGTCCAATGGGGTTTGTGACACACACACACTGTCCAATGGGGTTTGTGACAAACACACTTCCCAATGGGGTTTGTGACACACACATGCTGTCCAAAGGGGTTTGTGACACACATGCTTTCTAATGGGGTTTTTGACACACGCACGCTATCAAATGGGGTTTGTGACACATACTCTGTCCAATGGGTTTTGTGACACACACAGTGTCCAATCGTATCGTTACACACACACGCTGACCAAAGGGGCTTGTGACACACACGCTGTCCAATGGGGTTTGTGACACACACAGTTTCAAATGGGGTTTGTGACACAAACACGCTGTCCCATGGGGTTTGTGACACACACGCTGTCCAATGGGGTTTGTGACACACACACTGTCCAATGGGTATTGTTACACACACACGCTGTCCAATGGGGTTTGTTGCACACACACAGTCCAATGATTATTGTTACACACACACGCTCTCCAATGGGGGTTGTGACACACACACTGACCAATAGAGTTTGTGACACACACACGCTATCCAATAGGGTTTGTGACACACACACTTTCTAATGGAGTTTGTGACAGACACGCTGTCCCATGGAGTTAGTGACAGACACACTGTCCAATAGGATTTTGACACACACACGCTGTCCAATGGGGGTTGTGACACTCTCACTGTCCAAAGGGGTTTGTGACACACACGATGTCCAATGGGGTTTGTGACACATACACACTGTACAATTGGGATTGTGACACACACGCTGTCCAATGGGGTTTGTGACACACACACTGCCCAAAAGGGTTTGTGACACATACGATGTCCAATGGGTTATGTGACACGCACACTGTCCAGTGGGGTTTGTGATACACACATTGTCCAAAAGGGTTTGTGACACTCACGATGTCTAATGGGGTTTGTGACACACACACTCTGTCCAATGGGGTTTCTGACACACACGCTGTGCAATGCGGATCGTGACACACACGCTGTCCAATGGGGATTGTGACACACACGCTGTCCAGAGGGGTTTGTGACACGCACACTGTCCAATGGGGTTTGTGACACATACAGTGTCTGCGAGGGTTTGTGACACACACTCTGTCCAATAGGGTTTGTGACACACACACGCTGTCCAAAGGGGTTTGTGACACACATACTTTCTAATGGGGATTTTGACACACACACGCTGTCCAATGGTGTTTGTGACACACACCCTGTCCAATGGGGCTTGTGACACATACGCTGTCCAATGTGGTTTGAGACAGACACGCTGTCCAATGGGGTTTGTGACACACGCACTCTGTACAATGGGGTTTGAGACACCCACGCTGTCCAGTGGTGTTTGTGACACACACGCTGTCCACTGGGTTTTGTGACACGCACACTGTCCAATAGGGTTTGTGACACACACTCGCTATGCAATGGGGTTTGTGACACATAAAATTTCTAATGGGGTTTGTGACACACACTCCGTCCAATGGTGCTTGTGACACACACGCTGTCCAGTGGAGTTCGTGACACACACATGCTGTTCAATGGCGTTTGTGACACACACTCTGTCCCATTGGGTTTGTGACAAAGACGCTGTCCAATGGGGATTGTGTCATACACACTGTCCAATAGGGTTTGTGACACACACTTGCTATCCAATGGGGTTTGTGA
This sequence comes from Columba guinea, assembly GCA_032206185.1. Taxonomy (NCBI): domain Eukaryota; kingdom Metazoa; phylum Chordata; class Aves; order Columbiformes; family Columbidae; genus Columba; species Columba guinea. The sequence goes on from JAVLUU010000005.1 coordinate 608,576, forward strand.
CACGCACACTTTCTAATGGGGTTTGTGACACACACACTCTGTCCAATGGCGCTTGTGACACACACGCTGTCCCATGGATTTTCTGAAACACAAAGTCTGTCCAATGGCGTTTGTGACACACACACTGTCCAAAGGGTTTTGTGACACACACGCTGTCCAATGATTATTGTTACACACACACGCTGTCCAATGGGGGTTGTAACACGCACACTGTACATGGGTGTTTGTGACACACACGCTGTCCAGTGGGGTTTGTGACACACACGCTGTCCAATGGGGTTTGTGACACACACAGTTTCCAATGGGGTTCGTGACACACACACACTGTCCCATGGGGTTTGTGACACACACGCTGTCCAATGCGGTTTGTGAAACACACACTGTCCAATGGGTATTGTTACACACACACGCTATCCAATGGGGTTTGTGACACACACACAGTCCAATGACTATTGTTACACACAAACGCTGTCCAATGGGGGTTGTGACACACACACTGACCAATGGGGATTGTGAAACACACACACTGTCCAATGGGTTTTGTGACATACACTATGTTCAATGGGGTTTGTGACACGCACGCTGTACATGGGTGTTTGTGACACACACGCTGTCCAGTGGGGTTTGTGACACACACGCTGTCCAATGGGGTTTGTGACACACACAGTTTCCAATGGGGTTTGTGACACACACACACTGTCCCATGGGGTTTGTGACACACACGCTGTCCAATGGGTTTTGTGACACACACACTGTCCAATGGGTATTGTTACACACACACGCTGTCCAATGGGGGTTGTGACACACACACTGACCAATAGAGCTTGTGACACACACACGCTATCCAATGGGGTTTGTGACACACACACTTTCTAATGGAGTTTGTGACACGCACACTCTGTGCAATGGGGTTTCTGACACACACGCTGTCCAACAGGGATTGTGACACACACGCTGTCCAATGGGGTTTGTGAAACACACACTCTGTCCAATGGGGTTTGAGACTCACACGCTGTCCAATGGGGTTTGTGACACACACACTGTCTAATAGGGTTTGTGACACACAAACTGAATCCAATGGGGTTTGTGATACATAAACTTTCCAATGGGGCTTTTGATACACACACTCTGTCCAAATGTGCTTCTGACAAACACGCTGTCCAATCCGTTTTGTGACACACACACTGTCCAAAGGGGATTGGGACACACACACGCTGTCCAATGGGGTTTGTGACACACACACTGTCCAAAGGGCTTTGTGACACACACTCTATCCAATGGGGTTTGTGACACACAAAGACTGTACAATGGGGATTGTGATACACACACACTGTCCAAAGGGGTTTATGACACACAGGCTGTCCAAAGGGGTTTGTTACACACAAACACTGTACAAAGGGGATTCTGACACACACACGCTGTCCAATGGGGTTTATGAAACACATGCTGTCCAATGGTGATTGTCACACCAACACTGTACAATGGGGATTGTGACACACACGATGACCAGTGGGGATTGTGACACACACGCTGTGCAGAGGGGTTTTTGATACGCACACTCTTCAATGGGTTTTGTGACACACACAGTGTCTACGGGGGTTTGTGACACACACGCTGTCCAATGGTTTTTGTGACACACACACTGTCCAATGGGGATTGTTACACACACACGCTGTCTAATGGTGTTTGTGACACACACGCTGTCCAATGGGGCTTGTGACACACACGCTGTTCAACGGGATTTGTGACACACACGCTGTCCAGTGGGTTTTGTGACACAGACGCTGTCCAATAGGGTTTGTGACACACACACGCTATCCAATGGGGTTTGTGACACACACACATTCCAATGCGGTTTGTGACACACACACGCTTTCCAATGGGGTTTGTGACACACACAGTGACGGGGAGGGGTTGAGACACACACACGCTATCCAATTGGTTTGTGACACATACACTTACCAATTTGGTTTGTGACACACACACTCTGTCCAATGGTGTTTGTGACACACACGCTGTCCAATGGGGTTTGTGAAACAAACACTCTCCAATGGGTTTTCTGACACACACACTGTCAAAAGGGTATTGTGAAGCACACACGCTGTCCAAAGAGGTTTGTTACACACACGCTGTCCAATGGGGTTTGTGACACACACGCTCTCCAGTGGGTTTTGTGACTACACACACTCTCCAATAGGCTTTGTGACACACACACGCTATCCAATGGGGTTTGTGACACATACACTTTCCAAAGGGGTTTCTGACACACACACTTTTTCCAATGGTACTTGTGACACACATGCTGTCCAATGGGGTTCGTGACACACACGCTGTCGAGTGGGATTTGTGACACACGCACTCTGTCCAATAGGCTTGTGACACACACACTCTGTACAATGGTGTTTGTGACACATACACTGTCCGATAGGGATTGTGACACCCACACGCTGTCCAATGGGGTTTGTGACACACACACGCTATCCAATGCGGTTTGTGACACATACACTTTCCAATGGGGTTTATGACACACACACTACCCAATGGGGTTTGTCACACAAACTCTGTCCAATGGGGTTTGTGACACACACAGTGTCCAATGGGGTTTGTGACACACACACTCTGTCCAATGTTTATTTTCATACACACGCTGTCCAATGGGGTTTGTGACACACAAGCTCTCCAATGTTGTTTGTGAAACACAGGCTGTCCAGTGGGTTTTGTTACACACACACTGTCCAATAGTGTTTTTGACACACACACGCTATCCAATGGGGTTTGTGACACACACACTCTGTCCAATGGGCTTGTGACAAACACGCTGTACAATATGGTTTGTGACACACACACTCTGTCCAAAGGGCTTGTGACAAACACGCTGTACAATATGGTTTGTGACACACACACTCTGTACAGTGGCGCTTGTGTCACACTCTCTGACCAATGGGGTTTGCGATACTTACACTGTCCAATGGGGTTTGTCACACACACTCTGTCCAAAGGGGTTTGTGACACAACACTGTCCAATGGGGTTTGTCACACACACTCTGTCCAATGGGATTTGTGACACACACTCTGTCCAATGTGGTTTGACACACACACTCTGCCCAATGGGGCTTGTGACACACACGCTGTCCAATGGGGATTATGACAAACACGCTGTACAATGGGTTTTGTAACACACACACTCTGTACAAAGGCTTGTGACAAACATGCTGGACAATGGGGTTTGTGACACACACATGCTATCAAGTGTGGTTTGTGACACGTACACGCTATAAAATGCGCTTTGTGACACATACACTTTCCAATGGGGTTTGTGACACACACGATGTCCAATTGGGTTTGTGACACAAACTCTCCCCAAACGGGTTTGTGACACACACACTGTCCAGTGGGTATTGTGACACACACACGCGTTCCGATGGGGTTTGTGACACACACGCTGTCTAATGGGAATTGTGACAGACACGCTATCCAATGGGGTTTGTCACACAAACTCTGTCCAATGGGGTTTGTTGGACATACACTCTGTCGAATGTGCCTTTTCATACACACGCTGTCCAATGGGTTTTGTGACACACACGCTGTCCAATGGGTTTTGTGACACACACACTGTCCAGTGGGTTTTGTGACACACACACTGTCCAATAGTGTTTGTGACACACACGCTATCCAATGGGGTTTGTGACACATACACTTTACAATGGGGTTTGTGACACACACACCTTGTCCAATGGTGCTTGTGACACACTCGCTGTCCAATGGGATTCGTGACACACACGCTGTGCAGTGGGTTTTGTGACATGCACAATCTGTCCAATGGTCTTGTGACACACTTGCTGTCCAATGGGTATTGTGACACACACACTGTCTAAAGGGGTTTGTGACACACACGCTGTCCAACGCAGTTTGTGACACAAACGCTGTCCAATGAGATTTGTGACACACACTGTCCAATGGGGTTTCTGACACACACGATGTCCAATGGGGTTTGTGACACACACACTGTCCAGGAGGTTTGTGACACACACACGCTGTCCAATGGGGTTTGTGACACAACCACTGTCCAATGGGGTTTGTGACATACACGCTGTCCAATGGGGTTTGTGACACAAACTCTGTCCAATGGGGTTTGTGACACGCACACTCTGTCCAGTGGTGCTTGTGACACACACGCTGTCCAGTGGGTTTTGTGACACACGCACTCTGTCCAATAGGCTTGTGACACACACGCTGTCCAATAGTGTTTGTGACACACACACTGTCGAATGGGGATTGTGACACACACACGCTGTCCACTAGGGTTTGTGACACACACAATGTCCAAAGGGGTTTGTGACACAGACGCTATCTGATGGGGTTTGTGACACTCAGAGTGTCCATGGGTGTTTGTGGCACACACGCTGTCCAGTGGGTTTTGTCACACACACACTGCCCAAAGGGCTTTTGATACACAAGCTGTTCACTGGGGATTGTGACACACACACTGTCCAGGGTGGTTTGTGACACACACACTGTTCAATGGTGTTCGTGACACGCACAGTGTCCACGGGGGCTTGTGACACACACGCTGTACAATGGTGTTTGTGACTCACACACTGTATAATGGGTATTGTTAAACACTAACACTGTCCAGTGGGGTTTGTGACACACACGCTGTCCAACGGGGTTTGTGACACAAACACTGTCCAATGAGATTTGTGACACACACTGTCCAATGGGGTTTCTGACACAAACGATGTCCAATGGGGTTTGTGACACACACACTGTCCAGGAGGTTTGTGACACACACACGCTGTCCAATTGGGTTTGTGACACAACCACTTTCCCATGGGGTTTGTGACATACACGCTGTCCAATGGGGTTTGTGACACAAACTCTGTCCAATGGGGTTTGTGACACGCACACTCTGTCCAATGGTGCTTGTGACACACACGCTGTGCAGTGGGTTTTGTGACACGCGCACTCTGTCCAGTAGGCTTGTGACACACACGCTGTCCAATAGTGTTTGTGACACACACACTGTCGAATGGGGATTGTGACACACACACGCTGTCCACTGGGGTTTGTGACACACACAATGTCCAAAGGGGTTTGTGACTCACACACTGTATAATGGGTATTGTTAAACACTAACACTGTCCAGTGGGGTTTGTGACACACACACTGTATAATGGGTATTGTTAAACACTAACACTGTCCAGATGGGTTTGTGACACACACACTGTCCAATGGGGTTTGTGACACACACGCTATCCAATGGGTTTTGTGACACACACACTGTCTAATGGGGTTTGTGACACACACACTGTCCAATAGGGTTTGTGCAACACACACGCTATCCAATGGGGTTCGTGACAAACACGCTGTCCAGTGGGTTTTGTGACACACACAGTGTCCACGGGGGTTTGTGACACAGAAGCTGTCCAATGGGGTTTGTGACACACACAGTGTCCAATGGGTATTGTTACACACTCACGCTGTCCAATGGTGTTTGTGACACACACGCTGTCCAATGGGGATTGTGACACACACTCTGTCCAATGGGGTTTGTGACACACACACTTTGTTTAATGGGTCTTGTGAAAAACACGCTGTCCAATGGGGTTTGTGACACAGACGCTGTCCAATGGGGTTTGTGACACACACAACGACCAGGGGGCTTGTGACACACACACGCTGTCCAATGGGGTTTGTGACACACACGCTGTCCAATGGGGTTTGTGACAGACGAACACTGTCCAATGGGGATTGTGATACACACACGCTGTCCAATGGGGTTTATGACTACACACGCTGTCCAATGGGGTTTGTGACACACACGCTGTCCAATGGGTTTTGTGACACACACCCTGTCCAATGGGGTTTTGACACAGACGCTGTCCACTGGGGATTGTAACACACACAGTGTCCAGGGGGGTTTGTGACACACACACTGTCCAATGGCATTCGTGACACACACAGTGTCCATGTGGGTTTGTGACACACACTCTGTACAATGGGGTTTTGTGACACACACACGCTGTCCAATTGTGTTTGTGACACAAACGCTGTCCAATGGGGTCTGTGACACGGACGCTGTCCAATGGGGATTGTGACCTACACGCTGTCCCATAGGGTTTGTGACACACATACGCTGTCCCATGGGGTTTGTGACACACACGCTGTCCAATGGGGATTCTGATACACACGCTCTCCAATGGGGTTTGTTACACATACACTCTGTCCAGTGGAGTTTGTGACACACACGCTGTCCAATGGGTTTTGTGACACACACACTCTCCAATGGGTATTGTTAAACACTAACTCTGTCCAATGGGGTTTTTGACACACACGCTGTCCAATGGGGTTTGTGATACGCACACTTTATAATGGGGTTTGTTACACACACACTTTCCAGTGGGGTTTGTGACACGCACACTTTCTAATGGGGTTTGTGACACACATACACTATCCAATTGGGTTTGTGATACACACACTTTCTAATGGGATTCGTGACACACACGCTATCCAATGGGTTTTGTGACACACACGCTGTCCAAGGGGGTTTATGACAGAGACGCTGTCCAATGGGTATTGTGACATACACACTGTCCAATAGGGTATATGACACACACATGCTATCCAATGGGCTTTGTGACACACATACATTCTAATTGGGTTTTTGACAAACACATGCTGTCCAATGGGGTTTATGACACACACACTGTCCAGTGGGGTTTGTGACACACACACTCTGTCCAATGGGGTTTGTGACACACACACAGTCCAATGGGATTTGTGACACACACGCTATCCAATGAGGTTTGTGACACCCACACTTTATAATGGGGTTTGTGACACACACACGGTATCCAATGGGGTTTATGACACACACGCTGTCCAATAGGGTTCTGACACACACTATGTCCAATGGGGTTTGTGACACACACACTCTCCAACGGGGTTTGTGACACACACGCTGTCCAATGCGGTTTGTGAAACGCACACTTTATAATGGGGTTTGTGGCACACACACGGTATCCAATGGGGTTTATGACACACACGCTGTCCAATGGCGTTTGTGACATACATACATTATCCAATGGGGTTTGTGACACACACACTTTCTAAAGGGATTCGTGACACACACGCTATCCAATGGGTTTTGTGACAGATACACTGTCCAGTGGGGATTGTGACACACACACGCTGTCCAATGGTGTTTGTGACACACACACAATGTCCAATGGGGTTTGTGACACACACGCTGTCCAATGGGGTTTGTGACACACACACTCTGTCCAATGGGGTTTGTGACCCACACGGTGTCCAATGGGTATTGTGACACACACGCTGTCCAACGGTGTTTGTGACACACACACTTTCGAATTGGGTTTGTGACACGCACACTTTCTAATGGGGTTTGTGAAACACACGCTATCCAATGGGTTTTGTGACACACACACTGTCCAATGGGTATTGTGACACACACACGCTGTCTAATGGTGTTTGTGACACACACTTTCCAATGGGATTTGTGACACGCACACTTTCTAATGGGGTTTGTGACACAGACATGCTATACAATGGGGTTTGTGACACGCACACTTTCTAATGGGTTTTGTGACACACACACGCTATGCTATGGGGTTTGTGACACACACGCTGACGAATTGGGTTTGTTACACACACACTGCCCGATGGTGTTTATGACACACATGCTGTCCAATGGATTTTGTGACACACACACTGAACAGGAGGGTTTGTGACACACACACTCTATCCAATGGATTTTGTAACACACATACTGTCCAATGGGGATTGTGACACACACACGCTGTCCAATGGGGTTTGCGACACACATTCTGTCCAAAGGGGTTCGTGACAAACACTCTGTCCCACAGGGTTTGTGACACACACACTGTCCAGTGGGGATTGTAACACACACACGGTGTCCAATGGCTATTGTGACACAAACACACTGTCCAATGTGTTTTGTGACGCACACGCTGTCCAATGGGGATTGTGACACACACGCTGTCCAATGGGGTTTATGACACACACACTGTCCAATGGGGTTTGTGACCCACACGCTGTCCAATGGGGATTGTGACACACACGCTGTCCAATGGGGATTGTGACACACACACTCTTTCCAATAGGTCTTGTGACACACAGGCTGTCCAATGGGGTTCATGAAACACGCTGTCCAGTGGGGATTGTGACACACACACGCTGCCCAAAGGTGTTTGTGACACACACACTTTCCAGAGGGGTTTGTGATACAAAGGAGGTCCAATGGGGATTGTGACACACAGACTGTCCAGGGGGGTTTGTGAAACACATACTGTCCAATGGCGTTCGTGACACACACAGTGTCCACGGGGCTTTGTGACACACACGCTGTCCAATGGGGTTTGTGACACGCACACTTTATAATGGGGTTTGTGACACACACACGCTATCCAATGGGTTTTATGACACACACGCTTTCCAATAGGGTTTGTAACACACATACACTATCCAATGGGGTTTGTGACACACAGTCTTTCCAATGGGGTTTGTGACACACATGCTATCAAATGGGTTTTGTGACACACACACTGTCCAGTGGGGATTGTGACACACACACGCTGTCCAACAGGCTTGTGACACACACGCTGTCCAATGGGGATTGTGACACACACATTCTGTTCAGTGGGGTTTGTGACAAACACACTGTCCAATGCGTATTGTTACACACACACGCTGTCCAATGGGGATTGTGACACGACACACTGTCCAATGGGGTTTGTACACACAAACTGTCTAATGGTGTTTATGACACACACGGTGTCCAATAGGGTTTGTGACAAAAACTCTGTCCAATGGGGACTGTGGCATACACGCTGCCAAATGGGGTTTGTGACACATACACTCTGTCCAATGTTGTTTATGACCCACACGCTGTCCAATGGGGTTTGTGACACACATGCTGCTCAGTGGGTTTTGTGACACACACACTGTCCACTGTGGTTTTGACACACACGCTGTCCACTGGGGATTATGACACACACACTGTCCAATGCGTATTGTTACACACACACGCTGTCCAAAGGGGTTTGTGACACACACACTGACCAGGAGGGTTTGTGACATCACACACGCTGTCCAATGGGGTTTGTGACACACACACTGTCCAATAGTGTTTGTGACACACACTCTGTCAAATGGGGTTTGTGACACACACACGCTGTCCAATGGGATTTGTGACACACACGCTGTGCAGTGGGTTTTGTGACACACACACTCTGTACAATGGGCTTGTGACACACACGCTGTCCAATGCTGTTTGTGACACAAATACTGTAGAATGGGGATTGTGACACACAAACGCTGTCCAATGGGGTTTGTGACACACACACTGTCCAATGGTATTTCTGACACACACGCTGTCTAATGGGGTTTGTGACACAAACTCTGTCCAATGGGGTTTGTGACACACACTCTGATCAACGGGGCTTGTGACACACACACGCTGTCCTATGGGGTTTGTGATACGCACACTCTGTCCAATGGGTCTTGTGACAGTCACGCTGTCCAGTGTGGTTCGTGACACATATGCGGTGAAGTGGGCTTTGTGACACACACGCTATCCAATGGGTTTTGTGACACACACACTCTCCAATGGGGATTGTGTCACACACACGCTGTCCAATTGGGTTCGTGACACACACTCTATCCCATGGAGTTTGTGACACACAGACGCTATCCAATGGGGTTTAAGACACACATGCTGTCCAATGGGGTTTGTGACACACACATTCTGTCCAATAGGCTTTGTGACACACATACGCTATCCAATGGGGTTTGTGAGACACACACTGTGCAATGGCGATTGTGACACAGACGCTGTCCAATGGGGATTGTGACATACACACTGTCCCATAGGGTTTGTGACACACACACTTTTTAATGGGGTTTGAGACACACACAATATCCAATGGGGTTTGTGACACTCACAATCTGTCCAATGGTGCTTGTGACACACAAGCTGTCCAATGGTTTTTGTGACACACACACTTTCCAATGGGGATTGTGACACACACACGCTGTCCAGTGGGTGTTCTAGCACACACACTGTCCAATGCGGTTTTGACACACACACTGTCCACTGGGGATTGTGACACAAACACTGTCCAGTGGGATTTGTGACAAACACACTGTCCAATGGTGTTTCTGACACACACGCTGTTCAGTGGGATTTTGTGACACACACGCCGTCCAATGGGTTTTGTGACACACGCACTGTCCAATGGGGTTTGTGACACACACACGCTAGCCAGTGGCGTTCGTGACACATATACTTTCCAAATGGTTTTGTGACACATACACTCTGTCCAATGGGTTTGTGACACACACGCTGTCCAATGGGAATTGTGACACACACACGCTCTACAATGGATTTTGTGACACTCACACTGTCCATGGGTGTTTGTGACACACACGTTGTCCAGTGGGTTTTCTGAAACACACACTGTCCAAATGGGTTTTGACACACACGCTGTGCAATGGGGATTGTGACACACACACGCTGTCCAATGGTGTTTATGACACAGAATCTGTTCAGTGGGGTTTGTGACACACACTCTGTCCAATGGGGTTTGTGACACACAGGATCTCCAGTGGGGACTGTGACACACACGCTGTCCAATAGGGTTTGTGACACACACGCGATACAATCGGTTTTGTGAAACACACACTGTCCAATGGGGATTGTGTCATACACACGCTATCCAATGGGGTTCCTGACACACACTCTGTCCAAAGGGGTTTGTGATACACACACACTATCCAAAGGGGTTTATGACACACACGCTGTCCAACGGGGTTTGTGACACACACACACTGTCCAATAGGGTTTGTGACACACATACGCTATCCAATGGTGTTTGTGACACACACACTTTCTAATGGGGTTTCTGACACATACACAATGCAAAGGGGTTTGTGACAATCACAATCTGTCCAATGGTGCTTTTGACACACACTCTGTCCCATGGGGTTTCTGACACACACGCTATCCAATGGGGTTTATGACACACACGCAGTCCAATGGGGTTTGAAAAACACACACACTTTGTAATGGGGATTGTGACACACACACTATCCAATGGGGTTTGTGATACTCACACTCTGTCCAATGGTGCTTGTGACACACATGCTGTCCAATGGTGTTCATGACACACACGCTGTCCAGTGGGTTTTGTGACACACAAACTCAGTCCAATGGGCTTGTGACACACACGCTGTCCAATGGTGTTTTGTGACACACAAACTGTCCATGGGTGTTTGTGACAGACACGCTGTCCAGTCGGTTTTCTGACACACAAACTGTCCAGATTGGTTTTGACACACATGCTGTCCAATGGGGATTGTGACATACACAGTCTGTCCAATGGTGTTTATGACACACAATCTGTTCAATGGGGTTTGTGACACACACGCTGTACAATGGGGACTGTGACACACACGCTGTCCAATGGGGTTTGTGACTCACACACTCTGTCCAATGGGTCTTGTGACACACACACTATCTAATGGGTATTGTGACACACGCACACTGTCGTTGGGTTTGTGACACACACGCTCTCCTGTGGGGCTTCTGACACACACACTGTCCAATGGGGTTTGTGACACATACACTGAGTCCAATGGGGCTTGTGACACACACACTGTCCAGTGCCTTTTGTGACACATTCACTGTCCAATACGGTTTGAGACACACACACGCTGTCCAATGGGGTTTGTGACACACACTCTGTCCAATGGTTTTTGTGACACACAAGCTGTCCAATGGGGATTGTGACACACACGTTGTCCAATGGGCTTGTGACACGCACACGCTGTCCAATAGGGTTTGTGACACACACACGCCACCCAATGGGGTTTATGACACACAAACTGTCCAATGGGGTTTGTGACACACATGCTGTCCAATGGTGTTTGTGACAAACACGCTGTGAAATGGGGATTGTGACACACACGCTGTCCAATGGGCTTGTGACACGCACACGCTGTCCAATAGGGTTTGTGACACACACACGCCACCCAATGGGGTTTGTGACAGACACACTGTCCAAAGGGGTTTGTGAGATACACGATGTCTAATGGGTATTGTGACACACACACACTGTCCAATGGGGATTGTGACACACACACGCTGTAAAATTGGGCTTATGACACACACGCTGTCCAATGTGTTTTGTGACACACACGCTGTCTAATGGGGATTGTGACACACACACGCTGTCCAATGGGGTTTGTGACATACACGCTGTCCAATGGTGTTTATGACACACTCGCTGTCCAATGGGGTTTGTGAAAACACACGCTGTCCAGTGGGGTTTGTGACACACACGCCGTCCAGTGGGTTTTGTGACACACGCACTGTCCAACGGGGTTTGTGACACACACGCTGTCCTGTCCAGTGGGTTTTGTGACACACACACTGTCCAATTGGGTTTTGACACACACGCTGTCCAATGGGGATTGTGACACACACGCTGTCCAATGGGATTCGTGACACACATGCTGTTCAATGGGGTTTGTAACACACACACTGACCAAAACAGTTTGTGACACACAGACGCTATCCAATGGGTTTTGTAACACACACAAATTCTAATGGGTTTTGTGACCCACACACTATCCAATGGGGTTTGTGACACTCACACTCTGTCCAATGGTGCTTGTGACACACACGATGTACAGTGAGTTTCGTGACACACACGCTGTCCACTGAGTTTTGTGACACACACACTTTGTCCAATGGGCTTGTGACACACACGCTGTCCAATGGGTTTTGTGACACACACACTGTCCAATGGGCTTTGTGACACACAAACTCTATCCAATGGGGTTTCTGACACACACACTTTCTAATGGGGTATATGACACACACACTCTATCCAATGGGGTATGTGACACACACACGCTATCCAATGGGGTTTGTGACACCACACTCTGTAAAATTTTTTTTTGACACACACACTGTTCAATGGGTATTGATACACACACATGCTGTCCAATGGTGTTTGTGACACACTCGCTGTCCAATGGGGTTTGTGACACACTCGCTCTCCAATGGGGTTTGTGACACACACGCCGTCCAGTGGGTTTTGTGACACACGCACTGTCCAATTGGGTTTTGACACACACGCTGTCCACTGGGGATTGTGACACAAACGCTGTCCAATGGGACTTGTGACACACACACTGTCCAATGGTGATTCTGACACAGACGCTGTCCAATGGGGTTTGTGACACACACTCTGTCACATGGGGTTTGTGACACACACGCTATCCAATGGGTTTTGTGACACACACACTGTCCAATGGGGTTTTGACACACACGCTGTCCACTGGGGATTGTGACATAAACACTGACCAGTGGTGTTTGTGACACACACGCTGTCCAGAGGGTTTTGTGACACACACACTGTCCAATGGGGATTGTGACACAAACGCTGTCCAATGGGGTTTGTAAAACAAACTCTGGCCAATGGGTTTTGTGACACAAACACTCTGTCCAATGGGCTTGTGACACACACACTGTCCAATAGGGTTTGTGAAACACACACGCTATCCGATGGGGTTTGTGACACATACTTTCCCAAGGTGTTTGTGACACACACACGCTGTCCAATGGTGTTTGTGACAGGCATGCTGTCCAATGCGTTTTGTGACACACACACTGACCAGGAGGGTTTGTGAAACACATACTCTATCCAATGGCGCTTGTGACACACACGCTGACCAATGGGGACTGTGACACACACACGCTGTCCAATGGGGTTTATGAAACACAATCTGTCCAATGGGGTTTGTGACACACACGCTGTCCAATGGGTTTTATGACACACACTCTGTCCCATGGGGTTTGTGACACACACGCTGTGCAATGGGGTTCGTGACACACATGCCGTTCCATGTCGTTTGTGACACACACACTATCCGATAGGGTTTGTGACACACAGACGCTATCCAATGGGGTTTGTGAGACACACACTTTCAAATGGGGCTTGTGACACAGACACTATCCAATGGGGTTTGTGACACACACGCTGTCCAGTGGGCTTTGTGACACGCACACTCTGTCCAATGGGGATTTTGACACGCGTGCTATCCAAAGGGTTTTGTGACACATACACTGACCAGGAGGGTTTGTGTCACACACACGCTATACAATGGGGTTTGTGACACATACACTTTCCAATTGGGATTGTGACAAACACACGCTTTCCAATGGTGTTTGTGACACACACGGTGTCCAATGGGGTTTGTGACACAGACGCTGTCCAATGGGGACTGTGACATACATACTGTCAAATAGGGTTTGTGACACGCACAATCTATTCAATGGTGTTTGTGACATGCACACTTTCTAATGGGGTTTGTGACACACACACGTAATCCAATGTGTTTTGTGAAACGCATACTCTTTTGTGGGTTATATGACAAACACACGCTATCCAATGGGGTTTGTGACGCACACACACTGTCCAATGGGGATTGTGACACACACACGCTACCCAATGGGGTTTGTGACACATACACTTTCCAATGGGGTTTGTGACAGACACACTCTGTCCAATGGGGTTCGTGACACACACGCTGTCTCATGGGGTTTGTGACACACACACTGTCCAATGGAGTTTGTGACCCACACGATGACCAATGGGGTTTGTGACACGCACACTTTCTAATGCGGTTTGTGACACACACACGCTATCCAATGGGGTTTGTGACACACACACTTTCCAATGGGGTTTGTGACACGCAAACTTTCTAATGGGGTTTGTGACACACACACGCTATCCAATGGGGTTTGTGACACACACACTTTCCAATGGCTCTTGTGACACACACGCTGTTCAATGGGGTCCGTGACACACACGCTGTCCAGTGGGTTTTGTGACACACACACTCTGTCCAATGGGCTTGTGACACACACGCTATCCAATTGGGTTTGTTATACACACTCTGTCCCATGGGGTTTGTGACACGCACACTGTCCACTGGGGTTTGTGACACACACGATGTCCAATGGGGTTTCTGACATGCACATTGTCCATGGGTGTTTGTGACACACACGCTGTCCAGTGGGGTTTGTGACACACACACTGTCCAATGGGGATTGTGACACACACAATGTCCACGGGGGTTTGTGACACACACGCTGTCCAATGGGGTTTGTGACACACACACTGTCCAATGGGGCTTGTGACACAAACACGCTGTCCAATGGTGTTTGTGACACATATGCTGTCCAAAGGGGCTTGTGACAAACACGCAGTCCAATGGGTTTGTGACACACACACTCTGTCCAAAGGTGCTTCTGACACACACGCTGTCCAATGGGTTTCGTGACACACACGCTGTGTAATGGGGAATGTGACACACACTCACTCTAGAATGGGATTTGTGACACACACACTGTCCAAAGGGGTTTGTGATACACACGCTGTTCAATGGGGTTTGTGACACACACACTGTCCAACGGGGTTTGGGACACACACGCTGTCCAATGGGGTTTGTCACACACACACTCTGTCCAATGGGGTTTGTGACACACACGCTGTCCAATGGGTCTTGTGACACACACGCTGTCCAATGGGGATTGTGACACACACACTGTCCAAAGGGGTTTGTGACACACACGTTGTCCAGTCGTGTTTGAGACACACACGCTGTCCAATGGGGATTGTGACACACACGCTGTCCAATGGGGTTTGTGACACATACATTTTCCAATGGCGTTTGTGACACACACACTCTGAACAATGGTGCTTTTGACACACTCGCTGTCCAATAGGATTCGTGACACACACGCTGTCCAGTGGGGATTGTGAAACACACATGCTGTAAAGTGGGGGTTATGACACACACGCTGTCCAATGGGGATTGTCACACACAAACTCTGTCCAATGGGGTTTGTGACACACACACTCTGTCCAATGGGTCTTGTGACACACACGCTGTCCAGTGGGGTTTGTGACACACACACTCTCCAATAGGGTTTTTGACACACACACGATATCCGATGGGGTTTGTAACACGCACAATTTCTAATGGGGTTTGTGAAACACACACCATCTAATGGGGTTTGTGACACGCACACTTCCTAATGGGGTGTGTGACACACACTCTACTCAATAAGTTTTGTGACACCCACACTGTCCAATGGGGATTGTGACACACACATGCTGTCCAATGGTGTTTGTGACACACTCGCTGTCCAATGGGGTTTGTGGCACAGACGCTGTCCAATGGGGATTGCGACATACACACTGTCCAATAGGGTTTGTGACACGCACTTTCTATCCAATGGGGTTTGTCACAGGCACACTTTCTAATGGGGTCTGTGACACACTCTTTCTTATGGGGTTTGTGACACACACACGGAATCCAATGGGTTTTGTGACACGCATGCTCTTTAATGGGTTTTATGACACACACACGCTCTCCAATGCGTTTTGTGACACACACACTGACCAGGAGGGTTTGTGACACACACACGCTATCCAATGGGGTTTGTGACACATACACTTTCCAATGGGTTTTGTGACACACACGCTTGTTTAATGGCGCTTGTGACACACACGCTGTCCAATGGGGTTCGCGACACACACAATGTCCAAAAGGGTTTGTGACACACACACGCTATCCAATGGGGTTTGTGACATATACACTTTCCAACGGGGTTTGTGACAATCACACTTTCTAATGGGGATTGTGACACACACACGCTGTCCAATGATGTTTTTGACACAGACGCTGTCCAATGGGGATTGTGACATACACACTGCCCAATACGGTTTGTGACACGCACATTCTATCCAATGGGGTTTGTGACAAACACACTTTCTAATGGGGTTTGTGACACCCACACTTCCTAAAGGGGTTTGTTACACACACACTTTCCAATGGCGCTTGTGACACACACGCTGTCCAATGGTGTCCGTGACACACACGCTGTCCAGTCGGTTTTGTGACACACACATTCTATCCAATGGGGTTTGTGACACACACACTTTCTAATGGGGTTTGTGACACACACACGCTATCCAATGGGGTTTGTGACACACACACTTTCAAATGGGGTTTGTGACACGCACACTTTCTAATGGGGTTTGTGACACGCACATGCTATCCAATGGGGTTTGTGACACACAAACTTTCCAAAGGGGTTTGAAACATGCACACTTTCTAATGGGGTTAGTGACACACACACGCTATCCAATTGGTTTTGTGACATACACACTTTCCAATGGTGCTTGTGACACACACGCTGTCCAATGGGGTGTGTGACACACACGCTGTCCAGTGGGTTTTGTGACACACACACTCTGTCCAGTGGGATTGTGACACACACACTTTCAAATGGGGTTTCTGACACGCACACTTTCTCATGGGGTTTGTGACACACACACGCTATCCAATGTTGTTTGTGGCACGCACACTGTCCATGGGTGTTTGTGACACACACACTGCCCAAAAGGGTTTGTGACACACACGCTATGCAATGGGGTTTGTGACACGCACAGTGTCCATGGGTGTTTGTGATACCCACGCTGTCCAATGCGGTTTGTGAGACACACACTTTCTAATGGGGTTTGTGACACACACGCTATCCAATGGGTTTTGTGACACACACACTGTCCAATAGGGATTTTGACACACGCACTTTCCAATGGGCTTTGTGACACACACACGGTGTCCCATGGGGTTTGTGACACACACGCTGATCAATGGGGTTTGTGACACACACAGTGTCCACGGGGGTTAGTGACACACACGCTGTCCAATGGGGTTTGTGACACACACACTGTCCAATGGGTATTGATACACACACACACTGTCCAATGGTGTTTGTGACACACACACTGTGCAATGTGGCTTGTGACACACACGCTGTCCAATGGGGTGTGTCACACACACACTCTGTCCAATAGGGTTTGTGACACACACACGTTATCCAATGGGGTTTGTGACACGCGCACTTTCTAATGGGGTTTGTGACACACACACGCTGTCCAATGGCTATTGTGTCATTTACACTGTCCAATAGGGTTTGTGACACACACACACTATCCAGTGCGGTTTGTGAGACACACATTTTCCAATGGGTTTTGTGACACAGACGCTTTGTCCAACGGGGTTTGTGACACACACACTGTCCATGGTTGTTTGTGACACACACGATGTCCAGTGGGGTTTCTGACACACACACTGTCCAATGGGGTTTATCACACACAAGCTGTCCAATGGGGTTTGTGACACACACGCTGTCCAATGGGGTTTGTGACACATACACTCTGTCCAATGGGGCTTGTGACACACACGCTGTCCAATGGGGTATGTGACACGCGCACTGTCCAAAAGGGTTTGTGAAACACAGACTCTGTCCAATAGGGTTTGTGACACACACACACGGTATCCAATGGGGTTTGTGACACACACGCTGTCCAATGGTGTTTGTGACACACACACTGTCCAATGGGGATTGTGACACACACACGCTGTCCAGTGCGTTTTGTGACACACACACTTTCCAATAGGGTTTGTGACACACACACGCTATTTAATGGGGTTTGTGAGACATACACTTTCCAATGGGGTTTGTGACACACACACTCTGTAAAATGGGCTTGTGACACACACGCTGTCCAGTGGGTTTTGTGATACACACACTGTCTAATTGGGTTTTGACACACACGCTGTCCAATGGGTATTGTGACACACACACACTGTCCAATGGGGTTTATCACACACAAGCTGTCCAATGGGTCTTGTGACACACACGCTGTTCAATGGAGTTCGTGACACACACGCTATCAAATGGGGTTTGTGATTCACACACTTTCTAATGGGGTTTGTGACACACACACTATCCAATGGGGTTTGAGACACTCACACTCTGTCCAGTGGTGCTTGTTACAGACACGCTGTCCAATGGGTATCGTGACACACACTCTGTCCCATGGGTTTTGTGAAAAACACACTGTCCAATGGGGATCGTGACACACACTCTGTCCCATGGGGTTTGTGACACACACACTGTCCAATTGGTATTGTGACACACACACGCTGTCCAATGGGATTTGTGACACACACAGTGTCCACGGGGGTTTGTGACACACACTCTATCCAATGGGGATTGTGACACACACACTGTACAATGGGTATTGTTACACACACATGCTGTCCAATGGGGTTTGTGACACACACGCTGTCCAATGGGTATTGTGACACACACGCTGTCCAATGGGCTTTGTGACACACACATTCTGTCCAATGGGTCTTGTGAAAAACAATCTGTCCAATGGCGTTTGTGACACACACACTGTGTCCAATGGGCTTGTGACACACAAACGCTGTCCAAAAGTGTTTGTGACACACACTCTGTCCCATGGTGTATGTGACACACACTGTCCAATAGGATTGTGACACATACACGCTGTCCAATTGTGTTTGTGACACACACACGCTGTCCAATAGTGTTTGTGACACACACTCTGTCCAATGGTGCTTGTAAAACACACACTGTCCAATGGGGATTGTGACACACACACTATCCAAAGGGGTTTCTGATACACGCGCTGTCCAGGGGTGTTTGTGACACACACTCTGTCCAATGGGGATTGTGACACACACTCTGTCCAATGGGGACTGTGACACACACACTGTCCAATCGGCTTTGTGAAACACACACTCTGTCCCATGGGGTTTATGACACCCAATCTGTCCAATGGCGTTTGTGACACACACACTCTGTCCAATGGGCTTGTGACACACAAACGCTGTCCAAAAGTGTTTGTGACACACACTCTGTCCCATGGTGTATGTGACACACACACTGTCCAATAGGATTGTGACACATACACGCTGTCCAATTGTGTTTGTGACACACACACGCTGTCTAAAGGCGTTTGTGACACACACACTCTGTCCAAAGGGCTTGTGACACACACGCTGTCCAATGGTGTTTGTGGCACACACGCTGTCCAAAGGGGTTTGTGACACACACACTCTGTCCAATGGGGTTTTTGACACACAATCTGTCCAAGGGGGATTGTGACACCCACTCTGTCCAATGGGGTTTGTGACACGCACACTCTCTCAAATGGGTCTTGTGACACACACGGTGTCTAATGGTGTTCGTGACACATACGTTGTCCAATGGGGTTTTTGACACACAATCTGTCCAAGGGGGATTGTGACACCCACTCTGTCCAATGGGGTTTGTGACACGCACACTCTCTCCAATGGGTCTTGTGACACACACGCTGTCCAATGGGGTTCGTGACACACACGCTGTCCAGTGGGTTTTTTGACACTCACACTCTGTCCAATGGGCTTGTGACTCACACGCTGTTCAATGGTGCTTGTGGCACACACGCTGTCCAATAAGAATTGTTACACACACACTCTGTCCAATGAGGTTTGTGACACACAGACTGCCCAAAGGGGTTTGTGACACACACGGTATCCAAAGGGGTTTGTGACACTCACACTGTATATTGTTGTTTGTGACACACGCGCTGTCCAGTGGGTTTTGTGACACACACACTGTCCAATGGGGTTTTGACACACACGCTGCCCCTGGGTATTGTGACACACACACTGACCAGGGGTGTTTGTGACACACACGCTGTCCAATGTGGATTGTGACACACATACGCTGTCCAATAGGGTTTATGACACACAATCTGTCCATTGGGGTTTGTGACACGCACGCTGTCCAATGGGGATTGTGTCTACAGTCTCTGTCCAATGGGGTTCGTGACACAAACGCTGTCCAATGGGGTTTGTGACACACACGCTATCCAATGGGGTTTGTGACACACACACTTTCTAACGGGGTTTGTGACACACACAATATCCAATGGGGTTTGTGACACTCACAATCTGTCCCATGGTGTTTGTGACACACACACTGTACAATTGGGATTGTGACACACATACGCTATCCAATGGGGTTTGTGACACTAACTCTGTCCAATGGGGTTTGTGACACACACGCTGGCTAATGGGGATTGTGACACACACACTGTCCAATGGGGTTTGTGACACACACAATCTGTCCAATGGGGCATTTGACACACACGCTGTCCAATGGGGTTTGTGACACACATGCTGTCCAGTGGGTTTTGTGACACACGCACTGTCCATTTGGGTTTTGACACACACGCTGTCCACTGGGGATTGTGACACAAACGCTGTCCAATTCGGGTTTGTGACACACACACTGTCCAATGGTTTTTCTGACACACACGCTGTCCAATGGGGTTTATGACAAACAATCTGTCCAATGGGGTTTGTGACACACACGCTGTCCAATGGGGACTGTGACTACAGTCTCTGTCCAATGGGGTTCGTGACACAAACGCTGTTCAATGGGTTTGTGACACACACGCTATCCAATGGGGTTTGTGACACACACACTTTCTAACGGGGTTTGTGACACACACAATATCCAATGGGGTTTGTGACACTCACAATCTGTCCCATGGTGTTTGTGACACACACGCTGTCCAATGGGGTTTGTGACACACACGCTGGCTAATGGGGATTGTGACACACACACTGTCCAATGGGGTTTGTGACACACACACTCTGTCCAATGGGGCATTTGACACACACGCTGTCCAATGGGGTTTGTGACACACACGCTGTCCAGTGGGTTTTGTGACACACACACTGTCCAAAGGGTTTGGTGACACACACACTGTCCAATGGGGTTTGTGACACACACAGTGTCCACGGGGGTTTGTGACACAAACGCTGTCCAATGGGGTTTGTGACACACACGCTATCCAATGGAAATGGTAACACACACACTGTCCAATGGGGTTTGTGACACACACGCTGTCCAATGGGGTTTGTGACACATACACTCTGTCCAATGGTGCTTGTGGCACACACGCTGTTCAGTGGGGTTTGTGACACCGCACTCTGTCCAATGGTGCTTGTGACACACACGCTGTTCAATGGGGTTCGTGACACATACGCTGTCCAGTGGTTTTTGTGTCACACACACTCTGTCCCAAGTGGTTTGTGACACACAAATTGTCGAATGGGGATTGTTATACACACACGCTGTACTATGGGGTTTGTGACACACAAACTCTGCCCAATTGGTCTTGTGACACACACGCTGTCCAATGGGGTTTGTGACACACACGCTGTCCAGTGGGTTTTGTGACACACACGCTGTCCAATGGGGTTCGTGACACACATGCTCTTCAATGGGGTTTGTGACACACACACTCTCCAAAGGGGTTTCTGACACACACACTGTCGAAAGGGGTTTGTGACACACACGATGTCCAATGGGGTTTGTGACTACGCACACTGTCCATGGGTCTCTGTGGCACACACGCTGTCCAATGGGGTTTGTGACACACACACTGTCCAAAGGGGTTTGTGACACACACGATGTCCAATGGGGTTTGTGACTACGCACACTGTCCATGGGTCTCTGTGGCACACACGCTGTCCAATAGGGTTTGTGACACACACACTGTGCAAAGGGGTTTGTGATACACACACTGTCCAATGGGTGTTGTTAAACACAAACTCTGTCCAATACGGTTTGTGACACACAAACTGTCCAATGGGGTCTGTGATACACACACTGTCCGATGGGTATTGTTAAACACAAACTCTGTCCAATGGGTTTTTTGACACACACACTGACCAAGTGGGTTTGTGATACACACACGCTATCCAATGGGGTATGTGACACATACACTTTCCAATGGGGTTTGTGACACACACACTCTGTCCAAAGGCGCTTTTGACACACACGCTGTCCAATGGGGTTCGTGACACGCACTCTGTCCCATGGGGTTTGTGACACACGTGCAATATCCAATGGGGTTTATGACACAAACGCTGTCCAAAGTGGTTTGTGACTCACACTATGTCTAAAGGTGTTTGTGACACACACACTGTCCAAAAGGGTTTGTGACACACATGATGTCCAAAGGGGTTTGTGACACGCACACTGTCCAATGGGATTTGTGACACACACACTGTGCAATGGGTATTGTTACACACACACGATGTCCAATGGTGTTTGTGACACACAGGCTATCCAATGGGCTTTGTGACACACACACTGTCCAATGGGTATTGTTACACACACATGATGTCCAATGGTGTTTGTGACACACACGCTATCCAATGGGGTTTGGACACATGCACTTTCCAATGGGGTTTGTGACACACACACTCTGTCCAATGGTGCTTGTGACACACACGCTGTCCAATGGGGTTAGTGAAAAACACGCTGTCCAGTGGGTTTTGTGACACACACACTCTGTCCAATGGGCTAGTGACACGCTGTCCAATGGGGTTTGTGACTCAAACTGTGATCAATGGGGTTTCTGACACGCACACTGTCCATGGGTGTATGTGACACTCACGCTATCCAGTGGGGTTTCTGACACACACACTGTCCAAAAGGGTTTGTGACACACACACGCTAACCAGTGGTGTTTGTGACACATACACTTTCCAATGGGGATTGTGACAAACACACGCTGACCAATGGTGTTTCTGACACACATGCTGTCCAATGGAGTTTGTGACACGCACACTTTCTAATGGGGATTGTGACACACACACACTGTCCAATGAGGTTTGTGACACACACACTGTCCAATGGGGTTTGTGACACAGACGCTGTCCAATGGGGATTGTGACATACACACTGTCCAATAGGATTTGTGACACGCACATTCTATCCAAAGGGGTTTGTGACACGCGCACTTTCTAAAGGGGTTTGTGACACACACACGCTATCCAATTGGGTTTGTGACACACACACATTCCAATGGCGCTTGTGACACACACGCTGTCCAATGGGGTCCGTGAACACACACGCTGTCCAGTGGGTTTTGTGACACACACACTCTGTCCAATGGGCTAGTGACACACACACTATCCAATGGGGTTTGTGACACACACTATATCAAATAGGTTTTGTGACACAAACACTGTCCAATGGGGATTGTGACACACACACGCTGTCCAATGGGGTTTGTGACACACACGCTGTCCAATGGGGTTTGTGACACACACACTGTCCAATGTGGCTTGTGACACACACGCTGTCCCATGGGGTGTGTCACACACACACTATGTCCAATGGGTCTTGTGACACACACGCTGTCCATTAGACTTTGTGACACACACACGCTATCCAATGGGGTTTGTGACACACACGCTGTCCAATGGGGTTTGTGACACACACGGTGTCCAATGGGGATTGTTACACACGCTGTGCAATGGGGTTTGTGACACACACACTCTGTCCAATGGGTCTTGTGACACACACTGTCCAATAGGGTTTGTGACACACACACTGTCCAATGGGGATTGTGACACACACACGCTGTCCAAAGGTGTTTGTGACAAAAACGCTGTCCAATGGGGTTTGTGACACAGACGCTGTCCAATGGGGATTGTGACATATATACTGTCCAATAGGTTTTGTGACACACACACACTATCCAATGAAGTTTGTGAGACACACACTTTCCAATGGGGTTTGTGACACAGACGTTCTGTCCGATGGGGTTTGTGACACACACGCTGTCCAATGGGGTTCGTGACACACACGATGTCCATTGCGGTTTGTGACACGCACACTGTACATGGGTGTTTGCGACACACACGATGTCCATTGGGGTTTCTGACACACACACTGTCCAAAAGGGTTTGTGACACACACACACGGTATCCAATGGGGTTTGGGACACATACACTTTCCAATGGGGATTGTGACACACACACGCTGTCCAATGATGTTTGTGACACACACGCTGTCCAATGGGTTTGTGGCACAGATGCTGTCCAATGGGGATTGTGACATACACACTGTCCAATAGGGTTCGTGACACACACACTTTCCAAAGGGGTTTGTGACAAGCACACTTTCTAAAGCGGTCTGTGACACACACACGCTATCCAATTGGGTTTCTGACACACACAATTTCCAATGGCGCTTGTGACACACACGCTGTCCATTTGGGTCCGTGACACACACGCTGTCCAGTGGGTTTTGTGACACACACACATTCAAATGGGGTTTGTGACACGCACACTTTCTAATGGGGTTTGTGACACACACACGCTATCCAATGGGGTTTGTGACACGCATACTGTTTAATGGGTTTTGTGAAACACACACGCTATCCAATGGGGTTTGTGACACACACACTTTCCAATGGGGTTTGTGACACACACTCTGTCCCATTGGGTTTGTGACACACACGCTGACCAATTGGTTTTGTTAGACATACACTGTCCAACGGTGTTTGTGACATGCATACTGTTTACTGGGTTTTGTGAAACACACACACTATCCAATGGGATTTGTGACGCACACGCTGTCCAATCGGGTTTGTGACACTCGCACCCTCCATGGGTGTTTGTGACACACATGCTGTCGAGTGGGGTTTCTGACACACACAAAGTCTAAAAGGGTTTGTGACGCACACGATGTCCAATGGGGTTTGTGACATGCACACTGTCAATGGGTATTTATGACACACACGCTGTCCAGTGGGGTTTGTGACACACACACTGTCCAATGGGGTTT
The DNA here is from genome assembly GCA_032206185.1 of Columba guinea. Taxonomy (NCBI): domain Eukaryota; kingdom Metazoa; phylum Chordata; class Aves; order Columbiformes; family Columbidae; genus Columba; species Columba guinea. Next base: position 634,212 of record JAVLUU010000005.1, read on the forward strand.
GTGACACACACAGTGTCCACGGGGGTTTGTAACACACACAATCTATCCAATGGGGTTTGTGACACGCACACTATCTAATGGGGTTTGTGACACACACGCTGTCCAATGTTGTTTGTGACACACACACTTTCCAAAGGGGTTTGTGACACGCACACTTTCTAATGGGGTTTGTGACACACACGCGCTATCCAATTGGGTTTGTGACACACACTCTGTCCAGAAGGGTTTGTGACACACACACGCTGTCCAACGAGGTTTGTGAAACACAGACGGTCCAAAGGGGTGTGTGACACACACGCTATCCAATGGGGTTTGTGACACTCACACTGTCCATGGTTGTTTGGAACTCACACGCTATCCAGTGGGTTTTGTGACACACACACTGTCCAAAGGGGTTTTGACACACACGCTGTCCACTTGGGATTGTGACACACAAACTGACTAGGGGGGTTTGTGACACACACCCTGTCCAGTGTGTTTTGTGACACACGCACTGTCCAATTGGGTTTTGACACACACTCTGTCCACTGGGGAGTGTGACACAAACACTGTCCAATGGGGTTTCTGACACACACAGTGTCCAATGGGTTTTGTCACACAAACTCTATCCAATGGGGTTTGTGAAACACACACTCTGTGCAATGGAGCTTATGACACATAGACACTGTCCTATGGGGTCTGTGACACACACGCTGTCCAAAGGAGTTCGTGACACAAACGCCGTCCAGTGGTTTTTGTGACACACACAGTCTGTCCAATGGTATTGTGACACACACGCTGTCCAATGATGATTGTGACATACACACTGTCCTATGGGGATTGTGACACACACCCTGTACTGAGGGGTCTGTGACACACACACTGTCCAAAGGGGTTTGTGACAAACACACTGTACAGTGGGGATAGTGACACACACACGCTGTACAATGGGGTTTGTGACACACACACTGTCCAAAGTGTTTTGTAACACACACACACTCTGTCCAATGGGCTTGTGACACACACGCTGTCGAATGATGTTTGGGACACAAACCATGTTCAATCCAGTTTGTGACACCCACACTTTCCAATGGGTATTGTGACACACACACGCTGTCCAATGGGGTTTGTGAAACACACGCTGTTCAGTGGAGTTTCTGACACACACACTGTCCAATGGGGTTTGTGACACGCACACTGTCCATGGGTGTTTGTGACACACACAGTGTCCACGGGGGTTTGTGACACAAACTATGTCCAATGAGGTTTGTGGCTCACACACTGTCAAATGGGTATTGTGACACACACATGCAATCCAATGGGGATTGTGACACACACATTCTGTCCAATGGTGCTTGTGACACACACACTCTGTCCAATGGGCTTGTGACACACACGCTGTCCAATTATGTTTGTGACACACACACTGTCCAATGGGGATTGTGACACTCACACTCTGTCCAATGGGTTTTGTGACACACACACTGTCCAAAGGGGTTTCTGCCACACACGCTATCCAAAGCGGTTTGTGAAACTCACACTGTCCACGGGTTTTTGTGACACACAGACTGTCCAACGGGTTTTTGACACACACTCTGTCCACTGGGGATTGTGACCTACCCACTGTCCAATAGGGTTTGTGACACACACACGCTATCAAATGGGGTTTGAGACACGCGGACTTTATAATGGGGTTTGTGACACACACTCGCTATCCCATGGGGTTTGTGACACACATACTTTCTAATGGGATTTTTGACACACACACGCTATACAATGGGGTTTGTGACACCCACGCTTTCCAATGGGGTTTGTGACATACACACTGTCTAATAGGGTTTGTGACACACACACGGTATCAAATGGGGTTTGTGACACGCACACTTTATAATGGGGTTTGTGACACACACACGTTGTCCCATGGGGTTTGTGAGACACACACTGTCCAAAGGGGATTGAAACACACACACGCTGTCCAATGGGGTTTGTGACACGTACGTTGTCCATGGGTGTTTGAGACACACACGCTGTCCAGTGGGGTTTGTGACACACGCAGTGTCCACGGGGGATTGTGACACAGACGCTGTCCAATACGGTTTTTGACACACACGCTGTCCAAAGGGGCTGGTGACACACACACTATCCAATGGGGTTTGTGACACACACGCTGTCCGGTGGGTTTTGTGACACACAAACTGTCCAATAGGGTTTTTGCCACACACACGCTATCCAATGGGGTTTGTGACACATACACTTTCCAATGGGGTTTGTGACACACACACTCTGTCCAATGGCGCTTGTGACAGACACACTGTCCAATGGGGTTCGTGTCACGAACAATGTCCATGGGTGTTTGTGACACACACGCTGTCCAGTGGGTTTTGTGAACACACACACTGTCCAAAAGGGTTTGTGACACAACACAATGAATAATGGGGTATGTGACACGCACACTGTCCATGGGTGTTTGTGACACACATGCTGTCCAATGGGGTTTGTGACACACACATTGTCCAATGGGTATTGTTACACAAACACGCTGTCCAATGGTGTTTTTGACACACACGCTGTCCAATGGGGCTGGTGGCACGCACACTATCCATGGGTGTTTGTGACACACACTCTGTCCAGTGCTGTTTTTGACACACAAACTTTCCAGTGGGGTTTGTGACACGCATCCTGTCCATGGGTGTTTGTGACACACACGCTGTCCAGGGGGGTTTGTGACACAAACGCTGTCCAGTGGGTTTTGTGACACACACAGTGTCCAATAGGGTTTGTGACACACACACACTATCCAATGGGTTTTGTGAAACACACACTGTCCAATGGGGATTGTGACACACACACACTGTCCAGTAGGGTTTGTAACACACACACGCTATCCAATGGGCTTTGTGACACACCCTTTCAAATGGGGTTTGTGACACACACACTGTCCAATGGGGATTGTGACACAAACACGCTGTCCAATGGAGTTTGTGACACACACATTGTCCAAAGAGGTTTGTGACACACACGATGTCCAATGGGATTTGTGACACGCACACTGTCCATGGGTGTTTTTGACACACACACTGTCCAATGGGGATTGTGACACACACGCTGTACAATGGGCTTTGGGACACACACACTCTGTACAATGGGTCTTGTTAAAAATTCGCTGTCCAATGGTGTTTGTGAACACACACGATGTGCAGTTGGTTTTGTGACACAGATACTATCCAGTAGGGTTTCTGACACACACACGCTATCGAATGGGGTTTGTGACACACACACTGTCCAATAGGGATTGTGACACACACACGCTGTCCAATGGGGTTTGTGACACACACACTGTCCAAAGGGTTTTGTAACACACACACTCTGTCCAATGGGCTTGTGACACACACGCTGTCGAATGATGTTTGGGACACAAACCATGTTCAATCCAGTTTGTGACACCCACACTTTCCAATGGGTATTGTGACACACACACGCTGTCCAATGGGGTTTGTGAAACACACGCTGTTCAGTGGAGTTTCTGACACACACACTGTCCAATGGGGTTTGTGACATGCACACTGTCCATGGGTGTTTGTGACACACACAGTGTCCACGGGGGTTTGTGACACAAACTATGTCCAATGAGGTTTGTGGCTCACACACTGTCAAATGGGTATTGTGACACACACATGCAATCCAATGGGGATTGTGACACACACATTCTGTCCAATGGTGCTTGTGACACACACACTCTGTCCAATGGGCTTGTGACACACACGCTGTCCAATTATGTTTGTGACACACACACTGTCCAATGGGGATTGTGACACTGACACTCTGTCCAATGGGTTTTGTGACACACACACTGTCCAAAGGGGTTTCTGCCACACATGCTATCCAAAGCGGTTTGTGAAACTCACACTGTCCACGGGTTTTTGTGACACACAGACTGTCCAACGGGTTTTTGACACACACTCTGTCCACTGGGGATTGTGACCTACCCACTGTCCAATAGGGTTTGTGACACACACACGCTATCAAATGGGGTTTGAGACACGCGGACTTTATAATGGGGTTTGTGACACACACTCGCTATCCCATGGGGTTTGTGACACACATACTTTCTAATGGGATTTTTGACACACACACGCTATACAATGGGGTTTGTGACACCCACGCTTTCCAATGGGGTTTGTGACATACACACTGTCTAATAGGGTTTGTGACACACACACGGTATCAAATGGGGTTTGTGACACGCACACTTTATAATGGGGTTTGTGACACTCACACTCTATCCAATGGGTTTTGTGACACACACTTTCCAATGGGGTTTTTGACACACACACGTTGTCCCATGGGGTTTGTGAGACACACACTGTCCAAAGGGGATTGAAACACACACACGCTGTCCAATGGGGTTTGTGACACGTACGTTGTCCATGGGTGTTTGAGACACACACGCTGTCCAGTGGGGTTTGTGACACACGCAGTGTCCACGGGGGATTGTGACACAGACGCTGTCCAATACGGTTTTTGACACACACGCTGTCCAAAGGGGCTGGTGACACACACACTATCCAATGGGGTTTGTGACACACACGCTGTCCGGTGGGTTTTGTGACACACAAACTGTCCAATAGGGTTTTTGCCACACACACGCTATCCAATGGGGTTTGTGACACATACACTTTCCAATGGGGTTTGTGACACACACACTCTGTCCAATGGCGCTTGTGACAGACACACTGTCCAATGGGGTTCGTGTCACGAACAATGTCCATGGGTGTTTGTGACACACACGCTGTCCAGTGGGTTTTGTGAACACACACACTGTCCAAAAGGGTTTGTGACACAACACAATGAATAATGGGGTATGTGACACGCACACTGTCCATGGGTGTTTGTGACACACATGCTGTCCAATGGGGTTTGTGACACACACATTGTCCAATGGGTATTGTTACACAAACACGCTGTCCAATGGTGTTTTTGACACACACGCTGTCCAATGGGGCTGGTGGCACGCACACTATCCATGGGTGTTTGTGACACACACTCTGTCCAGTGCTGTTTTTGACACACAAACTTTCCAGTGGGGTTTGTGACACGCATCCTGTCCATGGGTGTTTGTGACACACACGCTGTCCAGGGGGGTTTGTGACACAAACGCTGTCCAGTGGGTTTTGTGACACACACAGTGTCCAATAGGGTTTGTGACACACACACACTATCCAATGGGTTTTGTGAAACACACACTGTCCAATGGGGATTGTGACACACACACACTGTCCAGTAGGGTTTGTAACACACACACGCTATCCAATGGGCTTTGTGACACACCCTTTCAAATGGGGTTTGTGACACACACACTGTCCAATGGGGATTGTGACACAAACACGCTGTCCAATGGAGTTTGTGACACACACATTGTCCAAAGAGGTTTGTGACACACACGATGTCCAATGGGATTTGTGACACGCACACTGTCCATGGGTGTTTTTGACACACACACTGTCCAATGGGGATTGTGACACACACGCTGTACAATGGGCTTTGGGACACACACACTCTGTACAATGGGTCTTGTTAAAAATTCGCTGTCCAATGGTGTTTGTGAACACACACGATGTGCAGTTGGTTTTGTGACACAGATACTATCCAGTAGGGTTTGTGACACACACACGCTATCAAATGGGGTTTGTGACACACACACTGTCCAATAGGGATTGTGACACACACACGCTGTCCAATGGGGTTTGTGACACACACACTGTGCAAAGGGGTTTGTGACACACACGCTATCCAATGGGGCTTGTGACACTCACACTGTCCATGGGTGTTTGTGACACACACGCTGTCCAGTGCGTTTTGTCACAGACATAATGTCCAATGGGGATTTGACACACACGCTGTCCAATGGGGATTGTGACAAACACACTGTCCAGGGGGGTTTGTGATACACACGCTATCCAATGGTTTTTGTGACACACACACACAGTGTCCAATGGGGATTGTGAACCACACACGCTGTCCAATGGTTATTGTGACATACTTACTCTCCAATAGGGTTTGTGACACACACATGCTATCCAATGGGGTTTGTGACACATATACTTTCTAATGGGGTTTTTGACACACACACGATATGCAAAAAGGTTTGTGACACAAACTTTCCAATGGGTTTTGTGACACACACACGCTGTCCAATGGGGTTTGTTACACACACGCTGTCCAATGATGTTTGTGACACGCATGCTGTCCAATGGGTTTTGTGTCACACACACTGACCAGGAGGGTTTGTGACACACACACTCTATCCAATGGTGTTTGTGACACTCACTCTTTCCAATGGGGTTTGTGACACACACACTTTCTAATGGGGTTTGTGAATCACACACTCTGTCCAGTGGGGCTTGTGACACGCACGCTGTCCAATGGGGTTCGTGACAGACACTCTGTCCAATGGGGATTGTGACACACACACGCTGTCCAATGACTCTTTTGACACACACACTGTCCAAAGGGGTTTGTGACACACAAGTTGTCCAATGGGGTTTGTGACACTCATACTCTACATGGGTGTTTGTGACACATACACTTTCAAATAGGGTTTGTGACACACACGCTGCTCAGTGGGTTTTGTGACACACACGCTGTCCAATAGGGTTTGTGACACACACACGCTATCCAATGGGGTTTGTGACACATACACTTTCCAATGGGGTTTGTGACACACACACTCTGTCCAATGGTGCTTGTGACACACACGCTGTCCATTGGGGATTGTGACACACACACGCTGTCCACTGGGGATTGTGACACACACACTCTCCAATGGGTATTGTTACATAACACACGCTGTCCAATGGGGTTTCTGACACTCACACTCTGTCCAAAGGGTCTTGTGACACACACGCTGTCCAATGGGGTTTCTTGCTCACACGCTGTACAGTGGGGTTTGTGACACACACACTGTCCAATAGGGTTTGTGACACACCCATGATATCCAATGGGGTTTGTGACACACACAATTTCCAATGGGGTTTGTGACACACACACTTTCCAATGGGGATTGTGACACACACACGCTATCCAATGGGGTATGTGACACACACACTTTCCAATGGGGATTGTGACACACAGACTTTCCAATGTGGTTTGTGACACACAGACCCTGTCCAATGGGTTTTTTGACACACACACAGTCCAATGGGTATTGTTACACACACACGCTGTCCAATGGGGTTTGTGACACACACGCTATCCAATGCGTTTTGTGACGCATACACTCTGTCCAATGGGGCTTATGACACACATGCTGTCCAATGGGGTTTGTGACACACACTCTGACCAGGAGGGTTTGTGACACACACACACGCTGTCCAATGGGGTTTGTGACACACACACTGTCCAATGGTGTTTGTGACACACACGCTCTCCAATAGGGTTTCTGACAAATACTCTGATAAATGGGGTTTGTGACACACACGCTGTCCAATGGGGATTGTGACACACACGCTGTCCAATGGGGTTTCTGACACATACACTCTGTCCAATGGGGCTTATGAAACACACGCTCTCCAATGTGGTTTGTGACACACACGCTGTCCAGTGGGTTTTGTGACACACACACTGTCGAATGGGTTTTGCGACACACACACTGCCCAGGAGGGTTTGTGACACACACACGCTGTCCAATGGGGTTTGTGACAAACTCGCTGTCCAGTGGATTTTGTGACACGCACACTCTGTCCAATGGGCTTGTGACACACATGCTGTCCAACAGTGTTTGTGACAAATACTCTGTGCCCTGGGGTTTGAGACACACACACTGTCCAATGGCGATTGTTACACACATACACTGTCCAATGTGGTTTGTGACACACACTCTGAACAGGAGCGTTTTTGACACACCCACGCTGTCTAATGGGGTTTGTGAAACACACACTGTCCAATGGTGATTGTGACACACACACTATCCAATAGGGTTTGTGACACTAACTCTGTCCAATGGGGTTTGAGACACACACGCTGTCCAGTGGGTTCTGTGACACACACACTCTGTCAAATGGGGTTTGTGACACACACACGCTCTCAAATGGGATTTGTGACACATACGCTGTCCAATGGGTTTTATGATACACACGGTCCAATGGGGTTTCTAACACTAAACGCTGTCCAATGGGTTTTGTGACACACACACACTGTTCAAAGGAGATTGTGACACACACACGCTGTCCAATGGGGTTTGTGACACACACACTGTCCAATGGTGTTTGTGACACACATGCTGTCCAATGGGGTTTCTGACACGTACACTTTCCAATAGGGTTTGTGACACCACACTCTCTCCAATGGTGCTTGAGACACACGCGCTGTCTAATGGGGTTCGTGACACACACGCTGTCCAATAGGGTTTGTGACACAAACTCTGTCCAATGGGGTTTGTGACACACACGCTGTCCAATGGGGATTGTGACATACACGCTGTCCAGTGGCTTTTGTGACACACACACTGTCCAATAGGGTTTGTGACACACACACACTTTCCAATGGGGTTTGTGACACATACTCTTTTTAATGGGGTTTTTGACACCACACTCTGTCCAATGCGGTGTCTGACACACACTTTGTCCAATGGGGATTGTGACACACATGCTGTCCAATGGGGTTTATGACACACAGGAGGTCCAATGGGTTTTGTGACACACACGCTGTCCAATGGGGTTTGTGACACACACACACTATCCAATAGGATTTGTAACACACACACTGTCCTATGGGTGTTCTTACACACACACTCTGTCCAATGGGTCTTGTGACACACACGCTGTCCAATGGGATTCGTTGCACACACGCTGTACAGTGGGGTTTGTGACACACACTGTCCAATAAGGTTTGTGACACACACACGCTATCCAATGGGGTTTGTGACACGCACACTTTCCAATGGGGTTTGTGACACACACACTGTCCAAAGGTGTTTGTGACACACACACTATCCAATAGGGTTTGTGACACTAACTCTGTCCAATGGGGTTTGAGACACACACGCTGTCCAGTGGGTTCTGTGACACACACACTATGTCCAATGGGCTTGTGACACACATGCTGTCCAATAGTGTTTGTGACAAACACTCTGTACCATGGGTTTTGTGACACACACACTGTCCAATGGGGCTTGTGAGACACACGATGTCCAATGGTGTTTGTGACACACACGCTGTCCAATGGGGCTTGTGAGACACACGCTGTCCAATGGGGTTTGTGACACACACGCTGTCCAATGGGTTTTGTGACACACACACTGTCCAAAGGGGACTGGGACACACACGCGCTGTCCAAAGGGTTTGTGACACACACACTGTCCAAAGGGGTTTGTGACACACAAACACTGTACAATGGGGATTGTGACACACACACGCTGTCCAATGGGGTTTGGAACACACACACTCTGTTAAATGGGGTTTCTGACACACACGCTGTCCAATGGGGATTGTGACGCACACGCTGTCCAATAGGGTTTGTGACAGACACACTGTCCGAAGGGTTTGTGATACACACACTGGTCAAAGGGTTTGTGACACACACTCTGTCCAATGACATTTGTGACACAAACTCTGTCCAATGGGGTTAGTGACACACACGCTGTCCGATGGGGTTTCTGACACAGACGCTGTTAAATGTGGATTGTGACCTACACATGTCCAATAGGGTTTGTGACACACAAACGCTATCCAATGGTTTTTGTGACGCGCACACCCTTTCCAATGGGATTTTTGACATAACACACTGTCCAGTGGGGTTTGTGACACACACGCGGTCCACTGGGGTTTGTGACACACACACTGACCAGGAGGGCTTGTGACACACACGCTGTCCAATGGGCCTTGTGACACACATGCTGTGCAATGGGGTTCGTGACGCACAAACGCTGTCCAAAGGGGTTTGTGACAGACACACTGTCCAAAGGCGTTTGTGACACACACGCTGTCCAATGGGGTTTGTGATACACACACTGTACAATGGGGTTTGTGACACATACGCTGTCCAATAGGGTTTGTGACACAAACTCCGTCCAATGGGTTTTGTGACTCACATGCTGTCCAATGGGGATTGTGACACTCACGCTGTCCAGTGGGTTTTGTGAGACACACACTCTGTCCAATGGGCTTGTCACACACAATGTCCAATGGTGTTTGTGACACATACGCTGTCCAATAGGGTTTGTGACACAAAATCTGTCCCATGGTGTTTGTGGCACACACACTGTCCAATGGGGTTTGTGACATACACAATGTCCAATGGGGTTTGTGACAGGCACACTGTATATGGGTGTTTGTGACACACACGCTATCCAATGGCATTTGTGACGCACACAGTTTTCAAAGGGGTTTGTGACACACACACGCTGTCCCATGGGGTTTGTGACACACACACACTGTCCATTGGGATTTTTGACACACACACTGTCCAGTGGGGATTGTGACACACACACTGTCCGATGGCATTCGTGACACACACAGTGTCCACGGGGGTTTATGGCACACACGCTCTCCAATGGGGTTTGTGACACACACACAGTCCAAAGGGTATTGTTACACACACACGCTGTCCAATGGGGTTTGTGACACACACACTCTGTCCAATGGGTCTTATGACACACACTTTGTCCAATGGGAATCGTTGTAAACACGCTGTACAGGGGGTTTTGTGACACACACACTGTCCAATAGGGTTTGTATCACACACACGCTATCCAATGGGGTTTGTGAAACACACAATTTCAAATGGGGTTTGTGACACACATGCTATCCAGTGGGTTTTGTGACACACCCACTGTCCAATGGGGATTGTGACACACACACGCTGTCCAGTGGTGTTTGCGACACACATGCTGTCCAATGGGGTTTGTGAAACAGACGCTGTCCAAAGGGGTTTGTGACATAGACGCTGTCCAATGTGGATTGTGACCTACACACTGTCCAATAGGGTTTGCGACACACACGCTATCCACTGGGGTTTGTGACACGCACAGTTTATAATGGGGTTTGTGACACACACACGCTATCGAATGAGGTTTGTGACACACACACTGTCCAATGGGTTTTGTGAAACAGACACTTACCAGGAGGGTTTGTGACACACACACACGCTGTCCAATAGGGTTTGTGACACAAACTCTGTCCAATGGGGTTTGTGACTCACACGCTGTCCAATAGGGTTTGTGACACAAACTCTGTCCAATGGGGTTTGTGAAACGCACACTGTACATGGGTGTTTTTGACACGCACACTGTCCAATGGGTATTATTACACACACACGCTGTCCAATGATGTTTGTGACACACACGTTGTCCAATGGGCTTGTGACGAAAACGCTGTCCAGTGGGTTTTGTTACACACACACTGTCCAGGGGGGTTTGAGACACACACGCTGTCCAATGGCATTCGTGACACACACAGTGTCCACATGGGGTTTATGACACACACGCTGTCCAATGGGTATTGTGACACACACACTGTCCAATGGGTATTGTTACACACACACGCTGTCCAACGGTGTTTGTGACACACACACGCTGTTGAATGGTGTTTTTGACACACAGGCTGTCCAATGGGGTTTGTGAAACACACACTGTCCAATAAGGTTTGTGACACACACACGCTATCTAATGGGGTTTGTGACACACACACTGTCCAAAGGGGTTTTTGACACACACTCTGTCCAATGGGGTTTGTGACACACAAACACTGTACAATGGAGATTGTGACACGCACACGCTGTCCAATGGGGTTTATGCCACACACGCTGTCCAACGGGGTTTGTGACACACAAACACTGTACAATGGGGATTGTGACACACGCGATGTCCGAAGGGGTTGGTGAAAAACACGATGTCCAATGGGGTTTGTGACACGCACACTGTCTAAAGGGTTTTGTGACAAACACGATGTCCAATGGGGTTTGTGACACGCACACTGTCCAGTGGGGTTTGTGAGACACACACTGTCCAAAAGGGTTTGTGACACACACGATGTCCAAAGGGGTTTGTGACACACACGATGTCCAATGGGGTTTGTGACACATACACACTGTACAATTGGGATAGTGACACACACGCTGTCCAGTGGGCTTTGGTGGCACACACACTGTCTAAAGGGGTTTGTGACATACACGATGACCAATGGGTTATGTGACACGCACACTGTCCAGTGGGGTTTGTGATGCACACAGTGTCTAATGGGGTTTGTGAAACACACACTGTGTCCAATGGGGTTTCTGACACACACGCTGTCCAATGGGGATTGTGACACACACGCTTTCTAATGAGGTTTGTTACACACACACTGTCCAATGGTGTTTGTGACACACACGCTGTCCAATGGGGTTTGTAACACACACACTGACCAGGAGGGTTTGTGACACACACACGCTATCCAATGGGGTTTGTGACACACACACTTTCCAATGGAGTTTGTGACACGCACACTCTGCAATGGGGTTTCTGACACACACGCTGTCCAATAGGGATTGTGACACACACGCTGTCCAATGGGGTTTGTGAAACACACACTCTGTCCAATGGGGTTTGAAACACACACGCTGTCCAATGGGGTTTGTGACACACACACTGTCCAAAGCAGTTTGTGACACACACGATGTCCAATGGGTTATGTGACACGTACACTGTCCAGTGGGGTTTGTGATACACATATTGTTCAAAAGGGTTTGTGACATTCACGATGTCTAATGGGGTTTGTGACACACACGCTCTCCAGAGGGGTTTGAGACACGCACACTGTCCAATGTCGTTTGTGACACATAATGTGGCTGCGAGGGTTTGTGACACACACCCTGTCCAATAGGGTTTGTGACACACACGCTGTCCAAAGGGGTTTGTGACACACATACTTTCTAATGGGGTTTTTGACACACACACGCTCTCCAATGGTGTTTGTGAGACACACGCTGTCCAATGTCGCTTGTGACACATACGCATTCCAATGGGGTTTGAGACACAAACGCTGTCCAATGGGGTTTGTGACACACACAGTCTGTCCAATGGGGTTTGAGACACCCACACTGTCCAGTGGTGTTTGTGACACACACGCTGTCCAGTGGGTTTTGTGACACGCACACTGTCCAATAGGGTTTGTGACACACACGCTGTCCAATTGGGTTTGTGACACACACACTTTCCAAAGGTGTTTGTGACACACACTCCGTCCAATGGTGATTGTGACACACACGCTGTCCGGTGGAGTTCGTGAAAGACACATGGTGTTCAATGGCGTTTGTGACACACACACTGTCCAAAGGAGATCGTGACACACACACGCTGACCAAAGGGGCTTGTGACACACACGCTGTCCAATGGGGATTGTGACATACACACTGTCCCATTGGGTTTGTGACACACACATGCATTCCAATGGGGTTTGTGACACACTTATTTTCTAATGGGGTTTTTGACACACAGACGCTGTCCAATGGGGTTTGTGACACACACGCTGTCCAATGGGGTTTGTGACACACACACTGACCAGGAGGTTTTGTGACACACACACGCTGTCCATTGGGGTTTTTGACACACACACTTTCCAATGATGTTTGTGAAACATACACACTGTACAATGGGGATTGTGACACATACAATGTCCAGGGGGGTTTGTGACACACACTCTGCACAATGGCATTCGTGACACACACAGTGTCCACATGGGTTTTATGACACACACGCTGTCCAATGGGTATTGTGACACACACACCCTGTCCAATGGGGTTTGTGACACACACACTGTCCAATGGGTATTGTTACACATACACGCTGTCCAATGGGGTGTGTGACACACACACAGTCCAATGATTATTGTTACAAACACACGCTGTCCAATGGGGTTTGTGACACACACACTGACCAATAGAGTTTGTGACACACACACGCTATCCAATGGGATTTGTGAAACACACACTTTCCAATAGAGTTTGTGACACACACACGCTATCCAATGGGATTTGTGACACACACACTTTCCAATGGGGTTTGTGACACACACACTCTGTGCAATGGGGTTTGTTACACACACGCTGTCCAATGGGGATTGTGACACACACGCTGTCCAATGGGTTTTGTGAAACACACACTCTGTCCAATGGGGTTTGAGACACACACGCTGTCCAATGGGGTTTGTGACACACACACTCTGTCCAAAGTGTCTTGTGACACACACGCTCTCCAATGGGGATTGTCACACACACGGTGTCCAGAGCGGTTTGTGACACGCACACTGTCCAATGTGTTTGTGCCAAATACAGTGTCTGAAAGGGTTTGTGACACGCACGCTCTCCAATGGGGTTTGTGACACACACACTGTCCAATGGGTATTGTTACACACACACGCTGTCCAATGGGGTTTGTGACACACACACTGTCCAAAGGGTATTGTTACACATACATGCTGTCCAATGGTGTTTGTTACACACACGCTGTCCAAAGGGGCTTGTGACACATACGCTGTCCAATGGGGTTTGTGAAACACACACTCTGTCCAATGGGGTTTCTGACACACACGCTGTCCAATGGGGATTGTGACACACATGCTTCCAATGGGGATTATGACACACACGCTGTCCAATGGTGTTTGTGACACACACTTTCTAATGCTGTTTGTGACACACACACTATGCAAAGGGGTTTGTGACACTCACAATCTGTCCAATGGTGCTTGTGACACACACTCTGTCCCAAGGGTTTTCTGACACACACGCTATCCAATGGGGTTTATGACACACACGCAGTCCAATGGGGTTTGAAAAACACACACAATTTCTAATGCGGATTGTGACACACACACTATCCAATGGGGTTTGTGACACTCACACTCTGTCCAATGGTGCTTGTGACACACATGCTGTCCTATGGCGTTCATGACAGACACGCTGTCCAGTGGGTTTTGTGACACACACACTCTGTCCAATGGGCTTGTGACACACACACTGTCCAATTGTGTTTGTGACACACACACTGTCCAATGGTGTTTTGTGACACACAAGCTGTCCATGGGTGTTTGTGACACACACGCTGTCCAGTGGGTTTTCTGACACACACACTGTCCAGATTGGTTTTGACAAATACGCTGTCCAATGGGAATTGTGACACACACAGTCTGTCCAATGGTGTTTATGACACACAATCTGTTCAATGGAGTTTGTGACACACACGCTGTCCAATGGGGACTGTGACACACACGCTGTCCAATGGGGTTTGTGACTCACACACTCTGTCCAATGGGTCTTGTGACACACACACTATCTAATGGGTATTGTGACACACGCACACTGTCGATGGGTTTGTGACACACACGCTGTCCAATGGGGACTGTGACACACACACTGTCCAATGGGGTTTGTGACACATACACTGTCCAATAGGGTTTGAGACACACACATGCTATCCAATGGAGTTTGTGACACATACACTTTCCATTGGGGTTTGTGACACACCACTCTGTCCCATGGTGTTTGTAAAACACACACTGTCCAATGGGGATTGTGACACACACACTCTGTCCAATGGGAATTGTGACACACACGCTGTCCAATGTTTTTTTTGACACACAAGCTGTCCAATGGGGATTGTGACACACACGTTGTCCAATCGGCTTTGTGACACGAACACTCTGTCCAATGGGGTTTATGACACCCAAACTGTCCAATGGGGTTTTTGACACACATGCTGTCCAATGGTGTTTGTGAACAAACACGCTGTCCAATGGGGATTGTGACACACACGCTGTCCAATGGGCTTGTGACACACACACGCTGTCCAATAGGGTTTGTGACACACACACGCCACCCAATGGGGTTTGTGACACACACACTGTACAATGGGGATTGTGACACTCACACGCTGTCCCTTGGGGTTTGTGACACACACGCCCTGTCCAATGGGGTTTGTGACACACACGCTGTCTAATGGTGTTTGTGACACACACACGCTGTCCAATGGGGTTTGTGACACACACGCTGTCCAGTTGTGTGTGTGATACACTCTGTCCAAAGGGGTTTGTGACACACACGCTGTCTAATGTGGACTGTGACACACACACGCTGTCCAATGGGGTTTGTGACATACACGCTGTCCTATTGTGTTTGTGACACACACGCTGTAAAATGGGGTTTGTGAACACACACGCTGTCCAGTGGGTTTTGTGACACACACACTGTCCAACGGGGTTTGTGACACACACGCTGTCCAATGGGATTCGTGACACACATGCTGTTCAATGGGGTTTGTAACACACACACTGACCAAAACGGTTTGTGACACACAGACGCTCTCCAATGGGTTTTGTGAGACACACAAATTCTAATGGGTTTTGTGACACACACACTATCCAGTGGGGTTTGTGACACTCACACTCTGTCCAATGGTGCTTGTGACACACACGCTGTACAGTGAGTTTCGTGACACACACGCTGTCAACTGAGTTTTGTGACACACACACTTTGTCCAATGGGCTTGTGACACAAACGCTGTCCAATGGGGTTTGTGACACAGACAATGTCCAATGGTGATTCTGACACAGACGCTGTCCAATGGGGTTTGTGACACACACTCTGTCTCATGGGGTTTGTGACACACACACGCTATCTAATGGGGTTTATGACACACACGCTATCCAATGGGGTTTGTGACACTCACACTGTCCATGGGTGTTGGTGCCACACACGCTGTGCAGTGGGTTTTGTGACACACACACTGTCCAATGGGGATTGTGACACAAACGCTGCCCAATGGGGTTTGTAACACAATCTCTGGCCAATGGGATTTGTGACACATACACTCTGTCCAATGGGGCTTGTGACACACACACTGTCCAATGAGGATTGTGAAACACACACGCTATCCAATGGGGTTTGTGACACATACTTTCCAAAGGTGTTTGTGACACACACACGCTGTCCAATGGTGTTTGTGACACGCATGCTGTCCAATGGGGACTGTGACACACACGCTGTCCAATGGGGTTTGTGACACACACACTGATCAGGAGGGTTTGTGACACACACACTCTATCCAATGGCGCTTGTGACACACACGCTGTCCAATGGGGACTGTGACACACACGCTGTCCAATGGGGTTTGTGACACACACACTCTGTCCAATGGGTCTTGTGACACAAACGCTGTCCAATGGGATTCGTGACACACACGCTGTTCAATGAGGTTTGTGACACACACATTCTCCAATAGGTTTTCTGACAAACACACGCTATCCAATGGGGTTTTTGATACACACACATTCTAATGGGGTTTGTGACACACACACTATCCAATGGGGTTTGTGACACTCACACTCTGTCCAATGGTTCTTGTGACACACACGCTGTCCAATGCGTTTTATGACACACACTCTGCCCCATGGGGTTTGTGACACACACGCTGTCCAACGGTTTTTGTGAGACACACGCTGTCCAGTGGGGTTCGTGACACACATGCCGTTCAATGTCATTTGTGACACACACACTGTCCGATAGGGTTTGTGACACACAGACGCTATATAATGGGGTTTGTGATACACACACTTTCAAATTGGGTTTGTGACACAGACTCTATCCAATGGGGTTCGTGACACACACGCTGTCCAGTGAGTTTTGTGACACACACACTGTCCAATTGGGTTTTGACACACACTCTGTCCAATGGGGATTGTGACACACAAACGCTGTCCAATGGGGTTTTTGACACACACACTGTCCAATAGGGTTTGTGACACACACACTCTCTCCAACGGTGTTTGTGACACACACACTTTCTAATGGGGTTTGTGACACACACATTATCCAATGGGGTTTGTGACATTCACACTCTATCCAATGGTGCTTGTGGCACACACGCTGTCCAAAGGGGTTTCGTGACACGCAGGCTGTCAAGTGGGTTTTGTGACACACACACTCTGTCCAATGGGCTTGTGACCCACACACACTGTCCAATGGGGTTTGTGACTCACACGCTGTCCAGTGGGTTTTGTGACACACACACTGTCCAATGGGGTTTTGACATACACGCTGTCCACTGGGGATTGTGACACAAACAATGACCAGGGGTGTTTGTGACACACACGGTGTCCAGTGGGTTGTGTGACACACACACTGTCCAGTGGGGATTGTGACACAAACACTGTCCAATGGGTTTGTGACACAAACTCTGTTAAATGGGGTTTGTGACGCACACACTGTCTAATGGGTACTGTGACAGACGCACACTGTCCAATGGGGTATGTGACACACACGCAATCCAATGGGGATTGTGACACACACACTGTTCAATGGGGATTGTGACACACGCACTATCCAGTGGGGTTTGTGACACTCACACTCTGTCCAATGGTGCTTGTGACACACACGCTGTCCAAACGGGTTGGTGACACACACGCTGTCCAGTGGGTTTTGTGACACACACACTCTTTCCAATGGGCTTGTGACACACACACGCTGTCCAATGGGGTTTGTGACACACAAACTGTCCAAAGGGGTTTGTGACACACACACTGTCCAGTAGGGTTTGTGACACTCACACTGTCCAAGGGTGTTTGTGACACACACGCTGTACAGAGGGTTTTGTGACACAAACGCTGTCCAATGGGGTTTGTGACACACACACTGTCCAAAGGTGTTTCTGACACACATGCTGTCCAATGCGGTTTTTGAAACAAACTCTTTCCGATGGGTATTGTGACACACACACACTGTCCCATGGGGTTTGTGACACACACGCTCTCCAATGGGGATTGTGACACCACACTCTGTCCAATGGTGCTTGTGATACACACGCTGTTTAATGGGGTTCGTGACAAACACGCTGTCCAGTGGATTTTGTGACACACAAACTCTCTCCAAAGGGATTGTGACACACACAAGCTGTCCAATAGTGTTTGTCACACACACTCTGTCCCATGGGGTTTGTGACATACGCACTGTCCAATGGGGTTTGTGACACACACACTCTCCAATGGGGTTCATGACACACACGCTCTCCAATGGGTTTTGTGACACACACACTCTGTCCAATGGGCTTGTGACACACACGCTGTCCAATGGAATTTTGTGACACACAAACTGTCCATGGGTGTTTGTGACAAACACGCTGTCCAGTGGGTTTTCTGACACACACACTGTCCAATTGGGTTTTGACACACACTTTGTCCAATGGGGATTGTGACACACCCACGATGTCCAATGGTGTTTATGACACACACACTCTGTCCAATGGGTCTTGTGACACACACGCTGTCCAGTGGGGTTCATGACACACA
This sequence comes from Columba guinea, assembly GCA_032206185.1. Classification (NCBI taxonomy): domain Eukaryota; kingdom Metazoa; phylum Chordata; class Aves; order Columbiformes; family Columbidae; genus Columba; species Columba guinea. Next base: position 653,501 of record JAVLUU010000005.1, read on the forward strand.
CGCTGTTCAATGGGGTTTGTGACACACACACTGTCCAATAGGGTTTGTGACACACACACTCTACCCAACGGTGTTTGTGACACACACACTTTCTAATGGGGTTTGTGACACACACACTATCCGATGGGGTTTGTGACATTCACACTCTGTCCAATGGTGCTTGTGACACACACGCTGTCCAATGGGTTTCATGACACACAGGCTGTCCAGTGGGTTTTGTGACACACACACTCTGTCCAATGGGATTGTGACACACACACACTGGCCAAAGGGGCTTGTGACACACAGGCTGTTTAATGGGGTTTGTGACACACAAACACTGTCCAATGGGTATTGTTACACACACACGCTGCCAATGGTGTTTGTGACACACAAGCTGTGCAATGGGGATTGTGACACACACGCTGTCCAATGGGCTTTGCGACACACACACTGTCCAGTGGGGTTTGTGACACACACACTGTCCAATTGGATTTGTGACACACGCTATCGAATATGGTTTGTGACACATACACTTTCCAAAGGGTTTGTGATACACACACTCTGTCCAATGGTAATTGTGACAAACACACGCTGTCCAATGGGTATTGTGACACAAACGTTTTCCAATGGTTTTTGTGACACACACACTGTCCAATGGGTCTTGTGACACACACGCTGTCCAATGGGGTTCGTGACACACATGCTGTTCAATGGGGTTTGTGACACACACACTGTCCAATAGGGTTTGTGACACACACACGCAATCCAATGGGGTTTGTGATACACACACTTTCTAATGGGTTTTGTGATACACACACTATCTAATGGGGTTTGTGACATTCACATTCTGTCCAATGGTGCTTGTGACACACACGCTGTAAAATGGGGTTCGCGACACACACGCTGCCCAGTGGGTTTTGTGACACACACACTCTGTCCAATGGGTTTGTGAAACACACGCTGTCCAATGGTGTTTGTGACACACACGCTGTCCAATGGGGATTGTGACACCACACTCTGTCCAACGGTGCTTGTGACACACATGCTGTCCAATGGGTTTTTTGACACACACACTGACCAGGAGGGTTTGTGACACACACACGCTATCCAAGGGGGTTTGTGACACATACACTTTCCAAAGGGGTTTGTGACACACACACTCTGTCCAGTGGGGCTTCTGACACAGACACTGTCCAATGGGGATTGTGACACACACACGCTGTCCAATGGGGTTTGTGACACATACACTCTGTCCAATGGGGCTTGTGACACACACGCTGTCCAATGGTGTTTGTGACATACACTCTCGCCAGTGGGTTTTGTGACACACACACTGTCCAATAGGATTTGTGACACATACATTCTGTCCAAAGGGGCTAGAGACACACACGCTGTCCAATTGGGTTTTGTGACACACACACTGTCGAATAGGGTTTATGACACACACACGCTATCCAATGGGGTTTGTGACACATGCACTGTCCAAAGGGGTTTGTGACACACACGTTGTCTAATGGGGTTTGTGAGACACCCACTCTCCAAAGGGGTTTGTGACACAAACGCTGTCTATTGGGGTTTGTGTCACACTCACACTGTCCAATGGGGATTGTGACACACACACGCTGTCCAATGGGGTTTATTACACACACGCTGTCCAATGGGGTTTGTGACACACACTCTGTCCCATGCGGTTTGTGACACACACATGCTATCCAATTTGGTTTGTGACACAAATACTTACTAATTGGGTTTTTGACACACACACGCTATCTAATGTGGTTTGTGACACACACTCTCCAATGGGGTTTGTGACACACACACGCTGTAAAATGGTGTTTGTGACACGCATGCTGTCCAATATTTTTCTAAACACACACTGACCAGGAGGGTTTGTGACACACACACTGTCCAAAGGGGTTTGTGACACACACGTTTTCTAATTGGGTTTGTGACACGCACAACTCCCATGGGTATTTGTGAACACACACGCTGTCCAGTGGAGTTTGTGACACACAAACCGTCCAATGGGGTTTGTGACACACACAGTGTCCACGGGGTTTTGTGATGAAAACTCTGTCCAATGAGGTTTGCGACACACACACTGTCCAATGGGTATTGTGACACACACACACCCTGTCCAATGGGGTTTTTGACACACACACTGTCCAAAGGGGTTTGTGACACACACCTTGTCCAATGGGCTTTGTGACACATACACTTTCCAATGGGATTTGTGACACCACACTCTGTCCAATGGAGCTTGTGACACACACGCTGTCCAATGTGTATTGTGACACACACGCTGTCCAGTTGGTTTTGTGACACACACACGCTATCCAATGGCGTTTGTGAACACGCATACTTTCTAATGGAGTTTGTGACACACACACGGTGTCCAATGGGGTTTGTGACACACACGCTGACCAATTGGGTTTGTTACACACACACTGTCAAACTATGTTTGTGAAACACTTGCTGTCCAATGGGTTTTGTGACACACACACTGACCAGGAGGGTTTGTGACACAAACACGCTGTCCAATGGCGCTTGTGACACACACTGTCCAATGGAGTTCGTGACACACACTCAGTCCCATGGTGTTTGTGACACACACGCTGTCCAATGGTGTTTGTGACACACACTCTCGCCAGTGGGTTTTGTGACCCACACACTGTCTAATAGGATTTGTGACACATACACTCTGTCCAATGGGACTTGAGACACACACGCTGTCCAATGGGGTTTGTGACACAATAGCTGGACAGTGGGTTTTGTGACACACACACTGTCCAATAGGGTTTGTGAAACACACACGCTATACAATGAGGTTTGTGACACATACACTTTCCAATGGGGTTTGTGACACCGCACTCTGTCCAATGGTGCTTGTGACACACACACTGTCCAATAGGGTTTGTGACACACACACGCTATGCAATGGGGTTTGTGACACATGCACTTTCCAATGTGGTTTGTGACACCGCACTCTGTCCAATAGTGCTTGTGACACACACGCTGTTCAATGCGGTTCGTGACACACACGCTGTCCAGTGGATTTTGTGACACACACACTCTGTCCAATGGGCTTGTGACACACACTCGCTGTCCAAAAGTGTTTGTGACACACACACTGTCCAAAGTGGTTTGTGGCACACAGGCTGTCTAATGGGGTTTGTGACACACACGCTGTGCAGTGGGGATTGTGACACACACGCTGTCTAATGGGCTTTGTGACACACACACTCTGTCCAATGGGGCTTGTGACACACATGCTGTCCAATGGGTTTTGTAACACACACACTGTCCAATAGGGTTTGTGACACACACACGCTATCCAAAGGGGTTTGTGAAACATACACTTTCCAATTGGGTTTGTGACATCACACTCTGTCCAATGGTGCTTTTGACACACACGCTGTCCAATGGGGTTTGTGACACACACACTCTGTCCAATGGGCTTGTGACACTCACACGCTGACCAATAGTGTTTGTGACACACACTCTGTCCCATGGGTTTTGTGACACACACACTGTCCAATGGGGATTGTGACACACACACGCTGTCCAATGCGGTTTGTGACAAACACAATATCCAATGGGGTTTGTGACAAGCATACTTTCTAATGGGGTTTGTGACACACACTGTACGAAGGGGTTTGTGACACACATGCTGTCCAAAGGGGTTCGTGACACACAAGCTGTCCAGTGTGTTTTGTGACAGACACACTCTGTCCAATGGGGTTGTGACACACACACGCTGTCCTATAGTGTTTGTGACACACACTCTGTCCCATTGAGTTTGTGACAAAGACACTGTCCAAAGGGGATTGTGTCATACACAATGTCCAATAGGGTTTGTGACACACACATGCTATCCAATGGGGTTTGTGAGACACACGCTGTCCAATAGGGTTCGTGACACACACTCTGTCCCATGGGGTTTGTGACACACACATTGTCCAAAGGGGTTGGTGAGTACACACGTTGTCCAATGGGGTTTGAGGCACGCACACTGTCCATGGGTGTTCGTGACACACACACTGTCCAAAGGGCTTTGTGACACACACACGCTATGCAATGGGGTTTCTGACACATACACTTTCCAATGGGGTTAGTGACACCGCACTCTGTCCAATGGTGCTTGTGACACACACGCTGTTCAATGCGGTTCGTGACACACACGCTGTCCAGTGGGTTTTGTGACACACACACTCTGTCCAATGGGCTTGTGACACACACTCGCTGTCCAAAAGTGTTTGTGACACACACACTGTCCAAAGGGGTTTGTGGCACACAGGCTGTCTAATGGTGTTTGTGACACACACACACTGTCCAATGCGTATTGTTACACACACACGCTGTCCAATGGTGTTTGTGACACACACGCTGTGCAGTGGGGATTGTGACACACACGCTGTCTAATGGGCTTTGTGACACACACACTCTGTCCAATGGGTCTTGTGAAAAACACGCTGTCCAATGGGTTTTGTGAACACACACCCTGTCCAGTGGGGTTTGTGACTCACACACGCTATCGAATGGGGTTTGTGAATACATACACTTTCCAATGGGGTTTGTGACACACACACTCTGTCCAATGGACTTGTGACACACACGCTGTCCAATGGTGTTTGTGACACACACACTGTCCAATGGGAATTGTGACACACACACGCTGTACAATGGGGTTTGTGACACCCACACTGTTCATGGGTGTTTGTGACACACACGCTGTCCAGCGGGTTTTGTGACACACAGACTATCCAATTGGGTTTTGACACTCACGCTGTCTAATGGGGATTGTGACAGACACACGCTGTCCAATGGCGTTTGTGACACCACACTCTGTCCAATGGGTCTTGTGACACACACGCTGTCCAATGGGGTTCGTGACACACATGCTGTTCAATGGGGTTTGTGAGACACATACTGTCGAATAGGGTTTGTGACGCACACACGCTATCCAATGGGGTTTGTGATACACACACTTTCTAATTGTGCTGGCGACACACACACTATCCAATGGGGTTTGTGACACTCACACTCTGTCCAATGGTGCTTGTGACACACACGCTGTCCAGTGGGTTTTGTGACACACACACTCTGTCCAATGGGCTTGTGACACACACGCTGTCCAATGGTGTTTGTGACACACACACTGTCCAATGGGGATTGTGACACACACACGTTTTCCAATGGGGTTTCTGACACACAAACTGTCAAAAGGGTTTATGACACACACACTGTCCAATAGGGTTTGTGACACTCACACGGTCCAAGGGTGTTTGTGACAGACACGCTCTCAAGTGGGTTTTGTGACACACACATTATCAAATGGGGCTTTGACACACACGCTTTCCACTGGGGATTGTGACACACACACTGAAAAGGGGGGTTTGTGACACACACGCTGTCCAATTGGGTTTTGACACACATTCTGTCCAATGGGGTTTGTGAAACAAACTCTGTCCAATGAGGTTTGTGACACACACACTGTCCAATGGGTATTGTGACACACACACCCTGTCCAATGGCGTTTGTGATACACACAGTTTCCAATGGGGATTGTGACACACACGCTGTCCAATGGGCTTTGTGACAAATACACTCTGTCCAATGGGGCTTGTGACACACATGCTGTCCAATGGGTTTTGTAACACACACACTGTCCAATAGGGTTTGTGACACACACACGCTATCCAAAGGGGTTTGTGAAACATACACTTTCCAATGGGGTTTGTGACATCACACTCTGTCCAATGGTGCTTTTGACACACACGCTGTCCAATGGGGTTTGTGACACACACACTCTGTCCAATGGGCTTGTGACACACACACGCTGACCAATAGTGTTTATGACACACACTCTGTCCCATGGGTTTTGTGACACACACACTGTCCAATGGGGATTGTGACAAGCATACTTTCTAATGGGGTTTGTGACACACAATGTACGAAGGGGTGTGTGACACACACGCTGTCCAAAGGGGTTCGTGACACACAAGCTGTCCAGTGTGTTTTGTGACAGACACACTCTGTCCAATGGGCTTGTGACACACACACGCTGTCCTATAGTGTTTGTGACACACACTCTGTCCCATTGAGTTTGTGACAAAGACACTGTCCAAAGAGGATTGTGTCATACACAATGTCCAATAGGGTTTGTGACACACACATGCTATCCAATGGGGTTTGTGACACACACGCTGTCCAATGGGGTTCGTGACACACACTCTGTCCCATGGGGTTTGTGACACACACATTGTCCAATGGGGTTTGAGGCACGCACACTGTCCATGGGTGTTCGTGACACACACACTGTCCAAAGGGCTTTGTGACACACACGATGTCCAATGGGGTTTGTGACACGCACACTGCCCATGGGTGTTTGAGACACACACGCTGTCCAGTGGAGTTTGTGTCACACACGCTGTCCAAAGGGGTTTGTGACACGCACAGTGTCCACGGGGGTTTGTGAAACAAACTCTGTCCAATGAGTTTTGCGAAACACACACTGTACAATGGGTATTGTGACACACACACCCTGTCCACTGGGGTTTCTGACACACACGCGTTTCCAATGGGGATTGTGACACTCGCTGTCCAATGGGCTTTGTGACACACACACACTGTCCAATGGGTATTGTTACACACACACGCTGTCCTATGGGGTTTGTGACACACACGCTGTCTAATGGGGTTTGTGAGACACACACACTGTCCAATGGGGTTTGTGAAAGACACACTCTGTCCAATGGGGTTTGTGACACACACGCTGTCCAATTTCCTTTGTGAACAAATACACTCTGTCCAATTGGGCTTGTGACACACACGCTGTCCAATGGGGTTTATTACACACACGCTTTCCAATGAGGTTTGTGACACACACTCTGTCCGATGGGGTTTGCGACACACACACGCTGTCCAATGTGGCTTGTGACACACACGCTGTCTAATGGGGTTTGTGAAACACACACACTGTCCAGTAGGGTTTGTGACACACACATGCTATCCAAAGGGGTTTGTGACACACATACTTTCTAATGGCGTTTTTGGCACACACAGGCTATCCAATGGGGTTTGTGACACACACTTTCCAATCGGGTTTGTGACACACACACGCTGTCCAATAGTGTTTGTGACACATACACTTTCAAATGGGGTTTGTGACACACACACTCTGTCAAATGGCGCTTGTGACACACACTCTGTCCCATGGGGTTTGTGACACACACACTCTGTCCAATGGGGATTGTGACACACACACACTGTCCAATGGGGTTTGTGGCACGCACACTGTCCATGGGTGTTTGTAACACACACGCTGCCCAATGGTGTTTGTGACACAGACACTGTCCAAAGGGGTTTGTGACACACACGATGTCCAATGCGGTTTGTGACACGCACACTGCCCATGGGTGTTTGAGACACACACGCTGTCCAGTGGAGTTTGTGTCACACACGCTGTCCAAAGGGGTTTGTGACACGCACAGTGTCCACGGGGGTTTGTGAAACAAACTCTGTCCAATGAGTTTTGCGAAACACACACTGTACAATGGGTATTGTGACACACACACCCTGTCCACTGGGGTTTCTGACACACACGCGTTTCCAATGGGGATTGTGACACTCGCTGTCCAATGGGCTTTGTGACACACACACACTGTCCAATGGGTATTGTTACACACACACGCTGTCCTATGGGGTTTGTGACACACACGCTGACCAATTGGGTTTGTTACACATACACTGTCCATTGGTGTTTGCAACACGCCTGCTGTCCAATGGGTTTTGTGACACACACACTGACCAGGAGGGTTTGTGACACACACACGCTATCCAATGGGCTTTGTGACACATACACTTTCCAATGGGGTTTGTGACACACACACACTGTCCACCGGTGCTTGTGACACACATTCTGTCCATTGAGTTTTGTGACACACACACTGTCTAAGGGGGTTTGTGACACACACGCGGTCCAGTGGGATTGATGACACACAAACAGTGTCCAATGGAGATTGTGACACACAGACGCTGTCCAATGCGGTTTATGACACACACGCTGTCCAATAGGGTTTGCGACACACAAACACTGTACAATGGGGACTGTGACACACACACGCTGTCCAATGGGGTTTATGACACACACGCTGTCCAAAGGGGTTGATGACACACAAACACTGAACAATGGGGATTGTGACACACACACGCTGTCCAAAGGTGTTTATGACACACACGCTGTCCAATGGGGTTTGTGACACACACACTGTCCAATGGGTATTGTGATACACACACACTCTCCAATCGTGTTTGTGACACACACACGCTGTCCAATGGGGCTTGTGACACACACGCTGTTCAGTGGGGTTCGTGAACACACACTCTGTCCTGTGGGTTTTGTGACACACACACTCTGTCCAATGGTCTTGTGACACACACGCTGTCCAATGGGTTTCGTTACACACACACTCTGTCCAATGGGTTTTGTGACACAGACACTTTGTAATGGGGTTTGTGACACACACACTTTACAATGAGGTTTGTGACGCACAAACTTTCCAATGGGGTTTGTGACACACACACGCTGTCCCATGGGGTTTGTGACACACACATTGAACAATTGGTTTTCTTACACACACACTGTGCAATGGTGTTTGCGACACGCATGCTGTCCAATGGGTTTTTCGACACACACACTGACCAGCAGGGTTTGTGACACACACATGCTATCCATTGGGGTTTGTGACACATACACTTTCCAATGGGGTTTGTGACACACACACTCTGTTCAATGGCGCTTGTGACACACACGCTGTCCAATGCGTTTTGTGACACAATTTTGTCCCATGGGGTTTGTGACACACACACTGTCCAATGGGGATTGTTACACACACACGCTCTCCAATGGGGTTTGTGACACACGCACTGTCCAATGGGTATTGTTACACACACACGCTCTCCAATGGTGTTTGTGACACACACGCTGTCCAATGGGGTTCGTGAACACACATGCTGTCCAGTGGGTTTTGTGACACACACACTCTGTCCAATGGTCTTGTGACACACACACTGTCCAATAGGGTTTGTGACACACACACTGTTCAATGGGGATTGTGACACACACACGCTGTCCCATGGGGTTTGTGACACACACGCTGACCAATTGGGTTTGTTACACACTCACTCTCCAAAGGGGTTTGTGACACGCACACTCTCCAATGGGTTTTGTGACACACACACTGACCAGGAGGGTTTGTGACATACACTCGCTGTCCAATGGGGTTTGTGACAGACACACTTTCCAATGGTGTTTGTGACACACACTCTGTCAAATGGGTTTTGTGACACACACACACTCTCCAATGGGATTTGTGAAACACATGTTGTCAAATGGGGTTCGTGACACACACACTCTATCAAATAGGTCTTGTGACACACACACATTGTCCAAAGGGGTTTGTGACACACACGCTGTCCAATGGGGATTGTGACACCACACTCTGTCCAATGGTGCTTGTGACACACAAACGCTATCCAATGGGGTTTGTGACACACACGCTGTCCAATGGGGATTGTGACACACACACTCTATCAAATGGGGTTTGTGACACACACACACTGTCCAGTGGGGTTTGTGACACACACGCTGTCCAATGGTTTTTGTGACACCACACACTGTCCAAAGGTGCTTGTGACACACACACGCTATCCAATGGGGTTTTTGACACGCATACATTCTAATGGGGTTTGTGGCACACACACTCTGTCAAAAGGGGATTGTGACACACACGCACTGTCCAATGGGGTATGTGACACACACGCTGCCTAATGGGGACTTGACACAACACTCTGTCCAACGGTGCTTGTGACACACACGCTGTCCAATGGGGTTCGTTACACACACGCTGTACAGTGGGTTTCCTGACACACACACTCTGTCCAATGGGCTTGTGACACACACACGCTGACCAATAGTGTTTGTGACACACACACTGTCCAAAGGGGTTTGTGAAACACATGCTGTCCAATGCGGTTTGTGACACGTACTCTGTCTCATGGGGTTTGCGACACACACACGCTGTCCAATGGGGTTTGTGACACACACGCTGTCCAGTGGGGTTTGTGACACACACACTGAGCAGGAGGGTTTGTGACACACACATGCTGTCCAATGGGGTTTGTGACACACATACTTTCTAATGGGTTTTGTAAACACACACTGACCAGGAGGGTTCGTGACACACACACGCTATCCAATGGGTTTTGTGACACAGACACTGTCCAATGGGGTTTGTGACACACACACTCTGTCCAATGGGGACTGCGACACACACACGCTATCCAATGGGGTTTGTGACACGCATACTTTCCAATGGGTTTTGTGACACACACACTCTATCAAATGGGGTTTGTGACACATACACTTTCCAATGGGGTTTGTGACACACACAGTGTCCACGGGGGTTTGTGACACAAACTCTGTCCAATGAGGTTTGTGACACACATACTGTCCAATGGGTATTGTGACACACACACCCTGTCCAATGGGGTTTGTGACACACACGCTGTCCAGTGGGTTTTGTGACACACACACTGTCCAATAGGGTTTGTGACACACAGACTCTATCAAATTGGCTTTGTGACACACACACACTGTCCAATGGGGTTTGTGACACACACGCTGTCCAATGGGGATTGTGACACCACACTCTGTCCAATGGTGCTTGTGACACACTCACGCTATCCAATGGGTTTTGTGACACGCATACATTCTAATGGGGTTTGTAAAACACACACTCTATCAAATGGGGTTTGTGACACACACACACTGTCCAATGGGGTTTGTGACACATACGCTGTCCAATGGCGATTGTGACACCACACTCTGTCCAACAGTGTTTTTGACACACACGCTGTCCAATGGGGTTCGTGACACACACGCTGTCCAGTGGATTATGTGACACACACACTCTGTCCAACGGGCTTGAGACACAGACGCGCTGACAAATGGTGTTTGTGACACACACTCTGTCCTATGGGGTTTGTGACACACACACGCTGTCCAATGGGGTTTGTGAGACACACGCTGTCCAATGGGGTTTGTGAAACACACACTCTGTCTAATAGGGTTTTTGACACACACATGCGATCCAATGGGGTTTGTGACACACATACTTTCTAATGGGGTTTTTGACCCACACACTCTGTCCAATAACGCTTGTGAACACACACGCTGTTTAATGGGGTTCATGACACACACTCTGTCCAATGGGGTTTGTGACACACACGCTGTCCAATGGGGTTTGTGACACAGACGCTATCCAGAGGGTTTTGTTACACACACAATGTCCAATAGGGTTTGTGAGACACACACGCTATCCAATGGGGTTTGTGACACACACACTCTGTCCAATGGGTCTTGTGACACACTCACACTATTCAATGGTGTTTGTGACACGCACACTTTCTAATGGTGTTTGTGACGCACACACTGTCCAATAGGGTTTGTGACACACACACGCTATCCAATGGGGTTTGTGACACGCACGCTTTCTAATGGGGTTTTGACACACGTACACTTTCCAATGGGCTTTTGTGTCACACAGACTGTCCAATGGGGATTGTGACACACACACGCTGTCCAATAGGGTTTGTGACACACACACGCTATCCAATGGGGTTTGTGACACGCACGCTTTCTAATGGGGTTTGTTACACAAGTACACTTTCCAATGGGCTTTTGTGTCACACAGACTGTCCAATGGGGATTGTGACACACACACGCTGTCCAATTGGGTTTGTGAAACACACGCTGTACAGTGGGGTTTGTGACATACACACGCTATCCAATGGGGTTTGTGACACGCATACATTCTAATGAGGATTGTGACACACACATGCTATCTAATGAGGTTTGTGACACACACACTTTGCAATGGGGTTTGTGACACACACACTTTCCAAAGGGTTTTGTGACACACACGCTAACCAATTGGATTTGTTACACACACACTGTCCAATGGGGTTCGTGACACACACTCGGTCCCATCGGGTTTGTGACACACACAATGTCCAAAGGGGTTTCTGACACAAACGATGTCCAATGGGTTTTGGGACACGCATGCTGTCCATGGGTGTTTGTGAAACACACGCTGTCCAGTGGGCTTTGTGACACACACACTGTCCAAAAGGGTTTGTGACACACACGATGTCCAGTGGGGTTTGAGACAAAAACACTGTCCAATGGGGTTTGTGACACACACATTGTCCATGGGGATTTGTGACACACACGCTCTCCAATGGGGTTTGTGACACACACACTGTCCAATGGGTATTGTTACGCACACACGCTGTCCAATGGTGTTAGTGACACAGACGCTGTCCAATGGGTATTGTTACGCACACACGCTGTCCAATGGTGTTTGTGACACAGACGCTGTCCAATGGGGCTTGTGACACACACGCTATCCAATGGGTTTGTGACACACACGCTGTCCAGTGGGTTTTGTGACACACACACTCTGTCCAATGGGCTTGTGACACACACGCTGTCCAATGGTGTTTGTGACACGCACACTGTCCATGGGTGTTTGTGACAGACACGTTGTCCAGTGGGGTTTGTGACAAACACAGTGTCCAAAAGGGTTTGTGAAACACAGGATGTCCAATGGGGTTTGTGACACGCACACTGTCCATGGGTGTTTGTGACACACACGCTGTCCAGTGGGGTTTGTGACACACACGCCGTCCAATGGGGATTGTGATACACACACTGTCCAATGGGGTTTGTCACACACACACTGTCCAATGGGGTTTGTGACACGCACACTGTCCAATAGCACTTGTGACACACATGCTGTCCAGTGGGGTTTGTGAGACACATATTGTCCAATGGGTACTGTGACACAAACACGTTGTAAAAATGGGGTTTGTGACACACACACTGTCCAGGGGGGTTTGTGACACACACGCTTTTGAATGGGGTTTGTCACACACGCACTCTGTCCAAAGGGGCTTGTGACACACACGCTGTGCAATGGGGTTCATGACACAGACGCTGTCAAGTGGGTTTTGTGACACACACACTGTCCAATAGGGTTTGTGTCACACACACGCTATCGTATGTGTATTGTGACACTTACGCTTTCCAATGGTGTTTGTGACAGACAAACTCTGTCCAATGGGGCTTGTGACACACACTCTGTCCCATGGGGTTTGTGACACACGCAGTTTCCAATGGGATTTGTGACACACATGCTCTCCAATGGGGTTTGTGACACACACGCTGTCCAATGGGGTTTGTGACACACACACTCTGACCAATGGGTTTTGTGACACACACACTGTCCATTGGGGTTTGTCATACACACTCTGTCCAATGGGGATTGTGAAACACACACACTTTCCAGTGAGGTTTGTGACACACACACTGTCCAGTAGTGTATGTGACAGACACGCTGTAAAATGGGGATTGTGACACACACACGCTGTCCAATGGGTTTTCTGACACACACACTGTCCAGGGGAGTTTGTGAAACACAAATGGTATCCAATGGGGTTTGTGACATACACACGCTATCCAATGGGGTTCGTGAAAAGCACGCTCTGTCCAATTGGGCTTGTAACACACACTCTGTCGAAAGGGGATTGTGACACAAACTCTGTCCAATGGGGTTTGTGACACTCACTGTCCAATGGGAATTGAGAGACACACACGCTGTCCAATGGGGTTTGTGACACACACGCTGTCCAGGGGTTTTTGTGACACACAAGCTGTCCAGAGGTGTTTGTGACACACAGACTGTCCAATGGGGTTTCTGAAACACACGCTGTCCAATGGGGATTGTGACACACACACTGTCCAGGGGGGTTTGCGACACACACGCAGTCCAATGAGGATTGTGACACACAGACTGTCCAGGGGCGTTTGTGACACACACACTGTCCTGTGGGGTTTGTGACACATACACTGTCCAAAGGTTTTTTGACACAGACATGCTGCCCAATAGTGTTTGTGACACACACACGCTGTGAAATGGGGTTTGTGACACAAACACTGTCCAGGGGGGTTTGTGACACACACACTGTCCAATGGGGTATGTCACACACACTCTGTCCAACTGTGATTGTGACACACAAACTCTGTACACTGGGGTTTGTGAAACAAACACTGTCCAATGTTTTTTGTGACACAAATGCTGTCCAATGGGTATCGCGACACACACACGCTGTCCAATGGTGATTGTGACACACGCTCTGTCCAGGGGGGGTTGTGACACACATGCTGCCTAATGGGGTTCGTGACACACACACTGTCCAGTAGAGTTTGTAACACACTATCCAATGGGGTTGGTGACACACACACTTTCCAATGCGGTTTGTGACACACACATGCTGTCCAATGGGGTTTGTGACACACACATGCTATCCAAAGGGGTTTGTGATACACATGCTGTCCAATGGGGTTTGTGACACACACACTGTTCAATGGTTTTTGTAACACACACACTGTCCAATAGGGTTTGTGACACAGACAGGCTATCCAATGGGGTGTGTGATACACACGCTGTCCAGCGGGTTTTGCGACACACACACTGTCCAATAGGGTTTGTGACACAGACACGCTATCCAATGGGGTTTGAGACACACACACTCTGTCCAATGGGTATTGTGACACACACATACTGTCCAATGGGGTTTGTGACACACACATGCTATCCAACGGGGTTTGTGATACACATGCTGTCCAATGGGGTTTGTGACACACACGCTGTCCAATTGGGTTTGTGACACACATGCTGTCCAATGGGGATTGTGACACATACACTCTGTCCAATGGTGTCTGTGACAAACACGCAGTGCAGTGGGTTTTGTGACACATACACTTTCCTATGGGCTTTGTGACACACGCTGACCAATTGGGTTTGTTACACATACACTGTCCATTGGTGTTTGCAACACGCCTGCTGTCCAATGGGTTTTGTGACACACACACTGACCAGGAGGGTTTGTGACACACACACGCTATCCAATGGGCTTTGTGACACATACACTTTCCAATGGGGTTTGTGACACACACACACTGTCCACCGGTGCTTGTGACACACATTCTGTCCATTGAGTTTTGTGACACACACACTGTCTAAGGGGGTTTGTGACACACACGCGGTCCAGTGGGATTGATGACACACAAACAGTGTCCAATGGAGATTGTGACACACAGATGCTGTCCAATGCGGTTTATGACACACACGCTGTCCAATAGGGTTTGTGACACACAAACACTCTACAATGGGGACTGTGACACACACACGCTGTCCAATGGGGTTTATGACACACACGCTGTCCAAAGGGGTTGATGACACACAAACACTGAACAATGGGGATTGTGACACACACAAGCTGTCCAAAGGTGTTTATGACACACACGCTGTCCAATGGGGTTTGTGACACACAAACACTGTACAATGGAGATTGTAACACACACGCTCTGTCCAATTGGGTTTATGACACACACGCTGTCCAAGGGGGTTTGTGACACACACACTCTGTCCAATGGGATTTCTGACACACACGCTGTCCAATGGGTATTGTGACACACACGCTATCCAAAGGGGTTTATGACACACACGCTCTCCAATAGGGTTTGTGACACACACACTGTCCAATGAGTATTGTGACACACACACTGTGCAAAGGGGATTGCGTCACACACACGCTGTCCAATGGGGTTTGTGACACACACACTGTCCAAAGGGGTTTGTGAAACACACGCTGTCCAATGGGGTTTGTGACACACACACACTGTCCAATGGGGTTTGTGACACACACTCTATCCCATGGGGATTGTGACACACACACGCTGTCCATTGGGGTTTGTGACACACACACACTGTCCAATGGGGCTTGTGACACACACGCTGTCCAATGGGGTTTGTGACACACACGCTGTCCAGTGGGGTTTGAGACACACACACTGTCCACCTGGGTTTTGACACACACAGTGTACACGGGGGTTTGTGAAACACACGCTGTCCAATGGGTTTTGTGACACACACACTGTCCAATGGGTATTGTTACACACACACACTCTCCAATCGTGTTTGTGACACACACGCTGTCCAATGGGGCTTGTGACACACACGCTGTTCAGTGGGGTTCGTGAACACACACTCTGTCCTGTGGGTTTTGTGACACACACACTCTGTCCAATGGTCTTGTGACACACACGCTGTCCAATGGGTTTCGTTACACACACACTCTGTCCAATGGGGTTTGTGACACAGACACTTTGTAATGGGGTTTGTGACACACACACTTTACAATGAGGTTTGTGACGCACAAACTTTCCAATGGGGTTTGTGACACACACACGCTGTCCCATGGGGTTTGTGACACACACATTGAACAATTGGTTTTCTTACACACACACTGTCCAATGGTGTTTGTGACACGCATGCTGTCCAAAGGGTTTTTCGACACACACACTGACCAGCAGGGTTTGTGACACACACATGCTATCCATTGGGGTTTGTGACACATACACTTTCCTATGGCGTTTGTGACACACACACTCTGTTCAATGGCGCTTGTGACACACACGCTGTCCAATGCGTTTTGTGACACAATTCTGTCCCATGGGGTTTGTGACACACACACTGTCCAATGGGGATTGTGACATACACACGATGTCCATTGGAGTTTGTGACACACATACACTGTCCAATGGGGATTGTGACACACACATGCTGTCCAATGGGGTTTGTGACAAGCACACTATCCATGGGTGTTTGTGACACACACGCTGTCTAATGGGGTTTGTGACACACACACCATCCAATGGTGTTTGTGACACAGACACTCTGTCCAGTGGCGCTTGTGACACACACGCTGTCCAAAGGGGTTCGTGACACACACTCCTTCCAATGGGGATTGTGACACAAACACTGTTCAATGGGGATTGTGACACACACACGCTGTCCCATAGGGTTTGTGACACACACGCTGACCAATTGGGTTTGTTACACACTCACTATCCAATGGGGTTTGTGACACGCACACTCTCCAATGGGTTTTGTGACACACACACTGACCAGAAGGGTTTGTGACATACACTCGCTGTCCAATGGGGTTTGTGACAGACACACTTTCCAATGGTGTTTGTGACACACACTCTGTCAAATGGGTTTTGTGACACACACACGCTCTCCAATGGGATTTGTGACACACATGTTGTCAAATGGGGTTCGTGACACACGCACTGTCCAATGGGTATTGTGACACACACACGCTGTCCAATGGTGTTTGTGACACACACGCTGTCGAATGGGGCTTGCGACACACATGCTGTCCAGTGGGTTTTGTGACACACACACTGTCCAGTAGGGTTTGTGACACACACACACTTTCTAATGGGGTTTATAACACACACGCTATACAATGGATTTTTTAGACACACACACTGTCCAATGGGGATTGTGACATACACACTGTCCAATATGGTTTGTGACACTCACATGCTATCCAATGGGGTTTGTGACACGCACACATTCTAATGGGGTTTGTGAAACACCCACGATATCCAATGGGGTTTGTGACACACACACTTTCCAATGGGCTTTGTGACACTCACACTTTCTAATGGGGTTTGTGACACATACACGGTATCCTATAGGTTTTGTGACACACACACTTTCCAATGGGGTTTGCGGCACACACGCTGACCAATTGGGTTTCTTACACACACACTGTCCAATGGTGTTTGCGACACGCATGCTGTCCAATGGGTTTTGTGACACACACTCTGACTTGGAGGGTTTGTGACACACACACGCTATCCAATGGGGTTTGTGACACATACACTTTGCAATGGGGTTTGTGACACACACACTCTGTCCAATGGGTTTTGTGAATACACACGCTGTCCAATGGGGCTTGTGATACACATGCTGTTCAATGGGGTTTGTGACACACACGCTGTCCGGTGGGTTTTGTGACACACACACTGTGCAATGGGGTTTCTGACACACACACTCTCCAATGGGCTTTGTGACACACAGGCTGACCAATATAGGTTTCTTACACACACACGCTGTCCAATGGGGTTTGTGACACACACACTCTGTCCAATCGTGCTTGTGACACACACGCTGTGCAATGATGTTCGTGACACACACACTATCCAGTGGGTTTTGTGACACGCACACTCTTTCCAATGGGCTTGTGACACACACGCTGTCCAACAGTGTTTGTGACACACACGCTGTCCAATAGTGTTTGTGACACACATTCTGTCCCATGGGGTTTGTGACACACACACTTTCTAATGGGGTTTGTGACACACACACGCTATCCAATGGGGTTTGTGAAACACACGCTGTAAAAAGGTGTTTGTGACACGCATGCTGTCCAATGCGTTTTGTGACACACCCACTGAGCAGGAGGGTTTGTGACACACACACGCTATCCAATGGGGTTTGTGTCACATACACTTTCCAAAGGGGTTTGTGTCACGCACACTCTGTCCAATGGCACTTGTGACACACACACTGTCCAATGGGGATTGTGACACACACACTCTGCCTAATGGGGTTTGTGTCACACACACTATCTAATGGGGTTTGTGACACAAACTCTCTCCAATGGGGTATGTGACACACACACGCTGTCCAATCGTGTTTGTGACACATACGCTCTCCAATGGGGATTGTGACACACACGCTGTCCAATGGGGTTTGTGACACACACACTGTCCAAAGGGGTTTGTGACATACAAGATGTAAAATGGGGTTTGTGACACACACACTGTCCAGTCAAGTTTATGACACACACACTGTCCAATGGGGTTTGTGACACACACAGTGTGCATGGGGTTTCTAAACACACGCTGTCCAATGGGGTTTGTGACACACACACTGTCCATCGGTGTTTGTGACACACACACTGTCCAGTCAATTTTATGACACACACACTGTCCAATGGGGTTTGTGACACACACACTGTCCAATGGGTATTGTTCCACACACACACTGTCCAACGGGGTTCGTGACACTCACTGTGTTCACGGGGGTTTGTGACACACACACTGTCCAATAGGGTTTGTCACACACACATGCTATCCAATGGGTTTTGTGACACACACAATCTCCAATGGGGATTGTGACACACACACGCTCTCCAATGGTGTTTGTGACACACACGCTGTCAAATGGGGTTTGTGACACAGATGCTGTCCAATGGGGATTGTGACCAACACACTGTCCAAAAGGGCTTGTGACACACACACGCTATCCAATGGTGTTTGTGACACGCACACTTTATAATGGGGTTTGTGACACACACACGCTGTCCAATGGGGTTTGTGACACACACGTTGTCCAATGGGGTTTGTGACACGCACACTGTCCGTGGGTGTTTGTGACACACACGCTGTCCAATGGGGATTGTGACACACACATGCTTTCCAATGGGGTTTGTGACACACACACTGTCCAAAGTGGTTTGTGACACACACGCTGTCCAATGGGGTTTGTGACAGGCACACTATCCATGGGTGTTTGTGACACACACACTGACCAATGGGGATTGTGACACACACACGCTGTCCAATGGGGTTTGTGACAAGCACACTATCCATGGGTGTTTGTGACACACACACCATCCAGTGGGGTTTGTGACACAGACACTCTGTCCAGTGGCGCTTGTGACACACACGCTGTCCAAAGGGGTTCGTGACACACAGTCCTTCCAATGGGGATTGTGACACACACACGCTGTCCAATGGGGAGTGTGATAGAAACGCTGTCCAATGGAGTTCGTGACACACACGATCTCCAATGGGGTTTGTGACACGCACACTGTCCATGGGTGTTTCTGACACACACGCTGTCCAATGCGGTTTGTGACACAGATGCTGTCCAATGGGGATTGTTACCTACACACTCTCCAAAAGGGTTTGTGACACGCACAGTTTATAATGGGGTTTGTGACACAAACACTGTCTAGTGTGGTTTGTGACAAACACACTGTCCAATGGGGTTTGTGACACACACCGTGTCCACGGGGGTTTGTGACACAAACACTTTCCAATGGGGTTTGTGACACACACACTGTCCAATGGGGATTGTGATACACACACTGTCCAATGGGGATTGTGACACACACACGCTGTCCAATGGGGATTGTGACACACACATGCTTTCAAATGGGGTTTGAGACACACACATGCTTTCAAATGGGGTTTGTGACACACACACTGACCAATGGGGATTGTGACACACACACGCTGTCCAAAGGGGTTTGTGACACACACACTGTCCAAAGGGGTTTGTGACACACACGCTGTCCAATGGTATTTGTGACACACACTGTCCAATGGGATTTCTGACACACACGCTGTCCAATGGGCTTGGTGACACACACGCTGTCCAATGTGGTTTGTGACACACACACTCTGTCCAATAGGGATTGTGACACACATACGCTATCCAACGGGGTTTGTGACACTCACACTTTCCAATGGGGTTTGTGACACAAACTCTCTCCAATGGGATTTGTGACACACACACTGTCCAATGGGGATTGTGACACACACATGCTGTCCAGTAGGGTTTGTGACACACACGCTGTCCATGGGGATGGAGATACACATGATGTCCAATTGGGTTGGTGACACACACACACTGTCCAATGAGGATTTTGACACACACACTCTGTAAAATGGGGGTTATGACACACACACTTTCCAATGGGGTTTGTGACACACACACTTTCCAGTGGCGCTTGTGACACACACGCTGTCCAATGGGTTTCCTGACACACACGCTGTCCAAAGGGGATTGTGACACACTCGATGTCCAATGGGGTTTGTGACACACACACTCTGTCCAATGGGTTTTGTGACACACACGCTGTCCAATGGGGATTGTGACACACTCGATGTCCAATGGGGTTTGTGACACACACAATCTGTCCAATGGGGTTTGTGACACACACGATGTCCAATGGGGTTCGTGACACAAACGTTGTCCAGTTGTGTTTGTGACACACACACTGTCCAATGGGGTTTGTGACACAAACAGTGTCCACAGGGGTTTGTGACACACACTCTGTCAAATGGGGATTCTGACACACACACTGTCCAGGGGGGTTTGTGACACACACACTGTCCAGTGTGGTTTGTGACACACACACTGTCCAATGGGGATTGTGACACAGACACGCTGTCCAATGGGGTTTATGACACACATGCTGTCCAACGGTGTTTGTGACACACACACACTATCCAATGGGGATTGTGTCACATACGCTATCCAATGGGTTTTGTGACACACACACTCTCGAATGGGGATTTTGACACACACACGCTGTCCCATGGGGTTTGTGACACACACGCTGACGAATTGGTTTTGTTACACACACACTGTCCAATGGTTTTTGTGACACGCATGCTATCTAATGGGTTTTCTGACACACACACTGTCCAATGGGGAATGTGACACACACACTCTGACCAATGGGTCTTTTGGCTCACAAGCTGTCCAATGGGGTTCGTGACACACACATTGTATCCAATGTGTTTTGTGGCACACACATGCTGTCCAATGGGGTTTGTGACATACACACTTTCCAATGGCGCTTGTGACACACACGCTGTCCAATGGGGATTGTGACACACACGCTATCCAATGCGTTTTGTGACACACACACTGTCCAATAGTGTTTGTGACACCCACTCTGTCCAATGGGGTTTCTGACACTACACGCTGTCCAATGGGGTTTGTGACACACACATGCTGTCCAATGGGTTTTGTGACACACACAAACTGTCCAATGGAGTTTGTGACACACACTCTGTCAAACGGGCTTTGTGACACACACAAGCTGTCCAATGGGGTTTGTGACATACACGCTGTCCAATGGGATTTGTGACACACACATGCTGTCCAATGGCATTTGTGACACACACACGCTGTCCAATGGGGTATGTCCCACACACACTGTCTAATGGTGTTTGAGATACACACGCTGTCCAATGGGGTTTGTGACACAAACTCTGTCCAATGGGTATTGTGACACAGACACACTGTTCAATGGGGTTTGTGACACACAGGCTGTCCAATGGGGATTTTGTCATACACACTCTCCAATAGGGTTTGTGACACACACACGCTATCCAATGGGGTTTGTGACACACACACGCTATCCGTTGGGGTTTCTGACACAAAAACTTTCAGCTGCGGTTTGTGAAACACACGCTATCCAATGGGGTTTGTGGCACACAAACTGTCCAATGAGGACTGTGACACACACACACTGTCCAATGGTGTTTGTGACATACACGCTGTCCAATTGGGTTTGTGACACAGACGCTGTCCAATGGGGATTGTGACCTACACACTGTCCAATAGGGTTGGTGACACACACACGTTATCCAGTGGGGTTTGTGAACACGCACTACTTTATAATGGAATTTGTGACACACACACGCTATGCAATGGGATTTGTGGCACACACACTTCCCAATGGGGTTTGTGAAACACACACTGAACAGGAGGGTTTGTGACACACACACGCTGTCCAATGGGGTTTGTGACACACACAAACTGTCCAATGGGGATTGTAACACACACACGCTGTAAAATGGGTGTTATGACACACACGGTGTCCAATGGGGTTTGTCACACACACTCTGTCCAATGTGGTTTGTGACACACACACTCTCCAGTGGGGTTTGTGACACACACACTCTGTCCAATGGGTTTGTGACACAAACGCTGTCCAATAGTGTTTGTGACACACAGCCTGTCCAATGGGGTTTGTGACACACACACTGTCCAAAGGGGTTTATTACACACAAGCTGTCCAATGGCGTTTGTGACACACACACTGACCAGGAGGGTTTGTGACACACACACACTATCCAATGGGGTTTGTGACACATACACTTTGTAATGGGGTTTGTGACACACACGCTCTGTCCAATGGCGCTTGTAGACACACACGTTGTCCAATGGGGTTCGTGACACACACTCTGTCCCATGGGGTTTGTGACACACACACTGTCCAACGGGGTTTGGGACACACACGATGTCCAATGAGGTTTTCGAATTGCACACTATCTATGGGTGTTTCTGACACACACAATGTCCAAAACGGTTTGTGACACACACGATGTCCAATGGGGTTTGTGACACGCACAGTGTCCATCGGTGTTTGTGACACAAACGCTGTCCAATGGGGATTGTGACACACAAGCTGTCCAATGGGGTTTGTGACACACACACTGTCCAATAGGGTTTGTGACACACACGCTATCCAATGGGGTTTGTGAGACACACACTTTCTAATGGGGTTTGTGACACACACGCTATTCAATGGGTTTTGTGACACACACACTGTCCAATGGGGATTTTGACACACACACTTTCAAATGTGATTTGTGACAGTCAGACTTTCTCATGGGGTTTGTGGCACACACACGCTATCCAATGGGGTTTGTCACACGCGTACTGTTTAATGGGTTTTGTGAAACACACACGCTTTCCAATGGGGTTTGTGACACACACACTTTCCAATGGGGTTTGTGACACACACGCTGTCCAATGGGGTTTGTGACACACACGCTGTCCAATGGGCTGTGTCACACACACACACTGTCCAATGGGGTTTGTGACACACACGCTGTCCAATGCGTTTTGTGAAACACACATGCTTTCCAATGGGGTTTGTGACACGCACACTTTCCAATGGGGTTTGTGACACACACACTTTCCAATGGGGATTGTGACACACACACGCTGTCCAATGGTGTTTGTGACACACACGCTGTCCAATGGGGTTTGTGACACAGACGCTGTCCAATGGGGATTGTGACATATACACTGTCCAATAGGGTTTGTGACACACACACACTATCCAATGGGGTTTGTGAGACACACACTTTCCAATGGGGTTTATGACACATACGCTCTGTCCAATGGTGTTTCTGACAGACACACTGTCCAAATGGGTTTGTGACACGCACACTGTCCATGGGTGTTTGTGACACACACGCTGTCCAGTGGGGTTTCTGACATACACACTGTCCAATAGGTTTCGTGACACACACAATCTATCCAATGGGGTTTGTGACACGCACACTTTCCAATGGGGTTTGTGACACACACATGGTGTCCCATGGTGTTTGTGACACACACGCTGATCACAGGGGTTTGTTACACACACAGTGTCCAATGTGGCTTGTGACACACACGCTGACCAATGGGGTGTGTCACACACACACTCTGTCCAATGGGTCTTGGGACACACACGCTGTTCAATAGGCTTTGTGACACACACACGCTATCCAATGGGGTTTGTGACACACACTATATCAAATAGGTTTTGCGACACAAAAACTGTCCAATGGGGATGGTGACACACACACGCTGTCCAATGGGGTTTGTGACACAGACGCTGTCCAATGGGGATTGTGACATACACACTGTCCAATATGGTTTCTGACACACACACTGTCCAAAGTTGTTTGTGACACACACGCTGTCCACTGGGGATTGTGACACACACAGTGTCCACGGGTGTTAGTTACACACACGCTTTCCAATGGGGTTTGTGACACACACACTGTCCAATGGGTATTGATACACACACACACTGTCAAATGGGGTTTGTAACACACATTCTGTCCAGTGGGTTTTGTCACATACAGTCTGTCTAAAGGGGTTTGTGACACACACACTCTGTCCAATGGCGTTTATGTCACACACGTTGTCCAATGGGGTTTGTGAACACACACGGTGTCCAGTGGGGTTTGTGACACACACACTGCCCAAAGGGGTTTGTGACACACGCGCTGTCCAATGGGGATTGTTACACACGCTGTGCAATGAGGTTTGTTACACACAAACTCTGTCCAATGGGTCTTCTGACACACACTGTCCAATAGGGTTTGTGACACACACACGCTATCCAATGGGGTTTGTGACACACAAACTTTCTAATGGGGTTTGTGACGCACACGCTATCCAACAGGTTTTTTGACAAACACATTGTCCAAAGGGGATTGTGACACACACACGCTGTCCAATGGTGTTTGTGACAAAAACGCTGTCCAATGGGGTTTGTGACACAGACGCTCTCCAATGGGGATTGTGACATATATACTGTCCAACAGGGTTTGTGACACACACACACTCTCCAATGGGTTTTGTGAGACACACAGTTTCCAATGAGGTTTGTGACACAGACGTTCTGTCCAATGGGGTTTGTGACACACACGATGTAAAATGGGGTTTGTGACACGCACACTGTCCATGGGTGTTTTTGACACACACGATGTCCAGTGGGGTTTGTGACACACAGACTCTGTACAATGGTGCTTGTGACAGACACGCTGTCCAATGGGGTTTGTGACACACAAGCTGTCCAATGGGGTTTGTGTCACACAAACTCTGTCCAATGGGTCTTTTGACACACACGCTGTCCAATGGATTTCGTGGCACACAAGCTTTCTTATGGGGATTGTGACACACACACGCTGTTCAATGGGGATTGTGGCACACACGCTGTCCAATGGTGCTTGTGACACACACGCTGTCCAATGGGGTTTGTGACACACACAATGTCCAGTGGGTTTTGTGACACACACACTCTGTCCAATGGGCTTGTGACACACACGCTTTTCAAAGGTGTTTGTGACACTCACACTGTCGAATGGAGATTGTGACACACACACGCTGTCCAATGAGGTTTGTGACACACACATTGTCCAATAGGGTTTGTGACACACACACGCTATCCAATGGAGTTTGTGACACATACACTTTCCAATGATGTTTGTGGCACACACACTCTGTCCAATGGTTCTTGTGACACACACACTGTCCAATGGGGTTCATGACACACACTCTGTCCAATGGCCTTGTGACACACACACTCTGTCCAATAGTGTTTGTGACACACACTCTGTCAAATGGTGTTTGTAAAACACACATTGTCCATTGGGGATTGTGACACAGACACATTGTCCAATGGGGTTTGTGACACACACACTGTCCAAAGGGGTATGTGACACACACGCTGTCTAATGGGGATTTTGACACACACACGCTGTCCAAAGGGGTTTGTGACACACACGCTCTCCAATGGTGTTTGTGACACACACCTTGTCCAATGGGGATTGTGACACACACGCTGTCAAATCGGCTTTGTGACACACACACTCTGTTCAATGGGGTTTATGAAACAGAATCTGTCCAATGGGGTTTGTGACACACACGCTGTCCAACGGTGTTTGTGACACACATACTGTCCAAAGGGGATTCTGACACACACGCTGTCAAATGGGAATTGTGAAACACAAATGCTGTCCAATGGGGTTTGTGACACACACGCTGTCTAATGGGCATTGTGACACACACACGCTGTCCATTGGGGTTTGTGACACACACGGTTTCCAATGGGGTTTTGTGACACACAAACTGTCCATGGGTGTTTGTTACACACACGTTCTCCAGTGTGTTTTTTGACACACACACTGTCCAGTTGGGTTTTGACACACACGCTCTCCAATGGGGATTGTGACACACACACGCTGTCCAAAGGTGTTTGTGACACACACGCTGTCCAATTGGGTTTGTGACACATACACTGTCCAATGGGGTTTGTGACACACACGCTGTACAATGGGGATTGTGACACACGGGCTGTCCAATGAGGTTGGTCACACACACTGTCCCATGGGGTTTGTGACACACACACTCTGTCCAATGGGGCTTGTGGCACACACGCTGCTCAATGGAGTTTGTGACACCGCACTCTGTCCAATGATGCTTGTGACACACACGCTGTTCAATGGGGTTCGTGACACACACGCTGTACAATGGGTTTTGTGACACACACACTCTTTCCAAAGGGCTTGTAACACATACACGCTGTCCAATGGGGTTTGTGAAACACACACGCTGTCCAATGGAGTTTTTTACACACACGCTGTACAATGGGGATTGTGACACACACGCTGTCCAATGGGGATTGTGACACACACGCTGTCCAATGGGGTTTGTGACACATACACTGTCCAATGGGGTTTGTGACACACACGCTGTACAATGGGGATTGTGACACACGGGCTGTCCAATGAGGTTGGTCACACACACTGTCCTATGGGGTTTGTGACACACACACTCTGTCCAATGGTGCTTGTGACACACACACTTTGTCCAATGGGCTTGTGACACACACGATATCCAAAGGGTTTGTGACACACACAGTGTCCAATGGGTATTGTGACACACATGCTGTCCAATGGGGTTTGTGACACACACGCTGTCCAGTGGGGATTGTGACACACACGCTGTCCAATGACGTCTGTGACACACACACTGTCTAATGGGGTTTGTGACACACATACACTGTGCAATGGGGATTGTGAAACACACACGCTGTCCAATGGTGTTTGTGACACACACACTCTGTCCAATGGGGTTTGTAACACACACGCTGTCCAATGGGGATTGTGACACACGCGGTGTCCAATGGGGTTCGTCACAGACACGCTGTCCCATGGGGTTTGAGACACACACGCAGACCAATTGGGTTTGGTACACACACACTGCCCAATGGTGTTTGTGACACGCGTGCTGTCCAATTGGTTTTCTGACACACACACTGACTAGGAGGGTTTGTGACACACTCACACTATCCGATGGGGTTTGTGACACATACACTTTCCAATGGTGCTTGTGACACACACGCTGTACAAAGGTGTTCGTGACACACACGCCGTCCAGTGGGTTTTGTGACACACACAGTCTCTTCAAAGGTATTGTGACACACACGCTGTCTAATGATGATTGTGACATGCACACTGTCCTATGGGGATTGTGACACACACCCTGTACTGAGGGGTCTGTGACACACACACTGTCCAAAGGGGTTTGTGACACACACTCTATCCAATGGTGTTTGTGACACACACACTGTACAGTGGGGATTGTGACACACACATGCTGTACAATGGGGTTTGTGACACACACACTGTCCAATCGGTTTTGTAACACACACACTCTGACCAATGGGCTTGTGACACACACGCTGTCCAATGATGTTTGTGACACAAACTCTGTCCAATCCAGTTTGTGACACACACACTTTCCGAAGGGTATTGTGACACACACACGCTGTCCAATGGGGTTTGTGAAACACACGCTGTTCAGTGGATTTTCTGACACACACACTGTCCAATGGGGTTTGTGACACACACACTGTCCAAAAGGGTTTGTGACACACACGATGTCTAATGGAGTTTGTGACACGCACACTGTCCATGGGTGTTTGTGACACACACGCTGTCCAATGGGGTTTGTGACACACACACTCTGTACAATGGCGCTTGTGACACACAGGCTGTCCAATGGGGTTCGTGATACACCCTTGTCCAATGGGTTTTGTGACACACACACTGTCCAATGTTGTTTGTGACACACACATTGTCCGAAGTGGTTTGTGACACACACGATATCCATTGGGGTTTGTGAAAGGCACACTGTCCAAAAGGGTTTGTGACACACACGATGTGCAATGGGGTTTGTGACACGCATACTGTGCATGGGTTTTTGTGACTCACACACTGTTCAATGGGTTTTGTGACACACAAACTGTTAAATATGGTTTGTGACACAGACACACTATCCAATGGGTTTCGTGACACACACACTGTCCAATGGGGATTGTGAAACACATTCGCTGTCCAACGGGGTTTGTGACACACACTCTGTCAAACGGGCTTTGTGACACACACAAGCTGTCCGATGGGGTTTGTGACACACACACGCTGTCCAATGGGGTTTGTGAAACATTCACTTTCCAATGAGGTTTGTGACACAAGCTCTCTGTCCAATGGTGCTTGTGACACTAATGCTGTCCAATGGGGTTTGTGACACAGACGCTGTCCAATGGGGATTGTGACCTACACACTGTCCAATAAGGTTTGTGACACACACACGCTATCAAATGGGGTTTGTGACACGCACACTTTATAATGGGGTTTGTGACACACACGCGCTATCCAAAGGGGTTTGTGACACACACTTTCCAGTGGGGTTTGTGACACACACATACGTTGTCCAATGGGGTTTTGACACACACACTGTCCAAAGGGGTTTGTGACACACAGGATGTCCAATGGGGTTTGTGACACGCACATTGTCCATGGGTGATTGTGACACACACGCTGTCCAGTGGAGTTTGTGACACACAAACTGTCCAATGGGGTTTGTGACACATGCATTGTCCACGGGGGTTTGCGACACAGACGCTGTCCAATGTGTTTTGTGACACACACACTGTCTAATAGGGTTTGTGACACACACACGCTATCCAATGGGGTTTATGACACATACACT
Source organism: Columba guinea (assembly GCA_032206185.1). Lineage (NCBI taxonomy): Eukaryota > Metazoa > Chordata > Aves > Columbiformes > Columbidae > Columba > Columba guinea. Next base: position 682,891 of record JAVLUU010000005.1, read on the forward strand.
TTCCAAAGGGGTTTGTGACACACACAGTCTGTCCAATGGTGCTTGTGACACACACACTGTCCAAAGGGGTTTCTGACACAAACGATGTCCAATTAGGTTCCTGACAACCACACTGTCCATGAGTGTTTGTGAAACACACACTGTCCAATGGGGACTGTGACACACACACGCTGCCCAATGGTGTTTGTGACACACACGCTGTCCAATGGGGTTTGTTACACACACACTCTGTCCAAAGGGGTTTTTGAGACACACGCTGTCCAATGGGGTTTGTTACACAGATGCTCTCAAATGGGGATTGTGACCTACACTCTGTCCAACAGGGTTTGTGACACACACACTCTGTCCAATGATTCTTTTGACACACACACTGTCCAAAGGGGTTTGTGACACACACACTGTCCAGGGGGGTTTGTGACACAAACATTGTCGAATGGCATTCGTGACACACACAGTGTCCACGGGGGTTTATGACACACATGCTGTCCAATGGGCTTTGTGACACACACACTGTCCAATGGGTTTTGTTACACACACACTCTCTCCAATGGGTCTTGTGACACACACTCTGTCCAATGGGGTTCGTTGAGTACATGCTTTAGAGTGGGGTTTGTGACACACACACTGTCCAATGGGGTTTGTGACACACACACGCTGTCCAATGGGGTTTGTTACACACACACTGTCCAAAGGGGTTTGTGACACATACACACTGTCCAATGGGGTTTGTGACACACACACGCTGTCCAATGGGGTTTGTGACACACAAACTGTCCAAAGGAGTTTGTGATACACACGATGTCCAATGGGGTTTGTGACAGGCACACTGTCCAGTGGGGTTTGTGAGACACACACTGTCCAAAAGGTTTTTTGACACGCACGACGTCCAATGGGGTTCGTGACACACACATTCTGCCCAACTGGGTTTATGACACACATGGTGTCCAATGGGGATTGTGACACACACGCTGTCCAATGCGGTTTGTGACACACACGCTGCCCAATGGGGTTTGTGACACACACACTGACCAGGAGGTTTTGAGACACACACACGCTGTCCATTGGGGTTTTTGACACACACACTCTCCAATGGTGTTTGTGACACATACATACTGTACAATGGGGATTGTGACACACACACTTTCCAATAGAGTTTGTGACACACACGCTATCCAATATGATTTGTGAAACACACACTTTCCAATGTGGTTTGTGACACACACGGTGTCCAATGGGGATTGTGACACACACGCTGTCCAATGGGGTTTGTGAAACACACACTCTGTCCGATGGGGTTTGAGACACACACACTGTCCAATGGGGTTTGTGACACACACACTCTGTCCAAAGTTTCTTGTGACACACACACTCTGTCCAATGCGTCTTGTGACACACAAGCTGTCCAATGGGGTTCGTGACACACACGGTGTCCAGTGGGGTTTGTGACACACACGATGTCCAATGCGTTATGTGACACGCACACTGTCCAGAGGGGTTTGCGATACACACACTGTCCAAAAGGGTTTGTGACACACAGAATGTCTAATGGGGTTTCTGACACACACGCTGTGCCATGGGGATTGTGACACACACGCTGTCCAATGGGGATTGTCACACACACGCTGTCCAGAGCTGTTTGTGACACGCACACTGTCCAATGTGTTTGTGACACATACAGTGTCTGCAAGAGTTTGTGACAGACACGCTGTCCAATGGTGTTTGTGACACACACACGCTGTTGAATGGTGTTTGTGACACACACGATGTCCAAAGGGGTTTGTGACAAACACGATGTCCAATGGGGTTTGTGACACGCACACTGCCCAAAGGGGTTTGTGACAAACACGATGTCCAATGGGGTTTGTGACACGCACAATGTCCAGTGGGGTTTTTGAGACACACTCTGTCCAAAAGGGTTTGTGACACACACGATGTCCAAAGGGGTTTGTGACACACACGATGTCCAATGGGGTTTGTGACACATACACACTGTACAATTGTGATTGTGACACACACGCTGTCCAATGGGCTTTGTGACATGCACACTGTCCAGTGGGGTTTGTGAAATACACACTGTGCAATAGGGTTTGTGACACACACACGCTATCCAATAGGGTTTGTGACACACATACTTTCAAAAGGATTTTGTGACATACACGCTATCCAATGGTTTTTGTGACACACACACTGTCTAGTGGGGATTGTGACACAGACAGGCTGTAAAATGATGTTTGTGATACACACGATGTCCAATAGTGTTTGTGACAAACACTCTGTCCCATGGGGTTTGTGACACACACACTGTCCAATGGGGATTGTGACACACACGCTGCCCAATGGGGTTTGTGACACACACACTGTCCAATGGGGATTGTGACACACACATGCTGTACAATGTGCTTTGTGACACACACACTGTCTAAAGGGGTTTTTGACACACACGCTGTCCAACGGGGTTTGTGACACACACACTCTGTCCAAAGGGCTTGTGGGAAACACTCTGTACAATGGGGTTTGTGTCACACACACGCTATCTAATGCGGTTTGTGACACATACACTTTCCAATGGGGTTTGTGAAACACACGCTGTCCAATGGTGTTTGTGACACAAACACTGTCCAAAGGGGTTTGTGACACACACACTGTGCAGTGGGTTTTGTGACACACACACTCTGTCCAATGGTGTCTGTGTCACCCTCGCTGTCCAATGGGGTTTGTGACACATACACTGTAAAATGGGGTTTGTCACACACACTCTGTCCAATGGGGTTTGTGACACACACTCTATCCAATGTGGTTTGACATGCACACTCTGTCCAATGGGGTTTGTGACACACACGCTGTCGAATGGGGATTATGACAAACAAGCTGTACAATGGGATTTGTGCCACTCACACTCTGTCCAAAGGCTTGTGAAAAACGCGCTGTACAATGGGGTTTGTAACACACACACGCTCTCCCGTGCGGTTTGTGACACATACACTTTCCAATGGGGTTTGTGAACACACGCTCTGTCCAATGGGGTTTGTGACACACACGCTGTCCAGTGGGATTTGTGACACACACACTCCCCAATAGTCTTTGAGACGTACAGAGTCTATCCAATGGGGTTTGTGACACATACACTTTTCAATGGGGTTTGTGACACACATACTCTTTCCAATAGGCTTGCGACACACACGCTGTCCAATGGTGTTTGTGACACTCACACTGTCCATGGATGTTTGTGACACACACGCTGTCCAGTGGGTTTTGTCACACACGCACTGTCCAATGGGGTTTTGACACACACGCTGTCCACTTGGGATTGTGACACACACACTGTCCAGGGGGGTTAGTGACACACACGATCTCCAATGGGGTTTGTGACACACACTCTCTCCAATGGGGTTTGTCACACACACTCTGTCCAATGGGGTTTCTGACACACACACTGTAAAATGGGGATTGTGACCAACACGCTGTACAATGACGTTTGTGACACACACACTCTGCCCAAAGGGCTTGTGACAAACACGCTGTACAATGGGGTTTGTGACACAAACTCTCTCCAAATGGGTTTGTGACACGCACATTGTCCAATGGATATTGTGACACACACGCTGTCCACTTGTGATTGTGACACACACACTGAGAAAGAGGTTTTTTACACACACACGCTTTCCAACGGGGTTTGTGACACACACACTGTCCAATGGTGTTTGTGACACACACGCTGTCCAATGGGGTTTGTGAAACAAACTCTGTCCAATGGGGTTTCTGACACACACACTGTCGAAAGGGTATTGTGAAGCACACACGCTGTCCAAAGAGGTTTGTTACACACACGCTGTCCAATGGGGTTTCTGACACACTTGCTGTCCAGTGGGTTTTGTGATACACACACTCTCCAATAGGCTTTGTGACACACACACATGCTATCCAATGGCTTTTGTGACACATACACTTTCCAATGGTGCTTGTGACACACACGCTCTCCAATGGGGTTCGTGACACACACGCAGTCTAGTGGGTTTCGTGATACACGCACTCTGTCCAATAGGCTTGTGTCACACACGCTGTCCAATGGTGTTTGTGACACACACACGGTCCAATGGGGATTGTGACACACACACGCTGTCCAATGGGGTTTGTGAAACACACACTGTCCAATGGGGTTCATGACACAAATTCTGTCCAATGGGGTTTGTGACACACACACTCTGTTCAATGTGGATTTTGATACACACGCTGTCCAATGGAGTTTGTGACACACACACTGACCAGGAGGTTTGTGACACACACACGCTGTCCAAAGAGGTTTATTACACACATGCTGTCCAATGGGGTTTGTGACATACATGCTGTCCAGTGGGTTTTGTGACTACACACACTCTCCAATTGGCTTTGTGACACACACACATGCTATCCAATGGGGTTTGTGACACATACACTTTCCAATAGTGCTTGTGACACACACGCTGTCCAATGGGGTTCGTGACACACACGCTGTCGAGTGGGTTTTGTGACACACGCACTCTGTCCAATAGGCTTGTGACACACACGCTGTCCAATGGTGTTTGTGACACACACACGCTGGCCTATGGGTTTTGTGACACACACTCTCTCCAATGGGGTTTATCACACACACTCTATCCAATGGGGTTTGTGACAGACACACTGTACAATGGGGTTTGTGACACACACACTCTGTCCAATAGGCTTGTGACACACACACCCTGACCAATAGTGTTTGTGACACACACTCTGCCCCATGGGGTATGTGACTCACACACTGTCCAAAGGGGATTGCGACACACACTCTGTCCCATGGGGTTTTCGACACACACACGCTGTCCAATGGGGTTTGTGACACACAGGCTGTCCAATGGGGTTTGTGAAACACACACTCTGTCCAATAGGGTTTGTGACACACACACGCTATCCAATGGGGTTTGTGACACACATACACGCTGTCCAATGGGGTTTGTGAAACACACACTCTGTCCAATAGGGTTTGTGACACACACACGCTATCCAATGGGGTTTGTGACACACATACTTTCTGGTGGGGTTTTTGACACACACACGCTATCCAATGGGGTTTGTGACACATACAGTTTCCAATGGCGCTTGTGACACACACGCTGTCCAATGGGGTTCGTGACACACACTCTGTCCCATGCGGTTTGTGACACACACACTCTGTCCAATCGGGATTGTGACACAAACACGCTGTCTAATGGGGTTTGTGACACACACACTGTCCAAAGGGGTTTGTGACACACAGGATGTCCAATGGGGTTTGTGACAAGCACTACTGTCCAGTGGGTATTGTGACACACACACCCTATCCAATGGGGTTTGTGACACACACGCTGTCCAATTGGGATTGTGACACACTCGCTGTCCAATGGGCTTTGTGACAAATACACTCTGTCCAATGGGGCTTGTGACACACACGCTGTCCAATGGGGTATGTGACTCACACACTGTCCAATGGGGATTGCGACACACACTCTGTCCCATGGGGTTTTCGACACACACACGCTGTCCAATGGGGTTTGTGACACACACGCTGTCCAATGGGGTTTGTGAAACACTCACTCTGTCCAATAAGGTTTGTGACACACACACGCTATCCAATGGGGTTTGTGACACACATACACGCTGTCCAATGAGGTTTGTGAAACACACACCCTGACCAATAGTGTTTGTGACACATACTCTGCCCCATGGGGTATGTGACTCACACACTGTCCAATGGGGATTGCGACACACACTCTGTCCCATGGGGTTTTCGACACACACACGCTGTCCAATGGGGTTTGTGACACACACGCTGTCCAATGGGGTGTTTGTGAAACACACACTCTGTCCAATAGGTTTTGTGACACACACACGCTATCCAATGGGGTTTGTGACACACATATACACTGTCCAATGGGGTTTGTGACACACATACTTTCTAGTGGGGTTTTTGACACACACACGCTATCCAATAGGGTTTGTGACACATATAGTTTCCAATGGCGCTTGTGACACACACGCTGTCCAATGGGGTTCGCGACACACACTCTGTCCCATGTGGTTTGTGACACACACACTCTGTCCATTCGGGATTGTGACACAAACACGCTGTCTAATGGGGTTTGTGACACACATATTGTCCAAAGGGGTTTGTGAGACACACGATGTCCAATGGGGTTTGTGACAAGCACTACTGTCCAATGGGTATTGTGACACACACACCCTATCCAATGGGGTTTGTGACACACACGCTGTCCAATTGGGATTGTGACACACACGCTGTCCAATGGGCTTTGTGACACATACACTCTGTCCAATGGGGTTTGTGACACACACGCTGTCCAATGGGGTTTGTGACACACACGCTATCCAGTGGATTTTGTGACACACACACTGTCCAATAGGGCTTGTGACACACACACGCTATCCAACGGGGTTTGTGACACATCCACTTTCCAATGGGGTTTGTGACACCACACTCTGTCCAATGGTGCTTGTGACACACACGCTGTCCAATTGGGATTGTGACACACACGCTGTCCAATGGGCTTTGTGACACACACACACTGTCCAATGGGTTTTGTGACACCTACGCTGTCCAATGGCGATTGTGACACCACACTCTGTCCAACGGTGCTTTTGACACACACGCTGTCCAATGGGGTTCGTGACACACACGCTGTCCAGTGGGCTTTGTGACACACACACTATCCAATGGGTTTTGTGACACACACGCTGTCCAATAGAGTTTGTGACACACACACTCTATCAAATGGGGTTTGTGACACACGCACACTGTCCAATGGGGTTTGTGACACACACGCTGTCCATTCGTTTTTGTGACACCACACACTGTCCAATGGGGTTTTTGACACACACGCTGTCTAATGGGGATTGTGACACAACACTCTGTCCAACGGTGCTTGTGACACACACGCTGTCCAATGGGGTTCATTACACACACGCTGTCCAGTGGCTTTTGTGACACACACACTCTGTCCAATGGGGATTGTGTCACACACACGCTGACCAATAGTGTTTGTGACACACACTCTGTCCCATGTGGTTTGTGACACACACACTGTCCAAAGGGGTTTGTGAAACACACGCTGTCTAATGGGGTGTGTGACACACACACGCTGTCCAATGGGGTTTGTGACACGCATACTTTCTAATGGGGTTTGTGACACACACACTCTATCACATGGGGTTTCTGACACACACACACTGTCCAATGGGGTTTGTGACACACACTCTGTCCAATGGGGTTCGTGACACACACACGCTGACCAATGGGGTTTCTGACACGCATACTTTCTAATGGGGTTTGTGACACACACACTCTATCACATGGGGTTCCTGACACACACACACTGTCCAATGGGGTTTGTGACACACACTCTGTCCAATGGGGTTTGTAACACACGCACTGTCCAAAGGGGTTTGTGACACACACGCTGTCTAATGGGGTTTGTGACACACACACACTGTCCAATGGGGATTGTGACACACACTCTGTCAAATGAGGTTTGGGACACACATACTTTCTAATGGGTTTTTGACACACACACGCTATCCAATGCGGTTTGTGACACATACATTCCAATGGGGTTATTGACACACACACGCTGTCCAAAGGGGTTTGTGACACACACGCTGTCCAATGGGGTTCGAGACACACACGCTGTCCAGTGGGTTTTGTGAAACACACACACTCTTTCCAATAGGCTTGTGACACACACACCCTGACCAATAGTGTTTGTGACACACACTCTGCCCCATGTGGTATGTGACACACACACTGTCCAATGGGGATTGCGACACACACACGCTGTCCAATTGGGTTTATTACACACACGCTGTCCAATGGGGTTTGTGACACACACTCTGTCCCATGGGGTTTTCGACACACACAGGCTGTCCAATGGGGTTTGTGACACACACGCTGTCCAATGGGGTTTGTGAAACACACACTCTGTCCAATAGAGTTTGTGACACACACACGCTATCTAATGGGGTTTGTGACACACATACTTTCCAGTGGGGTTTTTGACACACACACTGTCCAATGGGGTTTGTGACACATACGCTGTCCAATGGCGATTGTGACACCACACTCTGTCCAACGGTGCTTTTGACACACACGCTGTCCAATGGGGTTCGTGACACACACGCTGTCCTGTGGGCTTTGTGATAAATACACTCTGTACAATGGGGCTTGTGACACACACACTGTCCAATGGCGTTTGTGACACACACGCTATCCAATGGGTTTTGTGACACACACACTGTCCAATAGGGTTTGTGACACACACACTCTATCAAATGGGGTTTGTGACACACGCACACTGTCCAATGGGGTTTGTGACACACACTCTGTCCAATGGTTTTTGTGACACCATACACTGTCCAATGGGGTTTTTGACACACACGCTGTCTAATGGGGATTGTGACACACACACGCTGACCAATAGTGTTTGTGACACACACTCTGTCCCATGGGGTTTGTGACACACACACTGTCCCAAGGGGTTTGTGAAACACACGCTGTCTAATGGGGTTTGTGACACACACACGCTGTCCAATGGGGTTTGTGACACGCATACTTTCTAATGGGGTTTGTGACACACACACTCTGTCACATGGGGTTTCTGACACACACACACTGTCCAATGGGGTTTGTGACACACACTCTGTCCAATGGGGTTCGTGACACACCCGCTGCCCAGTGGGTTTTGTGACACACACACTCTGTCCAATGGTCTTGTGACACACACACGCTGACCAATGGTGTTTGTGACACGCATACTTTCTAATGGGGTTTGTGACACACACACTCTATCACATGGGGTTTGTGACACACACACGCTGTCCAATGGGCATTGTGACACACACACGCTGTCCAATGGGGTTTATTACACACACGCTGTCCAATTGGGTTTGTGACACGTACTATGTCCCATGGGGTTTGCGACACACACACGCTGTCCAATGGGGTTCGTGACACACACTCTGTAGCATGGGGATTCACAGAATCACAGAATCGACTGGGTTGGAAAAGACCTCAGAGATCATCGAGTCCAACCCTTGGCCCAACTCTAGTCCATTTACTAGATCATGGCACTAATTGCCATGTCCAATCTCAGTTTAAAAACCTCCAGGGACGGCGAGTCCACTACCTCCCTGGGCAGGCCATTCCAATGCCTGACCACTCTCTCTGTAAAGAATTTCTTTCTAATATCCAGCCTAAATTTCCCCTGGTAGAGTTTAAGCCCATGCCCCCCTGTCCTGTTGCTAACTGCCTGGGAGAAGCGACCAATCCCCACCTGGCTATAACTTCCCTTCAGGTAGTTATAGAGAGTGATGAGGTCACCTCTAAGCCTCCTCTTCTCTAGACTAAACAACCCCAGCTCCCTCAGCCTCTCCTCATAGGTCTTATGTTCGAGTCCTTTCACCGGTCGTGTTGCTCTTCTCTGGACCCGCTCCAGCACTTCAATGTCTTTCCTGAACTGAGGGGCCCAGAACTGAACACAATACTCCAGGTGTGGCCTCACCAATGCAGAGTACAGGGGAAGGATCACTTCCCTTGTCCTGCTGACCACGCTATTTTTGATACAGGACAGGATACCATTGGCCTTCTTGGCCACCTGGGCACACTGATGGCTCATGTTGAGCTTCCTATCAATTAGTACTCCCAGGTCCCTTTCTGTCTGACTGCTCTCCAGCCACTCTGCGCCCAGCCTGTAGCGCTGCAGGGGGTTGTTGTGACCAAAGTGCAGCACCCGGCATTTGGCCTTATTGAACTTCATCCCATTGGAATCAGCCCATTTTTCCAGTCTATCCAGATCCCTCTGCAAGGCCCTCCTGCCTTCCAGCAGGTCGACACTCCCTCCCAACTTGGTGACACACACACGCTGTCCAATGGGGTTTTTGACACACACACTGTCCAAAGGGGTTTGTGACACACACGTTGTCGAATGAGGTTTGTGGCACGCACACTGTCCAAAGGGGTTTGTGACACGCAAGATGTCCAATGGGGTTTGTGACACGCACACTGTCCATGGGTTTATGTGACACACATGCTGTCCAATGGTGTTTGTGACACACACACTGTCCAAAGGGGTTTGTGACACGCACACTGTCCATGGGTGTTTGTGACACACAAGCTGTCCAGTGGAGTTTGTGACACACACGCTGTCCAATTGGGTTTGTGACACACACAGTGTCCACGGGGGTTTGTGACTCAAACTCTGTCCAATGAGGTTTGTGACACACACACTGTCCAATGGGTATTGTGACACACACACCCTGTCCAATGGGGATTGTGACACACACGCTATCCAATGGGCTTTGTGACAAATACACTGTCCAATGGGGCTTGTGACACACACGCTCTCCAATGGGGTTTGTGACACACACACTGTCCAATAGGGTTCGTGACACACCCATGCTATCCATTGGGGTTTGTGACACCACACTCTGTCCAGTGGTGCTTCTGACACACACACGCTGTCCTATAGTGTTTGTGACACACACTCTGTCCCATTGGGTTTGTGACAAAGACGCTGTCCAATGGGGATTGTATCATACACACTGTCCAATAGGGTTTGTGACACACACTTGCTATCCAATGGGGTTTGTGACACGCACACTTTCTAATGGGGTTTGTGACACACACACTCTGTCCAATGGCGTTTGTGACACACACGCTGTCCCATGGCTTTTCTGAAACACAAAGTCTGTCCAATGGCGCTTGTGACACACACACGCTGTCCAATGGGGTTTGTGACACACACGTTGTCCAATTGGGTTTGTGGAACGCTCACTTTCCATGGGTGTTTGTGACACACATGATGCCCAATGGTGTTTGTGACACACACACTGTCCAAAGGGGTTTGTGACACACACGAAGTCCAATGGGGTTTGTGACACGCACACTGTCCATGGGTGTTTGTGACACACACGCTGTCCAGTGGAGTTTGTGACACACACACTCTGTCCAATGGTGCTTGTGACACACACGCTGTCCAATGGGGTTCGTGACACACACTCTGTCCCATGGGGTTTGTGACACACACATTGTCCAAAGGGGTTTGTGACACACACGGTGTCCAATGGGGTTTGTGTCACACACACTGTCCAATGGGCTTTGTGACACACACAGTGTCCACAGGAGTTTGTGACACAAACTCTGTCCAATGAGGTTTGTGACACACACAAGGTCCAATGGGGCTTGTGACACACACGATGTCCAAAGGGGTTTGTGACACACACGCTATCCAGTGGGTTTTATGACACACACTCTGTCCAATGCCGCTTGTAACACACACGCTGTCCAATGGGGTTCGTGACACACACTCTGTCCCATGGGGTTTGTGACACACACACTCTGTCCAATGGGGATTGTGACACACACACGCTGTCCAATGGGGTTTATCACACACACGCTGTTCAATGGGGTTTGTGACACACACTCTGTCCCATGGGGTTTGTGACACACACACTCTGTCCAATGGGGATTGTGACACACACACGCTGTCCAATGGGGTTTATCACACACACGCTGTCCAATGGGGTTTGCGACACACACGCTGTCTAGTGGGTTTTGTGACACACACACTCTGTCCAATGGGGATTGTGACACACATACCTTCTAATGGGGTTTTTGACACACACACGCTATCCAATGCGGTTTGTGACACACACTTTCCAATGGGGTTTGTGACACACACACGCTGCCCAATGGTGTAATACGCATGACGTCCAATGTGTTTTGTAAACACACACTGAACAGGAGGGTTTTTGACACACACACGCTCTCCAATGGGGTTTGTGAAACACACACTCTGTTCAATAGGGTTTGTGACACACACATGCTATACAATGGGGTTTGTGACACACATCCTTTCTAATGGGGCTTGTGACACACACGCTGTCCAATGGCATTTGTGACACACATGCTATCCAGTGGGTTTTGTGACACACACACTGTCCAATAGGGTTTGTGACACAAACACTCTATCAAATGGGGTTTCTGACACACACACACTGTCCAATGGAGTTTGTGATACACACGATGGCCAGTGGGGATTGTGACACCACACACTGTCCAATGGGGTTTTTGACACGCATACATGCTAATGGGGTTTGTGACACACACACTCTATCAAATGGGGATTGTGACACACACACACTGTCCAATGGCTATGTGACACACATGCTGTCTAATGGGGATTGTGACACAACAGTCTGTCCAACAGTGCTTGTGACACACAAGCGGTCCAATGGGGTTCGTTACACACACGCTGTCCAGTGGGTTTTGTGACACACACACTCTGTCCAATGGGCTTGTGACACACACACACTGACCAATAGTGTTTGTGACACACACTCTGTCCCATGGGGTTTGTGACAAAAACACTGTCCAATGGGGATTGTGACACACACACACTGTCAAAAGGCGTTTGTGACACACACGCTGTCTAATGGGTTTTGTGACACACACACACTGTCCAATGGGGATTGTGACACACACACGCTGTCCAATGGGGTTTATTACACACACGCTATCCAATGGGGTTTGTGACACACACTTTCCAATCGGGTTTGTGACACACATACGCTGTCCAATCGTGTTTGTGACACGCATGCTGTCCAATGGGTTTTGTGACACACACACTGACCAGGAGTGTTCGTGACACACACACTCTATCCAATGGGGTTTGTGACAAAACACTGTCCAATGCGGTTTGTGACACACACACTCTGTCCAATGGGGACTGCGATACACACACGCTATCCAATGGGGTTTGCGACACGCATACTTTCTAATGGGGTTTGTGACACACACGCTATCCAATGGGGTTTGCGACACACACACTGTCCAAAGGGGATTGTGACACACACACGCTGTCCAATGGGGTTTGTGACACACACAGTGTCCAAAGGGGTTTGTGACACACACGCTGTCCAGTGGGGTTTGTGACACACACACACTCTCCAATGGGGTTTGTGACACACACTCTGTAAAATGGTGCTTGTGACACACACGCTGTCCAATGGGGTTCGTGACACATACTCTGTCCAATGGGCTTGTGACACACACACGATATCCAATATCGTTTGTGACACACACTCTGTTCATGGGGTTTGTGACACAACCACTGTGCAATGGGTATTGTGACACAGACACGCTGTCCAATGGGGTTTGTGACACACACACTGTCCAATGGGGTTTGTGATATACACTCTGTCCCATGGGATTTGTGACACACACACGCTATCCAATGGTGTTTATGACACACACGCTGTCCAATGGGGTTTGCGACACACACACTCTGTCCAATAGGGTTTGTGACACACACATGCTATCCAATGGGTTTTGTGACACACATAGTTTCTTATGAGGTTTTTGACAAACACGATATCCAATGGGGTTTTTGACTCACACTTTCCAATGGGGTTTGTGACACACACGCTGTCCAGTGGGTTCTGTGACACACACACTGTCCAATAGGGTTTGTGACACAGACACGCTATCCAATGGGGTTTGAGACACACACACTCTGTCCAATGGGTATTGTGACACACACACGCTGTCCAATGGGGTTTGTGACACACATGCAGTCCAATGGGGATTGTGACACATACACTCTGTCCAATGGGGTCTGTGACACACACGCAGTGCAGTGGGTTTTGTGACACATACACTTTCCAATGGGCTTTGTGACACACACGCTGACCAATTGGGTTTGTTACACACACACTGTCCAATGGTGTTTGCAACACGCCTGCTGTCCAATGGGTTTTGTGACACACACACTGACCAGGAGGGTTTGTGACACACACACGCTATCCAAAGGGCTTGGTGACACATACACTTTCCAATGGGGTTTGTGACACACACACTCTGTCCACTGGTGCTTGTGACACACATTCTGTCCATTGGGTTTTGTGACACACACACTGTCCAAGGGGGTTTGTGACACACACACGCTGTCCAATGCGGTTTATGACACGCACGCTGTCTAATAGGGTTTGTGACACACAAACACTGTACAATGGGGACTGTGACACACACACACTGTCCAATGGGGTTTGTTACACACACACTTTCCAATAGGGTTTGTGACACATACACTTTCCAAAGGGGTTTGTGACACACACATACTATCCAATGGGTTTTGTGACACATACACTTTCCAATGGTGTTTGTGACACACACGCTGTCCAATGAGTTTTGTGACACACACACTGACCAGGAGGGTTTGTGACATACACTCGCTGTCCAATAGGGTTTGTGACACACACACTTTCCAATGGTGTTTGTGACACTCACGCTGTCCAATGAGTTTTGTGACACACACACTGACCAGGAGGGTTTGTGACATACACTCGCTGTCCAATAGGGTTTGTGACACACACACTTTCCAATGGTGTTTGTGACACACACTCTGTCAAATGGGGTTTGTCACACACACGCTCTCCAATGGGATTTGTGACACACATGTTGTCCAATGGGGTTCCTGACACACGCACTGTCCAATGGGTATTGTGACACACACACGCTGTCCAATGGTGTTTGTGATACACACGGTGTCGAATGGGGCTTGCGACACACATGCTCTCCAGTGCGTTTTGAGACACTCACACTCTGTACAATAGGGTTTGTGACACACACAAGCTATCCAATGGGTTTTGTGACACATACAATTTCCAAAGGCGTTTCTGACACACACGCTCTGCCAAATGGTGCTTGTGACACACACACACTTTCTAATGGGGTTTATAACACACACGCTATACAATAGATTTTTTGACACACACACTGTCCAATGGGGATTGTGACATACACACTGTCCAATAGGGTTTGTGACACAAACATACTATCCAATGCGGTTTGTGACACAAACACGGTATCCAATGGGGTTTGTGACACACACACTTTCCAATAGATTTTGTGACACACTCTGTCCCATGGGGTTTGTTACACACACGCTGACCAATTGGGTTTCTTACACAAACACTGTCCAATGGTGTTTGCGACACGCATGCTGTCCAAAGGGTTTTGTGACACGCACACTGACCACGAGGGTTTGTGACACACACGCGCTATCCAATGGCGCTTGTGACACACACGCTGTCCAATGGGTATTGGTACACACACACGCTGTCCTATGTTGCTTGTGACACACACGCTGTCCAATGGGTTTTGTAACACAGAAACACTGTCCAATGGGGTTTGTGACACACACACGCTGTCCAATGGGGTTTATGAGACACACGCTGTCCAATGGGGTTTGTGACACACACACTCTGTCCAATGGGGTTTGTGACACACACTCTGTCCATTGCGGATTGTGACACACACGATTTCCAATGGGGTTTGTGACACAGATGCTGTCCAATGGGGTTTGAGACCCAAAAAAACTCTCCAATGGGGATTGTGAGACACACTCACTGTCCAATGGGGTTCGTGACACACACACGCACTGTCCAATGGGGATTGTGACACACACACGCATCCAATGGGGTTTGTGAAACACACACTGTCCAAAGGGGTTTGTGACACACATGATGTCCAGTGCGGTTTGTGACACGCACACTATCCATGGGTGTTTGTGA
This sequence comes from Columba guinea, assembly GCA_032206185.1. Lineage (NCBI taxonomy): Eukaryota > Metazoa > Chordata > Aves > Columbiformes > Columbidae > Columba > Columba guinea. The sequence goes on from JAVLUU010000005.1 coordinate 698,524, forward strand.
CACACACGCTGTTCAGCGGGGTTTGTGAGATGCACACTGTCCAAAAGGATTTGTGACACACACGATGTCCAATGGGGTTTATGACACACACGCTGTCCAATGGGGTTTGTGACACACACACTGTCCCATAGGGTTTGTGACACACACGCTGTCCAGTGGGTTTGTGACACACAAACTGTCCAATGGTGTTTGTGACTCACACTCTGTCAAATGGGGTTTGTGACACACACACGCTGCCAATGGTGTATGTGACACACACGCTGTGGAATGGGGTTTGTGACAGAAATTCTGTCCAATGGGGTTTGTGACACACACACTGTCCAATGCATATTGTGACACACACATGCTGTCCAATGTGGTTTGTGACACACACGCTGTCCAACGTGGTTTGTGACACAGACGCTATCCAATGTGTTTGTGACACATACACTTTTCAATGGGGTTTGTGACACCACACTCTCTCCAATGGTGCTTGTGACACACACGCTGTCCAATGGGGTTCGTGACACACACGCTGTCCAGTGGGTTTTGTGACACACACACTCTGTCCAATGGGCTTGTGACACGCACGCTGTCCAATAGTGTTTGTGACAAACACTCTGTCCCATGGGGTTTGTGACACACGCACTGGCCAGTGGGGATTGTGACATATACACGCTGTCCAATGGGGTTTGTGACACACACGCTGTCCAATGGGGTTCGTGACACACAAACACTGTCCAATGGGGATTGTGACATACATACTCTGTCCAATGGTTTTCGTGACACACAAGCTGTCACTTGAGTTTTGTGACACACACACTCTGTCCAAAGGGTATTGTGACACACAAACGCTCTCCAATGGGTTTTATGACACGCACACTGTCCAATAGGGTTTATGACACACACACCCAGTCCAATGGTTTTTTCACACACACCTGTCCAATGGGGATTGTGACACACACGCTGTCCAATGGGGATCGTGACACACACACTCTGTCCAATAGCTCTTGTGACACAGAAGCTGTCCAATGGGGTTCCTGACACTCACGCTGTCCAGTGGGGTTTGTGACACACGCAGTGTCCAATAGGGTTTGTGACATCACACACGCTATCCAAAGGGGTTTTTGACACACAGTCTTTCTAATGGGGTTTGTGACACACACACGGTCCAATGGCATTCGTGACACACACATTGTCCACGGTCGTTTGTGAGACACACAATGTCCAAAAGGTTTTGTGACACACACGATGTCCAATGGGGTTTGTGACACACACACTGTCCATGGGTGTTTGTTTCACACTCGCTATCCAGTGGGGTTTGTGACACACACACTGTCCAATGGGGTTTGTGACACACACAGTGTTCACGGGGGTTTGTGACACACACGCTGTACAATGGGTTTTGTGACACACACACTGTCCTATGGGTATTGTTACACACACACGCTGTCCAATGGTGTTTGTGACACACACGCTGTCCAATGGGCTTTGTGACAAACAGACTCTGTACAATGGGTCTTGTGAAAACCACGCTGTCCAATGGGTTTTGTGAACACACACGCTATCCAATGGGGATTGTGACACAGACACGCTGTCCAATGGGGCTTGAGACACTCACACTGTCCAGGGGGGTTTTTGACACACACACTATCCAATGGCCTTCGTGACACACACAGTGTCCACGGGGGTTTGTGACACACACGCTATCCAATGGGTTTGTGACACACACACAAATTGTCCAATGGGGATTGTGACACACACACGCTGCCCAACGATGTTTGTGACACAAACGCTATCCAATGGGTTTTGTGACACAGATGCTGTCCAATGGGGATTGTGACCTACACTCTGTCCAATAGGGTTTGTGACACACACATGCTATCCAATGGGGTTTGTGACACACATACTTTCTAATAGGGTTTTTGACACACACACGCTATCCAATGGGGTTTGTGACACATACACTTTCCAACTGGGTTAGTGAGACACACACTCTGTCCAATGGCGCTTGTGACACACACGCTGTCAAATGGCGTTTGTGACACACACTTAGTCCCATGGGGTTTGTGACACACACACTGTCCAATGGGGTTTGTGACACACACACTCTTTCCAACGGGGTTTGTGATGCACACGCTGTCCAATAGGGATTGGAACACACACGCTGTCCAATGGGGATTGTTACACACACACTCTGTCCAATAGGTCTTGTGACACACAAGCTGTCCAATGGGTTTCGAGACACACACTCTGTCCAATGGCGCTTGTGATACACTCGCTGTCCAATGGGGTTCATGACACACACTCTGTACCATGGGGATTGTGACACACACACGCTGTCTAATGGGGTCTCTGAACACACACTCTGTTCAGTGAGTTTTGTGACACACATACTATCCAATAGGGTTTGTGTCACACACACGCTATCCAATGGGTTTTGTGACAAATACACTTTCCAAAAGGGTTTTTGATACACACACTCTGTCCAATGGTGGTTGTGACACACACGCGTTCCAATGGGGTTCGTGACACACACGCTATCCAGTGGGGCTTGTGACACTCACACTGTCCATGGGTGTTTGTGACACTCACACTTTCCAGGGGGTATGTGACACACACACTGTCCAACGGCGTTCGTGACACACACAGTGTCCATGGGGGTTTGTGACACTCAAGCTACGCAATGGGATTTGTGACACACACACACATTCTCCAATGGGGATTGTGACACACACACGCTGTCCAATGGTGTTTTTGACACACAAGCTCTCCAATGGGGTTCGTGACACACACACTGTCCAATGGGATTTGTGATACACACGCTTTCCAATGGGGTTTGTGACACGCACACTTTATAATGGGTTTTGTGACACACATACAGTATCCAATGGGGTTTATGACACACACGCTGTCCAGTAGGGTTTGTGACACACACGATGTCCAATGGGGTTTGTGACAGACATACTGTCCAATGGGGTTTGTGCAACACACGTTATCCAATGGGATTTGTGACACAGACGCTGTCCAAAGGCGATTGTGACATACAAACTGTCAATAGGGTATATGACACACACATGCTATCCAATGGGCTTTGTAAAACACATACTTTCTAATGGGGTTTTTGACACACACACGCTATCCAATGGGGTTTCTGACACACACTTTCCTATGGGGTTTGTGACACACACGCTGTCCAATGGAGTTTGTGACACACACGCTGTCCAATGGGGATTGTGACACACACGCTGTCCAATGGGGTTTGTGACACATACACTCTGTCCAATAGGTCTTGTGACACATACACTCTGTCAAATGGGGTTTGTGACACACACACGCTGTCCAATGGGGTTTGTGACACAACCACTGTCCAAAGGGGTTTGTGACACACACGATGTCTAATGGGGTTTGTGACACGCACATTGCCCATGGGTGTTTGTGACACAGACGCTGTCCAGTGGAGTTTGTGACACACACACTGTCCAATGGGTATTGTGACACACACCCTGTCCAATGGGGTTTGTGACACATACACTCTGTCCAATGGAACTTGTGACACACTCTCTCTCTTATGGGGTTTGTGACACACGCACACTGTCCAATGGGGATTGTGAAACACACACGCTGTCCAATGGGTTTTATGACACACACACTGTCCAAAGGGGATTGTGACACACACACGCTGTCCAATGGGGTTTGTGACACACACAGTGTCCAAAGGGGTTTGTGACACACACGCTGTCCAGTGGGGTTTGTGACACACACACACTCTCCAATGGGGTTTGTGACACACACTCTGTAAAATGGTGCTTGTGACACACACGCTGTCCAATGGGGTTCGTGACACATACTCTGTCCAATGGGCTTGTGACACACACACGATATCCAATATCGTTTGTGACACACACTCTGTTCATGGGGTTTGTGACACAACCACTGTGCAATGGGTATTGTGACACAGACACGCTGTCCAATGGGGTTTGTGACACACACACTGTCCAATGGGGTTTGTGATATACACTCTGTCCCATGGGATTTGTGACACACACACGCTATCCAATGGTGTTTATGACACACACGCTGTCCAATGGGGTTTGCGACACACACACTCTGTCCAATAGGGTTTGTGACACACACATGCTATCCAATGGGTTTTGTGACACACATAGTTTCTTATGAGGTTTTTGACAAACACGATATCCAATGGGGTTTTTGACTCACACTTTCCAATGGGGTTTGTGACACACACGCTGTCCAGTGGGTTCTGTGACACACACACTGTCCAATAGGGTTTGTGACACAGACACGCTATCCAATGGGGTTTGAGACACACACACTCTGTCCAATGGGTATTGTGACACACACACGCTGTCCAATGGGGTTTGTGACACACATGCAGTCCAATGGGGATTGTGACACATACACTCTGTCCAATGGGGTCTGTGACACACACGCAGTGCAGTGGGTTTTGTGACACATACACTTTCCAATGGGCTTTGTGACACACACGCTGACCAATTGGGTTTGTTACACACACACTGTCCAATGGTGTTTGCAACACGCCTGCTGTCCAATGGGTTTTGTGACACACACACTGACCAGGAGGGTTTGTGACACACACACGCTATCCAAAGGGCTTGGTGACACATACACTTTCCAATGGGGTTTGTGACACACACACTCTGTCCACTGGTGCTTGTGACACACATTCTGTCCATTGGGTTTTGTGACACACACACTGTCCAAGGGGGTTTGTGACACACACACGCTGTCCAATGCGGTTTATGACACGCACGCTGTCTAATAGGGTTTGTGACACACAAACACTGTACAATGGGGACTGTGACACACACACACTGTCCAATGGGGTTTGTTACACACACACTTTCCAATAGGGTTTGTGACACATACACTTTCCAAAGGGGTTTGTGACACACACATACTATCCAATGGGTTTTGTGACACATACACTTTCCAATGGTGTTTGTGACACACACGCTGTCCAATGAGTTTTGTGACACACACACTGACCAGGAGGGTTTGTGACATACACTCGCTGTCCAATAGGGTTTGTGACACACACACTTTCCAATGGTGTTTGTGACACTCACGCTGTCCAATGAGTTTTGTGACACACACACTGACCAGGAGGGTTTGTGACATACACTCGCTGTCCAATAGGGTTTGTGACACACACACTTTCCAATGGTGTTTGTGACACACACTCTGTCAAATGGGGTTTGTCACACACACGCTCTCCAATGGGATTTGTGACACACATGTTGTCCAATGGGGTTCCTGACACACGCACTGTCCAATGGGTATTGTGACACACACACGCTGTCCAATGGTGTTTGTGATACACACGGTGTCGAATGGGGCTTGCGACACACATGCTCTCCAGTGCGTTTTGAGACACTCACACTCTGTACAATAGGGTTTGTGACACACACAAGCTATCCAATGGGTTTTGTGACACATACAATTTCCAAAGGCGTTTCTGACACACACGCTCTGCCAAATGGTGCTTGTGACACACACACACTTTCTAATGGGGTTTATAACACACACGCTATACAATAGATTTTTTGACACACACACTGTCCAATGGGGATTGTGACATACACACTGTCCAATAGGGTTTGTGACACAAACATACTATCCAATGCGGTTTGTGACACAAACACGGTATCCAATGGGGTTTGTGACACACACACTTTCCAATAGATTTTGTGACACACTCTGTCCCATGGGGTTTGTTACACACACGCTGACCAATTGGGTTTCTTACACAAACACTGTCCAATGGTGTTTGCGACACGCATGCTGTCCAAAGGGTTTTGTGACACGCACACTGACCACGAGGGTTTGTGACACACACGCGCTATCCAATGGCGCTTGTGACACACACGCTGTCCAATGGGTATTGGTACACACACACGCTGTCCTATGTTGCTTGTGACACACACGCTGTCCAATGGGTTTTGTAACACAGAAACACTGTCCAATGGGGTTTGTGACACACACACGCTGTCCAATGGGGTTTATGAGACACACGCTGTCCAATGGGGTTTGTGACACACACACTCTGTCCAATGGGGTTTGTGACACACACTCTGTCCATTGCGGATTGTGACACACACGATTTCCAATGGGGTTTGTGACACAGATGCTGTCCAATGGGGTTCGTGACACACACACGCACTGTCCAATGGGGATTGTGACACACACACGCATCCAATGGGGTTTGTGAAACACACACTGTCCAAAGGGGTTTGTGACACACATGATGTCCAGTGCGGTTTGTGACACGCACACTATCCATGGGTGTTTGTGACACACACGCTGTTCAGCGGGGTTTGTGAGATGCACACTGTCCAAAAGGATTTGTGACACACACGATGTCCAATGGGGTTTATGACACACACGCTGTCCAATGGGGTTTGTGACACACACACTGTCCAATGGGGTTTGTGACACACACACGCTATCCAATGGGTTTGTGACACACACACACTGTCCCATAGGGTTTGTGACACACACGCTGTCCAGTGGGTTTGTGACACACAAACTGTCCAATGGTGTTTGTGACTCACACTCTGTCAAATGGGGTTTGTGACACACACACGCTGCCAATGGTGTATGTGACACACACGCTGTGGAATGGGGTTTGTGACAGAAATTCTGTCCAATGGGGTTTGTGACACACACACTGTCCAATGCATATTGTGACACACACATGCTGTCCAATGTGGTTTGTGACACACACGCTGTCCAACGTGGTTTGTGACACAGACGCTATCCAATGTGTTTGTGACACATACACTTTTCAATGGGGTTTGTGACACCACACTCTCTCCAATGGTGCTTGTGACACACACGCTGTCCAATGGGGTTCGTGACACACACGCTGTCCAGTGGGTTTTGTGACACACACACTCTGTCCAATGGGCTTGTGACACGCACGCTGTCCAATAGTGTTTGTGACAAACACTCTGTCCCATGGGGTTTGTGACACACGCACTGGCCAGTGGGGATTGTGACATATACACGCTGTCCAATGGGGTTTGTGACACACACGCTGTCCAATGGGGTTCGTGACACACAAACACTGTCCAATGGGGATTGTGACATACATACTCTGTCCAATGGTTTTCGTGACACACAAGCTGTCACTTGAGTTTTGTGACACACACACTCTGTCCAAAGGGTATTGTGACACACAAACGCTCTCCAATGGGTTTTATGACACGCACACTGTCCAATAGGGTTTATGACACACACACCCAGTCCAATGGTTTTTTCACACACACCTGTCCAATGGGGATTGTGACACACACGCTGTCCAATGGGGATCGTGACACACACACTCTGTCCAATAGCTCTTGTGACACAGAAGCTGTCCAATGGGGTTCCTGACACTCACGCTGTCTAGTGGGGTTTGTGACACACGCAGTGTCCAATAGGGTTTGTGACATCACACACGCTATCCAAAGGGGTTTTTGACACACAGTCTTTCTAATGGGGTTTGTGACACACACACGGTCCAATGGCATTCGTGACACACACATTGTCCACGGTCGTTTGTGAGACACACAATGTCCAAAAGGTTTTGTGACACACACGATGTCCAATGGGGTTTGTGACACACACACTGTCCATGGGTGTTTGTTTCACACTCGCTATCCAGTGGGGTTTGTGACACACACACTGTCCAATGGGGTTTGTGACACACACAGTGTTCACGGGGGTTTGTGACACACACGCTGTACAATGGGTTTTGTGACACACACACTGTCCTATGGGTATTGTTACACACACACGCTGTCCAATGGTGTTTGTGACACACACGCTGTCCAATGGGCTTTGTGACAAACAGACTCTGTACAATGGGTCTTGTGAAAACCACGCTGTCCAATGGGTTTTGTGAACACACACGCTATCCAATGGGGATTGTGACACAGACACGCTGTCCAATGGGGCTTGAGACACTCACACTGTCCAGGGGGGTTTTTGACACACACACTATCCAATGGCCTTCGTGACACACACAGTGTCCACAGGGGTTTGTGACACACACGCTATCCAATGGGTTTGTGACACACACACAAATTGTCCAATGGGGATTGTGACACACACACGCTGCCCAACGATGTTTGTGACACAAACGCTATCCAATGGGTTTTGTGACACAGATGCTGTCCAATGGGGATTGTGACCTACACTCTGTCCAATAGGGTTTGTGACACACACATGCTATCCAATGGGGTTTGTGACACACATACTTTCTAATAGGGTTTTTGACACACACACGCTATCCAATGGGGTTTGTGACACATACACTTTCCAACTGGGTTAGTGAGACACACACTCTGTCCAATGGCGCTTGTGACACACACGCTGTCAAATGGCGTTTGTGACACACACTTAGTCCCATGGGGTTTGTGACACACACACTGTCCAATGGGGTTTGTGACACACACACTCTTTCCAACGGGGTTTGTGATGCACACGCTGTCCAATAGGGATTGGAACACACACGCTGTCCAATGGGGATTGTTACACACACACTCTGTCCAATAGGTCTTGTGACACACAAGCTGTCCAATGGGTTTCGAGACACACACTCTGTCCAATGGCGCTTGTGATACACTCGCTGTCCAATGGGGTTCATGACACACACTCTGTACCATGGGGATTGTGACACACACACGCTGTCTAATGGGGTCTCTGAACACACACTCTGTTCAGTGAGTTTTGTGACACACATACTATCCAATAGGGTTTGTGTCACACACACGCTATCCAATGGGTTTTGTGACAAATACACTTTCCAAAAGGGTTTTTGATACACACACTCTGTCCAATGGTGGTTGTGACACACACGCGTTCCAATGGGGTTCGTGACACACACGCTATCCAGTGGGGCTTGTGACACTCACACTGTCCATGGGTGTTTGTGACACTCACACTTTCCAGGGGGTATGTGACACACACACTGTCCAACGGCGTTCGTGACACACACAGTGTCCATGGGGGTTTGTGACACTCAAGCTATGCAATGGGATTTGTGACACACACACACATTCTCCAATGGGGATTGTGACACACACACGCTGTCCAATGGTGTTTTTGACACACAAGCTCTCCAATGGGGTTCGTGACACACACACTGTCCAATGGGATTTGTGATACACACGCTTTCCAATGGGGTTTGTGACACGCACACTTTATAATGGGTTTTGTGACACACACACAGTATCCAATGGGGTTTATGACACACACGCTGTCCAGTAGGGTTTGTGACACACACGATGTCCAATGGGGTTTGTGACAGACATACTGTCCAATGGGGTTTGTGCAACACACGTTATCCAATGGGATTTGTGACACAGACGCTGTCCAAAGGCGATTGTGACATACAAACTGTCAATAGGGTATATGACACACACATGCTATCCAATGGGCTTTGTAAAACACATACTTTCTAATGGGGTTTTTGACACACACACGCTATCCAATCGGGTTTCTGACACACACTTTCCTATGGGGTTTGTGACACACACGCTGTCCAATGGAGTTTGTGACACACACGCTGTCCAATGGGGATTGTGACACACACGCTGTCCAATGGGGTTTGTGACACATACACTCTGTCCAATAGGTCTTGTGACACATACACTCTGTCAAATGGGGTTTGTGACACACACACGCTGTCCAATGGGGTTTGTGACACAACCACTGTCCAAAGGGGTTTGTGACACACACGATGTCTAATGGGGTTTGTGACACGCACATTGCCCATGGGTGTTTGTGACACAGACGCTGTCCAGTGGAGTTTGTGACACACACACTGTCCAATGGGTATTGTGACACACACCCTGTCCAATGGGGTTTGTGACACATACACTCTGTCCAATGGAACTTGTGACACACTCTCTCTCTTATGGGGTTTGTGACACACGCACACTGTCCAATGGGGATTGTGAAACACACACGCTGTCCAATGGGTTTTATGACACACACACTGTCCAATGGGGTTTGTGACACACACACACTGTCCAATAGGTCTTATGACACACAAGCTGTCCAAAGGGGTTCGTGACACACACGCTGTCCAGTGGGGTTTGTGACACACACACTGTCCAATAGGGTTTGTGACATCACACACTCTATCCAATGGTGTTTGAGACACACAGTCTTTCTAATGGGGTTTGTGACACACACACTGTCCAATGGGGATTGTGACACACACATGCTGTCCAGTGGTGTTTGTGACACACACACGCTATCGAATGGGGTTTGTGACACACACAATGTCCAGTGGGGTTCGTAACACACACATTGTCCACGAGGGTTTGTGTCACACACGCTATCTAATGGGGTTTGTGACACACTCACTGTCCAATGGGGTTTGTGACACACATATTCTGTCCAATGGGTCTTGTGAAAAACACGCTGACCAATGTGGTTTGTGAACACACACGCTGTCCAGTGGGTTTTGTGACAAAGACACTGTCCAATAGGTTTTGTGACACAGACACGCTATCCAATAGATTTTGTGACACAAACACTGTCCAATGGGGTTTGTGCCACACACGCTGTCCAATGCTGTTTGTGACACATACACACTGTCCAATGTGGTTTGTGACACACACGCTGTCCAATGGGGATTGTGACCCACACGCTGTCCAATGGGGTTTGTGACACATACACTCTGTCCAATGGGCTTGTGACACACACGCTGTCCCATGATGTTTGTGACTCACACACTGTCCAATGGGGATTGTGACACACACACGCTGTCCAATGGGGTTTGTGTACACACACTATCCAATGGGGTTTGTGACACTCAGGCTGTCCATGGGTTTTTCTGACACACACTCTATCCAGTGGGTTTTGTGAAATACACACTGTCCAATGGGGTTTTGACACACACGCTGTCCAGTGGTGTTTGTGACACACACACTGTCCAATGGCGTTCGTGACACACACGCTGTCCAATGGGCTTTGTGACACACGAACTGTCCAATGGGGTTTGTGATACACACGCTGTTCAATGGGTATTGTTGAACACAAACTCCGTCCAATGGGGTTTGTGACACACACACTGTCCAATGGTGTTTGTGACACACACGCTGTCCAATGGGGTTCGTGACACACACGCTGTCCAGTGGGTTTTGTGACACAAACACTCTGTCCAATGGGCTTGTGACAAATATGCTGTCCAATGATATTTGTGACACACACACTGTCCAATAGGGATTGTGACACACGCACGTTGTCCAATGGCGTCTTTGACACACACACTGTCCAAAGTGGTTTGTGACACAAACGCTATCCAATGGGGTTTGTGACACTCACACTGTACATAAGTGTTTGTGACACACACGCTGTCCAGTGGGTTTTGTGACACACACACTGTCCAATGGGGTTTTAACACACACGCTGTCCAATGGGGTTTGTGACACACACACTGTCCACGGGGGTTTGTGACACACACGCTCTCCAGTGGGTTTTGTGACACACACACTGTCCAATAGGGTTTGTGACACACACGCGCTATCCAGTGGGGTTTTTGACACATACACTTTCCAATGGGGTTTGTGACACCACACTCTCTCCAATGGGATTCAGAACACAGACTCTGTCCCATTGGGTTTGTAACACACACGCTGTCCAATGGGGATTGTGACACACACAAACTCTCTAAAGGGGTTTGTGACACACACGCTCTCCAATGGGGATTGTGACTCACATACGCTGACCAATGGGGTTTGTGACACACACATTGTCCTAAGAGGTTTGTGACACACACGATATCCATTGGGGTTTGTGACACGCACACTGTCCAAAAGGGTTTGTGACACACACGATGTACAATAGGGTTTGTGACACGCACACTGTCCATGGGAGTTTGTGACACACACGCTGTCAAGTGCGGTTTGTGACACACACACTGTCAAATGGCATTTGTGACACGCATACTGTCCATGGGTGTTTGTGACACACACTCTGTCCAGTGGGTTTTGTGACACACACACTGTCCAATAGGGTTTGTGACACAGACACGCTGTCCAATGGTGTTATTGACACACACGCTGTCCAATGGGGTTTGTGACACAGACACTTTCCAATGGGGATTGTAACCTACCCACTGTCCAATAGGGTTTATGACACGCACACTTTATAATGGGGTTTGTTACAAACACGCTGTCCAATGGGGTTTATGAAACATACACTTTGCAATGGGGTTTGTGACATACAATCTCTGTCCAATGGTGCTTGTGACACACACGCTGTCCAATGGGGTTCGTGACACACACGCTGTCTAGTGGGTTTTGTGACACACACACTCTGTCCAATGGGCTTGTGACACACAGGCTGTCCAATGATGTTTGTGACACACACACTGTCCAAAGTGGTTTGTGACATGCACGCTATCCAATCGGGTTTGTGACACTAACACAGTCCATGGGTGTTTGTGACACACACACTGTCCAGTGGGTTTTGTGACACACATACTATACAATAGGGTTTGTGAAACACACACGCTGTCGAATGGGGTTTGTGATACATGCACTTTCCAATTGGGTTTTTGACACACACACTCTGTCCAATGGTGCTTGTGACACACGCACCGTCCAATGGGGTACTGACACACACGCTGTCCACTGGGGATTGTGACACACACACTGTCCAGGGTGGTTTGTGACACACACACTGTCCAATGGCGTTCGTGACACACACAGTGTCCACGGCGGTTTGTGACACACACACTGTCCAAAAGGTTTTGTGACACACACACTCTGTCCAATGGCGCTTGTGACACAGACGCTGTCCAATGGGGTTCGTGACACAGACTCAGTCCCATGGGGTTTGTGACACACAAGCTGTCCAATGGGGTTTGTGACACACACACTGTCCAAAGGGGATTGTGACACACAGGATGTCCAATGGGGTTTCTGACATGCACGCTGTCAATGGCTGTTTGTAAAACACACGGTGTCCACTGGGGATTGTGACATACACAGTGTTCACGGGGGTTTATGACACACACGCTGACCAAAGGGGTTTTTCACATGCATACTGTCCATGGCTGTTTGTGACACACACGCTGTCCAATGGGATTTTGACACACACACTGTCCAATGTGCTTTGTGAACACACACACTCTGTCCAATGGGTCTTGTGAAACACACGCTGCCCAATGGGTTTTGTGAACACACACGATGTCCAGTGGGTTTTGTGACACACATACTATCCAAGAGGGTTTGTGACACACACACGCTATCCAATGGGTTTTGTGAAACATACACTTTCCAATGGGGTTTGTGACAGACATGCTGTCCAGGAGGTTTTGTCACACACACACTGTCCAATGGGGTTTTGACACAGGCGCTGTCCACTGGGGATAGTGACACACACACTGTCCAGGGGGGTTTGTGACACACACACTGTCCAATGGGGTTTGTGACACACACAGTGTGCAAAGGGGTTTGTGACACACACGCTGTACAATGGGTTTTGTGACACACACACTGTCCAATGGGTATTGTTACACACATACGTTGTCCAATGGTGTTTGTGACACACATGCTGTTCAATGGGGCTTGTGACACACACGCTGTCCAATGGGCTTTGTGACACACATACTCTGTACAATGGTGCTTGTGACACAAACGCTGTCCAATGGGGTTCGTGACACACACGCTGTCCAATGGGGTTTGTGACACACATACTGTCCAAAGGGTTTTGTGACACACACGCTATCCAATGGGGCTTGTTACACTCACAGTGTCCATGCGTGTTTGTGACACACACGCTGTCCAGTGGGTTTTGTGACACAGATGCTGTCCAATGGGGATTGTGACCTACACTCTGTCCAATAGGGTTTGTGACACACACATGCTATCCAATGGGGTTTGTGACACACATACTTTCTAATGGGGTTTTTGTCACACACACGCTATCCAATGGGGTTTGTGACACATACACTTTCCAATGGGGATTGTGACACACACGCTGTCCAATGGGGTTCGTGACACACACGCTGTCCAATGGGGATTGTGACTACACACGCTGTCCAATGGGGTTCGTGACACACGCGCTGTCCAGTGGGGTTTGTGACACACACATTCTTCAATAGGGTTTGTGACATCACACACGCTATCTAATGGGGTTTGTAACACACACTCTTTCTAATGGGGTTTGTGACACACACGCTATCCAATGGGGTTTGTGTAACACACACGCTGTCCCATGGGGTTTGTGACACACACACGCTGTCCATTGGTGTTTGTGACACACACACTTTCCAATGGGGTTTGTGACACGCACAATTTCTAACGGGGTTTGTGACACCCACACACTTTACAATGGGGTTTGTGACACGGCTATTTTCTAATGGGGTTTGTGACACACACTCTGACCAGGATTGTTTGTGACACACACACGCTATCCAATGGGTTTTGTGACACATACACTTTCCAATGCGTTTGTAATACATACACTCTGTCCAATGGGGCCTGTGACACACACGGTCTCCAATGGGGTTCGTGACACACACTCTGTACCATTGGGCTTGTGACACACACACTGTCAAATGGGACTGTGACACACATACGCTGTCCAAAGGGGTTTGTGACACACACACTGTCCAATAGGGTTTGTGACACACACGATGTCCAATGGGGTTTGTGACACGCAAACTGTCCATGGGTGTTTGTGACACACACGCTGTCCAGTGGGTTTTGTGACACACACACTGTCCAATGGCGTTCGTGGCACACACAGTGTCCAATGGGGTTTGTGACACGCACATTTTATAATGGGGTTTGTGACACACACACGGTATCCAATGGGGTTTATGACACTCATGCTTTCCAATAGGGTTTGTGACACACACTCTTTCTAATGGGATTCGTGACACACATGCTATCCAATGGGTTTTGTGTCACACACACTGTCCAGTGGGGATTCTGACACACACACGCTGTCCAATGGGGTTTGTGACACATCCTGTACTATGGAGTTTGTGACAGGCACACTCTGTCCAATAGGGTTTGTGACACACATACGCTATCCAATGGGTTTTGTGACACACACGCTGTCCAGTGAAGATTGTGACACACACACACTGTCCAACGGCGCTTGTGACACACACGCTGTTCAATGGGGTTCGTGACACGCACACTGTCCATGGGTTTTTGTGACACACACGCTGTCCAGTGGAATTTGTGACACACACAATGTAAAATGGTGTTTGTGACACACACGCTGTCCAATGGGGTTCGTTTCACACACGGTGTCCAGTGGGTTTTGTGACACACACACTCTGTCCAATGGGTTTGTGACACACATGCTGTCCAATGATGTTTGTGACACGCACACTGTCCAATGCGGTTTGTGAAACATCCACTGTCCAATGAGGTTTGTGACACTCACACTGATCATGGGTGTTTATGACACACACACTGTCCAGTGGGTTTTGTGACACACACACTATCCACTGGGGTTTTGACACACACGCTGTCCACTGGGGATTGTGACACACACAATGTCTAGGGGGGTTTGTGACACACACACTGTCCAATGGCGTTCGTGAAACACATAGTGTCCACGGGGGTTTGTGACACACGCACTGTCCAATGGGGTTTGTGACACACACAGTGTCCAAAGGAGTTTGTGACACGCACACTTTGTAATGGGGTTTGTGACACACACACGCTATCCAATGGTGTTTATGACACACATGCTGTCCAATGAGGTGTGTGACACACACATTTTTCCAATAGGGTTTGTGACACACATATGCTATTCAATGGGCTTTGTGACACACACACTTTCTAATGGGGTTCATGACACACACTCTATCCAATAGGTTTTGTGACACACACACTGTCCAGTGGAGTTTGTGACACACACACTGTCCAATGGTGCTTGTGACACGCACGCTGTCCAATGGGGTTCGTTTCACACACGGTGTCCAGTGGGTTTGTGACACACACGCTGTCCAGTGGGGTTTATGACACACACACTGTCCAATGGGGTTTGTGACACACACACTCTGTCCAATGGGGTTTGTGACACACACACTATCCAAAGGGTTTTGTGACACACACACTGTCTAATGGGGATTGTGACACACACACGCTATCCAATGGTGTTTGTGACACACACACTTTCCAGTGGGGTTCGTGACACGCATACTTTCTAATGGGGTTTGTGACACACACACTCTATCCAAAAGGGTTTGTGACACACACACTTTCCAATGTGGTTTGTGACACACACAGTGTCCAATGGGGTTTGTGACACGCATACTTTCTAGTGGAGTTTGTGACACACACACACGCTATCCAAAAGGGTTTGTGAAACACACGATTTCCAATGGGTTTTCTGAAACACACACGCTGTCCCATGGGTTTTGTGACACACAGGCTGACCAATTGGGTTTGTTACACACACACTGTCCAATGGTGACACGCATGCTGTCCAATGGGTTTTGTGACAGACACACTGACCAGGAGGGTTTGTGACAGAGACACGCTATCCAATGGGTTTTGTAACACATACACTTTCCAATGAGGTTTGTGACACACACACTCTGTCCAATGGCGCTTGTGACACACACGCTGTCCAATGGGGTTCGTGAGACACACTCTGTCCCATGCGGTTAGTGACATACACACTGTCCAATGGGGATTGTGATACACACACTCTGTACAATGGGGTTTGTGACACACACTGTCCAAAGTGGTTTGTGACTCACACGATGTCCATAGGGGTTTGTGACACACATGATGTCCAATGGGGTTTGTGACACGCATACTGTCCATGGGTGTTTGTGACACACACGCTGTCCAGTGGGTTTTGTGAACACACTCACTGTCCAATAGGGTATGTGCCACACACACGCTATCCAATGGGGTTTGTGACACATACACTTTCCAATGGGGTTTGTGACACACACACACTGTCCAATGGTGCTTGTGACACACACGCTGTCCAATGGGGTTCGTGAAATACACGCTGTCCAGTGTGTTTTGTGACACACACACTCTGTCAAATGGGCTTGTGACACACACGTTTTCCAATGGTGTTTGTGACACACACACTGTCCAATGGGGTTTGTGACACCCATTGTGCGAAGTGGTTTGTGACACACACGATATCCATTGGGGTTTGTGAAACGCACACTGTCCAAAAGGGTTTGTGACACACACGATGTACAATGCGGTTTGTGACACGCATACTGTCCATGGGTGTTTGTGACACACGCTGTCCAACGGGGTTTTGATACACACGATGTCCACTGGGGTTTGTGAAACACACACTGTCCAGGGGGGTTTGTGACACACACGCTGTCCAGTGGGTTTTGTGACACACACGCTGTCCAATGGGGTTTGTGACACACACACGCTATCAAATGGGGTTTGAGACACACACGCTTTCCAATGGGGTTTGTGACCTACACGCTGTCCAATAGGGTTTGTGACACACACACGGTATCAAATGGGGTTTGTGACACGTACACTTTATAATTGGGTTTGTGACACTCACACTCTATCCAATGGGTTTTGTGACACACACACGTTGTCCCATGGGGTTTGTGACACACACACTGTCCAAAGGGGAATGAAACACACACATGCTGTCCAATGGTGTTTGTGACACGTAGGTTGTCCATGGGTGTTTGATACACACACGCTGTCCAATGGGGTTTGTGACACACTCAGTGTCCACGGGGGATTGTGACACAGACGCTGTCCAATGCGGTTTGTGACACACACACTGTCCAATGGGTATTGTTACGCACACAAGCTCTTCAATGGTGTTTGTGACACACACGCTGTCCAATGGGGTTTGTGGCACACACTTTCCAATGGGGTTTGTGACACACACAGGCTATCCAACGGGGTTTGTGACACACACTCTGTCCAATGGGGATTGTGACAAACACGATGTCCAATGGGTATTGTTACACACACACGCTGTCCAATGGTGTTTGTGACACAGACATTGTACAGGGGGGTTTGCGACACACACACTGTCCAATGGGGATTGTGACAAACACGCTGTCCAATGGGGTTTGTGACACAGACGCTGTCCAATGGGGATTGTGACCTACACACTGTCCAATAAGGTTTGTGACACACACACGCTATCAAATGGGGTTTGTGACACGCACTCTTTATAATGGGGTTTGTGACACAAACGCGCTATCCAAGGGGTTTGTGACAAACACTTTCCAATGGGGTTTGTGACACACACACACGTTGTCCAATGGGGTATTGACACACACACTGTCCAAAGGGGTTTGTGACACACACAATGTCCAATGGTGTTTGTGACACGCACATTGTCCATGGGTGATTGTGACACACACGCTGTCCAGTGGAGTTTGTGACACACAAATTGTCCAATGGGGTTTGTGAAAAATGCATTGTCCACGGGGGTTTGTGACACAGACGCTGTCCAAAGGGGTTTGTGACACACACACTGTCCAATGGGTATTGTTACAAACACATGCTGTCCAATGGTGTTTGTTACACAAACACTTTCCAATGGGGTTTGTGACACACACACGATGTCCAATGGGGTTTGTGACACAGGCTCTGTCCATTTGGGATTGTGACAAAAACGTTGTCCAGTGGAGTTTGTGACACGCACACTGTTCAATGGGGTTTGTGTCACACGCAGTGTCTACAGGGGTTTGTGACACACACACTCTCCAATGTGGGTTGTGACACACAAACGCTGTCCAATGGTGTTTGTGACACAGACGCTGTCCAACGGGGATTGTGACCTATTCACTGTCCTATAGGGTTTGTGACACACACACGCTATCAAATGGGGTTTGTGACACACACATACTATCCAAAGGGTTTGTGACACACATACTTTCTAATGGGGTTTTTGACACACACACGGTATCCGATGGGGTTTGTGACACACACACAGTCCAATGGGGATTGTGACACACACATGCTGTCCAATGGTGTTCGTGACACACACGCTGTCCAATGGGGTTTGTGACACAGACGCTGTCCAATGGGGATTTTGACCTACACACTGTCCAATAGGGTTTGTGACACACACACGCTGTCCAATGGGGTTTGTGACACACACACTGTCCAGAAGGGTTTGTGACACACACGATGTATAATGGGGTTTCTGACACGCACACTGTCCATGGGTGTATGTAACACACACGCTGTCCAGTGGGGTTTGTGACAAACGGTCTTCCTAATGGGGTTTGTGACACGCATACTGTCCATGGGTGTTTGTGACACACACGCTGTCCAATGGGATTTTGACAAACATGCTG
This sequence comes from Columba guinea, assembly GCA_032206185.1. NCBI lineage: Eukaryota > Metazoa > Chordata > Aves > Columbiformes > Columbidae > Columba > Columba guinea. Next base: position 717,836 of record JAVLUU010000005.1, read on the forward strand.
TCCACTGGGGTTTGTGACACACACACTGTTCAATGGGGTTTGTGACACACACACACACAGTGTCCAATGGGGATTGTGAACCACACACGCTGTCCAATGTTGTTTGTGACACACACGCTGTCCAATGGGGTTTGTGACACAGATGCTGTCCAATGGGGCTTGTGACCTACACGCTATCCAATAGGGTTTGTGACACACACACGCTATCAAATGGGGTTTGTGACACATATACTTTCTAATGGGGTTTTTGAAACAAACTCGATATGCAAAGTAGTTTATGACACACACGCTGTTCATTGGGGTTTGTTACACACACGCTGTCCAATGATGTTTGTGACACGCATGCTGTCTAATGGTTTTGGTGTCACACACACTGACCAGGAGGGTTTGTGACACACACACTCTATCCAATGGTGTTTGTGACACATACACTTTCCAATGGGGTTTGTGACACACACACACTGTCCAATGGCGTTTGTGTCACAGACGCTGTCCAATGGGGTTTGTGACACAAACTCAATCCCATGGGGTTTGTGACACACACACTGTCCAATGGGGATTGTGACACAGACACGCTGTCCAATGGGGTTTGTGACACACACACTGTCCAAAGGGGTTTGTGACACACACTAAGTCCAAAGGGGTTTGTGACAGGCACACTTTCCATGGGTGTTTGTGACACACACGCTGTCCAATGTGGTTTGCGACACACACACTGTCCAAAGGGGTTTGTGACACACACGATGTCCAATGGGGTTTCTGAAACGCACACTTTACATGGGTGTTTGTGACACACACACTGTCCAGTGGAGTTTGTGACACACACATTTTCCAAGGTTGTTTGTGACACACACAGTGTCCACGGCGGTTGATGACACAAACTCTGTCCAACTGTGTTTGTGACACACACACTGTCCAATGAGGTTTGTGACACACACGCTGTCCAATGAGGATTGTGACACACACTCTGTCCAATGGGGATCGTGAAACACACACGCTCTCCAATGGGGTTTATGACACACACACTGTCCAAAGGGGTTTGTGACACACACGATATCCAATGGGGTTTCTGACACGCACACTTTCCATGGGTTTTTGTTACACACACACACTGTCCAATGGGGTTTGTGACACACACAGTGTCCACGGTGGTTGGTGACACAAACTCTGTCCAATAGGGTTTGTGACACACACGCTGTCCAATGGGTCTTGTGAAAAACACGCTGTCCAATCGGGTTTGTGAACACACACACTGTCCAGTGGGTTTCGTGACACACGCACTCTGTCCAATAGGCTTGTGACACACATGCTGTCCAATGGTGTTTGTGACACACACACTGTCCAATGGGAATTGTGACACACACACTGTCCAAAGCGGTTTGAGACACACACGCTATGCAATGGGGCTTGTGACACTCACACTGTCCATGGGTGTTTGTGACACACACGCTGTCCACTGGGGATTGTGACACACACACTGTCCAGGGGGGTTTGTGACACACACACTGTCCAATGCTGTTTCTGACACACATGCTGTCCAATGGGGTTTGTGACACAAACTCGGTCCAATGGGGTTTGTGTCACACAGACTGTCCAATAGGTACTGTTACACACACTCGCTATCCAATAGGGTTTGTGACAGACACGCTATAAAATGGGGTTTGTGACACACACTCTGTCCAGTGGGGTTTGTGACACACACTGTCCAATGGGTATTGTGACACACACACACTGTCCAATGGGGTTTGTGACACACACGCTGTCCAATGGGGATTGTGACACCACACTCTGTCCAATGGTGCTTGTGACACACACGCTGTCCAATGGGGTTAGTGACACACACGCTGTCCAGTGGGTTTTGTGACACACACACTCTGTCCAATAGGTTTGTGACACACACACGCTGTCCAATGTTTTTTGTGACACACACTCAGTCCCATGGGGTTTGTGACACACACACTGTCCAATGGGGATTGTGACACACACACGCTGTCCAATGGTGTTTGTGACACGCATGCTGTCCAAAGGGGTTTGTGACACACACGCTGTCTAATGGGGTTTGTGAAACACACACACTGTCCAAAGGAGATTGTGACACACACACACTATCCAATGGGGTTTATGACACACACTCTGTCCAATGGGGTTTGCGACACACGAACTCTGTCCAAAGGGTTTGTGACACACACACGCTGTCCAATGGGGTTCGTGACACACACGCTGTCCAGTGGGTTTTGTGACACACACACTCTTTCCAATGGGTTTGTGACACACACACACTGTCCAACAGTGTTTGTGACACACATTCTGTACCATGGGGTTTATGACAAAGACGCTGTCCAATGGGGATTGTGTCATACACACTGTCCAATAGGGTTTGTGACACACACACGCTATCCAATGGGGTTTATGACACATACACTTTCCAAAGGGGTTTGTGGCACACACACTCTGTCCAATGGTGCTTGTGACACACACACTGTCCAAAGGGGTTTCTGACACAAACGATGTCCAATGGGGTTCCTGACAACCACACTGTCCATGAGTGTTTGTGAAACACACACTGTCCAATGGGGACTGTGACACACACACGCTGCCCAATGGTGTTTGTGACACACACGCTGTCCAATGGGGTTTGTGACACACACACGCTATCCAATGGGGTTTGGAACACATACACTTTCCAATGGGGTTTGTGACAAACAGACACTGTCCAATGGCGCTTGTGACACACATGCTGTCCAATGGGGTTCGTGAAACACACTCTGTCCCATGGGGTTTGTGACACACACACTGTCCAATATGTATTGTTACACCCACACGCTGTCCAGCGGTGTTTGTGACACACACACTCTGTCCAATGGTGCATGTGACACACACGCTGTCCAATGGGGTTCGTGACACACACGCTGTCCAGTGGGTTTTGTGACACACGCACTCTGTTAAATTGGCTTGTGATACGCACGCTGTCCAATGGGGATTGTGACACACACACTGTCCAAAAGGGTTTGTGACACACACGCTGTCCAATACGGATTGTGACACACACACTGTTCACGGGGGTTTGTGACACAAACACTCTCCATTGGTGTTTGTGACACACACTCTGTCCAGTGGGTTTTCTGACACACATACTGTCCAATGGGGATTGTAACCTACACACTGTCCAATAGGGTTTGTGACACACACACTCTGTACAATGGTGCTTGTGACACACACGCTGTCCAATGTGGTTCGTGACACACACGCTGTCCAGTGGGTTTTGTGACACACACACTCTGTCCAATGGGCTTGTCACACACGCTGTCCATTGGGGATTGTGACACACACACGCTGTCCAATGGGGTTTGTGACACACACACTGTCCAAAGGGGTTTGTGAACATACACCCCGTCCACAGGGGTTTGTGACACTCACACTCTCCTTTGGTGTTTGTGACACACACGCTGTCCAGTGGGTTTTGTGACACACACACTGTCCAATGGGGTTTTGACACACACGCTGTCCACTGGGGATTGTGACACACATACTGTCCAGGGTGGTTTGTGACACACACACTGTCCGATGGCGTTCATGACACACAAAGTGTCCACGGGGTTTTTTGACACACACGCTGTCCAGTGGGGTTTGTGACACACACACTCTCCAATGGGTATTGTTACGTAACACACGCTGTCCAAAGGGGTTTGTGACAAACACGCTGTCCAATGGGGTTTCTGACACTCACACTCTGTCCAAAGGGTCTTGTGACACACACGCTGTCCAATGGGGTTTCTTGCTCACACGCTGTACAGTGGGGTTTGTGACACACACACTGTCCAATAGGGTTTGTGACACACCCATGATATCCAATGGGGTTTGTGACACACACAATTTCCAATGGGGTTTGTGACACACACACGCTATCCAATGGGGTATGTGACACACACACTTTCCAATGGGGATTGTGACACACAGACTTTCCAATTGGGTTTGTGACACACACACCCTGTCCAATGGGTTTTGTGACACACACACAGTCCAATGGGTATTGTTACACACACACGCTGTCCAATGCGGTTTGTGACGCATACACTCTGTCCAATGGGGCTTATGAAACACACGCTCTCCAATGTGGTTTGTGACATACATGCTGGGTTTTGCGACACACACGCTGTCCAGTGGGTTTTGCGACACACACACTGACCAGGAGGGTTTGTGACACACACACTCTGTCCAATGGGGTTTGTGACAAACTCGCTGTCCAGTGGGTTTTGTGACACGCACACTCTGTCCAATGGGCATGTGACACACACGCTGTCCAACAGTGTTTGTGACAAATACTCTGTGCCATGGGGTTTGAGACACACAGACTGTCCAATGGCGATTGTTACACACATACACTGTCCAATGTGGTTTGTGACACACACTCTGACCAGGAGGGTTTTTGACACACCCACGCTGTCCAATGGGGTTTGTGAAACACACACTGTCCAATGGTGCTTGTGACACACACTCTGTCAAATGGGGTTTGTGACACACATACGCTCTCAAATGGGATTTGTGACACACACGCTGTCCAATGGTTTTTCTGATACACACTGTCCAAAGGGGTTTCTGACACTTCACGCTGTCCAATGGGTTTTGTGACACACACACACGGTCCAAAGGAGATTGTGACACACACACGCTGTCCAATGGGGTTTGTGACTCAAACTCTGTCCAATGGGGTTTTTGACACACACGCTCTCCATTAGGGTTTGTGACACACATGCTGTCCAATGGGGATTGTGACACTCACGCTGTCCAGTGGGTTTTGTGACACACACACTCTGTCCAATGGGCTTGTCACACACACTGTCCAGTGGTGTTTGTGACACATACGCTGTACAATAGGGTTTGTGACACAAGCTCTCTCTCATGGGGTTTGTGGCACACACACTGTCCAATGGGGATTGTGAAACACACACTGTCCAATGGGGTTTGTGACATACACGATGTCCAACGGGGTTTGTGACACGCACAGTGTACATGGGTGTTTGTGACACACACGCTGTCCAGTGGGGTTTGTGACACACATGCTATCCAATGGGGTTTGTGACACACACAGTTTCCAATGGAGTTTGTGACACACACACTCTGTGCAATGGGGTTTGAGAAACACACGCTGTCCAATGGGGTTTGTGACAAACACACTTTCCAATGGGGTTTGTGACACACACATGCCGTCCAAAGGGGTTTGTGACACACATACTTTCTAATGGGGTTTTTGACACACACTCTGTACAATGGGTTTTGTGACACACACACTGTCCAATCGTATTGTTACACACACACGCTGTCCAATGGGGTTTGTGACACACACACGCTGTCCAATGGGGTTTGTGACATACACACTGTCTAATAGGGTTTGTTACACACAAACTCTACCCAATGGGGTTTGTGATACATACACTTTCCAATGGGGCTTGTGATACACACACTCTTTCCAATGGTGCTTCTGACAAACACGCTGTCCAATGGGTTTTGCGACACACACACTGTCCAAAGGGGATTGGGACACACACACCCTGTCCAATGGGGTTTGTGACACACACACTGTCCAAAGGGGTTTGCGACACACACTCTGTCGAATGGGGTTTGTGACACACAAACACTGTACAATGGGGATTGTGACACACACACTGTCCAACGGGTATAGTTACACACTCATGGTGTCCAATGGGTTTTGTGACACAGACGCTGTCCAATGGGGATTGTGACCTACACACTGTCCAATAGGATTTGTGACACACACTCGATATCCAATGGGGTTTGTGACGCACACAATTTCCAATATGGTTTGTGACACACACACGCTGTCCAATGGGGTTTGTGACACACACACTGTCCAAAGGGGTTGGTGACACACACGCTGTCCAGTGGGTTTTGTGACACACACACTGTGCAATAGGGATGGGACACACACTCTCTATCCAATGGGGTTTGTGACACACACACTGTCCAATGGGGTTTGTGACACACACAGTGTCCACGGGGGTTTGTGACACAAACTCTGTCCAATGAGGTTTGTGACACACACTCTGTCCAATGGGTATTCTCACACATATACCCTGTCCAATGGGGTTTGTGACACACACACTCTATCCAATGGGGTTTGTGACACACACGATGTCCAATGGGGTTTGTGACACGCACACTGTCGATGGGTGTTTCTGACACACACGCTGTCCAGTGGAGTTTGTGACACACATGCTGTCCAATGGGGTTTGTGAAACAAACTCTGTCCAATGGGGTTTGTGACACACACACACTGTCCAATGGGGTTTGTGACACACACGCTGTCCAATGGTGCTTTTGACACACACACACTATCCAATGGGGTTTGTGACACACACGCTGTCCAATGGTGCTTGTGACACACACACACTATCCAATAGGGTTCGTGACACACACGCTGTCTAGTGGGTTTTGTGACACACACACTCTGTCCAGTAGTGTTTGTGACACACACTCTGTCCCATGGGTTTTGTGACACACACACTGTCCAATTGGGATTTTTACACACACACGCTGTCCAATGGGGTTTGTTACACACTACACTGTCCAAAGGGGTTTGTGACACACACGCTGTCTAATGGGGTTTGTGACACACACACACTGTCCAATGGGGATTGTGACACACACTCTGTCACATGGGGTTTGTGACACACACATGCTATCCAATGAGGTTTGTGACACACATACTTTCTAATGGGGTTTTTGACACACACACGCTATCCAATGCTTTTTGAGACATATACTTTCCATGGGGTTTGTGAAACACACACGCTGTCCAATGGTGTTTGTGACACACACACTGTCCAATAGGGCTTGTGACACACACACGCTATCCAATGGGGTTTGTGACACATCCACTTTCCAATGGGGTTTGTGACACCACACTCTGTCCAACGGTGCTTGTGACACACACACGCTATCCAATGGGGTTTGTGACACACACACTCTATCCAATGGAGTTTGTGACACACACACACTGTCCAATGGGGTTTTTGACACATACGCTGTCCAATGGGGATTGTGACACCACACTCTGTCCAATGGTGCTTTTGACACACACGCTGTCTAATGGGGTTCATGACACACACGCTGACCAGTGGATTATGTGACACACACACTCTGTTCAATGGGCTTGTGACAAAGACGCGCTGACCAATGGTGTTTGTGACACACACTCTGTCCCATGGGGTTTGTGACACACACACTGTCCAATGGTGCTTGTGACACACACACGCTGTCCAATGAGGTTTGTGACAAAAAGCTGTCCAATGGGGATTGGTTCACACACACTGTCCAGTAGGGTTTGTGATACACACATGCTATCCAATGGGCTTTGTGACACGAACATTTTCTAAGTGGGGTTTGTGACACACGCACTCTGTCCAATGGCGCTTGTAACACACACGCTGTCCAATGGGGTTCGTGACACACACTGTGTCCCATGGGGTTTGTGAAACACACCCTCTGTCCAATGGGGATTGTGACACACACACGCTGTCCAATGGGGTTTTTGACACACACACTGTCCAAAGGGGTTTGTGCACACACGTTGTCCAATGAGGTTTGTGGCACGCACACTGTTCAAAGAGGTTTGTGACACGCAAGATGTCCAATGGGGTTTGTGACACGCACACTGTCCATGGGTTTATGTGACACACATGCTGTCCAATGGTCTTTGTGACACACACACTGTCCAAAGGGGTTTGTGACACACACGACATCCAGTGGGGTTTGTGACACGCACACTGTCCATGGGTGTTTGTGACACACAAGCTGTCCAGTGGAGTTTGTGACACACACACTGTGCAATGGGGTTTGTGACACACACAGTGTCCACGGGGGTGTGTGACACAAACTCTGTCCAATGAGATTTGTGACACACACACTGTCCAAAGGGTATTGTGACACACACACCCTGTCCAATGGGGTTTGTGACACACACGCTGTCCAATGGGCTTTGTGACAAATACACTCTGTCCAATGGGGCTTGTGACACACACGCTGTCCAATGGGGTTTGTGACACACACGCTATCCAGTGGGTTTTGTGACACACACACTGTTCAATAGGGTTTGTGACACACACATGCTATCCAATGAGGTTTGTGACACCACACTCTGTCCAGTGGTGCTTGTGACACACACACGCTGTCCTATAGTGTTTGTGACACACACTCTGTCCAATAGGGTTTGTGACACACACAGTGTCCACGGGGGTTTGTGACACAAACTCTGTCCAATGAGATTTGTGACACACACACTGTCCATTGGGTTTGTGACAAAGACGCTGTCCAATGGGGATTGTGTCATACACACTGTCCAATAGGGTTTGTGACACACAATGTACAGGGGTTTTTTTGACACACACACTGTCCTATTGGGTTGTGACACACATGGTGTCCGATGGGTTTTGTGACACGCACACTATGTCCAATGGGGCTTGTGGCACATACACTGTCCAACTGGGTTCGTGACACACACGCTGTCTGTTGGGGTTTGTGACACACATACTATCCAGTAGGGGTTGTGAGACACACAATGTCGAATGGGGATTATGAAATACGCACTGTCCAATGGAGTTTGTGACAGACACTCTGCCCAATGGGGTTTGTAACACACACACTGTCCAATGAGAATTGGGACACACACATGCTGTCCAATGGAGATTTTGAAACACACACTGTCCCATGGGATTTGTGACACACACGCTGTCTAATGGAGATTGCGACACACAAAGGCTGTCCAATGGTGTTTGTGACACGCATGCTGTCCAATGGTGTTTGTGACACACACGGTGTCCAATGGGGACTGTGACACAGTCGCTGTACAGTGGGGTTTGTGAACACACGCGCTGTCCAATGGGGTTCGTGACACACATGCTGTCCAGTGGGGTTTGTGACACACACACTTTCCAATGGGGTTTGTGACACACACAGTCTCCAATGGTGATTTTGACACACACACGCTGTCCAATGGTGTTTGTGACACTCTCGCTGTCCAATGGGGTTTCTGACACACACGCTTTCCAATGGGGATTGTGACAGACACGCTGTCCAGGGTTGTTTGAGACACACATGCTGTCCAACGGGGTTTGTGACACTCACACTGTCCAGGGGCGTTTTTGACACACACGCTGTCCATTTGGGTTTGTGACACACACATGCTGACCAGTTGGATTTGTTACACACACGCTTTCCAATAGGGTTTGTGACACACACACGCTATCCAATGGGTTTTGTGACACACACAGTTTAGTGGGGTTTGTGACACACACGCTATCCAATGGGTTTTGTGACACACACAGTTTAGTGGGGTTTGTGACACACACGCTATCCAATGGGTTTTGTGACACACACAGTGTCCGATGGGGATTGCGACATACACACGCTGTCCAATGGTGTTTGTAACACACACGCTGTCCGTTGGGGTTTGTGACACAGACGGTGTCCAATGGGCATTGTGTCATACACACTGTCCAGTAGGGTTTCTGACACACTCATGATATCCAATGGGGTTTGTGACACACACACTTTCTAATGGGGTTTGTGACACACATACGCTATCCAATGGGGTTTGTGACACACACAGTGTCCAATAGGGTTTGTGACACAAACACTTTCCAATGGGGTTTGTGACACACATACTCTGTCCAATGGCGCTTGTGACACACACGCTGTCCAATGGGGATTGTGACACGCATGCAGTCTAATGGGTTTTGTGCCACACACACTGACCAGGAGGGTTCGTGACACACACACGCTATCCAATGGTTTTTGTGACACAGACACTGTCCAATGGGGTTTGTGACACACACACTCTGTCCATTGGGGACTGCGACACACACATGCTATCCAATGGGGTTTTTGACACGCATACTTTCCAATGGGTTTTGTGACACACACACTCTATCAAATGGGGTTTGTGACACATACACTTTCCAATGGGGTTTGTGACACACACATTGTCCACGGGGGTTTGTGATACAAACTCTGTCCAATGAGGTTTGTGACACACACACTGTCCAATGGGTATTCTGACACACATACCCTGTCCAATGGGGTTTGTGACACACATGATGTCCAGTGGGTTTTGTGACGCACAAACTGTCCAATAGGGTTTGTGACACACACACTCTATGAAATTGGCTTTGTGACACACACACACTGTCCAATAGGTTTTGTGACATACACACGCTATCCAATGGGGTTTGTGACACACACACTTTGCAATGGGGTTTGTGACACACACACTTTCCAAAGGGTTTTGTGACACACACGTTAACAAATTGGATTTGTTACACACACACTGTCCAATGGGGTTCGTGACACACACTCGGTCCCATCGGGTTTGTGACACACACAATGTCCAAAGGGGTTTCTGACACAAACGATGTCCAATGGGTTTTGGGACACGCATACTGTCCATGGGTGTTTGTGAAACACACGCTGTCCAGTGGGCTTTGTGACACACACACTGTCCAAAAGGGTTTGTCACACACACGATTTCCAGTGGGGTTTGTGACAAAAACACTGTCCAATGGGGTTTGTGACACACACAGTGTCCATGGGGATTTGTGACACACACGCTCTCCAACGCGATTTGTGACACACACACTGCCCAATGGGTATTGTTACGCACACACGCTGTCCAATGGTGTTTGTGACACACACGCTGTCCAATGGTGTTTGTGACACACACGCTGTCCAATGGGGCTTGTGGAACACACACGCTATCCAGTGGGTTTTGTGACACACACACTCTGTCAAATGGGCTTGTGACACACACGCTGTCCAATGGTGTTTGTGACACGCACACTGTCCATGGGTGTTTGTGACAGAGACGCTGTCCAGTGGGGTTTGTGACAAACACAGTGTCCAAAAGGGTTAGTGACACACAGGATGTCCAATGGGGTTTGTGACACGCACACTATCCATGGGTGTTCATGACACACACGCTGTCCAGTGGGGTTTGTGACACACACGCCGTCCAATGGGGCTTGTGACATACACTCTGTCCCATGTGGTTTGCGACAGACACACTGTCCAATGGGTTTGTGACACGCACACTGTCCAATAGCACTTGTGACACACATGCTGTCCAGGTGAGTTTGTGGCACACACGCTGTCCAGTTGGGTTTGTGAGACACATATTGTCCAATGGGTACTGTGACACAAACACGTTGTAAAAATGGGGTTTGTGAGACACACACTGTCCAGGGGGGTTTGTGACACACACGCTGTCAAATGGGGTTTGTCACACACGCACTCTGTCCAAAGGGGCTTGTGACACACACGCTGTGCAATGGGGTTCATGACACAGACGCTGTCAAGTGGGTTTTGCGACACACACACTGTCCAATAGGGTTTGTGTCACACACACGCTATCGTATGGGTATTGTGACACTTACGCTTTCCAATGGTGTTTGTGACAGACACACTCTGTCCAATGGGGCTTGTGACACACACTCTGTCCCATGGGGTTTGTGACACACGCAGTTTCCAATGGGATTTGTGACACACATGCTCTCCAGTGGGGTTTCTGACACACACACTGTCCAGGAGGGTTTGTGACACACACGCTGTCCAATGGGGTTTGTGACACACACACTCTGACCAATGGGTTTTGTGACACACACACTGTCCATTGGGGATTGTCATACACACTCTGTCCAATGGGGATTGTGAAACACACACACTTTACAGTGAGGTTTGTGACACACACACTGTCCAGTGGTGTATGTGACACACACGCTGTCCAATGGGTTTTCTGACACACACAATGTCCAGGGGGGTTTGTGACACACATATGGTATAAAATGGGGTTTGTGACATATACACGATATCCAGTGGCGTTCGTGAAAAGCACGCTCTGTCCAATTGGGCTTGTAACACACACTCTGTCGAAAGGGGATTGTGACACAAACTCTGTCCAATGGGGTTTGTGACACACACTGTCCAATGGGAATTGAGAGACACACATGCTGTCCAAAGGGGTTTGTGTCACACACACTGTCCAGGGGTTTTTGTGACACACAAGCTGTCCAGAGGTGTTTGTGACACACAGACTGTCCAATGGGGTTTCTGAAACACACGCTGTCCAATGGGGATTGTGACACACACACTGTCCAGGGGGGTTTGTGACACACACGCTGTCCAATGAGGATTGTGACACACAGACTGTCCAGGGGCGTTTGTGACACACACACTGTCCTGTAGGGTTTGTGACACATACACTGTCCAAAGGTTTTTTGACACAGACATGCTGTCCAATAGTGTTTGTGACACACACACGCTCTGAAATGGGGTTTGTGACACAAACACTGTCCAGGGGGGTTTGTGACACACACACTGTCCAATGGGGTATGTCACACACACTCTGTCCAATTGTGATTGTGACACACAAACTCTGTACACTGGGGTTTGTGAAACAAACACTGTCCAATGTTGTTTGTGACACAAATGCTGTCCAATGGGTATTGCGACACACACACGCTGTCCAATGGTGATTGTGACACACGCGCTGTCCAGGGGGGGTTGTGACACACATGCTGTCTAATGGGATTTGTGACACACACACTGTCCAGTAGAGTTTGTAACACACTATCCAATGGGGTTTGTGACACACACACTGTCCAGCGGGTTTTGTGACACACACACTGTCCAATAGGGTTTGTGACACAGACACGCTATCCAATGGGGTTTGAGACACACACACTCTGTCCAATGGGTATTGTGACACACACACGCTGTCCAATGGGGTTTGTGAAACACATGCTGTCCAATGGGGATTGTGACACATACACTCTGTCCAATGGTGTATGTGACAAACACGCAGTGCAGTGGGTTTTGTGACACATACACTTTCCTATGGGCTTTGTGACACACACGCTGACCAATTGGGTTTGTTACACTTACACTGTCCATTGGTGTTTGCAACAAGCCTGCTGTCCAATGGGTTTTGTGACACTGACCAGGAGGGTTTGTGACACACACACGCTATCCAATGGGCTTTGTGACACATACACTTTCCAATGGGGTTTGTGACACACACACACTGTCCACCGGTGCTTGTGACACACATTCTGTCCATTGGGTTTTGTGACACACAGGCGGTCCAGTGGGACTGATGACACACAAACAGTGTCCAATGGAGACTGTGACACACACACGCTGTCCAATGCGGTTTATGACACACACGCTGTCCAATAGGTTTTGTGACACACAAACACTGTACAATGGGGACTGTGACACACACACGCTGTCCAATGGGGTTTATGACACACACGCTGTCCAAAGGGGTTGATGACACACAAACACTGAACAATGGGGATTGTGACACACACACGCTGTCCAATGGTGTTTATGACACACACGCTGTCCAATGGGGTTTGTGACACACAAACACTGTACAATGGAGATTGTAACACACACGCTCTGTCCAATTGGGTTTATGACACACACGCTGTCCAATGGGGTTTGTGACACACACACTCTGTCCAATGGGGTTTCTGACAAACACGCTGTCCAATGGGTATTGTGACACACACGCTATCCAAAGGGGTTTGTCACACACGCTCTCCAATAGGGTTTGTGACACATACACTGTCCAATGAGTATTGTGACACACACACTGTGCAAAGGGGTTTGTGAAACACACACTGTCCAATGGGGTTTGTGACACACACACACTGTCCAATGGGGTTTGTGACACACACTCTGTCCCATGGGGATTGTGACACACACACGCTGTCCAATGGTGTTTATGACACACACGCTGTCCAATGGGGTTTGTGACACACAAACACTGTACAATGGAGATTGTAACACACACGCTCTGTCCAATTGGGTTTATGACACACACGCTGTCCAATGGGGTTTGTGACACACACACTCTGTCCAATGGGGTTTCTGACAAACACGCTGTCCAATGGGTATTGTGACACACACGCTATCCAAAGGGGTTTGTCACACACGCTCTCCAATAGGGTTTGTGACACATACACTGTCCAATGAGTATTGTGACACACACACTGTGCAAAGGGGTTTGTGAAACACACACTGTCCAATGGGGTTTGTGACACACACACACTGTCCAATGGGGTTTGTGACACACACTCTGTCCCATGGGGTTTGTGACACACACACTGTTCAATGGGGATTGTGACACACACACGCTGTCCATTGGGGTTTGTGACACACACACACTGTCCAATGCGGCTTGTGACACACACGCTGTCCAATGGGGTTCGTGACACACACACTGTCCAAAGGGGTTTGTGACACACACGCTGTCCAGTGGGGTTTGAGACACACACACTGTCCAATGGGTATTGTTACACACACACACTGTCCAATGGGTATTGTTACACACACACACTCTCCAATCATGTTTGTGACACACACGCTGTCCAATGGGGCTTGTGACACACACGCTGTTCAGTGGGGTTCGTGAACACACACGCTGTCCTGTGGGTTTTGTGACACACACAATCTGTCCAATGGTCTTGTGACACACACGCTGTCCAATGGTTTTCGTTACACACACACTCTGTCCAATGGGGTTTGTGACACAGACACTTTGTAATGGGGTTTGTGACACACACACGCTATCCAATAAGGTTTGTGACACACACACTTTACAATGAGGTTTGTGACGCACAAACTTTCCAATGGGGATTGTGACACACACACGCTGTCCCATGGGGTTTGTGACACACACGGTGAACAATTGGTTTTCTTACACACACACTATCTAATGGTGTTTGCGACACGCATGCTGTCCTATGGGTTTTGTGACACACACACTGACCAGCAGGGTTTCTGACACACACATGCCATCCAACGGGGTTTGTGACACATACACTTTCCAATGGGGTTTGTGACACACACACTCTGTTCAATGGCGCTTGTGACTACACACGCTGTCCAATGCGGTTTGTGACACAATTCTGTCCAATGGGGTTTGTGACACCCACACTGTCCAATGGGGATTGTGACATACACACGATGTCCATTGGAGTTTGTGACACACATACACTGTCCAATGGGGATTGTTACACACACACGCTGTCCAATAGGGTTTGTGACACACACACTGTCCAATGGGTATTGTTACACACACACGCTCTCCAATGGGATTTGTGACACACATGTTGTCCAATGGGGTTCGTGACACACGCACTGTCCAATGGGTATTGTGACACACACATGCTATCCAATGGGGTTTGTGACACGCACACTTTCTAATGGGGTTTGTGAAACACCCACGATATCCAATGGGGTTTGTGACACACACACTTTCCAATGGGCTTTGTGACACTCACACTTTCTAATGGGGTTTGTGACACACACACGGTATCCTATAGGTTTTGTGACACGCACACTCTCCAATGGGGTTTGCGGCACACACGCTGACCAATTGGGTTTCTTACACACACACTGTCCAATGGTGTTTGCGACACGCATGCTGTCTAATGGGTTTTGTGACACACACTCTGACTTGGAGGGTTTGTGACACACACACGCTATCCAATGGGGTTTGTGACACATACCATTTGCAATGGGGTTTGTGACACACACACTCTGTCCAATGGGTTTTGTGAATTCACACGCTGTCCAATGGTGTTTGTGACTACACACGCTGTCCAATGGGGCTTGTGATACACACGCTGTTCAATGGGGTTTCTGACACACACGCTGTCCAGTGGGTTTTGTGACACACATACACTCTGTCTAATGCGTCTTGTAACACACAAGCTGTCCAATGGGGTTTGTGAAATACACGCTGTCCAGTATGGGTTTGTGACACAAATACACTGTCCAATGGGGTTTGTGATACGCACACTTTCTAATGGGGTTTGTGACTCACACACTCTATCCAATGGGGTTTGTGAAGCACACACTTTCTTATGGGGTTTGTGACACACACACTTTCCAATGGGGTTTGTGACACACACACGCTGTCCCATGGGGTTTGTTACACACACGCTGACCAATTGGGTTTCTTACACAAACACTTTCCAGTGGTGTTTGCGACACGCATGCTGTCCAAAGGGTTTTGTGACACACACTGACCACGAGGGTTTGTGACACACACACGCTATCCAATGGTGCTTGTGACACACACGCTGTCCAATGGGGTTCGTGACACACAAGCTGTCCCTTGGGTTTTGTGACACACACACTCTGTCCAATGGGTTTGTGACACACACGCTGTCCAATGAGGTTTGTGACACACACTCTGTCCCACGGGGTTTGCGACACACGCACTGTCCAATGGAGATTGTGACACACACAGGTTGTCCAATGGGTTTTTTACACACACAACCTGTCCAATGGGGTTTGTGACACACACACGCTGTCCAATGGGTTTTGTAACACACACAGGCTTTCCAATGGCTCTCGTGACACACAATATGTCCAATGGGGTTCTTGACACACACGCAGTCCAGTGGGGTTTGTGACACACACACGCTATCCAATGGGGTTTGTGACACACACACGTTCCAAAGGGGTTTGTAACATGCACACGCTATCCAATAGGGTTTGTGACACATACACTTTCCATTGGGGTTTGTAACACAAACACTCTGTCCAATATCGCTTGTGACACACACGCTGTCCCATGGGGTTTGTGACACACACACTGTACAATGGAGTTCGTGACACACACTCTGTCTAAAGGGGTTTGTGACACAGACGATGTCCAATGGGGTTTGTGACACACAAACACTGTCCAATGGGGATTGTGACACACACACCCTGTCCAATGGGGTTTGTGACACACACACTTTCCAAAGGGGTTTGTGACATGACACACGCTGTCCAATGGGGTTTGTGACACACAAACACTGTCCAATGGGGATTGTGACACACACACGCTATCCATGGGTGTTTGTGACACACACGCTGTCCAGTGGAGTTTGTGACACACACACTGTGCAATGGATTTGTGACACACACGCTGTCCAGTGTAGTTTGTGACACACACACTGTGCAATGGTGTTTGTGACACACACGCTGACCAATTAGGTTTCTTACACACACACTGTCCCATGATGTTTGTGACACGCATGCTGTCCAAAGGGTTTTGTGACACACACGCTGACCAGGAGGTTTTGTGTCACACACACGCAATCCAATGGGGATTGTGACACACACACGCTGTCTCATGGTGTATGTGACTCACACGCTGTCCAATGGGGTTTGTGACACAGACGCTGTCCAATGGGGATTGTGAACTATACACTGTCCAATAGGGCTTGTGACACACACACGCTCTCCAATGGGGTTTGTGACGCACACACTTTCCAATGGGGTTTGTGACACACACACACACTGTCCCATGGGGTTTGCGACACACACGCTGTCCAATAGGGCTTGTGACACACACACTGACGAGGAGGTTTTGTGACACACACACGCTGTCCATTGGGGTTTTTGACTCACACACTGTCCAATGGTGTTTGTGACACACACTCTGTCAAATGCGCTTTGTGACACACACACGCTGTCCAAAGGGGTTTGTGACAAACACGCTGTCCAATGGTGTTTCTGACACACACACTGTCCAATGGGGTTTGTGACTCAAACTCTGTCCAATGGGGTTTGTGAAACACACACTGTCCAATGGGTATTGTGACAAACACACACTGTCCAAATGGGTCTGTGACACACAGTCTGTCCAATGGGGTTTGTGACACACACACTGTCCAATAGGGTTTGTGACACAGACACGATATCCAGTGGGGTTTGTGACACATACACTTTCCAATGGGTTTTCTGACACCACGCTCTGTCCAATGGTGCTTGTGACACACACACTGTCCAATGGGGTTCATGACACACCCGCTGTCCAGTGGGTTTTGTTGAACACACACTGTCCAATGGGGTTTGTGACACACACAGTGTCCAGGGTGTTTTGTGACACAAACTCTGTCCAATGGAGTTTGTGACACACACACTGTCCAATGGGGATTCTGAAACACACTCTGTCCAATAGGGATTGTGACACACATGCTCTCCAATGGGATTTGTGACATACACGCTGTCCAATGGGGTTTGTTACACACACACTGTCAAGTGGGTTTTGTGACACACACACTGTCCTATAGGGTTTGTGACACACACAAGCTATCCAATGGGGTTTGTGACCCGTACACTTTCCAGTGGGGTTTGTGACACCACACTCTGTCCAACTGTGCTTGTGACACACACGCTGCCCAATGGGATTCGTGACACACACGCTGTCCAGTGGGTTTTGTGACACACACACTCTGTCCAATGGGCTTGTGACACACACGCTGCCCAATAGTCTTTGTGACAAACACTCTATCCCGTGGGGTTTGTGACACACACCCGCTGTCCAATGGGGTTTGTGACACACACGCTATCCAATGGGGTTTGTGACACATAAACTTTCCAATGGGGTTTGTGACACACATAACCTGTCCAATGGGGATTGTGACACAGACACGCTGTCTAATGGGGTTTGTGACACACACGCCGTCCAAAGGGGATTGTGACACGCGCGCTGTCCAGTGGGCTTATGACACATGCACTCTCCAATAGGTTTTGTGACACACACATGGTATCCAACGAGGTTTGTGACACGCACACTTTCTAATGGGGTTTGTGACACACACACGCTATCCAAATGGGTTTGTGACACACACAGTTTCCAATGGGGTTTGTGACACACACACTTTCCAATAGGTTTTGTGACACACACACTCTGTCCAATGGGTTTTGTGAATTCACACGCTGTCCAATGGTGTTTGTGACTACACACGCTGTCCAATGGGGCTTGTGATACACACGCTGTTCAGTGGGGTTTGTGACACACACGCTGTCCAGTGGGTTTTGTGACACACATACACTCTGTCTAATGCGTCTTGTAACACACAAGCTGTCCAATGGGGTTTGTGAAATACACGCTGTCCAATATGGGTTTGTGACACAAATACACTGTCCAATGGGATTTGTGATACGCACACTTTCTAATGGGGTTTGTGACTCACACACTCTATCCAATGGGGTTTGTGAAGCACACACTTTCTTATGGGGTTTGTGACACACACACTTTCCAATGGGGTTTGTGACACACACACGCTGTCCCATGGGGTTTGTTACACACACGCTGACCAATTGGGTTTCTTACACAAACACTTTCCAGTGGTGTTTGCGACACGCATGCTGTCCAAAGGGTTTTGTGACACACACTGACCACGAGGGTTTGTGACACACACACGCTATCCAATGGTGCTTGTGACACACACGCTGTCCAATGGGGTTCGTGACACACAAGCTGTCCCTTGGGTTTTGTGACACACACACTCTGTCCAATGGGTTTGTGACACACACGCTGTCCAATGAGGTTTGTGACACACACTCTGTCCCATGGGGTTTGCGACACACGCACTGTCCAATGGAGATTGTGACACACACAGGTTGTCCAATGGGTTTTTTACACACACAACCTGTACCAATGGGGTTTGTGACACAGACACGCTGTCCAATGGGTTTTGTAACACACACAGGCTTTCCAATGGCTCTCGTGACACACAAGATGTCCAATGGGGTTCGTGACACACACGCAGTCCAGTGGGGTTTGTGACACACACACGCTATCCAATGGGGTTTGTGACACACACACGTTCCAAAGGGGTTTGTAACATGCACACGCTATCCAATAGGGTTTGTGACACATACACTTTCCATTGGGGTTTGTAACACAAACACTCTGTCCAATATCGCTTGTGACACACACGCTGTCCCATGGGGTTTGTGACACACACACTGTACAATGGAGTTCGTGACACACACTCTGTCTAAAGGGGTTTGTGACACAGACGATGTCCAATGGGGTTTGTGACACACAAACACTGTCCAATGGGGATTGTGACACACACACCCTGTCCAATGGGGTTTGTGACACACACACTTTCCAAAGGGGTTTGTGACATGACACACGCTGTCCAATGGGGTTTGTGACACACAAACACTGTCCAATGGGGATTGTGACACACACACGCTATCCATGGGTGTTTGTGACACACACGCTGTCCAGTGGAGTTTGTGACACACACACTGTGCAATGGATTTGTGACACACACGCTGTCCAGTGTAGTTTGTGACACACACACTGTGCAATGGTGTTTGTGACACACACGCTGACCAATTAGGTTTCTTACACACACACTGTCCCATGATGTTTGTGACACGCATGCTGTCCAATGGGTTTTGTGACACACACGCTGACCAGGAGGTTTTGTGTCACACACACGCAATCCAATGGGGATTGTGACACACACACGCTGTCTCATGGTGTATGTGACTCACACGCTGTCCAATGTGTTTTGTGACACACACGCTGACCAGGAGGTTTTGTGTCACACACACGCAATCCAATGGGGATTGTGACACACACACGCTGTCTCATGGTGTATGTGACTCACACGCTGTCCAATGGGGTTTGTGACACAGACGCTGTCCAATGGGGATTGTGAACTATACACTGTCCAATAGGGCTTGTGACACACACACGCTCTCCAATGGGGTTTGTGACGCACACACTTTCCAATGGGGTTTGTGACACACACACACACTGTCCCATGGGGTTTGCGACACACACGCTGTCCAATAGGGCTTGTGACACACACACTGACGAGGAGGATTTGTGACACACACACGCTGTCCATTGGGGTTTTTGACTCACACACTGTCCAATGGTGTTTGTGACACACACTCTGTCAAATGCGCTTTGTGACACACACACGCTGTCCAAAGGGGTTTGTGACAAACACGCTGTCCAATGGTGTTTCTGACACACACACTGTCCAATGGGGTTTGTGACACAAACTCTGTCCAATGGGGTTTGTGAAACACACACTGTCCAATGGGTATTGTGACAAACACGCACTGTCCAAATGGGTCTGTGACACACAGTCTGTCCAATGGGGTTTGTGACACACACACTGTCCAATAGGGTTTGTGACACAGACACGATATCCAGTGGGGTTTGTGACACATACACTTTCCAATGGGTTTTCTGACACCACGCTCTGTCCAATGGTGCTTGTGACACACACACTGTCCAATGGGGTTCATGACACACACGCTGTCCAGTGGGTTTTGTTGAACACACACTGTCCAATGGGGTTTGTGACACACACAGTGTCCAGGGTGTTTTGTGACACAAACTCTGTCCAATGGAGTTTGTGACACACACACTGTCCAATGGGGATTCTGAAACACACTCTGTCCAATGGGGTTTGTGACTCACACCCACTGTCTAATGGGGACTGTGAAACACACAGGATGTCCAATGGGGTTTATGACACAAACACTGTCCAATGGTTTTGTGACACACACACTGTGTCCAGTGGATTTTGTGACACACACAGTGTCAAAAGTGGTTTTGACACATCACGCTATCCAGTGGTGTTTGTGACACTCACACTATCCATGGGTGTTTGTGACACACACGCTATCCAATGGGTACTGTTAAACACACACACGCTGTCCAGTGGGGTTTGTGACACACACACTGTCCAATAGGGTTTGTGACACACACACTGTCCAATTGCGTTTGTGACACAGACACACTGTCCAATGGGGATTGTGACACACACACGCTGGCTAATGGGGTTTGTGACACACACATTGTCCAATGGGGATTGTGACACACACACGCTGTCCAATGGGGTTTGTGACACACACAATGTCCAATGGGGTTTCTGACACAGAAGCTCTCCAATAGGCTTTGTGACACACACGCTGACCAATATGGGTTTGTTACACATACACGCTGTCCAATGGGGTTTGTGACACACACACTGTCCAATGGGTATTGTGACACACACACGCTGTCCAATGGGGTTTGTGACACACATGCTGTCCAAAGAGGCTTGTGACAAAAACTCTGTCCAAAGGGGTTTGTGACACAGAGACTGTCCAATGGGTATTGTGACACACGCAGTCTCCAATAGGGTTTGTCACACACACACGCTAGCCAATGGTGTTTGTAACACATAGACTTTCCAATGGGGCTTGTGACACACACACTCTGTCCAATGGCGCTTGTGACACACGGGCTTTCCAATGGGGTTCTTGACACACACTCTATCCCATGGGTTTGTGACACACACACTGTACAAAGGGGTTTGTGACACAGACGATGTCCAAAGGGATTTGTTACACGCACACTGTCCATGGGTGTTTGTGACACACACGCTGTCCAGTGGGGTTTGTGACACACACGCTCTCCAATGGGGATTGTGAAACACACACGCTGTCCAATGGGTTTTACGACACACACGCTCTCCAATGGGGTTTGTGAACACACACGCTGTCAAATGGGGATTGTGACACACACGCTGTCCAATGGGTTTTGTGACACACTCACTGTCCAAAGGGGTTTGTGACATACAAGATGTAAAATGGGGTTTGTGACACACACACTGTCCATCGGTGTTTGTGACACACACACTGTCCAGTCAAGTTTATGACACACACACTGTCCAATGGGGTTTGTGACACACACAGTGTGCATGGGGTTTGTAAACACACGCTGTCCAATGGGGTTTGTGACACACACACTGTCCAACGGGGTTCGTGACACACACTGTGTCCACGGGGGTTTGTGACACACACACTGTCCAATAGGGTTTGTCACACACACATGCTATCCAATGGGTTTTGTGACACACACACTCTCCAATGGGGATTGTGACACACACACGCTCTCCAATGGTGTTTGTGACACACACGCTGTCCAATGGGGTTTGTGACACAGATGCTGTCCAATGGGGATTGTGACCAACACACTGTCCAAAAGAGCTTGTGACACACACACGCTGTCCAATGGGGTTTGTGACACAGATGCTGTCCAATGGGGATTGTGACCAACACACTGTCCAAAAGGGCTTGTGACACACACACGCTATCCAATGGGGTTTGTGACACACACCGTGTCCACGGGGGTTTGTGACACAAACACTTTCCAATGGGGTGTGTGACACAAACACTGTCCAATGGGGATTGTGACACACACACTGTCCAATGGGGATTGTGACACACAAATGCTTTCAAATGGGGTTTGTGACACACACACTGTCCAAAGTGGTTTGAGACACACACGCTGTCCAATGGGGTTTGTGACACACACACTGACCAATGGGGATTGTGACACACACACGATGTCCAATGTGGTTTGTGACACACACACTGTCCAAAGGGGTTTGTGACACACACGCTGTCCAATGGTATTTGTCACACACACGCTGTCCAATGGTATTTGTGACACATACTGTCCAATGGGGTTTGTGACACACACGCTGTCCAAAGGGCTTGGTGACACACACGCTGTCCAATGGGGTTTGTGACACACACACTCTGTCCAATAGGGTTTGTGACACACGTACGCTATCCAACGGGGTTTGTGACACTCACACTTTCCAATTGGGTTTGTGACACAAACTCTCTCCAATGGGATTTGTGACACACACACTGTCCAATGGGGATTGTGACACACACACGCTGTCCAATGGTGTTTGTGACACACACGCTGTCCAATGGGGTTTTTGACACAGACGCTGTCCAATGGGGATTGTGACATACACACTGTCCAATCGGGTATGTGATACACACATGCTATCCAGAGGGGTTTGTGACACACATACTTTCTAATGGGTTTTTTGAAAAACACACGCTGTCCAATGGGGTTTGTGACACACACACTGTCCAAAGGGGTTTGTGACACACACGATGTAAAATGGGGTTTGTGACACGCACACTGTCCATCCGTGTTTGTGACACACACGCTGTCCAGTGGAGTTAATGACACACACACTGTCCAATGGGGTTTGTGAGACAGACAGTGTGCACGGGGTTAGTGACACACACGCTGTCCAATGGGGATTGTGACACCCACACTGTCCAACGTTGATTGTGACACACACACGCTGTCGAATGGGGTTTCTGACACACACACTGTCCAAAGGTGTTTGTGACACAGACCCTATCCAATGGGGTTTGTGACACTCACACTGTCCATGGGTGTTTGTGACACACACTCTGTCCAGTGGGTTTTGTCACACACACACTGTCCAATGGGGTTTTGACACACACGCTGTCCACTGGGGATTATGACACACACACTGTCCAATGGCGTTCGTGACACACACAGTGTCCACAGGGATTTGTGACACACATGCTGTCCAATGGGGTTTGTGACACACAGACTGTCCAATGGCTATTGTTAAACACAAACGCTGTCCAATTGGTTTTGTGACACACACACTCTCCAATGGGGTTTGTGACACACACAGTGTGCACAGGGTTTGTGACACACACGCTGTTCAATGGGGTTTGTGACACTCCACACTGTCTAATGGGTATTGTTACACACGCGCACTGTCCAATGGGGTTTGTGACACACAGAGGCTGTCCAATGGGGTTTGTGACACACACGCTGTCCAATGGGGGTTTGGGAAACACACACTGTCCAAAGGGATTTGTGACACACACGATGTCCAAGGAAGTTTGTGACACACACATTGTCCACAGGGTTTTGTGACACAGACACTATATCCAGTGGGCTTCTGACACACACGCTGTCCAATGGGTCTTGTGACACACACGCTGTCCAATGGGGTTTGTGACACACACACGCTATACAATGCGGTTTGTGACACATACACTTTCCAATGGGATTTGTGACACAAAATCTGTCCAATGGGGTTTGTGCCACACACACTGTCCAATGGGTATTATGAAACACGCACGCTGTCCAATGGGGATTGTGACACACAAGCTGTCCAGTGGGTTTTGTAGACACACAAACTGTCCAATAGGGTTTGTGACACACACACGCTATCCAATGGGGTTTGTGACACATACACTTTCCAATGGGGTTTCTGACACAAACACTCTGTCCAATGGTGCTTGTGACACACACGCTGTCCAATGGGGATTGTGACACATACAATCTGTCCAAAGGCTTTTGTGACACACACGCTGTCTAATGGGTATTGTTACACACGCGCACTGTCCAATGGGGTTTGTGACACACAGAGGCTGTCCAATGGGGTTTCTGACACACACGCTGTCCAATGGGGTTTGTGACATACACACTGACCAGGAGGAATTGTGACACACACACACTGTCCAATGGGGTTTTTGACACACACGCTGTTCAATGGGGATTGTGACACACACGCTGTCCAATGGGATTTGTGACACACACACTGACCAGGAGGGTTTGTGACACACACACGTCCAATATGTATTGTGACGCAGACACGCTGTCCAATGGTGCTTGTGGCACACACGCTTTCCAATGGGGTTTGTGACACACACGCTTTCCATGGGTGTTTGTTAAAGATTCGATGTCCAGTGGGGTTTGTGACACACACACTGTCCAATGGGGTTTGTGACACACACAGTGTCCACGGGAGTTTGAGACACAGATGCTGTCCAATAGGGATTGTGACACACACACTGTCCAATGCCGTTCGTAATACACACACTCTGTAAAATGGGCTTGTACCACACACGCTGTCCAATGGGGATTGTGAAAAACACACTGTCCAATGGGGTTTGTGACACACACACTCTGTCCAATGAGCTTGTGACAAACACTCTGTACAATGGGGTTTGTGACACACACACGCTATACAACGGTGTTTATGACACACACACTGTCCAAAGGGGTTTGTGATACACATGATGTCCAATGGGGATTGTGACACGCACGCTGTCCATGGGTGTTTGTGACACTCACTCTGTCCAATGGAGTCTGCGACACACACGCTGTCCAGTGAGGATTGTGACATAGACGATGTGCAATGTGGTTTGTGACACACATTCTGTATAAAGATCTTGTGACAAACACGCTCTACAATGGGGTTTGTGACACACACACGCTATCCAATGCGGTTTGTGACATAGACACATTCCAATGGGGTTTGTGAACACAGACGCTGTCCAATGGGGTTTGTGACACAAACTCTGTCCAATAGGGTTTGTGACACACACCCTGTCTAATGGGGTTTGTGACTCACACGCTGTCCAATGGGTTTGTGACACACGCGCTGTTCAATGGGGATTGTGACACACATGCTGTCCAGTGGGTTTGTGACATATATACTCTGTCCAATGTGGATTTTGACACAAACGTTGTCCAATGGGGTTTGTCACACAAACGCTGTCCAGTGGGTTTTGTGACACACACACTGTCCAATAGGGTTTGTGACACACACACGCTATCCAATGGGGTTTGTGACACATACACTTTCCAATGGGGTTTGTGACACACAGACTATGTCCAATGGTGCTTGTGACACACACGCTGTCGAATGGGGTTTGTGACACACACACTGTCCAATGGGATTTGTGACACACACACTATCCAAAGGGGTTTGTGACACGCACACTGTACAAAGGGGTTTGTGACACACACACTGTCCAAAGGGGTTAGTGACACACGCGATGTCCAACAGGGTTTGTGACACGCATGCTGTCCATGGGTGTTTGTGACAAACACGCTGTCCACTGGGGTTTGTGACACACAAACTGTCCACTGGGGTTCGTGACACACAAACTGTCCAGGGGGGTTTGTGACACACACACAGTCCAATGGCGTTCGTGATACACACAGTGTCCACGGGGTTTTGTGACACACACACTCTGTCCAATGGGCTTGTGACACACACGCTGTCAAATAGGCTTCTGACAAACACGCTGTACAACGGAGTTTGTGACTCACACACGCTGTCCAATGAGGTTTGTGACACACATGCTGTCCAATGGGTTTTTTGACACACACGCTGTCCAGTGGGTTTTGTGACACACACACTGTCCAATATGGTTTGTCACACACACGCTATCCAACGGGCTGTGTGACAAATACACTTTCCAATGGGGTTTCTGACACACAAACTCTGTCCAATGGTGCCTGTGATACACACACTGTCCAATGGGGTTCGTGATACACACGCTGTCCAGCGGGTTTTGTGACACACACACGCTGTCCAATGGAGTTTGTTGCACAGACACTGTCCAAAGTGGTTTGTGACACACACGCTGTCCAATGGGGTTTGTGACACACACGCTGTCCAATGGGTTTTGTGACACACACTGTCCAATGGTGTTTCTGACACACTCGCTGTCCAATGGGTTTTGTGACACAAACACTGACCAGGAGGGATTGTTACACAGACACCCTTTCCAATGGGGTTTGTGACACACACACTGTCCAACGGTGTTTGTGACACACACTCTGTCCAATGGGGTTTGTGACACACACACTGTCCAATAGGGTTTGTGACACACACACGCTATCCTATGGGCTGTGTGACAAATAAACTTTTCAATGGGGTTTCTGACCCACACACTCTGTCCAATGGGGTTTGTGACACACACACTCTGTCCAAAGGGTCTTGTGATACACACGCTGTCCAGTGGGTTTTGTGAAACACACACTCTGTCCAATGAGCTTGTGAGACACACACTGTCCAAAGGGGTTTGTGACACACACGCTGTGCAACGGGGTTTGTGACACACACACTGACCAGGAGGGATTTTTACACACACACTCTGTCCAATGGGGTTTGTGAAACACACACTGTCCAATGGTGTTTGTGACACACATGCTGTCCAATGGGGTTTGTGACACAAACTCTGTCCAATGGGGTTTGTGACACACACACTGTTTAATGGGTATTGTGACACAGACACACTGTCCAATGGGGTTTGTAACACACATGCTGTCCAATGGGGTTTGTGACAAACACGCTGTCCAATGCGGTTTGTGACACACACACTGACCAGGAAGGATTGTGACACACACACACTGTCCAATGGGATTGTGACACACACACGCTGTCCAATAGAATTTGTGACACACACGCTGTCCAATGGGTCTTGTGACACACACGCAGTCCAATTTTGTTTGTGACACGCACACACTATCCAATGTGGTTTGTGACACTCACACTTTCTAATGGGGTTTGTGACACAGACACGCTATCCAATGGCGTTTGTTACACACACGCTGTCCAATGGGGTTTCTCACACACACGCTGTCCAATGGGGTTTGTGACACAAACTCTGTCCAATAGGGTATGTGACACACACACTGTCCAATGGGTTTTGTGACACACACATGCTGTCCAATGGGGTTTGTGACAGACATGCTGTCCAGTGGGGTTTGTGACACATACACTCTATAGAATGGGTCTTGTGACACACACGCTGTCCAATAGTGTTTGTGACAAATACTCTGTCCAAAGGGGTTTGTGACACACACCATGTCCAATGGGGTTTGTGACACGCACGCTGTCCATGGGTGTTTGTGACAAACACGCTGTCCACTGGGGTTTGTGACACACATACTGTCCACTGGGGTTCGTGACACACAAACTGTCCAGGGGGTTTTGTGACACACACACAGTCCAATGGCGTTCGTGATACACACAGTGTCCACGGGGTTTTGTGACACACACACTCTGTCCAATGGGCTTGTGACACACACACTGTCCAATAGGCTTCTGACAAACACGCTGTACAACGGAGCTTGTGACTCACACACGCTATCCAATGAGGTTTGTGACACACATGCTGTCCAATGGGGTTTGTGACAAACACGCTGTCCAATGCGGTTTGTGACACACACACTGACCAGGAAGGATTGTGACACACACACACTGTCCAATGGGATTGTGACACACACACGCTGTCCAATAGGATTTGTGACACACACGCTATCCAATGGGTTTCGTGACACACACGCTGTCCAATCGGGATTGTGACACACACGCAGTCCAATTTTGTTTGTGACACACACACACTATCCAATGTGTTTTGTGACACTCACACTTTCTAATGGGGTTTGTGACACAGACACGCTATCCAATGGCGTTTGTTACACACACGCTGTCCAATGGGGTTTCTCACACACACGCTGTCCAATGGGGTTTGTGACACAAACTCTGTCCAATAGGGTATGTGACACACACACTGTCCAATGGGTTTTGTGACACACACATGCTGTCCAATGGGGTTTGTGACACACATGCTGTCCAGTGGGGTTTGTGACACATACACTCTATCCAATGGGTCTTGTGACACACACGCTGTCCAATAGTGTTTGTGACAAATACTCTGTCCAAAGGGGTTTGTGACACACACCATGTCCAATGGGGTTTGTGACACGCACGCTGTCCATGGGTGTTTGTGACAGACACGATGTACAGTGGGGTTTGTGACACACACACTGTCCAGTGGGGTTCATGACACACACACTGTCAAGTGGGTTTTGTGACACACACACTCTGTCCAATGGGTTTGTGACATAAAAGCTGTCCAATAGTGTTTGTGACACACAGTCTGTCCAAAGGGTTTTGTGACAGACACACACTGTCCAATGGGGATTGTGACACACACACGTTGTCCAATGGGGTTTGTGACACACACACTCTGTCCAATTGGTCTTGTGACACACAAGCTATCCAGTGGGGTTCGTGACACACACGCTGTCCAGTGGGGTTTTTGACACACACACTGTACAAGATGGCTTGTGACACACACACGCTATCAAATGGGGTTTGTGACACACACGCTATCCAATGGGTTTTGTGACACACACACTCTCTCCAATGGGTATTGTGACACACACGCTGTCCAATAGGGTTTGTAACACATACGCTGTCCAGTGGTGTTTGTGACACACACACTGTTCAATGTGGTTTGTGACACACACACGTTATCTAATGGGGTTTGTCACACACACACTTTCTAATGGGGTTTGTAACACACACGCTATCCAATGGGTTTTGTGACACACGCACTGTCCAATAGGTATTGTGACACACACAAGCTGTCTAATGGGTTTTGTGACACACGCACTGTCCAATAGGTATTGTGACACACACACGCTGTCTAATGGTGTTTGTGACACACACGCTGTCCAATGGGGTTTGTGAAACACACACTTCGTCCAAAGGGTCTTGTGACACACAAGGTGTCCAATGGGGTTCGTGACACACTACGCTGTCACGTGGGGTTTGTGACACACACACTGTCTAACAGGGTCTGTGACACACACGCTATCCACTGGGGTTTGTGACACACATGCTGTCCAATGGGGAATGTAACACACACGCGCTGTCCAAAGGGGTTTGTGAGACACAGGCTGTGAAATGGGGGTTATGACACACACGCTGTCCAATGGGGTTTGTCACACACACACTCTGTCCAATGGAGTTTGTGACACATACCCTGTCCAATGGGTATTGTAACACACACACACTGTTCGATAGGGTTTGTGACACACACGCTGTCCAATGGGGTTTAAGACACATACATTCTGTCAAATGCGGCTTGTGACACACACGCTGTCCAATGGGGTTTGTGACACACACGCTGTCCAATAGGGTTTGTAACACACACACGCTATCCAATAGTATTTGTGACACATACACTTTCCAATGGGGTTCGTGACACACACACTGTCCAGTGGGTTTTCTGACACACACTCTCTGTCCAATGGGCTTGTGACACAAACGCTGTCCAATAGTGTTTGTGATACACAATCTGTCCCATGGGGTTTGTGACACACACACTGTCCAATGGGAATTGTGACACACACACGCTGTCCAATGGGGTTTATGACACACACGCTGTCCAATGGTGTTTGTGACACACATACTTTCCAATGGCGTTTGTGACACACACACTTTCCAATGGGGTTTGTCACACACACACTGACCAGGAAGGTTTGTGGCACACACGCTGTCCAATGGGGTTTGTGACACTCGCACTGTCCAATGATGTTTGTGACACACACTCGGCCAAAATTGGCTTTGTGACACACACACGGTGTCCAATGGGGTTTGTGACACATACACTTTCCAGTGCGGATTGTGACACACACACGCTGTCCAATGATGTTTGTGACACACACGCTGTCCAATGGGTTTGTGGCACAGACGCTCTCCAATGGGGATTGTGACATACACACTGTCCAATAGGGTTCGTGACACACACAATCTATCCAATGAGGTTTGTGACACACACACTTTCCAAAGGGGTTTGTGACAAGCACACTTTCTAAAGGGGTTTGTGACACACACACGCTATCCAATTGGGTTTGTGACACACACAATTTCCAATGGCGCTTGTGACACACACGCTGTCCAAAGGGGTCAGTGACACACACGCTGTCCAGTGGGTTTTGTGACACACACACTCTGTCCAATGAGCTAGTGACACACACGCTATCCAATGGGCTTTGTGACACACACACTTTCAAATGGGGTTTGTGACACGCACACGCTATCCAATGGGGTTTGTGACACGCACACTGTTTAATGGGTTTTGTGAAACACACACGCTATCCAATGGGATTTGTGACACACACGCTGTCCAATGGGGTTCGTGACACACACTCTGTCCCATGGGGTTTGTGACACACACACTGTCCAAAGGGGTTTGTGACACACACGATGTCCAACGGGTTTGTGACACGCGCACCCTCCATGGGTGTTTGTGACACACACGCTGTCCCGTGGGGTTTCTGACACACACAAAATCCAAAAGGGTTTGGGACGCACACGATGTCCAATGCGATTTGTGACATGCACACTGTCCATGGGTGTTTATGACACACACGCTGTCTAGTGGGGTTTGTGACACACAGACTGTCCAATGGGGTTTGTGACACAAACAGTGTCCACGGGGGTTTGTGACACACACAATCTATCCAATGGTGTTTGAGACATGCACACTATCTAATGGGGTTTGTGACACACAGACGCTATCCAATGGGGTTTGTGATACACACACTTTGCAAAGGGATTTGTGACACGCACACTTTCTAATGGGGTTTGTGACACACACGCGCTATCCAATTGGGTTTGTGACACACACACTGTCCAATAGGGTTTGTGACACACACACGCTGTCCAATGGGGCTTGTGACACACACGCTGTCCAATGGTGTTTCTGACACACACAGTGTCCAATGGGTTTTGTCACACAAACTATGTCCAATGGGGTTTGTGAAACACACACTATGTGCAATGGAGCTTATGACACATACACACTGTACAATGGGGTTAGTGACACACACGCTGTCCAATGGGGATTGTGACACACACACTGTCCAATGGGGTTTGTGACACATACACTCTGTCCAATGGGGCTTGTGACACACACGCTGTCCAATGGGGATTGTGACACACACACTGTCCAATGGGGTTTGTGACACATACACTCTGTCCAATGGGGCTTGTGACACACACGCTGTCCAGTGGGGTTTGTGACACACACGCGCTGTCCAATAGTGTTTGTGACACACACTCTGTCCCATGGCGTTTGTGACACACACTGACCAATGGGGTTTGTGACACACACACGCTGTCCAATTGGGTTTGTGACACACACACTGTCCAAAATGGTTTGTGACACACACTCTGTCCAATGGTGTTTGTGACACACATGCTGTCCAATGGGGATTGTGACACACACGGTGTCCAACGGGCTTTGTGACACACAGACTCTGTCCAATGGGCCCTGTGAACACACACGCTGTCCAATGGTGTTTGTGACACACACACTCTGTAAAATGGGCTTGTGACACACACACTGTCCAATTGGGTTTTGACATACACGCTGTCCAATGGGGTTTGTAACACTAACACTCTGTCCAGTGGTGCTTGTTACAGACACGGTGTCCAATGGGGATCGTGACACACACTCTGTCCCATGGGGTTTGTGACACACACACTGACCAATGGGGATCGTGACTCACACTCTGTCCCATCTGGTTTGTGACACACACACTGTCCAATGGGGATTATGACACACACACTCTGTCCAATGGGATTTGTGACACACACACTGTCCATGGGTGTTTGTGACACACACGCTGTCTAGTAGCGTTTGTGACACACACACCGTCCAAAGGTCTTTGTGACACACACGACGTCAAATGGGGTTTGTGACACGCGCACTGTCCATGGGTGTTTGTGACACCCACGCTGTCCAGGGGTGTTTGTGACACACACTCTATCCAATGGGGATTGTGACACACACGCTGTCCAATGGGCTTTGTGACACACACACTCTGTCCAATGGGTCTTGTGAAAAACAATCTGTCCAATGTGATTGTGAACACACATGTTATACAATTGGATTTGTGACAAATACACTGTCCATAGGGGTTTGTGACACACATGCAATCCGATGGGGATTGTGACACTTACACTGTCCATGGGTGTTTGTGACACACACGCTGTCCAGTGGGTTTTGTGACACACACACTGTCCAATTGGGTTTTGACACACATGCTGTCCAATGGGGATTGTGACACACACACTGTCCTATGGGGTTTATGACACACAATCTGTCCAATGGGGTTTGTGAAACACACGCTGTCCAATGGGGATTGTGACACACACACGCTGTCCAGTGGGGTTTGTGACACACACACTGTCCAAAGGGGTCTGTGACACACACGCTATCCAATGGGGATTGTGACACACACACTGTCTAATGGGTTTTGTGACACATTCACTCTGTCCAATGGGGTTTGTGACACACACACTGTCCAATGGGTATTGTTACACACACATGCTGTCCAATGGTGTTTTTGACACACACGCTGTCCAATGGGGCTGGTGACACGCACACTATCCATGGGTGTTTGTGTCACACACGCTGTCCTGTAGGGTTTGTGACACATACACTGTCCAAAGGTTTTTTGACACAGACATGCTGTCCAATAGTGTTTTTGACACACACACGCTGTGAAATGGGTTTGTGAAACGCAACCTGTCCATGGGTGTTTGTGACACACACGCTGTCCAGGGGGGTTTGTGACACACACACTGTCCAGTGGGTTTTGTGACACACATACTGTCCAATAGGGTTTGTGACACACACACTCTATCCAATGGGTTTTGTGACACACACGCTGTCCAGTGGGTTTTGTGACACACACACTGACCAAAAGGGTTTGTAACACACACACGCTATCCAATGGGCTTTATGACACATACCCTTTCAAATGGGGTTTGTGACACACACACTGTCCAATGGGGATTGTGACACATACACGCTGTCCAATGGAGTTTGTGACACACACATTGTCCGAATAGGTTTGTGACACACACGATGTCCAATGGGATTTGTGACACGCACACTGTACATGGGTGTTTTTGACACACACCCTGTCCACTGGGGTTTGTGAGGCACACACTGTCCAAACGGGTTAGTGACACACACGATATCCAATTGGTTTAGTGACACCCACACTGTCCATGGGTGTTTGTGACACACACGCCGTCCAGTGGGGTTTGTGACACACACACTGTCCAATGGGGATTGTGACACACACGCTGTCCAATGGGCTTTGTGACACACACACTCTGTACAATGGGTCTTGATAAATATTCGCTGACCAATTGTGTTTGTGAACCCACACGCTGTCCAGTGGGTTTTGTGACACACATACTATCTAGTAGGGTTTGTGACACACACACGCTGTCCAATGGGGTTTGTGACACACACACTGTGCAAAGGGGTTTGTGACACACACGTTATCCAATGGGGCTTGTGACACTCACACTGTCCATGGGTGTTTGTGACACACACGCTGTCCAGTGGGTTTTTTCACACACACAATGTCCAATGAGGATTTGACACACACGCTGTCCACTGGAGATTGTGACACATACACAGTCCAGGGGGGTTTGTGACACACACATTGTCCAATGGCGTTCGTGACACACACAGTGTCCACGGGCGTTTGTGACACACACGTTATCCAATGGGTTTTGTGACACACACACACAGTGTAAAATGGGGATTGTGAACCACACACGCTGTCCAATGTTGTTTGCGACACACACGCTGTCCAATGGGGTTTGGGACACAGACTCTGTCCAATGGGGATTTTGACCTACACGCTATCCAATAGGGTTTGTGACACACACACGCTATCCAACGAGGATTGTGACACATATACTTTCTAATGGGGTTTTTGACACACAGACGATATGCAAAGGGGTTTGTGACACAAACATTCCAATGGGTTTTGTGACACACACACGCTGTCCAATGGGGTTTGTTACACACACGCTGTCCAATGATGTTTGTGACACGCATGCTGTCCAATGGGTTTTGTGTCACACACACTGAGCAGGAAGGTTTGTGACACACACACTCTATCCAATGGTGTTTGTGATACATACACTTTCCAATGGGGTTTGTGACACACACACTCTGTCCAATAGCGCTTGTGACACAGACGCTATCCAATGGGGTTCGTGACACAAACTCAGTCCCATGGGTTTTGTGACACACACACTGTCCAATGGTCTTTGTGACACACACACGCTGTCCAATGGGGTTTGTGACACACACAAAGTCCAATGGGGTTTGTGACAGGCACACTGTCCATGGGTGTTTGTGACACACACGCTGTTCAATGGGGTTTGCGACACACACACTATCCAAAGGGGTTTGTGACACACACGATGTCCAATGGGGTTTCTGACACGCACACTTTCCATGGGTGTTTGTGACACACACACTGTCCAATGTTGTTTGTAAAACACACAGTGTCCACGGCGGTTGGTGACACAAACTCTGTCCAATTGTGTTTGTGACACACACACTGTCCAATGGCTATTGTGACACAGACACACTGTCCAATGAGGTTTGTGACACACATGCTGTCCAATGAGGATTGTGACACACACGCTGTCCAATGGGGTTCGTGACAGACACTCTGTCAAATGGGGTTTGTGACACACACGGTGTCCAATGGGGTTTGTGACACATACACTCTGTCCAATGGGGTTTGTGGCACGCACGCTATCCAGTGGGTTTTGTGACACACACACTGTCCAATAGGGTTTGTGACACACACACGCTGTCCAATGGGTTTTGTGACACACACAGTGACCACGGGGGTTGGTGAGACAAACTCTGTCCAATGGGGTTTGTGACACACACACTGTCCATCGTGTTTGTGACACACACGATATCAAATGGGGTTTGTGACACGCACACTGTCCATGGGTTTTTGTGACACACACAGTGTCCACGGGGGTTTGTGAACACAAACTCTGTTCAATGAGGTTTGTGACATACACAATGTCCAAAGGGTATTGTGATACACACACCCTGTCCAATGGGGATTTTGACACACACACCCTGTCCAATGGGGTATGTGACACATATGCTGTCCAATGGTGCTTGTGACACACACGCTGTCCAATGGGGTTCGTGACACACACTCTGTCCACTGGGGATTGCGACACACACACTCTGTCCAATGGGATTGTGACACACACACGCTGTCCAGTGGGGTTTGTGACACACACACTGTCCAAAGGGGTTTGTGACACAAAACTTGTCCACTGGGGTTTGTGGCACGGACACTGTACATGGGTGTTTGTGACACACACACTGTCCAAAGGTGTTTGTGACACGCACACAGTCCAAATGGGTGTGTGACGCATACGATGTCCAATGAGGTTTGTGACACGCACACTGTCCATGCGTGTTTGTGACACACACGCTGTCCAATGGAGTTTGTGACACACACTCTTTCCAATGGGGTTTGTGACACACACACTGGCCAATGGGGATTGTGACACAGAAACACTGTGCAATGGGGTTTGTGACACACACACTGTCCAATGGGTATTGTTAAACACAAACTCTGTCCAATGGGGTTTGTGACACACACACTTTCCAATGGGGTATGTGACTCACACATGCTGTCCCATTGGGTTTGTAACACACACGCTGATCAACTGGGTTTGTTACACACACACTGTCCAATGGTGTTTGTGACACGCATGCTGTCCAATGGGTTTTGTGACACACACACTGACCAGGAGGGTTTGTAACACACACACGCTATCCAATGGAGATTGTGACACACACACGCTATCCAATGGAGATTGTGACACACACACGCTGTCCAATGGTGTTTGTGACACACACACGGTCCAAAGGGGTTTGTGACACACAGGATGCCCAATGGTGTTTTTGACACGCACACTCTCCATGGGTTTTTATGAAACACACGCTGCCCAGTGGGGTTTGTGACACACACACTGTCCAAAAGGGTTTGTGACACACACGATGTCCAATTGGGTTTTGACACGCACACTGTCCATGAGTGTTTGTGACAGACACGCTGTCCAGTGGCGTTTGTGACACACACACTGTCCAATGGCGTTCGTGACACACACATTGTCCACGGGGGTTTGTGACACACAAACTGTCCAATGGGGTTTGTGATACACACACTGTCCAAACGGTATTGTTAAACACAAACTCTGTCCAATGGGGTTTGTGACACACACACTGTCCAATGGGGTTTGTGACACAAACGCTGTCCAATGGGGTTTGTGACACGCACACTTTATAATGGGGTTTGTGACACACACACATTATCCAATGGGGTTTATGAAACACATGCTATCCAATGGGGTGTGTGACACACACACTGTCCAATGGAGATTGTGACACACACACACTGTCCAATCGTGTTTGTGACACACACACTGACCAATGGGGATTGTGACACAGAAACACTGTGCAATGGGGTTTGTGACACACACGCTGTCCAAAGGGGTTTGTGACACACACGCTGTCCAATTATATTTGTGACACACTCACGCTGTCCCATGGGGTTTGTGACACATACGCTGACCAGGAGTGTTTGTGACACACACACGCTATCCAATGGGGTTTGTGACACCTACACTTTCCAATGGGGTTTTTGAGATACACACTCTGTCCAATGGCGCTTGTGACACACACACTGTCCAATGGGGTTCGTGAGACACACTCAGTCCTATGGGGTTTGTGACACACACACTGTCCAATGGGGATTGTGACACACACACAATATCCAATAGGTTTTGTGACATACACACTTTCCAATGGGGTTTGTGACACACACGATGTCCAGCGTGTTTTGTGACACACACACTGTCCAATAGGGTTTGTGAAACACACACGCTATTCAATGGGGTTTATGACACAAACGATGTCCAATGGGGTTCTTGACAACCACACTGTACATGAGTGTTTGTGAAACACACACTGTCCAATGGGGACTGTGACACACACACGCTGCCCAATAGTGTTTGTGACACACACGCTGTCCAATGGGGTTTGTTACACACACACGCTGTCCAGTGGGGTTTGTGACACACACGCTGTCCAATGGGGTTTGTGACACAGACGCTCTCCAATGGGGATTGTGACCTACACACTGTCCAACAGGGTTTGTGACACACACACTCTGTCCAATGATTCTTTTTACACACACACTGTCCAAAGGGGTTTGTGACACACAGGTTGTCCAATGGGGTTTGTGACACTCACACTCTACATGGGTGTTTGTGACACATACACTTTCAAATAGCGTTTGTGACACACACGTTGCTCAGTGGGTTTTGTGACACACACGCTGTCCAATGGGGTTCGTGACACACACGCTGTCCACTGGGGATTATGACACACACATTGTCCAGTGGCTTTCGTGACACACACAGTGTCCACGGGGGTTTGTGACACACACGCTGTCCAATGGGGTTTGTGACACACACACTGACCAGGAGGG
Organism: Columba guinea; assembly: GCA_032206185.1. NCBI lineage: Eukaryota > Metazoa > Chordata > Aves > Columbiformes > Columbidae > Columba > Columba guinea. The sequence goes on from JAVLUU010000005.1 coordinate 756,525, forward strand.
TTTGTGACACACACACGCTATCCAATGGGGTTTGGAACACATACACTTTCCAATGGGGTTTGTGACACACACACTCTGTCCAATGGCGCTTGTGACACACATGCTGTCCAATGGGGTTCGTGAAACACACTCTATCCCATGGGGTTTGTGACACACACGCTGTCCAATGGCGATTGTGACACACACACGCTGTCCAATGGGGTTTGTGACACACACACTGTCCAAAGGGATTCGTGACACACACTCTGTCCACTGGCGATTGTGACACACACACTCTGTCCAATGGGATTGTGACACACACACGCTGTCCAATGGGGTTTGTGACACACACACTGTCCAAAGGGGTTTGTGACACACACACGCTATCCAATGGGGTTTGTGACACACACTCTTTCCAATGGGGTTTGTGACACACACACTGGCCAATGGGGATTGTGACACAGAAACACTGTGCAATGGGGTTTGTGACACACACACTGTCCAATGGGTATTGTTAAACACAAACTCTGTCCAATTGGGTTTGTGACACACACACTTTCCAATGGGGTATGTGACGCACACATGCTGTCCCATTGGGTTTGTAACACACACGCTGATCAACTGGGTTTGTTACACACACACTGTCCAATGGTGTTTGTGACACGCATGCTGTCCAATGGGTTTTGTGACACACACACTGACCAGGAGGGTTTGTAACACACACACGCTATCCAATGGAGATTGTGACACACACACGCTGTCCAATGGTGTTTGTGACACACACACGGTCCAAAGGGGTTTGTGACACACAGGATGCCCAATGGTGTTTTTGACACGCACACTGTCCATGGGTTTTTATGAAACACACGCTGCCCAGTGGGGTTTGTGACACACACACTGTCCAAAAGGGTTTGTGACACACACGATGTCCAATTGGGTTTTGGCACGCACACTGTCCATGAGTGTTTGTGACAGACACGCTGTCCAGTGGCGTTTGTGTCACACACACTGTCCAATGGCGTTCGTGACACACACATTGTCCACGGGGGTTTGTGACACACAAACTGTCCAATGGGGTTTGTGATACACACACTGTCCAAACGGTATTGTTAAACACAAACTCTGTCCAATGGGGTTTGTGACACACACACTGTCCAATGGGGTTTGTGACACACACGCTGTCCAATGGGTTTTGAGACACGATCACTGACCAGGAGTGTTTGTGACACACACACACTATCCAATAGGATTTGTGACACACACACTGTCCTATGGGTATTCTTACACACACACTCTGTCCAATGGGGTTTTTTGACACACACACTGTCCAATGGGGTTTCTGACACACACGCTGTACAATGGGGCTTGTGACACACACACTGTCCAGTAGGGTTTTTGACACACCCACTCTATCCAATGGGGTTTGTGACACACACGCTGTCCAATGGGGTTTGTGACACACACCCTGTCCAATGGGGATTGTGACATACACACTGTCCAATAGGGTTTTTGACACACACATTCTATCCAATGGGGTTCGTGTCACACACTTCACAATGGGGTTTGTGGCACAGACACTCTGTCCCATGGGGTTTCTGACACACACGCTGTCCAACTGGGTTTGTTACACACACACTGTCCAATGTGTTTGTGACACATACAGTGTCTGCAAGGGTTTGTGACACACATGCTGTCCAATGGTGTTTGTGACACACACACGCTGACCAATGGGGTTTATGACACACACGATGTCCAATGGGGTTTGTGACACACACGCTGTCCAATGGGGCTTGTGACACACATGCTGTCCAATGGGGTTTGTGAAACACACACTGTCCAATAGGGTTTGTGACACACACACGATATCCAATGGGGTTTGTGACACACATGCTGTCCAATGGGGTTCGTGAAACACACTCTATCCCATGGGGTTTGTGACACACAAACACTGTACAATGGGGATTGTGACACGCACACGCTGTCCAATGAGATTTATGACACACACGCTGTCCAATGGGGTTTGTGACACACAAACACTGTACAATGGGGATTGTGACATACACGATGTCCAAAGGGGTTTGTGACAAACACGATGTCCAATGGGGTTTGTGACACGCACACTGTCCAAAGGGGTTTGTGACAAACACGATGTCCAATGGGGTTTGTGACACGCACACTGTCCAGTGGGGTTTGTGAGACACACACTGTCCAATTGGATTTGTGACACACACATGCATTCCAATAAGGTTTGTGAAACACATACTTTCTAATGGGGTTTTTGACACACACACGCTATCCAATTGGGTTTGTGACACACACACGCTGTCCAATGGGGTTTGTGACACACACACTGTCCAATGGGGTTTGTGACACACACATGCTGTCCAAAGGTGTTTGTGACACACACACTGTCCAATCGTATTGTTACACACTCACGCTGTCCAATGGGGTTTGTGACTCACACACTGTCCAATGGGGTTTGTGACACACACACTGTCCAATAGGGTTTGTGACACACACACGCTATCCAATAGGGTTTGTGACACACATACTTTCAAAAGGATTTTGTGACACACACGCTATCCAATGGTTTTTTTTACACACACGCTGTCTAGTGGGGATTGTGACACACACACGCTGTAAAATGGTGTTTGTGACATACGCGATTTCCAATGGGGTTTGTGACACAGACACTGTCCAATGGGGATTGTGACCTACACACTGTCCAATAGGGTTTGTGACACACACACGCTGTCCAATGGGGTTTGTGACACACACGCTGTCCAATGGGTGTTGTTACAAACACACGCTGTCCAATGGGGTTTGTGACACACACACTGTCCAATAGCGTTTGTGACACACATGCTGTCCAATGGGGTTTGTAACACTCAGACGCTGTCCAACGGGGTTTGTGATACATACACTCTGTGCAATGGTGCTTGTGACAAACACACTGTCCAATGGTGTATGTGACACACACGCTGTCCAAAGGGGTTTGTGACACACACTCTGTCCAATGGGGTTTGTGACATACAAACACTGTACAATGGGGATTGTGACACACACACGCTGTCCAATGGGGTTTATGACAAACAGGCTGTCCAAAGGGGTTTGTTACACACAAACACTGTACAAAGGGGATTACGACACACACACGCTGTCCAATGGGGTTTATGAAACACATGCTCTCCAATGGTGTTTGTCACACCAACACTGTACAATGGGGATTGTGACACACACGGTGACCACTGGGGATTGTGACACACACACTGTCCAATTGTGTTTGTGACACACACACTGTCCAATGGTGTTTTGTGACACACAAACTGTCCATGGGTGTTTGTGACACACACGCTGTTCAAGTGGGTTTTCTGACACACACACTGTCCAGATTGGTTTTGACACACACGCTGTCCAATGGGGATTGTGACACACACAGTCTGTCCAATGGTGTTTATGACACACAATCTGTTCAATGGGGACTGTGGCACACACGCTGTCCAATCGGGTTTGTGACTCACACACTCTGTCCAATGGGTCTTGTGACACACACACTATCTAATGGGTATTGTGACACACGCACACTGTCGATGGGTTTGTGACACACACGCTGTCCAATGGGGATTGTGACACACACACTGTCCAATGGGGTTTGTGACACATACACTGTGTCCAATGGGGCTTGTGACACACAGACTGTCCATTGGGTTTTGTGACACATTCACTGTCCAATAGGGTTTGAGACACACACACGCTGTCCAATGGGGTTTGTGACACATCCTCTGTCCAATGGTTTTTGTGACACACAAACTGTCCAATGGGGTTTGTGACACACATGCTGTCCAATGGTGTTTAGACAAACACGCTGTCAAATGGGGATTGTGACACACACGCTGTCCAATGGGCTTGTGACACGCACACGCTGTCCAATAGGGTTTGTGACACACACACGCCACCCAATGGGGTTTGTGACAGACACACTGTCCAATGGGGATTGTGACACTCACACGCTGTCCAATGGGGTTTGTGACACACGCACTGTCCAAAGGGGTTTGTGAGATACACAATGTCTAATGGGGATTTTGACACACACACGCTGTAAAATTGGGCTTATGACACACACGCTGTCCAATGGGGTTTGTGACACACACGTTGTCGAATGGTGTTTGTGACACACTCTGTCTAATGCGGATTGTGACACACACATGCTGTCCAATGGGGTTTGTGACATACACGCTGTCCAATGGTGTTTGTGACACACAAGCTGTCCAATGGGGTTTGTGAACACACACGCTGTCCAGTGGGTTTTGTGACACACACACTGTCCAACTGGGTTTTGACACACACGCTATCCAATGGGGTTTATGACACACACGCTATCCAATGGGGTTTGTGACACTCACACTGTCCACGGGTGTTGGTGACACAGACGCTGTGCAGTGGGTTTTGTGACACACACACTGTCCAATGGGGTTTTGACACACACGCTGTCCACTGGGGATTGTGACATAAACACTGACCAGTGGTGTTTGTGACACACACGCGGTCCAGTGGGTTTTGTGACACACACACTGTCCAATGGGGATTGTGACACAAACCCTGGCCAATGGGATTTGTGACACATACACTTTGTCCAATGGGCCTTGTGACACACACACTGACCAGGAGGGTTTGTGACACACATACTCTATCTAATGGCGCTTGTGACACACACGCTGTCCAATGGGGACTGTGACACACACACGCTGTCCAATGGGGTTTGTGACACACGCACTGTCCAATGGGTATTCTTACACACACACGTTGTTCAATTGAGTTTGTGACACAAACACTGTCAAATGGGCTTTGTGACACACACACGCTGTCCCATAGGATTTGTGACACTCACTGTCCAAAGGGGTTTCTCAAACTACACGCTGTCCAATGGGGTTTGTGACACACACACTGACCAGGAGGGTTTGTGACACACACACGCTGTCCAATGGGTTTTGTGACACACACACTGTCCAATGGGTATTGTTACACACAGACGCTGTCCAATGGGGTTTGTAACATACACTCTGTCCAATGGGGTTTGTGACACACACTCTGTCCAATGGGATTTCTGACACACATGCTGTCCAATGGGATTTTTGACACACACACTGACCAGGAGAGTTTGTGACACGCACAAGCTGTCCAATGGGCTTTCTGGCACACACACTGTTCAATGGGTATTGTTACACACTCATGGTGTCCAATGGGTTTTGTGACACAGATGCTGTCCAATGGAGATTGTGACCTACACACTGTCCAATAGGATTTGTGACACACACACGTTATCCAATGGGGTTTGTGACGCACACACGCTGCCCCATGGGGTTTGTGACACACACATGCTCTCCAATGCGGTTTGTGACACACACACTGTCCAATGGCATTCGTGGCACACACAGTGTCCACGGGGGTTTATGACACACACGCTGTCCAATGGGGTTTGTGACACACGCACTGTCCAATGGGTATTCTTACACACACACGTTGTTCAATTGGGTTTGTGACACAAACACTGTCAAATGGGCTTTGTGACACACACACGCTGTCCCATAGGATTTGTGACACTCACTGTCCAAAGGGGTTTCTCAAACTACACGCTGTCCAATGGGGTTTGTGACACACACACTGACCAGGAGGGTTTGTGACACACACACGCTGTCCAATGGGGTTTGTGACACACACACTGTCCAATGGGTATTGTTACACACAGACGCTGTCCAATGGGGTTTGTAACATAAACTCTGTCCAATGGGGTTTGTGATGCACACAGGCTGTCCAATGGTGTTTGTGACACACACGCTGTCCCTTGGGTTTTGTGACACACACACTCTGTCCAATGGGTTTGTGACAGACACGCTGTCTAATGGGGTTTGTCACACACACTCTATCCAATGGGGTTTGTGACACACACACTGTCCAAAGGCATTCGTGACACACACACGCTGTCCAATGGTGTTTGTGACAAAGACACTGTCGAAATAGGTTTGTGACACACACGCTGTCCAATGGGGTTTGTGACACTCACACTCTCCATGGGTGTTTGTGACACACAATATGTCCAGTGGGTTTTGTGACACACACACTGTCCAATGGGGTATTGACACACACAGTGTACACTAAGGATTGTGACACACGCACTGTCCAGGGGGGTTTGTGGCACACACGCTGTCCAATGGGGTTTGTGACACACACACTGTCCAATTGGTATTGTTACACACACACGCTGTCCAATGGGGTTTGTGACACACACACTGTTCAGTGGGGTTTCTGACACACACGCTGTCCAGTGGTGTTTGTGACACACACACTCTGTCCAATGGGTCTTGTGACACACACTCTGTCCAATGGGGTTCGCTGCACACACACTGTCCAATAGGGTTTGTGACATAAACTCTGTCCAATGGGGTTTGTGACACACACGCTGTCCAATGGGGATTGTGAGACACACGCTGTCCAATGGGGTTTGTGACACACACGATGTCCAATGGGGTTTGTGACACGCACACTGATCATGGGTGTTTGTGACAAACACGCTGTCCAATGGTGTTTTTGACACACACGCAATCCAATGGGGCTTGTGATAAAAACGCTGTCCAGTTGGTTTAGTGACACACACACTGTCCAATAGGGTTTGTGACACACACATCTGATCCAATGGGGTTCGTGACACATACACATTCCAATGGTGTCTGTGACACACACTCTCTGTAAAATGGTGCTTGTGACACACACGCTTTCAAATTGCGTTCATGACACAAAAGCACTCCAATGGGTTTTTTGACACACACACTGTGCAAAGGGGATTGTGACACACACACGCTGTCCAAGGGTGTTTGTGACACACACACTTTCCAAAGGGGTTTGTGACACACACGCTGTCCATTGCTGACTGTGACGCACACACTCTGTTCAATGCGGTTTGTGACACACAGTGTCCAATGGGGATTGTGACACACACGCTGTCCAATGAGGTTCGTGACACATACGCGGTCCAGTGGGTTTTGTGACACACACACTGTCCAATAGGGTTTGTGACACACACACACTATCCAATGGGGTTTGTGACACACACACTTTCTAATGGGGATTGTAACACACACACGCTATACAATGGGTTTTGTGACACACACACTGTCCAGTAAGTTTTGTGAGACACCCATGCTATCCAATGGGGTTTGTGACAAACACACTTTCCAATGGGGTTTGTGACACACACACTTTCCAATGGGGTTTATGACACACACACGCTGTCCAGTGAGTTTTGTGACACACACAATGTCCAATGGGGTATTGACACACACAATGTCTAATGGATATTGTGACACACACACTCTGTCCAATGGGTCTTGTGACACACACTCTGTCCAATGGCATTCGTGACACATACAGTGTCCAGGGGGGTTTATGACACACACGCTGTCCAATGGGGTTTGTGACACACGCACTGTCCAATGGGTATTGTTACACAAAGACGCTGTCCAATGGGGTTTGTGACACACATGCTGTCCAAATAGGACTGTGACACACACGCTGTCCAGTGGGTTTTGTGACACACACTCTCTGTCCAATGGGCTTGTCACACACGCAGTCCAATAGTGTTTGTGACAAACACTCTGTCCCATGGGCTTTGTGACACACACACTGTCCAATGGGGATTGTGACATACACACGCTGTCCAATGGGGTTTGTGACACACACTATGTCCAATGGGGTTTGTGACACGCACGCGGTACATGGGTGTTTGTGACACACACGCTGTCCAATGGGGTTTGTTACACAGACGCTGTCCAGTGGGGCTTGTGACAAAAACGCTGTCCAGTGGGTTTAGTGACACACACACTGTCCAATAGGGTTTGTGACACACACATGCTATCCAATGAGGTTCGTGACACATACACTTTCAAATGGTGTTTGTGATACAAACACTCTGTCCAATGGTGCTTGTGACACACAAGTTTTCAAATGGGGTTCATGACACATACGCTGTCCAATGGGGTTTGTCACACACACTCTGTCCAATGGGGTTTGTGACACACACACTCTATCTAATCGGGTTTATGACACATACACATTCCAATGGGGTTTGTGACACACACACTCTGTCCAATGGTGCTTGTGACACACACGCTGTCCAATGGGATTTGTGATGCACACGCTGTGCAGTGGGTTTTGTGACGCACATACACTGTCCAATGGTATTGTGACACCCTTTCTGTCCAATGGGTATTGTGACACACACACGCTGTTCAGTGGGATTTGTGACACACACACTGTCAAATGGGGATTGTGACACACAGACACTGTATAATGTGCTTTCTGACACACACACTGTCTAAAGGGGTTTTTGACATACGCACTGTCCAACGGGGTTTGTGACACACACACTCTGTCCAAAGGGCTTGTGACAAACACGCTGTACAATGGGGTTTGTGTCACACACACGCTATCCAATGCGGTTTGTGACACATACACTTTCCAATGGGGTTTGTGAAACACACGCTGTCCAATGGTGTTTGTGACACGAACTCTGTCCAAAGGGGTTTGTGACACACACACTGTGCAGTGGGTTTTGTGACACACACACTCTGTCCAATGGTGTCTGTGTCACACTTGCTGTCCGATAGGGTTTGTGACACATACACTGTAAAATGGGGTTTGTCACACACACTCTGCCCAATGGGTTTTTTGACACACACGCTGTCGAATGGGGATTATGACAAGCTGTACAATGGGATTTGTGCCACACACACTCTGTCCAAAGGGCTTGTGAAAAACACGCTGTACAATGGGGTTTGTGACACACACACACTCTCCCGTGTGGTTTGTGACACATACACTTTCCAATGGGGTTTGTGAACACACGCTCTGTCCAATGGTGATTGTGACACACACGCTGTCCAATGGGGTTTATGAAACAAACTCTGTCCAATGAGGTTTGTTGCACACACGCTGTCCAGTGGGTTTTGTCACACACGCACTGTCCATGGGTGTTTGTGACACACACGCTGTCCAGTGGGTTTTGTCACACACACACTGTCCAATGGGGTTTTGACACATACGCTGTCCACTTGGGATTGTGACACACACACTGTCCAGGGGGGTTTGTGACACACAGGTTCTCCAATGGGGTTTGTGACACACACTCTCTCCAATGGGGTTTGTCACACACGCTCTGTCCAATGGGGTTTGTGACACACACGCTGTAAAATGGGGATTGTGACCAACACGCTGTACAATGGGGTTTGTGACACAAACTCTCTCCAAACGGGTTTCTGACACACACACTGTCCAATGGGGTTTGTGAAACAAACTCTGTCCAATGGGGTTTCTGACACACACACTGTCAAAAGGGTATTGTGAAGCACACACGCTGTCCAAAGAGGTTTGTTACACACACGCTGTCCAATGGGGTTTGTGACACACACGCTCTCCAGTGGGTTTTGTGACTACACACACTCTCCAATAGGCTTTGTGACACACACACGCTATCCAATGGGGTTTGTGACACATACACTTTCCAAAGGGATTTCTGACACACATACTCTGTCCAATGGTGCTTGTGACACACACACTGTCCAATGGGGTTCGTGAAACACACGCTGTTGAGTGGGTTTTGTGACACACGCACTCTGTCCAATAGGCTTGTGACACACACGCTGTCCAATGGTTTTTGTGACACACACACTGTCCAATAGGGATTGTGACACACACACGCTGCCCGATGGGGTTTGTGACACATACACTTTCCAGTGGGGTTTATGACACACACACTGCCCAACAGGGTTTGTCACACAAACTCTGTCCAATGGGGTTTGTGACACACACACTGTCCAATGGGGTTTGTGACACACACACTCTGTCCAATGTTTATTTTGATACACACGCTGTCCAATGGGGTTTGTGACACACACGCTATCCAATGGGGTTTGTGATACATACACTTTCCAATGGGGTTTGTGAGACAAACACTCTGTCCAATGGTGTTTGAGAGACACACGCTGTCCAATGGGGTTCATGACACACATGCTGTCTAGTGGGTTTTTTGACACACACACTCTATCCAATGGGCTTGTGACACACACGCTGTCCAATGGGGTTTGTGACACACACACGCTATCCAATGCTGTTTGTGACACATACACTTTCCAATGGGGTTTATGACACACACGCTGTCCAATGGGTTTTCTCACACAAACTCTCTCCAAACGGGTTTGTGACACACACACTGTCCAGTGCGTATTGTGACACACACACGCTGTCCGATGGGGTTTGTGACACACACGCTTTCTAATGGGGATTGTGACACACACGCTATCCAATGGGGTTTTGACACATACATTTTCCAATGGGGTTTGTGAGAGAAACACTCTGTCCAATGGTGATTGAGACACACACGCTGTCCAATGGGGTTCATGACACACATGCTGTCTAGTGGGTTTTTTGACACACACACTCTGTCCAATGGGCTTGCGACACACACACGCTATCCAATGCTTTTTGTGACACATACACTTTCCAATGGGGTTTATGACACACACGCTGTCCAATGAGGTTTGTGACACACACGCTGTCCAATGGGGTTTCTGACACACACACTGTCCAAAGGGTATTGTGACACACACGTATCCAATGGGGTTTGTGGCACATACACTCTGTCGAATGTGGCTTTTGATACACACGCTGTCCAATGGGGTTTGTGACACACACGCTGTCCAATGGGGTTTGTGACACACACACTGTCCAGTGGGTTTTGTGACACACACACTGTCCAATAGTGTTTGTGACACACACACGCTATCCAAGGGGGTTTGTGACACATACACTTTCCAATGGGGTTTGTGACACACACACCTTGTCCAATGCTGCTTGAAACACACACGCTGTCCAATGGGATTCGTGACACACACGCTGTGCAGTGGGTTTTGTGACATACACAATCTGTCCAATGGTCTTGTGACACACTTGCTGTCCAATGGGTATTGTGACACACAAACTGTCCAATGGGGATTGTGACACACACACGTTGTCTAATGGGGTTTGTGAAAAAGACGCTGTCCAATGGTCATTGTGACATACATACTGTCCAATAGGGCTTGTGACACACACATGCTAACCAATGGGGTTTGTGACACACACTTTCCAATGTGGTTTGTGGCACACACACGCTGTCCCATGGGGTTTGTAACACACACGCTGTCCAATGGTGTTTGAGATTCGCATGCTGTCCAGTTGGTTTTCTGTCACACACACTGACCAGGAGGGTTTGTGACACACACACGCTATCCAGTGGGGTTTGTGGCACATACACTTTCGAATGGGGTTTGTGAAAAACACACACTGTCCAATGGCGCTTGTGACACAAACGCTGTCCAATGGGGTTCGTGACACACACGCTGTCCAGTGGGTTTTGTGACACACACACTGTCCAATGGGGATTGTGACGCACACACGCTGTCCAATTGGGTTTGTGACACACACACTGTCCAATGAGGTTTGTGACACACACGATGTCCAATAGGGTTTGTGACACGCACACTGTCCATGGGTGTTTGTGACACACACACTGTCCAATGGGGTTTGTGACACACACACTGTCCAAAGGGGTTTGTGACACACAGGCTCTCCAATGGGGTTTGTGACACGCACACTGTCCATGGGTGTTTGTGACACACACGTTGTCCAGTGGAGTTTGTGACACACACAATGTCCAATGGGGTTTGTGACACACACAGTGTCCACGGGCGTTTGTGACACAAACTCTGTCCAATGGGGTTTGTGACACACACGCTGTCCAATGGGTGTTTGTGACACACACGTTGTCCAGTGGAGTTTGTGACACACACAATGTCCAATGGGGTTTGTGACACACACAGTGTCCACGGGCGTTGGTGACACAAACTCTGTCCAATGGGGTTTGTGACACACGCACTCTGTCCAATGGCTCTTGTGAAAAACACGCTGTCCAATGGGGTTTGTGACACAAACACTGTCCAAAATGGTTTGTGATACACACATGCTATCCAATGGGGTTTGCGAAACATACACTTTCCAATGGGGTTTGTGGCACCCACACTCTGTCCAATGGTGCTTGTGACACACACACTGTCCAATGGGGTTCGTGACACACACGCTGTCCAGTGGGTTTTGTGACACACACACTCTGACAAATGGGCTTGTGACACACACGCTGTCCAATGATATTTGTGAAACACACACTCTCCAATGGGGATTGTGACACACACACGCTGTCCACTGGGGTTTGTGACACACACGCTGTCCAGGGGGTTTTGTGACACACACGCTGTCCAGTGGGTTTTGTGACACACACACTGTCCAATGGGGATTGTGACAGAGACACGCTGTCCAATTGTGTTTGTGACACACACAGTGTCCACGGGGGTTTGTGACACAGACGCTGTCCAATGGGGTTTGTGACACACACACTGTCCAATGGGTATTGTTACACACACACGCTGTTTAATGGTGTTTGTGACACACACGCTGTCCAATAGGGATTGTGACCTACACACTGTCCAGTAGGGTTTCAGACACACACACGCTGTCGAATGCGGTTTGTGACACACACACTGTCCAATGGGTATTGTTACACACACAGGCTCTCCAATGGTGTTTGTGACACACACGCTGTCCAATGGGGATTGTGACACACACGCTATCCAATGGGGTTTGTGAAACATACACTTTCCAATGGGGTTTGTGACACACACTCTCTGTCCAATGGTGCTTGTGACACACACGCTGTCCAATGGGGTTCATGACACACACGTTGTCCAATTGGTTTTGTGACACACACACTGTCCAATGGGGATTGTGACACACACAAGATGTCCAATGATGTTTGTGACACACACGCTGTCCAATGGGGTTTGTGACACAGACGCTGTGCAATGGGGATTGAGACACACACGCGGTCCAATAGTGTTTGTGACACACTCACGCTATCAAATGGGGTTTGTGACACGCACACTTTATAATGGGGTTTGAGACACACACGCGCTATCCAATGGGGTTTGTGACACACACTTTCCAATGGGGTTTGTGACACACAGACACTGTCCAATGGGGTTTGTGACACACACACTTTCCAAAGAGGTTTGTGACACACACGATGTCCAATGGGCATTGTGACACGCACATTGTCCATGGGTGTTTGTGACACACACGTTGTCCAGCGGAGTTTGTCACACACAAACTGTCCAATGGGGTTTGTGACACACGCACTGTCCAATGGGTATTGTTACAAACATATGCTGTCCAATGGTGTTTGTGACACACACACTGTCCAATGGGGTTTGTGACACACATTTTCCAATGAGGTTTGTGACACAAACACGTTGTCCCATGGGGTTTGTGACACACACACTGTGCAATAGGGTTTGTGACACAGACGCTGTCCAGTGGGGATTGTGATAAACACGCTGTCCAAAGGTGTTTGTGAACACACACAGTGTCCAGTGGGTTTTGTGACAAACACTGTCCTAAAGGGTTTGTGACAGACACACGCTATCCAATGGGGTTTGTGAAACATACACTTTCCAATGGTGCTTGTGACACACACGATGTCCAATGGGGTTTCTGACACGCACACTGTCCATGGGTGTTTGTGACACACACGCTGTCCAGTGGGGTTTGTGACACACACACTGTCCAAAAGGGTTTGTGACACACACGATGTACAATGGGGCTTGTGACACGCACAGGGTCCATGGGTGTTTGTAACACACACGCTGTCCACTGGGGTTTGTGACACACACACTGTCCAGGGGGGTTTGTGAAACGCACGATGTCCAGTGGGTTTTGTGACACACACACTGTCCAATGTGGATTGTGACACACACACGCTGTCCAATGGTGTTTGTGACACACACACGCTGTCCAATGGGGTTTGTGACACAGACGCTGTCCATTGGGGATTGTGACCTACACACTGTCCAATAGGGTTTGTGACACACACACGATATCAAATGGGGTTTGTGACATGCACACCTTATAATGGGGTTTGTGATACACACACGCTATCCAATGGGGTTTGTTGCACACATACTTTCTAATGGGGTTTTTGACACAGACACGCTGTCCAATGGGGTATGTGACACAGACTTTCCAATGGGGTTTGTGACACACACAGTGTCCAATAGGGTTTGTGACATCACACACGCTACCCAATGGGGTTTGTGACACACACTCTTTCTAATGGGGTTTGTGAAACACACGCTATCCAATGGTGTTTGTGACACACACGCTGTCCAATGGGGTTTGTGACACACATGGTGTCCAATGGGGTTTCTGACACGCACACTTTCCGTGGGTGTTTGTGACACACACGCTGTCCAATGGGGCTTTTGACACACACACGGTCCAGTGGAGTTTGTGACACACACACTGTCCAATGGGGTTTGTGACACACACGCTGCCCAATGGGCTTTGTGACACACACGCTCTGTCCAATGCGTCTTGTGAAAAACACGCTGTCCAATGGGGTTTGTGAACACACACGCTGTCCAGTGAGTTTCGTAACACAGGCACTCTGTCCAATAGGCTTGTGTCACACACGCTTTCCAATGGTGTTTGTGACACACACACTGTGTAATGGGAATTGTGACACACACACTGTCCAAACTGATTTGAAACACAAAGGCTATGCAATGGGGCTTGTGACACTCACACTGTCCATGGGTGTTTGTGACACACACGCTGTCCAATGGGGTTCGTGACACTCACGCTGTCCAATTGGGTTTGTGACACTCACATTGTCCATGGGTGTTTGTGACAGACACGCTGTCAAGTGGGTTTTGTCACACACAGAAAGTCCAAAGGGGTTTTGACACACACGCTGTCCACTGGGGACTGTGACACAAACACTGTCCAGGGGGGTTTTTGACACACACACTGTCCAATGGGTTTTGTGACATACACACTCTGTCCAATAGGGTTTGTGACACACACATGCTATCCAATGGGGTTTGTGACACACATACTTTCTAATGGGGTTTTTGACACACACACACTATCCAATGGGGTTTTTGACACATACACTTTCCAATGGGGTTAGTGACACACACACTCTGTCCAATGGCGCTTGTGACAAACACGCTGTCCAATGGCGTTCGTGACACACACTTAGTCCCATGGGGTTTGTGACACATACACTGTCCAATGGGGATTGTGACACACACACGCTGTCCAATGGGGTTTGTGACACATACACTTTCCAATGGGGTTCGTGACACACACTCTGTCCCATGAGGTTTGTGACAGACACACTGTCCAATGCGGAATGTGACACACACGCTGTCCAATGGGGTTTGTGACACACACATTATCCGAGGAGGTTTGTGACACACACGCTGCCAATGGGGTGTGTGACACACACACTCTGTCCAATAGGGGTTGTGACACACACAATTTCTAATGGTTTTCGTGACACACACATTATCCAATGGGTTTTGTGACACACACACTGTCCAATGGGGATTGTGACACACACACGCTGTCCAATGGTGTTCGTGACACACACGCTGGCGAATGGGGTTTGTGACACAGACGCTGTCCAGTGGGGATTGTGACATACACGCTGTCCAATGGGGTTTGTGACACATACGCTCTGTCCAATGGGGCTTGTGACACACACGCTGTCCAATGGGATTTGTGACACACACACTTTATAATGGGGTTTGTGGCACACACACGGTATCCAATGGGGTTTATGACACACATGCTGTCCAATAGGGTTTGTGACATACATACATTATACAATGGGGTTTGTGACACACACACTTCCTAATGGGATTCGTGACACACACGCTATCCAGTGGGTTTTGTGACAGATACACTGTCCAGTGGTGATTGTGACACACACACGGTGTCCAATGGTGTTTGTGACACAGACACTGTCCAATGGGGTTTGTGACACACATGCTTTCCAATGGGGTTTGTGACACATACACTCTGTCCAATAGGTCTTGTGACACATACACTCTGTCCAATGGGGTTTGTGACTCACACACGCTATCCAATGGGGTTTGTGACACATACACTTTCCAATGGGGTTTGTGGCACACACACTCTGTCCAATGGTGCTTGTGACACACACGCTGTCCAATGGTGTTTGTGACACACACACTGTCCAACGGGGATTGTGACACAGACACGCTGTCCAATGGGGCTCGAGACACTCACACTGTCCATGGGTGTTTGTGACACATACGCTGTCCAATGGGTTTTGTCACACACACACAGTCCAGTGGGGTTTTGACACACACGCTGTCCACTGGGGATTGTGACACACACACTGTCCAGAGCTGGTTTTGACACACACACTGTCCAATGGCGTTCGTGACACACAGTGTCGACGGGGGTTTGTGACACAGAAGCTGTCCAATGGGGTTTGTGACACACGCACTGTCCAATGGGTATTGTTACACACACACGCTGTCCAATAGGGTTTGTGACACACATACGCTATCCAGTGGGGTTTTGGCACACACACTCTCCAATGGGGTTTGTGACACACACACGCTATCCAATGGCTTTCGTGACACATATACTTTCCAAGTGGTTTTGTGACACATACACTCTGTCCAATGGGTATTTGACACACACGCTGTCCAATGGTGTTTGTGACACACACACTGTCCAATGGGAATTGTGACACACACACGCTCTACAATGGAGTTTGTGACACTCACACTGTCCATGGGTGTTTGTGACACACACGTTGTCCAGTGGGTTTTCTGACACACACACTGTCCAATTGGGTTTTGACACACACGCTGTCCAATGGGGATTGTGACACACACACTCTGTCCAATGGTGTTTGTGACACAGAATCTGTTCAGTGGGGTTTATGACACACACTCTGTCCAATGGGGTTTGTGACACACAGGATCTCCAATGGGGTTTGTGACACACACGCTGTCCAATGTGGTTTGTGACACATACACTCTGTCCAATGCTGTTTGTGGCACACTCACTGTCCAATGGTGTTTGTGATACTGCACTCTGTCCAATGGTGCTTGTGACACACATGCTGTTCAATGGGGTTCGTGACACACACGCTGTCCAGTGGTTTTTGTGACACACACACGCTGTCCAGTGGGCTTGTGACACACACACGCTGTCCAAAGGGGTTTATGACACACAACCTGTCCAATGGGGTTTGTGAGACACACGCTGTCCAATGGGGTTTGTGACACACACACTATGCAAAGGGGTTTGTGACACTCAAAGTCTGTCCAATGGTGCTTGTGACACACACTCTGTCCCATGTGGTTTCTGACACACACGCTATCCAATGGGGTTTATGACACACACGCAGTCCAATGGGGTTTGAAAAACACACACAATTTCTAATGGGGATTGTGACACACACACTATCCAATGGGGTTTGTGACACACACGCTATCCAATGGTATTTGTGACACACATACTGTCCAGTGGGGTTTGTGACACATACACTCTGTCCAAAGGGGTTTGTGGCACACTCACTGTCCAATGGTGTTTGTGACACCGCATTCTGTCCAATGGTGCTTGTGATACACATGCTGTTCAATGGGGTTCGTGACACACACGCTGTCCAGTGGGTTTTGTGACACACACACTCTGTCCAGTGGGCTTGTGACACACACACTCTGTCCAAAGGGTTTTATGACACACAACCTGTCCAATGGGGTTTGTGAGACACACGCTGTCCAATGGGGATTGTGACACACACGCTGTCCAATGGGGTTTGTGACACACACACTGTCCAATAGGGTTTGTTTCACACACAATCTATCCAATGGGGTTTGTTTCACACACAATCTATCCAATGGGGTTTCTGACACACACAATTTCTAATGGGGTTTGTGACACACACACTATGCAAAGGGGTTTGTGACATTCAAAGTCTGTCCAATGGTGCTTGTGACACACACTCTGTCCCATGTGGTTTCTGACACACACGCTATCCAATGGGGTTTATGACACACACGCAGTCCAATGGGGTTTGAAAAACACAGACAATTTCTAATGGGGATTGTGGCACACACACTATCCAATGGGGTTTGTGACACTCACACTCTGTCCAATGGTGCTTGTGACACACATGCTGTCCAATGGCTTTCATGACACACACTCTGTGCAGTGGGTTTTGTGACACACACACTCTGTCCAATGGGCTTGTGACACACACATTGTCCAATTGTGTTTGTGACACACACGCTGTCCAATGGTGTTTTGTGACACACAAACTGTCCATGGGTGTTTGTGACACACACGCTGTCCAGTGGGTTTTCTGACACACACACTGTCCAGATTGGTTTTGACACACACGCTGTCCAATGGGGATTGTGACACACACAGGCTGTCCAATGGTGTTTATGACACACAATCTGTTCAATGGGGTTTGTGACACACACGCTGTCCTATGGGGACTGTGACACACATGCTGTCCAATGGGGTGTGTGACTCACACACTCTTTTCAATGGGTCTTGTTGCACACACACTATCTAATGGGTATTGTGACACACGCACACTGTCGATGGGGTTTGTGACACACACGCTGTCCAATGGGGATTGTGACACACACACTGTCCAATGGGGTTTGTGACACATACACTGTCCAATAGGGTTTGAGACACACACTCGCTATCGAATGGAGTTTGTGACACATACACTTTCCATTGGGGTTTGTGACACCACACTCTGTCCAATGGTACTTGTGACATACACACGCTATGGAATTGGGTTTGTGTCACGCATACTTTCTAATGGGGTTTGTGACACACACACTGTCCAATGGGGATTGTGACACACACACGCTGTCCAATAGGGTTTGTGACACACACACTCCAAAGGGGTTTGTGACACACACGTTGTCCAATGGGGTTTGTGACACGCACACTGTCCAGTGGAGTTTGTGACACACACACTGTCCAATGGGGTTTGTGACACACACAGTGTCCACAGGGGTTTGTGACACAAACTCTGTCCAATGAGGTTTGTGACACACACACTGTCCAATGGGTATTGTGACACACAAAGCCTCTCCAATGGGGTTTGTGACACACACGCTGTCCAATCGGGTTTGTTAAACACACACTCTATCAAAAGGGGTTTGTGACACACACACACTGTCCAACGGGGTTTGTGATACACACGCTGTCCAATGGGGATTGTGACACCACACTCTGTCCAATGGTATTTGTGACACACACACGCTATGGAATTGGGTTTGTGTCACGCATACTTTCTAATGGGGTTTGTGACACAGACACTGTCCAATGGGGATTGTGACACACACACGCTGTCCAATAGGGTTTGTGACACACACACTGTCCAAAGGGGTTTGTGACACACACGTTGTCCAATGGAGTTTGTGACACGCACACTGTACATGGGTGTTTGTGACACACACGCTGTCCAGTGGAGTTTGTGACACACACACTGTCCAATGGGGTTTGTGACACACACAGTGTCCACGGGGGTTTGTGACACAAACTCTGTCCAATAAGGTTTGTGACACACACACTGTCCAATGGGTATTGTGACACACAAAGCCTCTCCAATGGGGTTTGTGACACACACACTGTCCAATGTGATTTTTAAGACACACGCTATCCAGTGGGTTTTGTGACACACACATTTTCCAATGGGGTTTGGGACACATCCACTTTCCAATGGGGTTTGTGACACCACATTCTGTCCAATGGTGCTTGTGACACACACACGCTGTCCAATGGGGTTCGTGACACACACGCTGTCCAATGGGTATTGTGACACACACACCATCTCCAATGGGGTTTGTGACACACACGTTGTCCAATGGGGATTGTGACACACACGCTCTCCAACGGGCTTTGTGACAAATACACTCTGTCCAATGGGGCTTGTGACACACAACATGTCCAATGGGGTTTGTGACACACACTCTGTCCAATAGGGTTTGTGACACACACACTCTGTCCAATGGGCTTGTGACACACACACGCTGACCAATAGTGTTTGTGACACACACGCTATCCAATGGGGTTTGTGACACACACATCGTCCAATGGGGATTGTGACACACACACGCTGTCTAATGGGATTTGTGACACACACACTGTCCAAAGGGGTTTGTGACACACATGCTGTCCAGTGGGCTTTGTGACAATTAAACTCTGTACAATGAGGCTTGTGACACACACGCTGTCCAATCGGGTTTGTGACACACACACTCTATCAAATGTGGTTTGTGACACACACACACTGTCCGAAGGGGTTTGTGACACACACGCTGTCTAATGGGGTTTGTGACACACACGCACTGTCCAATTGTGTTTGTGACACACACATGCTATCCAATGGGGTTTGTGACACGTACACTTTCTAATGGGTTTTGTGACACACACACCCTGTGCAATGGGGTTGTGAAACACACGCTGTCCAATGGGGATTGTGACACACACAGTGTCCATGGGGGTTTGTGACACAAACTCTGTCCAATGAGGTTTGTGACACACACACTGTTCAATGGGTATTGTGACACACTCACCCTGTGCAATGAGGTTTGTGACACACACGCTGTCCAATGGGGATTGTGACACACACGCTCTCCAATGGGCTTTGTGACAAATACACTGTCTCCAATGGGGCTTGTGACACACACGCTGTCCAATGGGGTTTGTGACACACACGCTATCCAGTGGGTTTTGTGACACACACATTGTCCAATAGGGCTTGTGACACACACACGCTATCCAATGGGGTTAGTGACACGCATACTTTCTAATGGGGTTTGTGACCCACACACTCTCTCCAATAACAATTGTGGCACACACGCTGTCTAATGGGGTTCGTGACACACACTCTGTAGCATGGGTTTTGTGACACACACACTCTGTCCAATGGGCTTGTGACACACACACGCTGTCCTATAGTGTTTTTGACACACACTCTGTCCCATTGGGTTTGTGACAAAGACGCTGTCCAATGGGGATTGTGTCACACACACTGTCCAGTAGGGTTTTTGATAAACACATGCTATCCAATGGGGTTTGTGACACACACACTGTCCAAAGGGGTTTGTGACACACACGTTGTCCAATGAGGTTTGTGGCACGCACACTGTCAAAAGGGGTTTGTGACACGCAAGATGTCCAATGGTGTTTGTGACACACACACTGTCCCAAGGGGTTTGTGAAACACACGATGTCCAATGGGTTTTGTGACACACACGCTATCCAGTGGGTTTTGTAACACACACACTGTCCAATAGGGTTTGTGACGCACACATGCTATCTAATGGATTTTGTGACACCACACTCTGTCCAGTGGTGCTTGTGACACACATACGCTGTCCTATAGTGTTTGTGACACACACTCTGTCCCATTGGGTTTGTGAAAAAGACGCTGTCCAATGGGGATTGTGTCATACACACTGTCCAATAGGGTTTGTGACACACACTTGCTATCCAATGGGGTTTGTGACACGCACACTTTCTAATGGGGTTTGTGACACACACACTCTGTCCAATGGCGCTTGTGACACACACGCTGTCCCATTGCTTTTATGACACACAAAGTCTTTCCAATGGCACTTGAGACACAAACACGCTGTCCAATGGGGTTTGTGACACACACGTTGTCCAATTGGGTTTGTGGAACGCATACTGTCTATGGGTGTTTGTGACACACACGCTGTCCAATGGTGTTTGTGACACACACACTGTCCAAAGGGGTTTGTGACACACACGATGTCCAATGGGGTTTGTGACAGGCACACTGTCCATGGGTGTTTGTGACACACATGCTCTCTAGTGGAGTTTGTGACACAAACACTGTCCAATGGGGTTTGTGACACACAAAGCGTCCAGTTGTGTTTCTGACACACATGCTGTCCAATGGGGTTTGTGAAACAAACTCTGTCCAATGGGGTTTGTGACACACACACTGTCCAATGGGGATTGTGACACCACACTCTGTCCAATGGTGCTTGTGACACACACGCTGTCCAATGGGGTTCGTGACACACACGCTGTCTAATGGGTTTTGTGACACACACACCCTGTCCAATGGGGATTGTGACACACACTCTGTCACATGGGGTTTGTGACACATACATGCTGTCCAATGGGGTTTGTGACACACACGCTGTCCAATGGGGTTCAAGACACACACGCTGTCCAATGAGTATTGTGGCACACACGCTGTCTAATGGGTTTTGTGACACACACACGATGACCAATAGTTTTTGTGACACACACTCTGTCCCATGGGGTTTGTGACACACACACTGTCCAATGGGGATTGTGACACACACACGCTGTCCAATGGGGTTTATTACACACACGCTATCCAATGGGGTTTGTGACACACACTCTGTCTCATGGGGTTTTCGACACACACACTCTGTCCAATAGGGTTTGTGACACACACATGCTATCCAATGGGGTTTGTGACACACATACTTTCTAATGGGGTTTTTGACACACACACGCTATCCAATGGGGTTTGTGACACACACTTTCCAATGGGGTTTGTGACACACACATGCTGTCCAATGGTATTTGTGACACGCATGCCGTCCAATGGGTTTTGTGACACACACACTGACCAGGAGGGTTTGTGACACACACACGCTATCCAATGGTGTTTGTGACACATAGAGTTTACAATGGTGTTTGTGACACACACACTCTGTCCAATGGGGATTGTGACACACACACACTGTCTAATTAGGTTTGTGACACACACACTGTCCAAAGGGGTTTGTGACACGCATGGTGTCCAATGGGGTTTGTGCCACGCACTACTGTCAAATGGGTATTGTGACACACACACCCTGTCCAATGGGGTTTGTCACACACACTGTCAAATGGGGATTGTGACACACACGCTGTCCATTGTGCTTTGTGACATATACACTCTGTCCAATGGGGCTTGTGACACACAGGCTGTCCAATGGGGTTCGTGAACACACACGCTGTCCAGTGGGGTTTGTGACACACACACTGTCCAATAGGGTTCGTGACACACACACGCTATCCAATGGGGTTTGTGACACACCCTCTATCCAATGGGTTTTGAGACACACACACTGTCCAATGGGGATTGTGACACACACACTGTCCAATGGGGTTTGTGACACGCATAGTTTCTAATGGGGTTTGTAACACACACACGCTATCCAATGGGGTTTGTGACACACACGCTTTCCAATGGGGTTTGTGACACACACACTTTCCAATGGGGTTTGTAACACACTCACGCTGTCCCATGGGGTTTGTGACACAAACGCTTACCAATTGGGTTTGTTACAAACACACTGTCCAATGTTGTTTTTGAAACGCATGCTGTCCAGTGGGTTTTGTGACACACACACTGACCAGAAGGGTTTGCGACACACACACGCTATCCAATTAGGTTTGTGACACATACAGTTTCCCATGGGGTTTGTGACACACACACTCTGTCCAATGGCGCTTGTGACACACACGCTGTGCTATGGGATTTGTGACATACAGTTAGTCCCATGGGGTTTGTGACACACACACTGTCCAATAGGGATTGTGACACACACACGCTATCCAATGGGGTTTGTGACACATACACGCTGTCCAATGAATTTCGTAACACACACTCTCAGTCCCATAGGGTTTGTCACACACTCACTGTCCAATAGCGAATGTGACACACACACACTGTCCAAAGGGGTTTCTGATACAAACGATGTCCAGTGGGGATTGTGAAACGCACACTGTCCAAAGGTGTTTGTGACACAGACACTGTCCTGTGGGGTTTGGAGCACACACACTGTCCAATGGGGTTTGTGACACACACAGTGTCCAAGGGGGTTTGTGACACACACGCTGTCCAATGGGGACTGTGACAGACACACTGTCCAATGGGTATTGTTACACACACACGCTGTCCAATGGTGTTTGTGACACACACGCTGTACAATGGGGCTTGTGACACACACGCTGTCCAATGGGGTTTGTGACACAGACATTGTACAGTAGGGTTTGTGACATACACACTCTACAATGGGGTTTGCGACACACACAGTGTACAGGGGGGTTTTTGACACACACACTGACCAATGGGGTTGTGACACACATGGTAGCCGATGGGTTTTGTGATATGCACACTATGTCTAATGGGGCTTGTGACACATACGCTGTGCAACGGGTTCGTGACACACACGCTTTCCAGTGGGGTTTCTGACACACACACAGTGCAATAGGGTTTGTGACACACACAGTGTCGAATGGGGATTGTGACAGACACACTGTTCAATGGGGTTTGTGACACACACTCTTTCCAAAGGTGTTTGTGACACACACACTGTCCAATGAAAATTGGGACACACACACATAGTCCAAAGGGCATTGTAACACACACAAGGTCAAATGGTGTTTGTGACACACACTCTGTCCATTGTGGTTTCTGACACACACACACTGTCCAATGGGGATTGTGACACACACACTGTCCAATGGGATTTGTGACACACACGCTGTCCAATGGAGATTGCGACACGCACACGCTGTCCAGTGGGGTTTGTGACACACACGCTGTCCAATGGGGACTGTGACACACACGCTGTCCAGTGGGGTTTGTGACACACACACTGTCCAATAGGGTTTGTGACACACAAACGATATCCAATTGTGTTTGTGACATGCACACTTTCTAAAGGGGTTTGTGACATACACACGCTATACAATGGGGTTTGTGACAAACACAATTTCCAATGGGGTTTCTGATACACACGCTGTCAAATGGGGTTCGTGACACACACGCTGTCCAGTGGGGTTTGTGACACTCACAATTTCCAATGGGGTTCGTGACACACGTGCTGTCCAGTAGGGTTTGTGACACACACACTGTTCAATAGGGTTTATAACACAGACACGCTATCTTCCTGCGTTTGTGACACACAAACTTTCTAATGGTTTTTGTGACACACACACGCTATGCAATGGGGTTTGTGACACACACACTGTCCAATGGGAATTGGGACACACACACACTCTCTAGTGAGGATTGTGATACACACAAGGTCCAATGGGGTTTGGCACACATACGCTGCCCAATGGGGATTGTGAAATACACACACTGTCCAATGGCGTTTGTGACACACACAGTGTCCAAAGGGGTTTGTGACACACACTCTGTCCAATGGGGTTTGTGACACACACACAATGCCCAATGGTGATTGTGACACACACACGCTGTCCAATGGGGTTTGTGACACACACACGCTGTCCAAAGGGGTCTATGACACACAACCTGTCCAATGGGGTTTGTGAGACACACGCTGTCCAATGGGGATTGTGACACACACGCTGTCCAATGGGGTTTGTGACACACACACTGTCCAATAGCGTTTGTTTCACACACAATCTATCCAATGGGGTTTCTGACACACACAATTTCTAATGGGGTTTGTGACACACACACTATGCAAAGGGGTTTGTGACACTCACAGTCTGTCCAATGGTGCTTGTGACACACACTCTGTCCCATGTGGTTTTTGACACACACGCTATCCAATGGGGTTTATGACACACACGCAGTCCAATGGGGTTTGAAAAACACACACAATTTCTAATGGGGATTGTGACACACACACTATCCAATGGGGTTTGTGACACTCACACTCTCTCCAATGGTGCTTGTGACACACATGCTGTCCAATGGCTTTCGTGACACACACGCTGTGCAGTGGGTTTTGTGACACACGCACTCTGTCCAATGGGCTTGTGACACACACACTGTCCAATTGTGTTTGTGACACACACGCTGTCCAATGGTGTTTTGTGACACACAAACTGTCCATGGGTGTTTGTGACACACACGCTCTCCAGTGGGTTTTCTGACACACACACTGTCCAGATTGGTTTTGACACACACGCTGTCCAATGGGGATTGCGACACACACAGGCTGTCCAATGGTGTTTATGACACACAATCTGTTCAATGGGGTTTGTGACACACACGCTGTCCTATGGGGACTGTGACACACACGCTGTCCAATGGGGTTTGTGACTCACACACTGTCCAATGGTGTTTGTGACACACACTCTGTCAAATGGGGTTTGTGACACACACATGCTGTCCAATGCGATTTGTGTCACACACTCTGTCCAATGCGGTTTGTGACACACATGCTGTCCATGGGATTTCTGACACGACACGCTGTCCAATGGTGTTTCTGAAACACACTCTGTCAAATGGGGCTTGTGACACACACACGCTGTCCAATGCGGTTTGTGACACAAACCCTGCCCAATGGGGATGGTGGCATACACGCTGCCCAATGGGGTTTGTGACACATACACTCTGTCCAATGGGGCT
The DNA here is from genome assembly GCA_032206185.1 of Columba guinea. Lineage (NCBI taxonomy): Eukaryota > Metazoa > Chordata > Aves > Columbiformes > Columbidae > Columba > Columba guinea. The sequence goes on from JAVLUU010000005.1 coordinate 782,887, forward strand.
TGTGGCACACACACTGTCCAATGGAGTTTCTGACACACACACTATCCAATGGGGTATGTGACACATACACTCTGTCCAATGGGGCTTGTGGCACACACACTGTCCAATGGAGTTTCTGACACACACACTATCCAATGGGGTATGTGACACATACACTGTCTCCAGTGGGGTTCGTGACACACACGCTGTCCAGTGGGTTTTGTGACACACACACTCTTTTCAATGGGATTGTGACACAACACGCTGTCCAATAGTGTTTGTGCCAAACACTCTATCACATGGGGTTTGTGACACATACACTGTCCAATTGGGATTGTGACACACACATGCTGTCCAACGGGGTTTGTGACACACACACTGTCCAATGGTGTTTGTGGCACACACGCTGTCCAATGGGGTTTCTCACACACATTCTCTCCAATGTGGTTTGTGACACATACACTGTCCAATTGGGATTGTGACACACACGCTACCAATGGGGTTTGTGACACACACACTCTGTCCAATGGTGCTTGTGACACACACTCTGTCCAATGGGCTTGTGACACACACGCTGTCCAATGACGTTTGAGACACAAACACTGTACAAAGGGGAATGTTACACGGACACGCTGTCCAATTGTGTTTGAGATACACAAACGCTGTCCAATGGGGTTTGTGACACAAACGCTGTCCAATGGGGTTTGTGACACAAACTCTGTCCAATCGGGTTTGTGACACACACACTCTCCAAAGGGTATTGTGACACACACACACTGTCCAATGGGGTTTTGACACACACGCTGTCCACTGGGGATTGTGACACAAACGCTGTCCAATGGGTTTTCTGACATACACACTGTCCAATGGTGTTTCAGACACACACGCTGTCCAATGGGGTTTCTGACACAAACTCTGTCCAATGGGGTTTGTGACACACACGCTGTCCAATGGGGATTGTGAACACACACACTGTCCCGTGGGTTTTGTGACACACACACTGTCCAATGGGGTTTGTGACACACACGCTATCCAATGGTATTTGTGACACACATACTGTCCAGTGGGGTTTGTGACACATACACTCTGTCCAAAGGGGTTTGTGGCACACTCACTGTCCAATGGTGTTTGTGACACCGCATTCTGTCCAATGGTGCTTGTGATACACATGCTGTTCAATGGGGTTCGTGACACACACGCTGTCCAGTGGGTTTTGTGACACACACACTCTGTCCAGTGGGCTTGTGACACACACACTCTGTCCAAAGGGTTTTATGACACACAACCTGTCCAATGGGGTTTGTGAGACACACGCTGTCCAATGGGGATTGTGACACACACGCTGTCCAATGGGGTTTGTGACACACACACTGTCCAATAGGGTTTGTTTCACACACAATCTATCCAATGGGGTTTGTTTCACACACAATCTATCCAATGGGGTTTCTGACACACACAATTTCTAATGGGGTTTGTGACACACACACGATGCAAAGGGGTTTGTGACACTCACAGTCTGTCCAATGGTTCTTGTGACACACACTCTGTCCCATGTGGTTTCTGACACACACACTATCCAATGGGGTTTATGACACACACGCAGTCCAATGGGGTTTGAAAAACACACACAATTTCTAATGGGGATTGTGACACACACACTATCCAATGGGGTTTCTGACACACACACTCTGTCCAACGGTGCTTGTGACACACACGCTGTCCAATGGGGATTGTGACACACACAGGCTGTAAAATGGTGTTTATGACACACAACCTGTCCAATGGAGTTTGTGACTCACACACTCTGTCCAATGGGTCTTGTGACACACACACTATCTAATGGCTATTGTGACACACGCACACTGTCGATGGGGTTTGTGACACACACGCTGTCCAATGGGGATTGTGACACACACACTGTCCAATAGGGTTTGTGACACATACACTGTGTCCAATGGGGATTTTGACACAAACACTGTCCAGTGGGTTTTTTGACACACACACTGTCCAACAGGGTTTGAGACACTCACACTGTCTATGGGTGTTTGTGACACAAACGCGGTCCAGTGGGTTTTGTCACACACAGACTGTCCAATCGGGTTTTGACACACACGCTGTCTAATGGCGATTGTGACACACACACGCTGTCCAATGGTGTTCGTGACACACACACTGTCCAATGGGGTTTGTGATACACACACTTTCTAATGGGGTTTGTGACACACACACTATCCCATGGGGTTTGTGACATTCACACTCTTTCCAATGGTGCTTGTGACACACACGCTGTCCAATGGGGTTCGTGACACACACGCTGTCCAGTGGGTTTTGTGACACACACAAACTGTCCAAAGGGGTTTGTGACACACACATGGTCCAATAGGGTTTGTGACACTAACACTGTCCAAGGGTGTTTGTGACACACACGCTGTCCGGTGGGTTTTGTGACACACACACTCTCTCCAATGGGCTTGTGACACACACACGCTGTCCAATGGGGTTTGTGACACACATGCTATCCAGTGGGTTTTGTGACACACACACTGTCCAATCGGGTTTGTTAAACACACACTCTATCAAATGGGGTTTGTTACACACACACACTGTCCAACGGGGTTTGTGACACACACGCTGTCCAATGGGGATTGTGACACCACACTCTGTCCAATGGTACTTGTGACACACACACGCTATGGAATTGGGTTTGTGTCACGCATACTTTCTAATGCGGTTTGTGACACACACACTGTCCAATGGGGATTGTGACACACACACGCTGTCCAATAGGGTTTGTGACACACACACTGTCCAAAGGGGTTTGTGACACACACGTTGTCCAATGGGGTTTGTGACACGCACACTGTCCAGTGGAGTTTGTGACACACACACTGTCCAATGGGGTTTGTGACACACACAGTGTCCACAGGGGTTTGTGACACAAACTCTGTCCAATGAGGTTTGTGACACACACACTGTCCAATGGGTATTGTGACACACAAAGCCTCTCCAATGGGGTTTGTGACACACACGCTGTCCAATCGGGTTTGTTAAACACACACTCTATCAAAAGCGGTTTGTGACACACACACACTGTCCAACGGGGTTTGTGATACACACGCTGTCCAATGGGGATTGTGACACCACACTCTGTCCAATGGTATTTGTGACACACACACGCTATGGAATTGGGTTTGTGTCACGCATACTTTCTAATGGGGTTTGTGACACAGACACTGTCCAATGGGGATTGTGACACACACACGCTGTCCAATAGGGTTTGTGACACACACACTGTCCAAAGGGGTTTGTGACACACACGTTGTCCAATGGGGTTTGTGACACGCACACTGTACATGGGTGTTTGTGACACACACGCTGTCCAGTGGAGTTTGTGACACACACACTGTCCAATGGGGTTTGTGAAACAAACTCTGTCCAATGGGGTTTGTGACACACACACTGTCCAATGGGGATTGTGACACCACACTCTGTCCAATGGTGCTTGTGACACACACGCTGTCCAATGGGGTTCGTGACACACACGCTGTCTAATGGGTTTTGTGACACACACACCCTGTCCAATGGGGATTGTGACACACACTCTGTCACATGGGGTTTGTGACACATACATGCTGTCCAATGGGGTTTGTGACACACACGCTGTCCAATGGGGTTCAAGACACACACGCTGTCCAATGAGTATTGTGGCACACACGCTGTCTAATGGGTTTTGTGACACACACACGATGACCAATAGTTTTTGTGACACACACTCTGTCCCATGGGGTTTGTGACACACACACTGTCCAATGGGGATTGTGACACACACACGCTGTCCAATGGGGTTTATTACACACACGCTATCCAATGGGGTTTGTGACACACACTCTGTCTCATGGGGTTTTCGACACACACACTCTGTCCAATAGGGTTTGTGACACACACATGCTATCCAATGGGGTTTGTGACACACATACTTTCTAATGGGGTTTTTGACACACACACGCTATCCAATGGGGTTTGTGACACACACTTTCCAATGGGGTTTGTGACACACACATGCTGTCCAATGGTATTTGTGACACGCATGCCGTCCAATGGGTTTTGTGACACACACACTGACCAGGAGGGTTTGTGACACACACACGCTATCCAATGGTGTTTGTGACACATAGAGTTTACAATGGTGTTTGTGACACACACACTCTGTCCAATGGGGATTGTGACACACACACACTGTCTAATTAGGTTTGTGACACACACACTGTCCAAAGGGGTTTGTGACACGCATGGTGTCCAATGGGGTTTGTGCCACGCACTACTGTCAAATGGGTATTGTGACACACACACCCTGTCCAATGGGGTTTGTCACACACACTGTCAAATGGGGATTGTGACACACACGCTGTCCATTGTGCTTTGTGACATATACACTCTGTCCAATGGGGCTTGTGACACACAGGCTGTCCAATGGGGTTCGTGAACACACACGCTGTCCAGTGGGGTTTGTGACACACACACTGTCCAATAGGGTTCGTGACACACACACGCTATCCAATGGGGTTTGTGACACACCCTCTATCCAATGGGTTTTGAGACACACACACTGTCCAATGGGGATTGTGACACACACACTGTCCAATGGGGTTTGTGACACGCATAGTTTCTAATGGGGTTTGTAACACACACACGCTATCCAATGGGGTTTGTGACACACACGCTTTCCAATGGGGTTTGTGACACACACACTTTCCAATGGGGTTTGTAACACACTCACGCTGTCCCATGGGGTTTGTGACACAAACGCTTACCAATTGGGTTTGTTACAAACACACTGTCCAATGTTGTTTTTGAAACGCATGCTGTCCAGTGGGTTTTGTGACACACACACTGACCAGAAGGGTTTGCGACACACACACGCTATCCAATTAGGTTTGTGACACATACAGTTTCCCATGGGGTTTGTGACACACACACTCTGTCCAATGGCGCTTGTGACACACACGCTGTGCAATGGGATTTGTGACATACAGTTAGTCCCATGGGGTTTGTGACACACACACTGTCCAATAGGGATTGTGACACACACACGCTATCCAATGGGGTTTGTGACACATACACGCTGTCCAATGAATTTCGTAACACACACTCTCAGTCCCATAGGGTTTGTCACACACTCACTGTCCAATAGCGAATGTGACACACACACACTGTCCAAAGGGGTTTCTGATACAAACGATGTCCAGTGGGGATTGTGAAACGCACACTGTCCAAAGGTGTTTGTGACACAGACACTGTCCTGTGGGGTTTGGAGCACACACACTGTCCAATGGGGTTTGTGACACACACAGTGTCCAAGGGGGTTTGTGACACACACGCTGTCCAATGGGGACTGTGACAGACACACTGTCCAATGGGTATTGTTACACACACACGCTGTCCAATGGTGTTTGTGACACACACGCTGTACAATGGGGCTTGTGACACACACGCTGTCCAATGGGGTTTGTGACACAGACATTGTACAGTAGGGTTTGTGACATACACACTCTACAATGGGGTTTGCGACACACACAGTGTACAGGGGGGTTTTTGACACACACACTGACCAATGGGGTTGTGACACACATGGTAGCCGATGGGTTTTGTGATATGCACACTATGTCTAATGGGGCTTGTGACACATACGCTGTGCAACGGGTTCGTGACACACACGCTTTCCAGTGGGGTTTCTGACACACACACAGTGCAATAGGGTTTGTGACACACACAGTGTCGAATGGGGATTGTGACAGACACACTGTTCAATGGGGTTTGTGACACACACTCTTTCCAAAGGTGTTTGTGACACACACACTGTCCAATGAAAATTGGGACACACACACATAGTCCAAAGGGCATTGTAACACACACAAGGTCAAATGGTGTTTGTGACACACACTCTGTCCATTGTGGTTTCTGACACACACACACTGTCCAATGGGGATTGTGACACACACACTGTCCAATGGGGTTTGTGACACGCATAGTTTCTAATGGGGTTTGTAACACACACACGCTATCCAATGGGGTTTGTGACACACACGCTTTCCAATGGGGTTTGTGACACACACACTTTCCAATGGGGTTTGTAACACACTCACGCTGTCCCATGGGGTTTGTGACACAAACGCTTACCAATTGGGTTTGTTACAAACACACTGTCCAATGTTGTTTTTGAAACGCATGCTGTCCAGTGGGTTTTGTGACACACACACTGACCAGAAGGGTTTGCGACACACACACGCTATCCAATTAGGTTTGTGACACATACAGTTTCCCATGGGGTTTGTGACACACACACTCTGTCCAATGGCGCTTGTGACACACACGCTGTGCAATGGGATTTGTGACATACAGTTAGTCCCATGGGGTTTGTGACACACACACTGTCCAATAGGGATTGTGACACACACACGCTATCCAATGGGGTTTGTGACACATACACGCTGTCCAATGAATTTCGTAACACACACTCTCAGTCCCATAGGGTTTGTCACACACTCACTGTCCAATAGCGAATGTGACACACACACACTGTCCAAAGGGGTTTCTGATACAAACGATGTCCAGTGGGGATTGTGAAACGCACACTGTCCAAAGGTGTTTGTGACACAGACACTGTCCTGTGGGGTTTGGAGCACACACACTGTCCAATGGGGTTTGTGACACACACAGTGTCCAAGGGGGTTTGTGACACACACGCTGTCCAATGGGGACTGTGACAGACACACTGTCCAATGGGTATTGTTACACACACACGCTGTCCAATGGTGTTTGTGACACACACGCTGTACAATGGGGCTTGTGACACACACGCTGTCCAATGGGGTTTGTGACACAGACATTGTACAGTAGGGTTTGTGACATACACACTCTACAATGGGGTTTGCGACACACACAGTGTACAGGGGGGTTTTTGACACACACACTGACCAATGGGGTTGTGACACACATGGTAGCCGATGGGTTTTGTGATATGCACACTATGTCTAATGGGGCTTGTGACACATACGCTGTGCAACGGGTTCGTGACACACACGCTTTCCAGTGGGGTTTCTGACACACACACAGTGCAATAGGGTTTGTGACACACACAGTGTCGAATGGGGATTGTGACAGACACACTGTTCAATGGGGTTTGTGACACACACTCTTTCCAAAGGTGTTTGTGACACACACACTGTCCAATGAAAATTGGGACACACACACATAGTCCAAAGGGCATTGTAACACACACAAGGTCAAATGGTGTTTGTGACACACACTCTGTCCATTGTGGTTTCTGACACACACACACTGTCCAATGGGGATTGTGACACACACACTGTCCAATGGGATTTGTGACACACACGCTGTCCAATGGAGATTGCGACACGCACACGCTGTCCAGTGGGGTTTGTGACACACACGCTGTCCAATGGGGACTGTGACACACACGCTGTCCAGTGGGGTTTGTGACACACACACTGTCCAATAGGGTTTGTGACACACAAACGATATCCAATTGTGTTTGTGACATGCACACTTTCTAAAGGGGTTTGTGACATACACACGCTATACAATGGGGTTTGTGACAAACACAATTTCCAATGGGGTTTCTGATACACACGCTGTCAAATGGGGTTCGTGACACACACGCTGTCCAGTGGGGTTTGTGACACTCACAATTTCCAATGGGGTTCGTGACACACGTGCTGTCCAGTAGGGTTTGTGACACACACACTGTTCAATAGGGTTTATAACACAGACACGCTATCTTCCTGCGTTTGTGACACACAAACTTTCTAATGGTTTTTGTGACACACACACGCTATGCAATGGGGTTTGTGACACACACACTGTCCAATGGGAATTGGGACACACACACACTCTCTAGTGAGGATTGTGATACACACAAGGTCCAATGGGGTTTGGCACACATACGCTGCCCAATGGGGATTGTGAAATACACACACTGTCCAATGGCGTTTGTGACACACACAGTGTCCAAAGGGGTTTGTGACACACACTCTGTCCAATGGGGTTTGTGACACACACACAATGCCCAATGGTGATTGTGACACACACACGCTGTCCAATGGGGATTGCGTCACACAGACGCTGTCCAATGGGGACTGTGACACACACGCTGTACAGTGGGGTTTGTGACACACACGCTGTCCAATGGGGACTGTGACACACATGCTGTACAGTGGGGTTTGTGACACACATGCTGTCCAATGGGGTTCGTGACACACATGCTGTCCAGTGGTGTTTGTGACACACACACTTTCCAATGGGGTTTTTGACACACACACTCTGTCCAACTGCACTTGTGACACACACGCTGTCCAGTGGGGTTCATGATACACACTCTGTCCTATGGGTTTTGTGACACACACACTGTCCAATGGGGATTGTGACACACACACGGTGTCCAATGGGGTTTGTGACACACAGACTGTCCAAAGGGGTTTGTGACACACACACTGTCCAATGGGGATTGTGACACACACACGGTGTCCAATGGGGTTTGTGACACCACACTCTGTCCAATGGTGCTTGTGACACACACGCTGTCCAATGGGGATTGTGACACACACACTCTGTCCTATGGGTCTTGTCACACACAAGCTGTCCAATGGGGTTCGTGACACACACGCTGTCCATTGGAGTTTGTCACACACACACTCTGTCCAGTGGGTCTTGTGACACACGAGCTGTCCAATGGGGTTCGTGATACACATGCTGTCCAGTGGGGTTTGTGACACACACACTGTCCAAGAGGTTTTGTGACACACTCACACTATTCAATGGGGTTTGTGACACACACACTTTCTAAAGGGGTTTGTGACACACACGCTAGTGAATGGGTTTTGTGACACACACACTGTCCAATGGGGATTGTGACACACACATGCTCTCCAATGGTGTTTCTGACACACACACTTTCTAATGGGGTTTGTGACACACACGCTATCCAATGGGTTTTGTGTCACACAGACTGTACAATGGGGATTGTGACACACACACGCTGTCCAATGGGTGTTGTGACACACACGCTGTCCAGTGGTGTTTGTGACACACACACTGTCCAATAGGGTTTGTGACACACACATGCTATCCAATGGGGTTTGTGACACGGTTTCTTACACACATACGCTTTCCAATGGGCTTTTGTGTCACACAGACTGTCCAATGGGGATTGTGACACACACACGCTGTCCAATTGGATTTGTTACACACACACTGTCCAATGGTGTTTGTGACATGCATGCTGACCAATGGGGCTTGTGACACACACAGCTGTCCAATGGGGTTTGTGACACAAACTCTGTCCCATGGGTTTTGTGACACACGCAAGGTCCAATAGGGTTTGTGACACACACACGCTATCCAATGAGGTTTGTGACACATACACTTTCCAATGGTGTTTGTGACACGCACAGTCTGTCCAAAGCCGCTTGTGACAAACATACTGTCCAATGGGGTTCGTGACACACACTCGGTCCCATCGGGTTTGTGACACACACAATGTCCAAAGGGGTTTCTGACACAAACGATGTCCAATGGGTTTTGGGACACGCACACTGTCCAGGGGTGTTTGTGAAACACACGCTGTCCAGTGTGCTTTGTGACACACACACTGTCCAAAAGGGTTTGTGACACACACAATGTCTAATGGGCTTTGTGATACGCACACTGTCCATGGGTGTTTGTGACACACACGCTGTCCAGTGGGGTTTGTGACACACGCACTGTCCAAAAGGGTTTGTGACACACACGATGTCCAGTGGGGTTTGTGACAAAAACACTGTCCAATGGTGTTTTCAACACGCCTGCTGTCCAATGGGTTTTGTGACACACACACTGACCAGGAGGGTTTGTGACACACACATGCTATCCAATGGGCTTTGTGACACATACACTTTCCAAAGGGGTTTGTGACACACACACTCTGTCCACTGGTACTTGTGACACACATTCTGTCCATTGGGTTTTGTGACACACACACTGTCCAAGGGGGTTTGTGACACACACGCTGTCCAATGGGGTTGATGATACACAAAAACTGTCCAACGGGGATTGTGACACACAGATGCTGTCCAATGCGGTTTATGAGACACACGCTGTCCAATAGGGTTTGTGACACACAAACACTGTACAATGGGGACTGTGACACACACACGCTGTCCAATGGGGTTTCTGACACACACGCTGTCCAATGGGGATTGTGACACACACACTGTCCAAATTGCTTTGTGACACACACGATGTCCAAAGGGGTTCGTGACACACATGATGTCCAATGGGGTTTGTGACACACACACTGTCCAATGGGTATTGTTACACACACACGATGTCCAATGGTGTTTGTGACACACAAGCTGTCCCATGCGGATTGTTACACACACGCTGTGTCCAATGGTGCTTGTGACACACACGCTGTCCAATGGGATTCGTGACACACACTCTGTCCAGTGGGTTTTGTGACACACACACTCTGTCCAATGGGCTTGTGACACACACGCTGTCCAATGGGGTTTGTGACACTCACACTGTCCTGGGTGTTTGTGACACACACGCTGTCCAGTGGGTTTTTTGACACACACACTGTCCTGGGTGTTTGTGACACACACGCTGTCCAGTGGGTTTTGTGACACACACACACTGTCCACTGGGGTGTCGACACACATGCTGTCCACTGGGCATTGTGACACACACACTGTCCAGTGGGTTTTCTGACACACACACTGTCCAACGGCGTTCGTGACACACACAGTGTCCACGGGGGTTTTTGACACACACGTTGTCCAATGGGGTTTGTGACACACACACGCTGTCCAATGGTGTTTGTGACACACATGCTGTCCAATGGTGTTTGTGACACAGACGTTGTCCAATGGGCATTTTGACCTACACACTGTCCAGTAGGGTTTGTGACACAGACACGCTATCCAATGGGGTTTGTGACACGCACACTTTATAATGGGATTTGTGACACAAACACGCTGTCCCATGGGATTTGTGACACACACTCTGACCAATTAGGTTTGTTAGAGACACACTGTCCCATGAGGTTTGTGACACACATGCTGTCCAACGGGGTTTGTGACACACACACTGAACAAGAGGGTTTGTGACACACAGTCGTTGTCCAATGGGGTTAGTGACACTCAAACTGTGCAATGGTGTTTGTGACACACACTCTGTCAAATGGGTTTTGTGACACACACACGCTGTCCAATGGGATTTGTGACACACATGTTGTCCAGTGGGGTTTGTGACACACACACTGTCCAATGGTGTTTGTGACACACATGCTGTCCAATAGGGTTTGTGACACACACAATGTCCAATGGGGTTTGTGACAGGCACACTGTCCAGTGGGGTTTGTGACACACACAATGTCTACAGGGGTTTGTGACACACAAGCTGTCCAATGCGGTTTGTGACACACACACTGTCCAATGGGTATTGTGACACACACACTGTGCAAAGGGGATTGTGTCACACACACGCAGTCCAATGGGGTTTGTGACACACACACTGTCCAAAGGGGTTTGTGAAACACACGCTGTCCAATGGGGTTTGTGACACACAAACACTGTTTAATGGGTATTGTGACACACACACGCTGTCCAATGGGGTTTATGAAACACACGCTGTGCAATGGGGTTTGTGACACACACACTCTGTCCAATGGGTATTGTGACACACACGCGCTGTCCAGTGGTGTTTTTGACACACACGCTGTCCAATGGGGTATGTGACACACACGATGTCCAATGGGTATTATTACACACACACGCAGTCCAATGGGGTTTGTGACACACAAACTCTGTCCAATGGGTCTTTTGACACACATGCTGTCCAATGGGGTTCGTTGCTTACACGCTGTACAGTAAGGTATTGTGAGACACAGACTATCCAATAGGGTTTGTGACACACACACGCTTCCAATGGGGTTTGTGACACACACACACTGTCCAATGGGGTTTGTGACACACACGATGTCCAATGGGGTTTGTGACAGACACACTCTGTCCAATGGTTATTGTGACACACACGCTGTCCAATGGGAATTGTGACACACACTCTGTCCAATGGGGTTCGTGACACACAGACTGTCTAAAGGGGATTGTGTCACACACACGCTGTCCAATGGGAATTTGACACAAACACTGTCCAAAGGGGTTTGTGACACACACGCTGTCCAATGGGGTTTGTGACACACAAACAATGTCCAATGGGGATTGTGACACACACACGCTGTCCAATGTGGTTTATGAGACACACGCTGTCCAATGGTGTTTATGACACACACACTGTCCAATGGTGTTTCTGAGACACATGCTGTCCAATAGGGTTTGTGACACAAACTCTGTCCAATGGGATTTGTGAGACACACACTGTCCAAAAGGGTTTGTGACACACACGATGTCCAATGGTGTTTGTGACACGCACACTGACCAATGGGGTTTGTACACACACACTGCCCAAAGGGGTTTGTGACACACACGATGTCCAAGGGCTTTGTGACACACACTCTGTCCAATGGGGATTGTGACACACACGCTGTCCAAAGGGTTTGTGACACACACTCTGTCCAGTGGGTATTGTGACACACGCACTGTCCAAAGGCGATTGTGTCACACACACTCTGTACAATGGGGTTTGTGACACACGCACTGTCCAATAGGGTTTGTGACACACACACACTGTCCAATGGGGTTTGTGACACGCACACTGTACATGGTTGTTTGCGACACACACGCTGTCCAGTTGGTTTTGTGACACACGCACTATCCAGTCGGGATTGTGACAGACACGGTGTGCAATGGGTTTTGTGACACACACTCTATCCAATGGGTTTGTGACACACACGCTGTCCAATGGGGTTTGAGACACACACACTCTGTCCAATGGGTCTTGTGACACACAAGCTGTCCAATAGGGTTTGTGACACAAACTCTGTCCAATGGGGTTTGTTACATACACGCTGTCAAGTGGGTTTTGTGACACAAACACTGTCCTATAGGGTTTGTGACACACACACGCTATCCAATGGGATTTGTGACCCGTACACTTTCCAATGGGGTTTGTGACACACACACTCCCTCCAGCTGTGCTTGTGACACACACGCTGCCCAATAGTCTTTGTGACAAACACTCTGTCCCATGGGGTTTGTGACACACACACTGTCCATTGGGGATTGTGACACACACACGCTGTCCAATGGGGTTTGTGACACACACGATGTCAAATGGGGTTTGTGACACGCAGACTGTACATCGGTGTTTGTGACACACACGCTATCCAATGGTGTTTGTGACACATACACTTTCCAATGGGGTTTGTGACACACAGAACCTGTCCAATGGGGATTGTGACACAGACACGCTGTCTAATGGGGTTTGTGACACACACGCCGTCCAGAGGGTATTGTGACACACACGCTGTCCAATGGGGATTGTGACACACGCACTGTGCAATGGGATTTATGACAAACATTCTGTCCAATGGGGTTCGTGACACACAGACTGTCAAAAGGGGATTGTGTCACACACACGCTGCCCAATGGGGTTTTTGACACAAACACTGTCCAAAGAGGTTTGTGAAACACACGCTGTCCAATGGGGATTGTGACACACAAACACTGTCCAATGGGGTTTGTGACACAGACGATGTCCAATGGGTATTATTACACACACACGCTGTCCAATGGGGTTTGTGACACACACGCTGTCCAATGGGTTTGTGACACACACACTCTGTCCAATGGGTGTTTTGACACACACACTCTCCAACGGTCATTGTGTCACACACACTCTGTCCAATGGGATTCGTGGCACACACACTGTCCAATAGGGTTTCTGACACACACATACTATCCAATGGGTTTTGTGAAACACACACTTTCCAATGGGGTTTGTGACGCACACACTTTCCAATGGGGTTTGTGACACATACAATTTCCAATGGAATTTGTGACACACACACACTGTCCAATGGTGCTTGTGACACACACTCTGTCCAATGGGCTTGTGACACACACGCTGTCCAATGCGGTTTGTGAAACAATTCTGTCCCATGGGGTTTGTGACACACACACTGTTAAATGGGGATTGTGACACACACGCGCTATCCAATGGGTTTTGTGACACATACAATTTCCAAAGGGGTTTGTGACACACACACTCTGCCAAATGGTGATTGTGACACACACGTGGACAAGTGGGGTTTGTGACACACACGCTGTCCAATGGGTTTCTGACACACACACTCTGTCCAATGGGTGTTTTGACACACACACTCTCCAACGGTCATTGTGTCACACACACTCTGTCCAATGGGATTCGTGGCACACACACTGTCCAATAGGGTTTCTGACACACACATACTATCCAATGGGTTTTGTGAAACACACACTTTCCAATGGGGTTTGTGACGCACACACTTTCCAATGGGGTTTGTGACACATACAATTTCCAATGGAATTTGTGACACACACACACTGTCCAATGGTGCTTGTGACACACACTCTGTCCAATGGGCTTGTGACACACACGCTGTCCAATGCGGTTTGTGAAACAATTCTGTCCCATGGGGTTTGTGACACACACACTGTTAAATGGGGATTGTGACACACACGCGCTATCCAATGGGTTTTGTGACACATACAATTTCCAAAGGGGTTTGTGACACACACACTCTGCCAAATGGTGATTGTGACACACACGTGGACAAGTGGGGTTTGTGACACACACGCTGTCCAATGGGTTTCTGACACACACACTCTGTCCAATGGGTGTTTTGACACACACACTCTCCAACGGTCATTGTGTCACACACACTCTGTCCAATGGGATTCGTGGCACACACACTGTCCAATAGGGTTTCTGACACACACATACTATCCAATGGGTTTTGTGAAACACACACTTTCCAATGGGGTTTGTGACGCACACACTTTCCAATGGGGTTTGTGACACATACAATTTCCAATGGAATTTGTGACACACACACACTGTCCAATGGTGCTTGTGACACACACTCTGTCCAATGGGCTTGTGACACACACGCTGTCCAATGCGGTTTGTGAAACAATTCTGTCCCATGGGGTTTGTGACACACACACTGTTAAATGGGGATTGTGACACACACGCGCTATCCAATGGGTTTTGTGACACATACAATTTCCAAAGGGGTTTGTGACACACACACTCTGCCAAATGGTGATTGTGACACACACGTGGACAAGTGGGGTTTGTGACACACACGCTGTCCAATGGGTTTGTGACACACACACTCTGTCCAATGGGTGTTTTGACACACACACTCTCCAACGGTCATTGTGTCACACACACTCTGTCCAATGGGATTCGTGGCACACACACTGTCCAATAGGGTTTCTGACACACACATACTATCCAATGGGTTTTGTGAAACACACACTTTCCAATGGGGTTTGTGACGCACACACTTTCCAATGGGGTTTGTGACACATACAATTTCCAATGGAATTTGTGACACACACACACTGTCCAATTGTGCTTGTGACACACACTCTGTCCAATGGGCTTGTGACACACACGCTGTCCAATGCGGTTTGTGAAACAATTCTGTCCCATGGGGTTTGTGACACACACACTGTTCAATGGGGATTGTGACACACACGCGCTATCCAATGGGTTTTGTGACACATACAATTTCCAAAGGGGTTTGTGACACACACACTCTGCCAAATGGTGATTGTGACACACACGTGGACAAGTGGGGTTTGTGACACACAAACTGTCCAATAGGATTTGTGACACACACACACTTTCTAATGGGGTTTATAACACACACGCTATACAATGGATTTTGTGACACACACACTGTCCAATGGGGATTGTGACATACACACTGTCCAATAGGGTTTGTGACACACACATGCTATCCAATGGGGTTTGTGACACGCACTCTTTCTGATGGGGTTTGTGACACACCCACGCTATCCAATGGGGTTTGTGACACACACACTTTCCAATGGGGTTTGTGACACACACACTTTCCAATACGTTTTGTGACACACACATGCTGTCCCATGGGGTTTGTTACACACACGCTGACCAATTGGGTTTCTCACACAAACACTGTCCAATGGTGTTTGCGACACACATGCTGTCCAAAGGGTTTTGTGACACACACACTGACCACGAGGGTTTGTGACACACACACACTATCCAATGGCGCTTGTGACACACACGCTGTCCAATGGGGTTAATAACACACACGCTGTCCCTTGGGTTTTGTGACACACACACTCTGTCCAATGGGTTTGTGACACACACGCTGTCCAATGAAGTTTGTGACACACACTCTGTCCCATGGGGTTTGCGACACACGCACTGTCCAATGAAGATTGTGACACACACACGTTGTCCAATGGGTTTTTTACACACACAACCTGTCCAATGGGGATTGTGACACAAACACACTGTCCAATGGGGTTTGTGACAAGCACGCTGTACATGGGTGTTTTTGAAACACACGCTGTCCAGTGGGGTTTGTGACACACACACTGTCCAATGGGTTTTGTGACACACACAGTGTATACGGGGGTTTGTGACACACATCCTGTCCAGTGGGGTTTGTGACACACACACTGTCCATTGGGTATTATTACACACACTCTGTCCAATGGTGTTTCTGACACACACGCTGTCCAATGGGATTCGTGACACACACGCTGTCCAGTGGGGTTTGTGACAAAAACACGCTATCAAATAGGGTTTGTGACACACACACTTTCCAATGGGGTTTGTGACACGCATACTTTCTAATGGGGTGTGACACACACACTCTGTCCAATGGCGGTTGTGACACACATGCTGTCCAATGGGGCTTGTGACACACACGCTGTCCAATGGGGTTTTTGACACACACGATGTCCAATGGGATTGGTGACACACACACTCTGTCCAATGGGTCTTGTGACACACAAGCTGTCCAATGCAGTTCGTGACACACACGCTGTCCAGTGGGATTTGTGACACACACACGCTATCCAATGGAGTTTCTGACACACACATGTTCCAATGTGGTTTGTGACACACACACTTTCTAATGAGGTTTGTGACACACATGATGTCCAATGGGGTTTATGACACAAAAATACACTGTCCAATGGGAATTGTGACACACACACGCTGTCCAATGGAGTTTGTGACACACACACTGTCCAAAGGGGTTTGTGACACACACACTGTCCAATGGGGTTTGTGACATGCACACTGTCCATGGGTGTTTGTGAAACACACGCTGTCCAATGGGGTTTGTGACACACACACTGTCCAATGGGTATTGTTACACACACACGTTGTCCTATGGTGCTTGTGACACACACGCTGACCAATGGGGCTTGTGATACACACGCTGTCCAATGGGGCTTGTGACACACACGCTGTCCAATGCGGATTGTGACATCACACACACTTTCCAATGGGGTTTGTGACACACACACTGTCCAATAGGGTTTGTGACACACACACGCTATCCAATGGGGTTTATGACAGATACACTTTCCAATGGGGTTTGTGACACAGACACTCTGTACTAATGGTGCTTGTGACACACACGCTGTCCAATGGGGTTCGTGACACACACGCTCTCCAAAGAGGATTGTGTCACACACTCTCTGTCCAATGGGGTTTGTGAAACACAAACACTGTCCAATGGGGATTGTGACACACTCACGCTGTCCAATGGGGTTTATGACAAACATTCTGTCCAATGGGGTTCGTGACACACAGACTGTCTAAAGGGGATTGTGTCACACACACGCTGTCCAATGGGGTTTTTGACACAAACACTGTCCAAAGGGGTTTGTGACACACACGCTGTCCAATGGGGTTTGTGACACACAAACAATGTCCAATGGGGATTGTGACACAAACACTCTGTCCAATGGGGTTTATGAGACACACGCTGTCCAATGGCGTTTTTGACACACACACTCTGTCCAATGCGGTTTGTGACACACACTCTGTCCATTGGGGATTGTGACACACACGCTGTCCAATGAGGATTGCGACATCACACACACTGTCCAATGGGGTTTGTGACACACACACGCTATCCAATGGGGTTTGTGAAACATACACTTTCCAATGGGGTTTGAGACACACACACTCTGTCCAATGGAGCTTGTAACACACACGCTGTCCGACGGGGTTCGTGACACACAAACTGTCCAAAGGGGATTGTGTCACACACACTCTGTCCAATGGGGTTTGTGATACACAAACACTGTCCAATGGGGAATTAGACACACACACTCTGTACAGTGGGGTTTATGACACACACTGTCCAAAGGGGATTGTCTCACACACACACTGTCCAATGGGGTTTGTGACATACACACTTTCAAATGAGATTTGTGACACGCACACTTTCTAATGGGGTTTGTGACACACACATTCTGTTCAATTGCGCTTGTGAAACACACAAACTGTCCAATGGGTATTGTTACACACACACGCTGTCTAATGGTGCTTGTGACACACACGTTATCCAATGGGGCTTGTGACACACACGGTGTCCAGTGCGGATTGTGACATCACACACACTGGCAATGGGGTTTGTGAAACACACACTGTCCAAAGTGGTTTGGGAGACACACACTGTCCAAAAGGATTTGTGACACACACGCTGTCCAATGGGTTTTGTGACACACAGACCCACTGTCCAAAGGGGTTTGTGACACACACACGCTGTCCAATGGGGTTTGTGACACACACTCTTTCCAAAGGGATTTGTGACGCACATGATGTCCAATGGGGTTCGTGACACGCACACTGTCGATGGGTTTTTGTGACACACACGCTGTCCAGTGGGGTTTGTGAGACACACACTGTCCAAATGTATTTGTGACACACACACTGTCCAGTGGGGTTTGTAACACACACAGTGTCTACAGGGGTTTGTGACACACACGCTGTCCAATGGGGTTTGTGACACACACACTGTCCAATGGATATTGTTACACACACACGCTGTCTAATGGTGCCTGTGACACACACGCTGTCCAATGGGGCTTGTGACACACACGCTGTCCAATGCAGATTGTGACATCACACACACTGTCCAATGGGGTTTGTGACACACACACTCTCCAATAGGGTTTGTGACACACACACGCTGTCCAGTGGGATTTGTGACACACACACGCTGTCCAGTGGGATTTGTGACACACACACGCTATGCAATGGAGTTTGTGACACACACACGTTCCAATGGGTTTGTGACACGCACACTTTCTAATGCGGTTCGCGACACACACGCTGTCCAATGGGTTTTGTGACACACAGACCCACTGTCCAAAGGGGTTTGTGACACACACACGCTGTCCAATGGGGTTTGTGACACACACTCTTTCCAAAGGGATTTGTGACGCACATGATGTCCAATGGGGTTCGTGACACGCACACTGTCGATGGGTTTTTGTGACACACACGCTGTCCAGTGGGGTTTGTGAGACACACACTGTCCAAATGTATTTGTGACACACACACTGTCCAGTGGGGTTTGTAACACACACAGTGTCTACGGGGGTTTGTGACACACACGCTGTCCAATGGGGTTTGTGACACACACACTGTCCAATGGATATTGTTACACACACACGCTGTCTAATGGTGCCTGTGACACACACGCTGTCCAATGGGGCTTGTGACACACACGCTGTCCAATGCAGATTGTGACATCACACACACTGTCCAATGGGGTTTGTGACACACACACTCTCCAATAGGGTTTGTGACACACACACGCTGTCCAGTGGGATTTGTGACACACACACGCTGTCCAGTGGGATTTGTGACACACACACGCTATCCAATGGAGTTTGTGACACACACACGTTCCAATGGGTTTGTGACACGCACACTTTCTAATGCGGTTCGCGACACACACGCTGTCCAAGGGGGTTTGTGACACACACTCTTTCCAAAGGGGATTTTGACACACATGATGTCCAATGGGGTTTGTGACACGCACATTGCCCATGGGTGTTTTTGAACACACACGCTGTCCAGTTGGGTTTGTGACACACACACTGTCCAATGGGGTTTGTGACACACAAACACTGTTCAATGGGGATTGTGACACACACATGCTGTCCAATGGTGTTTGTGACAAAAACGCTGTCCAAAGGGGTTTGTGACACAGATGCTGTCCAATGGGGATTGTGACCTACACACTGTCCAATGGGGTTTGTGACACACATACTATATCCAATGGGGTTTTGACACGCACACTTTATAATGGGGTTTGTGACACACACACACTGTCCCATAGGGTTTGTGACACACACGCTGTCCAATGGGATTTGTGACACACACACTATCCAGGACGTTTGTGAAACACACACTGTCCAATTGGGTTTGTGACACACAAACTGTACAATGGTGTTTGTGACTCACACTCTGTCAAATGGGGTTTGTGACACACACACGCTGTCCAATGGGGTATGTGACACACACGCTGTCCAATGGGGTTTGTGATACATACACTGTCCAATGGTGTATGTGACACACACGCTGTGCAATGGGGTTTGTGACAGAAATTCTGTCCAATGGGTTTTGTGACACAGACACTGTCCAATGCGTATTGTGACATACACATGCTGTCCAATGGGGTTTGTGACACACACGCTGTCCAATGTGGTTTGTGACACACACGCTATCCAATGGGTTTGTGACACATACACTTTTCAATGGGGTTTGTGACACACACACTCTCTCCAATGGTGCTTGTGAACACAAACGCTGTCCAAAGGGGTTCGTGACACACACGCTGTCCAGTGGGTTTTGTGACAAACACTCTGTCCTATGAGGTTTGTGACACACACACTAGCCTATGGGGATTGTGACATATACATGCTGTCCAATGGGGTTTGTGACAGACACGATGTCCAATGGGGTTTGTGACACACACAATGAGCAGGAGGGTTTGTGACACACACACTGTCCAAAGTGGATTGTGACACACACACTCTGTACAATGGAGTTTGTGACACACACACTCTCAAAAGGGGTTTGTGACACACGCGCTGTCCAATGGGGTTTGTGACACACACTCTGTCCAATGGGGCTTTTGACACACACGCTGTCCAATGGGTTTCGTGAAACACACGCTGTCCCTTGAGTTTTGTCACACACACACTCTGTCCAATGGGTTTGTAACAGACACACACTGTCCAATGGTGTTGTGACACACACACGCTGTCCAATGGGGTCTGTGACACACACAATATCCAAGGGGTTTTTGACACACACAATATCCAATGGGGATTGTGACAGACACACTATGTCCAATGGGTTTGTAACAGACACACACTGTCCAATGGTGTTGTGACACACACGCTGTCCAAAGGGGATTGTGACACACAAGCTGTCCAAAGGGGATTGTGACACAAACGCTGTCCAATGGGGATTGTGACACACACACGCTGTCCAATGGGGTTTGTGACACACACACTCTGTACAATGGCGCTTGTGACACACACGCTGTCCAATGGGGTTCGTGACACAGAAGCTGTCCATTGGGTTTTCTGACACACACACTATTTCCAATGGGGTTTGTGACACACACACTGTCCAAAGGACTTTGTGACACGCCCGATGTACAAAGGGAATTTTTAACACACACGCTGTCCTTTGGGGATTGTGACACACAAACTGTCCACGGGGGTTTCTGACACACACACTGTCCCATGGCGTTCGTGAAAAACACAGTGTCCACGGGGGGTGGTGACACACACGCTGTCCAATGGGGTTTGTCACAGACACTGTCCAATGGGTATTGTTATATACACACGCTGTCCAATGGGGTTTGTGACACACATACTGTCCAATGGGGTTTGTGACACACACTCTGTCCAATGGAGTTTGTCACACACACGCTATCCAATGCGGTTTGTGACTCATACACTTTCCAATGGGGTTTGTGACACACACACTCTGTCCAATGACGCTTGTGACACACATGCTGTCCAATGGGGTTCGTGACACACACTCTGTCCCATGGGGTTTGTGACACACACTCTGTCCCGTGGGGTTTGTGACACACCCACACTATCAAATGGGGTTTATGACACACACTCTGTCCAAAGGGGTTTGTGACACACACACTTTCTAATGGGGTTTGTGACACACATACTTTCTAATGGGGTTTTTGAAAAACACACGCTATCCAATGGGGTTTGTGACACACACTTTCCAATTGTGACACGCACACTCTGTCCAATGGGTCTTTTGAAAAACACGCTGTCCAATGTGGTTTGTGACACATACGCTGTCCAATGGGGTTTGTCACACAAACTCTTTCCAATGGGGTTTGTGACACACACACTGTCCAATGGGTATTGTTACACACACACGCTGTCCAACGGTGTTTGTGACACACACGCTGTCCAGTGGGGATTGTGACACACACGCTGTCCAATGGGCTTTGTGACACCTACACTCTGTCCAATGGGTCTTGTGAAAAACACGCTGTCCAATGGGTTTTGTGAACACACACGCTGTCCAGTGGGTTTTGTGACACACACACTGTCCAATAGGGTTTGTGGCACAAACACGCAGTCCATTAAGGTTTGTGACACATACACTTTCCAATTGGGTTTGTTACACACGCACTCTGTCCGATGGTGCTTGTGACACACACGCTGTCCACTGGGGTTCGTTTCATACACGGTGTCCAGTGGGTTTTGTGACACACGCACTATCCACTGGTGTATTGACACACACGCTGTCCACTGGGGATTGTGACACACACACTGTCCAGGGGGGTTTGTGACACACACACCGTCCAATGGGGTTTGTGACACACACAGTGTCCACAGGGGTTTGTGACACAAATGCTGTCCAACGGGTATTGTTAAACACAAACTCTGTCCAATGGGGTTTGTGACACACACACTGTCCAATGGGTTTTGTGACAGACACACTGTCCAATGGGGTTTGTAACACACACTCTGACCAATTGGGTTTGTTACACACACACTGTCCAAAGGGGTTTGTGACACACACGACGTCCAATGGGGTTTGTGACACAAACACTGTCCAGTGGGGTTTGTGACACACACACTGTCTAATGGGTATTGTTACACACGCACACTGTCCAATGGGGTTTTTGACACACACGCTGTCTAATGGGTATTGTTACACACGCACACTGTCCAATGGGGTTTTTGACACACACGCTGTCCAATGGGGATTGTGACACACACACTGTCCAATGGGGTTTGTGACACATACACTCTGTCCAATGGGGCTTGTGACACATATAACCTGTCCAATTGGGTTTGTGACACATACACTTTCTAATGGGCTTGTGACACACACACGCTGTCCAATGGGGTTTGTGACACACACACTGACCAGGAGGTTTTGTGACATCACACACGCTCTCCAGTGGGGTTTGTGACACACACAATGTCCAAAGGTGTTTGTGACACACACTCTGTCAAATGGGCCTTGTGACACACACACGCTGTCCAATGGGGTTTGTGACACACACTCTGTCCAATGGGGTTCGTGACACACACGCTGTCCAGTGGGTTTTGTGACACACACACTCTGTCCAATGGGCTTGTGACACACACACGCTGTCCAGTAGTGTTTGTGACAAGCACTCTGTCCCATGGGGTTTGTGACACACACACTGACCAATGGGTATTGTTTCACACACACGCTGTCCAGTGGGTTTCCTGACACATACACTTTCCAAAGGGGTTTGTAACACACACTCTGTCCAATGGTGATTCAGACACACACGATGTCCAATGGTGTTCGTGACACACACACACTGTCCAAAGGGTTTTGTGACACACACGCTGTCCAGTTAGTTTTGTGTCACACACACTGTCCCCTGGGGTTTTGACACACACGCTGTCCACTGGGGATTGTGACACACACACTGTCCAATGCGTACTGTTACACACACAGGCTGTCCAATGGGGTTTTTGACACACACACTGTCAAATAGGTATTGTTACACACACACGCTGTCCAATGGGGTTTGTGAGACACACACTGTCCAGTGGCGTTCGTAACACATACAGTGTGCACGGGGGTTTGTGACACACACGTAGTCCAATGGGGTTTGTGACACACACACTATCCAATCCGTATTGTTACACACACACGCTGTCCAATGGGGATTGTGACACACAGACACTGTCCAATACGGTCTGTGACACACACACGCTATCCAATGGGTTTTGTGACACAAACACTTCCTAATGGGGTTTGTGACACACACACGCTGTCCCATGGGGTTTGTGACACACACACTGTCCAATAAGGTTTGTGACACACACACTGTCCTTGGGTGTTTGTAACACACACGATGTCCAATGGGCTTTGTGACATGCACAATGTCCAAAGGGGTTTGTGACACACATTATGTCCAATGGGTTTTGTGACACGCACACTGTCCATGGGTGTTTGTGACACACACGCTGTCCAGTGGGGTTTGTGACACACACACTGTCCAATGGGGTTTGTGACACACACAGTGTCCAGGGGGATTTGTGACACACACGCTGTCCAATGGGTTTTGTGACACACACAGTGTCCAGTCGTGCTTGTGACACACACGCTGTCCAATTGGGTTTGTTACACTCACACTGTCCATGGGTGTTTGTGACACACACACGCTGCCCAATGGGGTTTGTGACACACACACTGTCCAGTGGGGTTTTGACACACACACTGTCCACTGGGGATTGTGACATAAACGCTGTCCAATGGGATTTGTGACATACACACTGTCCAATGGTGTTTCTGACACACACGCAGTTCAATGGGGTTTGTGACACACAAACTGTCCATGGGTGTTTGTGACACACACACTGTCCAATTGGGTTTTGACACACACGCTGTCCATTGGGGTTTGTGACACACACGCTGTCCAATGTGCTTGTGACACACACGCTGTGCTATGGTGTTTGTGACACACACACTGTCCAATGGGGATTGTGAAACACACACTGTCGAATTGGGTTTTGACACACACGCTGTCCAATGGGGATTGTGACACACACACGCTGTACAATGGGGTTTATGAAACACAATCTGTCCAATGGGGTTTGTGACACACACACTCTGTCTAATGGGTCTCGTGAAAAACACGCTGTCCAATGGGTTTGTGACACACACGCTGTCCAATGGTGTCTGTGACACACACACTGTCCAATGGGATTTGTGACACACACACGCTCTACAATGGAGTTTGTGACACTCACACTGTCCATGGGTGTTTGTGACACACACGTTGTCCAGTGGGTTTTCTGACACACACACTGTCCAAATGGGTTTTGACACACACGCTGTCCAATGGGGATTGTGACACACACACGCTGTCCAATGGTGTTTATGACACAGAATCTGTTCAGTGGGGTTTGTGACACACACTCTATCCAGCGGTGTTTGTGACACACACACTAACCAATGGGGTTTGTGACATTCACACTCTGTCCAATGGTGCTTGTGACACACACGCTGTCCAATGGGCTTCGTGACACGCAGGCTGTCCAGTGGGTTTTGTGACACACACACTCTGTCCAATGGGCTTGTGTCCCACACACGCTGTCCAATGGGGTTTGTGAAACACTCGCTATCCAATGGGTTTTGTGACACTCACACTGTCCATGGGTGTTTGTGACTCACACGCTGTCCAGTGGGTTTTGTGACACACACACTGTCCAATGGGGTTTTGACACACACGCTGTCCACTGGGGATTGTGACACAAACAATGACCAGGGGTGTTTGTGACACACACGGTGTCCAGTGGGTTTTGTGACACACAAACTGTCCAATGGGGATTGTGACACAAACACTGTCCAATGGGTTTGTGACACAAACTCTGTCCAATGGGGTTTGTGACGCACACACTGTCTAATGGGTACTGTGACAGACGCACACTGTCCAACGGGGTATGTGACACACACGCAATCCAATGGGGATTGTGATACACACACTGTTCAATGGGGACTGTGACACACACACTATCCAGTGGGGTTTTTGACACTCACACTCTGTCCAATGGTGCTTGTGACACACAAACTGTCCAATCGGGTTGGTGACACACACGCTGTCCACTGGGTTTTGTGACACACACACTCTGTCCAATGGGCTTGTGAAACACACACGCTGTCCAATGGTGTTTGTGACACACAAACTGTCCAAAGGGGTTTGTGACATACACACTGTCCAGTAGTGTTTGTGACACTCACACTGTCCAAGGGTGTTTGTGACACACACACTGTCCAGTGGGTTTTGTGACGCACACACTATCCAATGGGGTTTTGACACACACACTGTCCACTGGGCATTGTGACACAAACGCTGTCCAATAGGGGTTGTGACACACACACTGTCCAAAGGTGTTTCTGACACATGCTGTCCAATGGGGTTTGTGAAACAAACTCTCTCCAATGGGGATTGTGACACACACACTTTCTAATGGGGTTTGTGAGACACACACTATCCAATGGGGTTTGGGACACATACGCTGTCCAGCGGGTTTTGTGACACGCACACTCTGTCCAATGGTCTTGTGACACACCCGCTGTCCAATGGAGTTTTGTGACACACAAACTGTCCATGGGTGTTTGTGACAAACACGCTGTCCAGTGGGTTTTCTGACACACACACTGTCCAATTGGGTTTTGATACACACTTTGTCCAATGGGGACTGTGACACACACACGCTGTCCAATGGTGTTTATGACACACAATCAGTTCAGTGGGTTTTGTGACACACACGCTGTCCAATGGGGTTTTTGACACACACACTCTGTCCAATGGGTCTTGTGACACACACGCTGTCCAATGGGGTTTGTGACACACACGCTGTTCAATGTGGTTTGTGACACACACACTGTCCAATAGGGTTTGTGACACAAACACTCTATCCAACGGTGTTTGTGACGCACACGCTATCCGATGGGGTTTGTGACATTCACACTCTGTCCAATGGTGCTTGTGACACACACACCCTATCCAATGGGGTTTGTGACACGCAGGCTGTCCAGTGGGTTTTGTGACACACACACTCTGTTCAATGGGCTTGTGACACACACACACTGGCCAAAGGGTCTTGTGACACACAGCCCGTCTAAAGGGGTTTCTGACACACACACACTGTCCAATGGGTATTGTTACACACACACAATATCCGATGGGGTTTGTGACATGCACACTGTCCAATGGGGTTTGTGGCACACACAGTGTCCACGGGGGTTTGTGACGCAAACTCTGTCCAATGAGGTTTGTGACACACACACTGTCCAATCGGTATTGTGACACACACACCCTGTCCAAAGGGGTTTTTGACA
The DNA here is from genome assembly GCA_032206185.1 of Columba guinea. Taxonomy (NCBI): domain Eukaryota; kingdom Metazoa; phylum Chordata; class Aves; order Columbiformes; family Columbidae; genus Columba; species Columba guinea. The sequence continues at coordinate 810,283 of JAVLUU010000005.1, forward strand.
CACACATGCTATCCAAAGGGGTTTGTGACATTTACACTTTCCAATAGGGTTTGTGACACCACGCTCTGTCCAATGGTTCTTGTGACACACACACGCTATCCAATGGGGTTTGTGACACATGCACTGTCCAAAGGGGTTTGTGACACACACGTTGTTTAATGGGGTTTGTGAGACACCCACTGTCCAAAGGGGTCATTGACACACACGCTGTCTAATGGGGTTTGTGTCACACTCACACTGTCCAATGAGGATTGTGACACACACACGCTGTCCAATGGGGTTTATTACACACACGCTGTCCAATGGGGTTTGTGACACACACATGCTATCCAATGGGGTTTGTGACACACATACTTTCTAATTGGGTTTTTGACACACACACGCTATCTAATGTGGTTTGTGACACAAACTCTCCAATGGGGTTTGTCACACACACACGCTGTCCAATGGTGTTTGTGACACGCATGCTGTCCAATATTTTTCTAAACACACACTGACCAGGAGGGTTTGTGACACACACACGCTATCCAATGGGGTTTGTGACACACACACTGTCCAAAGGGGTTTGTGACACATACGTTGTCTAATGTGGTTTGTGACACGCATAACGTCCATGGGTGTTTGTGAACACACACGTTGTCCAGTGGAGTTTGTGACACACAAACCATCCAATGGGGTTTGTGACACACTCAGTGTCCACGGGGTTTTGTGACGAAAACTCTGTCCAATGAGGTTTGTGACACACACACTGTCCAATGGGTATTGTGACACACACACCCTGTCCAATAGGGTTTTTGACACACACACTGTCCAAAGGGGCTTGTGACACACACGCTGTCCAATAGGGTTTGTGACACACACACGCTATCCAATAGGTTTGTGACACATACACTTTCCAATGGGGTTTGTGACACACACACGCTCTCCAATAGGTTTGTGACACATACACTTTCCAATGGGGTTTGTGACACCACACTCTGTCCAGTGGTGCTTGTGGCACACACACCCTATCCAATGGGGTTTGTGACACACACACTGTCCAAAGGGGTTTCTGACACACATGCTGTCCAATGGGGTTTGTGAAACAAACACTGTCCAATGGGGTTTGTGACACACACACTGTCCAATGGGTATTGTGACACACAGACACTGTCCAGTGGGGTTTGTGACACACACTCTGTCCAATGGGGATTGTGACACACACTCTGTCACATGGGGTTTGTGACACACACATGCTATCCAATGGGGTTTGTGACACACATACTTTCTAATGGGGTTTTTGACACACACACGCTATCCAATGCGGTTTGTGACACACACTTTCCAATGGGGTTTGTTACACACACACGCTGCCCAATGGTGTTTGTAATACGCATGACGTCCAATGTGTTTTGTAAACACACACTGACCAGGAGGGTTTTTGACACACACACGCTATACAAAGGGGTTTGTGACACACACTCTGTCATATGGGGTTTGTGACACACACGCTGTCCAATGGGGTTCGAGCCACTCATGCTGTCCAGTGGGTTTTGTGAAACATACGCACTCTGTCCAATAGACTTGTGACACACACACGATAACCAATAGTGTTTGTGACACACACTCTGTCCCATGGGGTTTGTGACACACACACTGTCCAATGGGGATTGTGACACACACACGGTGTCCAATAGGGTTTGTTACACACACACTGTCCAAAGGGGTTTGTGACACACAATATGTCCAATGGGGTTTGTGACACGCACACTGTCCATGGGTGTTTATGACACACACGCTTTCCAGTGGGTTTTGTGACACACGCACTGTCCAATGGGGTTTGTGACACATACACGCTGTCCAATAAGGCTTGTGACACACACTCTGTCCAATGGTGTTTGTGACACACACACTGTCCAAAGGGATTTGTGATACACACGATGTCCAATGGGGTTTGTGACACGCACACTGTCAATGGGTGTTTGTGACACACACGCTGTCCAGTGGAGTTTGTGACGCACACACTGTCCAATGGGGTTTCTGACACACACAGTGTCCAAGGGGGTTTGTGACACAAACTCTGTCCCATGGGGTTTGTGACACTCACACTGTCCAAAGGGGTTTGTGACATACACGATGTCCAATGGGGTTTGTGTCACACACACTGTCCAATGGGGTTTGTGACACACACACCCTGTGCAATGGGGTTTGTGACAAATACACTCTGTCCAATGGGGCTTGTGACACACACGATGTCCAAAGGGGTTTGTGACACACACGCTATCCAGTGGGTTTTCTGACACACACAATGTCCAATAGGGTTTGTGAAACACACACACGCTATCCGATGGGGTTTGTGACGCATACACTTTCCAATTGGGTTTGTTACACACACACTGTCCAATGGTGTTTTTGAAACGCATGCTGTCCAGTGGGTATTGTGACACACACACTGACCAGGAGGGTTTGCGACACACACACGCTATCCAATGGCTCTTGTGACACACACGCTGTGCAATGGGGTTCGTGACACACAGTTAGTCCCATGGGGTTTGTCACACACACACTGTCCAATGGCGATTGTGACACACACACACTGTCCAATGGGGCTTGTGACAAACACACTGTCCAAAGGGGTTTCTGATACAAACGATGTCCAATGGGGATTGTGACACGCACACTGTCCATGGCTCTTTGTGACACAGACGCTGTCCAGTGGGGTTTGTAACACACACACTGTCCAATGGGGTTTGTGACACACACAGTGTCCACGGGGGTTTGTGACACACACGCTGTCCAATGGGGATTGTGACAGACACACTGTCCAATGGGTATTGTTACTCACACACGCTGTCCAATGGTGTTTGTGACACACACGCTGTACAATGGGGCTTGTGACACACACGCTCTGCAATGGGGTTTGTGACACACACGCTGTCCAATGGGAATTATGACATACACACACTGTCAAATGGTGTTTCACACACACACACGCTGTACAATGGCGTTTTTGACACACACGCTGTCCAAAGGGGTGGATGACACACAAACACTGAACAATGGGGATTGTGACACACACACACTGTCCAATGGTGTTTATGACACACAAGCTGTCCAAAGGGGTTTGTGACACACAAACACTGTACAATGGAGATTGTGACACACACACGCTGTCCAGTTGGGTTTATGACACACACGCTGTCCAATGGGGATTGTGACACACACACGCTGTCCAATGGGGTTTGTGACACACACACTGTCCAAAGGTGTTCCTGACACACACGTTGTCCAGTGGAGTTAGTGACACACACACTGTCCAAAGGGGTTTGTGACACACACGCTGTCCTGTGGGGTTTGTGACACTCACACTATCCAAAAGGGTTTGTGACACACACAGTGTATATGCGTGTTTCTGAAACACACGCTTTCCAATGGGGTTTGTGACACACACGCTGTCCACTGGGGTTTGAGACACACACACTGTCCCATGGGGTTTGTGACACACACAGTGTATATGCGGGTTTCTGAAACACACGCTTTCCAATGGTGTTTGTGACACACACGCTGTCCAATGGGTTTGTGACACACACACTTTTTCCAAAGGGTCTTGTGACACACACGCTGTCCAATGGGTTTTTTTGCACACACGCTGTACAATGGGGTTTGTGACACTCACACTGCCCAATAGGGTTTGTAACACACACGCTATCCAATGGGTTTTATGACACACACACTGTTCAATGGGGATTGAGACACACACACGCTCTCCCATGGGGTTTGTGACACACACGCTGTGTAATGGGGTTTGTGACAAACACACTGACCAAGAGGGTTTGTGACACACACTCTCTGTCCAATGGGGTTTGTGACACTCACACTGTCCAATGGTGTTTATGACACACAATCTGTCAAATGGGTTTTGTGACACACACACGCTGTCCAATAGGATTTGTGACACACATGTTGTCCAATGGGGTTAGTGACACAAACTCTGTCCAATGGGGTTTGTGATACACACGCTGTCCAATAGGATTTGTGACACACATGTTGTCCAATGGGCTTTGTGACACAAACTCTGTCCAATGGGGTTTGTGATACACACACTGTCCAAAAGGGTTTGTGACACACACTACGTCCAATGGGGTTTGTGACACGCGCACTGTCCAGTGGGGTTTGTGACACACACAGTGTCTACGGGGGTTTGAGAAACACAAGCTGTCCAATGCGGTTTGTGACACACACACTGTCCAATGGGTATTGTGACACACACACTGTGCAAAGGGGATTGTGTCACACACACGCTGTCCAATGGTGTTTTTGACACACACACTGTCCACTGGGTTTTGTGACACACACACTCTGTCCAATGGGCTTGTGACAAACACGCTGTAGAATGGGGTTTGTGACACAGACACTGTCCAATGGGGATTGTGTCATACACACTGTCCAGTAGGGTTTGTGACACACGCACACTGTCCCATGGGGTTTGTGACACACACGCTGACAAATTGGTTTTGTTACACACACACTGTCCCATGGTATTTGTGACACGCATGCTATCCAAAGGATTTTGTGACACACCCACTGACCAGGAGGGTTTGTGTCACACACACGCTATACAATGGGGTTTGTGACACATACAGTTTCCAATGGGGATTGTGACAAACACAGTGTCCATGGGGGTTTGTGACACACACGTTGTCCAATGGGATTTGTGACACACACACTGTCCAATGGGTATTGATACACACACACGCTGTCCAATGGTGTTTGTGACACACACGCTGTCCAATGGGGCTTGTGACACACACACTGTCCAGTGGGGTTTGTGACACACACACGCTACGCAATGGGGTTTGTGACACATACACTTTCCAATGGGGTTTGTGAGACACACACTGTCCAATGGTGTTTGTGACACACACGCTATCCAAAGGGTTTTGCGACACACACACGCTGTCCAATGGGGTTTGTGACACAAACACTTTCAAATGGGGTTTGTGACCCCCATGCTATCCAAAGGGTTTAGTGACACACACGCTGTCCAATGGGGATTGTGACACACACACGCTGTCCAGTGGGGTTTGTGACACACACGCTATCCAATGGGGATGGTGATACACACGATGTCCAATGGGGTTTGTGACACACACACACTGTCCAATAAGGATTGTGACAAACTCGATGTCCAATGGGGTTTGTCACACAAGCACTCTGTCCAATGGGGTTTGTGACACACACGCTGTCCAATGGGGATGGTGATACACACGATGTCCAATGGGGTTTGTGACACACACACTCTGTAAAATGGGGGTTATGACACACACACTTTCCAATGGGGTTTGTGACACACACACTTTCCAATGGCACTTGTGACACACACGCTGTCCAATGGGGTTCCTGACACACACGCTGTCCAATGGGAATTGTGACACACTCGATGTCCAAAGGGGTTTGTGACACACACACTCTGTCCAACGGGGATTGTGACACACACGCTATCCAATGGGGATTGTGACACACTCGATGTCCAATGGGGTTTGTGACACACACAATCTGTCCAATGGGGTTTGTGACACACACGCTGTCCAATGGGGATTGTGACACACACGCTGTCCAGTTGGGTTTGTGACACACACACTGTCCAATGGGGTTTGTGACACAAACAGTGTCCACGGGGGTTTGTGTCACACACACTGTCAAATGGGGATTGTGACATACACACTGTCCAGGGGGGTTTGTGACACACACACTGTCCAAAGGGGTTTGTGACACACACACTGTCCAGTGGGGTTTGTGACACACACACTGTCCAATGGGGTTTGCGACACACACATTCTATTCAATGGGGTTTGTGACACACAAACTTTCCAATGGGGTTTGTGACACACACACACTGTCCAATGGGGATTGTGACACACAGACGCTGTCCAATGGGGTTTATGACACACACGCTGTCCAACGGTGTTGTGACACACACACACTTTCCAATGGGGATTGTGACACACACGCTATCCAATGGGGTTTGTGACACACACACTTTCCAATGGGTTTTGTGACACACACACGCTGTCCCATGGGGTTTGTGACACACACGCTGACGAATTGGTTTTGTTACACACACACTGTCCAATGGTGTTTGTGAAACGCATGCTATCTAATGGGTTTTGTGACACACACACTGTCCAATGGGGAATGTGACACACACACTCTGACCAATGGGTCTTTTGGCTCACAAGCTGTCCAATGGGGTTCGTGACACACACATGCTATCCAATGGGTTTTGTGGCACACACGCGCTGTCCAATGGGGTTTGTGAAACACACACTTTCAAATGGGGTTTGTGACCCACATGCTATCCAATGGGTTTTGTGACACACATGCTGTCCAATGGGGATTGTGACACACACACTGTCCAATGGGTATTGTCACACAGACACACTGTCCAATGGGATTCATGACACACACGCTCTCCAATGGGGATTGTGACACACACGCTCTGTCCAATGGGTATTGTGACACACACGCTGTCCAATGGGGAATGTGACACACACGCACTGTAGAATGGGGTTTGTGACACACACACAGTCCAAAGGGGTTTGTGATACACACGCTGTCCAATGAGGTTTGTGACACACACACACTGTCCAATGGGGATTGTGACACACAGACGCTGTCCAATGGGGTTTGCCACACACACGCTGCCAATGGGGATGGTGATTCACACGATGTCCAATTGGGTTTGTGACACACACACTCTGTACAATGGGGTTTGTGACACACACGCTGTCCAATGGGGATGGTGATACACACAATGTCCAATTGGGTTTGTGACACACACACACTGTCCAATGAGGATTGTGACACACACACGCTGTAAAATGGGGGTTATGACACACACTTTCCAATGGGGTTTGTGACACACACACTGTCCAATGGCGCTTGTGACACACACGCTGTCCAATGGGGATTGTGACACACACGCTATCCAATGCGTTTTGTGACACACACAATGTCCAATGCTGTTTGTGACACACACGTTGTCCAATGGGGTTTGTGATACACACGCTGTCCAATGGGATTTGTGACACACACAGTCCAATGGGGTTTCTGACACTACACGCTGTCCAATGGGGTTTGTGACACACACATGCTATCCAATGGGTTTTGTGACACACACACACTGTCCAATGGGGTTTGTGACACACACACTGTCCAATGGTGTTTGTGACACAAACTCTGTCCAATGGGATTTGTGACACACACACTATCCAATAGGGATTGTGACACACACGCTATCCAATGCGTTTTGTGACACACACACTGTTAAATGGGGATTGTGACACACACGCTATCAAATGGGGTTTGTGACACACACGCTATCCAATGGGTTTTGTGAACATACACTGTTCAAAGGGGAATGTGACACACACATGCTGTCCAATGGTGTTTGTGATACACACGCTGTCCAATGGGGATAGTGACACACACACTGTCCATTGGGTATTGTGACACAGACACACTGTCCAATGGGGTTTGTGACACACACGCTGTCCAATGGGGATTGTGACTCACACGCTATCCAATGGGTTTTGTGACACACACACTGTTCATTGGGGATTGTGACACACACACGATGTCCAGTGGTGTTTGTGACACACACGCTGTCCAATGGGGTTTGTGACACAGACGCTGTCCAATGGGGATTGTGACCTACACACTATCCAATAGGGTTTGTGACTCACACACGCTATCCAGTTGGGTTTGTGAACACGCACTACTTTATAATGGAGTTTGTGACACGCACACGTTATGCAATGGGATTTGTGGCACACACACTTTTCAATGGGGTTTGTGACAGACACACTTTCCAATGGGGCTTGTGACACACACACTGACCAGGAGGGTTTGTGACACAAAAATGCTGTCAAATGGGGTTTGTGACGCACACTGTCCAATGGGGTTTCTGACACGACACGCTGTCTAATGCGGTTTGTGACACACACGCTGTCCAATGGGGATTGTGACACACATGATATCCAATGCGGTTTGTGACACACACGCTATCCAATGGGTTTTGTGACACACACACTTTCCAATGAGGTGTGTGACACACACACGCTGTCTCATGGAGATTGTTACACACACTTGAACAATTGGGTATGTTACACACACATTGTCCAATGGTGTTTGTGACACACACTCTGTCAAACAGGCTTTGTGACACACACAAGCTGTCCAATGGGGTTTGTGACACACACGCTGTCCAATGGGATTTGTGACACACACATGCTATCCAATGGCATTTGTGACACACACACGCTGTCCAATGGGGTATGTCCCACACACACTGTCCAATGGTGTTTGAGACACACAGGCTGTCCAATGGGGTTTGTGACACAAACTCTGTCCAATGGGGATTGTGACACAGACACTGTCCAATGGGTATTGTGACACAGACACACTGTCCAATGGGGTTTGTGACACACAGGCTGTCCAATGGGGATTTTGTCATACACACTGTCCAATAGGGTTTGTGACACACACACGCTATCCAGTGGGGTTTGTGAACACGCACTACTTTATAATGGAGTTTGTGACACAGACACTCTATGCAATGGGTTTGTGACACACACACGCTATCCGTTGGGGTTTGTGACACACACACTTTCCAATGGGGTTTGTGAAACACACACTGACCAGGAGGGTTTGTGACACACACACACTGTCCAATGGGGTTTGTGACACACACACTGTCCAATGGTTTTTGTGAAACACACTCTGTCAACTGGGCTTTGTGACACACACACGCTGTCCAATGGCATTTGTGATACACACTGTCCAATGGGCTTTCTTACACTACACGCTGTCCAATGGGGTTTGTGACACACTCACATGCTATCCAAAGGGGTTTGTGACACACACACGCTGTCCAGTGGTGTTTGTGAGACACACGCTGTCCAATGGGGTTTGTGACACAGACGCTGTCCAATGGGGATTGTGTCATACACACTGTCCAATAGGGTTTGTAACACACACATGCTATCCAACGGGGTTCGTGACACACACACTGTCGAGTGGATTTTGTGATACACACACTCTGTCCAATGGGCTTGTGACACAAACGCTGTCCAATAGTGTTTGTGACACACACTCTGTCCCATGGGGTTTGTTGCACACACACTGTCCAAAGGGGTTTGTGACACACACGCTGTCCAATGGGGTTTGTGACACACACACACTGTCCAATGGGGATTGTGACACAAGCTGTCCAATGGGGTTTATGACACACACTCTGTCCAAAGGGGTTTGTGACACACGCAGTCTGTCCAATGGGGCTTGTGACACACACGCTGTCAAGTGAGGACTGTGACATACACGGTGTAAAATGGCGTTTGTGACACACACACTCTGTCCAATGGGGATTGTGACACACAAGCTGTACAATGGGGTTCGTGACACAAACGCTGTCCAGTGGGGTTTGTGACACACACACAGTCCAACAGGGTTTGTGACACACCAACGCTATCCCATGGGGTTTGTGACACAGACACTTTCTAATGGGGTTTGTGACACACACTCTATCCAATGGGTTTTGTGACACACACACTATGTCCAATGGGTATTGTGACACACATGCTGTCCAATGGGGAATGTGACAGACACGGGCTCTCCAATGGGGTTTGTGACACACACACTGTCTAAAGGGGTTTGTGACACACACGCTGTCCAGTGGGGTTTGTGACACACACACACTGTCCAATGGGCTTGTGACACACAAGCTGTCCCATGGGTATTGTGACACACACACGCTGTCCGATGGGGTTTGTTGCACACACACTGTCCAATGGGGATTGTGACAAACACTCTGTCCCATGGGGTTTGTGACACACACGCTGTCCAGTCGGGTTTGTGGCACACACTGTCCAAGGGGTTTTGTGACACACACGATGTCCAATGCGGTTTGTGACACGCACGCTGTCCATGGGTGTTTGTGACACACACGCTGTCCAATGGGATTTGTGACACACACGCTATCCAATGGGGTTTGTGACACACACACTGTTCAAAGGGGTTTGTGACACACACGATGTCCAATGGGGTTTGTGACACGCACGCTGTCCATGGGTGTTTGTGACACACACGCTGTCCAATGGGGATTGTGACACACACGCTGTCCAATGGGATTTGTGACATAGACGATGTCCAATGCTGTTTGTGACACACACTCTGTCCAATAGGGTTTGTCACACACACTCTGTCCAATGGGGTCTGCGACACACGCTGTCCAGTGAGGATTGTGACAAAGATGCTGTACAATGCAGATTGTGACACACACACGCTGTCCAATGGGGTTTGTCAAACAAACGCTCTCCAGTGGGTTTTGTGACACACACGCTGTCGAATGGAGTTTGTGACATACACACTGTCCAATGTGGTTTGTGACACAAACTCTGTCCACTGGGGATTGTGACACACACACTGTCCAGGGGGGGTTGTGACACAGACACTGTCCAATGGCATTCGTGACACACACAGTGTCCACGGGGGTGTGTTGCACACATGCTCTCACATTGGGGTTTGTGACACACATGCTGTCCAATGGGGTTTTTGACACACACGCTGTCCAGTGGCTTTTGTGACACACACACTGTCCAATAGGGTTGGTGACAAACACACGCTGTCCAATGCTGTTTGTGTCACACACTCTGTCCAATGGGGTTTGTCACACACACTCTGTACAATGGGCTTGTGACACACATGCTGTCCAATGGGGTTTGTGACACACACACTGTCCAATGGGGTTTGTGACACACACACTGACCAGGAAGGATTGAGACACACACATGCTGTCCAATGGGTATTGTGACACACACGATGTCCAATGGCGTTCGTGATACACACAGTGTCCATGAGGTTTTGTGACACACACACTCTGTCCAATGGGATTGTGACACACATGCAGTCCAATGGGGATTGTGACAAACACGCTGCAGAATGGGGTTTGTGACACAAACACTCTGTCCAATGGGCTTCTGAAAAACACGCTGTACAATGGGGTTTGTGACTCATACACGCTATCCAATGAGGTTTGTGACACACATGCTGTCCAATGGGGTTTTTGACACACACGCTGTCCAGTGGGTTTTGTGACACACACGCTGTCCAATAGGGTTTGTGACACATACGCTTTCCAACGGGCTGTGTGACAAATACACTTTCCAATGGGGTTTCTGACACACACACTCTGTCCAATGGTGCCTGTGACACACACGCTGTACAATGGGGTTCGTGACACATACGCTGTCCAATGGGTTTTGTGACACACACACTCTGTCCAAAGGGCTTGTGACACACATGCTCTCCAATGGGGTTTGTTGCACACACACTGTCCAATGGTGATTGTGAAACACTCACTGTCCAAAGGGGTTTGTGAAACACACACTGTCCAATGGGGTTTGTGACACACACGCTGTCCAATGGGATATGTGACACACACTGTCCAATGGGGTTTTTGACACACACGCTGTCCAATGGGGTTTGTGACACACACACTGTTAAATGATGTTTGTGACACACACGCTGTCCAATGGGGTTTGTGACACAAACTCTGTCCAATGGGTTTTGTGACACACACACAGTGTCCAATGGCTATTGTTACACACACGCGCGGTCATACTGCGGTTTGTGACACACACGTTGTCCAATGGGGAATGTGACACACACACGCTGTCCAATGGGGTTTGTGACATACACACTCTGACCAATGGGTCTTTTGACTCACAAACTGTCCAATGGGGTTTGTGACACACACACGCTATCCAATGGGGTTTGTGACACACACACTTTCAAATGGGGTTTGTGACACGCACACTTTCTAATGGGGTTTGTGACACAAACACGGAATCCAACGTTTTTTGTGAAACTCATACTCTTTAATGGGTTTTATGACACACACACGCTATGCAATGGGGTTTGTGACGCACACACACTGTCCAATGGGGATTGTGACACACACACGCTGTCCATTGGGGTTTCTGACACACACACTGTCCAAAAGGGTTTGTGACACACTAATGCTATCCAATGGGATTTGTGACACATACACTTTCCAATGGGGTTTGTGACACACTCACTTTCCAATGGCGCTTGTGACACACACACTGTTCAATGGGGTCCGTGACACACACGCTCTCCAGTGGGTTTTGTGATACACACACTCTGTCTAATGGGCTTGTGACACACACGCTGTCCAATGGGGTTTGTGAGACACACTCTGTCCAATGGGGTTTGTGACACACACACTGTCCTAAAGGTGTTTGTGAAACGCGCAATGTCCAAAGGGGTTTCTGACACGCACACTGTCCATGGCTGTTTGTGACACACACGCTGTCCAGTGGGGTTTGTGACACACACACTTTCCAATGGGGATTGTGACACACACAGTGTCCACGGTCGTTTTTGACACACACGCTGTCCAATGGTGTTTGTGACACAGACGCTGTCCAAAGGGGCTTGTGACAAACACGCTGTCCAATGGGAATCGTGACACACACGCTGTCTAATGGGGAATGTGACACACACGCACTGTAGAATGGGGTTTGTGACAAACACACTGTCCAATGGGGATGGTGATACACACGATGTCCAATGGGGTTTGTGACACACACACTTTCCAATGGGGTTTGTGACACGCACACTTTCTAATGGGGTTTGTGATACACACACGCTATCCAACTGGGTTTGTGACACAGTCACTTTCCAATGGCGCTTGTGACATGCACGCTGTCCACTGGGTTTTGTGACACAGACACTGTCTAATGGGGATTGTGACACACAAACTGTCCAATAGGGTTTGTGACACGCACATTCTATACAAAGGGGTTTGTGACACGCACACTTTCTAATGGGGTTTGTGACACACACGCGCTATCCAATGGGGTTTGTGAAACGCACACTGTACATGGGTGTTTGTGACACACACGCTGTCCAATGGGGTTTGTGACACAGGCGCTGTCCAATGGGAATTGTGACACACAATCTGTCCCATGGGGTTTGTGACACACACACTGTCCAATAGGGTTTGTGACACACACACACTATCCAATGGGGTTTGTGACACGCACACGTTCTAATGGGGTTTGTGACACACACGCTATCCAATAGGTTTTGTGACACACACACTGTCCAAAGGGGATTGTGACACACACACTTTCCAATGGGGTTTGTGACACACACACTGTCCAATGTGGCTTGTGACACACACGCTGTCCAATGGGGTGTGTCACACACACACTCTGTCCAATGGGGTTTGTGATACACACACACGCTGTCCAATGGGGATTGTTACACACGCTGTCCAATAGGGCTTGTGACACACACATTCTATCCAAAGGGGTTTGTGACACACACACTTTCCCAAGGGGTTTGTGACACGCACACTTTCTAAAGGGTTTTGTGACACACACACTGTCCAAAGGGGATTGTGACACACACACTATCCAATTGGGTTTGTGACACACACAATTTGCAATGGCTCTTGTGACACACACGCTGTCCAATGGGGTCGGTGACACACACGCTGTCCAGTGGGTTTTGTGACACACGCACTCTGTCCATGGGCTAGTGACACACACGCTGTCCAATGGGGTTTGTGACACACACACTTTCAAATGCGGTTTGTGACACGCACACTTCCTAATGGAGTTTGTGACACACACACTCTATCCAATGGGGTTTGTGACACACACACTTTCCAATGGGGTTTCTGACACACACTCTGTCCCATTGGGTTTGTGACACACACGCTGACCAATTGGTTTTGTTACACATACACTGTCCAGTGGTGTTTGTGACATGCATGCTATCCAATAGGGTTTGTGACACGCATACTGTATAACGGGTTTTGTGAAACACACACGCTATCCAATGGGATTAGTGACACACACGCTCTCTAATGGGGTTCGTGACATGCACTCTGTCCCATGGGGTTTGTGACACACACACTGTCCAAAGGGGTTTGTGACACACACGATGTTCAAAGGGTTTGTGACACGCACACCGTCCATGGGTGTCTGTGACACACACGCTGTCCAGTGGGGTTTCTGACACACACACAGTGCAAAAGGGTTTGTGACGCACACGATGTCCAATGGGGTTTGTGACATGCACACTGTCCATGGGTGTTTGTGACACACACGCTGTCCAGTGGGGTTTGTGACACACACACTGTAAAATGGGATTTGTGACACACACAGTGTCCACGGGGGTTTGTGACACACACAATTTATCCAATGGGGTTTGTGACACACACACCATCTAATGGGGTTTGTGACACACACACGCTATCCAATGGGGTTTGTGACACACACACTTTCCAAAGGGGTTTGTGACACGCACACTTTCTAATGGGGTTTGTGACACACGCGCGCTATCTAATTGGGTTTGTGACACACACACTGTCCAATAGGGTTTCTGACACACACACATTATCCAATGGGGTTTGTGACACACACACTGTCCAATGGTGCTTGTGACACACACGCTGTCCAATGGTGTTCGTGACACACACACTGTCCAATGGGGATTGTGACACACACACGCTGTCCAACGAGGTTTGTGAAACACAGAAAGTCCAAAGGGGTGTGTGACACAAACGCTATCCAATAGGGTTTGTGACACTCACACTGTCCATGGTTATTTGGAACTCACACGCTATCCAGTGGGTTTTGTGACACACACACTGCCCAATGGGGTTTTGACACACACTCTGTCCACTGGGGAGTGTGGCACAAACGCTGTCCAATGGGGTTTGTGACACACACACTCTCCAATGGTGTTTCTGACACTCACACTGTCCAATGGGGTTTGTGACACATACATTCTGTCCAATGGGGCTTGTGACACACACGCTGTCCAATAGTTTTTGTGACACACACTCTGTTTCATGGCGTTTGTGACACACACACTGTCTAATGCGGATTGTGACACACACACGCTGTCCAATGGGGTTTGTGACACACACAATGTCCAATGGGGATTGTGACACATACGGTGTCCAATGGGCTTTGTGACACACAGACTCTTTCCAATGGATCCTGTGAACACACAGGCTGTCCAGTGCATTTTGTGACACACACACGCTATCCAATGGTGTTTGTGACACATACACTTTCCAATGGGGTTTGTGACACACACACTCTGTAAAATGGGCTTGTGACACACACGCTGTCCAATGGTGTTTGTGAGACACACACTGTCCAATAGATATTGTGACACACACACGCTGTCCAGTGGGTTTTGTGACACACACACTGTCCAACTGGGTTTTGACACACACGCTGTCCAATGGGGATTGTGACACACACGCTGTCCAATGGGGATTGTGACACACACACACTGTGCAGTGAGTTTTGTGACACACACACTCTGTCCAATGGGCTTGTGACACACACACGCTGTCCAATAGTATTTGTGACACACACTCTGTCCCATGGTGTTTGTAAAACACACAATGTCCAATGGGGGTTTATGACACACAATCTGTCCAATGGGTCTTGTGACACACACGCTGTTCAATGGGGTTCGTGGCACACACGATGTCCAATGGGCTTTGTGACACGCACACTGTCCATGGGTGTTTGTGACACACACGCTGTCCAATGGGGTTTGTGACACACAGGCTGTCCAATGGGGATTGTGACACACACACACTGTCCAGTGAGTTTTGTGACACACGCACTCTGTCCAATGGGCTTGTGACACACACACGCTGTCCAATAGTATTTGTGACACACACTCTGTCCCATGGTGTTTGTAAAACACACAATGTCCAATGGGGATTATGACACACACACTGTCCAAAGGGGTTTGTTATACACGCGCTGTCTACTGGGGATTGTGACACATAGACGCTGTCCAATGGGGTTTGTGACACACACTCTGACCAATGGGGATTGTGACACACACACTGTCCAATCGGCTTTGTGACACACACACTCTGTCAAATGGGGTATATGACACACAATCTGTCCAATGGGGTTTACACACACAATCGGTCCAATGGGTCTTGTGACACACACAATGTCCAATGGTGTTCGTGACACATACGCTGTCCAATTGTGTTTGTGACACATACACGCTGTCCAATGAGGTTAGTGACACACAGACTGTCCAATGGGTCTTGTGACACACACGCTGTTCAATGGGGTTTATGACACACATGCTGTTCAATGGGGATTGTGATGCACACACGCTGTCCAGTGGGTTTTGTGACACACACACTGTCCAAAGGGGTTTTGACACACACGCTGTCCCCTGGGGATTGTGACACACACACTGACCAGGGGGATTTGTGACACACACGCTGTCCAGTGGGTTTTGTGACACACACACTGTCCAATGGTGTTTCTGACACACACGCTGTCCAGTGGGTTTTGTGACACACACACTGTCCAATGGTGTTTCTGACACACAATCTGTCCAATGGGGTCTGTGACACACACGCTGTCCAGTGGGGATTGTGACTACAGTCTCTGTCCAATGGGGTTCGTGACACACACGCTGTTCGATGGGTTTGTGACACACACACTGTCCACTAGGGTTTGTGACACACACACGCTATCCAATGGGGTTTGTGACACACACACTTTCTAATGCGGTTTGTGACACACACAATATCCAGTGGGGTTTGTGACACTACCAATCTGTCCCATGGTGTTTGTGACACACACACTGTCCAATAGGATTGTGACACGCACATGCTGTCCAATGGGATTGTGACAC
Source organism: Columba guinea (assembly GCA_032206185.1). Lineage (NCBI taxonomy): Eukaryota > Metazoa > Chordata > Aves > Columbiformes > Columbidae > Columba > Columba guinea. The sequence continues at coordinate 827,047 of JAVLUU010000005.1, forward strand.
ACACACTCTGTGTAATGGGGTTTGTGACACACAGCTGTCTAATGGGGAAGGTGACACACACACACTGTCCAATGCGGTTTGTGACACACACGATGTCCAGTGGGGTTTGTGACACACACACTGTCCAATGGTTATTGTTACACACACACGCTGTCCGATGGGGTTTGTGACACATACAATTTCCAATGGGGTTTGTGACACACACACTCTGTACAATGGTGCTTGTGACACACACGCTGTCCAATGGGGTTTGTGACACACACGCTGTCCAGTGGGTTTTGTGACACACACACTCTGTCCAATGGGCTTGTGACACACACGCTGTGCAATGGTGTTTGTGACACACACACTGTAAAACTGGGATTGTGACACACACACGCTATCCAATGGGGTTTGTGACACACACACTGTCCAATGGGTATTGTGACACACAACACACTGTCCAATGGGGTTTGTGACACACACTCTGGCCAGTGGAGATTGTGACACACACACTGTCCAATGGGGTTTGTGACACACACGCTGTCCAGTGGGTTTTGTGACACACACACTGTCCAAAGGGTTTGGTGACACACACACTGAACAATGGCGTTTGTGACACACACAGTGTCTACGGGGGTTTGTGACACAAACGCTGTCTAATGGGGTTTGTGACACACACGCTATCCAATGGAGGTGGTGACACACACACTGTCCAATGGGGTTTGTGACACAGACGCTATCCAATGGAGATGGTGACACATACACTGTCCAATGGGGTGTGTGACACATACACTCTGTCCAATGGGGCTTGTGGCACACACGCTGTTCAATGGGGTTCGTGACACACACGCAGCCCAGTGGGTTTTGTGACACACACACTCTGTCCAATGGTTCTTGTGACACAGACGCTGTCCAATGGAGTTCATGACACACACTCTGTCCAATGGCCCTGTGGCACAAACACTCTGTCCAATAGTGTTTGTGACACACACTCTGTCCCATGGTATTTGTAAAACACACATTGTCCAATGGGGATTGTGACACAAACACGCTGTCCAATGGGGTTTGTGACACACACACTGTCCAAAGGGGTATGTGACACACACGCTGTCTAATGGGGATTGTGACACACACACGCTGTCCAAAGGGGTTTGTGACACACACTCTGTCCAATGGTGTTTGTGACACACACACTGTCCAAAGGGGTTTCTGACACACACGCTGTCAAATGGGAATTGTGAAACACAAATGCTGTCCAATGTGGTTTGTGACACACACGCTGTCCAATGTTGATTGTGACACACACACTCTGTCCAATGGGGTTTGTGACACACACGCTGTCCAATGGTTTTTGTGACACACACGCTGTCCAATGGGGTTTGTGAACACACACGGTGTCCAATGGGGTTTTGTGACACACAAACTGTCCATGTGTGTTTGTGAACACACACGCTCTCCAGTGTGTTTTCTGACACACACACTGTCCAGTTGGGTTTTGACACACACGCTGTCCAATGGGGATTGTGACACACACACTGTCCAAAAGGGTTTGTGACACACAAGATGTCCAATGGGGTTTTTGATACATACGCGGTCCAGTGGGTTTTGTGACACACACACTGTCCAATAGGGTTTGTGACACACACACACTATCCAATGGGGTTTGTGACACACTCACTTTCTAATGGGGATTGTAACACACACACGCTATACAATGGGTTTTGTGACACACACACTGTCCAATAGCGTTTGTGACACACACGCTGTCCAATGGGTTTCGTGACACATACAGTGTCCAATGGGGATTGTGACACACACACACTGTCCAATGGGGTTTGTGAAACACACACTGTCCAGTGGGGTTCATGACAGACATGCTGTCTAGTGGGTTTTGTGACACACACACTCTGTCCAATGGGATTATGACACACACACGCTATCCAATGAGGTTTGTGAAACATACACTTTCCAATGGGGTTTATGACACACACGCTGTCCAATGGGGTTTGTGACACACACGCTGTCCAGTGTGTGTTGTTGCACACACACTGTCCAATAGTGTTTTTGACACACACGCTGTGCAGTGGGTTTTGTGACACACTTGCTGACCAATGAGTATTGTGACACACACACGCTGTCCAATGGGGTTTGTGACACAGACACTGTCCAATGGGGATTGTGACACACACACGCTGTCCAATGGGGTTTGTGACACACACACGCTGTCCAATGGGGATTGTGACACACACGCTCTCCAATGGGTTTTGTGTCACACAAACACTGTCCAATGGGGTTTCTGACACACACGCTGTCCAATGCGGTTTCTGACACACACGCTGTCCAGTGGGTTTTGTGACTACACACACTCTCCAATAGGCTTTGTGACACACACACGCTGTCCAATGGGGTTTGTGAAACACACACGCTATCCAATGCGGTTTGTGACACATACACTTTCCAATGGGGTTTATGACACACACGCTGCCCAATGGGGTTTGTCACACAAACTCTGTCCAATGGGGAATGTGACACTCACACGCTATCCCATGGGGTTTGTGACACTCACATTGTCCATGGGTGTTTGTGACACATACGCTGTCCAGTGGGTTTAGTGACACACACACAGTCCAATGGGGTTTTGACACACACGCTGTCCACTGGGGTTTGTGACACACACGCTGTCCAGTGGGTTTTGTGACACACACACTGTCCAATGAAGATTGTGACAGACACACACTGTCCAATGTTGTTTGTGACACACACGCTGTCCAATGGGTTTTGTGACACAGACGCTGTCCAATGGGGATTGTGACCTACAAACTGTCCAATAGGGTTTTTGACACACACACCCTATCAAATGGGGTTTCTGACACGCACACTTTCTAATGGCTTTTTTGACACACACACGCTATCCAATGGGGTTTGTGACACACACACTTTCTAATTGGGTTTGTGACACACACGGTGACCAATTGCGATTGTGACACACACACTCTGTCCAATAGGTCTTGTGGCACACAAGCTGTCCAATGGGGATTGTGACACACACACTCTGTCCAATAGGTCTTGTGACACACAAGCTGTCCCATGGGGTTCGTGATACACACGCTGTCCAGTGGGGTTTGTGACAGACACACTGTCCAATAGGGTTTGTGACATTCACACACGCTATCCAATAGGGTTTGTGACACACACTCTTTCTAATGGGGTTTGTGACACACACACTATCCAATGGGTTTTGTGACACACACACTGTCCAATGTTGTTTGTGACACACACACGCTGTGCAATGGTGTTTGTGACAGACATACTTTCCAACTGGGTTCGTGACCCGCACACTTTCTAATGGTGTTTGTGACACACACACGCTGCCCCATGGGGTTTGTGACACACACGCTGACCAATTGGGTTTGTTACACACAGACTGTCTAATAGTGTTGGTGACATGCATGCTGACCAATGGGTTTTGTGACACACAGGCTGACTAGGAGGGTTGGTGACACACACACGTTATCCAATGGTGTTTGTGACACATACACTTTCCAATGGTGTTCGAGACACACACTCTGTCCAATGGCGCTTGTGACACACATGCTGTCCAATGGGGATTGTGACACAAACTCGCTGTCCAATGGGGTTTGTGACACAAATGTTGTCCGAAGAGTTTTGTGAAAAACAGACGATGTCCAGTGGGTTTTGTGACACGCACACTGTCCAAAGGGGTTTGTGACACACACACTGTCCAAAGGGGTTTGTGACACACACGCTGTCCAATGGGGTTTGTGAAACACACAGGCTGTCCAATGGGGTTTGTGACACACACACTCTGTCCAATAGGTCTTGTGACACACAAGCTGTCCCATGGGGTTCGTGATACACACGCTGTCCAGTGGGGTTTGTGACAGACACACTGTCCAATAGGGTTTGTGACATTCACACACGCTATCCAGTGGGGTTTGTGACACTCAAACTGTCCATGGTTGTTTTTGACACACACGCTGTCCAGTGGGTTTTGTGACACACACACTGTCCACTGGAATTTGAAATACACGCTGTCCACTGGGGATTGTGAAACACACACTGTCCAGGGGGGTTTGTGACACACACACTGTCTAATGGCGTTCGTGAAACACACAGTGTCAACGGGGGTTCGTGACACACATGCTGTCCAATGGGGTTTGTGCCATGCACACTTTATAATGGGGTTTGTGACATACACACATTATCCAATTGGGTTTATGACACACACGCTGTCCTGTGGGGTGTGTGACACACATACTCTGTCCAATAGTTTTGTGACACACATACGCTATCCAGTGGGGTTTGTGACACAAACACTTTCTAATGGTGTTCGTGACACACACGCTCTCCAATAGGTTTTGTAACACACACACTGTCCAGTGGGGATTGTGACACACACACGCTGTGCAATGGTGTTTGTGACACACAGGCTGTCCAATGGGGTTTGTGACACAGACGCTGTCCAATGGGGATTGTGACATACACACTGTCCAATAGGGTTTATGACACACACATGCTATTCAATGGGGTTTGTGACGCACACTTTCCAATGGGGTTTGTGACACATACACTTTCCAATGGGGATAGTGAAAAACACGCTGTACAATGGGGTTTGTGACACATACACTTTCCAATGGGGCTTGTGACAGACACTCCAATGGGGTTTGTGACCCACACGGAGTCCAATGGTTATTGTGACACACACGCTGTCCAATGGTGTTTGTGACACACACACTCTGTCCAATAGGGTTTGTGACCCACACGGTGTCCAATGGGTATTGTGACACTAACGCTGTCCAATGGGGTTCGTGACACACACGCTGTCCAGTGGGGTTTGTGACACACACGCTGTCCAATAGGGTTTGTGACATCAGACACGCTATCCAATCGGGTTTGTGACACACACTCTTTCTAAAGGGGTTTGTGAAACACACGCTATTCAATGGGTTTTGTGACACACAGACTGTACAATGGTGATTGTGACACACACACGCTGTACAATGGGGTTTGTGACACACACACTTTCCAATGGTTTTTGTGACACGCACACTTTCTAATGGGGTTTGTGACACACACGCTATCCAATGCGGTTTGTGACACACACGCTGAACAATTGGTTTTGTTACACACACACTTTCCAAAGATGTTTGTGACACGCATGCCGTCCAATGGGTTTTGTGACACACACACTGACCAGGAGCGTTTGTGACACACACACGCTATCCAACGGGGTTTGTGACACATACACTTTCCAATGGGGTTTGTGACACACACACTCTGTCCAATGGCGCTTGTGACACACACGCTGTCCAATGGGGTTCATGACACACACTCTGTCCCATGGGGTTTGTGACACACACACTGTCCAATGGGTATTGTTACACACACATGCTGTCCAAATGTGTTTGTGACAGACACACTGTCCAATGGGTATTATTACACACACATGCTGTCCAATTGTGTTTGTGACACACACGCTGTCCAATGGGGCTTGCGACACACACGCTGTACAATGGGGTTTGTGACATACAAATTGTCCAATGGGTATTGTGACACACACACGCTGTCCAATGGGGTTTGTGACACACACGCTGTCCAATGGGGTTTGTGACACTCACACTGTCCATGGGTGTTTGTGACACACACACTGTCCAATGGGGATTGTGACAGACACACACTGTCCAATGGTGTTTGTGACACACACGCTGTCCAATGGGTTTTGTGACGCAGACGCTGTCCAATGGGGATTGTGACCTACAAACTGTCCAATAGGGTTTTTGACACACACACCCTATCAAATGGGGTTTGTGACACGCACACTTTATAATGGGTTTTGTGACACACACACGCTATCCTATGGGGTTTGTGACACACATACTTTCTAATGGCTTTTTTGACACACACACGCTATCCAATGGGGTTTGTGACACACACACGATCTAATTGGGTTTGTGACACACACGCTGACCAATTGGGGATTGTGACACACACACTCTGTCCAATAGGTCTTGTGGCACACAAGCTGTCCAATGGGGATTGTGACACACACACTCTGTCCAATAGGTCTTGTGACACACAAGCTGTCCCATGGGGTTCGTGATACACACGCTGTCCAGTGGGGTTTGTGACAGACACACTGTCCAATAGGGTTTGTGACATTCACACACGATATCCAGTAGGGTTTGTGACAGACACACTGTCCAATAGGGTTTGTGACATTCACACACGCTATCCAGTAGGGTTTGTGACACACACTCTTTCTAATGGGGTTTGTGACACACACTCTTTCTAATGGGGTTTGTGACACACACACTATCCAATGGGTTTTGTGACACACACACTGTCCAATGTTGTTTGTGACACACACACGCTGTCCAATGGTGTTTGTGACAGACACACTTTCCAATTGGGTTCGTGACCCGCACACTTTCTAATGGGGTTTGTGACACACACACGCTGCCCCATGGGGTTTGTGACACACACGCTGTCCAATGGGGATTGTGACATACACACTGTCCAATGGGGTTTATGACACACACATGCTATGCAATGGGGCTTGTGACACAAATACTTTCTAATGGGGTTTTTGACACACACACGCTGTCCAATGGGGTTTGTGACACACACGCTGACGAATTGGTTTTGTTACACACACACTGTTCAATGGTGTTTGTGACACGCATGCTATCTAATGGGTTTTGTGACACACACACGCTGTCCAATGTGGTTTGTTACACACACAAACTGTCCAATGGGGATTGTGACACACACACACTGTCCAATGGAGTTTATGACTACACACGCTGTCCAATGGGGTTTGTGAAACACGCACTGTCCAAAGGGTTTTGTGACACATACGCTGTCCAATGGGGTTTGTGACACACTCGCTGTCCAATGGGTTTTGTGACACACACACTGTCCAGGGGGGTTTGTGACACACACACTGTCCAATGGCATTCGTGACACACACAGTGTCCACGGGGGTTTGTGACACACACTCTGTACAATGGGGTTTTGTGACACACACACACATTGTCCAATGGGGATTGTGACACAGACGCTGTCCAATGGGGATTGTGACCTACACGCTGTTCAATAGGGTTTGTGACACACACATGCTATCCAAAGGGGTTTGTGACACACATACTTTCTAATGGGGTTTCTGACACACACACGCTATCAAATATGGTTTGTGACGCACACTTTCCAATGGGGTTCGTGACACACCCACGCTATCCAACGGGTTTTGTGACACGTAAACTTTATAATGGGGTTTGTGACACACACACACTATCCAATGGGGTTTGTGACACACATACTTTCTAATGGGGTTTTTGACACACACACGCTATCCAATGGGGTTTGTGACACACACTTTCCAAAGGCGTTTGTGACGCACACACGCTGTCCCATGGGGATTGTGATACACACGCTCTCCAATGGGGTTTGTGACACATACGCTCTGTCCAATGGGGATTGTGAAACACACACGCTGTCCAATGGGGTTTATGATACACACACTGTCCAATGGGGTTTGTGACACACACGCTGTCCACTGGGGATTGTGACACACACACTCTGTCCAATAGGTCTTGTGACACACAAGCTGTCCAAAGGGGTTCGTGACACACACGCTGTCCAGTGGAGTTTGTGAAACACACACTGTCCAATAGGGTTTGTGACATCAAACACGCTATCCAATGGGGTTTCTGACACACACTCTTTCTAATGGGGTTTGTGAAACACACTCTGTCGAATGGGTTTTTTGACACACACACTGTCCAATGGTGACTGTGACACACACACGCTGTCCCATGGTGTTTGTGACACGCACACTGTCCCATGGGGCTTGCGACACACACGCTGTCCAATGGGGTTTGTGACACACACATTGTCTAATGGGTATTGTGACACACACACGCTGTCTAATGGAGTTTGTGACACACACGCTGTCCAGTGGGTTTTGTGACACACACACTCTGTCCCATGGGGTTTGTGACACACACGGTGTCCAATGGGGATTGTGACCTACACGCTGTTCAATAGGGTTTGTGACACACACATGCTATCCAAAGGGGTTTGTGACACACATACTTTCTAATGGGGTTTCTGACACACACACGCTATCAAATATGGTTTGTGACGCACACTTTCCAATGGGGTTCGTGACACACCCACGCTATCCAACGGGTTTTGTGACACGTAAACTTTATAATGGGGTTTGTGACACACACACACTATCCAATGGGGTTTGTGACACACATACTTTCTAATGGGGTTTTTGACACACACACGCTATCCAATGGGGTTTGTGACACACACTTTCCAAAGGCGTTTGTGACGCACACACGCTGTCCCATGGGGATTGTGATACACACGCTCTCCAATGGGGTTTGTGACACATACGCTCTGTCCAATGGGGATTGTGAAACACACACGCTGTCCAATGGGGTTTATGATACACACACTGTCCAATGGGGTTTGTGACACACACGCTGTCCACTGGGGATTGTGACACACACACTCTGTCCAATAGGTCTTGTGACACACAAGCTGTCCAAAGGGGTTCGTGACACACACGCTGTCCAGTGGAGTTTGTGAAACACACACTGTCCAATAGGGTTTGTGACATCAAACACGCTATCCAATGGGGTTTCTGACACACACTCTTTCTAATGGGGTTTGTGAAACACACTCTGTCGAATGGGTTTTTTGACACACACACTGTCCAATGGTGACTGTGACACACACACGCTGTCCCATGGTGTTTGTGACACGCACACTGTCCCATGGGGCTTGTGACACACACGCTGTCCAATGGGGTTTGTGACACACACATTGTCTAATGGGTATTGTGACACACACACGCTGTCTAATGGAGTTTGTGACACACACGCTGTCCAGTGGGTTTTGTGACACACACACTCTGTCCCATGGGGTTTGTGACACACACGGTGTCCAATGGGGATTGTGACACACACACGCTGTCCAATGGGGTTTGTGACACACACGCTATCCAATGGGCTTTGTGACACAAATACTTTCTTAATGGGGTTTTTGACACACACACGCTATCCAATGGGGTTTGTGACACACACGCTGTTTAATGGGGTTTGTGACACACTCTCTGTCCAATGGGGTTTGTGACCAACACGGAGTCCAATGGGGATTGTGACACACACGCTGTCCAATGGGGTTTGTGACACACACACTCTGTCCAATAGGTCTTGTGACACAGAAGCTGTCCAATGGGTTTCGTGACACACACGCTGTCCATTGGGGTTTGTGACACACACACTCTGTCCAATGGGGTTTGTGACACACATACTTTCCAATGGTATTTGTGACACGCAAACTTTCTAATGGGGTTTGTGACACACACACACGTTATCCAATGGGGTTTGTGACACACACGCTGACCAATTGGTTTTCTACACACACACTGTGCAAAGGTGTTTGTTACACACACACGCTATCCAATGGGGTTTGTGACACATAAACTTTCCAATGGGGTTTGTGACACACACAGTCTGTCCAATGGGGCTTGCGACACACACGCTGTCCAGTGGGGTTTGTGACACACACATTGTCCAATGGGTATTGTGACACACACACGATGTCCAATGGGGTTTGTGACACACATGGTGTCCACTGGGGTTTGTGACACGCACAATGTCCATGGGTGTTGTTGACACACACGCTGTCCTGTGGGGTTTTTGACACACACACTGTCCAAAAGGGTTTGTGACACACACGATGTACAATGGGGTTTGTGACACGCACACTGTCCATGGGTGTTTGTGACACACACACTGTCCAGTGGGGTTTGTGACACACACACTGTCCAATGGGTTTGTGACACACACAGTGTCCACGGGGGTTTGTGACACACATGCTGTCCAATGGGGTTTTTGACACACACACTGTCCAATGGGTATTGTTACACACACACTCTGTCCAATGGTGTATGTGACACACACGCTATCCAGTGGGGATTCTGACACACACGCTGTCCAATGGGCTTTATGACACACACACTCTATACAATGGGTCTTGTGAAAAACACGCTGTCCACTGGGGTTTGTGAACACATACGCTGTCTAATGGGGTTTGTGTACACACACGCTGTGCAGTGGGTTTTGTGACACACACACTGTCCAATAGGGTTTGTGACACACACATGCAATCCCATGGCGTTTGTGACACAGACACTTTCCAACGGGGTTTCTGACACACGCACTCTGTCCAATGGGGTTCGTGACACACACGCTGTTCAATGGGGTTTGTGACACACACACTGTCCAATAGGGTTTGTGACACACACACTCTATCCAACGGTGTTTGTGACACACTTTCTAATGGGGTTTGTGACACACAAACTATCCAATGGGGTTTGTGACATTAACACTCTGTCCAATGGTGCTTGTGACACACACGCTATCCAATGGGGTTTGTGACACTCACACTGTCCATGGGTGTTTGTGACACACACGCTGTCCAGTGGGTTTTGTGACACACACACTGTCCAATGGGGTTTTGACACACACGCTGTCCACTGGGGATTGTGAAACACACACTGTCCAGGGGGGTTTGTGACACACACACTGTCCAATGGCGTTCGTGAAACACATAGTGTCCACGGGGGTTTGTGACACACACGCTGTCCAATGGGTTTTGTGACACTCACACTTTATAATGGAGTTTGTGACACAAACACGCTGTCCAATTGGGTTTATGACACACACTCTGTTCTATGGGGTGTGTGACACAGACACTGTCAAATGGGGATTGTGATATACACACTGTCCAATAGGGTTTATGACAAACACATGCTATCCAATGTGGTTTGTTACACACATACATTCTAATGGGGTTTTTGACACAAACACTGTATCAAATGGGGTTCATGACACACACTTTCCAATGGGGTCTGTGACACGCACGCTGTCCAATGGGGATTGTGAAACACACTCTGTACAATGGGGATTGTGACACATAAACTCTGTGCAATGGGGCTTGAGACACACATTCTGTCCTATGGGGCTTCTGACCCACACGGAGTTCAATGGGGATTGTGACACACACGCTGTCCAATGGGGATTGTGACACACACACTCTGTCCAATGGGTTTTGTGACCCACACTGTGTCCAATGGGTATTGTGACACACACGCTGTCCAGTGGGGTTTGTGACACACACACTGTCCAGTAGGGTTTGTGACATCTCACACGCTATCCAATGGGTTTTGTGACACATACTCTTTCTAATGGGTTTTGTGAAACACACGCTATCCAATGGGGTTTCTGACACGCATACTTTCCAATGGTGTTTGTGACATGCACACTTTCTAATGGGGTTTGTGACACACACACGTTATCCAATGGGGTTTGTAACACACACGCTGACCAATTGGTTTTGTTACATACACAATGTCCAAAGGTGTTTGTGACACGCATGCTGTCCAATGGGTTTTGTGACACACACACTGACCAGGAGGGTTTGTGACACACACACTGTCAAATAGGGTTTATGACACACACATGCTATCGCATGGGGTTTTTGACACAAATACTTTCTAATGGTGTTTTTGACATACACACGCTATACAATGGGGTTTGTGACACACACGCTGTCCCATGGGGTTTGAGACACACATGCAGACAGATTGGGTTTGTTACACACACACTGTCCAATGGTGTTTGTGACACGCATGCTGTCCAATGGGTTTTGTGACACACACTCTGACCAGGAGGGTTTGTGACACACTCACGGTATCCAATAGGGATTGTGACACGTACACTTTCCAATGGGTTTTGTGATACACACACTCTGTCCAATGGCGCTTGTGACACACACGCTGTCCAATGGGTTTCGTGACACACACGCTGTCTAATGGGGTTTGTGAAACACACACTGTCCAATGGGTTTTGTGACACACAAACTCTGTCCAATGGGCTTGTGACACACACGCTGTCCAATGGGGATTGTGACACACACGCTGTCCAATGGGGTTTGTGACACACACACTCTGTCCAATGGGGCTTGTGACACACACGATATCCAATGTGGTTTGTGACACACACAGTGTCCAATGGGTATTGTGACACACACGCTGTCCAATGGGGTTTGTGACACACACGCTGTCCAATGGGGATTTTGACACACACGCTGTCCAATGGGGCTTGTGACACACACGATATCCAATGGGGTTTGTGACACACACAGTGTCCAGTGGGGTTTGTGACACACACTCTGTCTAATGGGGTTTGTGACACACAGACACTGTCCAAAGTGGATTGTGAAACACAGACGCTGTCCAATGGAATTTATGACACACACACTGTCCAATGGGGTTTCTGACACACACACTCTGTCCAATGGGGTTTGTGACCCACACGCTGTCCAATGGGGATTGTGACACACACGCTGTCCAATGGGGTTTGTGACACACACACTCTGTCCAATAGGTCTTGTGGCACACAAGCTGTCCAATGGGGTTCGTTACACATACACTCTGTCCAATGGGGTTCGTTACACATACACTCTGTCCAATGGGGTTTATGACACACACACTGTCCAATGGGGTTTGTGACACACACACTCTGTCCAATGGGGTTTGTGACACACACGCTGTCCAATGGGTTTTGTGACACACACACTGTCTGATGGGGATTGTGACACACACACGCTATCCAATGGTGTTTGTGACACACACACTTTCCAGTGGGGTTTGTGACACGCATACTTTCTAATGGGGTTTGTGACACACATGCTGTCCGGTGGGTTTTGTGACACAGACACTGTCCAACAGGGTTTGTGCCACACACACGCTATCCAATGGGGTTTGTGACACGCATACTTTCTAGTGGGGTTTGTGACACACACACACTATCCAAAAGGGTTTGTGACACACACGCTTTCCAATGGGTTTTGTGAAACACACACGCTGTCCCATGGGGTTGTGACACACACGCTGACCAATTGGTTTTGTTACACACACACTGTCCAATGGTGTTTGTGACACGCATGCTGTCCAATGGGGTTTCTGACACACACACGCTGTGCAATTGGTTTCGTGACACACACTCTTTCCCATGGGGCTTGTGACACACACACTGTCCAATGGGGACTGTGACACACACACGATGTCCATAGGGGTTTGTGACACACACACTGTCCAAAAGGGTTTGTGACACACATGATGTCCAGTGGGGTTTGTGACACGCATACTGTCCATGGGTGTTTGTGACACACACTCTGTCCAGTGGGTTTTGTGACACACTCACTGTCCAATAGGGTATGTGCCACACACACGCTATCCAATGGGGTTTGTGACACACACACACTGTCCAATGATGCTTGTGACACACACGCTGTCCAATGGGGTTCGTGACACACACGCTGTCCAGTGGGTTTTGTGACACACACACTCTGTCAAATGGGCTTGTGACACACACGCTTTCCACTGGTGTTTGTGACACACACACTGTACAATGGGCTTTGTGACACACACACTGTCCAGTGGGTTTTGTGACACACACGCTGTCCACGGAGGATTGTTGCACACACACTTTCCAGGGGGGTTTGTGACACACACGCTGTCCAGTGGGTTTTGTGACACACACACTGTCCAATGGGTATTGTTAAACACACACGCTGTCCAATGGGGTTTGTGACACACAAACTGTCCAATGGGGTTTGTTACAGACACGCTGTCCAATGGGGTTTGTGACACACACACTGTCCATGGGTGTTTGTGACACACACGCTGTCCAGTGGGGTTTGTGACACACACAATGTCCAATGGAATTTGTGAAACACAGAGTGTCCACGGGGATTTGTGACACACACGCTGTCCAATAGGGTTTGTGACACACACACTGTCCAATGGGTATTGTTACACAGACATGCTGTCCAGTGCGTTTTGTGACACACACACTGTCCAACGGGGTTTTTGACACATATACTTTCCAATGGGGTTTGTGACAAACACACTGTCCAATAGCTATTGTTACACACACACCCTGTCAAATGGGGTTTGTGACACACACACGCTGTCCAATCGGATTTGTGACACACACGCTGTCCAATGGGATTTGTGACACACACAGTCCAATGGGGTTTCTGACACTACACGCTGTCCAATGGCGTTTGTGACACATATACTGTCCAATGGTGTTTGTGACACACACGCAGTCCAATGGGGTTTCTCACTCACTCTCTCTCCAATGGGGTTTGTGACACACACACTGTCCAATAGGGTTTGTTAAAGAGACACGCTATCCAATGGGGTTTGTGACACATACACTTTCCAATGGGGTTTGTGACACCACACTCTCTCCAATGGTGCTTGTGACACACACTCTGTCCAATGGGGTTCGTGACACACGCACTCTGTCCAATGGGCTTGTGATACACACGCTATCCAATAGTGTTTGTGACAAACACTCTGTCCCATGGGGTTTGTGACACATACACTGTCCAATGCGGAATGTGACACAAACATGCTGTCCAATGGGGTTTGTGACACACACACTGTCCAATAGGTTTTGTGACACACACGCTATCCAATCAGTTTTGTGACACACACACTGTACAATGGATATTGTGTCATACACACGCTCTAAAATGGGGTTCGTGACACACACTCTGTCCGATGGGGTTTGTCATACACACACACTGTCAAAAGGGGTTTGTGACACACACAATGTCCAATGGGGTTTGTGACACACACACTGTCCAATGGGGTTTGTGACACACACGAGTGTCCACAGGGGTTTGTGACACACACGCTATCCAATGGGGATGGTGACACACACGCTGTCCAATGGGCTTTTGACACACACACGCTATCCATTAGTGTTTGTGACACACACACTGTCCCATGGGGTTTGTGACATACGCACTGTCCAATGGGGATTGTGACACACACACTTTCTAATGGGGTTTGTGACACACACACTATTAAATGGGGTTTGTGACACACATGCTGTCCAGTGGGTTTTGTGACACGCACTCTCTGTCCAATGGGCTTGTGACACACACGCTGCCCAATGGGGTTCGTGACACACACGCTGTCCAGTGGGTTTTGTGACACACACACTCTTTCCAATGGGCTTGTGACACAAACGCTGTCCAATGGTCTTTGTGACACACCCGCTGTCCAATGTGGTTTTGTGACACACAACCTGTCCATGGGTGTTTGTGACAAACACGCTGTCCAGTGGGTATTCTGACACACACACTGTCCAATTGGGTTTTGACACACACTCTGTCCAATGGTGCTTGTGACACACACGCTGTCCAATGGGGTTTGTGACACACACGCTGTCCAGTGGGTTATGTGACACACACACTATCCAATAGGGTTTTGACACACACGCTGTCCACTGGGCATTTTGAACACAAACGCTGTCCAATGGGGTTTGTGACACGCGCACTGTCCAATGGTGTTTCTGACACACATGTTGTCCAATGGGTTTTGTGAAACAAACTCTGTCCAATGCTGCTTGTGACACACATGATGTCCAACGGTGCTTGTGACACACACACGCTGTCCAATGGGGTTTGTGACACGCATACTTTCTAATGGGGTTTGTGACACACACACTCTATCAAAGAGGTTTGTGACACATACACTTTACAATGGGATTTGTGACACCACACTCTGTCCAATGGTGCTTATCACACACACACGCTATCCAATGGGGTTTGTGACACGCATACTTTCTAATGGGGTTTGTGACACACACACTCTATCCAGTGGGGTTTGTGACACACACACTCTATTCAGTGGGGTTTGTGACACACACGCACTGTCCAATGGGGTTTCTGACACACACGCGGTCCGATGGGGATTGTGACACACACGGTGTCCAATGGGGTTCGTGACACACACGCTGTCCAGTGGGTTTTGTGAACACACACTCTGTGTCCAACGGGCTTGCGACACACACACGCTGACCAATATTGTTTGTGACACACACTCTGTCCCATGGGGTTTGTGACACACACATTGTCCAATGGGGATTGTGACACACACACGCTGCCAATGGGGTTTGTGACATACACGCTGTCCAATTGGGTTTGTGAAAAACACTCTGTCCAATAGGGTTTGTGTCACACACACGCTGTCCAATGGGCTTTGTGACAAATATACTCTGTCCAATGGGGCTTGTGACACACAGGCTGTCCAAAGGGTTTCGTGACACACACGCTGTCCAGTGGGTTTTGTGACACACACTCTGTCCAATGGGCTTGTGACACACACACGCTGTCCTATAGTGTTTGTGACACACACTCTGTCCCATTGGGTTTGTGACAAAGACGCTCTCCAATGGGGATTGCGTCATACACACTGTCCAATAGGGTTTGTGACACACACATGCTCTCCAATGGGGTTTCTGACACGCACACTCTGTCCAATGGCGCTTGTGACACACACGCTGTCCAATGGGGTTCGTGACACACACACTGTCCCATGGGGTTTGTGACACACACACGCTGTACAATGGGGCTTGTGACACACACATTATCCAAAGGGGTTTGTGACACACATGTTGCCAAATGGGGTTTGTGGTACGCACACTGTCCAAAGGGGTTTGTGACACACAGGATATCCAATGGGGTTTGTGACACGCACACTGTCCATGGGTGTTTGTGACACACGCGCTGTCCGGTGGAGTTTGTGTCACACAAACTATCCAATGGGGTTTGTGACACACACAGTGTCCACAGGGGTTTGTGACACAAACTCTGTCCAATGAGGTTTGTGACACACATACTGTCCAATGGGTATCGTGACACACACACCCTGTGCAATGGGGTTTGTGACACACACAAAGTCCAATGGGGATTGTGAAACACACACGCTGTCCCATAGGGTTTGTGACACACACATGCCATCCAATGTGGTTTGTGACACACATGCTTCCTAATGGGGTTTTTGACACACACACTCTGTCCAATAACGCTTGTGACACACACGCTGTCCAATGGGGTTCGTGACACACACTCTGTCCCATGAGGTTTGTGACACACACGCTGTCCAGTGGGGTTTGTGACACACACGCTATCCAGTGGGTTTTGTGACACACACAATGTCCAATACGGTTTGTGACACACATACACTATCCAATGGGGTTTGTGACACACACACTCTGTCCAATAGATCTTGTAACACACACGCTGTCCAATGGGGTTTTGACACACACGCTGTCCACTGAGGATTGTGACACAAACTCTTTGTCCACTGGGGATTGTGACACACACACGCTGTCCAATGGCGTTCGTGACACACAGTGTCCACGGGGGTTTGTGACACACACTCGCTGTCCAATGGGGTTTGTGACACACACACTGTCCAATGATGTTTGTGACACACACAGTGTTGAATGTTATTTCTGACACACATGCTGTCCAATGGGGTTTGTGAAACAAACTCTGTCCAATGGGGTTTGTGACACACACGCTGTCCAGTGGGTTTTGTGACACACACTCTGTCCAATGGGCTTGTGACACACACACGCTGTCCTATAGTGTTTGTGACACACACTCTGTCCCATTTGGTTTGTGACAAAGACGCTCTCCAATGGGGATTGCGTCATACACACTGTCCAATAGGGTTTGTGACACACACATGCTCTCCAATGGGGTTTCTGACACGCACACTCTGTCCAATGGCGCTTGTGACACACACGCTGTCCAATGGGGTTCGTGACACACAATCTGTCCCATGGGGTTTGTGACACACACACGCTGTACAATGGGGCTTGTGACACACACATTATCCAAAGGGGTTTGTGACACACATGTTGCCAAATGGGGTTTGTGGTACGCACACTGTCCAAAGGGGTTTGTGACACACAGGATATCCAATGGGGTTTGTGACACGCACACTGTCCATGGGTGTTTGTGACACACGCGCTGTCCGGTGGAGTTTGTGTCACACAAACTATCCAATGGGGTTTGTGACACACACAGTGTCCACAGGGGTTTGTGACACAAACTCTGTCCAATGAGGTTTGTGACACACATACTGTCCAATGGGTATCGTGACACACACACCCTGTGCAATGGGGTTTGTGACACACACAAAGTCCAATGGGGATTGTGAAACACACACGCTGTCCCATAGGGTTTGTGACACACACATGCCATCCAATGTGGTTTGTGACACACATGCTTCCTAATGGGGTTTTTGACACACACACTCTGTCCAATAACGCTTGTGACACACACGCTGTCCAATGGGGTTCGTGACACACACTCTGTCCCATGAGGTTTGTGACACACACGCTGTCCAGTGGGGTTTGTGACACACACGCTATCCAGTGGGTTTTGTGACACACACAATGTCCAATACGGTTTGTGACACACATACGCTGTCCAATGGGGTTTGTGACACACACACTCTGTCCAATAGATCTTGTAACACACACGCTGTCCAATGGGGTTTTGACACACACGCTGTCCACTGAGGATTGTGACACAAACACTTTGTCCACTGGGGATTGTGACACACACACGCTGTCCAATGGCGTTCGTGACACACAGTGTCCACGGGGGTTTGTGACACACACTCGCTGTCCAATGGGGTTTGTGACACACACACTGTCCAATGATGTTTGTGACACACACAGTGTTGAATGTTATTTCTGACACACATGCTGTCCAATGGGGTTTGTGAAACAAACTCTGTCCAATGGGTTTTGTGACACACACGCTGTCTAGTGGGTTTTGTGACACACACACTGTGTCCAGTAGTGTTTGTGACACACACTCTGTCCCATGGGGTTTGTGACACACACACTGTACAATGGGGATTTTTACATACACACGCTGTCCAATGGGGTTTGTGACACACTACACTGTCCAAAGGGGTTTGTGACACACACGCTGTCTAATGGGGTTTGTGACACACACACACTGTCCAATGGAGATTGTGAAACACACTGTCACATGGCGTTTCTGACACACACATGCTGTCCAACGAGGTTTGTGACACACATACTTTCTAATGGTGTTTTTGACACACACACGCTATCCAGTGCTGTTTGTGACACACACACACTGTCCAATGGTGTTTGTAATATGCATGACGTTCAGTGTGTTTTGTAAACACACACTGACCAGGAGGGTTTGTGACACACACACGCTATCCAAAGGGGTTTGTGACACACACGCTGTCCAAAGGGGTTTGTGAAACACACACTATGTCCAATAGGGTTTCTGATACACACACGCTATCCAATGGGGTTTGTGACACACACTTTCCAATGGGGTTTGTGACACGCATGCTGTCCAATGGGTTTTGTGACACACACACTGCCCAGGAGGTTTTGTGACACACACACGCTATCCAGTGGGGTTTGTGACACACACACTGTCCAATGACCCTTGTGACACACACTCTGTCCAATGGGTTTCGTGACACACACTATGTCCCATGCGGTTTGTGACACACACACTCTGTCCAATGGGGATTGTGACACACACAGGCTGTCTAATGGGATTTGTGACACACACACTGTCCAAAGGGGTTTTTGACACACACTATGTCCAATGGGTTTTGTGACACGCAGTACTGTCCAATGGGTATTGTGACACACACACCCTGTCCAATGGGTTTTGTGACACACACGCTGTCAAATGGGGATTGTGACACACACTCTATCCAATGGGGTTTGTGACACACACACTGTCCAATGGCGATTGTGACACCACACTCTGTCCAACGGTGCTTTTGACACACACGCTGTCCAGTGGATTATGTGACACACACACTCTGTCCAATGGGCTTGTGACACAGACACACTGACCAATGGTGTTTGTGACACACATGCTGTCCAATGGGGTTTGTGACACACACACTGTGCAAAGGGGTTTGTGACACACAAGCGGTCCAGTGGGCTTTGTGACAAATACACTCTGTACAAGGGGGCTTGTGACACACACGCTGTCCAATGGCCTTTGTGACACACACGCTATCCAGTGCGTTTTGTGACACACACTCTGTCCCATGGGGTTTGTGACACACACACTCTGTCCAATGGGGATTGTGACACACACGTTGTCCAATGTGGTTTGTGGCACGCACACTGTCCAAAGGGGTTTGTGACACACAAGATGTCCAATGGGGTTTGTGACACGCACGCTGTCCATGGGTGTATGTGACACACATGCTGCCCAATGGTGTTTGTGACACACACACTGTCCAAAGGGGTTTGTGACACACACGCTGTCCAATGGGGATTGTGACAACACACTAGGTCCAACGGTGCTTGTGACACACACGCTGTCCAATGGGGTTCGTGACACACACGCTGTCCATTGGGTTTTGCGACACAGACACACTGTCCAATCGGCTTGTGACACACACACTCTCCAATGGGGATTGTGACACACACACGCTGTCCAATGGGGTTTGTGACACACACACTGTCCAAAGGGGTTTGTGAAACACACACGCTGTCCAATAGGGTTTGTGACACACACATGCTATCCAATGGGGTTTGTGAAACACATACTTTCTAATGGGTTTTTGACACACACACACTGTCCAATAACGCTTGTGACACACACTCTGTCCAATGGGGTTCGTGACACACACTCTGTCCCATGGGGTTTGTGACACAGACGCTATCCAATGGGGTTTGTGACACACACGCTGTCCAGTGGGTTTTGTGACACACACTCTGTCCAATGGGCTTGAAACACACACACGCTGTCCTATAGTGTTTGTGAGACACACTCTGTCCCATTGGGTTTGTGACAAAGATGCTGTCCAATGGGGATTGTGTCACACACACTGTCCAGTAGGGTTTGTGACACACACCTGCTATCCAATGGGGTTTGTGACACGTACATTTTCTAATGGGGTTTGTGACACACGCGCTCTGTCCAATGGCGCTTTTAACACGCACGCTGCCCAATGGCGTTCGTGACACACACACACTGTCCAATGGGGATTGTTATCACAAACACGCTGTCCAATGGGGTTTGTGACACACACACACTGTCCTTTGGCGATTATGACACACATACGCTGTCCAATGGGGTTTGTGACACACACACTGTCCAAAGTTGTTTGTGAACACACACGATGTCCAGTGGGGTTCGTGACACACACACTGTCCAAAGGGGTTTGTGACACACACGCTGTCCAGTGGGGTTTGTGACACTCACACTGTCCAAAAGGGTTTCTGACACACACGATGCCCAATGGGGTTTGTGACACGCACACTGTACATGGGTGTTTGTGACACACACGCTGTCCAGTGGGGTTTGAGACACACACACTGTCCAATGGGGTTTGTGACAAACACAGTGTATACGCGGGTTAGTGAAACATACGCTGTCCAATGGGGTTTGTGACACACACGCTGTCCAATGGGTTTGTGACACACACACTCTGTCCAATGGGTCTTGTGACTCACACGCTGTCCAATGGGGTTCGTTGCACACACGCTGTACAACGGGGTTTGTGACACACACACTGCACAATAGGGTTTGTGACACACACACACTATCCAATGGGGTTTGTGTCACACACACTTTCAAATGGGGTTTGTGACACACATGCTATCCAATGGGTTTTATGACACACACACTGTACAATGGGGATTGTAACACACACACACGGTGTCCCATGGGGTTTGTGACACACACCCTGAACAATTGGGTTGGTTACACACTCACTGTCCAATGGGGTTTGTGACACACACGCTGTCCAATGGGGTTTGTGACACACACACTGACCAAGAGGGTTTGTGACACAAACTCGCTGTCCAATGGGGTTTGTGACACTCACACTGTCCAATGGCGTTTGCGACACACACTCTGTCAAATGGGTTTTGTGACACACACACGCTGTCCAATGGGATTTGTGACACAAATGTTGTCCAATGGGGTTTGTGACACACACACTGTCTAATGGGGTTTGTGACACACACGCTGTCCAATAGGGTCTGTGACACAAAATCTGTCCAATGCGGTTTGTGAGACACACACTGTCCAAAAGGGTTTGTGACACACACGATGTCCAATGGGGTTTCTGACACACACGCTGTCCAATGGGTTTGTGACACACACACTCTGTCCAATGGGTCTTGTGACACACATGCTGTCCAAAGGGGTTCGTTGCTCACGCGCTGTACAGTAAGGTATTGTGAGACACACACTGGCCAATAGGGTTTCTGACACACACACGCTATCCAATGGGGTTTGTGACACACACACGCTGTCCAATGGGGTTTGTGACACAGACGCTGTACAATGGGGTTTGTGACACACACACTCTGTCCAATGGGGATTTTGACACACACACGCTGTCCAATGGGGTTTGTGACACACACACTGTCCAAACGTGTTTCTGACACACACGATGTCCAATGGGGTTTATGACACACACTCTGTCCAAAGGGGATTGTGACACACACGCTGTCCAATGGGTATTGTGACACACACACTGTCCAAAGGGGATTGTGTCACGCACACTTTCTCCAATGGGATTCGTGACACACACACTGTCCAATGGGGTTTGTGACACACACAGTGCTACGGGGGTTTGTGACACACACGCTGTCCAATGGGGTTTGTGACACACACACTGTCCAATGGGTATTGTTACACACACAAGCTGTTTAATGGTGCTTGTGACACACACGCTGTCCAATGGGGCTTGTGACACACACGCTGTCCAATGCGGATTGTGACATCACACACACTGTCCAATGGGGTTTGTGACACACACACTCTCCAATAGGGTTTGTGACACACACACGCTGTCCAGTGGGATTTGTGACACACACATTCTATCCGATGGGGTTTATGACACACACGCTGTCCAATGTGGTTTGTGACACACACTCTATCCAATGGGTTTGTGACACATACACTTTTCAGTGGGGTTTGTGACACCACACTCTCTCCAATGGTGCTTGTGAAACAGACGCTGTCCAATGGGGTTCGTGACACACACGCTGTCCAGTGGGGCTTGTGAGACACACACTGTCCAAAAGGATTTGTGACACACACACTGTCCAAAGGGGTTTGTGACACACACAGTGTCTACGGGGGTTTGTGATACACACGCTGTCCAATGGGGTTTGTGACACACACACTGTCCAATGGGTATTGTTACACACACAAGCTGTTTAATGGTGCTTCTGACACACACGCTGTCCAATAGTGTTTGTGACAAACACTCTGTCCCATGGTGTTTCTGACACGCAAACTGTCCAAAGGGGATTGTGACACACACACGCTGTCCAATGGAGTTTGTGACACACACACTGTCCAAAGGGGTTTGTGACACACACGCTGTCCAATGGGGTTCGTGACACACAAACACTGTCCAATGGGGATTGTGACACACACACTCTGTCCAATGGGGTTTGTGACACACACACTTTGTCCAATGGCGCTTGTGACACACACGCTGTGCAATGGGTTTCGTGACACACACGCTGTCCCTTGAGTTTTGTGACACACACACTCTGTCCAGTGGGTTTGTAACAGACGCACACTGTCCAATAGGGTTGTGACACACACACGCTTTCCAATGGGGTTGTGACACACACACGCTGTCCAATGGGGACTGTGACACACACAATATCCAAAGGGGTTTGTGACACACACAATGTCCAATGGGGTTTGTGACACGCACACTGTCCAAAGGGAATTGTGACACACACACTCTGTCCAATGGGGATTGTGACACACACGCTGTCTAATAGGGTTTGTGACACACACATCCTATCAAATGGGGTTTGTGACACACACACTTTCCAAAGAGCTTTGTCACACGGACACTTTCTAATGGGGTTTGTGACACACAAACACTATCCAATGGGGTTTGTCACACACACACTTTCCAAAGGGGTTTGTCACACGCACACTTTCCAATGGGATTTGTTCCACACACACGCTATCCAATGGGGTTTGTGACACACACACTTTCCAGTAGGGTTTGTGATACACAGACTCTGTACAATGGCGCTTGTGACACACACGCTGTCCAGTGGGGTTCGTGACATAGAAGCTGTCCATTGGGTTTTCTGACACACACACTATGTCCAATGGGGTTTGTGACACACACGCTTACAAAAGGAGTTTGTGACATGCCCCATGTCCAAAGGGGGTTTGTAACACACACGTTGTCCATTGGGGATTGTGACACACAACTGTCCAGGGGAGTTTGTGACACACACGCTGTCCAATGGCGTTCGTGAAAAACACAGTGTCCACAGGGGTTTGTGACACACGCTGTCCAATGGGGTTTGTCACAGACACTGTCCAATGGGTACTGTTATATACACACGCTGTCCAATGGGGTTTGTGACTCATACATTTTCCAATGGGGTTTGTGACACACACACTGTCCAATGGGGATTGTGACACACACACACTGTCCAATAGGGTTTGTGACACACACATGCTATCCAGTGGGGTTTGTAACCCACACACATTCCAAAGGGGTTTGTGACACATACGATGTCCAATGGGGTTTGTGACACGCACGCTGTCCATGGGTGTTTGTGACAGACGCGATGTCCATTGGGGTTTGTGACACACACACTGTCCAATGGTGTTTGTGACACACACGCTGTCCAATGGGCTTTGTGACACAAAATCTGTCCAAGGGGTTTGTGACACACACACTGTCCAATGGGGTTTGTGACACACACGATGTCCAATGGGGTTTGTGACAGACACACTGTCCAATGGGATTTTGTGACACACACAGTGTCCACGGGGGTTTGAGACACACACGCTGTCCAATGGGGATTGTGACTCACACACTGTCCAGGGGGGTTTGTGACACACACACGATGTCCAATGGGGTTTGTGACACACACACTGTCCAACGGTGTTTGTGACACACACGCTGTCCAATGGGGTTTGTGACACATAATCTGTCCAATGGGGTTTGTGACACACACACTGTCCAATGGGGTTTGTGACAAAGACGATGTCCAATGGGGTTTGTGACACGCACGTTATCCATGGGTGTTTGTGACACACACGATGTCCAATGGGGTTTGTGACACACACTCTGTCCAAAGGGGTTTGTGACACACACGCTGTCCAATGGGAATTGTGACACACACACTGTCCAAAGGGGATTGTGTCACGCACACTCTCTCCAATGGGATTCGTTACACACACACTGTCCAATAGGGTTTGTGACACACACATACTATCCAATGGGGTTTGTGACACATATACTTTCTAATGGCGTTTGTGACACACACACGCTATCCAATGGTGTTTGTGACACACACACTTTCCAATGATGTTTGTGACGCACACATTTTCCAATGGGGTTTGTGACACACACACGCTGTCCCATGGGGTTTGTGACACAGACGCTGAACAATTGTGTTTCTTACACACACACTGTCCAATGGTGTTTGCGACACGCATGCTGTCCAAAGGGTTTTGTAACCCACAAACTGACCAGCAGGGTTTGTGACACACACACGCTATCCAATGGGGTTTGTGACACATACACTTTCCAATGGGGTTTGTGACACACACTCTGTCCAATGGGCTTGTGACACAGACGCTGTCCAATGGCGTTTGTGACACACAAAAACTGTCCAATGGGGATTGTGAGACACACTCGCTGTCCAATGGGGTTTGTGACACACACACACACTGTCCAATGGGGATTGTGACACACACACGCTGTCCAATGGGGTTTGTGACACACACACTTTCCAAAGGGGTTTGTGACACACATGATGTCCAATGGGGTTTGTGATACGCACACTGTAAATGGGTGTTTGTGACACACACGCTCTCCAGTGGGGTTTGTGAGACACACACTGTCCAAAAGGGTTTGTGACACACACGATGTCCAATGGGGTTTGTGACATGCACACTTCCCATGGGTGTTTGTGACACACACGCTGTCCAGTGGGGTTTGTGACACACACACTGTTCAATGGGTTTTGTGACACACACACTGTCCAATGGGTATTGTTACACACACACGCTGTCCAATGGGGTTTATGACACACACGCTGTCCAATGAGGTTTGTGACACACACACTGTCCAATGCGTATTGTGACATCACACACGCTGTCCAATGGGGTTTGTGACACACAAACACTGTCCAATGGGTATTGTGACACACACACGCAGTCCAATGGTGTTTATGACACACACGCTGTCCAATGGGGTTTGTGACACATACACTTTCCAATGGGGTTTGTGACACACACACACTGTCCATTTGTGCTTGTGACACACACTCTGTCCAATGGGCTTGTGACACATACGCTGTCCAATGCGGTTTGTGAAACAATCTGTCCCATGGGGTTTGTGAGACACACACTGTCCAATGGGGATTGTGACACACACACGCTGTCCATTGGGGTTTGTGACACACACACACTGTCCAATGGGGATTGTGACACAAACACGCTGTCCAATGGGGTTTGTGACACACACACTGTCCAAAGGGGTTTGTGACACAGACGCTGTCCAATGGCGTTTGTGACACACAAAAACTGTCCAATGGGGATTGTGAGACACACTCGCTGTCCAATGGGGTTTGTGACACACACACACACTGTCCAATGGGGTTTGTGACACACACACTCTCCAATAGGGTTTGTGACACACACACTTTCCAAAGGGGTTTGTGACACACATGATGTCCAATGGGGTTTGTGATATGCACACTGTAAATGGATGTTTGTGACACACACGCTCTCCAGTGGGGTTTGTGAGACACACACTGTCCAAAAGGGTTTGTGACACACACGATGTCCAATGGGGTTTGTGACATGCACACTTCCCATGGGTGTTTGTGACACACACGCTGTCCAGTGGGGTTTGTGACACACACGCTATCCAATGGGTTTTGTGACATACACACTGTCCAAACGCGATTGGGACACACACACGCTGTCCAATGGGGTTTGTGACACACACACTGTCCAATGGGGTTTGTGACACACACACGGTGTCCAATGGGTTTTGTGACACACACGCTGTCCAATGGTGTTTGTGACACACACTCTGTCAAATGGGGTTTGTGACACACACACGCTGTCCAATGGAATTTGTGACACACACGCTGTCCAATGGGGTTTGTGACACAAACTCTGTCCAATAGGGTTTTGTGACACACACACTGTCCAATGGCGTTTGTGACACACACACGCTATCCAATGGGGTTTGCAACATGTACACTTCTCAGAGGTGTTTGTGAACACCACACTCTTTTCAATGGTGCTTGTGACACAGACGCTGTACAATGGGGTTCATGACACACACGCTGGCCAGTGGGTTTTGTGACACACACACTCTGTCCAAAGGCCTTGTGACACACAAGCTGTCCAATGGGGTTCATGACACACACGCTATCCAATGGGGTTTGTGACACACACACGTTCCAATGGGGTTTGTGACACGCACACTTTCTAATGCGGTTTGTGACACACATGATGTCCAATGGCGATTGTGACACACACACGCTGTCCAATGTGGTTTGTGACACACACACTGTCCAAAGGGGTTTGTGAGACACACACTGTCCAAAAGGATTTGTGACACACACGCTCTCCAATGGGGTTTGTGACACACAGACACACTGTCCAATGGGTATTGTGACACACACACGCTGTCCAATGGGGTTTGTGACACACACTATTTCCAAAGAGATTTGTGACACACATGATGTCCAATGGGGTTTGTGACACGCACACTGTCGATGGGTGTTTGTGACACACACGCTGTCCAGTGGGGCTTGTGAGACACACACTGTCCAAAAGGATTTGTGACACACACACTGTCCAATGGGGTTTGTGACACACACAGTGTCTACGGGGGTTTGTGACACACACGCTGTCCAATGGGGTTTGTGACACACACACTGTCCAATGGGTATTGTTACACACACAAGCTGTTTAATGGTGCTTGTGACACACACATTGTCCAATGGGGCTTGTGACACACACGGTGTCCAATGCGGATTGTGACATCACACACACTGTCCAATGGGGTTTGTGACACACACACTCTCCAATAGGGTTTGTGACACACACACGCTGTCCAGTGGGATTTGTGACACACACATTCTATCCGATGGGGTTTATGACACACACGCTGTCCAATGTGGTTTGTGACACACACTCTATCCAATGGGTTTGTGACACATACACTTTTCAGTGGGGTTTGTGACACCACACTCTCTCCAATGGTGCTTGTGACACACACGCTGTCCAATGGGGTTCGTGACACACACGCTGTTCAGTGGGTTTTGTGACACACACACTCTGTCCAATGGGCTTGTGACACGCACGCTGTCCAATAGTGTTTGTGACAAACACTCTGTCCCATGGTGTTTGTGACACGCACTCTGTCCAAAGGGGATTGTGACACACACACGCTGTCCAATGGAGTTTGTGACACACACACTGTCCAAAGGGGTTTGTGACACACACGCTGTCCAATGGGGTTCGTGACACACAAACACTGTCCAATGGGGATTGTGACACACACACTCTGTCCAATGGGGTTTGTGACACACACACTTTGTCCAATGGCGCTTGTGACACACATGCTGTGCAATGGGTTTCGTGACACACACGCTGCCCCTTGAGTTTTGTGACACACACACTCTGTCCAGTGGGTTTCTAACAGACGCACACTGTCCAATAGGGTTGTGACACACACACACTGTCCAATGGGGTTGTGACACACACACGCTGTCCAATGGGGACTGTGACACACACAATATCCAAAGGGGTTTGTGACACACACAATGTCCAATGGGGTTTGTGACACACACACTGTACATGGGATTTTGTGACACACACGCTATCCAATGGGTTTTGTGACACACACACTGTCCAAAGGGAATTGTGACACAAACACTCTGTCCAATGGGGATTGTGACACACACGCTGTCTAATAGGGTTTGTGACACACACATCCTATCAAATGGGGTTTGTGACACACACACTTTCCAAAGAGTTTTGTCACACGCACACTTTCTAATGGGGTTTGTGACACACAAACACTATCCAATGGGGTTTGTCACACACACACTTTCCAATGGGGTTTGTCACACGCACACTTTCTAATGGGATTTGTTCCACACACACGCTTTCCAATGGGGTTTGTGACACACACACTTTCCAATAGGGTTTGTGACACACAGACTCTGTACAATGGCGCTTGTGACATACACGCTGTCCAGTGGGGTTCGTGACATAGAAGCTGTCCATTGGGTTTTCTGACACTCACACTATGTCCAATGGGGTTTGTGACACACACGCTGTCCAAAGGAGTTTGTGACACGCCCGATGTCCAAAGGGGATTTGTAACACACACGTTGTCCATTGGGGATTGTGACACACAACTGTCCAGGGGGGTTTGTGACACACACGCTGTCCAATGGCGTTCGTGAAAAACACAGTGTCCACAGGGGTTTGTGACACACACTGTCCAATGGGGTTTGTCACAGACACTGTCCAATGCGTTCTGTTATATACACACGCTGTCCAATGGGGTTTGTGACTCACACATTTTCCAATGGGGTTTGTGACACACACACTGACCAATGGGGATTGTGACACACACACACTGTCCAATAGGGTTTGTGACACACACATGCTATCCAGTGGGGTTTGTAACCCATACACATTCCAAAGGGGTTTGTGACACATACGATGTCCAATGGGGTTTGTGACACGCACGCTGTCCATGGGTGTTTGTGACACACACGCTGTCCAGTGGGGTTTGTGACACACACACTGTCCAATGGTGTTTGTGACACACACGCTGTGCAATGGGGTTTGTGACACAAAATCTGTCCAACGGGGTTTGTGACACACACACTGTCCAATGGGGTTTGTGACACACACGATGTCCAATGGGGTTTGTGACACACACACTGTCCAATGGGATTTTGTGACACACACAGTGTCCACGGGGGTTTGAGACACACACGCTGTCCAATGGGGATTGTGACTCACACACTCTCCAGGGGGGTTTGTGACACACACACGATGTCCAATGGGGTTTGTGACACACACACTGTCCAACGGTGTTTGTGACACACACGCTGTCCAATGGGGTTTTTGACACATAATCTGTCCAATGGGGTTTGTGACACACACACTGTCCAATGGGGTTTGTGACACAGACGATGTCCAATGGGGTTTGTGACACGCACGCTGTCCATGGGTGTTTGTGACACACACGCTGTCCAGTGAGGATTGTGACAAAGACGCTGTACAATGGGGTTTGTGACACACACACGCTATTTAATGCGGTTTATGACACAGACACTTTCCAATGGGGTTTATGACACAGACGCTGTCCAATGGGGTTTGTGACACAAACTTTGTCCAATAGGGTTTGTGACACTCACACTTTCCAATGGGGTTTGTGGCTCACACACTGTCCAATGGGGATTGTGACACACAGGCTGTCCAAAGGGTTTGTGACCCACATACGCTATCCAGTGTGGCTTTTGACACACACGCTGTCCAATGGGGTTTGTCACACAAAGGCTCTCCAGTGGGTTTTATGACACACACACTGTCCAATAGGGTTTGTGACACACAGACGCTATCCAATTGCGTTTGTGACACATACACTTTCCAATGGGGTTTCTGGCACACAAACTCTGTCCAATGGTGCTTGTGACACACACACTGTCGAATGGGGTGTGTGACACACAAACTATCCAATGGGGTTTGTGACACAAACTCTGTCCACTGGGGACTGTGACACACACACTGTCCAGGGGAGGTTGTGACACACAAACTGTCCAACGGCATTCGTGACACACACCGTGTCCACGGGGATTTTTGACACACACACTCTGTCCAATGTGCTTGTGACACACACGCTGTCCAATGGGGATTGTGACACACACGCTGTACAATGGGGTTTGTGACACACATACTCTGTCCAATGAGCTTGTGAAAAACACTCTGTACAATGGGGTTTGTGACACACAAGCTATCCAATGGGGTTTGTGTCACACACACTGTCCAAAGGGGTTTGTGACACACACACTCTGTCCAATGGGTCTTGTGAAACACTCGCTATCCAGTGTGTTTTGTGACAGACACACTTTCAAACAGGGTTTGTGACACAAACGCTATCCAGTGGGTTTTGTGACAAACACGCTGTCCAATGGGGATTGTGACACACACACGCTGTCCAATGGTGTTCATGACACACACGCTGTCCAATGGGGATTGTGATACAAGCGCTGTCCACTAGGGTTTGTGACACACTCAAGCTATCCAAAGGGGTTTGTAACACGCACACTTTCAAATGGGGTTTGTGACACAGACACGCTATCCAATGGCGTTTGTTACACACACACTGTCCAATGGGATTTGTGACACATACACTTTCCAATTGGGTTTGTGACACACACGCTGCCCATTGGGTTTTGTGACACACACGCTGTCCAATGGGGATGGTGATACACAAGATGTCCAATGGGGTTTGTGACACACACACACTGTCCAATGAGGATTGCGAAACACACACGCTGTAAAATGGGGGTTATGACACACACACTTTCCAAAGGGTTTGTGACACACACACTTTCCAATGGCGCTTGCGACACACACGCTGTCCAATGGGGTTCCTGACACACACGCTGTCCAATGGGGATTGTGACAAACTCGATGTCCAATGGGGTTTGTCACACACACACTCTATCCAATGTGGTTTGTGACACACACGCTCTCCAATGGGGATGGTGATACATACGGTGTCCAATTGGGGTTGTGACACACACACACTGTCCAATGATA
Source organism: Columba guinea (assembly GCA_032206185.1). Taxonomy (NCBI): domain Eukaryota; kingdom Metazoa; phylum Chordata; class Aves; order Columbiformes; family Columbidae; genus Columba; species Columba guinea. Next base: position 858,853 of record JAVLUU010000005.1, read on the forward strand.
ATTGTGACACACACACGCTGTAAAATGGGGGTTATGACACACACACTTTCCAATGGGGTTTGTGACACACACACTTTCCAATGGCGCTTGTGACACACACGCTGTCTAATGGGGTTCCTGACACACACGCTGTCCAATGGGGGTTGTGACACACACGCTGTCCAGTTGGGGTTGTGACACACACACTGTCCAATGGGGTTTGTGACACAAACAGTGTCCACGGGAGTTTGTGACACACACGCTGTCAAATGGGGATTGTGACACACACTCTGTCCAGGGGGGTTTGTGACACACACACTGTCCAAAGGGGTTTGTGACACACACGCTGTCCAGTGGGGTTTGTGACACACACACTGTCCAATGGGGTTTGTGACACACACATGCTACCCAATGGGGTTTGTGACACGCACACTTTCCAATGGGTTTTGTGACGCACACACTCTGTCCAATGGGATTGTGACAAACACAGTGTCCACGGTGGTTTGTGACACACACGCTGTCCACTGGGGATTGTGATACACACACTGTCCAGGGGGGTTTGTGACACACATACTGTCGAATGGCGTTCTTAATACACACAGTGTCCACGGGGGTTTGTGACACACATGCTGTCCGATGGGGTTTGTCACACACACTGTCCAATGGGTACTGTTATTCACACACGCTGTCCAATGGGGTTTGTCATGCACACTCTGTCCAATGGGGTTTGTGACACACACGCTGTCCAGTGGTGTTTGTGACACACACGCTGTCCAATGGGATTTGTGACACGCACATTCTATACAATGGGGTTTGTGACACGCACACTTTCTAATGGGGTTTGTGACACACACGTGCTATCCAATGGGGTTTGTGACACACACACTTTCAAATGGGGTTTGTGACACGCACACTTTCTAATGGGGTTTGTGACACACACATGGAATCCAATGTGTTTTGTGAAACGCATACTCTTTAATGGGTTTTATGACACACACACGCTATCCAATGGGGTTTGTGACACACACACCTTCCAATGGGGTTTGTGAAACACACACTGAGCAGGAGGGTTTGTGACACACACACGCTGTCCAATGGGGTTTGTGACACACACACGCTGTCCAATGGGATTTGTGACACACACTGTCCAATGGGGTTTCTGACACTACACTCTGACCAATGGGGTTTGTGACACATTATATGCTATCCAATGGGGTTTGTGACACACACAGTCTGTCCAATGGGGTTTGTGATACACACGCTGTCTAATCGGATTTGTGACACACAGTGTCCAATGGGGTTTCTGACACTACACGCTGTCCAATGGGGTTTGTGACACACTCACATGCTATCCAATGCGTGTTGTGACACACACACTGTTCAATGGGGATTGTGACACACGCACGCTGTCCCATGGTGATTGTGACACACACGCTATCCAATGGGGTTTGTGACAGACACTCTGTCAACTGGGCTTTGTGACACACACACGCTGCCCAATGGGATTTGTGACACACACTGTCCAATGGGGTTTCTGACACTACACGCTGTCCAATGGGGTTTGTGACAAACATGTTGTCTAATGGGGTTTGTGACACACACGCTGTCCAATGGGGTTTGTGACACGCACATGCTATCCAATGGGTTTTGTGACACACACACTGTCCATTGGGTATTGTGACACAGACACACTGTCCAATGGGGTTTGTGACACAGACGCTGTCCAATGGGGATTGTGACACACACGCTATCCAATGGGTTTTGTGACACACACGCTCTTCAATGGGGATTGTGACACACACACAATGTCAAGTGGTGTTTGTGACACACACATGCTATCCAATGGGTTTTGTGACACACAAACTGTCCAATGGGGTTTGTGACACACACGCTGTCACAACGGGGATTGTGACACGCTACGCTATCCAATGCTTTTTGTGACACACACACTGTTCAATGGGGATTGTGACACGCACACGCTGTCCAATGGTGATTGTGACATACACATGCTGTCCAATGGTGTTTGTGACACACACGCTGTCCAATGGGCTTTGTGACATAGACGCCGTCCAGTGGGGATTGTGACCTACAGACTGTCCAATAGGGTTTGTGACACACACACGCTATCCACTGGGGTTTGTAACACACACACTTTATAATGGGTTTTGTGACACACACACGCTATAAAATGGGGTTTGTGACACACACACTTTCTAATGAGGTGTGTGACACACACACGCTGTCTCATGGAGATTGTTGCACACACTCTGAACAATTGGGTATGTTACACACACATTGTCCAATGGTGTTTGTGACACACACTCTGTCAAATGGGCTTTGTGACACACACAACTGTCCAATGGAGTTTGTGACACACACGCTGTGCAATGGGATTTGTGACACACACTGTCCAATGGGTTTTCTGACACTACACGCTGTCCAATGTGGTTTGCGACACACACATGCTATCAAATGGCATTTGTGACACACACACGCTGTCCAATGGGGTATGTCCCACACACATTGTCCAATGGTGTTTGTGACACACACGCTGTCCAATGGGGTTTGTGACACAAACTCTGTCCAATGGGGATTGTGACACACACACTTTGCAATGGGGTTTGTGACACACACAGTGTCCACGGGGGTTAGTGAAAAACACACGCTCTCCAATGGGGTTTGTGACACACACACTGTGCAATTAGTATTGATGCACACACAAACTGTCCAATGGTGTTTGTGACACACACACTATCCAATGGGGATTATTACACACGCTGTCCAATGTGGTTTGTGACACACACACTCTGTCCAATGGGTCTTGTGACACACACTGTCCAATATGGTTTGTGACACACACGCTATCCAATAGGTTTTGTGACACACACACTGTCCAATGGGGATTGTGACACACTCGAGCTGTCCAATGGTGTTTGTGGCACACACGCTGTCCAATGGGGTTTGTGACACAGAGGCTGTCCAATGGGGATTGTGACATATACACTGTCCAATAGGGTTTGTGACACACACACACTATCCAATGGGGTTTGTGAGACACACACTTTCCAATGGGGTTTGTGACACATACGCTCTGTCCAATGGGGTTTGGACACACACGCTGTCCAATGGGTTTCGTGACACACACTCTGTCCCATGGGATTTGTGACACACACACTGTCCATGGGTGTTTGTGACACACACGTTGTCCAGTGGGTTTTGTGACACACACACTCTGTCCAATGAGCTAGTGACACACACGCTATCCAATGGGGTTTGTGACACACACACTTTCAAATGGGGTTTGTAACACGCCCACTTTCTAATGGGATTTGTGACACACACACGCTATCCAGTGGGGTTTGTGACACGCATACTGTTTAATGGGTTTTGTGAAACACACACGCTATCCAATGGGGTTTGTGACACACACACTTTCCAATGGGGTTTGTGACACACACTCTGTCCCATTGGGTTTGTGACACACACGCTGACAAATTGGTTTTGTTACACATACACTGTCCAATGGTGTTTGTGACACGTATGTTATCCAATGGGGTTTGTGACACGCATACGGTTTAATGGGTTTTTTGAAACACACACGCTATCCAATGGGATTTATGACACACACGCTGTTCAATGGGGTTCGTGACACACACTCTGTCCCATGGGGTTTGTGACACACACAATGTCCAAAGGGGTTTGTGACACACACGATGTCCAACGGGTTTGTGACACGCATACCGTCCATGGGTGTTTGTGACACACACACTGTCCAGTGGGGTTTCTGACACACACACAGTCGAAAAGGGTTTGTGACGCACACGATGTCCAATGGGGTTTGTGACATGCACACTGTCCATTGGTGTTTGTGACACACACGCTGTCCAGTGTGGCTTGTGACACACACACTGTCCAATGGGGTTTGTGACACACACAGTGTCCACGGGGGTTTGTGACACACACAATCTATCCAATGGGGTTTGTGACACGCACACCATCTAATGGGGTTTGTGACACACACACGCTATCCAATGGGGTTTGTGACACACACACTTTCCAAAGGGGTTTGTGACACACACACTTTCTAATGGGGTTTGTGACACACACGCGCTATCCAATTGGGTTTGTGACACACACACTGTCCAACAGGGTTTGTGACGCACACACGTTATCCAAAGGGGTTTGTGACACACACACTGTCCAAAGGGGTTTGTGACACGCACACTTTCTAATGGGGTATTGTGACACACACGCGCTATCCAATTGGTTTTGTGACACACAAACTATCCAATGGGGTTTGTGACACTCACACGCTGTCCAATGGTGCTTGTGACACACGCTGTCCAATGGTGTTTGTGATACACACATTGTCCAATGGGGATTGTGACACACACACACTGTTCAAAGAGGTTTGTGAAACACAGACGGTCCAAAGGGCTGTGTGACACAAACGCTATCCAATGGGGTTTGTGACACTCACACTGTCCATGGTTGTTTGGAACTCACACGCTATCCAGTGGGTTTTGTGACACACACGCTGTCCAAAGGGGTTTTGATACACACTCTTTCCACTGGGGAGTGTGACACAAATGCTGTCCAATGGGATTTGTGACACACACACTGTCCAAAAGGGTTTGTGACACACAGACTGTCCACTAGGGTTTGTGACACACACACGCTATCCAATGGGGTTTGTGACACATACACTGTCCAATGGGGATTGTGACACACACACGCTGTCCAGTGGGGTTTATGACACACAATCTGTCCAATGGGTCTTGTGACACACACGCTGTTCAATGGGCGTGACACACATACTGTTCAATGGGATTTGTGACACACACACTGTCCAATAGGGTTTGTGACACACACGCTATCCAATGGGGTTTGTGACACACACACTTTCTAATGGGGTTTGTGACACACACGCTATCCAATGGGGTTTGTGACACACACACTTTCTAATGGGGTTTGTGACACACACACTATCCAATGGGGTTTGTGACACTCACACTCTGTCCAGTGGTGCTTGTTATACACACACTGTCCAATGGGGATCGTGACACACACTCTGTCCCATGGGGTTTGTGACACACACACTGTCCAATGGGGATTATGAAACACACACGCTGTCCAATGGGATTTGTGACACACACACTGTCCATGGGTGTTTGTGACACACACGCTGTCCAATGGGCTTTGTGACACACGCACTCTGTCCAATGGGTCTTGTGAAAAACAATCTGTCCAATGGGGATTGTGACACACACATGCTGTCCAATGGGGTTCATGACACACACGCTGTCCAATGGGGTTTGTGACACAAACTCTGTCCAATGTGGTTTGTGACACAACACTGTCCAATGGGTATTGTGACACACATGCTGTCCAGTGGAGTTTGTGACATACACACCGTCCAATGGGGACTGCGACACACACGCTGTCCAATGGGCTTTGTGACAACCACACTCTGTCCAATGTGTCTTGTGAAAAACACGCTGTTCAATGTGGTTTGTGACACACACGCTGTCCAATGGGTATTGTGACACACATGCTGTCCAGTGGAGTTTGTGACATACACACTGTCCAATGGGTATTGTGACACACATGCTGTCCAGTGGAGTTTGTGACACACACGCTGTCCAATGGGGTTTGTGAAAACAAACGCTGTCCAGTGGGTTTTGTGACACACACAATGTCCAATAGGGTTTGTGACACACACACGCAATCCAATGGGGTTTATGACACACACGCTGTCCAATGGGGTTTGAGACACACACACGCTATCCAATGGGATTTGTGACACACACACTGTCTAAAGGGGTTTGAGACACACACGATGTCCAACGGGGTTTCTGACATGCACACTTTCCATGGGTGTTTGTGACACACACGCTGTCCAGTGGAGTTTGTGACACACACACTGCACAATGGGGTTTGTGACACACACAGTGTCCACGGTGGTTGGTGACACAAACTCTGTCCAATGGGGTTTGTGATACACACGCTGCAAGTGGGGTTTGTGACACACACGCTGTCCAAAGGTCTTTGTGACACACACACTCTGTCCAATGGGTCTGGTGAAAAACAATCTGTCCAATGGGGTTTGTGAACACACACGCTGTCCAGTGGGTTTCGTGACACACGCACTCTGTCCAATAGGCTTGTGACACACACGCTGTCCAAAGGTGTTTGTGACACACACACTGTCCAATGGGAATTGTGACACACACACTGTCCAGTGGGTTTTGTCACACACACACCGTCCGACGCGGTTTTGACACACACGCTGTCCACTGTGGATTGCGACACACACACTGTCCAGGGGGGTTTGTGACACACACACTGTCCAATGGCGTTTGTGACACACACAGTGTCCACGACGGTTTGTGACACACGCAATGTCCAAAAGGTTTTGTGACACACACGGTGTACAATGGGGTTTGTGACACACACAGTGTCCACGGGGGTTTGTGACACACACGCTGTACAATGGGTTTTGTGACACACACACTGTCCAATGAGTATTGTTACACACACACGCTGTCCAATGGTGATTGTGACACACATGCTGTCCAGTGGGCTTTGTGACACACACACTCTGTACAATGGGTCTTGTGAAAACCACGCTGTCCAATGGGTTTTGTGAACACACACGCTGTCCAGTGCGTTTTGTGACAACCATACTATCCAATAGGGTTTCTGACACACACACGCTATACAATGGGGTTTGTGACACATACACTTTCCAATGGAGTTTGTGGCACACACACTGTGTCCAATGGTGCTAGTGACACACACGCTGTCCAATGGGGTTCGTGACACTCATGCTGTCCAATGGTGTTTGTGACACACACACTGTCCAATGGGGATTGTGACACAGACACGCTGTTCAATGCGGTGTGAGACACACTGTCCATGGGTGTTTGTGACACACACGCTGTCCAGTGGGTTTTGTCAAACACACACAGTCCAATGGGGTTTTGACACACACACTGTCCACTGGGGATTGTGACACACACACTGTCCAGGGGGGTTTTTGACACACACACTGTCCAATGGCGTTCGTGACACACACAGTGTCCACGGGGGTTTGTCACACACACGCTATCCAATGGGCTTTGTGACACACAGACACATTGTCCAATGGGGATTGTGACACACACATGCTGTCCAACAGTGTTTGTGACACACACGCTGTCCAATGGGGTTCGTGACACACACTCTGTCCCATGGGGTTTCTGACACACACACTATCCAAAGGGGATTGTGACACTCACACGCTGTCCAAAGGGGTTTGTAACACACACACTGTCCAAAGGGGTTTGTGACACAGACGATGTCCAGCGGGGTTTGTGACACGCACACAGTCCATGGCTGTTTCTGACACACACGGTGTCCAATGGAATTTGTGACACACACACTTTCCAATGGGGTTTGTGACACACACACTCTGTCCAATGGCGCTTGTGACACACACGCTGTCCAATTTGGTTCGTGGCACACACTCTGTCCCGTTGGGTTTGTGACACACATGCAATCCAATGGGGTTTGTGACACACACACTGTCCAAAGGGGTTTGTGACACACAGGATGTCCAATGGTGTTTGTGACACGCACACTGTCCATGGGTGTTTATGACACACACGGTGCCCAGTTGGGTTTGTGACACACACACTGTGCAAAAGGGTTTGTGACAAACACGATGTCCAATGGGGTTTTGACACGCACACTCTCCATGACTGTTTGTGACACACACGCTGTCCAGTGGGGTTTGTGACACACACACTGTCCAATGGCGTTCGTGACACACACATTGTCCAATGGGTATTGTTAAACACAAACTCTCTCCAATATGGTTTGTGACACACAAACTGTCCAGTGGGGTTTGTGATACACTCACTGTCCAATGGGTATTGTTAAACACAAACTCTGTCCAATGGGGTTTGTGACACACACACTGTCCAATGGGGTTTGTGGCAAACACTCTTTCTAATGGGGTTTGTGAAACACACGCTATCCCATGGGTTTTGTGACACACACACTGTCCAATGGGGATTGTGAAACACACGCGCTGTCCAATGGTGTTTGTGACACTCGCACTTTCCAATGGGGTTTGTGACACACACTTTCCAAAGGGGTTTGTGACACACACGCTGTCCAATGGGGTTTGTGACACACATGCTGTCCAATGGGGATTGTGACACACACGCTGTCCAGTGGCGTTTTTGACACATACACTCTGTTCAAAGGGTCTTGAAACACACTCTCTGTCCAATGGGGTTTGTGACACACATACTCTTTCCAATAGGTCTTGTGACACACACGCTGTCCAATGGGGATTGTGACACACATACTCTTTCCAATAGGTCTTGTGACACACACACTGTCCAATGGGGTTCGTGACACACACGCTGTCCAGTGGGGTTTGTGACACACATACTGTCCAATAGGGTTTGTGACATCACACACGCTATCCAATGGGGTTTGTGGCACACACTCTTTGTATTGGGTTTTGTGAAACACACGCTATCCAATGGGTTTTGTGACACACACATTGTCCAATGGGGATTGTGACACACACACGCTGTCCAATGGTGTTTGTGACACACACACTTTCCAATGGGGTTTGTGAAAATAACACTTTCTAAAGGGGTTTGTGACACACACATGCTATCCAGTGGGGTTTGTGACACACACGCTGACAAATTGGGTTTGTTACACACACACTCTCCAATGGTGTTTGTGACACGCATGCTGTCCAATGGGTTTTGTGACACACACACTGACCAGGAGGGTTGGTGACACACACACGCTATCCAGTGGGATTTGTGACACATGCACTTTCCAATGGGCTTTGTGACACACACATTCTGTCCAATGGCGCTTGTGAAACACATGCTGTCCAGTGGGGTTTGTGACACACACACTGTCCAAAAGGGTTTGTGACACACAGGATGTCCAATGGGGTTTCTGACACGCACAATGTCCATGGGTGTTTGTGACACACAAACTGTCCAATGGGGTTTGTGACACACCCAGTGTCCACCGGGGTTTTTGACACACTCACTGTCCAATGGGGTTTGTGACACACACACTGTCCAATGGGGATTATGACACACACGCTATCCAATAGGGTTTGTGACACACACGCTATCCAAAGGGGTTTCTGACACATACACTTTGAAATGGGCTTGTGACACACGCGCTGTCCAATGGTGTTTGTGAAACACACACTGTAGAATGGGGAATGTGCCACACACACGCTGTCCAATGGATTTTGTGACACACACACTGTCCAAAGGGGATTGGGACACACACACGCTGACCAACGGGGTTTGTGACACACACACTGTCCAAAGGGGTTTGTGACACACACTCTGTCCAATGGGGTTTGTAACACACAGGCTGTACAAAGGCGTTTGTGACACACAAACACTGTACAATGGGGATTATGACACACACACGCTGTCCAATGCGGTTTATGACACACAGGCTGTCCAAAGGGGTTTGTGACACACAAACACTGTACAATGGGGATTATGACACACACACGCTGTCCAATGGGGTTTATGAAACACATGCTGTCCAATGGTGTTTGTCACACCAACACTGTACAATGGGGATTGTGACACACACGCTGTCCAGTGGGTTTTGTGACACACACGCTGTCCAATAGGGTTTTTGACACGCGCACTCTCCAATGGGTTTTGTGACACATACAGTGTCTACGGGGGTTTCTGACACAGACGTTGTCCAATGGTTTTTGTGACACACACACTGTCCAATGGGGATTGTTAAACACTCACGCTGTCCAATGGTGTTTGTGACACACACGCTGTCCAATGGGGCTTGTGACACACACGCTGTCCAACGGGATTTGTGACACACACGCTGTCCAGTGTGTTTTGCGACACACACGCTGTCCAATAGGGTTTGTGACACACACACGCTATCCAATGGGGTTTTTGACACACACGATGTCCAATGGGGTTTTTAACACTCTGTCCATTTTTGCTTGTGACACCCACGCTGTCCGATGGGGTTCGTGACACACACACTGTCCAAAGCGGTTTGTGACACTCACGCTGTCCAATGGGTTTCGTGACACACACACTTTCCAAAGGGATTTCTGAAACACGCTGTCCAATGGGGTTTGTGACACACACACTGTTCAGTGGGGTTTCTGACACACACGCTGTCCAATGGGTCTTGTGACACACACTCTGTCCAATGGGGTTCGTTGCACACACACTGTCCCATAGGGTTTGTGACACACACATGCTATCCAAAGGGGTTTGTGACACATACGCTTTCCAATGGGGTTTGTGACACACACACTGTCCAATGGTGTTTGTGAAAAAAACACGCTGTCCAATGGGGATTGTGAGACACACGCTGTCCAATGGGGATTGTGACCTACACACTGTCCAATAGGTTTTGTGACACACACACGCTATCCAATGGGGTTTGTGACACATACACTTTCCAATGGGGTTTGTGACACACACACATTTTCATAGGGTTCTTTTGACACACACGCTGTCCAATGGGGTTTTGACAGACACGCTGTCCACTGGGGATTGTGACACACACACTGTCCACGGGGGTTTGTGACACACACACTGTCCAGTGGCGTTCGTGACAAACAGTATCCACAGGGTTTTGTGACACACACGCTTTCCAATAGGGTTTGTGACACACACACTGACCAGGAGGTTTTGTGACATACACACGATATCAAATGGGGTTTGTGACACATACACTTTCCAATGGGATTTGTGATACATACACTGTCTAATGGGGTTGTGACACATGCGCTGTCCAATGATGTTTGTGACACACGAGCTGTCAAATGGGGATTGTGACACACACGCTGTCCAATGGGGTTTGTGATACACACACTCTGTACAATGGGTCTTGTGATGCACACTCTTTACAATGGGATTTGTGAACACACACGCTGTCCAGTGGGTTTTGTGACACACACACTGTCCAATAGGGTTTGTGACACACACACTCTATCCAATGGGTTTTGTGACACATACACTTTCCAATGGGGTTTGTGACACACACACTCTGTACAATGGTGCTTGTGACACACACACTCTGTCCAATGGTGCTTGTGACACATACGCTTTCCAATGGGGTTCATGACACGCACGCTGTCCAATGGGGATTGTGACACACACACTCTGTACAATGGGCTTGTGACACACACGCTGTCCAATGGGGTTTGTGACACAGATGCTGTCCAATGGGGATTGTGACACACACACGCTATCCAATAGGTTTTATGACACACACACTGTCCAATGTGGTTTGTGACACACACGCTGTCCAGTGGGTTTTGTGACACACACACTGTCCAATGGTGTTTGTGACACACACGCTGTCCAATAGGGTTTCTGACACAAACTCTGTCCAAAGGGGTTTTTGACACACACGCTGTCCAATGGGGATTGTGACACACATGCTGTCCAATGGGGTTTGTGACACATACACTCTTTCCAATATTGCTAATGACACACACGCTCTCAAATGTGTTTTGTGACACACACGCTGTCCAGTGGGTTTTGTGACACACACACTGTCCAATGGGGTTTGTGACACACACACGCTATCCAATAGGTTTTATGACACACACACTGTCCAATGGGGTTTGAGACACACACACTGACCAGGAGGGTTTGTGACACAAACACACTGTCCAATGGGGTTTTTGACACACTTGCTGTCCAGTGGGTTTTGTGACACACACACTCTGTCCAATGGGCTTGTGACACACACGCTGTCCAATAGTGTTTGTGACAAACACTCTGTCCCATGGGGTTTGTCACACACACACTGTCCAATGGGGATTGTGACACACACGATGTCCGATGGGATTAGTGACACGCACACTGTACATGGGTGTTTATGACACACACGCTGTCAAATGTGTTTTGTGACACACACGCTGTCCAGTGGGTTTTGTGACACACACACTGTCCAATGGTGTTTGTGACACACACGCTGTCCAATAGGGTTTCTGACACAAACTCTGTCCAAAGGGGTTTTTGACACACACGCTGTCCAATGGGGATTGTGACACACATGCTGTCCAATGGGGTTTGTGACACATACACTCTTTCCAATATTGCTAATGACACACACGCTGTCAAATGCTTTTTGTGACACACACGCTGTCCAATGGGGTTTGTGACACAGACACTGTCCAATGGGTATTGTTACACAGACACGCTGTCTAATGATGTTTGTGACACAAACGCTGTCCAATGGCGCTTGTGACACACACAATTTCCAAAGGGGTTTGTGACACATACACTTTCCAATGGGGTTTGTGACACACACACGCTGTCCAATATTGCTTGTGAGACACATGCTGTCCAATGGGGTTTGTGACACACACTCTGTCCAATGGGGTTTCTGACACACACAGTGTCCAAAGGGGTTTGTGACACACACGCTGTCCAATGGGTCTTGGTACACACACTCTGTCCAATGGGGATCGTGAACACACGCTGTCCAATGGGGTTTGTGACACAGACGCTGTCCAATGGGGTTTGTGACACACACGCGGTCCAATGGGGATTGTGACACACACGCTATCCAATGGGGTTTGTGAAACACACACTGTCCAATGGGTATTGTTACACACTCATGGTGTCCAATGGGTTTTGTGACACAGACGCTGTCCAATGGGGATTGTGACCTACACACTGTCCAATAGGATTTGTGACACACACACGATATCCAATGGGGTTTGTGATGCACACACTTTCCAATATGGTTTGTGACACACACACGCTGCCCCATGGGGTTTGTGACACACACACGCTGTCCAATGCGGTTTGTGACACATACACTGACCAGGAGGTTTTGTGACACACACACGCTGTCCATTGGGGTTTTTGACACACACACTGTCCACTGGGGATTGTGACACACACACTGTCCAGGGGGGTTTGTGACACACACACTGTCCATTGGCATTCGTGACACACACAGTGTCCACGGGGGTTTATTACACACACGCTGTCCAATGGGGTTTGTGACACACACACTGTCCAATGGGTATTGTTACACACACACGCTGTCCAATGGGGTTTGTGAAACACACGCTGTCCAATGGGGTTTGTGACGCACACGCTGTCCAATGGGGTTGTGACACACACACTCTGTCCAGTAGGTCTTCTGACACACACTCTATCCAATGTGATGGTTGCACGCACGCTGTACATTGGGGTATGTGACACACACACTGTCCAATAGGGTTTGTTACACACATAGGCTGTCCAATGGTGTTTGTGACACACACACTGTCCCTTGGGTTTTGGGACACACACACTCTGTCCAATGGGTTTGTGACACACACGCTGTCTAATGGGGTTTGTGACACACACTCTATCCAATGGGGTTTGTGACACACACACTGTCAAAAGGAGATTGTGACACACACACGCTGTCCAATGGGGTTTGTGACACACACACTTTCCAATGTTTATTGTGACACACACAGTCTGTCCAATGGGGCTTGTGACACACACGCTGTCCAATGGGGTTCGTGAAACACACGCGGTCCAGAGAGTTTTGTGACACACACACTCTGTCCAATGGGCTTGTGACACACACACTGTCCAATGGGGATTGTGACACACACACGCTGTCCAATGGTGTTTGTGACAAAGACACTGTCGAAAGGGGTTTGTGACACACACGCTGTCCAATTGGGTTTGTGACACTCACACTCTCCATGGATGTTTGTGACACACACTCTGACCAGTGGGTTTTGTGACACACACACTGTCCAATGGGGTATTGACACACACACTGTACACTGGTGATTGTGACACACACGCTGTAAAATGGGGATTGTGACCAACACGCTGTACAATGGGGTTTGTGACACACACACTCTGCCCAAAGGGCTTGTGACAAACACGCTGTACAATGGGGTTAGTGACACAAACTCTCTCCAAACGGGTTTCTGACACACACACTGTCCAATGGGCATTGTGACACACACGCTCTCCACTTGGGATTGTGACACACACACTGACCAGGAGGTTTGTGACACACACACACTGTCCAACGGGGTTTGTGACACACACACTGTCCAATGGTGTTTGTGACACACACGCTGTCCAAAGGGGTTTGTGAAACAAACTCTGTCCAATGGGGTTTCTGACACACACACTGTCAAAAGGGTATTGTGAAGCACACACGCTGTCCAAAGAGGTTTGTTACACGCACGCTGTCCAATGGGGTTTGTGACACACACGCTCTCCAGTGGGTTTTGTGACTACACACACTCTCCAATAGGCTTTGTGACACACACACGCTATCCAATGGGGTTTGTGACACATACACTTTCCAAAGGGGTTTCTGACACACACACTCTGTCCAATGGTGCATGTGACACACACACTGTCCAATGGGGTTAGTGACACACATGCTGTCGAGTGGGTTTTGTGACACACGCACTCTGTCCAATAGGCTTGTGACACACACGCTGTACAATGGTGTTTGTGACACACACACTGTCCAATAGGGATTGTGACACACACACGCTGTCCAATGTTGTTTGTGAAACACAGGCTTTCCAGTGGGTTTTGTTACACACACACTGTCCAATAGTGTTTTTGACACACACACGCTATCCAATGAGGTTTGTGACACATATACTTTCCAATGGTGTTTATGACACACACGCGGCCCAATGGGGTTTGTCACACAAACTCTGTCCAATGGTGCTTGCGACAAACACGCTGTAAAATGGGATTCGTGACACACACGCTGTGCAGTGGGTTTTGTGACGCACATACTCTGTCCAATGGTCTTGTGACACACTTGCTGTCCAATGGGTATTGTGACACACACACTGTCCAATGGGGATTGTGACACACACACGCTGTCCAATGGGGTTTGTGACACACAAACTGACCAGGAGATTTTGTGACACACACACGCTGTCCTATGGATTTTGTGAAACAAACTCTCTCCAATGGGGTTTATCACACACACTCTGTCCAATGGGGTTTGTGACAGACACACTGTACAATGGGGTTTGTGACACACACACTCTGTCCAAAGGGCTTGTGACAAACACGCTGTACAATGCGGTTTGTGACACACACACTCTGCCCAATGGGGTTTGTGACACACACACTGTCCAATGGGGTTTGTGACACACACACTCTGTCCAATGGTGCTTGTGTCACACCTGCTGACCAATGGGGTTTGGGACACACACACTGTCCAATGGGGTTTTTCACACACACGCTGTCCAATGGGGTTTGTCAAACAAAGTCTGTCCAATGGGGTTTGTGACACACACACTGTCCTATCGGGTTTGTGACAACACTTTGACCAATGGCTATTGTGACACACAAGTGTCCAATGGGGTTTGTGACACATACACTCTGTCAAATGTGGCTTTTGATATACACGCTGTCCAATACGATTTGTGACACACACGCTGTCCAATGGGGTTTGTGACACACACACTGTCCAGTGGGTTTTGTGACACACACACTGTCCAATAGTGTTTGTGACACACACACGCTATCCAATGGGGTTTGTGACACATGCACTTTCCAAGGGGTTTGTGACACACACACTCTGTCCAATGGTGCTTGTGACACACACGCTGTCCAGTGGGTTTTGTGACACACGCACTCTGTCCGATGGGTGCTCTTACAAACACACACGCTGTCCAGTGGGGTTTGTGACACACACGCTGTCCAATAGGGTTTGTGACACACACGCAGTCCAATAGTGTTTGTGACACACACACTGTCGAATGGGGATTGTGACACACACACGCTGTCCAATGGGTTTTGTGACACACACACTGTCCAAAGGGGTTTGTGACACACACGCTATCTAATGGGGTTTGTGACACTCACAGTGTCCATGGGTGTTTGTGGCACACACGCTGTCCAGTGGGTTTTGTCACACACACACTGCCCAAAGTGGTTTTGACACACACGCTGTCCACTGGGGATTCTGACACACACACTGTCCAGGGGGGTTTGTGACACACACACTGTCCAATGGCGTTCGTGACACGCACAGTGTCCACGGGGGCTTGTGACACACACGCTGTCCAATGGTGTTTCTGACACACACACTGTATAATGGGTATTGTTAAACACTAACACTGTCCAGAGGGGTTTGTGACACACACACTGTCCAATGGGGTTTGTGACACACACGCTATCCAATGGGTTTTGTGACACACACACTGTCCAATGGGCTTTGTGACACACACACGCTATCAAATGGGGTTTGGAACACGCACGCTATCCAATGGGGTTTGTGACACACAGACGCTATCCAATGGCGTTTATGACACACACTTTCAAATGGTGTTTGTGACACACATACGCTATCCAATGGGTTTTGTGACACATTCACTGTCCAATGTGGACTGTGACACACACGCTGTCCAATGGGGTTTGTGAAAAAGACGCTGTCCAATGGTGATTGTGACATACATACTGTCCAAATGGGCTTGTGACACACACATGTTATCCAATGGGGTTTGTGACACACATACTTTCTAATGGGGTTTTTGACACACACGCGATCCAATGGGGTTTGAGAAACACACTTTCCAATGTGGTTTGTGACACACACACACTGTCCCATGGGGTTTGTGACACACAGGCTGACAAATTGGGTTTGTTTCACACACACTGTCCAATGCTGTTTGAGACTCGCATGTTGTCCAATGGGTTTTCTGTCACAAACACTGACCAGGAGGCTTTGTGACACACACACGCTATCCAATGGGGTTTGTGGCACATACACTTTCGAATGGGGTTTGTGAAAAACACACACTGTCCAAGGGTGTTTGTGACACACACACTGTCCAGTGGAGTTTGTGACACACACAGTGTCCACGGGGGTTTGTGACACACACAGTGTCCACGGGGGTTGGTGACACAAACTCTGTCCAATGGGGTTTGTGACACACACGCTGTCCATTGGCTTTGTGACACACGCACTCTTTCCAATGGCTCTTGTGAAAAACACGCTGTCCAATGGGGTTTGTGAACACACACGGTGTCCGGTGTGTTTTGTGACACAAACACTGTCCAAAAGGGTTTGTGATACACACACGCTATTAAATGGGGTTTGCGACACATACATTTTCCAATGGGGATAGTGACAAACACACGCTGTCCCATGGAGTTTGTGACACACACTCTGTCCAGGGCGTTTTGTGACACACACGCTGTCCAGTGGGTTTTGTGAGACACACACTGTCCAATGGGGATTGTGACAGAGACACGCTGTCCAATGGTGTTTGTGACACACACGCTGTCCAATGGGGTTTGTGACACAGACGCTGTCCAAAGGGGATTGTGACCTACACACTGTCCAATAGGTTTTCAGACACACACACGCCGTCCAATGCGGTTTGTGACACACACACTGTCCAATGTGTATTGTTACACACACACGCTCTCCAATGGTGTTTGTGACACACACGTTGTCCAATGGGGTTTGAGACACACACACTGTCCAAAGGGGTTTGTGACACACACGATGTCCAATGGGTATTGTTACACACACACGCTGTCCAATGGTGTCTGTGACACGCTGTGAAATGGGGATTGTGACAAACACGCTGTCCAATGGGGTTTGTGAAACATACACTTTCCAATGGGGTTCGTGACACACACGTTTTCCAATGGGTTTTGTGACACACACACTCTCCAATGGGGATTGTGACACACACAAGCTGTCCAATGGTGTTTGTGACACACACGCTGTCCAGTGGGGTTTGTGACACAGACGCTGTCCAATGGGGATTGTGACACTCACGATGTCCAATAGGGTTTGTTGCACACACACGCTATCAAATGTGGTTTGTGACACGCACACTTTATAATGGGGTTTGTGACACACACGCGCTATCCAATGGGGTTTGTGACACACACTTTCCAATGGGGTTTGTGACACACACACGTTGTCCAATGGGGTTTGTGACACACACAGTGTCCAAAGAGGTTTGTGACACACATGATGTCCAATGGCGATTGTGACACACGCACTGTCCAATGGGTATTTTACAAACACATGCTGTCCAATGGTGTTTGTGACACACATACTGTCCAATGGGTATTGTTACAAACACATGCTGTCCAATGGTGTTTGTGACACACACACTGTCCAATGGGGTTTGTGACACACACTTTCCAATGAGGTTTGTGACACACACACGTTGTCCCATGGGGTATGTGACACACACACTGTGCAATGGGGTTTGTGACACAGACGCTGTCCAGTGGGGATTGTGACAAACACGCTGTCCAATGGGGTTTGTGACACACACACGGTGTCCCGTGGGTTTTGTGACACACACACTGTCCAGTGGATTTTGTGACACACACACTGTCCAATAGGGTTTGTGCAACACACACGCTATCCAATGGGGTTCGTGACACACACGCTGTCCAGTGGGTTTTGTGACAAACACAGTGTCCACGGGGGTTTGTGACACAGAAGCTGTCCAATGGGGTTTGTGATACACGCAGTGTCCAATGGGTATTGTTACACACACACGCTGTCCAATGGTGTTTGTGACACACACGCTGTCCAATGGGGATTGTGACACACACGCTATCCAATGGGCTTTGTGACACACACACTTTGTTTAACGGGTCTTGTGAAAAACACGCTGACCAATGGGGTTTGTGACATACACACAGTCCAAAGGGGTTTGTGACACACACGCTGTCCAATGGGGTTTGTGACACACGAACACTGTCCAATGGGGATTTTGACACACACACGCTGTCCAATGGGGTTTATGACTACAAACGCTGTCCAATGGGGTTTGTGACACACACACTGTCCAATGGGGTTTGTGACACGCACGCTGTCCAATGGGTTTTGTGACACACACACTGTCCAATTGGGTTTTGACACACACGCTGTCCACTGGGGATTGTAACACAAATACTGTCCAGGGGGGTTTGTGACACACACACTGTCCAATGGCATTCGTGACACACTCAGTGTCCACGGGGGTTTGTGACACGCACTCTGTACAATGGGGTTTTGTGACACACACACGCTGTCCAGTTGTGTTTGTGACACAAACGCTGTCCAATGGGGTTTGTGACACACGAACACTGTCCAATGGGGTTTGTGACACACACACGCTATCCAATGGGGTTTGTGACACACATACTTTCTAAAGGGGTTTTTGACACACACATGCTATACAATTGGGTTTGTGAAACACACATTTCAAAGGCGTTTGTGACACACACATGCTGTCCCATGGGGTTTGTGACACACACGCTGTCCAATGGGGATTGTGATACACACGCTCTCCAATGGGGTTTGTTACACATACACTCTGTCCAATGGGGTTTGTGACACACACACTGTCGAATGGGGTTTGTGACACACACGCTGTCCAATGGGGTTTGTGACACACATACTTTCTAATTGGGTTTTTGACAAACACACGCTATCCAATCGGGTTTGTGACACACATGCTGTCCAGTGGAGTTTGTGACACACACAAGCTATCCAATGTGGTTTGTGACCCACACGCTGTCCAATGGGGATTGTGACACACACGCTGTGCAATGTGTTTTGTGACAAAAACACTCTGTCCTATAGGTCATGTGACACACAAGCTGTCCAATGGGGTTCGTGACACACACGCTCTCCAGTGGGGTTTGTGACACACACATTGTCCAATAGGGTTTGTGACATCACACACGCTATCCAATGGTGTTTGAGACACACAGTCTTTCTAATGGGGTTTGTGACACACACACTATCCAATGGGTTTTGTGACATACACACAGTCCAATGGGGATTGTGACACACACACGCTGTCCAATGGTGTTTGTGACACATACACTCTATCCAATGGGGTTTGTGACACGCACACTTTATAATGGGGTTTGTGGCACACACACGGTATCCAATGTGGTTTATGACACACACGCTGTCCAATAGGGTTTCTGACACACACTATGTCCAATGGGGTTTGTGACACACACACTGTCCAATGGGGTTTGTGACACGCACACTTTATAATGGGGTTTGTGGCACGCACACGGTATCCAATGGGGTTTATGACACACATGCTGTCCAATACGGTTTGTGACATACATACATTATCCAACGGGGTTTGTGACACACACACTTTCTAATGGGATTCGTGACACACACGCTATCCAATGGGTTTTGTGACAGATACACTGTCAAATGGGGACTGTGACACACACACGCTGTCCAATGGTGTTTGTGACACACACACTGTCCAATATGGTTTGTGACACACACGCTGTCCAATAAGGTTTGTGACACATACACTCTGTCCAATAGGTCTTGTGACACATACACTCTGTCCAATGGGGTTTGTGACACACACACTGTCCAATGGGATTTGTGACACACACGCTGTCCAATGGGGTTAGTGACACGCACACTTTATAATGAGGTTTGTGACACACACACGGTATCCAATGTGGTTTATGACACACACGCTGTCCAATAGGGTTTGTGACACACACTATGTCCAATGGGGTTTGTGACACACACACTGTCCAATGGGGTTTGTGACACGCACACTTTATAATGGGGTTTGTGGCACACACACGGTATCCAATGGGGTTTATGACACACATGCTGTCCAATAGGGTTTGTGACATACATACATTATCCAATGGGGTTTGTGACACACACACTTTCTAATGGGATTCGTGACACACACGCTATCCAATGGGTTTTGTGACAGATACAATGTCAAGTGGGGATTGTGACACACACACGCTGTCCAATGGTGTTTGTGACACACACACTGTCCTATGGGGTTTGTGACACACACGCTGTCCAATAAGGTTTGTGACACATACACTCTGTCCAATAGGTCTTGTGACACATACACTCTGTCCAATGGGGTTTGTGACACACACACTCTGTCCGATGGGGTTTGTGACCCACACGGTGTCCAATGGGTATTGTGACACACACGCTGTCCAACGGTGTTTGTGACACACACACACTCTGTCAATTAGGTCCTGTGAAACACAAGCTGACCAATGGGGTTCGTGACACACACGCTTTCCAGTGGGGTTTGTGACACACCCACTGTCCAGTAGGGTTTGTGACATCACACACACTATCCATTGGTGTTTGTGACACACACTCTTTCTAATGGGTTTTGTGAAACACACGCTATCCAATGGGTTTTGTGACACACACACTGTCCAATGGGTATTGTGACACACACACGCTGTCCAATGGTGTTTGTGACACACACACTTTCCAATGGGGTTTGTGACACGCGTACATTCTAATGGGGTTTGTGACACACACACGCTGTCCAATGAGGTTTGTGACACGCACACTTTCTAATGGGGTTTGTGACACAGACGCTGTACAATGGGGATTGTGACATACACACTGTCCAATAGGGTATATGACACACACATGCTATCCAATGGGCTTTGTGACACACATCCTTTCTAATTGGGTTTTTGACAAACACACGCTATCCAATGGGGTTTGTGAAACCCATACTTTCTAATGGGGTTTGTGACACACACACGCTGTCCAGTGGGGTTTATGACACACACACTGTCCAGTGGGGTTTCTGACACACACACTCTGTCCAATGGGGTTTGTGACCCACACAGTGTCCAATGGGGATTGTGACACACACGCTGTCCAATGTGTTTTGTGACACAAACACTGTGTCCTATAGGTCTTGTGACACACAAGCTGTCAAATGGAGTTCGTGACACACACGCTGTCCATTTGGGTTTGTGACACAAACATTGTCCAATAGGGTTTGTGACATCACACACGCTATCCAATGGTGTTTGAGACACACAGTCTTTCTAATGGGGTTTGTGACACACACGCTATCCAATGGATTTTGTGACACACACACAGTCCAAAGGGCTTTGTGACACAGACGCTGTCCAATGGGGTTTGTGACACACACAACGACCAGGGGGCTTGTGACACACACATGCTGTCCAAAGGGGTTTGTGACACACACGCTGTCCAATGGTGTTTGTAATACGCATGACGTCCAATGTATTTTGTAAACACACACTGACCAGGAGGGTTTGTGACACACACACGCTATACAAAGCGGTTTGTGACACACACTCTGTCCCATGGGGTCTGTGACACACACACTGTCCAAAGGGGATTGCGACACACACACGCTGTCCAATGACACAGACATTCTACAGTAGGGTTTGTGAAACACACACTCTCCAAAGGGTTTTGTGACACGCACAATGTACAGGGGGTTTTTTGACACACACACTGTCCTATTGGGTTGTCACACACACGGTGTCCGATGGGTTTTGTGACACGCACACTATGTCCAATGGGGCTTGTGGCACATACGCTGTCCAATGGGGTTCGTGACACACACGCTGTCCGTTGGGGTTTGTGACACACACACTGTCCAGTAGGGGTTGTGACACACACAGTGTCGAATGGGGATTATGACATACGCACTGTCCAATGGGGTTTTTGACAGACACTCTGCCCAATGGGGTTTGTAACACACACACTGTCCAATGAGAATTGGGACACACACACACTGTCCAATGGGGATTGTGACACACAAAAGGTCGAAAGGTGTTTTTGACACACACGCTGTCCATGAGGGATTGTAACATACACACGCTGTCCAATGGTGTTCGTAACACGATTGTTGTCCAATGGCTTTTATGACACACACAGTGTCTAATGGGGTTTGTGAAACACACTCTGTCCAATGGGGATTGTGACACAAACATGCTGTCCAATGGAGATTTTGAAACACACACTGTCCCATGGGATTTGTGACACACACGCTGTCCAATGGAGATTGCGACACACAAACGCTGTCCAGTGGTGTTTGTGACACGCATGCTGTCCAGTGGTGTTTGTGACACACATGGTGTCCAATGGGGACTGTGACACAGACATTGGACAGTGGGGTTTGTGAACACACGCGCTGTCCAATGGGGTTCGTGACACACATGCTCTCCAGTGGGGTTTGTGAAACACACACTTTCCAATGGGGTTTTGACTCACACACGCTTTCCAATGGTATTTGTGACACACACAGTCTCCAATGGTGATTTTGACACACACACGCTGTCCAATGGTGTTTGTGACACTCTCGCTGTCCAATGGGGTTTGTGACACACACACTCTCCAATGGGGTTTCTGACACACATGCTTTCCAATGGGGATTGTGACAGACACGCTGTCCACGGTTGTTTGAGACACACATGCTGTCGAACGGGGTTTGTGACACACACACTGTCCAGGGGCGTTTTTGACACACACGATGTCCAATTGGGTTTGTGACACACACACGCTGACCAATTGGGTTTGTGAAACACACGCTGTCCAATGGGGATTGTGACACACACACTGTCCAGGGGGGTTTGTGACACACACGCTGTCCAATGAGGATTGTGACACACATACTGTCCAGGGGGGTTTGTGACACACACGCTGTCCTGAGGTGTTTGTGACACATACACTGTCCAAAGTTTTTTTGACACACACATGCTGTCCAATAGTGTTTGTGACACACACACGCTGTGAAAAGGGCTTTGTGACACAAACACTGTCCAGGGGGGTTTGTGACACACACACTGTATAATGGGGTATGTCACACACACTCTGTCCAAATGTGATCGTGACACAAAAACTCTGTACACTGGGGTTTGTGAAACACACTATGTCCAATGTTGTTTGTGACACAAACGCTGTCCAATGGGTATTGCGACACACACACGCTATCCAATGGTGATTGTGACTCACGCGCTGTCCAGGGTGGGTTGTGACACACATGCTGCCTAATGGGGTTCGTGACACACACACTGTCCAGTAGAGTTTGTAACACACTATCCAATTTGGTGGTGACACACACACTTTCAAATGCGGTTTGTGACACACACATGCTATCCAACGGGGTTTGTGATACACATGCTGTTCAATGCGGTTTGTGACACAAACTCTGTCCAATGGGGTTTGTGACACACACACTGTCCAATGGTTTTTGTAACACACACACCCTGTCCTATGGGTACTGTGACACACACGCTGTCCAAAGGGGTTTGTGATACACACGCTGTCCAGTGGGTTTTGTGACACACACACTGTCCAATAGGGTTTGTGACACAGACACGCTATCCAATGGGGTTTGAGACACACACACGCTGTCCAATGGGGTTTGTGACACACATGCTGTCCAATGGGGATTGTGACACATACACTCTGTCCAATGGGGTCTGTGACACACACGCAGTACAGTGGGTTTTGTGACACATACACTTTGCAATGGGCTTTGTGACACACACGCTGACCAATTGGGTTTGTTACACACACACTGTCCAATGGTGTTTGCAACACGCCTGCTGTCAAATGGGTTTTGTGACACACACACTGACCAGGAGGGTTTGTGACACACACACGCTATCCAATGGGCTTTGTGACACATACACTTTCCAATGGGGTTTGTGACACGCACACTCTGTCCACTGGTGCTTGTGACACACACTCTGTCCATTGGGTTTTGTGACACACACACTGTCCAAGGGGGTTTGTGACACACACGGTGTCCAATGGGGTTGATGACACACAAACACTGTCCAATGGGGATTGTGAAACACAGACGCTGTCCAATGCGGTTTATGACACACACGCTGTCCAATAGGTTTTGTGACACACAAACACTGTACAATGGGGACTGTGACACACACACGCTGTCCAATGGGGTTTATGACACACACGCTGTCCAAAGGGGTTGATGACACACAAACACTGAACAATGGGGATTGTGACACACACACGTTGTCCAATGGTGTTTATGACACACTCGCTGTCCAATGGGGTTTCTGACACACACGCTGTCCAGTGGGTTTTGTGACACACACACTCTGTCCAATGGGCTTGTGACACACACGCTGTCCAATGGGGTTTGTGACACTCACACTGTCCATGGGTGTTTGTGACACACACGCTGTCCAGTGGGATTTGTGACACACACACTGTCCACTGGGGTTTTGACACACATGCTGTCCACTGGGGATTGTGACACACACACTGTCCAGTGGGTTTTCTGACACACACACTGTCCAATGGCGTTCGTGACACACACAGTGTCCACGGGGATTTGTGACACACACGTTGTCCAATGGGGTTTGTGACACACACACGCTGTCCAATGGTGTTTGTGACACACACACTGTCCAATGGTGTTTGTGACACAGACTCTGTCCAGTGGGCATTTGTGGCATGCACACTTTATAATGGGCTTTCTGACACAAACACGCTGTCCCATGGGTTTTGTGACACACACTCT
Organism: Columba guinea; assembly: GCA_032206185.1. Taxonomy (NCBI): domain Eukaryota; kingdom Metazoa; phylum Chordata; class Aves; order Columbiformes; family Columbidae; genus Columba; species Columba guinea. Next base: position 884,201 of record JAVLUU010000005.1, read on the forward strand.
GACCAATTAGGTTTGTTACAGACACACTGTCCAATGGGGTTTGTGACACACACGCTGTCCAATGGGGTTTGCAACACACACACTGACCAGGAGGGTTTGTGACACACACTCGCTGTCCAATGATGTTTGTGACACAGACTCTGTCAAATGGGGTTTGTGACACAAACACGCTATCCATTGGGTTTTGTGACACACACACTGTCCAATGGGATTTGTGATACACGCTGTCCAATGGGGTTTCTGACACTACACGCTGTCCTATAGGGTTTGTGACACAAAATCTGTCCAATGGGGTTTGTGACACACATATTTTCTAATGGGGTTTTTGACACGCACACTGTCCCAATGGGAGTGGGACACACATATGCTGTACAATGGGGTTTGTGACACACACGCTGTCCAATGGGTTTTGTGACACACAGACATGTACAATGGGGATTGTGACTCACACACGCTGTCCAATGGGGTTTATGACACACACGCTGTCCAACGGGGTTTGTGAGACACACACTATCCAAAAGGGTTTGTGACACACACGATGTCCAATGGGGTTTGTGACACGCACACTGACCAATGGGGTTTGTAACACACACAGTGTCTACGGGGGTTTGTGACACACAAGCTGTCCAATGCGGTTTGTGACACACACACTGTGCAAAGGGGATTGTGTCACACACACGCTGTCCAATGGGATTTGTGACACACACACTGCCCAAAGGGGTTTGTGAAACACACGCTGTCCAATGGGGTTTGTGGCACAAAAACACTGTCCAATGGGTATTGTGACACACACACGCTGTCCAATGGGGTTTATGAAACACACGCTGTCCAATGGTGTTTGTGACACACACACTCTGTCCAATGAGTATTGTGACACACACGCGCAATCCAATGATGTTTTTAACACACACGCTGTCCAATGGGGTTTGTGACACACACGCTGTCCAATGGGTATTATTACACACACACGCTGTCCAATGGGTGTTATTACATACACACGCTGTCCAATAGGGTTTGTGACACACACACGCTATCCAATGGGGTTTGTGACACACACACACTGTCCAATGGGGTTTGTGACACTCACGATGTCCAATGGGGTTTGTGACACACACACGCTGTCCAATGGGGTTTGTGACACGCATTCTGTCCAATGGTGTTTGTGACACACACACTGTCCAAAGGGGTTTGTGACACACATGATGTCCAATGGGGTTTGTGACACGCACACTGTCCATGGGTGTTTGTGACACACACGCTGTCCAGCGGGGTTTGTGAGACACACACTGTCCAAAAGGATTTGTGACACACAGGATGTCCAATGGGGTTTATGACACGCACACTTTCCATGGGTGTTTGTGACACACACACTGTCCAATGGGTTTCGTGACACACACACTGTCCAAAGAGGATTGTGTCACACACACTCTGTTAAATGGGGTTTGTGACACACACACTGTCCAAAGGGGTTTGTGACACACACGCTGTCCAATGGGGTTTGTGATACACAAACACTGTTCAATGGAGATTGTGACACACACACGCTGTACAATAGGGTTTATGACACACACGCTGTTCAATGGGGTTCGTGACACACACACTGTCCACAGGGGATTGTGTCACACACACTCTGTACAATGGGGATTGTGACACAGAAACGCTGTCCAATGGGGTTTGTGACACACACACAGTCCAAAGGGGTTTGTGAAACACACGATGTCCAGTGGGGTTTGTGACACACACACACTGTCCAAAGGGGTTTGTGACACACACGCACTCCAATTGGGTTCTTGACACACACGCTGTCCAGTGGGGTTTGTGAGACATACACTCTCCAAAAGGGTTTGTGACACACACTATATCCAATGGGGTTTGTGACATGCACACTGCCCATGGGTGTTTTTGACACACACGCCGTCCAGTGGGATTTGTGACACGCACACTGTCCAATGGGTTTTGTGAAACACACTGTCCAATGGGTATTCTGACATCACACACGCTGTCCAATGGGGTTTATGACACACACGCTGTCCAATACGTATTGTGACATCACACACGCTGTCCAATGGGGTTTGTGACACACAAACACTGTCCAATGGGGTTTGTGACACACACGCTGTCTAATGGGATTTGTGACACATACACTGTGTAATGGTGTTTGTGACACACACGCTGTCCAATAGGGTTTGTGACACAAACTCTGTCCAATAGGGTTTTGTGACACACACACTCTCTCCAAAGGCCTTGTGACACACATACTGCCCATGGTTGTTTTTGACACACACGCTGTCCAGTGGGATTTGTGAAACACACACGCTATCTAATGGGGTTTGTGACACGCACACTTTCTAATGCGGTTTGTGACACACATGATGTCCAATGGGGATTGTGACACACACACGCTGTCCAATGGAGTTTGTGACACACACACTGTCCAAAGGGGTTTGTGACACACACGCTGTCCAATGGGGTTCGTGACACACAAACACTGTCCAATGGGGATTGTGACACACACACTCTGTCCAATGGGGTTTGTGACACACACACTGTCCAATGGGATTTGTGATACACACTGTCCAATGGGGTTTCTGACACTACACGCTGTCCTATAGGGTTTGTGACACAAACTCTGTCCAATGGGGTTTGTGACACACATATTTTCTAATGGGGTTTTTGACACGCACACTGTCCCAATGGGAGTGGGACACACATATGCTGTACAATGGGGTTTGTGGCACACACGCTGTCCAATGGGTTTTGTGACACACAGACATGTACAATGGGGATTGTGACTCACACACGCTGTCCAATGGGGTTTATGACACACACGCTGTCCAACGGGGTTTGTGAGACACACACTGTCCAAAAGGGTTTGTGACACACACGATGTCCAATGGGGTTTGTGACACGCACACTGACCAATGGGGTTTGTAACACACACAGTGGCCAATGGGTATTGTGACACACACACTGTGCAAAGGGGTTTGTGAAACACACACTCTGTCCAATGGGGATTGTGACACACACACGCTGTCCAACGGGGTTTGTGACACACACACTGCCCAAAGGGATTTGTGACACACACGCTGTCCAAAGGGTTTGTGACACACACTCTGTCCAATGGGTATTGTGACACACACGCTGTCCAATGGGGATTGTGTCACACACACTCTGTACAATGGGGTTTGTGACACACGCACTGTCCAATAGGGTTTGTGACACACACACACTGTCCAATGGGTTTGTGACACACACACTCTTTCCAATGGGTCTTGTGACACACACGCTGTACAAAGGGGTTTGTGACACAAACATGCCCAATAGGGTTTGTGACACACACACACTATCCAATGGGGTTTGTGTAACACACTTTTTCAAATGGGGTTTGTGACACACACGCTATCCAATGGGTTTTATGATACACACACTGTTCAATGGGGATTGTGACACACACACGGTGTCCCATGAGGTTTGTGACACACACTCGCTGTCCAATGGGATTTGTGACACTCACACTGTCCAATGGTGTTTGTGACACACACTCTGTCAAATGGGTTTTGTGACACACACATGCTGTCCAATGGGATTTGTGACACACATGTTGTCCAATGGGGTTTGTGACACACACACTGTTCAATGGTGTTTGTGACACACATGCTGTCCAATAGGGTTTGTGACACAAACTCTGTGCAATGGGGTTTGTGATACACACACTGTCCAAAAGGGTTTGTGACAGGCACACTGTCCATTGGGGTTTGTGACACACACAGTGTCTACGGGGGTTTGTGACACACAAGCTGTCCAATGCGGTTTGTGACACACACAGTGTCCAATGGGTATTGTGACACACACACTGTGAAAAGGGGATTGTGTCACACACACGCTGTCCAATGGGATTTGTGACACACACACTGTCCAAAGGGGTTTGTGAAACACACGCTGTCCAATGGGGTTTGTGACACAAAAACACTGTCCAATGGGTTTTGTGACACACACACGCTGTCCAATGGGGTTTATGAAACACACGCTGTCCAATGGTGTTTGTGACACACACACTCTGTCCAATGGGTATTGTGACACACACGCGCAATCCAATGGTGTTTTTAACACACACGCTGTCCAATGGGGTTTGTGACACACACACTGTCCAATGGGTATTATTACACACACACGCTGTCCAATGGGTGTTATTACATACACACGCTGTCCAATGGGTTTGTGACACACACACTCTGTCCAATGGGTCTTGTGACACACATGCTGTCCAATGGGGTTCGTTGCTTACACGCTGTACAGTAAGGTATTGTGAGACACACACTGTCCAATAGGGTTTGTGACACACACACGCTATCCAATGGGGTTTGTGACACACACACACTGTCCAATGGGGTTTGTGACACTCACGATGTCCAATGGGGTTTGTGACACACACACTCTGTCCAATGGGGATTGTGACACACACACTCTGTCCAATGGGTATTGTGACACACACTCTGTCCAAAGGGGATTGTGACACACACGCTGTCCAATGGGTATTGTGGCACACACACTTTCCAATGAGGTTTGTGACGCACACACTTTCCAATGGGGTCTGTGACACTTACACTTTCCAATGGGGTTTGTGACACACACACACTGTCCAATGGTGCTTGTGACACACACTCTGTCCAATGGGCTTGTGACACACACGCTGTCCAATGCAGTTTGTGAAACAGTTCTGTCCAATCGGGTTTGTGACACACACACTGTTCAATGGGGATTGTGACACAAGCTGTCCATTGGGGTTTGTGACACACACACACTGTCCAATGGGGATTGTGACACACACGCTGTCCAGTGGGGTTTGAGACACACACACTGTGCACCTGGGTTTGGACACACACAGTGTACACGGGGGTTTGTGAAACACAAACTGTCCAATGGGGCTTGTGACACACACGCTGTTCAGTGGGGTTCGTGAACAAACACGCTGTCCTGTGGGTTTTGTGACACACACACTCTGTCCAATGATCTTGTGACACACACGCTGTCCAATGGGTATCGTTACAAACATACTCTCTCCAATGGGGTTTGTGACACAGACACTTTGTAATGGAGTTTGTGACACACACACGCTATAAAATAAGGTTTGTGACGCACACACTTTCCAATGGGGTCTGTGACACTTACACTTTCCAATGGGGTTTGTGACACACACGCTGAACAATTGGTTTTCTTACACACACACTGTCCAAAGGTGTTTGCGACACGCATGCTGTCAAGTGGGGTTTGTGACACACACACTGTCCAATAGGATTTGTGACACACACACACTTTCTAATGGGGTTTATAACACACACGCTATACAATGGATTTTTTGACACACACATTCTCCAATAGGGTTTGTGACACACACACGGTATCCAATAGGGTTTGTGACACACACACTTTCCAATGGGGTTTGTGACACACACGCTGACCAATTGGGTTTCTTACACACACACTGTCCAATGGTGTTTGCGACACGCATTCTGTCCAATGGGTTTTGTGACACACACTCTGACCAGGAGGGTTTGTGACACACACACGCTATCCAATGGGGTTTCTGACACATACAATTTGCAATGGGGTTTGTGACACACACACTCTGTCCAATGGGTTTTGTGACTACACACGCTGTCCAATGGTGTTTGTGACTAAACACGCTGTCCAATGGGACTTGTGATACACACGCTGTTCAATGGGGTTTGTGACACACACGCCGTCCAGTGGGTTTTGTGACACACACACTATCCAATGGGGATTGTGACACACACGCTGTCCAATGGGTTTTGTGACACACGCACTCTGTCCAATGGGGTTTGTGACACACACGCTGTCCAATGAGGTTTGTGACACGCACACTGTCCCATGGGATTCGCGACACAAGCACTGTCCAATGGAGATTGTGACATACACACGTTGTCCAATGGGTTTATTACACACACACCTGTCCAATGGGGATTGTGACACACACGCTGTCCAATGGGGTTTGTGACACACATAGTGTATACAGGGGTTTGTGACACACACCCTATCCAATGGGGTTTGTGACACACACACTGTCCATTGGGTATTATTACACACACACGCTGTCCAATGGTGTTTCTGACACACACGCTGTCCAATGGGATTCGTGACACACACGCTGTCCAGTGGGGTTTGTGATAAAAACACGCTATCAAATAGGGTTTGTGACACACACACTTTCCAATGGGTTTTGTGACACACACACTCTGTCCAATGGGTCTTGTGACACACAAGCTGTCCAATGGGGTTCATGACACACATGCTATCCAATGGGGTTTGTGACACACACATGTTCCAATGGGGTTTGTGCCACGCGCACTTTCTAATGCGGTTTGTGACACACATGATGTCCAATGGGGTTTATGACACACAAACACACTGTCCAATGGGGATTGTGACACACACACGCTGTCCAATGGCGTTTGTGACACACACGCTGTCCAATGGTGTTTGTGACACACACACTGTCCAAAGGGGTTTGTGACACACATGATGTCCAATGGGGTTTGTGACACGCACACTGTCCATGGGTGTTTGTGACACACACGCTGTCCAGCGGGGTTTGTGAGACACACACTGTCCAAAAGGATTTGTGACACACAGGATGTCCAATGGGGTTTATGACACGCACACTTTCCATGGGTGTTTGTGACACACACACTGTCCAATGGGTTTCGTGACACACACACTGTCCAAAGAGGATTGTGTCACACACACTCTGTCCAATGGGGTTTGTGACACACACACTGTCCAAAGGGGTTTGTGACACACACGCTGTCCAATGGGGTTTGTGATACACAAACACTGTTCAATGGAGATTGTGACACACACACGCTGTACAATAGGGTTTATGACACACACGCTGTTCAATGGGGTTCGTGACACACACACTGTCCACAGGGGATTGTGTCACACACACTCTGTACAATGGGGATTGTGACACAGAAACGCTGTCCAATGGGGTTTGTGACACACACACAGTCCAAAGGGGTTTGTGACACACACGCTGTCCAGTGGGGTTTGTGAGACATACACTCTCCAAAAGGGTTTGTGACACACACTATATCCAATGGGGTTTGTGACATGCACACTGCCCATGGGTGTTTTTGACACACACGCCGTCCAGTGGGATTTGTGACACGCACACTGTCCAATGGGTTTTGTGAAACACACTGTCCAATGGGTATTCTGACATCACACACGCTGTCCAATGGGGTTTATGACACACACGCTGTCCAATACGTATTGTGACATCACACACGCTGTCCAATGGGGTTCGTGACACACAAACACTGTCCAATGGGGATTGTGACACACACACTCTGTCCAATGGGGTTTGTGACACACACACTTTGTCCAATGTCACTTGTGACACACACACTGTCCAATGGGTATTGTGACACACACACGCTGTCCAATGGGGATTGTGACACATACGCTGTCCAAAAGGGATTGTGACACACAAGCTGTCCAAAGGGGATTGTGACACACACGCTGTCCAACGGGGTTTGTGACACACACACTGTCTAATAGGGTTTGTGACACACACACGGTATCCAATGGGGTTTGTCACACACACACTTTCCAAAGGGGTTTGTCAAAAGCACACTTTCTAATTGGGTTTGTTCCACACACATGCTATCCAATGGGGCTTGTGACACACACACTCTGTACAATGGCGCTTGTGGCACTCACGCTGTCCTATGAGGTTCGCGACACACACTCTGTCCAAAGGGGTTTGTGACACACACACTTTCCAAAGGGTTTTGTGACACACACTTTCCAATGGGGTTTGTGAAACACACACACTGTCCCATGGGTTTTGTGACACACACGCTGACCAATTGGGTTTGTTACACACACACTGTCTAATGGGGTTTGTGACACACACACGCTATCCAATTGGTTTGTGACCCACACAGTTTCCAATGAGGTTTCTGACACACACACTCTGTCCAATGGGGTTTGTGACACACACACTGTCCAGGGGGGTTCGTGACACACACAATGACCAATGGTTATTGTGACACACAAACGCTGTCCAATGGGGTTTGTGACAAACACGCAGTTTAATGGGGTTTGTGACACACACACACTGTCCAATAGGGTTTGTAAACACACACGCTACCCAATGGGGTTTGTGATGCACACACTTTCTAATGGGGTTTGTGACACACACACGCTGTCCCATGTAGTTTATGACACACACGCTGTGCAATGGGGTTTGTGACACACACACTGACCAGGAGGTTTTGTGACACAAACACGCTGTCCAATGGGGTTTGTGACACTCACGCTCTACAATGGGATTTGTGACACACATGTCCAATGGGGTTTCTGAAAACAGACGCTGTCCAATGGGATTTCTGACACACACACTGACGAGGTGGGTTTGTGACACACACGCTGTAAAATGGGGTTTGTGACACACATGCTGTCCAGTGGTTTTTGTGACGCACACAGTGTCCAATAGGGTTTGTGACACCACACTCTGTCCAATGGTGCTTGTGACACACACGCTGTCCAATGGGGTTTGTGAAACACACACTGTCCAATAAGGATTGTGACATACCCATGCTGTCCAAAGGGGTGTGTGACACAAACACGCTGTCCAATAGAGTTTGTGACACACTTACACTATCCAATGGGGTTTGTGACACACATACTTTCTAATGGGGTTTGTGACACACACGCTATCCAATGGGTTTTGTGACACGAACTCTGTTCAGTGGGGTTTGAGACATCACACACGCTGTCCAGTGGATTTTGAGAGACACACACTGTCCAATAGGGTTTGTGACACACACTCACAATCCAATGGATTTTGTGACACACACTGTCCAATGCTGCTTGTGACACACACGCTGTCCAATGGGGTTCGTGACACACACGCTGTCCAGTGGGTTTTGTAACACACACTCTGTCAATGGGCTTGTGACACACACACTATCCAATGGGGTTTGTGACACTCATACTGTCCATGGGTGTTTGTGACACAGACGCTGTCCAGTGGGTTTTGTGACACACAGAGTATCCACGCGGGTTTGTGACACACACGCTGTCCAATGGGGTGTGACACACACACTCTGTCCAATAGGGTTTGTGACACACTTACGCTATCCAATGGGGTTTGTGACACACATACTTTCTAATGGGGATTGTGAGACACTCGCTGTCCAATGGGGATTGTGACACACATGCTGTCCAATGGGGTTTGTGAAACATACACACTGTGCAAAGGGGCTTGTGACACACACTCTGTCCCACGGGGTTTGTAACACACACAAACTGTCCAATAGGGATTGTGAAACACACACGCTGTCCAATGGGGTTTATGACACACACACTGTCCAATAGGGTTTGTGACACACACGCTATCCAATGGGCTTTGTGACACACACACTTTGAAATGGGTTTTGTGACATATACGGTATCCAATGGGGTTTGTGACACACACTCTGTCCCATGGGGTTTGTGACACACACACACTATGTCCAATGGGGTTTATGACACACACACAGTGTCCAATGGGGATTGTGACACACACACGCTATCCAATGGGGTTTATGACACACACGCTGTCCAATGGAATTTGTGACACACATCTGTCCCTTTGGTTTTGTGACACACACACGCTATCCAATGGGGTGTGTGACACACAAACTCTGTACAATAGGGTTTGTGACACACATAAGGTATGCACTGGGGTTTGTGAAACACATTTTTCTAATGGGGTTTTTGACACACACACGCAATCCAATGGGGTTTGTGACACACACTTTCCATAGGCGTTTGTGACACACGCACACTGTCCCATGGGGTTTGTGACTCACACGCTGACCAATTGGGTTTCTTACACACACACTGTCCAATGATGTTTGTGACACGCAAGCTGTCCAATGGGTTTTGTGACACACACGCTGACCAGGAGGGTTTGTGTCACACACACGCAATCCAATGGGGTTTGTGACACACACACAGATTTCAATGGGGATTGTGACACACACACGATGTCCGATGGTGTATGTGACTCACACGCTGTCCAATAGGGTTTGTGACACAGACGGTGTCCAATGGGGATTGTGAACTATACACTGTCCAATAGGGTTTGTGACACACAGACGCTGTCCAATGGGGTTTGTGACGCACACACTTTCCAATGGGGTTTGTGACACACACACATTGTCCAAAAGGGTTTGTGACACACACACGCTATCCAATGGTGTTTGTGACACGCACACATTGTAATGGGGTTTGTGACACACACGCGCTATCCAATGGGGTTTGTGACACACACGATGTCCAGTGGGGTTTGTGACACACACACTGTAAAAAAGGGTTTGTGACACACACAGTGTCCAATGGGGTTTGTGACAGACACACTGTCCATGGGTGTTTGTGACACACACGCTGTCCAATGGGGTTCGTGAAACACACGATGTCCAATGGGGTTTGTGACACGCACACTGTCCATGGGTGTTTCTGACACACACGCTGTCCAATGGGGTTTGTGACACACACGATGTAAAATGGGGTTTGTGACACACACACTGTCCAAAGGGGTTTGTGACACACACGATGTAAAATGGGGTTTGTGACACGCACACTGTGCATCGGTGTTTGTGACACAAACGCTGTCCAGTGGAGTTTATGACACACACACTGTCCAATGGGGTTTGTGACACACACAGTTTGCACGGGGTTTGTGACACACACACTGTCCCACGGGGTTTGTGACACACACACTGTCCAATGGGGATTGTGACACACACGCTGTCCAATGGGGTTTGTGACACACACGCTGTCCGATGGAGTTTGTGAAACACACACTGTCCAATGGGTATTGTTCCAAACACACACTGTCCAACGGGTTTCGTAACACACACTGTGTATACGGGGGTTTGTGACACACACACTGTCCAATAGGGTTTGTCACACACACATGTTATCCAATGGTTTTTGTGACACACACACTCTCCAAAGTGGTTTGTGACACACACGCTGTCCAATGGTATTTGTGACACACACTGTCCAATGGGATTTCTGACACACACGCTGTCCAATGGGCTTTGTGACACACACGCTGTCCAATGGGGTTTGTGACACACACACTCTGTCCAATAGGGTTTGTGACACACACACTTTCCACACACACTTTCCAATGGGGTTTGTGTAACAAACTCTCTCCAATGGGGTTTGTGACACACACACTGTCCAATGGGGATTATGACACACACACGCTGTCCAATGGGGTTTGTGACACACACGTTGTCCAATGGGGTTTTTGACACTCACGCTGTCCAATGGGGACTGTGACACACACACTGTCCAATCGTGTATGTCATACACACATGCTATCGAAAGGGGTTTGTGACACACAGACTTTCTAATGGGTTTTTTGAAAAACACACGCTATCCAATGGGGTTTGTGACACACACACTGTCCAAAGGGGTTTTTGACACACACGATGTAAAATGAGGTTTGTGACACGCACACTGTCCATCGATGTTTGTGACACACACACTGTCCAGTGTTGTTTATGACACACACACTGTCCAATGGGGTTTGTGACACACACAGTGTGCACGGGGTTAGTGACACACACGCTGTCCAGTGGGGATTGTGACACCCACACTATCCAATGGGGATTGTGACACACACATGCTGTCCAATGGTGTTTGTGACACACACACTGTCCATGGGTGTTTGTGACACACACTCTATCCAGTGGGTTTTGTCACACACACACTGTCCAATGGGGTTTGTGACACACACACTGTCCAACGAGGTTCGTGACACACACTGTGTGCACGGGGGTTTGAGACACACACACTGTCCAATAGGGTTTGTCACACACACATGCTATCCAATAGGTTTTGTGATACACACACTCTCCAATGGGGATTGTGACACACAAACACTGTCCAATGGTGTTTGTGACACACACGCTGTCTAATGGGGTGTGTGACACAGATGCTGCCCAATGGGGATTGTGACCTACACGCTGTCCAAAAGGGTTTGTGACACACACACGCTATCCAATGGGGTTTGTGACACGCACACTTTATAATGGGGTTTGTGACACACACACTGTCCATTGGTGTTTGTGACACACACTCTATCCAGTGGGTTTTGTCACACACACACTGTCCAATGGGGTTTGTGACACACACACTGTCCAACGGGGTTCGTGACACACACTGTGTGCACGGGGGTTTGAGACACACACTCTGTCCAATAGGATTTGTCACACACACATGCTATCCAATAGGTTTTGTGACACACACACTCTCCAATGGGGATTGTGACACACAAACGCTGTCCAATGCTGTTTGTGACACACACGCTGTCTAATGGGGTGTGTGACACAGATGCTGCCCAATGGGGATTGTGACCTACACGCTGTCCAAAAGGGTTTGTGACACACACACGCTATCCAATGGGGTTTGTGACACGCACACTTTATAATGGGGTTTGTGACACTCACAGTGTCCAATGGGGTTTCTGACACACACGCTGTCCAATGGGCTTTGTGACATACACGATGTCCAATGGGGATTGTGACACACACACGCTGCCCAATGTTGTTTGTGACACACACACTGTCCAAAGGTGTTTGTGACACAGACCCTATCCATTGGGGTTTGTGACAGTCACACTGTCCATGGGTGTTTGTGACACACACACTGTCCAAAGGTGTTTGTGACACAGACCCTATCCATTGGGGTTTGTGACACTCACACTGTCCATCGGTGTTTGTGACACACACTCTGTCCAGTGGGTTTTGTCACACACACACTGTCCAATGGGGTTTTGACACACACGCTGTCCACGGGGGATTGTGACACACTCACTGTCCTGGGGGGTTTGTGACACACACACTGTCCAATGGCGTTCGTGACACACACAGTGTCCACAGGGGTTTGTGACACACACGTTGTCTAATGGGTTTTGTGAAACACACACTGTCCAATGGGTATTGTTAAACACAAACGCTGTCCAATGGAGTTTGTGTCACACACACTGTCCAATAGGGTTTGTCACACACACAAGCTATCCAATGGGTTTTGTGACACACACACTGTCCAATGGGGATTCTGACACACACACGCTGTGCAATGGTGTTTGTGACACACACGCTATCCAATGCGGTTTGTGACACAGATGCTGTCCAATGCGGTTTGTGACCTAGACACTGTCCAAAAGGGTTTGTGACACACACACTGTCCAATAGGGTTTTTGACACATACACGCTATCCAATGGGGTTTGTGACACACACGCTGTCTAGTGGGGTTTGTGACACATATACTGTCCAATGGCGTTTGTGACACACACCGCGTCCACGGGGGTTTGTGACACACACACTTTCAAAAGTGGTTTGTGACACACACGCTGTCCAATGGGGTTTGTGACACACACGCTGTCCAATGGTATTTGTGACACACACTGTCCATTTGGTTTGTGACACACACACGCTATCCAATGGGGTTTGTGACACACACACTCTGTCCAATGCGTCTTGTGAATACACACCCTGTCCAATGGGGTTTGATAACACAGACGCTGTCCAGTGACACACACACTGTCCAATTGCGCTTGTGACACACACGCTCTCCTATGGGGTCCGTGACACACACTCTGTCCCATGGGGTTTGTGACACACACACTGTCCAATGGGTATTGTTACACACACACGCTTTCCAATGCGGTTTGTGACACACACACTGTCCAAAGGGGTTTGTGACAAACAGGATGTCCAATGGGGTTTGTGACACGCACACTGTCCAATGGGGTTTCTGACACACCCACTGTCCAATGGGTATTGTTACACACACAGGCTGTCCAATGGGTTTTGTACACACAAGCTCTCCAATGGGGATTGTGACACACAAGCTGTTTAATGGCGTTTTTGACACACACACTCTGTCCAGTGGGTCTTGTGACACACAGGCTGTCCAATGGGGTTTGATAACACAGACGCTGTCCAGTGGGTTTTGTGACACACATACTGTCCAATCGGGTTTGTGACACACACGCTGTCCAATGGGGTTTGTGACACACACACTGACCAGGAGGGTTTGTGACACGCACACCGTCCAGTGTGTATTGTGACACACACACGTTGTCCCATTGGGTTTGTGACACACACGCTGTCCTATTGGGTTTGTTACACACACACTGTCCAATGGTGTTTGTGGAACGCATGCTGTCCAATGGGTTTTGTGACACACACGCTGTGCAATGGGGTTTGTGACACTCACAATCTGTCCAAAGTGTTTTGTGACACACACGCTGTCCAATGGGGATTGCAACACACACGCTCTGTCCAATGGGGTTTGTGACACGCACACTGTCCATGGGTGTTTGTGACACACACGCTGTACAATTGGGATTGTGACATATACAATCTGTCCAAAGGGTTTTGTGACACACACGCTGTCCAATGGGGATTGCAACACACACGCTGTCCAATGGGGTTCATTACATACACGCTGTCCAGTGGGTTTTATGACACACACGCTGTCCAATGGGGTTTGTGACACTCACAATCTGTCCAATAGGGTTTGTGACACACACATGCTATCCAATGGGTTTTGTGACACACACACTGTCCAATGGGGTTTCTGACACGCACGCTGTCCATGGGTGTTTGTGACAGACATGATGTCCAGTGAGGTTTGTGACACACACTCTGTCCAATGGGGTCTGCGACACACACGCTGTCTAGTGAGGATTCTGACAAAGACGCTGTACAACGGGGTTTGTGACACACACACTCTGTCAAAAGGGCTTGTGACAAACACGCTGTACAATGGGGTTTGTGACACACACACGCTATGCAATGCAGTTTGTGACACAGACACTTTCCAATGGGGTTTGTGACACAGACGCTGTCCAATGGGGTTTGTGACACACACACTGTCCAATGGTGTTTGTGACTCACACACTGTCCAATGGGTATTGTGACACACACACGCTGTACAATGGGGTTTGTGACACAAACTCTGTCCAATGGGGATTGTGACACACACACTGTCCAATGGGGTTTGTCACACAAACGCTGTCCAGTGGATTTTGTGACACACACACTGTCCAATAGGGTTTGTGACACACAGACGCTATCCAATGGGATTTGTGACACATACACTTTCCAATTGGGTTTCTGACACACACACTATGTCTAATGGTGCTTGTGGCACACATGCTGTCGAATGGGGTTTGGACACACACACTGTCCAATGGGGTTTGTGACACAAACTCTGTCTACTGGGCATTGTGACACACACACTGTCCAGGGGTAGTTGTGACACACACACTGTCCAATGACATTCGTGACACACAGAGTGTCCACGGGGTTTTGTGACACACACTCTGTCCAATGGGGTTTGCGACACACACGCTGTACAATGGGGTATGTGACATACACGCTGTCCAGTGGGTTTTGTGACACACACACTGTCCAATGGGGTTTGTGACACACACACTGTCCAATGGGGTTTGTGACACACACAATGTCCAGGTGGGTTTGTGATACACACGCTGTCCAATGGTGTTCGTGATACACACAGTGTCCACGGGTTTTTGTGACACACAAACTCTGTCCAAAGGGCTTGTGATACACACGCTGTCCAATGGGGACTGTGACAAACACATCGTAAAATGGGGTTTGTGACACACACTCTGTCCAATGGTCTTCTGACAAACACGCTGTACAATGGCGTTTGTGACTCACACACTCTATTCAATGAGGTTTTTGACTAACATGCTGTCCAATGGGGTTTTTGACACACACGCTGTCCAGTGGGTTTTGTGACACACACACACTGTCCAATGGGGATTGTGACACACACACTGTCCAAAGGGGTTTGTGACACACACACTGTCCAATGGGGTTTGTGACACACACACTGTCCAATGGGATTTGTGACACACACTGTCCAAAGGGGTTTCTGACACACTCGCTGTCCAATGGGTTTTGTGACACACACACTGACCAGGAGGGATTGTGACACACACACGCTGTCCAATGGGGTTTGTGACACACACGCTGTCCAATTGGGTTTGTGACACAAAGTCTCTCCAATGGGGTTTGTGACACACACACTGTTCAATGGGTATTGTGACACACACAAACTGTCCAATGGGGTTTGTGACACACATGATGTCCAATGGGGTTTGTGAAACACGCTGTCCAATGGCATTTGTGACACACACACAGACCAGGAAGGATTGTGACAGACACACACTGTCCAATGGGGATTTTGAAACACACATGCTTTCCCATGGTGTTTGTGACACACACACTGTCCAAAGCCGTTTGTGACACACACACTGTCCAATGGGGTTTTGACACACACGCTGTCCACTGAGGATTGTGACATACACACTGTCCAGGGGGGGTTGTGAACCACACACTGTCCAATGGCGTTCGTGACACACCCACTGTCCACGGGGGTTTGTGACACACACACGTTGTCCAATGGGGTTTGTGACACACACGCTGTCCAATGGGGTTTGTGACACACACACTCTGTCCAATGGGTCTTGTGAAACACACTGTATCCAGTGGGTTTTGTGACAAACACGCTGTCCAATGGGGACTGTGACACACACACTGTCCAATGGGTATTGTGACACACAAACGCTGTCCAATGGGGTTTGTGACACACAAACCCTATCCAATGGGGTTTGTGACACATACACTTTCCAATGGGGTTTCTGACACACACACCCTGTCCAATGGTGCTTGTGACACACACGCTGCCAATGGGGTTCGTGACACACACGCTGTCCAATGGGGATTGTGACAGAAACGCTGTCCAATAGGGTTTGTGACACACACACGCTATCCAATGGGGTTTGTAACACGCACACTTTCTAATGGGGTTTGTGACACAGACACGCTATCCAATGGCGTTTGTTACACACACACTGTCCAATGGGGTTTGTGACACATACACTCTATCCAATGGGGCTTGTGACACACACGCTATCCAATGGGGTTACTGACACATACAATTTCCAATGGGGTTTGTGACACACACGCTGTCCAGTAGGTTTTATGACACACGCACTCTGCCCAATGGGCTTGTGACACACATGCTGTATAATAGTGTTTGTGACAAACACTCTGTCCCATGGGGTTTGTGACACACACGCTGTCCAATCGGGTTTGTGGCACACACTGTCCAAAAGGTTTTGTGACACACACGATGTCCAATGGGGTTTGTGACACACACGATGTCCAATGCGGTTTGTGACACGCACGCTGTCCATGGGTGTTTGTGACACACACGCTGTCCAATGGGGATTGTGACACACACGCTGTCCAATGGGATTTGTGACACACACACGCTATCCAATGGGGTTTGTGACACATACACTGTCCAATAGGGTTTGTCACACACACTCTGTCTAATGGGGTCTGCGACACACGCTTTCCAGGGAGGATTGTGACAAAGACGCTATGCAATGCGGTTTGTGACACACACACGCTGTCGAATGGAGTTTGTGGCATACACAGTGTCCAATGTGGTTTGTGACACAAACTCTGTCCACTGGGGATTGTGACACGCACACTGTCCAGGGGGGGTTGTGACACAGACATTGTCCAATGGCATTCGTGACACACACTGTGTCCACGGGGGTTTGTGACACACATGCTCTCACATTGGGGTTTGTGACACACATGCTGTCCAATGGGGTTTTTGACACACACGCTGTCGAGTGGGTTTTGTGACACACACACTGTCCAATAGGGTTGGTGACACACACACGCTATCCAATGGGCTGTTTGACAAATACACTTTAAAATGGGGTTTCTGTCCCACACGCTCTGTCCAGTGGTGCTTGTGACACACACGCTGTCCAATGGGGTTTGTGACAGGCACGCTGTCCATGGGTGTTTGTGACAGATGCGATGTCCAGTGGGGTTTGTGACACACACACTGTCCAATGGGGTTTGTGACACACACAGTGTCCACGGGGGTTTGTGACACAGATGCTGTCCAATAGGGATTGTGACACACACACTCTGTCCAATGAGCTTGTGACAAACACTCTGTACAATGGGGTTTGTGACACACACACGCTATCCAATGGTGTTTATGACACACACACTGTCCAAAGGGGTTTGTGGTACACACGATGTCCAATGGTGATTGTGACACACACTCTGTCCAATGGGGTTTGTCACACACACTCTGTGCAATGGGCTTGTGACACACATGTGTCCAATGGGGATTGTGACACACACACTCTGTCCAATGAGGTTTGTGACACACACGCTGTCCAATGAGGTCTAAGACACACACACTCTGTCCAATGTGGCTTTTGACACACACGCTGTCCAATGGCGTATGTGACATACACGCTGTCCACTGGTTTTGTGACAGACACACTCTCAAACAGGGTTTGTGACACACACACGATATCCAATGGGGTTTGTGACACACACACTGTACAAAGAGGTTTGTGACACACACACTGTCTAAAGGGGTTTGTGACAAACACTCTATCCAATGGGGTTTGTGACACAAACTCTGTCCAATGGGGTTTGTGAACACACATGCTGTCCAAAGGGTTTGTGACACACACGCTGTCCAATGGGGTTTGTGACACACACACTGTCCAATGGTTATTGTTACACAGACACGCTGTCCAGTGCGTTTTGTGACACACACACTGTCCAATGGGGTTTGTGACACATATACTTTCCAATGGGGTTTGTGACAGACACACTGTCCAATAGCTATTGTTACATACACACGCTGTCAAATGGGGTTTATGACACACAAACGCTGTCCAATTGGGTTTTGAAACACACGCTGTCCACTGGGGATTGTGAAACAAATGCTATCCAATGGGGTTTGTGACACACAAACTCTCCAATGGTGTTTCTGACACACACGCTGTCCATTGGGGTTTGTGACACATACACTTTGTCCAGTGGGGCTTGTGACACACACGCTGTCCAATGGGGTTTGTGACACACACGCTGTCCAATAGGGTTTGTGACACACACACTGTACAATGGGGATTGTGTCATACACACGCTCTAAAATGGGGTTCGTGACACACACTCTGTCCCATGGGGTTTGTGATACACACACACACTATCCAACGGGGTTTATGACATACACGCTGTCCAACGGGGTTTGTGACACACACACTCTGTCCAATAGGGTTTGTGACACACATACGCTAGCCAACGGTGTTTGTGACACACACACTTTCTAATGGGGTTTCTGACACACACACTGTCCAACGGGGATTGTGACAGAGACGCTGTCCAATGGGGATTGTGACTTACACACTGTCCAAAAGGGTTTGTGACACACACATGCTATACAATGGGTTTGTGACACGAATACATTCTAATGGGGTTTTTGACACACACACGCTGTCCCATGGGGTTTGTGACACACTCGCTGACCAATTCGGTTTGTTACAGACAGACTGTCCAATGGTGTTTGTGACACACACACTGAGCAGGAGGGTTTGTGACACACACATGCTATCGAATTGGTTTGTGAAACATACACTTTCCAATGGGGTTTGTGACACACACACTCTGTCCAATGGCGCTTGTGACACACACACTGTCAAAAGGGGTTTGTGACACACACAATGTCCAATGGGGTTTGTGACACACACACTGTCCAATGGGGTTTGTGACACACACAAGTGTCCACGGGGGTTTGTGACACACACGCTATCCAATGGGGTTTGTGACACAGACGCTGTCCAATGGGGATTGTGACCTACACACTGTCCAATAGGTTTGGTGACACACACACGCTATCCAGTGGGGTTTGTGAACACGCACTACTTTATAATGGAGTTTGTGACACAGACACGCTATGCAGTGGGATTTGTGGCACACACACTTTCGAATGGGGTTTGTGAAACACACACTAACCAGGAGGGTTTGTGACACACACACGCTGTCCAATGGGGTTTGTGACACACACACTGTCCAATGGTTTTTGTGAAACACACTCTGTCAACTGGGCTTTGTGACACACACACGCTGTCCAATGGGATTTGTGACACACCCTGTCCAATGGGTTTTCTTACACTACACGCTATCCAATGGGGTTTGTGACACACTCACATGCTATCCAATGGTGTTTGTGACACACACACGCTGTCCAGTGGTGTTTGTGAGACACACGCTGTCCAATGGGCTTTGTGACACAGACGCTATCCAATGGGGATTGTGTCATACTCACTGTCAATTGGGGTTTGTGACACACACATACACTATCCAATGGGGTTTGTGACACACACAGTTTCAAATGGGGTTTTTGAAACACAGGCTATCCAATGCGTTTTGTGACACACACAGTGTTCAATGGGGATTGTGACACACACACGCTGTCCAATAGTGTTTGTGACACACACGCTGTCCAATGGGGTTTGTGACACACACACGCTATCCAATGGGGTTTGTGACACACACACTTTATAATGGGTTTTGTGACACCACACTCTGTCCAGTGGTGCTTGTGACACACACGCTGTCCAATGGGGTTCGTGACACACACACTGTCCAGTGGATTTTGTGATACACACACTCTGTCCAATGAGCTTGTGACACAAACGCTGTCCAATAGTGTTTGTGACACACACTCTGTCCCATGGGGTTTGTGACACACACACTGTCCAATGGGAATTGTGACACACACACGCTGTCCAATGGGGATTGTGACACACACACTGTCCAAAGGGGTTTGTGACACACACGCTGTCCAATGGGGTTTGTGACACACACACGCTGTCCAATGGGGATTGTGACACATACACGGTGTCCAATGGGGTTTATGACACCCACTCTGTCCAAAGGGGTTTGTGACACACACAGTCTGTCCAATGGGGCTTGTGACACACACGCTGTCAAATGAGGATTGTGACATACACGCTGTACAATGGCGTTTGTGACACACACACTCTGTCCAATGAGTCTTTTGACACACAAGCTGTCCAATGGGGTTCGTGACACAAACGCTGTCCAGTGGGGTTTGTGACACACACACAGTCCAACAGGTTTTGTGACACACAAACGCTATCCAATGGGGTTTGTGACACAGACACTTTCTAATGGGGTTTGTGACACACACGCTAACCAATGGGTTTTGTGACACACACACTATGTCCAATGGGTATTGTGACTACACACGCTGTCCAATGGGGAATATGACAGACACGGGCTCTTCAATGGGGTTTGTGACACACACACTGTCTAAAGGGGTTTGTGACACACATGCTGTCCAATGGGGATTGTGACACACACACGCTGTAAAGTGGGGATTATGACACACAAGCTGTCCAGTGGGGTTTGTCACACACGCACTCTGTCCAATGGCGCTTGTGACACACACACTGTCAAAAGGGGTTTGTGACACACACGATGTCCAATGGGGTTCGTGACACACACGCTGTCCAGTGGGGTTTGTGACACACACAGTGTCCAATAGGTTTTTTGACACACACACGCTATCCAATGGGGTTTGTAAGACGCACACTTTCTAATGGGGTTTGCGACAAACACACGCGTCATATGGGCTTTGAGACACGCACAATTTCTAATGGGGTTTGTGAAACACACAGGGAATCTAATGGGTTTTGTGACACGCATACTGTTTAATGGGTTTTGTGACACACACACGCTATCCAATGGGGTTTGTGACACACACACTTTCAAATGGGGTTTGTAACACGCACACTTTCTAATGGGGTTTGTGACACACACACGGAATAAAAAGGATTTTGTGACACGCACACTTTCTAATGGGGTTTGTGACACTCACATTATATCCAATGGGGTTTGTGACACACCCACTTTCAAATGGGGATTGTGACATGCACACTTTCTAATGGGGTTTGTGACACACACACACTATCCAATGGGCTTTGTGACACACACAGTTTCCACAGGGGTTTGTGACACACACGTTGACCAATTGGTTTTGTTACACACACACTCTCCCATGGTGTATGTGACACGCATTCTATACAATGGGTTTTGTGACACACACGCTGACCAGGAGGGTTTGCGACACACACACGCTATCCAGTGGGGTTTGTGACACGTACACTTACCAATGGGGTTTGTGACATACACACTCTGTACAATGGTGCTTGTGACACACACGCTGTCCAAAGGGGTTTGTGACACACACGATGTCCAATGGGGTTTGTGACACGCACACCGTCCATGGGTGTTTGTGACAAACACGCTGTCCAGTGGGGTTTCTGACACACACAGAGTCCAAAAGGGTTTGTGACACACACAGTGTCCACGGGGGTTTGTGACACAGACGCTGTCCAATGGGGATTGTGACATACACACTATCCAATAGGGTTTGTGACACACATGCTATCCAATGGGGTTTCTGACACAGACGCTATCCAATGGGGTTTGTGACACACACACTGTCCAATGGGTATTGATACACACATACGCTGTCCAATGGTGCTTGTGACACACATGCTGTCTAATGGGATTCGTGACACACACGCTGTCCAGTGGGTTTTGTGACACACACACGCTATCCAACGGGGTTTGTGACCCATCCACTTTCCAGTGGGGTTTGTGACACACACACCCTGTCCAATGGTGCTTATGACACACACGCTGTCTAATGGGATTCGTGACACACACGCTGTCCAGTGGGTTTTGTGTCTCAAACACTCTTTCCAAAGGGTATTGTGACACACACGCTGTCCAATGGAGAATGTGACACACACACACTGTCCATTGGGGATTGTGACACACACATGCTGTAAAGTGGGGGTTATGACACACACGCTGTCCAATGGGGTTTGCCACACACACACTCTGTCCAATGGGGTTTGTGACACACATGCTGTCCAATGGGGTTCATGACACACACGCTGTCCAGGGGGTTTTGTTGCACACACACTGTCCAATGGGGTTTGTGACACACACAGTGTCCAGGGTGTTTTGTGACACAAACTCTGTCCTATGTAGTTTTTGACACGCATACTGTCCAATGGGCATTGTGAAACACACGCTGTCCAATGGGGTTTGTGACACACACACACTGTCTAATGGGGACTGTGAAACAAACAGGCTGTCCAATGGGGTTTATGACACACACACTGTCCAATGGGCTTTGTGACACACACACTCTGTCCAGTGGGTTTTGTGACACACACACGCTGTCCAATAAGGTTTGTGACAAACACGCTGTCCAATGGGGTTTCTTACACACACGCTCTCCAATGGGCTTTGTGACACACACGCTGACCAATATGGGTTTGTTACACACAAACGCTGTCCAATGGGGTTTGTGACACACACACTGTCCAATGGTGTTTGTGACACACACACTTTCCAATGAGGATTGTGACACACACACTCTGTCCAATGGTGCTTGTGACACACACACTGTCCAATGGGGTTTCTGAAACAGACACTGACCAGGAAGAATTGTGACACACACACACTGTCCAAAGGGAATTGTGACACACACTGCTTTCCCATGGTGTTTTTGACACACACGCTGTCCAATGTGGTTTGTGACACACTCTGTCCAATGCGGTTTGTGACACACACACTGTCCAATGGGGTTTGTGACAGACACGCTGTCCAATGGGGTTTGTGAAACACACACTCTGTCCAATGGGTCTTGTGACACACACGCTGTCCAATGGGGTTTATGACACACACGCTGTCCAATAGGGTTTATGACACACACGCTGTCCAATGGGTCTTGTGACACCCACGCTCTCCAATGGGTTTTGTGATACACACACTTTCAAATAGGGTTTGTGATACAAACGCTATACAGTGGGTTTTGTGACAAACACGCTGTCCAATGGGGATTTTGACACACACACGCTGTCCAATGGGTATTGTGAAACACACACTCTGTCCAATAGGGTTTGTGACACACACGCTGTCCAATAGGGTTAGTGACACACACATGCTATCCAATGGGGTTTGTGACATGCACACTTTCTAATGGGATTTGTGACACACACATGCTATCCAATGGGGTTTGTGACACACACACTTTCCAATGGCGCTTGTGACACACACGCTGTCCAATGGGGTTTGTGACACACAGATGCTATTCAGTGGGGTTTTTGACACATGCGCTTTCCAATGGGGTTTCTGACACACACACTCTGTCCAATGGTGCTTGTGACACACACGCTGGGGAATGCGGTTTGTGACACACACACAGTCCAATGGGATTTGTGACACAAACTCTGTCCACTGGGGATTGTGACACACACACTGTCCAATGGCATTCGTGACACACACAGTGTCCACAGGGGTTTATGACACACACGCTGTCTAATTGGTTTTGTTACACACACTCTGTCCCATGGGGTTTGTGACACGCACACTGTCTAATGGGGTTTGTGACACAGACGATGTCCAATGGGGTTTCTGACATGCACATTGTCCATGGGTGTTTGTGACACACACGCTGTCCAGTAATGTTTCTGACACACACACTGTCCAAAAGGGTTTGTGACACACACGATGTCCAATGGGCTTTGTGACACGCACACTGTCCATGGGTTTTTGTGACACACACGCTGTCCAGTGGGGTTTGTGACACACACACTCTCCAATGGGGTTTGTGACACACACAGTGTCCACGGGGGTTTGTGACACACACGCTGTCCAATGGGGTTTGTGACACACACACTGTCCAATGGGGTTTGTGACACACACGCTGTCCAATGGGGTTTGTGACACACTCACATGCTATACAACGGGGTTTGTGACACAAACTCTGTCCAATGGGGTTTGTGACACACACACTGTTCAATGGGGATTGTGACACACACACGCTGTCCAGTGGTCTTTGTGACACACACGCTGTCCAATGGTGTTTGTGACACAGACGCTGTCCAATGGGGATTGTGTCATACACACTGTCCAATGGGGTTTGTGACACACACATGCTATTCAACGGGGTTTGTGACACACACACTTTCAAATGGGGTTTGTGAAACACAGGCTATCCAAAGCGTTTTATGACACACACAGTGTTCAATGGGGATTGTGACACACACACTGTCCAAAGGGGTTTGTGACACACACGCTGTCCAATGGGGTTTGTGACACACAGACACTGTCCAATGGGGATTGTGACACATACACGCTGTCCAATGGGGTTTATGACACACACTCTGTCCAAAGGGGTTTGTGACACACACACTGTCAAATGAGGATTGTGACACACACGCTATCCAATGGAGTTTGTGACACACACACTGTCTAAAGGGGTTAGTGACTCACACGCTGTCCAGTGGGGTTTGTGACACACACACTGTCCAATGGGGATTGTAACACACACACGCTGTAAAATGGGGGTTATGACACACATGGTGTCCAATGGGGTTTGGCACACACACTCTGTCCAATGGCGTTTGTGACACACACACTCTGTCCAATGGGTTTGTGACACAAACGCTGTCCAATAGTGTTTGTGACACACAGCCTGTCCAATGGGGTTTGTGACACACACACTGTCCAAAGGGGTTTATTACACACACGCTGTCCAATGGTGATTGTGACACACCCACACTGACTCATGGTGTTTGTGACACGTATGCTGTCCAATGGGTTTTCTGACACACACACTGTCCAGCGGGATTTGGGACACACATGATATCCAATGAGGTTTTTGACATGCACACTGTCCATGGGTGTTTGTGACACACACGCTGTCCAGTGGGGTTTCTGACACACACACTGTCCAAAAGGTTTTGTCACACACACGATGTCCAGTGGGTTTTGTGACACACACACTCTGTCCAATGGGGATTGTGTGACACACACACGCTATAAAGTGGGGATTCTGACACACAAGCTGTCCAATGGGGTTTGTCACACACACACTCTGTCCAATGGGGTTTCTGATACATACGCTGTCCAATGGGTCTTGTGACACACACGCTTTCCAGTGGGGTTTGTGACATACGCACTGTCCAAAGGCGTTTGTGAGACACACGTTGTCCAGTGGTGTTTGAGACACACACGCTGTCCAATGGGGATTGTGACATACACACTGTCCAATAGGGTTTGTGACACCACATTCTATCCAATGGGGTTTGTCACAGGTACACTTTCTAATGGGGTTTGTGACACACACACTTTCTTATGGGGTTTGTGACACACACACGGAATCCAATGGGTTTTGTGACACACACGCTTGATTAATGGCGCTTCTGACACACACGCTGTCCAATGGGGTTCGTGACACACACTCTGTCCCATGGGGTTTCTGATACACACTCTGTCCATCGGTGTTTGTGACAAACACGCTGTCCAGTGGGCTTTCTGACACACACAATGTCCAAAAGGGTTTGTTACACATACACTTACCAATGGGGTTTGTGACACGCACACTTTCTAATGGGGATTGTGACACACACACGCTGTCCAATGGTGTTTGTGACACACACGCTGCCCAATGGGGTTTGTGACACAGACGCTGTCCAATGGGGATTGTGACATACACACTGTCCAATAGGTTTTGTGACACAAACCCCATTCTATCCGATGGGGTTTGTGACAGGCACACTTTCTAATGGGGTTTGTGACACACACAGGCTATCCAATGGGGTTTGTGACACACACACTTTCCAAAGGTGTTTGTGACACGCACACTTCCTAAAGGGGTTTGTGACACACACACTTTCCAATGGCGCTTGTGACACACACGCTGTTCAATGGTGTCCGTGACACACACACAGTCCAGTCGGTTTTGTGACACACACATTCCATCCAATGGGGTTTGTGACACACACACTTTCTAATGGGGTTTGTGACAGACACACGCTATCCAATGGGGTTTGTGACACACACACTTTCAAATGGGGTTTGTGAAACGCACATTTTCTAATGGGGTTTGTGACACACACACGCTATCCAATTGGTTTTGTGACACACACACTTTCCAATGGTGCTTGTGACACACACGCTGTCCAATGGGATGTGTGACAGACACGCTCTCCAGTGGGTTTTGTGACACACACACTCTGTCCAATGGGATTGTGACACACACACTTTCAAATGGGGTTTTTGACACGCACACTTTCTCATGGGGTTTGTGACACACACACGCTATCCAATGGGGTTTGTGGCACGCACACAGTCCATGGGTGTTTCTGACACACACACTGCCCAAAAGGGTTTGTTACACACACGATGTCCAATGGGGTTTGTGACACGCACACTCTCTCCAATGGGTCTTGTGGCGCACACGGTGTCTAATGGTGTTCGTGACACATATGCTGTTCAATGGGGTTTGTGACACTCACACACTATCAAATGGTTTTTGTGACACACACAATGTCCGAAGGGGTTTGTGACACAAACACTATCTAATGGGGTTTGTGACACTCACACTCTGTCCAATGGTGCTTGTGAAACACACGTTGTCCAATGGGGTTCGTGACACACACGCTGTCCAGTGGGTTTTGTGACACACACACTCTGTCCAATGGGCATGTGACTGACACGCTGTTCAATGGTGCTTGTGACACACATACTGTCCAATGGGGATTGTGACACACACACGCTGTCCAATGAGGTTTGTGAAACACACGCTGTCCAGTGGGGATTGTGACACACACGCTGTCCAATGAGGCTTGTGACACACACACTGTCTAATCGGGTTTGTGACACACATACACTGTCCAATGGGGATTGTGAAACACACACGCTGTCCAATGGGGTTTATGACACACACACTGTCCAATGTGGTTTGTGACACACACACTCTGTCCAATGGGGTTTGTGACACAGACGCTGTCCAATGGGGATTGTGACACACGCGGTGTCCAATGGGGTTCGTCACAGACACGCTGTCCCATGGGGTTTGAGACACAGACGCAGACCATTTGGGTTTGTTACACACACACTGCCCAATGGTGTTTGTGACATACACAGTGTCCAAGAGGGTTTCAGACACGCACACTGTCCAATGGTTATAGTTACACACACACTCTGTCCAAAGGGTCTTGTGAAAAACACGCTGTCCAATGGGGTTTGTGAACACACACGCAATCCAATGGGGTTTGTGACACATACACTTTCCAATGGGGTTTGTGACACACACACTCTGTCCAATGGGGATTGTGACACACACACTCTGTCCAATGGTGCTTGTGACACACACACTCTGTCCAATGGGCTTGTGACACACACGCTGTCCAATGATGTTTGTGACACACACACTGTCCAATGGGGATTGTGATACACACACTGTACAATGGGTATTGTTAAACACAAACTCTGTTGAATGTGGTTTTTGACACACACACTGTCCAATGGGGTTTGTGACACACACAATGTCCAATGGGGTTTGTGACACACACACTTTATAATGGGGTTTGTGACACACACACACTATCCAATGGCATTTATGTCACAAACGCTGTCCAATTTGGTGTGTGACACACACACTCTGTCCAATAGTGTTTGTGAAAACACATATGCTATCCAATGGTGTTTGGGACACACGCACTTTCTAATGGATTTTGTGACACACGCGCTGTCCAATGGGTTTTGTAACACACACACTGTCCAATGAGGATTGTGACACAAACGCTGTACAATGGGGATTGTGAAATACAAACTGTCCAATAGGGTTTGTGACACACACACGCTATCCAATGGGGTTTGTGAAACACACTTTCCAATGGGTTTTGTGACACACACACTGACCAAGAGGGTTTGTGACACACACACGCTACCCAATGGGGTTTGTCACACACACACACAGTCCAATGGCGCTTTTGACACACACGCTGTCCAATGGGGTTTCTGACACACTCTCTGTCCCATGGGGATTGTGACACACACACTATCCAATGGGGATTATTACACACACACGCTTTCCAATGGGGTCTGTGACACTCACACAGTCCAAAGGGGTTTGTGACACAGACGATGTCCAATGGGGTTTCTGACACACACAGTGTCCTATGGGTATTGTAACACACACACACTGTCCAATGGGGTTGGTAAAAACACACCCTGTCCAATGGGGATTGTGACACACACACTCTGTCCAATGGGGTTTGTGACACACACGCTGTCCAATGGGGATTGTGACACACACGCTGTCCAAAGGGGTTTGTGAAACACACGATATCCAATGGAGTTTGTGACACACACAGTTTCCTATGGGTATTGTGACACACACACACTGTCCAATGGGGATTGTGAAACACACACACTTTCCAATGTGGATTGTGAAACACACTCGCTGTCCAATGGGGTTTATGACACACACCCTGTCCAATGGGGTTTGTGAAAAACACACTCTGTCCAATGGGGTTTGTGACACACACACTGTCCAATGGGGTTTGTGACATGCACAACTTCTAATGGGGTTTGTGACACACATACACTATCCAATGGGGTTTGTGACACGCATACTTTCCAAAGGGGTTTGTGACACACACACGCTGTCCCATGGGGTTTGTGACACGCATGCTGTCCAATGGTTTTTGTGACACACACACGCTATCCAATGGGTTTTGTGACACATACACTTTCCAATGGTGCTTGTGACACACACGCTGTCCAATATGGTTCGTGACACACATGGTGTCTAGTGGGTTTTGTGACACACACACTCTGTCCAATGAGCTTGTGACACACACGCTGTCCAATGATGTTTGTAACACGCACACTGTCCAATGCGGTTTGTGACAACACACACTGTCCAAAGGGTTTGTGACACACACGTTATCCAGTGGGGTTTGTGACACGCACACTGTCCATGGGTGTTTGTAACACACACGCTGTCCAGTGGGGTTTGGGACACACGCACTTTCCAATGGGGTTTGTGACACGCATACTGTACATGGGGTTTGTGACACACACACTGTCCAATGGGGATTGTGACACACAGACGCTCTCCAATGGAGTTTGTGACACACACATTGTCCGAAGAGGTTTGTGACACACACGATGTCCAATGGGATTTGTGAGACGCACACTGTCCATGGGTGTTTTTGACACACATGCTGTCCGTTGGGGTTTGTGACACACACACCGTCCATAAGGGTTTGTGACACACATGATGTACAATGGGTTTAGTGACACGCACATTGTCCATGGGTGTTTGTGACACACACGCCGTCCAGTGGGGTTTGTGACACGCACACTGTTCTATGGGGTTTGTGACACACATACTGTCCATGGGTGTTTGTGACACACACACTGTCCAATGGGGATTGTGACACACATACTGTCCATGGGTGTTTGTGACACACACACTGTCCAATGGGGATTGTGACACACATACTGTCCATGGGTGTTTGTGACACACACGCTGTCCAATGGGCTTTGTGACACACACACTCTGTACAATGGGTCTTGTTAAAAATTGTCTGTCCAATGGTGTTTGTGAACACAGATGCTGTCCAGTGGGTTTTGTGACACACATACTATCCAATAGGGTTTGTGAAACACACAAGCTTTCGAATGGGGTTTGTTGCACATACACTTTCCAATGGGGTTTGTGACACACGCACTCTGTCCAATAGGCTTGTGACACACACGTTGTCCAATGGTGTTTGTGACACACACACTGTCCAATGGGGATTGTGACACACACAGGCTGTTCAATGGGGTTTGTCACACTCACACTGTCCATGGGTGTTAGTGACACACACGCTGTCCACTGGGTTTTGTCACACACACAATGTCCAATGGGGATTGTCAACCACACATGCTGTCCAATGGTGTTTGAGACACACACGCTGTCCAATGTGGTTTGTGACCTACACGCTATCCAATAGGGTTTATGACACACACACGCTATCCAACGGGGATTGTGACATACTTACTGTCCAATAGGGTTTGTGACACACACATGCTATCCAATGGGGTTTGTGACACATATACTTTCTAATGGGGTTTTTGACACACACACGCTATGCAAAGGGGTTTGTTACACACACGCTAACCAATTGGGTTTGTTACACACAAGATGTACAATGGGGTTTGTGACACACATGCTGTCCAGTGGGGTTTGTGACACACAAACTGTCCAATAGGGTTTGTGACATCACACACGCTATCCAATGGGGTTTGTGGCACACACTCTTTCTAATGGGGTTTGTGAAACACACGCTATCCAATGGGTTTTGTGACACACACACTTTCCAATGGGGTTTGTGACACACACGCTGTCCAAAGGGGTTTGTGACACACACGCTGTCCAATGGGGTTTTTGACACATACACTCTGCCCAATGGGGATCGTGAAACACACACGCTCTCCAATGGGGTTTATGACACACACACTGTCCAATAGGGTTTGTGATACACACACCCAGTCCAATGGTGTTTGTGACACATACACTTTCCAATGGGGTTTGTGACACACACACTCTGTCCAATGGCGCTTGTGAAACAGACGCTGTCCAATGGGGTTCGTGACACAAACTCAGTCCCATGGGGTCTGTGACACACACACTGTCCAATGGGGATTGTGACACACACATGCTGTCCAATGGGGTTTGTGACACACACACTGTCCAAAGGGGTTTGTGACACACACGAAGTCCAATGGGGTTTGTGACAGGCACGCTGTCCATGGGTGTTTGTGACACACACGCTGTCCAAAGGGGTTTGTGACACACACAATGTCCAATGGGGTCTCTGACACGCACACTTTCCATGGGTGTTTGTGACACACACACTGTCCAGTGGAGTTTGTGACACACAAACTGTCCAATGTTGTTTGTGACACACACAATGTCCACGGGGGTTGGTGACACAAACTCTGTGCAATTGAGTTTGTGACACACACACTGTCCAATAAGGATTGTGACACACACGCTGTCCAGCGGGGTTTGTGACACACAAACACTGTCCAATGGGGCTTGTGACACAAACGCTGTCCAATGGGCTTTGTGACACATACACTCTGTCCAATGGGGATCGTGAAACACACACGCTCTCCAATGGGGTTTATGACACACAAACTGTCCAATAGGGTTTGTGACATACACACCCAGTCCAATGGTGTTTGTGACACACACCTGTCCAATGGGGATTGTGACACACACGCTGTCCAATGGGGATTGTGACACACACACTCTGTCCAATAGGTCTTGTGACACACAAGCTGTCCAATGGGGTTCGTGACACACACGCTGTCCAGTGGGGTTTGTGACACACACAGTGTCCAATAGCGTTTGTGACATCACACACGCTATCCAATGGGGTTTGTGACACACACTCTTTCTAATGGGGTTTGTGACACACGCGCTGTCCAATGGTGTTTGTGACACACACGCTGTCCAATGGGGCTTGTGACACACACATTGTCCAATCGGGTCTGTGACACACACACTGTCCAAAGGGGTTTGTGACACACACGATGTCCAATGGGGTTTCTGACACGCACACTTTCCATGGGTGTTTGTGACACACACGCTGTGCAGTGGAGTTTGTGACACACACTGTCCAATGGGGTTTGTGACACACACAGTGTCCACGGTGGTTGGTGACACAAACTCTGTCCAATGGGTTTTGTGACACACACACTTTGTCCAATAGGCTTGTGACAGACACGCTGTCCAATGGTGTTTGTGACACACACGCTGTCCAATGGGATTTGTGACACAAACGCTGTCTAATGGGGACTGTGGAATACAGACTGTCCAATAGGGTTTGTGACACACACATGCTATCCAATGGGGTTTGTGACAATCATACTTTCTAATGGGGTTTTAGACACACACACGCTATCCAATGGGGTTTGTGACACATACTATCCAATTGGGTTTGTGACACCCAGTCGCTGTCCCATGGGGTTTGAGACACACACGCTGGCCAATTGGGTTTGTTACACACACACTGTCCAATGTTGTGTGTGACATGTATGCTGTCCAATGGGTTTTGTGACACACACACTTTACCAGGAGGGTTTGTGACACACACACACTATTCAATGGGTTTTGTAATGCATACACGATGTCCCATGGGGTTTGTGACACACACACTGTCCAAAGGGGTTTGTGACACGCACACTGTCCATGGGTCTCTGTGGCACACACGCTGTCCAATGGGGTTTGTGACACACACACTGTCCAAAGGGGTTTGTGATACACACACTGTCCAATGAGTGTTGTTAAACACAAACTCTGTCCAATACGGTTTGTGACACACAAACTGTCCAATGGGGTCTGTGATACACACACTGTCCGATGGGTATTGTTAAACACAAACTCTGTCCAATGGGTTTCGTGACACACACACTGAACAAGAAGGTTTGTGATACACACATGCTATCCAATGGGATTTGTGACACACAGACTCTGTCCAATGGCGCTTGTGACACACACGCTGTCCAATGGAGTACGTGGCACACACTCTGTCCCGTTGGCTTTTTGACACACACGCAGTCCTATTGGGATTGTGACACACATACGCTGTCCAATGGTGTTTGTGACACGCACACAGTCCATGGGTGTTTATGACACACACGCTGCCCAGAGGGGTTTGTGACACACACACTGTCCAAAAGGGTTTGTGACACACACATTGTCCACGGGGGTTTGTGACACACACGCTGTCCAATGGGTATTGTTAAACACAAACTCTGTCCAATGGGGTTTGTGACACACACACTGTCCAATGGGGTTTATGACACACACAGTGTCCACAGTGGTGTGTGACGCACAGGCTGTCCACTGGGGATTGTGACACACACAGTGTCCACGGGGGTTTGCGAAACACACGCTGTCCAATGGGGTTTGTGACACACACTCTGTCCAGAGAGTTTGTCACACACAGTCTGTCTAAAGGGGTTTGTGACACACACAAACTGTCCAATGGGATTGTGACACACACACGCTGTCCAATGGGGTTTATGTCACACACGCTGTCCAATGGGGTTCGTGACACACACACTGTCCAAAGGGGTTTGTGACACACACGCTGTCCAATGGGGTTGTTACACTCGCTGTGCAATGGGGTTTGTGACACACACTGTCCAATAGGGTTTGTGACAGACACACGCTGTCCAATGGGATTTGTGACACACACTGTCCAATGGGGTTTCTGAAACTACTCGCTGTCCAGTGGGGTTTGTGACACAAATACTGACCAGGAGGGTTTGTGATACACACACGCTGTCCAATGGGGTTTGTGACACAAACACTGTCCGAAGGGTTTGTGATACACACTCTGGTCAAAGGGTTTGTGACACACACTCTGTCCAATGAAGTTTGTGACATAAACTCTGTCCAATGGTGTTAGT
Source organism: Columba guinea (assembly GCA_032206185.1). Classification (NCBI taxonomy): domain Eukaryota; kingdom Metazoa; phylum Chordata; class Aves; order Columbiformes; family Columbidae; genus Columba; species Columba guinea. Next base: position 918,533 of record JAVLUU010000005.1, read on the forward strand.
GACACACACGCTGTCCAATGGGGTTTGTGACACACAAACGCTATCCAATGGGTTTTCTGACGCGCACAGCCTTTCCAATGGGATTTTTGACACACACACGCTGTCCCATGGGGTTTGTGACACACACGCGGTCCAATGGGTATTGTGACACAGACACTCTGTCCAAAGGGGTTTGTGAATCAAACTCTGTCCAAAGGGGTTTGTGACACGCACACTGTCCATGGGTGTTTTTGACTACACACGCTCTCCAGTGGAGTTTGTGACACAGACGTTGTCCAGTGGGGATTGTGACACACACACTGTCCAATAGGGTTTGTGACACACACACTGTCCAATGGGATTTGTGACACACACACTGTGCAATGGGTATTGTGACACACACACGATGTCCAATGGTGTATTGAGACACACACGCTATCCAATGGGCTTTGTGACACACACACTGTCCAATGGGTATTGTTACGCACACATGATGTCCAAAGGTGTTTGTGACACACACACTTTCCAATGGGGATTGTGACAAACACACGCTGTCCAATAGAGTTTGTGACACGCACATTCTGTCCAAAGGGGTTTGTGACACGCGCACTTACTAAAGGGGTTTGTGACACACACACGCTATCCAATTGGGTTTGTGACACAAACACATTCCAATGGCGCTTGTGACACACACGCTGTCCAATGGGGTCCGTGACACACACGCTGTGCAATGGGTTCGTGACGCACAAACGCTGTCCAATGGGGTTTGTGACACACACACTGTCCCATGGGGTTTGTGACAAACACGCGGTCCAATGGGGTTTGTGACACACACACTGACCAGGAGGGTTTGTGACACACACGCTGTCCAATGGGCCTTGTGACACACACGCTGTGCAATGGGTTCGTGACGCACAAACGCTGTCCAATGGGGTTTGTGACACACACACTGTCCAAAGGGGTTTGTGACACACACGCTGTCCAATAGGGTTTGTGACACAAACTCTGTCCAATGGGGATTGTGACACACACATGCTGTCCAATGGTGTTTGTGACACAGACGCTGTCCAATGGGGATTGCAACATAAACACTGTCCAATAGGGTTTGTGACACACACACGCTATCCAATGGGGTTTGTGACACGTACACTTTATAATGGGGTTTGTGACACACACGCTGTCCAATGGGGTTTGTGACACTCACACTCTCCATGGGTGTTTTTGACACACATACTGTCCAGTGGGTTTTGTGAAACACACACTGTCCAATGGGGTATTGACACGCACACTGTCTACTGGGGATTGTGACACACACGCTGTCCAGTGGGGTTTGTGACACACACACGGTCCAGTGGTGTTTGTGACACACACAAGCTGTCCAATGGGGTATGTGACACACACACTGCCCAATGGTGTTTGTGACACATACGCTGTCCAATAGGGTTTGTGACACAAACTCCGTCCAATGGGGTTTGTGACACACATGCTGTCCAATTGGAAACTGTGACACTCACGCTGTCCAGTGGGTTTTGTGACACACACACTCTGTCCAATGGGCTTGTCACACACAATGTCCAATGGTGTTTGTGACACATACGTTGTCCAATAGGGTTTGTGACACAAACTCTGTCCCATGGGGTTTGTGGCACACACACTGTCCAATGGGGATTGCGAAACACACACGCTGTCCAATGGGGTTTGTGACATACACAATGTCCAATGGGGTTTGTGACACGCACACTGTACATGGGTGTTTGTGACACACACGCTGTCCCATGGGGTTTGTGACACACACGCTTTCCAATGGCGTTTGTGACACACACACTGTCCAAAGGGGTTTGTGACACAGACGCTGTCCAATGGGGATTGTGACATACACGCTGTCCAATAGGGTTTGTGACACACACGTGCATTCCAATGGAGTTTGTGACACACTTATTTTCTAATGGGGTTTTTGACACACAGACGCTGTCCAATGGGGTTTGTGACACACACACGCTGTCCATTGGGGTTTTTGACACACACACTGTCCAATGGTGTTTGTGACACATACACACTGTACAATGGGGATTGTGACACACGCACTGTCCAGGGGGGTTTGTGACACACACTCTGCACAATGGCATTCGTGACACACACAGTTTCCACATGGGGTTTATGACACACACGCTGTCCAATGGGTATTTTTACACACACACGCTGTCCAAAGGGGTTTGTGACACACACACTGTCCAATGGGTATTGTTACACATACACGCTGTCCAATGGGGTGTGTGACACTAACACAGTCCAATGATTATTGCTACAGACACACGCTGTCCAATGAGGTTTGTGACACACACACTGACCAATAGAGTTTGTGACACACACACGCTATCCAATGGGATTTGTGACACACACACTTTCCAATGGGGTTTTTGACACACACACTCTGTGCAATGGGGTTTCTGACACACACGCGGTCCAATGGGGATTGTGACACACACGCTATCCAATGGGCTTTGTGACACACACACTGTCCAATGGGTATTGTTACACACTCATGGTGTCCAATGGGTTTTGTGACACAGACGCTGTCCAATGGGGATTGTGACCTACACACTGTCCAATAGGATTTGTGACACACACACGATATCCAACGGGGTTTGTGACGCACACACTTTCCAATATGGTTTGTGACACACACACGCTGCCCCATGGGGTTTGTGACACACACACGCTGCCCCATGGGGTTTGTGACACACACACGCTGTCCAATTCGGTTTGTGACACACACACTGACCAGGAGGTTTTGTGACACACACACGCTGTCCATTGGGGTTTTTGAACACACACACCATCCACTGGGGATTGTGACACACACACTGTCCAATGGCATTCGTGGCACACACAGTGTCCACGGGGGTTTATGACACAAACGCTGTCCAATGGGGTTTGGACACACACACTGTCCAATGGGTATTCTTACACACACACGTTGTTCAATGGGGTTTGTGACACACACTGTCCAATGGGGTTTCTGAAACTACACTCTGTCCAAAGGCGTTTGTGACACACACACTGACCAGGAGGGTTTGTGACACACACACGCTGTCCAATGGGGTTTGTGACACACACACTGTCCAATGGGTATTGTTACACACAGACGCTGTCCAATGGGGTTTGTGACACACACACTGTCCAATGGGGTTTGTGACACACACACTGTAATGGGTTTGTGACACAAATGTTCTGTCCAATGGGTCTTGTGACACACACTCTGTCCAGTGAGGATCGTTGCACACACGCTCTACAGTGGGGTTTGTGACACACACACTTTCAAATGGGGTTTGTGACACACAAGCTATCCAATGGGTTTTGTGACACACACACGCTGTCGAAGGGGGTTTGTGACACAAACACTGACCAGGAGGTTTTGTGACACACACAAGCTGTTCATTGGGGTTTTTGACACACACACTGTCCACTGGGGATTGTGACACACACACTCTCCAGGTGGGTTTGTGACACACACACTGTCCAATGGCATTCGTGACACACACAGTGTCCACGGGGGTTTATTACACACACGCTGTCCAATGGGGTTTGTGATACACACACTGTCCAATGGGTATTGTTACACACACACGCTGTCCAATGGGGTTTGTGACACACACACTGTCCAATGGGGTTTTTGACGCACACGCTGTCCAATGGGGTTTGTGACACACACACTCTGTCCAGTAGGTCTTCTGACACACACTCTGTCCAATGTGATGGTTGTACGCACGCTGTACATTGGGGTATGTGACACACACACTGTCCAATAGGGTTTGTGACACACACACTGTCCCTTGGGTTTTTTGACACACACACTCTGTCCAATGGGTTTGTGACACACACGCTGTCTAATGGGGTTTGTGACACACACTCTATCCAATGGGGTTTGTGACACACACACTGTCAAAAGGAGATTGTGACACACACACGCTGTCCAATGGACTTTGTGACACACACACTTTCCAATGGGTATTGTGACACACACACTCTGTCCAATGGGGCTTGTGACACACACGCTGTCCAATGGGGTTCGTGACACACACGCGGTCCAGTGAGTTTTGTGACACACACACTCTGTCCAATGGGCTTGTGACAAACACACTGTCCAATGGGGATTGTGACACACACACGCTGTCCAATGGTGTTTGTGACAAAGACACTGTCGAAAGGGGTTTGTGACACACACGCTGTCCAATTGGGTTTGTGACACTCACACTCTCCATGGGTGTTTGTGACACACACTCTGACCAGTGGGTTTTGTGACACACACACTGTCCAATGGGGTATTGACACACAAACTGTACACTGGTGATTGTGACCAACACGCTGTACAATGGGGTTTGTGACACACACACTCTGCCCAAAGGGCTTGTGACAAACACGCTGTACAACGGGGTTTGTAACACAAACTCTCTCCAAATGGGTTTCTGACACACACACTGTCCAATGGGTATTGTGACACACACGCTGTCCACTTGGGATTGTGACACACACACTGACCAGGAGGTTTGTGACACACACACGCTGTCCAACGAGGTTTGTGACACACACACTGTCCAATGGGGTATTGACACACACACTGTCTACTGGGGATTGTAACACACACGCTGTCCAGTGGGGTTTGTGACACACACACGGTCCAGTGGTGTTTGTGACACACACGCTGTCCAATAGGGTTTGTGACACAAACTCTGTCCAATGGGGATTGTGACACACACATGCTGTCCAATGGTGTTTGTGACACAGACGCTGTCCAATGGGGATTGCGACATACACACTGTCCAATAGGGTTTGTGACAGACACAAGCTATCCAATGGGGTTTGTGACACGTACACTTTATAATGGGGTTTGTGACACACACACACAATGCAATGGGGTTTGTGACACACACACGCTGTCCCATGGGGTTTGTGACACACACGCTGACCAATTGGGTTTGTTACACACATACTGTACAATTGCGTTTGTGACACACACGCTGTCCAATGGGGTTAGTGACACACACACTGTCCAGTGGTGGTTGTGACACACACACTGTCCAATAGGGTTTGTGACACAAACTCCATCCAATGGGGTTTGTGACACACATGCTGTCCAATTGGAAATTGTGACACTCACGCTGTCCAGTGGGTTTTGTGACACACACACTCTGTCCAATGGGCTTGTCACACACAATGTCCAATGGTGTTTGTGACACATACGTTGTCCAATAGGGTTTGTGACACAAACTCTGTCTCATGGGGTTTGTGGCACACACACTGTCCAATGGGGATTGTGAAACACACACGCTGTCCAATGGGGTTTGTGACATACACAATGTCCAATGGGGTTTGTGACACGCACACTGTACATGGGTGTTTGTGACACACACGCTGTCCATTGGGTTTTTTGACACACACACAGTCCAAAGGGTATTGTTACACACACACGCTGTCCAATGGGGTTTGTGACACACACACTGTCCAATGGGTCTTGTGACACACACTCTGTCCAATGGTGTTTGTGACTCACACGTTGTCCAATAGTGTTTGTGACAAAAACTCTGTCCAATGGGGTTTGTGAAATGCACACTGTACATGGCTGTTTGTGACACGTACACTGTCCAATGGGTATTGTTACACACACACGCTGTCCAATGATGTTTGTGACACACACGTTGTCCAATTTGCTTGTGACAAAAACGCTGTCCAGTGGGTTTTGTTACACACACACTGTCCAGGGGGGTTTGAGACACACACACTGTCCAATGGCATCCGTGACACACACAGTGTCCACGGGGTTTTATGACACACATGCTGTCCAATGGGGTTTGTGACGCACACACTGTCCAATGGGTATTGTTACACACACACGCTGTCCCATGGGGTTTGTGACACACACACTTTCCAATGGGGTTTGTGACACACACACTGACCAGGAGGTTTTGTGACACACAGACGCTGTCCATTGGGGTTTGCTACACACACACTGTCCACTGGGGATTGTGACACAAACACTGTCCAGGGGGGTTTGTGACACACATACTGTGCAATGGCATTCGTGACACACACAGTGTCCACGGGGGTTTATGACACACACGCTGTCCAGTGGGGTTTGTGACACACACACTGTTAAATGGGGTTTGTGACACACACACTCTGTCCAATGGGTCTTCTGACACACACTCTGTCCAATGGGGATCGTTGTACACACGCTGTACAGTGGGGTTTGTGACATACACACTGTCCAATAGGGTTTGTGACCCACACACGCTATCCAAAGGGGTTTGTGACACACACGTTATCCAATGGGTTTTGTGACACACACACTGTCCAATGGGTATTGTTACACACACACGCTGTCCAATGGGGTTTGTGACACACACGCTGTCCAATGGGTCTTGGTACACACACTCTGTCCAATGGGGATCGTGAACACACGCTGTCCAATGGGGTTTGTGACACAGACGCTGTCCAATGGGGTTTGTGACCTACACACTGTCCAATAGGGTTTTTGACACACACAGGCTATCCAATGGGGTTTGTGACACATAAACTTTCGAATGGGGTTTGTGACACACACTCCGTCCAATGGTGCTTGTGACACACACTCTGTCCAGTGGAGTTCCTGAAACACACATGCTGTTCAATGGCGTTTGTGACACACACACTGTCCAAAGGGGTTTGTGACACAGACGCTGTCCAATGGGGATTGTGACATACACACTGTCCAATAGGGTTTGTGACACACACGTGCATTCCAATGGGGTTTGTGACACACTTATTTTCTAATGGGGTTTTTGACACACAGACGGTGTCCAATGGGGTTTGTGACACACACACTGTCCAATGGAGTTTATGACACACACAGTGTCCACGGGCGTTTGTGACACACACGCTGTCCACTGGAGATTGTGACACACACAGTGTCCACGGGTGTTAGTGACACACACGCTGTCCAATGGGGTTTGTGACACACACACTGTCCAATGGGTATTGATACACACACACACTGTCCAATGGTGTTTGTGACACACACACTGTCCAGTGTGGCTTGTGACACACACGCTGTCCAATAGGCTCTGTGACACACACACGCTATCCAATGGGGTTTGTGACACACACTGTATCAAATAGGTTTTGTGACACAAACACTGTCCAATGGGGATTGTGACACACACATTGTCCAAAGGGGTTTGTGACACACACACTGTCCAATGGAGTTTGTGATACACACGCTGTCCAGTGGGGTTTATGACACACACTGTGTCCACAGTGGTGTGTGACGCACAGGCTGTCCACTGGGGATTGTGACACACACAGTGTCCACGGGGGTTTGCGAAACACACGCTGTCCAATGGGGTTTGTGACACACACTCTGTCCAGAGAGTTTGTCACACACAGTCTGTCTAAAGGGGTTTGTGACACACTCAAACTGTCCAATGGGGATTGTGACACACACACGCTGTCCAATGGGGTTTATGTCACACACGCTGTCCAATGGGGTTCGTGACACACACACTGTCCAAAGGGGTATGTGACACACACGCTGTCCAATGGGGTTGTTACACTCGCTGTGCAATGGGGTTTGTGACACACACTGTCCAATAGGGTTTGTGACAGACACACACTGTCCAATGGGATTTGTGACACACACTGTCCAATGGGGTTTCTGAAACTACTCGCTGTCCAGTGGGGTTTGTGACACAAATACTGACCAGGAGGGTTTGTGATACACACACGCTGTCCAATGGGGTTTGTGACACACACACTGTCCGAAGGGTTTGTGATACACACTCTGGTCAAAGGGTTTGTGACACACACTCTGTCCAATGAAGTTTGTGACACAAACTCTGTCCAATGGTGTTAGTGACACACACGCTGTCCAATGGGGTTTCTGATACAGACGCTGTTCAATGTGGATTGTGACCTACACACTATCCAATGGGTTTTGTGACGCGCACACCCTTTCGAATGGGATTTTTGACACACACACACTGTCCCATGGGGTTTGTGACACACACGCGGTCCAATGGGGTTTGTGACACACACACTGACCAGGAGGGTTTGTGACACACACGCTGTCCAATGGGCCTTGTGACACACACGCTGTGCAATGGGTTCGTGACGCACAAACGCTGTCCAATGGGGTTTGTGACACACACACTGTCCAAAGGGGTTTGTGACACACACGCTGTTCAATGGGGTTTGTGACACTCACACTCTCCATGGTTGTTTTTGACACACATACTGTCCAGTGGGTTTTGTGAAACACACACTGTCCAATGGGGTATTGACACACACACTGTCTACTGGGGATTGTGACACACACGCTGTCCAGTGGGGTTTGTGACACACACACGGTCCAGTGGTGTTTGTGACACACACGCTGTCCAATAGGGTTTGTGACACAAACTCTGTCCAATGGGGATTGTGACACACACATGCTGTCCAATGGTGTTTGTGACACAGACGCTGTCCAATGGGGATTGCGACATAAACACTGTCCAATAGGGTTTGTGACACACACACGCTATCCAATGGGGTTTGTGACACGTACACTTTATAATGGGGTTTGTGACACACACGCTGTCCAATGGGGTTTGTGACACTCACACTCTCCATGGGTGTTTTTGACACACATACTGTCCAGTGGGTTTTGTGAAACACACACTGTCTAATGGGGTATTGACACACACACTGTCTACTGGGGATTGTGACACACACGCTGTCCAGTGGGGTTTGTGACACACACACGGTCCAGTGGTGTTTGTGACACACACAAGCTGTCCAATGGGGTATGTGACACACACACTGCCCAATGGTGTTTGTGACACATACGCTGTCCAATAGGGTTTGTGACACAAACTCCGTCCAATGGGGTTTGTGACAAACATGCTGTCCAATTGGAAACTGTGACACTCACGCTGTCCAGTGGGTTTTGTGACACACACACTCTGTCCAATGGGCTTGTCACACACAATGTCCAATGGTGTTTGTGACACATACGTTGTCCACTAGGGTTTGTGACACAAACTCTGTCCCATGGGGTTTGTGGCACACACACTGTCCAATGGGGATTGCGAAACACACACGCTGTCCAATGGGGTTTGTGACATACACAATGTCCAATGGGGTTTGTGACACGCACACTGTACATGGGTGTTTGTGACACACACACGCTGTCCCATGGGGTTTGTGACACACACGCTTTCCAATGGCGTTTGTGACACACACACTGTCCAAAGGGGTTTGTGACACAGACGCTGTCCAATGGGGATTGTGACATACACGCTGTCCAATAGGGTTTGTGACACACACGTGCATTCCAATGGAGTTTGTGACACACTTATTTTCTAATGGGGTTTTTGACACACAGACGCTGTCCAATGGGGTTTGTGACACACACACGCTGTCCATTGGGGTTTTTGACACACACACTGTCCAATGGTGTTTGTGACACATACACACTGTACAATGGGGATTGTGACACACGCACTGTCCAGGGGGGTTTGTGACACACACTCTGCACAATGGCATTCGTGACACACACAGTTTCCACATGGGGTTTATGACACACACGCTGTCCAATGGGTATTTTTACACACACACGCTGTCCAAAGGGGTTTGTGACACACACACTGTCCAATGGGTATTGTTGCACATACACGCTGTCCAATGGGGTGTGTCACACTAACACAGTCCAATGATTATTCCTACACACACACGCTGTCCAATGAGGTTTGTGACACACACACTGACCAATAGAGTTTGTGACACACACACGCTATCCAATGGGATTTGTGACACACACACTTTCCAATGGGGTTTGTGACACACACACTCTGTGCAATGGGGTTTCTGACACACACGCGGTCCAATGGGGATTGTGACACACACGCTATCCAATGGGGTTTGTGAAACACACACTCTGTTCAATGGTGTTTCTGACACACACGCTGTCCAATGGGCTTTGTGACACACACACTGTCCAATGGGTATTGTTACACACTCATGGTGTCCAATGGGTTTTGTGACACAGACGCTGTCCAATGGGGATTGTGACCTACACACTGTCCAATAGGATTTGTGACACACACACGATATCCAACGGGGTTTGTGATGCACACACTTTCCAATATGGTTTGTGACACACACACGCTGCCCCATGGGGTTTGTGACACACACACGCTGCCCCATGGGGTTTGTGACACACACACGCTGTCCAATGCGGTTTGTGACACACACACTGACCAGGAGGTTTTGTGACACACACACGCTGTCCATTGGGGTTTTTGAACACACACACCATCCACTGGGGATTGTGACACACACACTGTCCAATGGCATTCGTGGCACACACAGTGTCCACGGGGGTTTATGACACAAACGCTGTCCAATGGGGTTTGGACACACACACTGTCCAATGGGTATTCTTACACACACACGTTGTTCAATGGGGTTTGTGACACACACTGTCCAATGGGGTTTCTGAAACTACACTCTGTCCAAAGGCGTTTGTGACACACACACTGACCAGGAGGGTTTGTGACACACACACGCTGTCCAATGGGGTTTGTGACACACACACTGTCCAATGGGTATTGTTACACACAGACGCTGTCCAATGGGGTTTGTGACACACACACTGTCCAATGGGGTTTGTGACACACACACTGTAATGGGTTTGTGACACAAATGTTCTGCCCAATGGGTCTTGTGACACACACTCTGTCCAGTGAGGATCGTTGCACACACGCTCTACAGTGGGGTTTGTGACACACACACTTTCAAATGGGGTTTGTGACACACAAGCTATCCAATGGGTTTTGTGACACACACACGCTGTCGAAGGGGGTTTGTGACACAAACACTGACCAGGAGGTTTTGTGACACACACAAGCTGTTCATTGGGGTTTTTGACACACACACTGTCCACTGGGGATTGTGACACACACACTCTCCAGGTGGGTTTGTGACACACACACTGTCCAATGGCATTCGTGACACACACAGTGTCCACGGGGGTTTATTACACACACGCTGTCCAATGGGGTTTGTGATACACACACTGTCCAATGGGTATTGTTACACACACACGCTGTCCAATGGGGTTTGTGACACACACACTGTCCAATGGGGTTTTTGACGCACACGCTGTCCAAAGGGGTTTGTGACACACACACTCTGTCCAGTAGGTCTTCTGACACACACTCTGTCCAATGTGATGGTTGCACGCACGCTGTACATTGGGGTATGTGACACACACACTGTCCAATAGGGTTTGTGACACACACACTGTCCCTTGGGTTTTGTGACACACACACTCTGTCCAATGGGTTTGTGACACACACGCTGTCTAATGGGGTTTGTGACACACACTCTATCCAATGGGGTTTGTGACACACACACTGTCAAAAGGAGATTGTGACACACACACGCTGTCCAATGGACTTTGTGACACACACACTTTCCAATGGGTATTGTGACACACACACTCTGTCCAATGGGGCTTGTGACACACACGCTGTCCAATGGGGTTCGTGACACACACGCGGTCCAGTGAGTTTTGTGACACACACACTCTGTCCAATGGGCTTGTGACAAACACACTGTCCAATGGGGATTGTGACACACACACGCTGTCCAATGGTGTTTGTGACAAAGACACTGTCGAAAGGGGTTTGTGACACACACGCTGTCCAATTGGGTTTGTGACACTCACACTCTCCATGGGTGTTTGTGACACACACTCTGACCAGTGGGTTTTGTGACACACACACTGTCCAATGGGGTATTGACACACAAACTGTACACTGGTGATTGTGACCAACACGCTGTACAATGGGGTTTGTGACACACACACTCTGCCCAAAGGGCTTGTGACAAACACGCTGTACAACGGGGTTTGTAACACAAACTCTCTCCAAATGGGTTTCTGACACACACACTGTCCAATGGGTATTGTGACACACACGCTGTCCACTTGGGATTGTGACACACACACTGACCAGGAGGTTTGTGACACACACACGCTGTCCAACGAGGTTTGTGACACACACACTGTCCAATGGGGTATTGACACACACACTGTCTACTGGGGATTGTAACACACACGCTGTCCAGTGGGGTTTGTGACACACACACGGTCCAGTGGTGTTTGTGACACACACGCTGTCCAATAGGGTTTGTGACACAAACTCTGTCCAATGGGGATTGTGACACACACATGCTGTCCAATGGTGTTTGTGACACAGACGCTGTCCAATGGGGATTGCGACATACACACTGTCCAATAGGGTTTGTGACAGACACAAGCTATCCAATGGGGTTTGTGACACGTACACTTTATAATGGGGTTTGTGACACACACACACAATGCAATGGGGTTTGTGACACACACACGCTGTCCCATGGGGTTTGTGACACACACGCTGACCAATTGGGTTTGTTACACACATACTGTACAATTGCGTTTGTGACACACACGCTGTCCAATGGGGTTTGTGACACACACACTGTCCAGTGGTGGTTGTGACACACACACTGTCCAAAGGGGTTTGTGACACATACGCTGTCCAATAGGGTTTGTGACACAAACTCCGTCCAATGGGGTTTGTGACACACATGCTGTCCAATTGGAAATTGTGACACTCACGCTGTCCAGTGGGTTTTGTGACACACACACTCTGTCCAATGGTCTTGTCAGACACAATGTCCAATGGTGTTTGTGACACATACGTTGTCCAATAGGGTTTGTGACACAAACTCTGTCCCATGGGGTTTGTGGCACACACACTGTGCAATGGGGATTGTGAAACACACACGCTGTCCAATGGGGTTTGTGACATACACAATGTCCAATGGGGTTTGTGACACGCACACTGTACATGGGTGTTTGTGACACACACGCTGTGCAGTGGGGTTTGCTACACACATGCTATCCAATGGGGTTTGTGACGCACACAGTTTTCAAAGGCGTTTCTGACACACACACGCTGTCCCATGGGGTTTGTGACACACACGCTGTCCATTGGGTTTTTTGACACACAAACAGTCCCAAGGGTATTGTTACACACACACGCTGTCCAATGGGGTTTGTGACACACACACTGTCCAATGAGGTTTGTGACACACACGCTGTCCAATGGGGTTTGTGACACACACACTGTCCAATGAGGTTTGTGACACACACTCTGTCCAATGGGTCTTGTGACACACACTCTGTCCAATGGTGTTTGTGACTCACACGTTGTCCAATAGTGTTTGTGACAAAAACTCTGTCCAATGGGGTTTGTGAAATGCACACTGTACATGGCTGTTTGTGACACGTACACTGTCCAATGGGTATTGTTACACACACACGCTGTCCAATGATGTTTGTGACACACACGCTGTCCAATGGGGTTTGTGACACACACATGCTGTCCAAAGGGGTTTGTGACACACACGCTGTCTAATGGGGTTTGTGACACACACGATATCCAATGGGGTTTGTGAAACACACACTCTGTCCAATAGGGTTTGTGTCACGCACACGCTGTCCAATGGTCTTTGTGACAAGTACACTCTGTCCAATGGGTCTTGTGACACACACGCTGTCCAATGGGGTTTGTGACACATATGCTATCCAGTGGGTTTTGTGACACACACACTGTCGAATGGGGATTGTGACACACACACGCTGTCCAATAGGTTTTATGACACATACACTTTCCAATGGGGTTTGTGACACACACGCTGTCCAATGGGGTTTGTGACACACACGCTGTCCAATAGGCTTTGTGACAAATACACTCTGTCCAATGGGGCTTGTGACACACACGCTGTCCAATGGGGTTTTTGACACACACGCTATCCAGTGGGTTTTGTGACACACACACTGTCCAATAGGGTTTTTGACACACACACGCTATCCAATGGGGTTCGTGACATACACTCTGTCCCATAGGGTTTGTGACTCACACACTCTGTCCAATGGGGATTGTGACACACACACACTGTCCAATGGGGTTTGTGACACGCTTACTTACTAATGGGGTTTGTGACACAAACATGCTATCAAATGAGGTTTGTGACATACATACTTTCGAATGAGGTTTTTGACACACACATGCTATCCAATGCGGTTTGTGACACATACTTTCCAATGGGGTTTGTGACACACACACGCTGTCCAACGGTGTTTGTAATACGCATGCCGTCCAATGTGTTTTGTAAACACACACTGACCAGGAGGGTTTGTGACACACACACGCTATACAAAGCGGTTTGTGACACACACTCTGTCCCATGGGGTTTGTGACACACACACTGTCCAATGGGGATTGTGACACACACACGCTGTCCAAAGGGGTTTGTGACACACACTCTGTCCAATGGGGTTCGAGACACACACGCTGTCCAGTGGGTTTTGTGAAACACACACACTCTGTCCAATAGGCTTGTGACACACACACCCTGACCAATAGTGTTTGTGACACACACTCTGTCCCATGAGGTTTTGACACACACACTGTCCAAAGGGGATTGCGACACACACACGCTGTCCAATGGGGTTTATTACACACACGCTGTCCAATGGGGTTTGTGACACACACTCTGTCCCATGGGGTTTTCGACACACACACGCTGTCCAATGGGGTTTGTGACACACACGCTGTCCAATGGGGTTTGTGAAACACACACTCTGTCCAATAGGGTTAGTGACACACACATGCTATCCAATCGGGTTTGTGACACACATACTTTCTAGTGGGGTTTTTGACACACACACGCTATCCCATGGGGTTTGTGACACACACTTTCCAATGGGTTTTGTGACACACACACGCTGTCCAATGGTATTTGTGACACGCATGGTGTCCAATGGGTTTTGTGACACACACACTGACCAGGAGGTTTTGTGACACACACACGCTATCCAATGGGGTTTGTGACACATACAGTTTCCAATGGGGTTTGTGACACACACACTCTGTCCAATGGCGCTTGTGACACACACACTGTCCAATGGGGTTCATGACACACACTCTGTCCCATGCGGTTTGTGACACACACACTCTGTCCAATGGGGATTGTGACACAAACACGCTGTCTAATGGGGTTTGTGACACACACACTGTCCAAAAGGGTTTGTGACACACACGATGACCAATGGGGTTTGTGACACGCACTATTGTCCAATGGGTATTGTGATACACACACCCTGTGCAATGGGGTTTGTGACAAACATGCTGTCCAATAGGGATTGTGACACACACGCTGTCCAATGGGCTTTGTGACAAATACACTCTGTCCAAAGGGGCTTGTGACACACTCGCTGTCCAGTGGGGTTTGTGACACACACGCTATCCAGTGGGTTTTGTGACACACACACTGTCCAATAGGGCTTGTGACACACACACGCTACCTAATGGGGTTTGTGACACATCCACTTTCCAATGGGGTTTGTGACACCACACTCTGTCCAATGGTGCTTGTGACACACACAGCAATCCAATGGGGTTTGTGACACACACACTATATCCAATGGGTTTTGTGACACACACACACTGTCCAATGGGGTTTGTGACACATACGCTGTCCAATGGGGTTCGTGACACCACACTCTGTCCAACGGTGCTTTTGACAAACACGCTGTCCAATGGGGTTCGTGACACACACGCTGTCCAGAGGATTATGTGACACACACACTCTGTCCAATGGGCTTGTGACACAGACACGCTGACCAATGGTGTTTGTGACACACACTCTGTCCCATGGGGTTTGTGACACAAACACTGTCCAATGGGGATTGTAACACACATGCTGTCCAATGGGGTTTGTGACACACACACTGTCCAAAGGGGTTTGTGACGCACACGCTGTCCAGTGGGCTTTGTGACAAATACACTCTGTACAATGGGGCTTGTTGCACACACGCTGTCCAGTGGCGTTTGTGAAACACACACTCTGTCCAATAGGGTTTGTGACACACACATGCTATCCAGTGAGTTTTGTGACACACACACTGTCGAAAGGGGATTGTGACACACACACGCTGTCCAGTAGGGTTTATGACACATACAATTTCCAATGGGTTTTGTGACACCACACTCTGTCCAATGGTGCTTGTGACACACATGCTGTCCAAAGGTGTTCGTGACACACACGCTGTCCAGTGTGTTTTGTGACAGACACACTCTGACCAATGGGTTTGTGACACACACACGCTGTCCAATCGGGTTTGTGACACACACTCTGTCCCATGGGGTTTGTGACACACACACCGTGTCCACTGGGGATTGTGACACACACACGATGTCCAATGGGGTTTGTGACACACACAATATCCAAAGGGGTTTGTGACACACACGTTGTCCAATGGGGTTTGTGACACACACACTGTCCAAAGGGCTTTGTGACACACACGGTGTCCAATGGGGTTTGTGACACGCACACTGTCCATGGGTGTTTGTGACACACACGCCGTCCAGCGGAGTTTGTGTCACACACACTGTCCAATGGGGTTTGTGACACACACAGTGTCCACGGGGGTTTGTGACACAAACTCTGTCCAATGATGTTTGTGACACACACACTGTCAAATGGGTATTGTGACACACACACCCTCTCCAATGGGGTTTGTGACACACACGCTGTCCAATGGGGATTGTGACACTCGCTGTCCAATGGGCTTTGTGATAAATACGCTCTGTCCAATAGGGCTTGTGACACACACGCTGTCCAATGGGGTTCATGACACATACTCTGTCCCATGCGGTTTGTGACACACACACTCTGTCCAATGGGGATTGTGACACAAACACGCTGTCCAATGGGGTTCGTGACACACACGCTGTCCAGAGGATTATGTGATAACACACTCTGTCCAATGGGCTTGTGACACAGACACGCTGACCAATGGTGTTTGTGACACACACTCTGTCCCATGGGGTTTGTGACACAAACACTTTCCAATGGGGATTGTGACACACACATGCTGTCCAATGGGGTTTGTGACACACACACTGTCCAAAGGGGTTTGTGACACACACGCTGTCCAGTGGGCTTTGTGACAAATACACTCTGTACAATGGGGCTTGTTGCACACACGCTGTCCAATGGCGTTTGTGAAACACACACTCTGTCCAATAGGGTTTGTGACACACACATGCTATCCAATGGGGTTTGTGACACACATACTTTCTAGTGGGGTTTTTGACACACACACGCTATCCCATGGGGTTTGTGACACACACTTTCCAATGGGTTTTGTGACACACACACGCTGTCCAATGGTATTTGTGACACGCATGGTGTCCAATGGGTTTTGTGACACACACACTGACCAGGAGGTTTTGTGACACACACACGCTATCCAATGGGGTTTGTGACACATACAGTTTCCAATGGGGTTTGTGACACACACACTCTGTCCAATGGTGCTTGTGACACACACGCTGTCCAATGGGGTTCATGACACACACTCTGTCCCATGCGGTTTGTGACACACACACTCTGTCCAATGGGGATTGTGAAACAAACACGCTGTCTAATGGGGTTTGTGACACACACTGTCCAAAGGGGTTTGTGACACACACGATGACCATTGGGGTTTTTGACACGCACTACTGTCCAGTGGGTATTGTGACACACACACCCTATGCAATGGGGATTGTGACACACACGCTGTCCAATAGGGATTGTGACACACACGCTGTCCAATGGGCTTTGTGAAAATACACTCTGTCCAAAGGGGCTTGTGACACACACGCTGTCCAGTGGGGTTTGTGACACACACGCTATCCAGTGGGTTTTGTGACACACACACTGTCCAATAGGGCTTGTGACACACACACACTACCCAATGGGGTTTGTGACACATCCACTTTCCAATGGGGTTTGTGACACCACACTCTGTCCAATGGTCATTGTGACACACACAGCAATCCAATGGGGTTTGTGACACACACACTATATACAATGGGTTTGTGACACACACACACTGTCCAATGGGGTTTGTGACACATACGCTGTCCATTGGCGATTGTGACGCACACACTCTGTCCAACGGTGCTTTTGACACACACGCTGTCCAATGGGGTTCGTGACATACACGCTGTCCAGAGGATTATGTGACACACACACTCTGTCCAATGGGCTTGTGACACAGACACGCTGACCAATGGTGTTTGTGACACACACTCTGTCCCATGGGGTTTGTGACACAAACACTGTCCAGTGGGGATTGTGACACACACATGCTGTCCAATGGGGTTTGTGACACACACACTGTCCAAAGGGGTTTGTGACACACACGCTGTCCAGTGGGTTTTGTGACAAATACACTCTGTACAATGGGGTTTGTTGCACACACGCTGTCCAATGGCGTTTGTGACACACACGCTATCCAGTGGGTTTTGTGACACAAACACTGTCCAATAGGGTTTGTGACACACACACTCTATCAAATGGGGTTTGTGACACACACACACTGTCCAATGGGGTTTGTGACACACACGCTGTCTAATGGTTTTTGTGACACCGCACACTGTCCAATGGTGCTTGTGACACACACACGCTATCCAATGGGGTTTTTAACACGCATACTTTCTAATGCGGTTTGTGACACTCACACTCTATCAAATGGGGTTTGTGACACATACACTTTCCAATGGGGTTTGTGACACCCCACTCTGTCCAATGGTGCTTGTGACACACACACGCTATCCAATGGGGTTTTTGACACGCATACATTCTAATGGGGTTTGTGACACACACACTCTATCAAAAGGGGATTGTGACACACACACGCTGACCAATAGTGTTTGTGACACACACTCTGTCCCATGGGGTTTGTGACACACACACTGTCAATAGGGATTGTGTCACACACACGCTGTCCAATGGGGTTTGTGACACGCATACTTTCTAATGGGGTTTGTGACACACACACGCTGTCCAATGGGGATTGTGACACACACGCTATCCAATGGGGTTTATTACACACACGCTGTCCAATGGGGTTTGTGACACGTACTCTGTCCCAAAGGGTTTGCGACACGCACACGCTGTCCAATGGGGTTTGTGACACACACGCTGTCCAATGGTGTTTGTGACACACACACTGAGCAGGAGGGTTTGTGACACACACACGCTGTCCTATAGTGTTTGTGACACACACTCTGTCCCATTGGGTTTGTGACAAAGACGCTGTCCTATGGGGATTGTGTCACACACACTATCCAGTAGGGTTTTTGATAAACACATGCTATCCAATGGGGTTTGTGACACACACGCTGTCCAATGGGGTTTGTGAAACACACACTCTGTCCAATAGGGTTTGTGACACACACATGCTATCCAATGGGGTTTGTGACACACATACTTTCTAGTGGGGTTTTTGACACACACACACTATCCAATGGGGTTTGTGACACACACTTTCCAATGGGTTTTGTGACACACACACGTTGTCGAATGGTATTTGTGACACGCATGGTGTCCAATGGGTTTTGTGACACACAAACTGACCAGGAGGTTTTGTGACACACACACGCTATCCAATGGGGTTTGTGACACATACAGTATCCAATGGGGTTTGTGACACACACACTCTGTCCAATGGCGCTTGTGACACACACACTGTCCAATGGGGTTCGTGACACACACTCTGTCCCATGCGGTTTGTGACACACACACTCTGTCCAATGGGGATTGTGACACAAACACGCTGTCTAATGGGGTTTGTGACACACATGCTGTCCAAAGGGGTTTGTGACACACACGATGACCAATGGGGTTTGTGACACGCACTACTGTCCAGTGGGTATTGTGACACACACACACCCTATCCAATGGGGTTTGTGACACACACGCTGTCTAAATGGGATTGTGACACACACGCTGTCCAATGGGCTTTGTGACAAATACACTCTGTCCAAAGCGGCTTGTGACACACACGCTGTCCAGTGGGGTTTGTGACACACACGCTATCCAGTGGGTTTTGTGACACACACACTGTCCAATAGGGCTTGTGACACACACACGCTACCCAATGGGGTTTGTGACACATCCACTTTCCAATGGGGTTTGTGACACCACACTCTGTCCAGTGGTGCTTGTGACACACACAGCAATCCAATGGGGTTTGTGACACACACACTATATCCAATGGGTTTTGTGACACACACGCACTGTCCAACGGGGTTTGTGACACATATGCTGTCCAATGGGGTTCGTGACACACACGCTCTCTAGTGGATTATGTGACACACACACTCTGTCCAATGGGCTTGTGACACAGACACGCTGACCAATGGTGTTTGTGACACACACTCTGTCCCATGGGGTTTGTGACACAAACACTGTCCAATGGGGATTGTGACACACACATGCTGTCCAATGGGGTTTGTGACACACACACTGTCCAAAGGGGTTTGTGACACACACGCTGTCCAGTGGGTTTTGTGACAAATACACTCTGTACAATGGGGCTTGTTGCACACACGCTGTCCAATGGCGTTTGTGACACACACGCTATCCAGTGGGTTTTGTGACACACACACTGTCCAATAGGGTTTGTGACACATACACTCTATCAAATGGGGTTTGTGACACACACACACTGTCCAATCGGGTTTGTGACACACACGCTGTCCAATGGTTTTTGTGACACCGCACACTGTCCAATGGTGCTTGTGACACACACACGCTATTCAATGGGGTTTTTCACACGCATACTTTCTAATGGGGTTTGTGACACACACACTCTATCAAAACGGGATTGTGACTCAACACTGTGTCCAACGGTGCTTGTGACACACACGCTGTCCAGTGGGGTTCATTACACACACGCTTTCCAGTGGGTTTTGTGACACACACACTCTGTCCAATGGGCTTGTGACACACACACTCTGACCAATAGTGTTTGTGACACACACTCTGTCCCATGGTGTTTGTGACACACACACTGTACAAAGGGGTTTGTGAAACACACGCTGTCTAATGGGGTTTGTGACACACACACACTGTCCAATGGGGATTGTGACACACACACGCTGTCCAATGGGGTTTGTGACACGCATACTTTCTAAAGGTGTTTGTGACACACACACTCTATCACATGGGGTTTGTGACACACACACGCTGTCCAATGGGGTTTGTGACACACACTCTGTCCAGTGGGGTTCGTGACACACATACTTTCTAAAGGTGTTTGTGACACACACACTCTATCACATGGGGTTTGTGACACACACACTCTGTCCAATGGGCTTGTGACACACACACGCTGACCAATAGTGTTTGTGACACACACTCTGTCCCATGGGGTTTGTGACACACACACTGTCCAATAGGGATTGTTACACACACACGCTGTCCAATGGGGTTTGTGACACGCATACTTTCTAATGGGGTTTGTGACACGTACTCTGTCCCATGGGGTTTGCGACAAAGATGCTGTCCAATGGGGATTGTTTCACACACACTGTCCAGTAGGGTTTTTGATAAACACATGCTATCCAATGGGGTTTGTGACACACACACTGTCCAAATGGGTTTGTGACACACACGTTGTCCAATGAGGTTTTTGGCACGCACACTGTCAAAATGGGTTTGTGACACGCAAGATGTCCAATGGGGTTGTGACACACACACTGTCTAAAGGGGCTTGTGAAACACACGATGTCCAATGGAGTTTGTGACACGCACACTCTCCATGAGTGTTTGTGACACACAAGCTGTCCAATGAGGTTTGTGACACACACACTGTCCAATGGGGTTTGTGACACACACACCCTGTCCAATGGGGTTTGTGACACACACGCTGTCCAATGGTGATTGTGACACACACGCTGTCCAATGGGCTTTGTCACAAATACACTCTGTCCAATGGGGCTTGTGACACACATGCTGTCCAATGGGGTTTGTGACACACACATGCTATCCAATGGGGTTTGTGACACCACACTCCCTCCAGTGGTGCTTGATACACACACTCTGTCCTATAGCGTTGGTGACACACACTCTGTCCCATTGTGTTTGTGACAAAGACGCTGTCCAATGGGGATTGTGTCATACACACTGTCCAATAGGGTTTGTGACACACACTTGCTATCCAATGGTGTTTGTGACACGCACACTTTCTAATGGGGTTTGTGACACACACACTCTGTCCAATGGCGCTTGTGACACACACCCTGTCCCATTGCTTTTGTGACACACGAAGTCTGTCCAATGACGCTTGTGACACACACACGCTGTCCAATGGGGTTTGTGACACACACGTTGTCCAATTGGGTTTGTGGAACGCACACTGTCCATGGGTGTTTGTGACACACACGCTGTCCAATGGTGTTTGTGACACACACACTGTCCAAAGGGGTTTGTGACACACACGATGTCCAATGGGGTTTGTGACACGCACACTGTCCATGGGTGTTTGTGACACACAAGCTCTCCAGTGGAGTTTGTGACACACACACTGTCCAATGGGGTTTGTGACACACGCAGCGTCCAATGGTGTTTCTGACACACATGCTGTCCAACGGGGTTTGTGAAACAAACTCTGTCCAATGGGGTTTGTGACAAACACACTGTCCAATGGGTATTGTGACACACAGACACTGTCCAATGGGGTTTGTGACACACACGTTGTCGAATAGGGATTGTGACACCACACTCTGTCCAATGGTGCTTGTGACACACACGCTGTCCAATGGGGTTCATGACACACACGCTGTCTAGTGGGTTTTGTGACACACATACTCTGTCCAATGGGGATTGTGACACACACTCTGTCACATGGGGTTTGTGATACACATACTTTCTAATGGGGTTTCTGACACACACACGCAGTCCAATGGGGTTTGTGACACACACGCTATCCAATGGTGTTCGTGACACACAAACTTTCCAATGGCGCTTGTGACACACAAGCTGTCCAATGGAGTTGGTGACACACACGCTGTCCAATGGGGTTTGTGACACACACACGCTGTCCCATGGGGTTTGTGACACACACGCTGAACAATTGGTTTTCTTACACACACACTGTCCAAAGGTGTTTGCGACACGCATGCTGTCCAGTGGGTTTTGTGACACACACACTGTCCATTAGGGTTTGTGACACACATACGCTATCCAATGGGTTTTGTGACTCATACAATTTCCAAAGGGGTTTGTGACACACACACTCTGTCCAATGGTTCTTGTGACACACACGCTGTCCAGTGGGGTTTGTGACACACACACTGTCCAATAGGGTTCGTGACACACACACGCTATCCAATGGGGTTTGTGACACACACACTTTAATGGGGTTTGAACACACACGCTATTCAATGGGTTTTGAGACACACACACTGTCCAATGGGGATCGTGACACACACACTGTCCAATGGGGTTTGAGATACGGATACTTTCTAATGGGGTTTGTAACACACAAACTTTCCAATGGGGTTTGTAACACACTCACGCTTTCCCATGGGGTTTGTGACACAAACGCTGACCAATTGGGTTTGTTACACACGCACTGTCCAATGGGGATTGTGACACACGCGCTATCCAATGGGGTTTGTGACACACACAATGTACAGGGGGGTTTTTGACACACACATTGTACAATGGGGTTGTGACACACACGGTAGCCGATGGGTTTTGTGACATGCACACTATGTCCAATGGGGCTTGTGACACATACGCTGTGCAACGGAGTTCGTGACACACACGCTGTCCAGTGGGGTTTCTGACACACACACAGTCCAATAGGGTTTGTGACACACACAGTGTCGAATGGGGATTGTGACAGACACACTGTTCAATGGGGTTTGTGACACACACTCTTTCCAAAGGTGTTTGTGACACACACACTGTCAAATGAAAATTGGGACACACACACATAGTCCAAAGGGCATTGTAAACACACAAGGTCCAATGAGGTTTGTGAAACACACACTGTCAAATGAAAATTGGGACACACACACATAGTCCAAAGGGCATTGTAACACACAAGGTCCAATGGGGTTTGTGACACACACACTGTCCATTGTGGTTTCTGACACACACACACTGTCCAATGGGGATTGTGCCACACACACGCTGTCCAATGGGGATTTTGACACACACACTGTCCAATGGGATTTGTGAACACACACGCTGTCCAGTGGAGATTGCGACACGCACACGCTGTCCAATGGTGTTTGTGACACGCATGCTGTCCAATGGTGTTTGTGACACACACGCTGTCCAATAGGGTTTGTGACACACAAACGATATCCAATTGTGTTTGTGACATGCACACTTTCTAAAGGGGTTTGTGACATACACACGCTATACATTGGGGTTTGTGACACACACAATTTCCAATGGGGTTTCTGATACACACGCTCTCAAATGGGGTTCGTGACACACACGCTGTCCAGTGGGATTTGTGAAACACACACTGTCCATTGGGTTTGTCACACACACACGCTTTCCACTGGTGTTTGTGACACACACACTCTAAAATGGGGATTCTGACACACACGCTGTCCAATTGGGACTCTGACAGACAGGCTGTCCAGTGGGGATTGTGACACACATGCTGTCCAATTGGTTTTGTGACACAGACATTGTACAGTAGGGTTTGTGAAACACACACTCTCCAAAGGGTTTTGTGACACACACAATGTACAGTGGGTTTTTTGACACACACACTGTCCTATTGGGTTGTGACACACGCGGTGTCCGATGGGTTTTGTGACACGCACACTATGTCCAATGGGGCTTGTGGCACATACGCTGTCCAACGGGGTTCGTGACACACACGCTGTCCGTTGGGGTTTGTGACACAAACACTGTCCAGTAGGGGTTGTGACACACACAGTGTCGAATGGGGATTATGACATACGCACTGTCCAATGGGGTTTTTGACAGACACTCTGCCCAATGGGGTTTGTAACACACACACTGTCCAATGAGAATTGGGACACACACACACTGTCCAATAGGGATTGTGACACACAAAAGGTCGAAAGGGGTTTTTGACACACACGCTGTCCAATGGGGATTGTAACATACACACGCTGTCCAATTGTGTTCGTAACACGGTTGCTGTCCCATGGCTTTTATGACACACACAGTGTCCAATGGGGTTTGTGAAACACACTCTGTCCAATGGGGATTGTGACACAAACATGCTGTCCAATGGAGATTTTGAAACACACACTGTCCCATGGGATTTGTGACACACACGCTGTCCAATGGAGATTGCGACACACAAACGCTGTCCAGTGGTGTTTGCGACACGCATGCTGTCCAGTGGTGTTTGTGACACACATGGTGTCCAATGGGGACTGTGACACAGACGCTGTACAGTGGGGTTTGTGAACATACGCGCTGTCCAATGGGGTTCGTGACACACATGCTCTCCAGTGGGGTTTGTGACACACACACTTTCCAATGGGGTTTGTGACACACACACGCTTTCCAATGGTGTTTGTGACACACACAGTCTCCAATGGTGATTTTGACACACACACGCTGTCCAATGGTGTTTGTGACACTCTCGCTGTCCAATGGGGTTTGTGACACACACACTCTCCAATGGGGTTTCTGAAACACATGCTTTCCAATGGGGATTGTGACAGACACGCTGTCCAGGGTTGTTTGAGACACACATGCTGTCGAACGGGGTTTGTGACACACACACTGTACAGGGGCGTTTTTGACACACACGATGTCCAATTGGGTTTGTGACACACACACGCTGACCAACTGGGTTTGTGAAACACACGCTGTCCAATGGGGATTGTGACACACACACTCTCCAGGCGAGTTTGTGACACACACGCTGTCCAATGAGGATTGTGACACACACACTGTCCAGGGGCGTTTGTGACACACACACTGTCCTGTGGGGTTTGTGACACATACACTGTCCAAAGTTTTTTTGACACACACATGCTGTCCAATAGTGTTTGTTACCCACACACACTGTGAAATGGGCTTTGTGACACAAACACTGTCCAGGGGGGTTTGTGACACACACACTGTCCAATGGGGTATGTCACACACACTCTGTCCAAATGTGATCGTGACACACAAACTCTGTACACTGGGGTTTGTGAAACAAACACTGTCCAATGTTGTTTGTGACACAAACGCTGTCCAATGGGTATTGCGACACACACACGCTATCCAATGGTGATTGTGACTCACGCGCTGTCCAGCGGGGGTTGTGACACACATGCTGCCTAATGGGGTTCGTGACACACACACTGTCCAGTAGAGTTTGTAACACACTATCCAATGGGGTGGTGACACACACACTTTCCAATGCGGTTTGTGACACACACATGCTATCCAATGGGGTTTGTGACACACACACGCTGTCCAATGGGGTTTGTGACACACACACTGTCCAATGGTTTTTGTAACACACACACGCTGTCCTATGGGTACTGTGACACACACGCTGTCCAAAGGGGTTTGTGATACACACGCTGTCCAGTGGGTTTTGTGACACACACACTGTCCAATAGGGTTTGTGACACAGACACGCTATCCAATGGGGTTTGAGACACACACACTCTGTCCAATGGGGACTGTGACACACACACGCTGTCCAATGGGGTTTGTGACACACATGCTGTCCAATGGGGATTGTGACACATACACGCTGTCCAATGGGGTCTGTGACACACACGCAGTGCAGTGGGTTTTGTGACACATACAGTTTCCAATGGGCTTTGTGACACACACTCTGACCAATTGGGTTTGTTACACACACACTCTCCAATGGTGTTTGCAACACGCCTGCTGTCCAATGGGTTTTGTGACACACACACTGACCAGAAGGGTTTGTGACACACACACGCTATCCATTGGGCTTTGTGACACATACACTTTCCAATGGGGTTTGTGACACACACACTCTGTCCACTGGTGCTTGTGACACACATTCTGTCCATTGGGTTTTGTGACACACACACTGTCCAAGGGGGTTTGTGACACACACGCTGTCCAATGGGGTTGATGACACACAAACACTGTCCAATGGGGAATGTGACACACAGACGCTGTCCAATGCGGTTTATGACACACACGCTGTCCAATAGGGTTTGTGACACACAAACACTGTACAATGGGGATTGTGACACACACACGCTGTCCAATGGGGTTTATGACACAGACGCTGTCCAAAGGGGTTGATGACACACAAACACTGAACAATGGAGATTGTGACACACACACGCTGTCCAATGGTGTTTATGACACACACGCTGTCCAATGGGGTTTCTGACACACACGCTGTCCAATGGGGTTTGTGACACACACACTGTCCAAATTGCTTTGTGACACACACGATGTCCAAAGGGGTTCGTGACACATATGATGTCCAATGGGGTTTGTGACACACAATCTCTCCAATGAGTTTTGTGACACACACAGTGTCCACGGGGGTTGTTGACACACACGCTGTCCAATGCGGTTTGTGACACACACACTGTCCAATGGGTATTGTTACACACACACGATGTCCAATGGTGTTTGTGACACACAAGCTGTCCCATGCGGATTGTGACACACACGCTGTGTCCAATGGTGCTTGTGAAACACTCGCTGTTCAATGGGGTTCGTGACACACACTCTGTCCAGTGGGTTTTGTGACACACACACTCTGTCCAATGGGCTTGTGACACACACGCTGTCCAATGGGGTTTGTGACACTCACAATGTCCATGGGTCTTTGTGACACGCACGCTGTCCAGTGGGTTTTGTGACACACACACTGTCCACTGGGGTTTTGACACACATGGTGTCCACTGGGGATTGTGACACACACACTGTCCAGTGGGTTTTCTGACACACACACTGTCCAATGGCATTCGTGACACACACAGTGTCCACGGGGATTTGTGACACACACGCTGTCCAATGGTGTTTGTGACACGCACACTTTATAATGGGGTTTCTGACACAAACACGCTGTCCCATGGGGTTTGTGACACACACTCTGACCAATTAGGTTTGTTACAGACACACAGTCCAATGGGGTTTGTGACACACACACTGACCAGGAGGGTTTGTGACACACACTCGCTGTCCAATGGTGTTTGTGACACACACTCTGTCAAATGGGGTTTGTGACACAAACACGCTGTCCATTGGGTTTTGTGACATACACACTGTCCAATGGGATTTGTGATACACACTGTCCAATCGGGTTTCTGACACTACACGCTGTCCTATAGGGTTTGTGACACAAACTCTGTCCAATGGGGTTTGTGACACACACGGTGTCCAATGGGGATTGCGACACAGACGCTGTCCTTTGGGTTTTGTGACACATACACTCTGTCCAGTGGGTCTTATGACACACACGCTGTCCGATGGGGTTCGTGACACACAAGCTGTCCAGTGGGTTTTGTGACACGCACACTCTGTCCAAAGGGCTTGTGAGACACAAGCTGTCCAATAGTGTTTGTGACAAACACTCTGTCCCGTGGGGATTGTGACACACACACTGTCCAACAGGGATTGTTACACACACATGCTCTCCAATGGGGTTTGTAAAACACACGCTGTCCAATGGGGTTTGTGACACACACACTTTCCAAAGGGGTTTGTGACACACATGATGTCCAATGGGGTTTGTGAGACACACACTGTCCAAAAGGGTTTGTGACACACACGATGTCCAATGGGGTTTGTGACATGCACACTGCCCATGGGTGTTTGTGACACACACACTGTTCAATGGGTTTTGTGACACACACACTGTCCAATGGGTATTGTTACACACACACTCTGTCCAATGGGGTTTATGACACACACGCTGTCCAATGGGGTTTGTGACACACAAACACTGTCCAATGGGTATTGTGACACACACACGCAGTCCAATGGTGTTTATGACACACACGCTGTCCAATGGGGCTTGTGACAGACACACGCTGTCCAATGGGGTTATGACACACACACTTTCAAATGGGGTTTGTGACACCCACACTGTCCAATTGTGTTTGTGACACACACTCTGTCAAATGGGGTTTGTGACACACACACGCTGTCAAATGGAATTTGTGACACACACGCTGTCCAATGGGGTTTGTGACACATACACTGTCTAATGGTGTTTGTGACACACACGCTGTCCAATAGGGTTTGTGACACAAACTCTGTCCAATAGGGTTTTGTGACACACACACTGTCCAATAGCGTTTGTGACACACACACACTATCCAATGGGGTTTGGACACGTACACTTTCCAATGGGGTTTGTGAACACCACACTCTTTCCAATGGTGCTTATGACACACACACTGTCCAATGGGGTTCGTGACACACACGCTGACTAGTGGGTTTTGTGACACACACACTCTGTCCAAAGGCCTTGTGACACACAAGCTGTCCAATGTGTTTCGTGACACACACTCTGTCCAGTGGGATTTGTGAAACACACACACTATCCAGTGGGGTTTGTGACACACACACGTTCCAATGTGGTTTTGTGACACGCACACTTTCTAATGCGGTTTGTGACACACATGATGTCCAAAGGGGATTGTGACACACACACGCTGTCCAATGTGGTTTGTGACACACACACTGTCCAAAGGGTTTTCTGAGACACACAGTGTCCAAAAGGATTTGTGACACACACGCTGTCCAATGGGGTTTGTAAAACACAGACACACTGTCCAATGGGTATTGTGACACACACACCCTGTCCAATGGGGTTTGTGACACACACTCTTTCCAAAGGGATTTGTGACACACATGATGTCCAATGGGGTTTGTGACACTCACACTGTCGATGGGTGTTTGTGACATACACGCTGTCCAGTGGGGCTTGTGAGACACACACTGTCCAAAAGGATTTGTGACACACACACTGTCCAATGGGGTTTGTGTCACGCACAGTGTCTACGGGGGTTTGTGACACACTCGGTGTCCAATGGGGTTTGTGACACACACACTGTCCAATGGGTATTGTTACACACACACGCTGTCTAATGTTTTATGACACACACGCTGTCCAATGGGGCTTGTGACACACACGCTATCCAATGCGGATTGTGACATCACACACACTGTCCAATGGGGTTTGTGACACACACACTCTCCAATAGGGTTTGTGACACACACACGTTCCAATGGGGTTTTTGACACGCACACTTTCTAATGCGGTTTCTGGCATACACGCTGTCCAAGGGGGTTTGTTACACACACTCTTTCCAAAGGGGTTTGTGACACACATGATGTCCAATGGGGTTTGTGATACGCACACTGTCCATGGGTGTTTGTGACACACACGCTCTCCAGTGGGGTTTATGAGACACACAGTGTCCAAAAGGGTTTGTGACACACACGATGTCCATTGGGGTTTGTGACACGCACACTGCCCATGGGTGTTTGTGAGACACACGCTGTCCAGTGGGGTTTGTGACACACACACTGCCCAATGGGGTTTGTAACACACACTCTGTCCAAAGGGGTTTGTGACACACACGCTGTCCAATGGGGTTTGTGACACACAAACACGCTGTCCAATGGGTATTGTGACACACACACGCTGTACAATGGGGTTTATGAGACACGCGCTGTCCAATGGGGTTTGTGACACACACACGCTGTCCAATGTGGTTTATGACACACACACTTTGAAATGGGGTTTGTGACACACACACTATCCAATGGGTTTTGTGACATACACACTGTCCAAAGGGGATTGGGACACATACATGCTGTCCAATGGTGTTTGTGACAAAAACGCTGTCCAATGGGGTTTGTGACACAGACGCTGTCCAATGGGGATTGTGACCTACACACTGTCCAATAGGGTTTGTGACACACACACGCTATCCAATGGGGTTTGTGACACACAGACTAACCAGGAGGATTTGTGACACACACACGCTGTCCAGTGCTATTTGTGACACACAAACTGTCCAATGGTGTTTGTGACTCACACTCTGTCAAATGGGGTTTGAGACACTCACACGCTGTCCAATGGGATTTGTGACACACACGCTGTCCAATGGGGTTTGTGACACACACGCTGTCCAATGGGGTTTGTGACAGAAATTCTGTCCAATGAGGTTTGTGACACAGACACTGTCCAATGCGTATTGTGACACACACATGCTGTCCAATGGGGTTTGTGACACACACTCTGTCCAATGGGGTTTGTGACACACACACAGTCCAATGGGATTTGTGACACACACGCTGTCCAATGGGGTTTGTGACACACACGCTGTCCAATGGGGTTTGTGACAGAAATTCTGTCCAATGAGGTTTGTGACACAGACACTGTCCAATGCGTATTGTGACACACACATGCTGTCCAATGGGGTTTGTGACACACACTCTGTCCAATGGGGTTTGTGACACACACACAGTCCAATGGGTATTGTGACACACACACTGTCCAAAGGGGATTGTGTCACACACACGCTGTCCAATGGGGTTTGTGAAACACACACTCTGTCCAATGGGGTTTGTGACACACAAACACTGTCCAATGGGTATTGCTGGAAGGCAGGAGGGCTCTGCAGAGGGATCTGGATAGACTGGAAAAATGGGCTGATTCCAATGGGATGAAGTTCAATAAGGCCAAATGCCGGGTGCTGCACTTTGGTCACAACAACCCCCTGCAGTGCTACAGGCTGGGCGCAGAGTGGCTGGAGAGCAGTCAGACAGAAAGGGACCTGGGAGTACTAATTGATAGGAAGCTCAACATGAGCCATCAGTGTGCCCAGGTGGCCAAGAAGGCCAATGGTATCCTGTCCTGCATCAAAAATAGCGTGGTCAGCAGGACAAGGGAAGTGATCCTTCCCCTGTACTCTGCATTGGTGAGGCCACACCTGGAGTATTGTGTTCAGTTCTGGGCCCCTCAGTTCAGGAAAGACATTGAAGTGCTGGAGCGGGTCCAGAGAAGAGCAACACGACTGGTGAAAGGACTCGAACATAAGACCTATGAGGAGAGGCTGAGGGAGCTGGGGTTGTTTAGTCTAGAGAAGAGGAGGCTTAGAGGTGACCTCATCACTCTCTATAACTACCTGAAGGGAAGTTATAGCCAGGTGGGGATTGGTCTCTTCTCCCAGGCAGTTAGCAACAGGACAAGGGGGCATGGGCTTAAACTCTACCAGGGGAAATTTAGGCTGGATATTAGAAAGAAATTCTTTACAGAGAGAGTGGTGAGGCATTGGAATGGCCTGCCCAGGGAGGTAGTGGACTCGCCGTCCCTGGAGGTTTTTAAACTGAGATTGGACATGGCACTTAGTGCCATGATCTAGTAAATGGACTAGAGTTGGGCCAAGGGTTGGACTCGATGATCTCTGAGGTCTTTTCCAACCCAGTCGATTCTGTGATTCTGTGATTCTGTGACACAAACACGCTGTCCAATGGGGTTTATGAAACAGACGCTGTCCAAAGGGGTTTGTGAAACACACACTCTGTCCAATGGGGTTTGTGACACACACACTGTCCAAAGGGATTTGTGACACACACGATGTCCAATGCGGTTTGTGACACACACTCTGTCCAATGGGGATTGTGACACACACACTGTCCAAAGGGGATTGTACCACACACACTCTGTACAATAGGGTTTGTGACACACACACACTATCCAATGGGGTTTGTGACACACACACTCTGTCCAAAGGGTATTGTGACACACACACTGTCCAAAGGATAATGTGTCACACACACTCTGTAGAATGGGGTTTGTGACACACACACTGTCCAATAGGGTTTGTGACACACACACACTATCCAATGGGGTTTGTGACGCACACACTTTCCAATGGGTTTTGTGACGCACATACTGACCAGCAGGGTTTGTGACACACACAATCTGTCCAATGGCGCTTGTGACATACACGCTGTCCAATGGGGTTCGTTACACAATTCTGTCCCATGGGGTTTGTGACACACACACTGTCCAATGGGGTTTGTGACACACACACACTGTCCAATGGGGATTGTGACACACACACTCTGTCCAATGGGGTTTGTGACACACACACTGTCCAAAGGTGTTTGTGACACACACACTGTCCAAAGGTGTTTGTGACACACACGCTGTCCAATGGGGTTCGTGACACACAAACACTGTCCAATGGGGATTGTGACACACACACTCTGTCCAATGGGGTTTGTTACACACACACTTTGTCCAATGGCACTTGTGACACACACACTGTCCAATGGGTATTGTGACACACACACGCTGCCCAATGGGGATTGTGACACATACGCTGTCCAAAGGGGATTGTGACACACAAGCTGTCCAAAGGGGATTGTGACACACACGCTGTCCAAAGGGGCTTGTGACACACACACTGTCTAATAGGGTTTGTGACACACACATGCTATCAAATGGGGTTTGTGAAACACACACTTTGCAGAGGGGTTTGTCACACACACACTTTCTAATGGGGTTTGTGACACACACACGCTATCCAATGGGGTTTGTCACACACACACTTTCCAAAGGGGTTTGTCAAAAGCACACTTTCTAATTGGGTTTGTTCCACACACATGCTATCCAATGGGGTTTGTGACACACACACTCTGTACACTGGCGCTTGTGATACACACGCTGTCCTATGAGGTTCGCGACACACACTCTGTCCCATGGGGTTTTTGACACAAACACTTTCCAATGGGGTTTGTGACACACACTTTCCAATGGGGTTTGTGAAACACACACACTGTCTCATGGGTTTTGTGACACACAGGCTGACCAAATGGGTTTGTTACACACACACTGTCCAATGGGGTTTGTGACACACACCCGCTATCCAATTGGTTTGTGACCCACACAGTTTCCAATGAGGTTTCTGACACACACACTCTATCCAATGGGGTTTGTGACAAACACACTGTCCAAAGGGATTTGTGACACAGACGCTAACCAATGGGGTTTGTGACACTCACACTGTCCATGGTTGTTTGTGACACACACGCTGTCCAGTGGGTTTTGTCACACACACACTGTCCAATGGGGTTTTGACACACACGCTGTCCAATGGGGTTTGTGACACACACGCTGTTTAATGGGGTTTGTGACACACACACACTGTCCAATAGGGTTTGTAAACACACACGCTATCCAATGGGGTTTGTGATGCACACACTTTCTAATGGGGTTTGTGACACACACACGCTGTCCCATGTGGTTTATGACACACACGCTGTGCAATGGGGTTTGTGGCACTCACGCTCTACAATGGGATTTGTGACACACACTGTCCAATGGGGTTTCTGAAAACAGACGCTGTCCAATGGGATTTCTGACACACACACTGATGAGGAGGGTTTGTGACACACACGCTGTAAAATGGGGTTTGTGACACACATGCTGTCCAGTGGTTTTTGTGACGCACACACTGTCCAATAGGGTTTGTGACGCACACACGCTATCCAAAGGGGTTTGTGACACATACACTTTCCAATAGGGTTTGTGACACCACACTCTGTCCAATGGTGCTTGTGACACACACGCTGTCCAATAGGGATTGTGACATACACATGCTGTCCAAAGGGGTGTGTGACACAAACACGCTGTCCAATAGAGTTTGTGACACACTTACGCTATCCAATGGGGTTTGTGACACACACACTTTCTAATGGGGTTTGTGACACACACACTATCCAATGGGATTTGTGACACGAACTCTGTTCAGTGGGGTTTGAGACATCACACACGCTCTCCAGTGGATTTTGAGACACACACACTGTCCAATAGGGTTTGTGACACACACTCACAATCCAATGGAGTTTGTGACACACACTGTCCAATGGTGCTTGTGACACACACGCTGTCCAATGGGGTTCGTGACACACACGCTGTCCAGTGGGTTTTGTAACACACACTCTGTCCAATGGGCTTGTGACACACACGATATCCAATGGGGTTTGTGACACAAACATGCTGTCCAATGGAGATTTTGAAACACACACTGTCCCATGGGATTTGTGACACACACGCTGTCCAATGGAGATTGCGACACACAAACGCTGTCCAGTGGTGTTTGCGACACGCATGCTGTCCAATGGTGTTTGTGACACACATGGTGTCCAATGGGGACTGTGACACAGACGCTGTACAGTGGGGTTTGTGAACATACGCGCTGTCCAATGGGGTTCGTGACACACATGCTCTCCAGTGGGGTTTGTGACACACACACTTTCCAATGGGGTTTGTGACACACACACGCTTTCCAATGGTGTTTGTGACACACACAGTCTCCAATGGTGATTTTGACACACACACGCTGTCCAATGGTGTTTGTGACACTCTCGCTGTCCAATGGGGTTTGTGACACACACACTCTCCAATGGGGTTTCTGAAACACATGCTTTCCAATGGGGATTGTGACAGACACGCTGTCCAGGGTTGTTTGAGACACACATGCTGTCGAACGGGGTTTGTGACACACACACTGTACAGGGGCGTTTTTGACACACACGATGTCCAATTGGGTTTGTGACACACACACGCTGACCAACTGGGTTTGTGAAACACACGCTGTCCAATGGGGATTGTGACACACACACTCTCCAGGCGAGTTTGTGACACACACGCTGTCCAATGAGGATTGTGACACACACACTGTCCAGGGGCGTTTGTGACACACACACTGTCCTGTGGGGTTTGTGACACATACACTGTCCAAAGTTTTTTTGACACACACATGCTGTCCAATAGTGTTTGTTACCCACACACACTGTGAAATGGGCTTTGTGACACAAACACTGTCCAGGGGGGTTTGTGACACACACACTGTCCAATGGGGTATGTCACACACACTCTGTCCAAATGTGATCGTGACACACAAACTCTGTACACTGGGGTTTGTGAAACAAACACTGTCCAATGTTGTTTGTGACACAAACGCTGTCCAATGGGTATTGCGACACACACACGCTATCCAATGGTGATTGTGACTCACGCGCTGTCCAGCGGGGGTTGTGACACACATGCTGCCTAATGGGGTTCGTGACACACACACTGTCCAGTAGAGTTTGTAACACACTATCCAATGGGGTGGTGACACACACACTTTCCAATGCGGTTTGTGACACACACATGCTATCCAATGGGTTTTGTGACACACACACGCTGTCCAATGGGGTTTGTGACACACACACTGTCCAATGGTTTTTGTAACACACACACGCTGTCCTATGGGTACTGTGACACACACGCTGTCCAAAGGGGTTTGTGATACACACGCTGTCCAGTGGGTTTTGTGACACACACACTGTCCAATAGGGTTTGTGACACAGACACGCTATCCAATGGGGTTTGAGACACACACACTCTGTCCAATGGGGACTGTGACACACACACGCTGTCCAATGGGGTTTGTGACACACATGCTGTCCAATGGGGATTGTGACACATACACGCTGTCCAATGGGGTCTGTGACACACACGCAGTGCAGTGGGTTTTGTGACACATACACTTTCCAATGGGCTTTGTGACACACACTCTGACCAATTGGGTTTGTTACACAAACACTCTCCAATGGTGTTTGCAACACGCCTGCTGTCCAATGGGTTTTGTGACACACACACTGACCAGAAGGGTTTGTGACACACACACGCTATCCATTGGGCTTTGTGACACATACACTTTCCAATGGGGTTTGTGACACACACACTCTGTCCACTGGTGCTTGTGACACACATTCTGTCCATTGGGGTTCGTGACACACACTCTGTCCAGTGGGTTTTGTGACACACACACTCTGTCCAATGGGCTTGTGACACACACGCTGTCCAATGGGGTTTGTGACACTCACAATGTCCATGGGTCTTTGTGACACGCACGCTGTCCAGTGGGTTTTGTGACACACACACTGTCCACTGGGGTTTTGACACACATGGTGTCCACTGGGGATTGTGACACACACACTGTCCAGTGGGTTTTCTGACACACACACTGTCCAATGGCATTCGTGACACACACAGTGTCCACGGGGATTTGTGACACACACGCTGTCCAATGGTGTTTGTGACACGCACACTTTATAATGGGGTTTCTGACACAAACACGCTGTCCCATGGGGTTTGTGACACACACTCTGACCAATTAGGTTTGTTACAGACACACAGTCCAATGGGGTTTGTGACACACACACTGACCAGGAGGGTTTGTGACACACACTCGCTGTCCAATGGTGTTTGTGACACACACTCTGTCAAATGGGGTTTGTGACACAAACACGCTGTCCATTGGGTTTTGTGACATACACACTGTCCAATGGGATTTGTGATACACACTGTCCAATCGGGTTTCTGACACTACACGCTGTCCTATAGGGTTTGTGACACAAACTCTGTCCAATGGGGTTTGTGACACACACGGTGTCCAATGGGGATTGCGACACAGACGCTGTCCTTTGGGTTTTGTGACACATACACTCTGTCCAGTGGGTCTTATGACACACACGCTGTCCGATGGGGTTCGTGACACACAAGCTGTCCAGTGGGTTTTGTGACACGCACACTCTGTCCAAAGGGCTTGTGAGACACAAGCTGTCCAATAGTGTTTGTGACAAACACTCTGTCCCGTGGGGATTGTGACACACACACTGTCCAACAGGGATTGTTACACACACATGCTCTCCAATGGGGTTTGTAAAACACACGCTGTCCAATGGGGTTTGTGACACACACACTTTCCAAAGGGGTTTGTGACACACATGATGTCCAATGGGGTTTGTGAGACACACACTGTCCAAAAGGGTTTGTGACACACACGATGTCCAATGGGGTTTGTGACATGCACACTGCCCATGGGTGTTTGTGACACACACACTGTTCAATGGGTTTTGTGACACACACACTGTCCAATGGGTATTGTTACACACACACTCTGTCCAATGGGGTTTATGACACACACGCTGTCCAATGGGGTTTGTGACACACAAACACTGTCCAATGGGTATTGTGACACACACACGCAGTCCAATGGTGTTTATGACACACACGCTGTCCAATGGGGCTTGTGACAGACACACGCTGTCCAATGGGGTTATGACACACACACTTTCAAATGGGGTTTGTGACACCCACACTGTCCAATTGTGTTTGTGACACACACTCTGTCAAATGGGGTTTGTGACACACACACGCTGTCAAATGGAATTTGTGACACACACGCTGTCCAATGGGGTTTGTGACACATACACTGTCTAATGGTGTTTGTGACACACACGCTGTCCAATAGGGTTTGTGACACAAACTCTGTCCAATAGGGTTTTGTGACACACACACTGTCCAATAGCGTTTGTGACACACACACACTATCCAATGGGGTTTGGACACGTACACTTTCCAATGGGGTTTGTGAACACCACACTCTTTCCAATGGTGCTTATGACACACACACTGTCCAATGGGGTTCGTGACACACACGCTGACTAGTGGGTTTTGTGACACACACACTCTGTCCAAAGGCCTTGTGACACACAAGCTGTCCAATGTGTTTCGTGACACACACTCTGTCCAGTGGGATTTGTGAAACACACACACTATCCAGTGGGGTTTGTGACACACACACGTTCCAATGTGGTTTTGTGACACGCACACTTTCTAATGCGGTTTGTGACACACATGATGTCCAAAGGGGATTGTGACACACACACGCTGTCCAATGTGGTTTGTGACACACACACTGTCCAAAGGGTTTTCTGAGACACACAGTGTCCAAAAGGATTTGTGACACACACGCTGTCCAATGGGGTTTGTAAAACACAGACACACTGTCCAATGGGTATTGTGACACACACACCCTGTCCAATGGGGTTTGTGACACACACTCTTTCCAAAGGGATTTGTGACACACATGATGTCCAATGGGGTTTGTGACACTCACACTGTCGATGGGTGTTTGTGACATACACGCTGTCCAGTGGGGCTTGTGAGACACACACTGTCCAAAAGGATTTGTGACACACACACTGTCCAATGGGGTTTGTGTCACACACAGTGTCTACGGGGGTTTGTGACACACTCGGTGTCCAATGGGGTTTGTGACACACACACTGTCCAATGGGTATTGTTACACACACACGCTGTCTAATGTTTTATGACACACACGCTGTCCAATGGGGCTTGTGACACACACGCTATCCAATGCGGATTGTGACATCACACACACTGTCCAATGGGGTTTGTGACACACACACTCTCCAATAGGGTTTGTGACACACACACGTTCCAATGGGGTTTTTGACACGCACACTTTCTAATGCGGTTTCTGGCATACACGCTGTCCAAGGGGGTTTGTTACACACACTCTTTCCAAAGGGGTTTGTGACACACATGATGTCCAATGGGGTTTGTGATACGCACACTGTCCATGGGTGTTTGTGACACACACGCTCTCCAGTGGGGTTTATGAGACACACAGTGTCCAAAAGGGTTTGTGACACACACGATGTCCATTGGGGTTTGTGACACGCACACTGCCCATGGGTGTTTGTGAGACACACGCTGTCCAGTGGGGTTTGTGACACACACACTGCCCAATGGGGTTTGTAACACACACTCTGTCCAAAGGGGTTTGTGACACACACGCTGTCCAATGGGGTTTGTGACACACAAACACGCTGTCCAATGGGTATTGTGACACACACACGCTGTACAATGGGGTTTATGAGACACGCGCTGTCCAATGGGGTTTGTGACACACACACGCTGTCCAATGTGGTTTATGACACACACACTTTGAAATGGGGTTTGTGACACACACACTATCCAATGGGTTTTGTGACATACACACTGTCCAAAGGGGATTGGGACACATACATGCTGTCCAATGGTGTTTGTGACAAAAACGCTGTCCAATGGGGTTTGTGACACAGACGCTGTCCAATGGGGATTGTGACCTACACACTGTCCAATAGGGTTTGTGACACACACACGCTATCCAATGGGGTTTGTGACACACAGACTAACCAGGAGGATTTGTGACACACACACGCTGTCCAGTGCTATTTGTGACACACAAACTGTCCAATGGTGTTTGTGACTCACACTCTGTCAAATGGGGTTTGAGACACTCACACGCTGTCCAATGGGATTTGTGACACACACGCTGTCCAATGGGGTTTGTGACACACACGCTGTCCAATGGGGTTTGTGACAGAAATTCTGTCCAATGAGGTTTGTGACACAGACACTGTCCAATGCGTATTGTGACACACACATGCTGTCCAATGGGGTTTGTGACACACACTCTGTCCAATGGGGTTTGTGACACACACACAGTCCAATGGGATTTGTGACACACACGCTGTCCAATGGGGTTTGTGACACACACGCTGTCCAATGGGGTTTGTGACACACACACAGTCCAATGGGTATTGTGACACACACACTGTCCAAAGGGGATTGTGTCACACACACGCTGTCCAATGGGGTTTGTGAAACACACACTCTGTCCAATGGGGTTTGTGACACACAAACACTGTCCAATGGGTATTGCTGGAAGGCAGGAGGGCTCTGCAGAGGGATCTGGATAGACTGGAAAAATGGGCTGATTCCAATGGGATGAAGTTCAATAAGGCCAAATGCCGGGTGCTGCACTTTGGTCACAACAACCCCCTGCAGTGCTACAGGCTGGGCGCAGAGTGGCTGGAGAGCAGTCAGACAGAAAGGGACCTGGGAGTACTAATTGATAGGAAGCTCAACATGAGCCATCAGTGTGCCCAGGTGGCCAAGAAGGCCAATGGTATCCTGTCCTGCATCAAAAATAGCGTGGTCAGCAGGACAAGGGAAGTGATCCTTCCCCTGTACTCTGCATTGGTGAGGCCACACCTGGAGTATTGTGTTCAGTTCTGGGCCCCTCAGTTCAGGAAAGACATTGAAGTGCTGGAGCGGGTCCAGAGAAGAGCAACACGACTGGTGAAAGGACTCGAACATAAGACCTATGAGGAGAGGCTGAGGGAGCTGGGGTTGTTTAGTCTAGAGAAGAGGAGGCTTAGAGGTGACCTCATCACTCTCTATAACTACCTGAAGGGAAGTTATAGCCAGGTGGGGATTGGTCTCTTCTCCCAGGCAGTTAGCAACAGGACAAGGGGGCATGGGCTTAAACTCTACCAGGGGAAATTTAGGCT
Source organism: Columba guinea (assembly GCA_032206185.1). Classification (NCBI taxonomy): domain Eukaryota; kingdom Metazoa; phylum Chordata; class Aves; order Columbiformes; family Columbidae; genus Columba; species Columba guinea. Next base: position 959,648 of record JAVLUU010000005.1, read on the forward strand.
GGATATTAGAAAGAAATTCTTTACAGAGAAAGTGGTGAGGCATTGGAATGGCCTGCCCAGGGAGGTAGTGGACTCGCCGTCCCTGGAGGTTTTTAAACTGAGATTGGACATGGCACTTAGTGCCATGATCTAGTAAATGGACTAGAGTTGGGCCAAGGGTTGGACTCGATGATCTCTGAGGTCTTTTCCAACCCAGTCGATTCTGTGATTCTGTGATTCTGTGACACAAACACGCTGTCCAATGGGGTTTATGAAACAGACGCTGTCCAAAGGGGTTTGTGAAACACACACTCTGTCCAATGGGGTTTGTGACACACACACTGTCCAAAGGGATTTGTGACACACACGATGTCCAATGCGGTTTGTGACACACACTCTGTCCAATGGGGATTGTGACACACACACTGTCCAAAGGGGATTGTACCACACACACTCTGTACAATAGGGTTTGTGACACACACACACTATCCAATGGGGTTTGTGACACACACACTCTGTCCAATGGGTATTGTGACACACACACTGTCCAAAGGATAATGTGTCACACACACTCTGTAGAATGGGGTTTGTGACACACACACTGTCCAATAGGGTTTGTGACACACACACACTATCCAATGGGGTTTGTGACGCACACACTTTCCAATGGGTTTTGTGACGCACATACTGACCAGCAGGGTTTGTGACACACACAATCTGTCCAATGGCGCTTGTGACATACACGCTGTCCAATGGGGTTCGTTACACAATTCTGTCCCATGGGGTTTGTGACACACACACTGTCCAATGGGGTTTGTGACACACACACACTGTCCAATGGGGATTGTGACACACACACTCTGTCCAATGGGGTTTGTGACACACACACTGTCCAAAGGTGTTTGTGACACACACGCTGTCCAATGGGGTTCGTGACACACAAACACTGTCCAATGGGGATTGTGACACACACACTCTGTCCAATGGGGTTTGTTACACACACACTTTGTCCAATGGCACTTGTGACACACACACTGTCCAATGGGTATTGTGACACACACACGCTGCCCAATGGGGATTGTGACACATACGCTGTCCAAAGGGGATTGTGACACACAAGCTGTCCAAAGGGGATTGTGACACACACGCTGTCCAAAGGGGCTTGTGACACACACACTGTCTAATAGGGTTTGTGACACACACATGCTATCAAATGGGGTTTGTGAAACACACACTTTGCAGAGGGGTTTGTCACACACACACTTTCTAATGGGGTTTGTGACACACACACGCTATCCAATGGGGTTTGTCACACACACACTTTCCAAAGGGGTTTGTCAAAAGCACACTTTCTAATTGGGTTTGTTCCACACACATGCTATCCAATGGGGTTTGTGACACACACACTCTGTACACTGGCGCTTGTGATACACACGCTGTCCTATGAGGTTCGCGACACACACTCTGTCCCATGGGGTTTTTGACACAAACACTTTCCAATGGGGTTTGTGACACACACTTTCCAATGGGGTTTGTGAAACACACACACTGTCTCATGGGTTTTGTGACACACAGGCTGACCAAATGGGTTTGTTACACACACACTGTCCAATGGGGTTTGTGACACACACCCGCTATCCAATTGGTTTGTGACCCACACAGTTTCCAATGAGGTTTCTGACACACACACTCTATCCAATGGGGTTTGTGACAAACACACTGTCCAAAGGGATTTGTGACACAGACGCTAACCAATGGGGTTTGTGACACTCACACTGTCCATGGTTGTTTGTGACACACACGCTGTCCAGTGGGTTTTGTCACACACACACTGTCCAATGGGGTTTTGACACACACGCTGTCCAATGGGGTTTGTGACACACACGCTGTTTAATGGGGTTTGTGACACACACACACTGTCCAATAGGGTTTGTAAACACACACGCTATCCAATGGGGTTTGTGATGCACACACTTTCTAATGGGGTTTGTGACACACACACGCTGTCCCATGTGGTTTATGACACACACGCTGTGCAATGGGGTTTGTGGCACTCACGCTCTACAATGGGATTTGTGACACACACTGTCCAATGGGGTTTCTGAAAACAGACGCTGTCCAATGGGATTTCTGACACACACACTGATGAGGAGGGTTTGTGACACACACGCTGTAAAATGGGGTTTGTGACACACATGCTGTCCAGTGGTTTTTGTGACGCACACACTGTCCAATAGGGTTTGTGACGCACACACGCTATCCAAAGGGGTTTGTGACACATACACTTTCCAATAGGGTTTGTGACACCACACTCTGTCCAATGGTGCTTGTGACACACACGCTGTCCAATAGGGATTGTGACATACACATGCTGTCCAAAGGGGTGTGTGACACAAACACGCTGTCCAATAGAGTTTGTGACACACTTACGCTATCCAATGGGGTTTGTGACACACACACTTTCTAATGGGGTTTGTGACACACACACTATCCAATGGGATTTGTGACACGAACTCTGTTCAGTGGGGTTTGAGACATCACACACGCTCTCCAGTGGATTTTGAGACACACACACTGTCCAATAGGGTTTGTGACACACACTCACAATCCAATGGAGTTTGTGACACACACTGTCCAATGGTGCTTGTGACACACACGCTGTCCAATGGGGTTCGTGACACACACGCTGTCCAGTGGGTTTTGTAACACACACTCTGTCCAATGGGCTTGTGACACACACGATATCCAATGGGGTTTGTGACACAAACATGCTGTCCAATGGAGATTTTGAAACACACACTGTCCCATGGGATTTGTGACACACACGCTGTCCAATGGAGATTGCGACACACAAACGCTGTCCAGTGGTGTTTGCGACACGCATGCTGTCCAGTGGTGTTTGTGACACACATGGTGTCCAATGGGGACTGTGACACAGACGCTGTACAGTGGGGTTTGTGAACATACGCGCTGTCCAATGGGGTTCGTGACACACATGCTCTCCAGTGGGGTTTGTGACACACACACTTTCCAATGGGGTTTGTGACACACACACGCTTTCCAATGGTGTTTGTGACACACACAGTCTCCAATGGTGATTTTGACACACACACGCTGTCCAATGGTGTTTGTGACACTCTCGCTGTCCAATGGGGTTTGTGACACACACACTCTCCAATGGGGTTTCTGAAACACATGCTTTCCAATGGGGATTGTGACAGACACGCTGTCCAGGGTTGTTTGAGACACACATGCTGTCGAACGGGGTTTGTGACACACACACTGTACAGGGGCGTTTTTGACACACACGATGTCCAATTGGGTTTGTGACACACACACGCTGACCAACTGGGTTTGTGAAACACACGCTGTCCAATGGGGATTGTGACACACACACTCTCCAGGCGAGTTTGTGACACACACGCTGTCCAATGAGGATTGTGACACACACACTGTCCAGGGGCGTTTGTGACACACACACTGTCCTGTGGGGTTTGTGACACATACACTGTCCAAAGTTTTTTTGACACACACATGCTGTCCAATAGTGTTTGTTACCCACACACACTGTGAAATGGGCTTTGTGACACAAACACTGTCCAGGGGGGTTTGTGACACACACACTGTCCAATGGGGTATGTCACACACACTCTGTCCAAATGTGATCGTGACACACAAACTCTGTACACTGGGGTTTGTGAAACAAACACTGTCCAATGTTGTTTGTGACACAAACGCTGTCCAATGGGTATTGCGACACACACACGCTATCCAATGGTGATTGTGACTCACGCGCTGTCCAGCGGGGGTTGTGACACACATGCTGCCTAATGGGGTTCGTGACACACACACTGTCCAGTAGAGTTTGTAACACACTATCCAATGGGGTGGTGACACACACACTTTCCAATGCGGTTTGTGACACACACATGCTATCCAATGGGGTTTGTGACACACACACGCTGTCCAATGGGGTTTGTGACACACACACTGTCCAATGGTTTTTGTAACACACACACGCTGTCCTATGGGTACTGTGACACACACGCTGTCCAAAGGGGTTTGTGAGACACACGCTGTCCAGTGGGTTTTGTGACACACACACTGTCCAATAGGGTTTGTGACACAGACACGCTATCCAATGGGGTTTGAGACACACACACTCTGTCCAATGGGGACTGTGACACACACACGCTGTCCAATGGGGTTTGTGACACACATGCTGTCCAATGGGGATTGTGACACATACACGCTGTCCAATGGGGTCTGTGACACACACGCAGTGCAGTGGGTTTTGTGACACATACACTTTCCAATGGGCTTTGTGACACACACTCTGACCAATTGGGTTTGTTACACACACACTCTCCAATGGTGTTTGCAACACGCCTGCTGTCCAATGGGTTTTGTGACACACACACTGACCAGAAGGGTTTGTGACACACACACGCTATCCATTGGGCTTTGTGACACATACACTTTCCAATGGGGTTTGTGACACACACACTCTGTCCACTGGTGCTTGTGACACACATTCTGTCCATTGGGGTTCGTGACACACACTCTGTCCAGTGGGTTTTGTGACACACACACTCTGTCCAATGGGCTTGTGACACACACGCTGTCCAATGGGGTTTGTGACACTCACAATGTCCATGGGTCTTTGTGACACGCACGCTGTCCAGTGGGTTTTGTGACACACACACTGTCCACTGGGGTTTTGACACACATGGTGTCCACTGGGGATTGTGACACACACACTGTCCAGTGGGTTTTCTGACACACACACTGTCCAATGGCATTCGTGACACACACAGTGTCCACGGGGATTTGTGACACACACGCTGTCCAATGGTGTTTGTGACACGCACACTTTATAATGGGGTTTCTGACACAAACACGCTGTCCCATGGGGTTTGTGACACACACTCTGACCAATTAGGTTTGTTACAGACACACAGTCCAATGGGGTTTGTGACACACACACTGACCAGGAGGGTTTGTGACACACACTCGCTGTCCAATGGTGTTTGTGACACACACTCTGTCAAATGGGGTTTGTGACACAAACATGCTGTCCATTGGGTTTTGTGACATACACACTGTCCAATGGGATTTGTGATACACACTGTCCAATCGGGTTTCTGACACTACACGCTGTCCTATAGGGTTTGTGACACAAACTCTGTCCAATGGGGTTTGTGACACACACGGTGTCCAATGGGGATTGCGACACAGACGCTGTCCTTTGGGTTTTGTGACACATACACTCTGTCCAGTGGGTCTTATGACACACACGCTGTCCGATGGGGTTCGTGACACACAAGCTGTCCAGTGGGTTTTGTGACACGCACACTCTGTCCAAAGGGCTTGTGAGACACAAGCTGTCCAATAGTGTTTGTGACAAACACTCTGTCCCGTGGGGATTGTGACACACACACTGTCCAACAGGGATTGTTACACACACATGCTCTCCAATGGGGTTTGTAAAACACACGCTGTCCAATGGGGTTTGTGACACACACACTTTCCAAAGGGGTTTGTGACACACATGATGTCCAATGGGGTTTGTGAGACACACACTGTCCAAAAGGGTTTGTGACACACACGATGTCCAATGGGGTTTGTGACATGCACACTGCCCATGGGTGTTTGTGACACACACACTGTTCAATGGGTTTTGTGACACACACACTGTCCAATGGGTATTGTTACACACACACTCTGTCCAATGGGGTTTATGACACACACGCTGTCCAATGGGGTTTGTGACACACAAACACTGTCCAATGGGTATTGTGACACACACACGCAGTCCAATGGTGTTTATGACACACACGCTGTCCAATGGGGCTTGTGACAGACACACGCTGTCCAATGGGGTTATGACACACACACTTTCAAATGGGGTTTGTGACACCCACACTGTCCAATTGTGTTTGTGACACACACTCTGTCAAATGGGGTTTGTGACACACACACGCTGTCAAATGGAATTTGTGACACACACGCTGTCCAATGGGGTTTGTGACACATACACTGTCTAATGGTGTTTGTGACACACACGCTGTCCAATAGGGTTTGTGACACAAACTCTGTCCAATAGGGTTTTGTGACACACACACTGTCCAATAGCGTTTGTGACACACACACACTATCCAATGGGGTTTGGACACGTACACTTTCCAATGGGGTTTGTGAACACCACACTCTTTCCAATGGTGCTTATGACACACACACTGTCCAATGGGGTTCGTGACACACACGCTGACTAGTGGGTTTTGTGACACACACACTCTGTCCAAAGGCCTTGTGACACACAAGCTGTCCAATGTGTTTCGTGACACACACTCTGTCCAGTGGGATTTGTGAAACACACACACTATCCAGTGGGGTTTGTGACACACACACGTTCCAATGTGGTTTTGTGACACGCACACTTTCTAATGCGGTTTGTGACACACATGATGTCCAAAGGGGATTGTGACACACACACGCTGTCCAATGTGGTTTGTGACACACACACTGTCCAAAGGGTTTTCTGAGACACACAGTGTCCAAAAGGATTTGTGACACACACGCTGTCCAATGGGGTTTGTAAAACACAGACACACTGTCCAATGGGTATTGTGACACACACACCCTGTCCAATGGGGTTTGTGACACACACTCTTTCCAAAGGGATTTGTGACACACATGATGTCCAATGGGGTTTGTGACACTCACACTGTCGATGGGTGTTTGTGACATACACGCTGTCCAGTGGGGCTTGTGAGACACACACTGTCCAAAAGGATTTGTGACACACACACTGTCCAATGGGGTTTGTGTCACGCACAGTGTCTACGGGGGTTTGTGACACACTCGGTGTCCAATGGGGTTTGTGACACACACACTGTCCAATGGGTATTGTTACACACACACGCTGTCTAATGTTTTATGACACACACGCTGTCCAATGGGGCTTGTGACACACACGCTATCCAATGCGGATTGTGACATCACACACACTGTCCAATGGGGTTTGTGACACACACACTCTCCAATAGGGTTTGTGACACACACACGTTCCAATGGGGTTTTTGACACGCACACTTTCTAATGCGGTTTCTGGCATACACGCTGTCCAAGGGGGTTTGTTACACACACTCTTTCCAAAGGGGTTTGTGACACACATGATGTCCAATGGGGTTTGTGATACGCACACTGTCCATGGGTGTTTGTGACACACACGCTCTCCAGTGGGGTTTATGAGACACACAGTGTCCAAAAGGGTTTGTGACACACACGATGTCCATTGGGGTTTGTGACACGCACACTGCCCATGGGTGTTTGTGAGACACACGCTGTCCAGTGGGGTTTGTGACACACACACTGCCCAATGGGGTTTGTAACACACACTCTGTCCAAAGGGGTTTGTGACACACACGCTGTCCAATGGGGTTTGTGACACACAAACACGCTGTCCAATGGGTATTGTGACACACACACGCTGTACAATGGGGTTTATGAGACACGCGCTGTCCAATGGGGTTTGTGACACACACACGCTGTCCAATGTGGTTTATGACACACACACTTTGAAATGGGGTTTGTGACACACACACTATCCAATGGGTTTTGTGACATACACACTGTCCAAAGGGGATTGGGACACATACATGCTGTCCAATGGTGTTTGTGACAAAAACGCTGTCCAATGGGGTTTGTGACACAGACGCTGTCCAATGGGGATTGTGACCTACACACTGTCCAATAGGGTTTGTGACACACACACGCTATCCAATGGGGTTTGTGACACACAGACTAACCAGGAGGATTTGTGACACACACACGCTGTCCAGTGCTATTTGTGACACACAAACTGTCCAATGGTGTTTGTGACTCACACTCTGTCAAATGGGGTTTGAGACACTCACACGCTGTCCAATGGGATTTGTGACACACACGCTGTCCAATGGGGTTTGTGACACACACGCTGTCCAATGGGGTTTGTGACAGAAATTCTGTCCAATGAGGTTTGTGACACAGACACTGTCCAATGCGTATTGTGACACACACATGCTGTCCAATGGGGTTTGTGACACACACTCTGTCCAATGGGGTTTGTGACACACACACAGTCCAATGGGTATTGTGACACACACACTGTCCAAAGGGGATTGTGTCACACACACGCTGTCCAATGGGGTTTGTGAAACACACACTCTGTCCAATGGGGTTTGTGACACACAAACACTGTCCAATGGGTATTGCTGGAAGGCAGGAGGGCTCTGCAGAGGGATCTGGATAGACTGGAAAAATGGGCTGATTCCAATGGGATGAAGTTCAATAAGGCCAAATGCCGGGTGCTGCACTTTGGTCACAACAACCCCCTGCAGTGCTACAGGCTGGGCGCAGAGTGGCTGGAGAGCAGTCAGACAGAAAGGGACCTGGGAGTACTAATTGATAGGAAGCTCAACATGAGCCATCAGTGTGCCCAGGTGGCCAAGAAGGCCAATGGTATCCTGTCCTGCATCAAAAATAGCGTGGTCAGCAGGACAAGGGAAGTGATCCTTCCCCTGTACTCTGCATTGGTGAGGCCACACCTGGAGTATTGTGTTCAGTTCTGGGCCCCTCAGTTCAGGAAAGACATTGAAGTGCTGGAGCGGGTCCAGAGAAGAGCAACACGACTGGTGAAAGGACTCGAACATAAGACCTATGAGGAGAGGCTGAGGGAGCTGGGGTTGTTTAGTCTAGAGAAGAGGAGGCTTAGAGGTGACCTCATCACTCTCTATAACTACCTGAAGGGAAGTTATAGCCAGGTGGGGATTGGTCTCTTCTCCCAGGCAGTTAGCAACAGGACAAGGGGGCATGGGCTTAAACTCTACCAGGGGAAATTTAGGCTGGATATTAGAAAGAAATTCTTTACAGAGAGAGTGGTGAGGCATTGGAATGGCCTGCCCAGGGAGGTAGTGGACTCGCCGTCCCTGGAGGTTTTTAAACTGAGATTGGACATGGCACTTAGTGCCATGATCTAGTAAATGGACTAGAGTTGGGCCAAGGGTTGGACTCGATGATCTCTGAGGTCTTTTCCAACCCAGTCGATTCTGTGATTCTGTGATTCTGTGACACAAACACGCTGTCCAATGGGGTTTATGAAACAGACGCTGTCCAAAGGGGTTTGTGAAACACACACTCTGTCCAATGGGGTTTGTGACACACACACTGTCCAAAGGGATTTGTGACACACACGATGTCCAATGCGGTTTGTGACACACACTCTGTCCAATGGGGATTGTGACACACACACTGTCCAAAGGGGATTGTACCACACACACTCTGTACAATAGGGTTTGACACACACACACTATCCAATGGGGTTTGTGACACACACACTCTGTCCAATGGGTATTGTGACACACACACTGTCCAAAGGATAATGTGTCACACACACTCTGTAGAATGGGGTTTGTGACACACACACTGTCCAATAGGGTTTGTGACACACACACACTATCCAATGGGGTTTGTGACGCACACACTTTCCAATGGGTTTTGTGACGCACATACTGACCAGCAGGGTTTGTGACACACACAATCTGTCCAATGGCGCTTGTGACATACACGCTGTCCAATGGGGTTCGTTACACAATTCTGTCCCATGGGGTTTGTGACACACACACTGTCCAATGGGGTTTGTGACACACACACACTGTCCAATGGGGATTGTGACACACACACTCTGTCCAATGGGGTTTGTGACACACACACTGTCCAAAGGTGTTTGTGACACACACGCTGTCCAATGGGGTTCGTGACACACAAACACTGTCCAATGGGGATTGTGACACACACACTCTGTCCGATGGGGTTTGTTACACACACACTTTGTCCAATGGCACTTGTGACACACACACTGTCCAATGGGTATTGTGACACACACACGCTGCCCAATGGGGATTGTGACACATACGCTGTCCAAAGGGGATTGTGACACACAAGCTGTCCAAAGGGGATTGTGACACACACGCTGTCCAAAGGGGCTTGTGACACACACACTGTCTAATAGGGTTTGTGACACACACATGCTATCAAATGGGGTTTGTGAAACACACACTTTGCAGAGGGGTTTGTCACACACACACTTTCTAATGGGGTTTGTGACACACACACGCTATCCAATGGGGTTTGTCACACACACACTTTCCAAAGGGGTTTGTCAAAAGCACACTTTCTAATTGGGTTTGTTCCACACACATGCTATCCAATGGGGTTTGTGACACACACACTCTGTACACTGGCGCTTGTGATACACACGCTGTCCTATGAGGTTCGCGACACACACTCTGTCCCATGGGGTTTTTGACACAAACACTTTCCAATGGGGTTTGTGACACACACTTTCCAATGGGGTTTGTGAAACACACACACTGTCTCATGGGTTTTGTGACACACAGGCTGACCAAATGGGTTTGTTACACACACACTGTCCAATGGGGTTTGTGACACACACCCGCTATCCAATTGGTTTGTGACCCACACAGTTTCCAATGAGGTTTCTGACACACACACTCTATCCAATGGGGTTTGTGACAAACACACTGTCCAAAGGGATTTGTGACACAGACGCTAACCAATGGGGTTTGTGACACTCACACTGTCCATGGTTGTTTGTGACACACACGCTGTCCAGTGGGTTTTGTCACACACACACTGTCCAATGGGGTTTTGACACACACGCTGTCCAATGGGGTTTGTGACACACACGCTGTTTAATGGGGTTTGTGACACACACACACTGTCCAATAGGGTTTGTAAACACACACGCTATCCAATGGGGTTTGTGATGCACACACTTTCTAATGGGGTTTGTGACACACACACGCTGTCCCATGTGGTTTATGACACACACGCTGTGCAATGGGGTTTGTGGCACTCACGCTCTACAATGGGATTTGTGACACACACTGTCCAATGGGGTTTCTGAAAACAGACGCTGTCCAATGGGATTTCTGACACACACACTGATGAGGAGGGTTTGTGACACACACGCTGTAAAATGGGGTTTGTGACACACATGCTGTCCAGTGGTTTTTGTGACGCACACACTGTCCAATAGGGTTTGTGACGCACACACGCTATCCAAAGGGGTTTGTGACACATACACTTTCCAATAGGGTTTGTGACACCACACTCTGTCCAATGGTGCTTGTGACACACACGCTGTCCAATAGGGATTGTGACATACACATGCTGTCCAAAGGGGTGTGTGACACAAACACGCTGTCCAATAGAGTTTGTGACACACTTACGCTATCCAATGGGGTTTGTGACACACACACTTTCTAATGGGGTTTGTGACACACACACTATCCAATGGGATTTGTGAAACGAACTCTGTTCAGTGGGGTTTGAGACATCACACACGCTCTCCAGTGGATTTTGAGACACACACACTGTCCAATAGGGTTTGTGACACACACTCACAATCCAATGGAGTTTGTGACACACACTGTCCAATGGTGCTTGTGACACACACGCTGTCCAATGGGGTTCGTGACACACACGCTGTCCAGTGGGTTTTGTAACACACACTCTGTCCAATGGGCTTGTGACACACACGATATCCAATGGGGTTTGTGACACAAACATGCTGTCCAATGGAGATTTTGAAACACACACTGTCCCATGGGATTTGTGACACACACGCTGTCCAATGGAGATTGCGACACACAAACGCTGTCCAGTGGTGTTTGCGACACGCATGCTGTCCAGTGGTGTTTGTGACACACATGGTGTCCAATGGGGACTGTGACACAGACGCTGTACAGTGGGGTTTGTGAACATACGCGCTGTCCAATGGGGTTCGTGACACACATGCTCTCCAGTGGGGTTTGTGACACACACACTTTCCAATGGGGTTTGTGACACACACACGCTTTCCAATGGTGTTTGTGACACACACAGTCTCCAATGGTGATTTTGACACACACACGCTGTCCAATGGTGTTTGTGACACTCTCGCTGTCCAATGGGGTTTGTGACACACACACTCTCCAATGGGGTTTCTGAAACACATGCTTTCCAATGGGGATTGTGACAGACACGCTGTCCAGGGTTGTTTGAGACACACATGCTGTCGAACGGGGTTTGTGACACACACACTGTACAGGGGCGTTTTTGACACACACGATGTCCAATTGGGTTTGTGACACACACACGCTGACCAACTGGGTTTGTGAAACACACGCTGTCCAATGGGGATTGTGACACACACACTCTCCAGGCGAGTTTGTGACACACACGCTGTCCAATGAGGATTGTGACACACACACTGTCCAGGGGCGTTTGTGACACACACACTGTCCTGTGGGGTTTGTGACACATACACTGTCCAAAGTTTTTTTGACACACACATGCTGTCCAATAGTGTTTGTTACCCACACACACTGTGAAATGGGCTTTGTGACACAAACACTGTCCAGGGGGGTTTGTGACACACACACTGTCCAATGGGGTATGTCACACACACTCTGTCCAAATGTGATCGTGACACACAAACTCTGTACACTGGGGTTTGTGAAACAAACACTGTCCAATGTTGTTTGTGACACAAACGCTGTCCAATGGGTATTGCGACACACACACGCTATCCAATGGTGATTGTGACTCACGCGCTGTCCAGCGGGGGTTGTGACACACATGCTGCCTAATGGGGTTCGTGACACACACACTGTCCAGTAGAGTTTGTAACACACTATCCAATGGGGTGGTGACACACACACTTTCCAATGCGGTTTGTGACACACACATGCTATCCAATGGGGTTTGTGACACACACACGCTGTCCAATGGGGTTTGTGACACACACACTGTCCAATGGTTTTTGTAACACACACACGCTGTCCTATGGGTACTGTGACACACACGCTGTCCAAAGGGGTTTGTGATACACACGCTGTCCAGTGGGTTTTGTGACACACACACTGTCCAATAGGGTTTGTGACACAGACACGCTATCCAATGGGGTTTGAGACACACACACTCTGTCCAATGGGGACTGTGACACACACACGCTGTCCAATGGGGTTTGTGACACACATGCTGTCCAATGGGGATTGTGACACATACACGCTGTCCAATGGGGTCTGTGACACACACGCAGTGCAGTGGGTTTTGTGACACATACACTTTCCAATGGGCTTTGTGACACACACTCTGACCAATTGGGTTTGTTACACACACACTCTCCAATGGTGTTTGCAACACGCCTGCTGTCCAATGGGTTTTGTGACACACACACTGACCAGAAGGGTTTGTGACACACACACGCTATCCATTGGGCTTTGTGACACATACACTTTCCAATGGGGTTTGTGACACACACACTCTGTCCACTGGTGCTTGTGACACACATTCTGTCCATTGGGGTTCGTGACACACACTCTGTCCAGTGGGTTTTGTGACACACACACTCTGTCCAATGGGCTTGTGACACACACGCTGTCCAATGGGGTTTGTGACACTCACAATGTCCATGGGTCTTTGTGACACGCACGCTGTCCAGTGGGTTTTGTGACACACACACTGTCCACTGGGGTTTTGACACACATGGTGTCCACTGGGGATTGTGACACACACACTGTCCAGTGGGTTTTCTGACACACACACTGTCCAATGGCATTCGTGACACACACAGTGTCCACGGGGATTTGTGACACACACGCTGTCCAATGGTGTTTGTGACACGCACACTTTATAATGGGGTTTCTGACACAAACACGCTGTCCCATGGGGTTTGTGACACACACTCTGACCAATTAGGTTTGTTACAGACACACAGTCCAATGGGGTTTGTGACACACACACTGACCAGGAGGGTTTGTGACACACACTCGCTGTCCAATGGTGTTTGTGACACACACTCTGTCAAATGGGGTTTGTGACACAAACACGCTGTCCATTGGGTTTTGTGACATACACACTGTCCAATGGGATTTGTGATACACACTGTCCAATCGGGTTTCTGACACTACACGCTGTCCTATAGGGTTTGTGACACAAACTCTGTCCAATGGGGTTTGTGACACACACGGTGTCCAATGGGGATTGCGACACAGACGCTGTCCTTTGGGTTTTGTGACACATACACTCTGTCCAGTGGGTCTTATGACACACACGCTGTCCGATGGGGTTCGTGACACACAAGCTGTCCAGTGGGTTTTGTGACACGCACACTCTGTCCAAAGGGCTTGTGAGACACAAGCTGTCCAATAGTGTTTGTGACAAACACTCTGTCCCGTGGGGATTGTGACACACACACTGTCCAACAGGGATTGTTACACACACATGCTCTCCAATGGGGTTTGTAAAACACACGCTGTCCAATGGGGTTTGTGACACACACACTTTCCAAAGGGGTTTGTGACACACATGATGTCCAATGGGGTTTGTGAGACACACACTGTCCAAAAGGGTTTGTGACACACACGATGTCCAATGGGGTTTGTGACATGCACACTGCCCATGGGTGTTTGTGACACACACACTGTTCAATGGGTTTTGTGACACACACACTGTCCAATGGGTATTGTTACACACACACTCTGTCCAATGGGGTTTATGACACACACGCTGTCCAATGGGGTTTGTGACACACAAACACTGTCCAATGGGTATTGTGACACACACACGCAGTCCAATGGTGTTTATGACACACACGCTGTCCAATGGGGCTTGTGACAGACACACGCTGTCCAATGGGGTTATGACACACACACTTTCAAATGGGGTTTGTGACACCCACACTGTCTAATTGTGTTTGTGACACACACTCTGTCAAATGGGGTTTGTGACACACACACGCTGTCAAATGGAATTTGTGACACACACGCTGTCCAATGGGGTTTGTGACACATACACTGTCTAATGGTGTTTGTGACACACACGCTGTCCAATAGGGTTTGTGACACAAACTCTGTCCAATAGGGTTTTGTGACACACACACTGTCCAATAGCGTTTGTGACACACACACACTATCCAATGGGGTTTGGACACGTACACTTTCCAATGGGGTTTGTGAACACCACACTCTTTCCAATGGTGCTTATGACACACACACTGTCCAATGGGGTTCGTGACACACACGCTGACTAGTGGGTTTTGTGACACACACATTCTGTCCAAAGGCCTTGTGACACACAAGCTGTCCAATGTGTTTCGTGACACACACTCTGTCCAGTGGGATTTGTGAAACACACACACTATCCAGTGGGGTTTGTGACACACACACGTTCCAATGTGGTTTTGTGACACGCACACTTTCTAATGCGGTTTGTGACACACATGATGTCCAAAGGGGATTGTGACACACACACGTTGTCCAATGTGGTTTGTGACACACACACTGTCCAAAGGGTTTTCTGAGACACACAGTGTCCAAAAGGATTTGTGACACACACGCTGTCCAATGGGGTTTGTAAAACACAGACACACTGTCCAATGGGTATTGTGACACACACACCCTGTCCAATGGGGTTTGTGACACACACTCTTTCCAAAGGGATTTGTGACACACATGATGTCCAATGGGGTTTGTGACACTCACACTGTCGATGGGTGTTTGTGACATACACGCTGTCCAGTGGGGCTTGTGAGACACACACTGTCCAAAAGGATTTGTGACACACACACTGTCCAATGGGGTTTGTGTCACGCACAGTGTCT
Organism: Columba guinea; assembly: GCA_032206185.1. Lineage (NCBI taxonomy): Eukaryota > Metazoa > Chordata > Aves > Columbiformes > Columbidae > Columba > Columba guinea. The sequence continues at coordinate 975,336 of JAVLUU010000005.1, forward strand.
ACGGGGGTTTGTGACACACTCGGTGTCCAATGGGGTTTGTGACACACACACTGTCCAATGGGTATTGTTACACACACACGCTGTCTAATGTTTTATGACACACACGCTGTCCAATGGGGCTTGTGACACACACGCTATCCAATGCGGATTGTGACATCACACACACTGTCCAATGGGGTTTGTGACACACACACTCTCCAATAGGGTTTGTGACACACACACGTTCCAATGGGGTTTTTGACACGCACACTTTCTAATGCGGTTTCTGGCATACACGCTGTCCAAGGGGGTTTGTTACACACACTCTTTCCAAAGGGGTTTGTGACACACATGATGTCCAATGGGGTTTGTGATACGCACACTGTCCATGGGTGTTTGTGACACACACGCTCTCCAGTGGGGTTTATGAGACACACAGTGTCCAAAAGGGTTTGTGACACACACGATGTCCATTGGGGTTTGTGACACGCACACTGCCCATGGGTGTTTGTGAGACACACGCTGTCCAGTGGGGTTTGTGACACACACACTGCCCAATGGGGTTTGTAACACACACTCTGTCCAAAGGGGTTTGTGACACACACGCTGTCCAATGGGGTTTGTGACACACAAACACGCTGTCCAATGGGTATTGTGACACACACACGCTGTACAATGGGGTTTATGAGACACGCGCTGTCCAATGGGGTTTGTGACACACACACGCTGTCCAATGTGGTTTATGACACACACACTTTGAAATGGGGTTTGTGACACACACACTATCCAATGGGTTTTGTGACATACACACTGTCCAAAGGGGATTGGGACACATACATGCTGTCCAATGGTGTTTGTGACAAAAACGCTGTCCAATGGGGTTTGTGACACAGACGCTGTCCAATGGGGATTGTGACCTACACACTGTCCAATAGGGTTTGTGACACACACACGCTATCCAATGGGGTTTGTGACACACAGACTAACCAGGAGGATTTGTGACACACACACGCTGTCCAGTGCTATTTGTGACACACAAACTGTCCAATGGTGTTTGTGACTCACACTCTGTCAAATGGGGTTTGAGACACTCACACGCTGTCCAATGGGATTTGTGACACACACGCTGTCCAATGGGGTTTGTGACACACACGCTGTCCAATGGGGTTTGTGACAGAAATTCTGTCCAATGAGGTTTGTGACACAGACACTGTCCAATGCGTATTGTGACACACACATGCTGTCCAATGGGGTTTGTGACACACACTCTGTCCAATGGGGTTTGTGACACACACACAGTCCAATGGGTATTGTGACACACACACTGTCCAAAGGGGATTGTGTCACACACACGCTGTCCAATGGGGTTTGTGAAACACACACTCTGTCCAATGGGGTTTGTGACACACAAACACTGTCCAATGGGTATTGCTGGAAGGCAGGAGGGCTCTGCAGAGGGATCTGGATAGACTGGAAAAATGGGCTGATTCCAATGGGATGAAGTTCAATAAGGCCAAATGCCGGGTGCTGCACTTTGGTCACAACAACCCCCTGCAGTGCTACAGGCTGGGCGCAGAGTGGCTGGAGAGCAGTCAGACAGAAAGGGACCTGGGAGTACTAATTGATAGGAAGCTCAACATGAGCCATCAGTGTGCCCAGGTGGCCAAGAAGGCCAATGGTATCCTGTCCTGCATCAAAAATAGCGTGGTCAGCAGGACAAGGGAAGTGATCCTTCCCCTGTACTCTGCATTGGTGAGGCCACACCTGGAGTATTGTGTTCAGTTCTGGGCCCCTCAGTTCAGGAAAGACATTGAAGTGCTGGAGCGGGTCCAGAGAAGAGCAACACGACTGGTGAAAGGACTCGAACATAAGACCTATGAGGAGAGGCTGAGGGAGCTGGGGTTGTTTAGTCTAGAGAAGAGGAGGCTTAGAGGTGACCTCATCACTCTCTATAACTACCTGAAGGGAAGTTATAGCCAGGTGGGGATTGGTCTCTTCTCCCAGGCAGTTAGCAACAGGACAAGGGGGCATGGGCTTAAACTCTACCAGGGGAAATTTAGGCTGGATATTAGAAAGAAATTCTTTACAGAGAGAGTGGTGAGGCATTGGAATGGCCTGCCCAGGGAGGTAGTGGACTCGCCGTCCCTGGAGGTTTTTAAACTGAGATTGGACATGGCACTTAGTGCCATGATCTAGTAAATGGACTAGAGTTGGGCCAAGGGTTGGACTCGATGATCTCTGAGGTCTTTTCCAACCCAGTCGATTCTGTGATTCTGTGATTCTGTGACACAAACACGCTGTCCAATGGGGTTTATGAAACAGACGCTGTCCAAAGGGGTTTGTGAAACACACACTCTGTCCAATGGGGTTTGTGACACACACACTGTCCAAAGGGATTTGTGACACACACGATGTCCAATGCGGTTTGTGACACACACTCTGTCCAATGGGGATTGTGACACACACACTGTCCAAAGGGGATTGTACCACACACACTCTGTACAATAGGGTTTGTGACACACACACACTATCCAATGGGGTTTGTGACACACACACTCTGTCCAATGGGTATTGTGACACACACACTGTCCAAAGGATAATGTGTCACACACACTCTGTAGAATGGGGTTTGTGACACACACACTGTCCAATAGGGTTTGTGACACACACACACTATCCAATGGGGTTTGTGACGCACACACTTTCCAATGGGTTTTGTGACGCACATACTGACCAGCAGGGTTTGTGACACACACAATCTGTCCAATGGCGCTTGTGACATACACGCTGTCCAATGGGGTTCGTTACACAATTCTGTCCCATGGGGTTTGTGACACACACACTGTCCAATGGGGTTTGTGACACACACACACTGTCCAATGGGGATTGTGACACACACACTCTGTCCAATGGGGTTTGTGACACACACACTGTCCAAAGGTGTTTGTGACACACACGCTGTCCAATGGGGTTCGTGACACACAAACACTGTCCAATGGGGATTGTGACACACACACGCTGCCCAATGGGGATTGTGACACATACGCTGTCCAAAGGGGATTGTGACACACAAGCTGTCCAAAGGGGATTGTGACACACACGCTGTCCAAAGGGGCTTGTGACACACACACTGTCTAATAGGGTTTGTGACACACACATGCTATCAAATGGGGTTTGTGAAACACACACTTTGCAGAGGGGTTTGTCACACACACACTTTCTAATGGGGTTTGTGACACACACACGCTATCCAATGGGGTTTGTCACACACACACTTTCCAAAGGGGTTTGTCAAAAGCACACTTTCTAATTGGGTTTGTTCCACACACATGCTATCCAATGGGGTTTGTGACACACACACTCTGTACACTGGCGCTTGTGATACACACGCTGTCCTATGAGGTTCGCGACACACACTCTGTCCCATGGGGTTTTTGACACAAACACTTTCCAATGGGGTTTGTGACACACACTTTCCAATGGGGTTTGTGAAACACACACACTGTCTCATGGGTTTTGTGACACACAGGCTGACCAAATGGGTTTGTTACACACACACTGTCCAATGGGGTTTGTGACACACACCCGCTATCCAATTGGTTTGTGACCCACACAGTTTCCAATGAGGTTTCTGACACACACACTCTATCCAATGGGGTTTGTGACAAACACACTGTCCAAAGGGATTTGTGACACAGACGCTAACCAATGGGGTTTGTGACACTCACACTGTCCATGGTTGTTTGTGACACACACGCTGTCCAGTGGGTTTTGTCACACACACACTGTCCAATGGGGTTTTGACACACACGCTGTCCAATGGGGTTTGTGACACACACGCTGTTTAATGGGGTTTGTGACACACACACACTGTCCAATAGGGTTTGTAAACACACACGCTATCCAATGGGGTTTGTGATGCACACACTTTCTAATGGGGTTTGTGACACACACACGCTGTCCCATGTGGTTTATGACACACACGCTGTGCAATGGGGTTTGTGGCACTCACGCTCTACAATGGGATTTGTGACACACACTGTCCAATGGGGTTTCTGAAAACAGACGCTGTCCAATGGGATTTCTGACACACACACTGATGAGGAGGGTTTGTGACACACACGCTGTAAAATGGGGTTTGTGACACACATGCTGTCCAGTGGTTTTTGTGACGCACACACTGTCCAATAGGGTTTGTGACGCACACACGCTATCCAAAGGGGTTTGTGACACATACACTTTCCAATAGGGTTTGTGACACCACACTCTGTCCAATGGTGCTTGTGACACACACGCTGTCCAATAGGGATTGTGACATACACATGCTGTCCAAAGGGGTGTGTGACACAAACACGCTGTCCAATAGAGTTTGTGACACACTTACGCTATCCAATGGGGTTTGTGACACACACACTTTCTAATGGGGTTTGTGACACACACACTATCCAATGGGATTTGTGAAACGAACTCTGTTCAGTGGGGTTTGAGACATCACACACGCTCTCCAGTGGATTTTGAGACACACACACTGTCCAATAGGGTTTGTGACACACACTCACAATCCAATGGAGTTTGTGACACACACTGTCCAATGGTGCTTGTGACACACACGCTGTCCAATGGGGTTCGTGACACACACGCTGTCCAGTGGGTTTTGTAACACACACTCTGTCCAATGGGCTTGTGACACACACGATATCCAATGGGGTTTGTGACACAAACATGCTGTCCAATGGAGATTTTGAAACACACACTGTCCCATGGGATTTGTGACACACACGCTGTCCAATGGAGATTGCGACACACAAACGCTGTCCAGTGGTGTTTGCGACACGCATGCTGTCCAGTGGTGTTTGTGACACACATGGTGTCCAATGGGGACTGTGACACAGACGCTGTACAGTGGGGTTTGTGAACATACGCGCTGTCCAATGGGGTTCGTGACACACATGCTCTCCAGTGGGGTTTGTGACACACACACTTTCCAATGGGGTTTGTGACACACACACGCTTTCCAATGGTGTTTGTGACACACACAGTCTCCAATGGTGATTTTGACACACACACGCTGTCCAATGGTGTTTGTGACACTCTCGCTGTCCAATGGGGTTTGTGACACACACACTCTCCAATGGGGTTTCTGAAACACATGCTTTCCAATGGGGATTGTGACAGACACGCTGTCCAGGGTTGTTTGAGACACACATGCTGTCGAACGGGGTTTGTGACACACACACTGTACAGGGGCGTTTTTGACACACACGATGTCCAATTGGGTTTGTGACACACACACGCTGACCAACTGGGTTTGTGAAACACACGCTGTCCAATGGGGATTGTGACACACACACTCTCCAGGCGAGTTTGTGACACACACGCTGTCCAATGAGGATTGTGACACACACACTGTCCAGGGGCGTTTGTGACACACACACTGTCCTGTGGGGTTTGTGACACATACACTGTCCAAAGTTTTTTTGACACACACATGCTGTCCAATAGTGTTTGTTACCCACACACACTGTGAAATGGGCTTTGTGACACAAACACTGTCCAGGGGGGTTTGTGACACACACACTGTCCAATGGGGTATGTCACACACACTCTGTCCAAATGTGATCGTGACACACAAACTCTGTACACTGGGGTTTGTGAAACAAACACTGTCCAATGTTGTTTGTGACACAAACGCTGTCCAATGGGTATTGCGACACACACACGCTATCCAATGGTGATTGTGACTCACGCGCTGTCCAGCGGGGGTTGTGACACACATGCTGCCTAATGGGGTTCGTGACACACACACTGTCCAGTAGAGTTTGTAACACACTATCCAATGGGGTGGTGACACACACACTTTCCAATGCGGTTTGTGACACACACATGCTATCCAATGGGGTTTGTGACACACACACGCTGTCCAATGGGGTTTGTGACACACACACTGTCCAATGGTTTTTGTAACACACACACGCTGTCCTATGGGTACTGTGACACACACGCTGTCCAAAGGGGTTTGTGATACACACGCTGTCCAGTGGGTTTTGTGACACACACACTGTCCAATAGGGTTTGTGACACAGACACGCTATCCAATGGGGTTTGAGACACACACACTCTGTCCAATGGGGACTGTGACACACACACGCTGTCCAATGGGGTTTGTGACACACATGCTGTCCAATGGGGATTGTGACACATACACGCTGTCCAATGGGGTCTGTGACACACACGCAGTGCAGTGGGTTTTGTGACACATACACTTTCCAATGGGCTTTGTGACACACACTCTGACCAATTGGGTTTGTTACACAAACACTCTCCAATGGTGTTTGCAACACGCCTGCTGTCCAATGGGTTTTGTGACACACACACTGACCAGAAGGGTTTGTGACACACACACGCTATCCATTGGGCTTTGTGACACATACACTTTCCAATGGGGTTTGTGACACACACACTCTGTCCACTGGTGCTTGTGACACACATTCTGTCCATTGGGGTTCGTGACACACACTCTGTCCAGTGGGTTTTGTGACACACACACTCTGTCCAATGGGCTTGTGACACACACGCTGTCCAATGGGGTTTGTGACACTCACAATGTCCATGGGTCTTTGTGACACGCACGCTGTCCAGTGGGTTTTGTGACACACACACTGTCCACTGGGGTTTTGACACACATGGTGTCCACTGGGGATTGTGACACACACACTGTCCAGTGGGTTTTCTGACACACACACTGTCCAATGGCATTCGTGACACACACAGTGTCCACGGGGATTTGTGACACACACGCTGTCCAATGGTGTTTGTGACACGCACACTTTATAATGGGGTTTCTGACACAAACACGCTGTCCCATGGGGTTTGTGACACACACTCTGACCAATTAGGTTTGTTACAGACACACAGTCCAATGGGGTTTGTGACACACACACTGACCAGGAGGGTTTGTGACACACACTCGCTGTCCAATGGTGTTTGTGACACACACTCTGTCAAATGGGGTTTGTGACACAAACACGCTGTCCATTGGGTTTTGTGACATACACACTGTCCAATGGGATTTGTGATACACACTGTCCAATCGGGTTTCTGACACTACACGCTGTCCTATAGGGTTTGTGACACAAACTCTGTCCAATGGGGTTTGTGACACACACGGTGTCCAATGGGGATTGCGACACAGACGCTGTCCTTTGGGTTTTGTGACACATACACTCTGTCCAGTGGGTCTTATGACACACACGCTGTCCGATGGGGTTCGTGACACACAAGCTGTCCAGTGGGTTTTGTGACACGCACACTCTGTCCAAAGGGCTTGTGAGACACAAGCTGTCCAATAGTGTTTGTGACAAACACTCTGTCCCGTGGGGATTGTGACACACACACTGTCCAACAGGGATTGTTACACACACATGCTCTCCAATGGGGTTTGTAAAACACACGCTGTCCAATGGGGTTTGTGACACACACACTTTCCAAAGGGGTTTGTGACACACATGATGTCCAATGGGGTTTGTGAGACACACACTGTCCAAAAGGGTTTGTGACACACACGATGTCCAATGGGGTTTGTGACATGCACACTGCCCATGGGTGTTTGTGACACACACACTGTTCAATGGGTTTTGTGACACACACACTGTCCAATGGGTATTGTTACACACACACTCTGTCCAATGGGGTTTATGACACACACGCTGTCCAATGGGGTTTGTGACACACAAACACTGTCCAATGGGTATTGTGACACACACACGCAGTCCAATGGTGTTTATGACACACACGCTGTCCAATGGGGCTTGTGACAGACACACGCTGTCCAATGGGGTTATGACACACACACTTTCAAATGGGGTTTGTGACACCCACACTGTCCAATTGTGTTTGTGACACACACTCTGTCAAATGGGGTTTGTGACACACACACGCTGTCAAATGGAATTTGTGACACACACGCTGTCCAATGGGGTTTGTGACACATACACTGTCTAATGGTGTTTGTGACACACACGCTGTCCAATAGGGTTTGTGACACAAACTCTGTCCAATAGGGTTTTGTGACACACACACTGTCCAATAGCGTTTGTGACACACACACACTATCCAATGGGGTTTGGACACGTACACTTTCCAATGGGGTTTGTGAACACCACACTCTTTCCAATGGTGCTTATGACACACACACTGTCCAATGGGGTTCGTGACACACACGCTGACTAGTGGGTTTTGTGACACACACACTCTGTCCAAAGGCCTTGTGACACACAAGCTGTCCAATGTGTTTCGTGACACACACTCTGTCCAGTGGGATTTGTGAAACACACACACTATCCAGTGGGGTTTGTGACACACACACGTTCCAATGTGGTTTTGTGACACGCACACTTTCTAATGCGGTTTGTGACACACATGATGTCCAAAGGGGATTGTGACACACACACGCTGTCCAATGTGGTTTGTGACACACACACTGTCCAAAGGGTTTTCTGAGACACACAGTGTCCAAAAGGATTTGTGACACACACGCTGTCCAATGGGGTTTGTAAAACACAGACACACTGTCCAATGGGTATTGTGACACACACACCCTGTCCAATGGGGTTTGTGACACACACTCTTTCCAAAGGGATTTGTGACACACATGATGTCCAATGGGGTTTGTGACACTCACACTGTCGATGGGTGTTTGTGACATACACGCTGTCCAGTGGGGCTTGTGAGACACACACTGTCCAAAAGGATTTGTGACACACACACTGTCCAATGGGGTTTGTGTCACACACAGTGTCTACGGGGGTTTGTGACACACTCGGTGTCCAATGGGGTTTGTGACACACACACTGTCCAATGGGTATTGTTACACACACACGCTGTCTAATGTTTTATGACACACACGCTGTCCAATGGGGCTTGTGACACACACGCTATCCAATGCGGATTGTGACATCACACACACTGTCCAATGGGGTTTGTGACACACACACTCTCCAATAGGGTTTGTGACACACACACGTTCCAATGGGGTTTTTGACACGCACACTTTCTAATGCGGTTTCTGGCATACACGCTGTCCAAGGGGGTTTGTTACACACACTCTTTCCAAAGGGGTTTGTGACACACATGATGTCCAATGGGGTTTGTGATACGCACACTGTCCATGGGTGTTTGTGACACACACGCTCTCCAGTGGGGTTTATGAGACACACAGTGTCCAAAAGGGTTTGTGACACACACGATGTCCATTGGGGTTTGTGACACGCACACTGCCCATGGGTGTTTGTGAGACACACGCTGTCCAGTGGGGTTTGTGACACACACACTGCCCAATGGGGTTTGTAACACACACTCTGTCCAAAGGGGTTTGTGACACACACGCTGTCCAATGGGGTTTGTGACACACAAACACGCTGTCCAATGGGTATTGTGACACACACACGCTGTACAATGGGGTTTATGAGACACGCGCTGTCCAATGGGGTTTGTGACACACACACGCTGTCCAATGTGGTTTATGACACACACACTTTGAAATGGGGTTTGTGACACACACACTATCCAATGGGTTTTGTGACATACACACTGTCCAAAGGGGATTGGGACACATACATGCTGTCCAATGGTGTTTGTGACAAAAACGCTGTCCAATGGGGTTTGTGACACAGACGCTGTCCAATGGGGATTGTGACCTACACACTGTCCAATAGGGTTTGTGACACACACACGCTATCCAATGGGGTTTGTGACACACAGACTAACCAGGAGGATTTGTGACACACACACGCTGTCCAGTGCTATTTGTGACACACAAACTGTCCAATGGTGTTTGTGACTCACACTCTGTCAAATGGGGTTTGAGACACTCACACGCTGTCCAATGGGATTTGTGACACACACGCTGTCCAATGGGGTTTGTGACACACACGCTGTCCAATGGGGTTTGTGACAGAAATTCTGTCCAATGAGGTTTGTGACACAGACACTGTCCAATGCGTATTGTGACACACACATGCTGTCCAATGGGGTTTGTGACACACACTCTGTCCAATGGGGTTTGTGACACACACACAGTCCAATGGGATTTGTGACACACACGCTGTCCAATGGGGTTTGTGACACACACGCTGTCCAATGGGGTTTGTGACAGAAATTCTGTCCAATGAGGTTTGTGACACAGACACTGTCCAATGCGTATTGTGACACACACATGCTGTCCAATGGGGTTTGTGACACACACTCTGTCCAATGGGGTTTGTGACACACACACAGTCCAATGGGTATTGTGACACACACACTGTCCAAAGGGGATTGTGTCACACACACGCTGTCCAATGGGGTTTGTGAAACACACACTCTGTCCAATGGGGTTTGTGACACACAAACACTGTCCAATGGGTATTGCTGGAAGGCAGGAGGGCTCTGCAGAGGGATCTGGATAGACTGGAAAAATGGGCTGATTCCAATGGGATGAAGTTCAATAAGGCCAAATGCCGGGTGCTGCACTTTGGTCACAACAACCCCCTGCAGTGCTACAGGCTGGGCGCAGAGTGGCTGGAGAGCAGTCAGACAGAAAGGGACCTGGGAGTACTAATTGATAGGAAGCTCAACATGAGCCATCAGTGTGCCCAGGTGGCCAAGAAGGCCAATGGTATCCTGTCCTGCATCAAAAATAGCGTGGTCAGCAGGACAAGGGAAGTGATCCTTCCCCTGTACTCTGCATTGGTGAGGCCACACCTGGAGTATTGTGTTCAGTTCTGGGCCCCTCAGTTCAGGAAAGACATTGAAGTGCTGGAGCGGGTCCAGAGAAGAGCAACACGACTGGTGAAAGGACTCGAACATAAGACCTATGAGGAGAGGCTGAGGGAGCTGGGGTTGTTTAGTCTAGAGAAGAGGAGGCTTAGAGGTGACCTCATCACTCTCTATAACTACCTGAAGGGAAGTTATAGCCAGGTGGGGATTGGTCTCTTCTCCCAGGCAGTTAGCAACAGGACAAGGGGGCATGGGCTTAAACTCTACCAGGGGAAATTTAGGCTGGATATTAGAAAGAAATTCTTTACAGAGAGAGTGGTGAGGCATTGGAATGGCCTGCCCAGGGAGGTAGTGGACTCGCCGTCCCTGGAGGTTTTTAAACTGAGATTGGACATGGCACTTAGTGCCATGATCTAGTAAATGGACTAGAGTTGGGCCAAGGGTTGGACTCGATGATCTCTGAGGTCTTTTCCAACCCAGTCGATTCTGTGATTCTGTGATTCTGTGACACAAACACGCTGTCCAATGGGGTTTATGAAACAGACGCTGTCCAAAGGGGTTTGTGAAACACACACTCTGTCCAATGGGGTTTGTGACACACACACTGTCCAAAGGGATTTGTGACACACACGATGTCCAATGCGGTTTGTGACACACACTCTGTCCAATGGGGATTGTGACACACACACTGTCCAAAGGGGATTGTACCACACACACTCTGTACAATAGGGTTTGTGACACACACACACTATCCAATGGGGTTTGTGACACACACACTCTGTCCAATGGGTATTGTGACACACACACTGTCCAAAGGATAATGTGTCACACACACTCTGTAGAATGGGGTTTGTGACACACACACTGTCCAATAGGGTTTGTGACACACACACACTATCCAATGGGGTTTGTGACGCACACACTTTCCAATGGGTTTTGTGACGCACATACTGACCAGCAGGGTTTGTGACACACACAATCTGTCCAATGGCGCTTGTGACATACACGCTGTCCAATGGGGTTCGTTACACAATTCTGTCCCATGGGGTTTGTGACACACACACTGTCCAATGGGGTTTGTGACACACACACACTGTCCAATGGGGATTGTGACACACACACTCTGTCCAATGGGGTTTGTGACACACACACTGTCCAAAGGTGTTTGTGACACACACGCTGTCCAATGGGGTTCGTGACACACAAACACTGTCCAATGGGGATTGTGACACACACACTCTGTCCGATGGGGTTTGTTACACACACACTTTGTCCAATGGCACTTGTGACACACACACTGTCCAATGGGTATTGTGACACACACACGCTGCCCAATGGGGATTGTGACACATACGCTGTCCAAAGGGGATTGTGACACACAAGCTGTCCAAAGGGGATTGTGACACACACGCTGTCCAAAGGGGCTTGTGACACACACACTGTCTAATAGGGTTTGTGACACACACATGCTATCAAATGGGGTTTGTGAAACACACACTTTGCAGAGGGGTTTGTCACACACACACTTTCTAATGGGGTTTGTGACACACACACGCTATCCAATGGGGTTTGTCACACACACACTTTCCAAAGGGGTTTGTCAAAAGCACACTTTCTAATTGGGTTTGTTCCACACACATGCTATCCAATGGGGTTTGTGACACACACACTCTGTACACTGGCGCTTGTGATACACACGCTGTCCTATGAGGTTCGCGACACACACTCTGTCCCATGGGGTTTTTGACACAAACACTTTCCAATGGGGTTTGTGACACACACTTTCCAATGGGGTTTGTGAAACACACACACTGTCTCATGGGTTTTGTGACACACAGGCTGACCAAATGGGTTTGTTACACACACACTGTCCAATGGGGTTTGTGACACACACCCGCTATCCAATTGGTTTGTGACCCACACAGTTTCCAATGAGGTTTCTGACACACACACTCTATCCAATGGGGTTTGTGACAAACACACTGTCCAAAGGGATTTGTGACACAGACGCTAACCAATGGGGTTTGTGACACTCACACTGTCCATGGTTGTTTGTGACACACACGCTGTCCAGTGGGTTTTGTCACACACACACTGTCCAATGGGGTTTTGACACACACGCTGTCCAATGGGGTTTGTGACACACACGCTGTTTAATGGGGTTTGTGACACACACACACTGTCCAATAGGGTTTGTAAACACACACGCTATCCAATGGGGTTTGTGATGCACACACTTTCTAATGGGGTTTGTGACACACACACGCTGTCCCATGTGGTTTATGACACACACGCTGTGCAATGGGGTTTGTGGCACTCACGCTCTACAATGGGATTTGTGACACACACTGTCCAATGGGGTTTCTGAAAACAGACGCTGTCCAATGGGATTTCTGACACACACACTGATGAGGAGGGTTTGTGACACACACGCTGTAAAATGGGGTTTGTGACACACATGCTGTCCAGTGGTTTTTGTGACGCACACACTGTCCAATAGGGTTTGTGACGCACACACGCTATCCAAAGGGGTTTGTGACACATACACTTTCCAATAGGGTTTGTGACACCACACTCTGTCCAATGGTGCTTGTGACACACACGCTGTCCAATAGGGATTGTGACATACACATGCTGTCCAAAGGGGTGTGTGACACAAACACGCTGTCCAATAGAGTTTGTGACACACTTACGCTATCCAATGGGGTTTGTGACACACACACTTTCTAATGGGGTTTGTGACACACACACTATCCAATGGGATTTGTGACACGAACTCTGTTCAGTGGGGTTTGAGACATCACACACGCTCTCCAGTGGATTTTGAGACACACACACTGTCCAATAGGGTTTGTGACACACACTCACAATCCAATGGAGTTTGTGACACACACTGTCCAATGGTGCTTGTGACACACACGCTGTCCAATGGGGTTCGTGACACACACGCTGTCCAGTGGGTTTTGTAACACACACTCTGTCCAATGGGCTTGTGACACACACGCTATCCAATGGGGTTTGTGACACTCATACTGTCCATGGGTGTTTGTGACACAGATGCTGTCCAGTGGGTTTTGTGACACACACACTGTCCAATGGGATTTTGACACACACGCTGTAAAATGGCGTTCGTGTCACACAGAGTATCCACGCGGGTTTGTGACCCACACGCTGTCCAATGGGGTGTGTGACACACACGCCGTCCAATGGGGATTGTGACACACATGCTGGCCAACGGGGTTTGTGAAACATACACACTGTGCAATGGGGCTTGTGACACACACTCTGTCCCATGGGGTTTGTAACACACACAAACTGTCCAATAGGGATTGTGAAACACACACGCTGTCCAATGGGGTTTATGACACACACAGTGTCCAATAGGGTTTGTGACACACACGCTATCCAATGGGTTTGTGACACACACACTTTGAAATGGGTTTTGTGACATATACGGTATCCAATGGGTTTTGTGACACACACACTGTCCAATGAAGATTGTGACACACACACGCTGTCCAATAGTGTTTGTGACACACACTCTGTCCCATGGGGTTTGCGACACACACACGATGTCCAATGGGGTTTATGACACACACACAGTGTCCAATGGGGATTGTGACACACACACGCTATCCAATGGGGTTTATGACACACACGCTGTCCAATGGAATTTGTGACACACATCTGTCCCTTTGGTTTTGTGACACATACACGCTATCCAATGGGGTGTGTGACACACAAACTCTGTACAATAGGGTTTGTGACACACATAAGGTATGCAATGGGGTTTGTGAAACACACACTTTCTAATGGGGTTTTTGACACACACACGCAATCCAATGGGGTTTGTGACACACACTTTCCAAAGGCGTTTGTGACACACGCACACTGTCCCATGGGGTTTGTGACACACACGCTGACCAATTGGGTTTCTTACACACACAATGTCCAATGATGTTTGTGATACGCATGCTGTCCAATGGGTTTTGTGACACACACGCTGACCAGGAGGGTTTGTGTCACACACACGCAATCCAATGGGGTTTGTGACACACACACATTTCAATGGGGATTGTGACACACACACGCTGTCCGATGGTGTATGTGACTCACACGCTGTCCAATAGGGTTTGTGACACAGACGGTGTCCAATGGGGATTGTGAACTATACACTGTCCAATAGGGTTTGTGACACACACACGCTGTCCAATGGGGTTTGTGACACACACACTGTCCAATGGTTATTGTTACACACACACGCTTTCCAATGGGGTTTGTGACACACACACATTGTCCCATGGGGTTTGTGAAACACACGCTGTCCAATGGGGCTTGTGACACACACACTGTCCAATGGTTATTGTTACACACACACACTATCCAATGGTGCTTGTGACACACACGCTGTCCAGTGGGTTTTTTGACACACACATTCTGTCCAATTGGCTTGTGACACACACGCTGTCCAATGGTGTTTGTGTACACACACAGTGTAAAATGGGGATTGTGACACACACACTGTAAAATGGGGATTGTGACACACAAACGATGTCCAATGGAGATTGACACACACACTGTCCAAGGTGATTTGTGACACACACGCTATCCAACGGTGTTTGTGACACTCACACTGTGCATGGGTGTTTGTGACACAGACGCTGCCCACTGGGGATTGTTGCACACACACTCTCCAGTGGGTTTTGTGACACACACACTGTCCAATGGGTATTGTGACACACACATGCTGGCCAATGGGGTTTGTGACACATACACTATCCCATGGGGTTTGTGACACACACATTGTCCAAAGGGGTTTGTGACACACACGCTGTCCAATGGGATTTGTGACACACACTGTCCAACGGGGTTTCTGACACACACGCTCTCCAATAGGCTTTGTGACACACAGGCTGACCAATATGGGTTTGTTACACACACACGCTGTCCAATGGGGTTTGTGACACAAACTCTGTCCAATGGGGTTTGTGACACACACTCGCTGTCCTATGGGGTTTGTGACACACACACTGTCAAAAGGTGTTTGTGACACTCATGCTGTCCAATGCGTTTTGTGACACACACACTGAGCAGGAGGGTTTGTGACACACACGCTGTCCAATGGGGTTCGTGACACACACTCTGTCCCATGGGGTTTTTGACACACACACTGTCCAATGGGGATTGTGACACACACACGCTGTCCAATGGCGTTTTTAACACGCACACTGTCCATTTTTGTTTGTAACACACACGCTGTCTAGTGGGGTTTGTGACACAAACGCTGTCCAATGGGGTTCGTGAAAAACACGATGTCCAATGGGATTTGTGACACGCACACAGTCCATGGGTGTTTCTGACACACACGCTGTCCAATGGGGTTTGTGACACACACACTGTCCAAAGGGGTTTGTGACACACACGATGTAAAATGGGGTTTGAGACACGCACACTGTGCATCGGTGTTTGTGACACACACGGTGTCCAGTAGAGTTTATGACACACACACTGTCCAATGGGGTTTGTGACACACACAGTTTGCACGGGGTTTGTGACACACACACTGTCCCACGGGGTTTGTGACACACACACTGTCCAATGGGGATTGTGACACACACGCTGTCCAATGGTGTTTGTGACACACATGCTGTCCAATGGGGTTTGTGACACAGATGCTGTCCAATGGGGATTGTGACCTACACACTGTCCAAAAGGGTTTGTGACACACACAAGCTATCCAATGGGGTTTGTGACACGCACGATGTCCAATAGGGTTTGTGACACCCACACTGTCCATGGGTGTTTGTGACACACACGCTGTCCAGTGGAGTTTGTGACACACACACTGTCCAAAAGGGTTTGTGACACACACAATGTTCATTGGGTTTTGTGACAGGCACACTGTCCATGGGTGTTTGTGACACACACGCTGTCTAGTGGGGTTTGTGACACGCACACTGTCCATGTGTGTTTGTGACACACACGCTGTCTAGTGGGGTTTGTGACACACACACTGTCCAACGGCGTTTGTGACACAGACACTCTGTCCAGTGGCGCTTGTGACACACACGCTGTCCAATGGGGTTCGTCACACACACTCTTTCCAATGGGGATTGTGACACACACACGCTGTCCAATGGGGAGTGTGACACAAACGCTGTCCAATGGGGTTCGTGACACACACGATGTCCAATGGGGTTTGTGACACGCACACTGTCCATGGGAGTCTCTGACACACACGCTGTCCATTGGGGTATGTGACACTCACACTGTCCAACGGGGTTCGTGACAAACACTGTGTCCACGGGGGTTTGTGACACACAAGCTGTCCAAAGGGTATTGTGACACACACGTTGTCCAATGGGGTTTGTGACACACACACTGTCCAATGGGTATTGATACACACACACGCTGTCCAATGGTGTTTGTAACATACACGCTGTCCAATGGTGTTTGTGACACACACGCTGTCTAATGGGGTTTGTTACACAGATGCTGCCCAATGGGGATTGTGACCTACACGCTGTCCAAAAGGGTTTGTGACACACACACGCTATCCGATGGGGTTTGTAACACGCACACTTAATAATGGGGTTTGTGACACACACACTGTCCAAAGTGGTTTGTGACACACACGCTGTTTAATGGTATTTGTGACACACACTGTCCAATGGGGTTTCTGACACACACGCTGTCCAATGTGCTTTGTGACACACACGCTGTCCAATGGGGTTTGTGACACACACACTCTGCCCAACGGGTCTTGTGAAACACACGCTGTCCAATGGGGTTCATTACACACAGGCTGTCCAGTGGGTTTTATGACACACACGCTGTCCAAAGGGGTTTGTGACACTCACAATCTCTCCAATAGGTTTTGTGATACACACACGCTATCCAATGGTTTTTGTGACACACACGCTGTCCAATGGGATTTGTGACACGCACGCTGTCCATGGGTGTTTGTGACAGACACGCTGTCTAGTGAGGATTCTGACAAAGACGCTGTACAACGGGTTTTGTGACACACACACTGTCCAATAGGGTTTGTGAAACACAGACGCTGTCCAATGGGGTTTGTGACACACACACTGTCCAATGGGGTTTGTGACACAAACTCTGTCCACTGGGCATTGTGACACACACACTGTCCAGGGGTGGTTGTGACACACACACTGTCCAATGGGGTTTGTGACACACACGCTGTCCAATGGGTTATGTGACATACACGCTGTCCAATGGGGTTTGTGACACACAGAATGTCCAGGTGGGTTTGTGACACACACGCTGTCCAATCGGGTATGTGACATACACGCTGTCCAGTGGGTTTTGTGACACACACACTGTCCAATGGGCTTGTGACACACACGCTGTCCAATGGGGATTGTGACAAACACATCGTAAAATGGGGTTTGTGACACACACTCTTTCCAATGGTCTTCTGACAAACATCCTGTACAATGGCGTTTGTGACTCACACACTCTATTCAATGAGGTTTTTGACACACATGCTGTCCAATAGGGTTTTTGACACACACGCTGTCCAATGGGTTTTGTGACACACACACTGTACAATAGGGCTTGTGACACACACACGCTGTCCAATGGTGCTTGTGACACACACGCTGTCCAATGGGGTTCGTGACACAAACGCTGTCCAGTGGATTTTGTGACACACACACTCTGTCCAATGGGCTTGTGACACACAAGCTGTCCCATGGGTATTGTGACACACAAACGCTGTCCAATAGGGTTTGTTGCACACACACTGTCCAATGGGGATTGTGACACACACACTGTCCAAAGGGGTTTGTGACACACACACTGTCCAATGGGGTTTGTGACACACACACTGTCCAATGGGATTTGTGACACACACTGTCCAATGGGGTTTCTGACACACTCGCTGTCCAATGGGTTTTGTGACACACACACTGACCAGGAGGGATTGTGACACACACACGCTGTGGAATGGGGTTTGTGACACACACGCTGTCCAATGGGGTTTGTGACACAAACGTTGTCCAATGGGGTTTGTGACACACACACACTGTTCAATGGGTATTGTGACACAAACAAACTGTCCAATGGGTTTTGTGACACACATGATGTCCAATGGGGTTTGTGACACACACTCTGTCCAATGGGGTTTGTGACACACACACTGTTCAATGGGTATTGTGACACACACAAACTGTCCAATGGGGTTTGTGACACACATGATGTCCAATGGGGTTTGTGACACACACGCTGTCCAATGGGGTTCGTGACACCAACGCTGTCCAGTGGTTTTTGTGACACACACACTCTGTCCAATGGGCTTGTGACACACAAGCTGTCTCATGGGTATTGTGACACACAAACGCTGTCCAATAGGGTTTGTTGCACACACACTGTCCAATGGGGATTGTGACACACACACTGTCCAAAGGGGTTTGTGACACACACACTGTCCAATGGGGTTTGTGACACACACACTGTCCAATGGGATTTGTGACACACACTGTCCAATGGGGTTTCTGACACACTCGCTGTACAATGGGTTTTGTGACACACACACTGACCAGGAGGGATTGTGACACACACACGCTGTGGAATGGGGTTTGTGACACACACGCTGTCCAATGGGGTTTGTGACACAAACGTTGTCCAATGGGGTTTGTGACACACACACACTGTTCAATGGGTATTGTGACACACACAAACTGTCCAATGGGGTTTGTGACACACATGATGTCCAATGGGGTTTGTGACACACACTCTGTCCAATGGGGTTTGTGACACACACACTGTTCAATGGGTATTGTGACACACACAAACTGTCCAATGGGGATTTTGAAACACACACGCTTTCCCATGGTGTTTGTGACACACACACTGTCCAAAGCCGTTTGTGACACACACACTGTCCAATGGGGTTTTGACACACACGCTGTCCACTGAGGATTGTGACATACACACTGTCCAGGGGGGGTTGTGAACCACACACTGTCCAATGGCGTTCGTGACACACCCAGTGTCCACGGGGGTTTGTGACACACACACACTGTCCAATGGGTCTTGTGAAACACACGCTATCCAGTGTGTTTTGTGACACACACACTTTCAAATAGAGTTTGTGACACAAACGCTATCCAGTGGGTTTTGTGACAAACACGCTGTCCAATGGGCATTGTGACACACACACGCTGTCCAATGGTGTTTGTGACACACATGCTGTCCAATGGGGTTTGTGACACAGACGTTGTGCAATAGGGATTGTGACCTACATACTGTCCAATGGGTATTGTGACACACACACGCTGTCCAATGGGGTTTGTGACACACAAACCCTATCTAATGGGGTTTGTGACACATACACTTTCCAATGGGGTTTCTGACACACACACCCTGTCCAATGGTGCTTGTGACACACACGCTGCCAATGGGGTTCGTGACACACACGCTGTCCAATGGGGATTGCGACACAAACGCTGTCCAATAGGGTTTGTGACACACACACTCTGTCCAATGGGGTTTGTAACACGCACACTTTCTAATGGGGTTTGTGACACAGACGCGCTATCCAATGGCGTTTGTTACACACACACTGTCCAATGGGGTTTGTGACACATACACTCTATCCAATGGGGCTTGTGACACACACGCTATCCAATGGGGTTACTGACACATACAATTTCCAATGGGGTTTGTGACACACACGCTGTCCAGTTGGTTTTATGACACACACACTCTGCCCAATGGGCTTGTGACACACATGCTGTATAATAGTGTTTGTGACAAACACTCTGTCCCATGGGGTTTGTGACACACACGCTGTCCAATGCGGTTTGTGACACACACGCTGTCCAATGGGGATTGTGACACACACGCTCTCCAATGGGATTTGTGACACACACACGCTATCCAATGGGGTTTGTGGCACACACACTGTTCAAAGGGGTTTGTGACACACACGCTGTCCAATGGGGTTCGTGACACACACTCTGTCCCATGGGGTTTTTGACACACACACTGTCCAATGGGGATTGTGACACACACACGCTGTCCAATGGCGTTTTTAACACGCACACTGTCCATTTTTGTTTGTAACACACACGCTGTCTAGTGGGGTTTGTGACACAAACGCTGTCCAATGGGGTTCGTGAAAAACACGATGTCCAATGGGGATTGTGACACGCACGCTGTCCATTGGTGTTTGTGACACACACGCTGTCCAATGGGGATTGTGACACACACGCTCTCCAATGGGATTTGTGACACACACACGCTGTCCAATGCTGTTTGTGACACACACTCTGTCCAATAGGGTTTGTCACACACACTCTGTCCAATGGGGTCTGCGACACACGCTGTCCAGTGAGGATTGTGACAAAGACGCTGTGCAATGCGGTTTGTGACACACACACGCTGTCCAATGGGGTTTGTCACACAAACGCTCTCCAGTGGGTTTTATGACACACACGCTGTCGAATGGAGTTTGTGACATACACACTGTCCAAAGTGGTTTGTGACACAAACTCTGTCCACTGGGGATTGTGACACACACACTCTCCAGGGGGGGTTGTGACACAGACACTGTCCAATGGCATTCGTGACACACACAGTGTCCACGGGGGTTTGTGACACACATGCTGTCCAATGGGGTTTTTGACACACACGCTGTCCAGTGGGTTTTGTGACACACACACTGTCCAATAGGGTTGGTGACACACACACGCTATCCAATGGGCTGTTTGACAAATACACTTTAAAATGGGTTTCTGACCCACACGCTCTGTCCAGTGGTGCTTGTGACACACACGCTGTCCAATGGGGTTTGTGACAGGCACGCTGTCCATGGGTGTTTGTGACAGATGCGATGTCCAGTGGGTTTTGTGACACACACACTGTCCAATGGGGTTTGTGACACACACAGTGTCCACGGGGGTTTGAGACACAGATGCTGTCCAATAGGGATTGTGACACACACACTGTCCAATAGGGTTTGTGACATCACACACGCTATCCAATGGGGTTTCTGACACACACTCTTTCTAATGGGGTTTGTGAAACACACGCTATCCAATGGGTTTTTTGACACACACACTGTCCAATGGTGATTGTGACACACACATGCTGTCCAATGGTGTTTGTGACACGCACAGGTTCTAATGGGGTTTGTGACACACACATGCTATCCAATAGGGTTTGTGACACGCGTACGTTCTAATGGGGTTTGTGACACACGCACGCCATCCAATGGGGTTTGTGAGACACACGCTGACCAATTCGTTTTGTTACACATACACTGTCCAAAGGTGTTTGTGACACGCATGCTGTCCAATGGGTTTTGTGACACACACACTGACCAGGAGCATTTGAGACACACACACGCCATCCAATGGGGTTTGTGATACATACACTTTCCAATGGGATTTGTGACGCACACACTGAGTCCAACGGCGCTTGTTACACACACGCTGTCCAATGGGATTCGTGACACACACGCTGTCCAAAGGGTATTGTTATACACACACGCCGTCCAATGGTGTTTGTGACACTCACGCTGTCCAATGGGTCTTGTGACACACACGCTGTGCCATGGGGTTTGTGACACACACGGTGTGCAATGGGGATTGTGACACACACGCTGTCCAATGGGGTTTGTGACACACACACTCTGTCCAATAGGTCTTGTGACACACACTCTGTCCAATGGGTTTCGTGACACACACTGTGTCCAATGGGTTTCGTGACACACACGCTGTTCAATGGGGTTTGTGACACACACACTGTCCAATAGGGTTTGTGACACACACACTCTATCCAACGGTGTTTGTGACACACACTCTGTCCAATGGTGCTTGTGACACACACGCTATCCAATGGGGTTTGTGACACTCACACTGTCCATGGGTGTTTGTGACACACACGCTGTCCAGTGGGTTTTGTGACACACACACTGTCCAATGGGGTTTTGACACACACGCTGTCCACTGGGGATTGTGAAACACACACTGTCCAGGGGGGTTTGTGACACACACACTGTCCAATGGCGTTCGTGAAACACATAGTGTCCACAGGGGTTTGTGACACACACGCTGTCCAATGGGTTTTGTGACACTCACACTTTATAATGGGGTTTGTGACACAAACACGCTGTCCAATTGGGTTTATGACACACACTCTGTCCTATGGGGTGTGTGACACAGACGCTGTCAAATGGGGATTGTGATATACACACTGTCCAATAGGGTTAATGACAAACACATGCTATCCAATGTGGTTTGTTACACACATACATTCTAATGGGGTTTTTGACACAAACACTGTATCCAATGGGGTTCGTGACACACACTTTCCAATGGGGTTTGTGACACACACGCTGTCCAATGGGGATTGTGAAACACACGCTGTACAATGAGGTTTGTGACACATACACTCTGTCCAATGGGGCTTGAGACACACACTCTGTCCTATGGGGTTTCTGACGCACACGGAGTCCAATGGGGATTGTGACACACACGCTGTCCAATGGTGTTTGTGACACACACACTCTGTCCAATGGGTTTTGTGACCCACACGGTGTCCAATGGGTATTGTGACACACACGCTGTCCAGTGGGGTTTGTGACACACACACTGTCCAATAGGGTTTGTGACATCTCACACACTATCCAATGGGTTTTGTGACACATACACTTTCCAATGGAGTTTGTGACACACACAGTCTATCCAATGGCGCTTGTGACACACACACTGTCCAATGGGTATTGTTACACACACACTCTGTCCAATTGTGTTTGTGACACACAAGCTGTCCATTGGGTTTTGTGACACACACACTGTCCAAAAGGGTTTGTGACACACACGCTGTCCAATGGGGATTGTGACACACACGCTGTCCAATGGGGCTTGTGACACACACGATATCCAATGGGGTTTGTGACACAAACAGTGTCCAATAGGGATTGCGACACACACACACTCCAGTGGGTTTTGTGACACTCATACTTTATAATGGGGTTTGTGACACAAACACCCTGTCCAATTGGGTTTATGACACACACTCTGTCCTATGGGGTGTGTGACACAGACGCTGTCAAATGGGGATTGTGATATACACACTGTCCAATAGGGTTAATGACAAACACATGCTATCCAATGTGGTTTGTTACACACATACATTCTAATGGGGTTTTTGACACAAACACTGTATCCAATGGGGTTCGTGACACACACTTTCCAATGGGGTTTGTGACACACACGCTGTCCAATGGGGATTGTGAAACACACGCTGTACAATGGGGTTTGTGACACATACACTCTGTCCAATGGGGCTTGAGACACACACTCTGTCCTATGGGGTTTCTGACGCACACGGAGTCCAATGGGGATTGTGACACACACGCTGTCCAATGGTGTTTGTGACACACACACTCTGTCCAATGTGTTTTGTGACCCACGCGGTGTCCAATGGGTATTGTGACACACACGCTGTTTAATGCGGTTCGTGACACACACGCTGTCCAGTGGGGTTTGTGACACACACACTGTCCAACAGGGTTTGTGACTTCTCACACGCTATCCAATGGGTTTTGTGACACATACACTTTCCAGTGGGGTTTGTGACACACACACTCTGTCCAATGGCGCTTGTGACACACTCTCTGTCCCATGGGGTTTGTGACACACACACTGTCCAATGGGTATTGTTACACACACACTCTGTCCAATTGTGTTTGTGACACACACGCTGTCCAGTGGGTTTTGGGACACACACACTGTCCAAAATAGTTTGTGACACACACGATGTACAATGGGGTTTGTGACACGCTCACTGTCCATGGGTGTTTGTGACACACACGCTGTTCAGTGGGGTTTGTGACACACACACTGTCCAATAGGGTTTGTGACACACACAGTGTCCACGGGGGTTTGTGACACACACGCTGTCCAATGGTGTTTGTGACACATACGCTGTCCAATGGGTCTTGAACACACACGCTGTCCAATGATGTTTCTGACACAGACGCTGTCCAATGGGGATTGTGACATACACACTGTCAAATAGCGTTATATGACACACACATGCTATCCAATGGGTTTTTTGACACAAATACTTTCTAATGGTGTTTTTGACATACACACGCTATACAATGGTGTTTGTGACACGCATGCTGTCCAATGGGTTTTGTGACACACACTCTGACCAGGAGGGTCTGTGACACACTCACGGTATCCAATGGGGATTGTGACACGTACACTTTCCAACGGGGTTTGTGATACACACACTCTGTCCAATGGCGCTTGTGACACACACGCTGTCCAATGGGGTTCGTGACACACACGCTGCCCAATGGGGTTCGCGACACACACGCTGTCCTGTGGGTTTTGTGACACACACACTCTGTCCAATGGGCTTGTGACACACAAGCTGTCCGATGGTGTTTTTGACACACACACACTGTACAATGGAGTTGTGACACACACACGCTTTCCAATGGGGTTTGTGACACAAACACTGTCCAGTGGGTATTGTTACACACACACGCTCTCCAATGGTATTTGTGACACACACGCTGTCCAATGGGGCTTGTGACACACACGTTATCCAATGGGGTTTGTGACACACACAGTGTCCAATGGGTATTGTGACACACACGCTGTCCAATGGGGTTTGTGACACACACGCTGTCCAATGGGGCTTGTGACACACACGATATCCAATGGGGTTTGTGACACAAACAGTGTCCAATGGGGTTTGTGACACACACACTCTCCAATGGGGATTGTGACACACATGCTGTCCAATGGGGTTTGTGACACACACACTCTGTCCAATAGGTCTTGTGGCACACAAGCTGTCCAATGGGGTTCGTTACACATACACTCTGTCCAATGGGGCTTGTGACACACACTCTTTCTAATGAGGTTTGTGACACACAGGCACTGTCCAATGGGGATTGTGAAACACACACGCTATCCAATGGGGTTTATGACACACACACTGTCCAATGGGGTTTGTGACACACACACTCTGTCCAATGGGGTTTGTGACACACACGCTGTCCAATGGGTTTTGTGACACACACACTG
This sequence comes from Columba guinea, assembly GCA_032206185.1. NCBI lineage: Eukaryota > Metazoa > Chordata > Aves > Columbiformes > Columbidae > Columba > Columba guinea. The sequence goes on from JAVLUU010000005.1 coordinate 1,001,150, forward strand.
CCTGATGGGGATTGTGACACACACACGCTATCCAATGGTGTTTGTGACACACACACTTTCCAGGGGGTTTGTGACACACACACTTTCCAATGGCGTTTGTGACACACATGCTGTCCGGTGGGTTTTGTGACACACACACTGTCCAACAGGGTTTGTGCCACACACACGCTATCCAATGGGGTTTGTGACACGCATACTTTGTAGTGGGGTTTGTGACACACACACACACTATCCAAAAGGGTTTGTGACACACACGCTTTCCAATGGGTTTTGTGAAACACACACGCTGTCCTATGAGATTTTGACACACACGCTGACCAATTGGTTTTGTTACACACACACTGTCCAATGGTGTTTGTGACACGCATGCTGTCCAATGGGTTTTGTGACAGACACACTGACCAGGAGGGTTTGTGACAGAGACACGCTATCCAATGGGTTTTGTAACACATACACGTTCCAATGAGGTTTGCGACACACACACTTTGTCCAATGGCGCTTGTGACACACACGCTGTGCAATTGGTTTCGTGACACACACTCTTTCCCATGGGGCTTGTGACACACACACTGTCCAATGGGGACTGTGACACACACACGATGTCCATAGGGGTTTGTGACACACACACACTGTCCAATGGTGCTTGTGACACACACGCTGTCCAATGGGGTTCGTGACACACACGCTGTCCAGTGGGTTTTGTGACACACACACTCTGTCAAATGGGCTTGTGACACACACGCTTTCCACTGGTGTTTGTGACACACACACTGTACAATGGGTTTTGTGACACACACACTGTCCAATGGGTTTTGTGACACACACGCTGTCCACGGAGGATTGTTGCACACACACTTTCCAATGGGGTTTGTGACACACACGCTGTCCAGTGGGTTTTGTGACACATACACTGTCCAATGGTATTGTTAAACACACACGCTGTCCAATGGGGTTTGTGACACACACACTGTCCATGGGTGTTTGTGACACACACGCTGTCCAGTGCGTTTTGTGACACACAAGCTGTCCAATGGGGTTTGTGACACCTATACTTTCCAATGGGGTTTGTGACAGACACACTGTCCAATAGCTATTGTTACACACACACGCTGTCAAATGGGGTTTGTGACACACACACGCTGTCCAATCGGATTTTTGACACACACGGTGTCCAATGAAATTTGTGACACACACTGTCCAGTGGGGTTTCTGACACTACACGCTGTCCAATGTGGTTTGTGACACATACACTGACCAGGAGGGTTTTTGACACACACACGTTGTCCAATGGGATTTGTAACACACACACTGTCCAATGGTGTTTGTGACACACACGCAGTCCAATGGGGTTTCTCTCTCACTCTCTCTCCAATGGGGTTTGTGACACACACACTGTCCAATAGGGTTTGTGAAAGAGACACGCTATCCAATGGGGTTTGTGACACACACACTTTCCAATGGGGTTTGTGACACAAACACTGTCCACTTGTTTTTGTGACACACACACTCTGCCCAACAGGCTTGTGACACACAAGCTGTCAAATGGGGATTGTGACACACACACACTGTCCAATGCGTATTGATACACACACACGCTGTCCAATAGGGATTGTGACACACAGGCTGTCCAATGGGGTTCTTGACACACACTCTGTCCCATGGGGTTTTTGAAACACACACGCTATCCAATGGGGTTTATGACACAAACGCTGTCCAATGGGGTTTGTGACACACACACGCAGTCCAATAGGGTTTATGACACACACGCTGTCCAATTGGGTTTGTGACGCACACTCTGTCAAATGGGCTTTGTGACACACACACGCTGTCCAATAGGATTTGTGACACACACGCTGTCCAATGGGGTTTTTGACACACATGCTGCCCAATGGGGTTTGTGACACACATGCTGTCCAATAGGGTTTGTGACAGAGACACGCTATCCAATGGGGTTTGTGACACATACACTTTCCAATGGGGTTTGTGACACCACACTCTCTCCTGTGGGGTTTGTGACACACACACTCTGTTCAATGGGATTGTGACACACACGCTGTCCAATAGTGTTTGTGACAAACACTCTGTCCCATGGGGTTTGTGACACATACAATCTCCAATGGGGATTGTGACACACACATGCTGTCCAATGGGGTTTTGTCACACACACGATGTCCAATGGGGTTTGTGACACACACACTGTCCAATGGGTATTGTTACACACACACTCTGTTCAATGGTGTTTGTGAAACACACGCTGTCCAGTGGGTTTTGTGCCGCACACACTGTCCACCGGGGTTTTGACACACACGCTGTCCAATGCATATTGTTACACACACACGCTGTCCAATGGGGTTTATGACAGACACACTGTCCAATAGCTATTGTTACACACACACGCTGTCCAATGGGGTTTGTGACACACACACTATCCAATGGGTTTTGTGACACACGCACTGTCCAATTGGGTTTCGACACACACGCTGTCCACTGGGGATTGTGACACAAATGCTATCCAATGGGATTTGTGACACACAAACTCTCCAATGTTGTTTCTGACACACACGCTGTCCATTGGGGTTTGTGACACATACACTTTGTCCAGTGGGGCTTGTGACACACACGCTGTCCAATGGGGTTTGTGACACACACGCTGTCCAGTGGGTTTTGTGACATACACACTGTCCAATAGGGTTTGTGACACAGACACGCTATCCAATGTCGTTTGTGAAACTTACACTTTCCAATGGGCTTGTGACACACACACGTTGTCCAATAGTGTTTGTGACACACACTCTGTCCCATGGCGTTTGTAACACACACACTGTCCAATGGGGACTGTGACACACACACGCTGTCCAATGGGGTATGTGACACATACACTGTTCAAAAGTGTTTGTGACACACACGCTGTCTAATGGGGTTTGTGATACACACGCTGTCCATTGGTGTTTGTGATACACACGCTGTCCAATGGGGTTTGTGACACACAAACTCTCTAAAGGGGTTTGTGACACACAAACACGGTCCAATGGTGATTGTAACACGCACACTCTGTCCAATGGCGTTTGTGACACACAGGATCTCCAATGGGTCTTGTGACACGCACGCTGTCCAATGTGGTTCGTGACACATTCGCGGTCCAGTGGGGTTTGTGACACACACACTGTCCAATAGGGTTTGTGACACACACACTGTACAATGGGGATTGTGTCATACACACGCTCTAAAATGGGATTCGTGACACACACTCTGTCCCATGGGGTTTGTAATACACACACACACTATCCAACGGGGTTTATGACACACACGCTGTCCAACGGGGTTTGTGACACACACACTCTGTCCAATAGGGTTTGTGACACACCAACGCTATCCAATGGTGTTTGTGACACACACACTTTCTAATGGGTTTTCTGACACACACACTGTCCAACGGGGATTGTGACAGAGATGCTGTCCAATGGGGATTGTGACATACACACTGTCCAAAAGGGTTTGTGACACACACATGCTATACAATGGGGTTTGTGACACAAATACATTCTAATGGGGTTTTTGACACACACACGCTGTCCCATGGGGTTTATGACACACACGCTGACCAATTCGGTATGTTACACACAGACTGTCCAATGGTGTTTGTGACACACACACTGAGCAGGAGGGTTTGTGACACACACACGCTATCGAATTGGTTGGTGAAACATACACTTTCTAATGGGGTTTTTGACACACACACTCTGTCCAATGGGGTTTGTTACACACACACTGTCCAAAGGAGTTTGCGACACACACGCTGTCCAGAGGGGTTTATGACACACACAGTGTCCACGGGGGTTTGTGACACACACGCTGTCCACTGGGGTTTACTGCACACACAGTGTCCACGGGTTTTTGTGACACACATGCTCTCCACTGGGGATTGTTACACACACAGTGTCCACTGGGGTTTGTCACACTCAGTCTGTCTAAAGGGGTTTGTGACACACACAAACTGTCCAATGGGGATTGTGACACACACACGCTGTCCAATGGGTTTTGTGAACACACACGGTTTCCAGTGGTGTTTGTGACACACACACTGTCCAAAGGGGTTTTTGACACACACGATGTCCAATGGGGTTTGTGACACGCACAGTGTCCATGGTTGTTTGTGACACACACGCTGTTCAATGGGGTTTGTGACACAGACGCTGTCCAATGGGGATTGTGACACAAAAGCTGTCCAATGGCGTTTGTGACAAACACACTTTCCAAAGGGGTTTGTGACACACACAATGTCCACGGGGGTTAGTGACACACACGCTGTCCAATGGGGTTTGTGACACACACACTGTGCAATGAGTATTGATACACACACACACTGTCCAATGGTGTTTGTGACACACACACTCTGTCCAATGGGTCTTGTGACACACACTGTCCAATAAGGTTTGTGACACACACACGCTATCCAATGGGGTTTGTGACACGCACACTATCTAATGGGGTTTGTGACATACACGCTCTCCAATAGGTTTTGTGACACACACACTGTCCAATGGGGATTGTGACACACACACACTGTCCAGTGGTGTTTGTGACACACACGCTGTCCAATGGGGTTTGTGACACAGATGCTGTCCAATGGGGATTGTGACATATACACTATCCAATAGGGTTTGTGACACACCCACACTTTCCAATGGGGTTTATGACACATACGCTCTGTCCAGTGGGGTTTCTAACACACACACTGTCCAAAAGGTTTTGTGACACACACACACGGTATCCAATGGGGTTTGTGACACACACGCTGTCCAATGGGGTTTGTGACACACACGCTATCCAGTGTGGTTTGTGACACACACACTCTGTCCAATGGGATTGTGACACACACACTTTCAAATGGGGTTTGTGACACGCACACTTTCTAATGTGGTTTGTGACACACACACGGAATCCAATGGGTTTTGTGACACGCATACTGTTTAACGGGTTTTGTGACACACACACGCTATCCAATGGGGTTTGTGACACACACTCTGTCCCATTGGTTTCTGACACACTCGCTGAACAATGGGTTTTGTTACACACACACAGTCCAATGCTGTTTGTGACATGCATGCTACCCAATGGGTTCTGTGACACACACACTGACCATGAGGGTTTGTGACACACACACGCTATCCAATGGGGTTTGTGACACATACACTTTCCAATGGGGTTTGTGACACACACACTTTCCAATCGGGTTTGTTACACACACACTGTCCAGTGGGGTTTGTGACACACACACTGTCGAATGGTGTTTCTGACACACACACTAACCAGGAGGGTTTGTGATACACACACACTGACCAATGTGGTTTGTGACACACACACTGTCCAATGGTGTTAGTGACACACACTCTGTCAAATGTGGTTTGTGACACACACGTTGTCAAATGGGATTTGAGACACACACTGTCCAAAGGGGTTTGTTACACACACACACTGTCCAAAGGGGTTTCTACACTACACGCTGTCCAGTGGTGTTTGTGACACACACACTGACCAGGAGTGTTTGTGACACACACACGCTGTCCAATGGGGTTTGTGACACACACACTGTCCAAAGGTGTTTGTGACACACACGCTATCCAATAGGGTTTGTGACACTAACTCTGTCCAATGGGGTTTGTGACACAAACGATGTCCAGTGGGTTTTGTGACACACACACTGTCCAACAGGGTTTGAGGCACACACACGCTATCCAATGGTGTTTGTGACACGTACACTTTCCAATGGGGTTTGTGAACACCACTCTCTCTCCAATGGTGCTTGTGACACACACGCTGTCCAATGGGATTCGTGACACACACGCAGTCCAGTGGGTTTTGTGACACACACACTATGTCCAATGGGCTTGTGACACACATGCTGTCCAATACTGTTTGTGACAAACACTCTGTCCCATGGGTTTTGTGACACACACACTGTCCAATGGGGCTTGTGAGACACATGATGTCCAATGGTGTTTGTGACACACACGCTGTCCAATTGGGCTTGTGAGACACACTCTGTCCAAAGGAGATTGGGACACACACACGCTGTCCAATGAGTGTTTGTGACACACACGCTGTCCAATGAGGTTTATGACAAACACACTGTCCAATAGTGTTTGTGACACACACACGCTATCCAATGGGTTTTGTGACACACACGCTGTCCAATGAGTTTTGTGACACACACGCTCTCCAAAGGGGTTTGTGACACACACACTGTCCAAAGGGGTTTGTGACACACAAACACTGTACAATGGGGATTGTGACACACACACACGCTGTCCAATGGGTTTTATGACACACACTCTGTCCAGTGGGGTTTGTGAGAAACAAACACTGTACAATGGGCATTGTGACACACACACGCTGTCCAATGGGGCTTATGACACACACGCTGTCCAAAGGGGTTTGTGACACACACGCTATCCAATGGAGATTGTGACACACACGCTGTCCAATGGGGTTTGTGACACACACACTTTCCTATGGGTTTTGTGACACACACACTCTGTCCAAAAACGCTTGTGACACACACGCTGTCCCAAGGAGTTTGTGACACACACACTGTCCAATGACGATTGTGACACACACACGCTGTCCAATGGGGTTTGTTACACACACACTGTCAAAAGGGGTTTGTGACACACAGGATGTCCAATGGGGTTTGTGACACACACGCTGTCCAATGGGGTTTGTGACACACAATCTGTCCAATTGGGTTTGTGACACACAAACTGTCCAATGGGGTTTGTGACACACAAACACGGTCCAATGGTGATTGTAACACGCACACTCTGTCCAATGGCGTTTGTGACACACAGGATCTTCAATGGGTCTTGTGACACGCACGCTGTCCAATGTGGTTCGTGACACATTCGCGGTCCAGTTGGGTTTGTGACACACACACTGTCCAATAGGGTTTGTGACACACACACTGTACAATGGGGATTGTGTCATACACACGCTCTAAAATGGGATTCGTGACACACACTCTGTCCCATGGGGTTTGTAATACACACACACACTATCCAACGGGGTTTATGACACACACGCTGTCCAACGGGGTTTGTGACACACACACTCTGTCCAATAGGGTTTGTGACACACCAACGCTATCCAATGGTGTTTGTGACACACACACTTTCTAATGGGTTTTCTGACACACACACTGTCCAACGGGGATTGTGACAGAGATGCTGTCCAATGGGGATTGTGACATACACACTGTCCAAAAGGGTTTGTGACACACACATGCTATACAATGGGGTTTGTGACACAAATACATTCTAATGGGGTTTTTGACACACACACGCTGTCCCATGGGGTTTATGACACACACGCTGACCAATTCGGTATGTTACACACAGACTGTCCAATGGTGTTTGTGACACACACACTGCGCAGGAGGGTTTGTGACACACACACCCTATCGAATTGGTTTGTGAAACATACACTTTCCAATGGGGTTTTTGACACACACACTCTGTCCAATGGCGCTTGTGACACACACACTGTCAAAAGGGCTTTGTGACACACACACTGTCCAATGGGGTTTGTGACACACACAAGTGTCCACGGGGGTTTGTGACACACACGCTATCCAATGGGGATTGTGACACACACACTGTACAATGGGCTTGTGACACACACACGCTGTCCAATAGTGTTTGTGACAAACACACTGTCCCATGGGGTTTGTGACATACGCACTGTTCAATGGGGATTGTGACACACACACTTTCTAATGGGGTTTGTGACACACACGCTGTCCAGTGGGTTTTGTGACACGCACTTTCTGTCCAATGGGCTTGTGACACACACGCTGCCCAATGGGGTTCGTGACACACACGCTGTCCTGTGGGTTTTGTGACACACACACTCTGTCCAATGGGCTTGTGACACACCCGCTGTCCAATGGGGTTTTGTGACACACAATCTGTCCATGGGTGTTTGTGACAAACACGCTGTCCAGTGGGTATTCTGACACACCCACTGTCCAATTGGGTTTTGACACTCACTCTGTCCAATGGGGATTGTGACACACACACGCTGTCCAAGGGTGTTTATGACACACAATCTGTTCAATGGTGTTTGTGAAACACACCCTGTCCAATGGGTCTTGTGACACACACGCTGTCCAATGGGTTTCGTGACACACAAGCTGTTCAATGGTGTTTGTGACACACAAACTGTCCAATAGGTTTTGTGACACACACACTCTATCCAACGGTGTTTGTGACACACACGCTATCCAATGGGGTTTGTGACACTCACACTGTCCATGGGTGTTTGTGACACACACGCTGTCCAGTGGGTTTTGTGACACACACACTGTCCAATGGGTGTTGTGACACACACGCTGTCCAATAAGCTTTGTGACACACACACGCTATCCAATGGGGTTTGTGAACACACACGGTTTCCAGTGGTGTTTGTGACACACACACTGTCCAAAGGGGTTTTTGACACACACACTGTCCAATGACGATTGTGACACACACACGCTGTCCAATGGGGTTTGTTACACACACACTGTCAAAAGGTGTTTGTGACACACAGGATGTCCAATGGGGTTTGTGACACACACGCTGTCCAATGTGGTTTGTGACACACACGCTGTCCAATGGGGATTGTGACACACATGCTGTCCAATGGGGTTTGTGAAACATACACTCTGTGCAATGGGGCTTGTGACACACACTCTGTCCCATGGGGTTTGTGACACACACACACTGTCCAATGGGGACTGTGAAACACACACGCTGTCCAATGGGGTTTATGTCACACACACTGTCCAATAGGGTTTGTGACACACACGCTATCCAATGGGGTTTATGACACACACACTTTGAAATGAGGTTTGTGACGTATACGGTATCCAATGGGTTTTGTGACACACACACTGTCCAATGCAGCTTGTGACACACACACGCTGTCCAATAGTGTTTGTGACACACACTCTGTCCCATGCTGTTTGTGACACACACACTGTCCAATTGGGATTGTGACACACACACGATGTCCAGTGGGGTTTATGACACACATGCTGTCCAATGAAATCTGTGACACACATCTGTCCCTTGGGTTTTGTGACACACACACGCTATCCAATGGGGATTATGACACACACGCTATCCAATGGGGCATGTGGCACACACACTCTGTACAATAGGGTTTGTGACACACATAAGGTATGCAATGGGGTTTGTGAAACACATACTTTCTAATGTGGTTTTTGACACACACACGCAATCCAATGGGGTTTGTGACACACACACATTTCAATGGGGATAGTGACACACACACGCTGTCCAATGGTGTATGTGACTCACACACTGTCCAATGGGGTTTGTGACACAGACGCTGTCCAATGGGGTTTGTGAACTATAGACTGTCCAATAGGGTTTGTGACACACACACGCTGTCCAATGGGGATTGTGACACACACACTGACCAGGAGGTTTTGTGACACACACACGCTGTCCATTGAGGTTTGTGACACACACACTGTCCAATGGGGTTTGTGACACACACGCTGTCCAGTGGGTTTTGTGACACACACACTGTCAAATAGGGTTTGTGTCACATACACGGTATCCAGTGGGGTTTCTGACTCATACACTTTCCAATGGGTTTTGTAACATCACACTCTGTCCAATGGTGCTTGTGACACACACTGTCCAATGGGGTTCATGACACACACGCTGTCCAGGGCGTTTTGTTGCACACACTCTGTCCGATGGGGTTTGAGACACACACAGTGTCCAGGGTGTTTTGTGGCACAAACTCTGTCCAATGTAGTTTGTGACACGCACACTGTCCAATGGGCATTGTGAAACACACGCTGTCCAATGGGGTTTGTGACACACACACACTGTCTAATGGGGACTGTGAAACACACAGGCTGTCCAATGGGGTTTATGACACACACACTGTCCAATGGGCTTTGTGACACACACACTCTGTCCAGTGGGTTTTGTGACACACACAGTGTCAAAAGTGCTTTTGACACACACGCTATCCAATGGGGTTTGTGACACTCACAATGTCCATGGGTGTTTGTGACACACACGCTGTCCACTGGGGATTCTTGCACACACACTCTCCAGTGGGTTTTGTGACACAGACACTGTCCGATGGGTACTGTTACAAACACACACCTGTCCAGTGGAGTTTGTGACAAACACGCTGTCCAATGGGGTTTCTGACACACACGCTCTCCAATGGGCTTTGTGACACACACACTGACAAATATGGGTTTGTTACACACACACGCTGTCCAATGGGGTTTGTGACACACACACTGTCCAATGGTGTTTGTAACACACACACTTTCCAATGGGGTTTGTGACACAAACTTTGTCTAGTGGGTATTGTGACACACATACGCTGTCCAATGGGGTTTGTGACACACATGCTGTCCAATGAGGTTTGTGACACAAACTCTGTCCAATGGGGTTTGTGACACAGATACTGTCCAACGGGTATTGTGACACACACAGTCTCCAATAGTGTTTGTCACACACACACGCTATCCAATGGTGTTTGTGACACATAGACTTTCCAATGGTCTTTGTGACACACACACTTTCCAATGGGGCTTGTGACACACACACTCTGTCCAATGGCGCTTGTGACACACGCGCTTTCCAATGGACTTCTTGACACACACTCTGTCCCATGGGGTTTGTGACACACACACTGTCCAATGAGGATTGTGACACACACACGCTGTCCAATGGGGTTTGTGACACACACATTGTCCAAAAGGGATTGTGACACACACGATGTCGAAAGGGATTTGTGACATGCGCACTGTCCATGGGTGTTTGCGACACACACGCTGTCCAGTGGGGTTTGTGACACACATGCTGAGCAATATGGGTTTGTTACACACACACGCTGTCCAATGGGGTTTGTGACACAAACTCTGTCCAATGGGGTTTGTGACACACACACTGTCCAACGGGTATTGTGACACACACGTTGTCCAGTGGGGCTTGATACACACACACTATCCAATGCTCTTTGTGACACACACGCTGTCCAGTGGGTTTTGTGACACGCAAACTGTCCAATAGGGTTTGTGCCACACACAATACGCTATCCAACGGGGCTTTTGACACATACAGTTTCCAATGGGGTTTGTGACAGACACACTCTGTCCAATGGTGTTTTTGACACACACGCTGTCCAGTGGGGTTCGTGACACACACGCTGTCCAATGGTGTTTGTGAACACACACACTGTAAAATGGGGATTGTGACACACACACGATGTCCAATGGGGATTGACACACACACTGTCCAAAGGGATTTGTGACACACACGCTATCCAATTGGGTTTGTGACACTCACACTGTCCATGGGTGTTTGTGACACAGACGCTGTCCACTGGAGATTGTTGCACACACACTCTCCAGTGGGTTTTGTGACACACACACTGTCCAATGGGTACTGTTACACACACACTCTGTCCAATGGGCTTTGTGACACAAACTCTGTCCACTGGGGTTTGTGACACACACACTGTCCAATGGGTATTGTGACACACACATGCTGGCCAAAGGGGTTTGTGTCACATACACTGTCCAAAGGGGTTTGTGACACACACTGTCCAATGGGGTTTCTGACACACACGCTCTCAAATGGGCTTTGTGACACACATGCTGAGCAATATGGGTTTGTTACACACACACGCTGTCCAATGGGGTTTGTGACACAAACTCTGTCCAATGGGGTTTGTGACACACACACTGTCCAACGGGTATTGTGACACACACACGCTCTCCAATGGGGTTTGTGACACACATGCTGTCTGATGAGGTTTGTGAAACAAACTCTGTCCACCGGGGTTTGTGACACACAGGATGTCCAGCGGGTTTTTTGACACACTCATTCTCCAATAGGGTTTGTCACACAAACACTCTATCCAATGGTGTTTGTGACACATACACTTGCCAATGGGGTTTGTGACACACACACTATGTCCAATGCTGCTTGTGACACACATGCTGTGCAATGGGGTTCGTGACACAAACTCTGTCCACTGGGGATTGTGACACACACACTGTCCAGGGGAGGTTGTGACACACACACTGTCCAATGGCATTCGTGACACACACATTGTCCACGGGGATTTTTGACACACACACTCTGTCCAATGGGCTTGTGACACACACGCTGTCCAATGGGGATTGTGAGAAACACGCTGTACAATGGGGTTTGTGACTCACACACGCTATCCAATGGGCTGTGTGACACATACATTTTCCAATGGGATTTCTGACACACACACTCTGTCCAATGGTGCTTGTGACACACACGCTGTCCAATGGGGTTTGTGACACAGACACAGACCAGGAAGGATTGTGACACACACGCTGTCCAATGTGGTTTGTGACACACACTCTGTCCAATGTGGTTTGTGACACACACACTGTCTGATGGGGTTTGTGACACACAGTCTTTCTAATGGGACACGCTGTCCAATAGGGTTTGTGACACAGTCTGTCCAATAGGGTTTATGACACACACGCTGTCCAATGGGGTTTGTGACAGACATGCTGTCCAATGGGGTTTGTGACACACACACTCTGTCCAATGGGTCTTGTGACACCCACGCTCTCCAATGGGTTTTGTGACACACAAACTTTCAAATAGGGTTTGTGATACAAACGCTATCCAGTGGGTTTTGTGACAAACACGCTGTCCAATGGGGATTGTGACACACACACGCTGTCCAATGGTGTTTGTGACACACACGCTGTCCAATGGGGTTTGTGACACAGACGCTGTCCAATAGATATTGTGACCTACACATTGTCCAATGGGTATTATGAAACACACACTCTGTCCAATGGGGTTTGTGACACACACGCTGTCCAATGGGGTTTGTGACACACACGCTGTCCAGTGGATTTTGTGACACACACACTGTCCAATAGGGTTTGTGACACACAAACCCTCTCCTATGGGGTTTGTGATGCATACACTTTCCAATGGGTTTTCTGACACACACACCCTGTCCAATGGTGCTTGTGACACACACGCTGCCAATGTGGTTCTTGACACACACTCTGTCCAATGGGGATTGTGACACAAACACTGTCCGTTAGGGTTTGTGACACACACACGCTATCCAATGGGGTTACTAACACATACACTTTCAAATGGGGTTTGTGACACACACACTGTCCAGTGGGTTTTATGACACAAACACTCTGCCCAATGGGCTTGTGACACACATGCTGTATAATAGTGTTTGTGACAAACACTCTGTCCCATGGGGTTTGTGACACAAACGCTGTCCAATGGGGTCTGTGACACACACACTGCCCAAAGGGGTTTGTGACACACACAGGCTATCCAATGGGGTTTGTGACACATACACTTACCAATGGGGTTTGTGACACGCACACTTTCTAATGGGGATTGTGACACACACACGCTGTCCAATGATGTTTTTGAACACACACGCTGTCCAATGGGGATTGTGACATACACACTGCCCAACACGGTTTGTGACACGCACATTCTATCCAATGGTGTTTGTGACACGCACACTTTCTAATGGGGTTTGTAACACACACACGCTGTCCAATGGGGTTTGTGACAAAAACGCTGTCCAATGGGATTTGTGACACAGACGCTGTCCAATGGGTATTGTGACATATACACTGTCCAATGGGGTTTGTGACACACACACGTTATCCAGTGGGGTTTCTGACACACACACTGTCCAAAAGGGTTTGTGACACACACACGCTATCCAATGGTGTTTGTGACACACAGGCTGTCCAATGGGGTTTGTGACACACACGCTGTCCAATGGGGTTTGTGACAGATACACTCTGTCCAATGGGGCTTGTGACACACACACTTTCCAATGGGGATTGTGACACACACACTCTGTCCAGTGGGCTTCTGACTCACACGCTGTTCAATGGTGCTTGTGACACACATACTGTCCAATGGGGATTGTGACACACACACGCTGTCCAATGAGGCTTTTGACACACATACTGTCTAATTGGGTTTGTGACACACATACACTGTCCAATGGGGATTGTGAAACACACACGCTGTCCAATGGTGTTTATGACACACACACTGTCCAATGGGATTTGTGACACACACACTCTGTCCAATGGGGTTTGTGACACACACACACTATCCAGTGGGGATTGTGAAACACACACGCTGTCCAATGGGGTTTATGACACACACACTGTCCAATGGGGTTTGTGACACACACACTCTGTCCAATGGGGTTTGTGACACACACGCTGTCCAATGGGGAATTTGACAGACACGGGCTCTCCATTGGAGTTTGTGACACACACACTGTCTAAAGGGGTTTCTGACTCACACGCTGTCCAGTGGGGTTTGTGACACACACACTGTCCAATGGGGATTGTAACACACGCACGCTGTAAAATGGGGGTTATGACACACACGGTGTCCAATGGGGTTTGTCACACAAACTCTGTCCAATGGGTTTGTGACACAAATGCTGTCCAATAGTGTTTGTGACACACAGCCTGTCCTATGGGGTTTGTGACACACACACTGTGCAAAGGGGTTTATTACACACACACTGTCCCATGGTGTTTGTGACACACACACACTGTCCCATGGTGTTTGTGACACGCATGCTATCCAATGGGTTTTCTGACACACACACTGACCAGGAGGGTTTGTGACACGCACACACTATCCAATGGGGTTTGTGACACATACACATTCTAATGGGTTTGTGACACACACGCTCTGTCCAATGGCGCTTGTAGACACACGCTGTCCAATGGGGTTCGTGACACACACTCTGTCCCATGGGGATTGTGACACACACACTGTCCAACGGGGTTTGGGACACACACGATGTCCAATGAGGTTTTTGACATGCACACTGTCCATGGGTGTTTGTGACACACACGCTGTTCAGTGGGTTTTGTGACACACACACACTGTTCAATGGGGATTGTGTGACACAAACACGCTGTAAAGTGGGGATTCTGCACACAAGCTGTCCAATTGGGATTGTGACACACACGCTGTCCAATGGGGATTGTGACATACACACTGTCCAATAGGGTTTGTGACAAGCACATTCTATCCAATGGGGTTTGTCACAGGTACGCTTTCTAATGGGGTTTGTGACGCACACACTTTCTTATGGGGTTTGTGACACACACACGGAATCCAATGGGTTTTGTGACACGCATGCTCTTTAATGCGTTTTGTGACACACACACTGACTAGGAGGGTTTGTGACACACACACGCTATCCAATGGGGTTTGTGACACATACACTTTCCAATGTGGTTTGTGACACACACGCTTGTTTAATGGCGCTTGTGACACACACGCTTTCCAATGGGGTTCGTGACACGCACTCTGTCCCATGGGGTTTGTGATACACACTCCTCCCATTGGTGTTTGTGACACACACGCTGTCCAGTGGGGTTTCTGAAACACACAATGTCCAAAAGGGTTTGTGACACACACACGCTATCCAATGGGGTTTGTGACACATACACTTACCAATGGGGTTTGTGACACGCATACTTTCTAATGGGGATTGTGACACACACACGCTGTCCAAAGGGGTTTGTGACACATACACTCTGTCCAATGGGGCTTGTGACACACACACTTTCCAATGGGGATTGTGACACACACACTATGTAAAATGGGCTTATGACACACACGCTGTGCAATGGTGCTTGTGACACACATACTGTCCAATGGGGATTGTGACACACACACGCTGTCCAATGAGGTTTGTGACACACACGCTCTCCAGTGGGGATTGTGACACACACGCTGTCCAATGAGGCTTGTGACACACACACTGTCTAATCGGGTTTGTGACACACATACACTGTCCAATGGGGATTGTGAAACACAAACTCTGTCCACTGGGGTTTGTGACACACACACTGTCCAATGGGGTTTGTGACACACACACTCTGTCCAATGGGGTTTGTGACACACACACACTATCCAATGGGGATTGTGAAACACACACGCTGTCCAATGGGGTTTGTGACACACACACTCTGTCCAATGGGGTTTGTGACACACACGCTGTCCAATGGGGATTGTGACACACGCGGTGTCCAATGGGGTTCGTCACAGACACGCTGTCCCATGGGGTTTGAGACACACACGCAGACCATTTGGGTTTGTTACACACACACTGCCCAATGGTGTTTGTGACATACACGGTGTCCAAGAGGGTTTCAGACACACATACTGTCCAATGGTTATAGTTACACACACACTCTGTCCAAAGCGTCTTGTGAAAAACACGCTGTCCGATGGGGTTTGTGACACATACACATTCCAATGGGGTTTGTGACACACACACTCTGTCCAATGGTGCTTGTGACACACACACTCTGTCCAATGGGCTTGTGACACACACGCTGTCCAATGATGTTTGTGACACACACACTGTCCAATGGGGACTGTGATACACACACTGTAAAATGGGTATTGTTAAACACAAACTCTGTTGAATGTGGTTTGTGACACAGACACTGTCCAATGGGATTTGTGACACACACAATGTCCAATGGGGTTTGTGACACACACACTTTATAATGGGGTTTGTGACACACACGCACTATCCAATGGCATTTATGTCACAAACGCTGTCCAATTTGGTGTGTGACACACATACTCTGTCCAATAGTGTTTGTGAAAACACATACGCTATCCAATGGTGTTTGGGACACACGCACTTTCTAATGGGTTTTGTGACACACCCGCTGTCCAATGGGTTTTGTGACACACACACTGTCCAATGAGGATTGTGAGACCGACGCTGTACAATGGGGATTGTGAAATACAAACTGTCCAATAGTGTTTGTGACACACACACGCTATCCAATGGGGTTTGTGAAACACACTTTCCATTGGGGTTTGTTACACACACGCGCGCTGTCCCATGGGGTTTGTGACACACACGCTGACCAATTGGGTTTGTTACACACACACTGTGCAATGCTGTGTGTGACACTCATGCTTTCCAATGGGTTTTGTGACACACACACTGACCAAGAGGGTTTGTGACACACACACGCTACCCAATGGGGTTTGTCACACACACACACTGTCCAATGGTGCTTTTGACACACACGCTGTCCAATGGGATTTCTGACACACTCTCTGTCCCATGGGGTTTGTGATACACACACTATCCAATGGGGATTGTTACACACACACGCTTTCCAATGGGGTCTGTGACACACACACTGTCCAAAGGGGTTTGTGACACAGACGCTGTACAATGGGGTTTCTGACACGCACACTGTCCATGGGTGTTTCTGACACACAGGCTGTCCAATGGGGATGGTGACACACACACACTGTCCAATGGGGATTGTGAAACACACACACTTTCCAATGGGGATTGTGACACACACACACTGTCCAATGGGGATTGTGAAACACACACACTTTCCAATGTGCATTGTGAAACACACACGCTGTCCAATGGGGTTTATGACACACAGACTGTCCAAAGGGGTTTGTGAAAAACACACTCTGTCCAATGGGTATTGTGACACACACACTGTCCAATGGGAATTGTGACACACACGCTGTCCAATGGTGTTTGTGACACACACACTTTCCAATGGGAATTGTGACACGCACAACTTCTAATGGGGTTTGTAACACACATACACTATCCAATGGGGTTTGTGACACGCATACTTTCCAAAGGGGTTTGTGACACACACACGCTGTCCCATGGGGTTTGTGACACGCATGCTGTCCAATGGGTTTTGTGACACACACACGCTATCCAATGGGTTTTGTGAGACATACACTTTCCAATGGGTTTTGTGACATACCCACTCTGTCCAATGGTGCTTGTGACACACACGCTGTCCAATATGGTTCGTGACACACATGGTGTCCAGTGGGTTTTGTGACACACACACTCTGTCCAATGAGCTTGTGACACACACGCTGTCCAATGATGTTTGTAACACGCACACTGTCCAATGCGGTTTGTGACTACACACACTGTCCAAAGGGTTAGTGACACACACGTTATCCAATGGGGTTTGTGACATTCACACTGTCCATGGCTGTTTTTGATACACACGCTGTCCAGTGGGGTTTGTGACACACACATTGTATAAAAGGGTTTGTGACACACATGATGTACAACGGGGTTTGTGACACGCACGCTGTCCATGGGTGTTTGTAACACACACGCTGTCCAGTGGGGTTTGGGACACACGCACTTTCCAATGGGGTTTGTGACACGCATACTGTCCATGGGGTTTGTGACACACACACTGTCCAATGGGGATTGAGACAAACACACGCTCTCCAATGGAGTTTGTGACACACACATTGTCCGAAGAGGTTTGTGACACACACGATGTCCAATGGGATTTGTGAACACGCACACTGTCCATGGGTGTTTTTGACACACATGCTGTCCATTGGGGTTTGTGACACACACACCGTCCAGTGGGGTTTGTGACACACACACTGTCCTATGGGGTTTGTGACACACATACTGTCCATGGGTGTTTGTGACACACACACTGTCCAATGGGGATTGTGACACACACGCTGTCCAATGGGCTTTGTGACACACACACTCTGTACAATGGGTCTTGTTAAAAATTCGCTGTCCAATGGTGTTTGTGAACACAGACGCTGTCCAGTGGGTTTTGTGACACACATACTATCCAATAGGGTTTGTGACACACACAGGCTTTCGAATGGGGTTTGTTACACATACACTTTCCAATGGGGTTTGTGACACACGCACTCTGTCCAATAGGCTTGTGACACACACGTTGTCCAATGGTGTTTGTGACACACACACTGTCCAATGGGGATTGTGACACACACACGCTGTCCAATGGGGTTTGTGACACTCACACTGTCCATGGGTGTTAGTGACACACACGCTGTCCAGTGGGTTTTGTCACACACACAGTGTCTAATGGGGATTTGACACACACGCTGACCACTGGGGATTGTGACACACACACTGTCCACGGGCGTTTGTGACACACATGCTGTCCAATGGGTTTTGTGACACACACACACAGTGTCCAATGGGGATTGTCAACCACACACGCTGTCCAATGGTGTTTGAGACACACACGCTGTCTAATGGGGTTTGTGACCTACACGCTATCCAATAGGGTTTGTGACACACACACGCTATCCAAGGGGGATTGTGACATACTTACTGTCCAATAGGGTTTGTGACACACACATGCTATCCAATGGTGTTTGTGACACATATAATTTCTAATGGGGTTTTTGACACACACACGCTATGCAAAGGGGTTTGTGACATAAACCTTCCAATGGGTTTTGTGACACACACATGCTGTGCAATGGGGTTTGTTACACACACGCTAACCAATTGGGTTTGTTACACACACACTGTCCAATGGTGTTTGTGACAAGCATGCTGTCCAATGGGTTTTGTGTCACACACACTGACCAGGAGCGTTTGTGACACACACACTCTATTCAATGGTGTTTGTGACACATACACTTTCCAATGGGGTTTGTGACACACACACTCTGTCCAATGGCGCTTGTGAAACCGACGCTGTCCAATGGGGTTCGTGACACAAACTCAGTCCCATGGGGTCTGTGACACACACACTGTCCAAAGGGGATTGTGACATACACATTCTGTCCAATGGGGTTTGTGACACACACAATTTCCAAAGGGGTTTGTGACACACACGATGTCCAATGTTGTTTGTGACACGCAAAATGTCCATGGGTGTTTGTGACACACACGCTTTCCAATGGGGTCTGTGACACACACACTGTCCAAAAGGGTTTGTGACACACTCGATGTCCAATGGGGTTTCTGACACGCACACTGTCCATGGGTGTCTGTGACACACACACTGTCCAATGGGGTTTGTGACACACACAGTGTCCACCGGGGTTTTTGACACACACGCTGTCCAATGGGGTTTGTGACACACAGACTGTCCAATGGGTATTGTTACACTACACACGCTGTCCAATGGTGTTTGTGACACACACACTGTACAATGGGGATTGTGACACACACACGCTGTCCAATGGGGTTTGTGACACACACACTGTCCAATGGGTACTGTGACACAGACACGCTGTCCAATGGGGTTTGTGACTCAAACTCTGTCCAAAGGGGTTTGTGACACGCACACTGTCCATGGGTGTTTTTGACTACACACGCTCTCCAGTGGAGTTTGTGACACAGACGCTGTCCAGTGGGGATTGTGACATACACACTGTCCAATAGGGTTCGTGACACACACACTGTCCAATGGGATTTGTGACACACACACTGTGCAATGGGCATTGTTACACACACACGATGTCCAATGGTGTTTGAGACACACACGCTATCCAATGGGCTTTGTGACACACACACTGTCCAATGGGTATTGTTACACACACATGATGTCCAATGGTGTTCGTGACACACACGCTATCCAATGGGGTTTGTGACACATACACTTTCCAATGGGCTTTGTGACACACACACTCTGTCCAATGGTGCTTGTGAACACACACGATGTCCAATGGGGTTTCTCACATGCACACGGTCCATGGGTGTTTGTGACACACACGTTATCCAGTGGGGTTTATGACACACACACTGTCCAAAAGGGTTTGTGACACACACACGCTATCCAATGGTGTTTGTGACACATACACTTTCCAATGGGGATTGTGACAAACACACGCTGACCAATGGTGTTTGTGACACACATGCTGTCCAATGGAGTTTGTGACACGCACACTTTCTAATGGGGATTGTGACTCACACACACTGTCCAATGAGGTTTGTGACACGCATACTTTCCAAAGGGGTTTGTGACACACACACGCTGTCCCATGGGGTTTGTGACACGCATGCTGTCCAATGGGTTTTGTGACACACACACGCTATCCAATGGGTTTTGTGAGACATACACTTTCCAATGGGTTTTGTGACACACCCACTCTGTCCAATGGTGCTTGTGACACACACGCTGTCCAATATGGTTCGTGACACACATGGTGTCCAGTGGGTTTTGTGACACACACACTCTGCCCAATGAGCATGTGACACACACGCTGTCCAATGATGTTTGTAACACGCACACTGTCCAATGCGGTTTGTGACTACACACACTGTCCAAAGGGTTAGTGACACACACGTTATCCAATGGGGTTTGTGACATTCACACTGTCCATGGCTGTTTTTGATACACACGCTGTCCAGTGGGGTTTGTGACACACACACTGTATAAAAGGGTTTGTGACACACATGATGTACAACGGGGTTTGTGACACGCACACTGTCCATGGGTGTTTGTAACACACACGCTGTCCAGTGGGGTTTGGGACACACGCACTTTCCAATGGGGTTTGTGACACGCATACTGTCCATGGGGTTTGTGACACATACACTGTCCAATTGGGATTGTGACACACACACGCTCTCCAATGGAGTTTGTGACACACACATTGTCCGAAGAGGTTTGTGACACACACGATGTCCAATGGGATTTGTGAACACGCACACTGTCCATGGGTGTTTTTGACACACATGCTGTCCATTGGGGTTTGTGACACACACACCGTCCATAAGGGTTTGTGACACACATGATGTACAATGGGTTTAGAGACACGCACATTGTCCATGGGTGTTTGTGACACACACGCCGTCCAGTGGGGTTTGTGACACACACACTGTCCTATGGGGTTTGTGACACACATACTGTCCATGGGTGTTTGTGACACACACACTGTCCAATGGGGATTGTGACACACACGCTGTCCAATGGGCTTTGTGACACACACACTCTGTACAATGGGTCTTGTTAAAAATTCGCTGTCCAATGGTGTTTGTGAACACAGACGCTGTCCAGTGGGTTTTGTGACACACATACTATCCAATAGGGTTTGTGACACACACACGCTTTCGAATGGGGTTTGTTACACATACACTTTCCAATGGGGTTTGTGACACACGCACTCTGTCCAATAGGCTTGTGACACACACGTTGTCCAATGGTGTTTGTGACACACACACTGTCCAATGGGGATTTTGACACACACACTCTGTCCTATAGGCTTGTGACACACACGCTGTCCAATGGTGTTTGTGACACACACGCTGTCCAATGGGATTTGTGACACAGACGCTGTCTAATGGGGATTGTGGAAAACACACTGTCCAATAGGGTTTGTGACACACACATGCTATCCAATGGGGTTTGTGACACACACACTCTGTCCAATGGCGCTTGTGACACACACGCTGTCCAATGGGGTTTGTGACCCACACGGCGTCCAATGGGGACTGTGACACACACGCTGTCGAATGTGGTTTGTGACACACACACTCTGTCCAATAGTGTTTATGACACACAAGCTGTCCAATGGGGTTCGTGACACACACGCTGTCCAGTGGGGTTTGTGACACACACACTGTCCAATAAGGTTTGTGACATCACAAACGCTATCCAATGAGGTTTGTGGCACACACTCTTTCTAATGTGGTTTGTGAAACACGCGGTATCCAATGAGTTTTGTGACACACACACAGTCCAATGGGAATTGGTAAACACACACACGCTGTCCAATGGTGCTTGTGACACACACACTTTCCAATGGGGTTTGTGAAACGCACACATTTTAAAGGGGTTTGTGAGACACACATGTTATCCAATGGGTTTTGTGACACACACACTGACCAGGAGGGTGTGTGACACACACACGCTATCCAAAGGGGTTTGTGACACATGCACTTTCCAATGGGCTTTGTGACACACACATTCTGTCCAATGGGGTTTGTGACACACACAATTTCCAAAGGGGTTTGTGTCACACAAGATGTCCAATGTTGTTTGTGACACGCAAAATGTCCATGGGTGTTTGTGACACACACGCTTTCCAATGGGGTCTGTGACACACACACTGTCCAAAAGGATTTGTGACACACTCGATGTCCAATGGGGTTTCTGACACGCACACTGTCCATGGGTGTCTGTGACACACACACTGTCCAATGAGGTTTTTGACACACACAGTGTCCACCGGGGTTTTTGACACACACGCTGTGCAATGGGGTTTGTGACACACACACTGTCCAAAGGGGTTTGTGACACACACGATGTCCAACAGGTTTGTGACACGCGCACCATCCATGGGTGTTTGTGACACACACGCTGTCCAGTGGGGTTTCTGACGCACACAAAGTCCAAAAGGGTTTGTGACGCACACGATGTCCAATGGGGTTTGTGAACATGCACACTGTCCATGGGTGTTTATGACACACACGCTGTCCAGTGGGGTTTGTGGCACACACAATCTATCCAATGGGGTTTGTGAAACACACACTCTGTGCAATGGAGCTTATGACACATACACACTGTCTAATGGGGTTTGTGACACACACACTGTCCAATGGGGATTGTGACACACACACTGTCCAATGGGGTTTGTGACACATACACTCTGTCCAATGGGGCTTGTGACACATACGCTGTCCAATGGGGTTTGTAACACACACACGCTGTCCAATAGTGTTTGTGACACACACTCTGTCACATGGCGTTTGTGACACACACACGCTGTCCAGTGGGTTTTGTGACACACACACTCTCCAATTGGGTTTTGACACACACGCTGTCCAATGGGGATTGTGACACACACACGCTGTCCAATGGGGTTTATGACACACAATCTGTCCAATGGGTCTTGTGACACACACGCTGTTCAATGAGGTTCGTGACACACACACTTTCTAATGGGGTTTGTGACACACACACTATCCAGTGGGGTTTGTGACACTCACACTCTGTCCAGTGGTGCTTGTTACAGACACGCTGTCCAATGGGGATTGTGACACACACTCTGTCCCATGGGGTTTGTGACACACACACTGTCCAATGGGGATTATCACACACACACACTTTCCAATGGGGCTTGTGACACGCACACTGTCCATGGGTGTTTGTGACACACACGCTGTCCAGGGGTGTTTGTGACACACACTCTATCCAATGGGGATTGTGACACATACGCTGTCCAATGGGCTTTGTGACACACGCACTCTGTCCAATGGGTCTTGTGAAAAACAATCTGTCCAATGGGATTGTGTACACACATGTTATACAATGGGATTTGTGACAAATACACTGTCCGTAGGGGTTTGTGACACACACGCTGTCCAATGCGGTTTGTAACACATACACTTTCCAATGGGGTTTGTGACACACACACTCTGTACAATGGTGCTTGTGACACACACGCTGTTCAATGAGGTTTGTGACACACATGCTGTCCAGTGAGTTTTGTGACACACACACTCTGTCCAATGGGCTTGTGACACACACGCTATCCAATGGTGTTTGTGACACACACACTCTGTCCAATGTGCTTGTCACACACACGCTGTCCAATGGGGTTTGTGACACAAACTCTGTCCAATGGGGTTTGTAACACACACACTGTACAATGGGTATTGTGACACACAACACACTGTCCAATGGGGTTTGTGACACACACGCTGGCCAATGGGGTTTGTGACACACACGCTGTCCAGTGGGTTTTGTGACACACACACTGTCCAAAGGGGTTGGTAACAAACACACACTGTCCAATCGGGTTTGTGACACAGACAGTGTCTACGGGGGTTTTTGACACACACGCTGTCCAAAGGGGTTCGTTACACACACGCCGTCAGTGGGTTTTGTGACACACACAGTCTGTCTAATGGTATTGTGACACACATGCTGTCCAATGATGATTGTGACATACACACTGTCCTATGGGGATTGTAACACACACCCTGTACTGAGGGGTCTGTGACACACACACTGTCCAAAGGGGTTTGTGACACACACACTCTGTCCAATGGGCTTGTGACACACACGCTGTCCAATGATGTTTGTGACACAAACCATGTCAAATCCAGTTTGTGACACACACACTTTCCAGTGGGTATTGTGACACACACACGCTGTCCAATGGGGTTTGTGAAACACACGCTGTTCAGTGGAGTTTCTGACACACACACTGTCCAATCGGGTTTGTGACATACACAGTGTCCAAGAGGGTTTGTGACACACACACTGTCCAATGGGGTTTGTGATACACACACTGTCCAATGGGTATTGTGACACACACAATGTCCAATGGGGTTTGTGACACGCACACTTTATAATGGGGTTTGTGAACACACACACGCTATCCAATGGCATTTATGTTACAAACGGTGTCCAATTTGGTGTGTGACACACACTCTGTCCAATAGTGTTTGTGACACACAAACGCTATCCAATGGTGTTTGGGACACATACACTTTCTAATGGGTTTTGTGACACACGCGCTGTCCAATGGGTTTTGTGACACACACACTGTCCAATGAGGATTGTGACAATTCACACGCTGTCCAATGGTGTTTGTGACACAGATGCTGTACAATGGGGATTGTCAAATACAAACTGTCCAATAGGGTTTGTGACACACACACGCTGTCCAATGGGGTTTGTGAAACACACTTTCCAATGGGGTTTGTGACACACACGCACTATCCAATGGCGCTTGTGACACACACGCTGTCCAATGGGGTTTCTGACACACACTCTGTCCCATGGGGTTTGTGACACACATACTATCCAATGGGGATTGTGACACACACACGCTTTCCAATGGGGTCTGTGACACACACACTGTCCAAAGGGGTTTGTGACACAGACGATGTCCAATAGGGTTTCTGACACGCACACTGTCGATGGGTGTTTGTGACACACACGCTGTCCAATGGGGTTTGTGACACACACACACTGTCCAAAGGGGTTTGTGACACACACAGTGTCCTATGGTTATTGTGACACACATACACTATCCAATGGGGTTTGTGACATGCATACTTTCTAAAGGGTTTGTGACACACACTTTCCAAAGGGGTTTGTGACACACACACGCTGTCCCATGGGGTTTGTGACGCGCATGCTGTCCAATGGGATTTGTGACACACAAACGCTATCCAATGGGGTTTGTGACACATACACTTTCCAATGGGGTTTGTGACACACACACTCTGTCCAATGGCGCTTGTGACACACACGCTGTCCAATGGGATTCGTGATACACCCTTGTCCCATGGGGTTTGTGACACACACTCTGTCCAATGGTGTTTGTGACACACACATTGTCCGAAGTGGTTTGTGACACACACGATATCCATTGGGGTTTGTGAAACGCACACTGTCCAAAAGAGTTTGTGACACACACGATATACAATGGGGTTTGTGACACGCATACAGTCCATGGGTGTTTGTGACACACACGCTGTCCAGTGGGGTTTGTGACACACACACTGTCCAAAAGGGTTTGTGACACACACGATATCCAATGCGGTTTGTGACACGCACACTGTCCATGGGTGTTTGTGACTCACACGCTGTCCAAAGGGGTTTTGACACACACGCTGTCCACTGTGTTTTGTGACACACACACTGTCCAATGGGGATTGTGAAACACACCTGCTGTCCAACGGTGTTTGTGACACAGACACTGTCCAATGGGCTTTGTGACACACACTTTCCAAAGGGGTTTGTGACACACACACGCTATCCAACGGGTTTTGTGACACACACACTGTCCAATGGGGATTGTGACACACACGATGTCCAGTGGGTATTGTTACACACACACGCTGTCCAATGGTGTTTGTGGCACAGACATTGTACAGGGGGGTTTGCGACACACACACTGTCCAATGGGGATTGTGACAAACACGCTGTCCAACGGGGTTTGTGACACAGACGCTGTCCAATGGGGATTGTGACCTACACACTGTCCAATAAGGTTTGTGCCACACACACGCTATCCAATGGGGTTCGTGACACGAACAATATCCATGGGTGTTTGTGACACACACGCTGTCCAGTGGGTTTTGTGAACACACACACTGTCTTAAAGGGTTTGTGACACAACACAATGTATAATGGGGTTTGTGACACGCACACTGTCCATGGGTGTTTGTGACACACACGCTGTCCAATGGGGTTTGTGACACACACACTGTCCAATGGGTATTGTTACACAAACACGCTGTCCAGTGGGGTTTGTGACACACAAACTTTCCAATGGGGTTTGTGACACGCATCCTGTCCATGGGTGTTTGTGACACACACGCTGTCCAGGGACGTTTGTGACACACACGCTGTCCAGTGGGTTTTGTGACACACACACTGTGCAGTAGGGTTTGTGACACACACACGCTATCCAATGGGTTTTGTGACACACACACAGTCCAATGGGTATTGTGACACACACACAAAGTCCAATAGGGTTTGTCACACACACACGCTATCCAATGGGCTTTATGACACATACCCTTTCAAATGGGGTTTGTGACACACACATTGTCCGAAGAGGTTTGTGACACACACGATGTGCAGTGGGTTTTGTGACACACATACTATCCAGTAGGGTTTGTGACACACAGACGCTATCGAATGGGGTTTGTTACACATATACTTTCCAATGGTGTTTGTGACACACACACTGTCCAATGGGGATTGTGACACACACACGCTGTCCAATGGTGTTTGTGACACACACACTGTGCAAAGGGGTTTGTGACACACACGCTATCCAATGGGGCTTGTGACACTCACACTGTCCATGGGTGTATTTGACACACGCGCTGTCCAGTGGGTTTTGTCACAGACACAATGTCCAATGGGGATTTGACACACACGCTGTCCACTGGGGATTGTGACACACACACTTTCCAGGGGGGTTTGTGACACACACATTGTCCAATGGCGTTCGTGACACACACAGTGTCCACGGGCGTTTGTTACACACATGCTATCTAATGGGTTTTGTGACACACACACACAGTGTCCAATGGGGATTGTGAACCACACACGCTGTCCAATGTTGTTTGTGACACACACGCTGTCCAATGGGGTTTGTGACACACACACTGTCCAAAGGTGTTTGTGACACACACGAATTCCAATGGGGTTTCTGACAGGCACACTGTCCATGGGTGTTTGTGACACACACGCTGTCCAATGGGGTTTGCGATACACACACTGTCCAAAGGGGTTTGTGACACACACGATGTCCAATGGGGTTTCTGACACGCACACTTTCCATGGGTGTTTGTGACACACACACTGTCCAGTGGAGTTTGTGACACACACATTGTCCAAGGTTGTTTGTGCCACACACAGTGTCCATGGCGGTTGGTGACACAAACTGTGTCCAATTGTGTTTGTGACACACACACTGCCCAATGGGGCTGGTG
Organism: Columba guinea; assembly: GCA_032206185.1. Lineage (NCBI taxonomy): Eukaryota > Metazoa > Chordata > Aves > Columbiformes > Columbidae > Columba > Columba guinea. The sequence continues at coordinate 1,029,500 of JAVLUU010000005.1, forward strand.
ACACACACACACTGTCCAATGAGGTTTGTGACACACACGCTGTCCAATGAGGATTGTGACACACACGCTGTCCAATGGGGTTTGTGACACATACACTCTGTCCAATGGGGATCGTGAAACACACACGCTCTCCAATGGGGTTTATGACACACACACTATCCAATAGGGTTTGTGACACACACACCCAGTCCAATGGTGTTTGTGACACACACCTGTCCAATGGGGTTCGTGACACACACGCGGTCCAGTGGGGTTTGTGACACACACACTGACCAGGAGGTTTTGTGACACACACACGCTTTCCAAAGGGATTTGTGACACACATACTGTCCAGTGGTGGTTGTGACACACACTCTGTCAAATGGGGTTTGTGACACACACGTTGTCTAATGGGATTTGAGACACACACTGTCCAAAGTGGTTTCTGACACTACACGCTGTGCAATGGGGTTTGTGACACACACACTGACCAGGAGGGTTTGTGACACACACACGCTGTCCAATGGGGTATGTGATACACACACTGCCCAATGGTGTTTGTGACACCTACGCTGTCCTATAGGGTTTGTGACACAAACTCTGTCCAAAGGGGTTTGTGACACACACGTTGTCCAGTGGAGTTCGTGAAAAACACATGCTGTTCAATGGCGTTTGTGACACACACACTGTCCAAAGGGGTTTGTGACACAGACGCTGTCCAATGGGGATTGTGACATACACACTGTCCAATAGGGTTTGTGACACACACGTGCATTCCAATGGGGTTTGTGACACACTTATTTTCTAATGGGGTTTTTGACACACAGACGCTGTCCAATGGTGTTTGTGACACACACACGCTGTCCATTGGGGTTTTTGACACACACACTGTCCAATGGTGTTTGTGACACATACACACTGTACAATGGGGATTGTGACACACGCACTGTCCAGGGGGGTTTGTGACACACACTCTGCACAATGGCATTCGTGACACACACAGTTTCCACATGGGGTTTATGACACACACGCTGTCCAATGAGTATTGTTACACACACACGCTGTCCAATGGGGTTTGTGACACACACACTGACCAATAGAGTTTGTGACACACACACGCTATCCAGTGGGATTTGTGACACACACACTCTGTGCAATGGGGGTTCTGACACACACGCGGTCCAATGGGGATTGTGACACACACGCTATCCAATGGGGTTTGTGAAACACACACTCTGTTCAATGGCGTTTCTGACACACACGCTGTGTAATGGGCTTTGTGACACACACACTTTCCAATGGGTATTGTTACACACTCATGGTGTCCAATGGGTTTTGTGACACAGACGCTGTCCAATGGGGATTGTGACCTACACACTGTCCAATAGGATTTGTGACACACACACGATATCCAATGGGGTTTGTGACGCACACACTTTCCAATATGGTTTGTGACACACACACGCTGCCCCATGGGGTTTGTGACACACACACGCTGTCCAATGCGGTTTGTGACACACACACTGACCAGGAGGTTTTGTGACACACACACTCTGTCCATTGGGGTTTTTGACACACAAACCGTCCACTGGGGATTGTGACACACACACTGTCCAATGGCATTCGTGGCACACACAGTGTCCACAGGGGTTTATGAAACAAACGCTGTCCAATGGGGTTTGGACACACACACTGTCCAATGGGTATTCTTACACCCACACGCTGTTCAGTGGGATTTGTGACACAAACAGTGTCAAATGGGCTTTGTGACACACACACGCTGTTCAATGGGATTTGTGACACACACTGTCCAATGGGGTTTCTGAAACTACACGCTGTCCAATGGCGTTTGTGACACACACACTGACCAGGAGGGTTTGTGACACACACACGCTGTCCAATGGGGTTTGTGACACACACACTGTCCAAAGGGGTTTGTGACAGACACGCTATCTAATGGGGTTTGTGACACTCACAGTGTCCATGGGTGTTTGTGGCACACACGCTGTCCAGTGGGTTTTGTCACACACACACTGCCCAAAGGGGTTTTGACACACACCTGTCCACTGGGGATTCTGACACACACACTGTCCAGGGGGGTTTGTGACACACACACTGTCCAATGGCGTTCGTGACACGCACAGTGTCCACGGGGGCTTGTGACACACACGCTGTCCAATGGTGTTTGTGACACACACACTGTATAATGGGTATTGATAAACTCTAACACTGTCCAGAGGGGTTTGTGACACACACACTGTCCAATGGTGTTTGTGACACACACACTGTCCAATGGGTATTGTTACAAACACATGCTGTCCAATGGTGTTTGTGACACACACACTGTCCAAGGGGGTTTGTGACACACACAGTTTCCAATGAGGTTTGTGACACACACGCGTTGTCCCATGGGGTATGTGACACACACACTGTGCAATGGGGTTTGTGACACAGACGCTGTCCAATAGGGTTTGTGCAACACACACGCTATCCAATGGGGTTCGTGACACACACGCTGTCCAGTGGGTTTTGTGACACACACAGTGTCCACGGGGGTTTGTGACACAGAAGCTGTCCAATGGGGTTTGTGACACACGCAGTGTCCAATGGGTATTGTTACACACACACGCTGTCCAATGGTGTTTGTGACACACACGCTGTCCAATGGGGATTGTTACACACACGCTGTCCAATGGGCTTTGTGACACACACACTTTGTTTAACGGGTCTTGTGAAAAACACGCTGACCAATGGGGTTTGTGACATACACACAGTCCAAAGGGGTTTGTGACACAGACGCTGTCCAATGGGTTTGTGACACACGAACACTGTCCAATGGGGATTGTGACACACACACGCTGTCCATTGGGGTTTGTGACACACACATGCTGTCCAAAGGGGTTTGTGACACACACGCTGTCCAATGGGGTGTGTGACACACGAACACTGTCCAATGGGGATTGTGACACACACACGCTGTCCAATGGGGTTTATGACTACACACGCTGTCCAATGGGGTTTGTGACACACACGCTGTCCAATGGGGTTTGTGACACACACGCTGTCCAATGGGTTTTTTGACACACACACTGTCCAATGGGGTTTTGACACACACGCTGTCCACTGGGGATTGTAACACAAATACTGTCCAGGGGGGTTTGTGACACACACACTGTCCAATGGCATACGTGACACACTCAGTGTTCACGGGGGTTTGTGACAAGCACTCTGTACAATGGGGTTTTGTGACACACACACGCTGTCCAATTGTGTTTGTGACACAAACGCTATCCAGTGGGGTTTGTGACGCACACTTTGCAATGGGGTTTGTGACACACACACGCTATCCAATGGGGTTTGTGACACACAAATTTCAATGGCGTTTGTGACACTCACATGCTGTCCCATGGGGTTTGTGACACACACGCTGTCCAATTGGGATTGTGATACACACGCTCTCCAATGGGGTTTGTTACAAATACACTCTGTCCAGTGGAGTTTGTGACATACACGCTGTCCAATGGGGTTTGTGACACACACACTGTCCAATGGGGTTTGTGACACACATGCTGTCCAGTGGGGTTTGTGACACGCACACTTTCTAATGGGGTTTGTGACACACACACGCTGTCCAATGGGGTTTATGACACACACACTGTCCAGTGGGGTTTGTGACACACACACTCTCCAGTGGGGTTTGTGACACACACACTCTGTCCAATGGGGTTTGTGACACACACACTTTCTAATGGGTTTTGTGACACATATGCTATACAATGGGGTTTGTGACACACACACTGTCCAATGGGGTTTGTGACACAGAAGCTGTCCAATGGGGATTGTGACATACACACTGTCCAATAGGGTTTGTGACACACACATGCTATCCAATGGGCTTTGTGACACACATACTTTCTAATTGGGTTTTTGACAATCACACGCTATCCAATCGGGTTTGTGACACACATGCTGTCCAGTGGAGTTTGTGACACACACAAGCTATCCAATGTGGTTTGTGACACGTATACTTTCTAATGGGGTTTGTGACACACACACGCTGTCCAATGGGGTTTATGACACACGCACTATCCAGTGGGGTTTGTGACACACACACTCTGTCCAATGGGGTTTGTGACCCACACGCTGTCCAATGGGGATTGTGACACAGACGCTGTCCAATGTGTTTTGTGACAAAAACACTCTGTCCTATAGGTCTTGTGACACACAAGCTGTCCAATGGAGTTCGTGACACACACGCTGTCCATTGGGGTTTGTGACACACACATTGTCCAATAGGGTTTGTGACATCACACACGCTATCCAATCGGGTTTGAGACACACAGTCTTTCTAATGGGGTTTGTGACACACACGCTATCCAATGGGTTTTGTGACACACACACAGTGCAATGGGGATTGTGACACACACACGCTGTCCAATGGTGTTTGTGACACACACACTCTACCCAATGGGGTTTGTGACACGCATACTTTCTAATGGGGTTTGTGACACACACACTGTCCAATGGCGTTCGTGACACACACATTGTCCACGGGGGTATTGTGACACACACGCTGCCCAATGGGGTTTGTGACACACTCACTGTCCAATGGGTATTGTTAAACACAAAATCTGTCGAACGGGGTTTGTAACACTCACACTGTCCAATGGGCTTTGTGACACGCACACTTTATAATGGGGTTTGTGACACACAGACGCTATCCAGTGGGGTTTGGGACACACACACTTTCTAATGGGGTTTATGACATACACGCTGTCAGATGGTGTTTGTGACACACACCCTGTCCAATGGGGATTGTGACATACACACTGTCCAATAGGGTTTGTGACACACACAATTTTAATGGGGTTTGAGACACACACAATATCCAATGGGGTTTGTGACACTCACAATCTGTCCAATGGTGCTTTTGACACACACGCTGTCCAATTGGGTTCGTGAACTCGCGCTGTCCAGTGGGTTTCGTGACACGCACACTCTGTCCAATGGGCTTGTGACACACACGCCGTCCAATGGGGTTTGTGACACACACGCTGCCCAATGGGGATTGTGACAAACACACGCTGTCCAATGGGGTTTGTGACACACACGCTGTCCAAAGGGTTTTGTGACACACACGCTGTCCAATGGGGTTTGTGACACAGACGCTGTACAATGGGGATTGTGACATACACACTGTCCAATAGGGTATATGACACACACATGCTATCCAATGGGCTTTGTGACACACATACTTTCTAATTGGGTTTTTGACAAACACACGCTATCCAATGGGGTTTGTGACACGCATACTTTCTAATGGGGTTTGTGACACACACACGCTGTCCAATGGGGTTTATGACATACACACTGTCCAGTGGGGTTTGTGACCCACACAGTGTCCAATGGGGATTGTGACACACACGCTGTCCAATGTTTTGTGACACAAACACTCTGTCCTATAGGTCTTGTGACACACAAGCTGTCCAATGGAGTTCGTGACACACACGCTGTCCATTGGGGTTTGTGACACACACATTGTCCAATAGGGTTTGTGACATCACACACGCTATCCAATGGTGTTTGAGACACACAGTCTTTCTAATGGGGTTTGTGACACACACGCTATCCAATGGGTTTTGTGACACACACACAGTCCAAAGGGGTTTGTGACACAGACGCTGTCCAATGGGGTTTGTGACACACACACTGTCCAATGGGGTTTTGACACACACGCTGTCCACTGCGGATTGTAACACAAATACTGTCCAGGGGGGTTTGTGACACACACACTGTCCAATGGCATTCATGACACACTCAGGACCACGGGGGTTTGTGACACGCACTCTGTCCCCTGGGGTTTGTGATACACACACACTATCCAATGGGGTTTATGACACATACGCTGTCCAATGGGATTTGTGACACACACACTCTCTCCAATAGGGTTTGTGACACACATACGCTATCCAGTGGGGTTTGGGACACACACACTTTCTAATGGGGTTTGTGACACACACGCTGTCAGATGGTGTTTGTGACACACACCCTGTCCAATGGGGATTGTGACATACACACTGTCCAATAGGGTTTGTGACACACACAATTTTAATGGGGTTTGAGAAACACACTATATCCAATGGGGTTTGTGACACTCACAATCTGTCCAATGGTGCTTTTGACACACACGCTGTCCAATTGGGTTCGTGAACTCGCGCTGTCCAGTGGGTTTCGTGACACGCACACTCTGTCCAATGGGCTTGTGGCACACACGCCGTCCAATGGGGTTTGTGACACACACGCTGCCCAATGGGGATTGTGACACACACACGCTGTCCAATGGGGTTTGTGACACACACGCTGTCCAAAGGGGTTTGTGACATAAACGTTATCCAATGGGGTTTGTGACACTCACACTGTCCATGGATGTTTGTGACACACACGCTGTCCAGTGGGTATTGTAGCACACACACTGTCCAATGGGGTTTTGACACACACACTGTTCACTGGGGATTGTGACACAAACGCTGTCCAATGGTATTTGTGACATACACACAGTCCAATGGTGTTTCTGATAATCACGCTGTTCAATGGGGTTTTGTGACACACAAACTGTCCATGGGTGTTTGTGACACACACACTGTCCGATTGGGTTTTGACACACACTCTGTCCAATAGGGTTTGTGTCACACACACGCTGTCCAATGGGCTTTGTGACAAGTACACTCTTTCCAATTGGGTTTGTGGCACACACGCTATCCAGTGGGTTCTGTGACACACACACTGTCCAATAGGGTTTGTGACACACACACGGTATCCAATGGGGTTTGTGACACACACACGCTATCCAAAGGGGTTTGTGACACCACACTCTGTCCAATGGTGCTTGTGACACACACGCTGTCCAAAGGGGTTCGTGACACACACGCTGTCCAGTGTGTTTTTTGACAGACACACTCTGTCCAATGGACTTGTGACACACACACGCTCTCCTATAGTGTTTGTGACACACACTCTGTCCCATTGAGTTTGTGACAAAGACGCTGTCCAATGGGGATTGTGTCACACACAATGTCCAATAGGGTTTGTGACACACACATGCTATCCAATGGGGTTTGTGACACACACGCTGTCCAATGGGGTTCGTGACAAACACGCTGTCCAATGGCCTTTGTGACAAATACACTCTGTCCAATGGGGATTGTGACACACACGCTGTCCAATGCGGTTCGTGACACACAGTCTGTCCCATGGGGTTTGCGACACACACACGCTGTCCAATGTGGTTTGTGACACACACGCTGTCCAATGGGGTTTGTGACAAACACGCTGTCCAATGGCCTTTGTGACAAATACACTCTGTCCAATGGGGATTGTGACACACACGCTGTCCAATGCGGTTCGTGACACACAGTCTGTCCCATGGGGTTTGCGACACACACACGCTGTCCAATGTGGTTTGTGACACACACGCTGTCCAATGGGGTTTGTGAAACACACACTCTGTCCACTGGGGTTTGTGACACACATACTTCCTAATGGGGTTTCTGACACACACACACTATCCAATGGGGTTTGTGACACACACTTTCCAGTCAGGTTTGTGACACACACACACTGTCCAATGGTGTTTGTGACACGCATGCTGTCCAATGAGTTTTGTGACACACACACTGACCAGGAGGGTTCGTGACACACACACGCTATCCAACTGGTTTTGTGACACATACACTTTCAAATGGGGTTTGTGACAAACACGCTGTCCAATGCGGTTCGTGACACACACTCTGTCCCATGGGGTTTGTGACACACACACTCTGTCCAATGGGGATTGTGACACACACACACTGTCCAATGGGTTTTGTGACACACACACTGTCCAAAGGGGTTTGTGACACACACGTTGTCCAATGGGGTTTGTGGCACGCACACTGTCCATGGGTGTTTGTAACACACACGCTGCCCGATGGTGTTTGTGACACAGACACTGACCAAAGGGCTTTGTGACACTCACGATGTCCAATGGGGTTTGTGACACGCACACTGTCCATGGGTGTTTGTGACACACACGCTGTCCAGTGGAATTTGTGACACACACACTGTCCAATGGGGTTTGTGACAAACAGAGTATCCACGGGGGTTTGTGACACAAACTCTGTCCAATGAGGTTTGTGACACACACAATGTCCAATGGGTATTGTGACACACACACCCTCTCCAATGGGGTTTGTGACAAATACACTCTGTCCAATGGGGCTTGTGACACACACGCTGTCCAATGGGATTTTTGACACACACGCTATCCAGTGGGTTTTGTGACACACACATTTTCCAATAGGGTTTGTGACACACACACGCTATCCAATGGGGTTTGTGACACATCCACTTTCCAATGGTGTTTGTGACACCACACTCTGTCCAATGGTGCTTGTGACACACAGAGGCTGTCCAAAGGTGTTCGTGACACACACGCTGTCCAGTGTGTTTTGTGACAGACACACTCTGTCCAATGGGTTTGTGACACACAGACGCTGTCCAATGGGGTTTGTGACACACACTCTGTCCCACTGGGTTTGTGAGAAAGACGCTGTCCAATGGGGATTGTGTCATACACAATGTCCAATAGTGTGTGTGACACACACATGCTATCCAATGGGGTTTGTGACACACACTCTGTCCCATGGGGTTTGTGACACACACACTGTGTCCACTGGGGATTGTGACACACACACGATGTCCAATGGAGTTTGTGACACACACAATGTCCAAAGGGGTTTGTGACACACACGTTGTCCAATGGGGTTTGTGACACACACAATGTCCAAAGGGCTGTGTGACACACACGCTGTCCAATGGGGTTTGTGACACATACGCTATCCAGTGGGTTTTGTGACACACACACTGTCCAATGGGGATTGTGACACACACACGCTGTCCAATAGGGTTTATGACACATACACTTTCCAATGGGGTTTGTGACACCACACTCTGTCCAATGGTGCTTGTGACACACACGCTGTCCAAAGGTGTTCGTGACACACATGCTGTCAAGTGTGTTTTGTGACAGACACACTCTGTCCAATGGGTTTGTGACACACAGACGCTGTCCAATGGGGTTTGTGACACACACTCTGTCCCACTGGGTTTGTGACAAAGACGCTGTCCAATGGGGATTGTGTCATACACAATGTCCAATAGTGTGTGTGACACACACATGCTATCCAATGGGGTTTGTGACACACACTCTGTCCCATGGGGTTTGTGACACGCACACTGTGTCCACTGGGGATTGTGACACACACAATGTCCAAAGGGGTTTGTGACACACACAATGTCCAAAGGGGTTTGTGACACACACGTTGTCCAATGGGGTTTGTGACACACACAATGTCCAAAGGGCTGTGTGACACACACGGTGTCCAATGGGGTTTGTGACACGCACACTGTCCATGGGTGTTTGTGACACAAACGCCGTCCAGCGGAGTTTGTGTCACACACACTGTTCAGTGGGGTTTGTGACACACACAGTGTCAAATGGGTATTGTGACACACACACCCTCTCCAATGGGGTTTGTGACACACACGCTGTCCAATGGGGATTGTGACACTCACTGTCCAATGGGTTTTGTGATAAATACACTCTGTCCAATAGCGCTTGTGACACACACGCTGTCCAATGGGGTTTGTGAAACACACACTCTGTCCAATAGGGTTTGTGACACACATGCTTTCTAAAGGGATTTTTGACACACACACATTATCCAATGGGGTTTGTGACACACACTTTCCAATCGGGTTTGTGACACACACACGCTGTCCAATGGTGTTTGTGACACGCATGCTGTCCAATGAGTTTTGTGACACACACACTAACCAGGAGGGTTCGTGACACACACACACTATCCAATGGGGTTTGTGACACATACACTTTCAAATGGGGTTTGTGACGCACACTCTGTCCCATGGGGTTTGTGACACACACACTCTGTCAAATGGGGATTGTCACACACACACACTGTCAATGGGGTTTGTGACACACACACTGTCCAAAGTAGTTTGTGACAAACATGATGTCCAATGGGGTTTGTAACACACACGCTGTCCAAAGGTTATTGTGACACACACAGTGTCCACGGGGGTTTGTGACACAAACTCTGTCCAATGAGGTTTGTGACACACACACTGTCCAATGGGTATTGTGAGACACACACCCTCTCCAATGGGGTTTGTGACACACATGCTCTCCAATGGGGTTTGGGTCACACACGCTGTCCAATGGGGTTTGTGAGACACATGCTGTCCAATAGGCTTTGTGACAAATACACTCTGTCCAATGGGGCTTGTGACACACACGCTGTCCAATGGGGTTTTTGACACACACGCTATCCAGTGGGTTCTGTGACACACACACTGTCCAATAGGGTTTTTGACACACACACGCTATCCAATGGGGTTCGTGACACACACTCTGTCCCATGGGGTTTGTGACACACACACTGTGTCCAATGGGGTTTGTGACACACTTACTTTCTAATGGGGTTTGTGACACACACATGCTATCCAATGAGGTTTGTGACACACATACTTTCTTATGGGGTTTTTGACACACACATGCTATCCAATGCGGTTTGTGACACATACTTTCCAATGGGGTTTGCGACACACACACGCTGTCCAATGGTGTCTGTAATACGCATGACGTCCAGTGTGTTTTGTAAACACACACTGACCAGGAGGGTTTGTGACACACACACACTATACAAAGCGGTTTGTGACACACACTCTGTCCCATGGGGATTATGACACACACACTGTCCAATGGGGATTGTGACACACACACGCTGTCCAAAGGGGTTTGTGACACACACTCTGTCCCATGGGGTTTGTGACACACACACTGTCCAAAGGGGATTGCGACACACACACGCTGTCCAATGGGGTTTATTGCACACACGCTGTCCAATGGGGTTTGTGACACACACTCTGTCCCATGGGGTTTTCGACACACACACGCTGTCCAATGGGGTTTGTGACACACACGCTGTCCAATGGGGTTTGTGAAACACACACTCTGTCCAATAGGGTTTGTGACACACACATGCTATCCAATGGGGTTTGTGACACACACTTTCCAATGGGTTTTGTGACACACACACGCTGTCCAATGGTATTTGTGACACGCATGGTGTCCAATGGGTTTTGTGACACACACACTGACCAGGAGGTTTTGTGACACACACACGCTATCCAATGGGGTTTGTGACACATACAGTTTGCAATGGGGTTTGTGACACACACACTCTGTCCAATGGCGCTTGTGACACACACGCTGTCCAATGGGGTTCATGACACACACTCTGTCCCATGCAGTTTGTGACACACACACTCTGTCCAGTGGGGATTGTGACACAAACACGCTGTCTAATGGGGTTTGTGACACACACACTGTCCAAAGGGGTTTGTGACACACACGATGACCCATGGGGTTTGTGACACGCACTACTGTCCAATGGGTAATGTGACACTCACACCCTATCCAATGGGGTTTGTGACACACACACTGTCCAATTGGGTTTGTGACACACACACTGTCCAATGGGCTTTGTGACAAATACACTCTGTCCAAAGCGGCTTGTGACACACACGCTGTCCAGTGGGGTTTGTGACACACACACTGTCCAATAGGACTTGTGACACACACACGCTACCGAATGGGGTTTGTGACACATCCACTTTCCAATGGGGTTTGTGACACCACACTCTGTCCAATGGTGCTTGTGACACACACAGCAATCCAATGGGGTTTGTGACATACACACTATATCCAATGGGTTTTGTGACACACACACACTGTCCAATGGGTTTTGTGACACATACGCTGTCCAATGGCGATTGTGACACCACACTCTGTCCAACGGTGCTTTTGACACACACGCTGTCCAATGGGGTTCGTGACACACACGCTGTCCAGTGTGACACATACACTCTGTCCAATGGGCTTGTGACACAGACACGCTGACGAATGGTGTTTGTGACACACACTCTGTCCCATGGGGTTTGTGACACAAACACTGTCCAATGGGGATTGTAACACACACATGCTGTCCAATGGGGTTTGTGACACACACACTGTCCAAAGGGCTTTGTGAAACACACGCTGTCCAGTGGGCTTTGTGACAAATACACTCTGTACAATGGGGCTTGTTGCACACACGCTGTCCAATGCCGTTTGTGACACACACGCTATCCAGTGGGTTTTGTGACACACACACTGTCCAATAGGGTTTGTGACACACACACTCTATCAAATGGGGTTTGTGACACACACACACTGTCCAATGGGGTTTGTGACACACACGGTGTCCAATGGTTTTTGTGACACCGCACACTGTCCAATGGTGCTTGTGACACACACACGCTATCCAATGGGGTATTTGACACGCATATTTTCTAATGGGGTTTGTGACACTCACACTCTATCAAATGGGGTTTGTGACACATACACTTTCCAATGGGGTTTGTGACACCCCACTCTGACCAATGGTGCTTGTGACACAAACACTCTATCCAATGGGGTTTTTGACACGCATAGATTCTAATGGGGTTTGTGACACACACACTCTATCAAAAGGGGATTGTGACACACACACACTGTCCAATGGGGTATGTGACACACACGCTGTCCAATGAGGTTTGTGGCACGCACACTGTCAAAATGGGTTTGTGACACGCAAGATGTCCAATGGGGTTGTGACACACACACTGTCCAAAGGGGTTTGTGAAACACACGATGTCCAATGGTGTTTGTGACACGCACACTGTCCATGGGTCTTTTGTGACACACAAGCTGTCCAGTGGAGTTTGTGACACACACACTGTCCAATGGGGTTTGTGACACACACACTGTCCAATGGGGTTTGTGACACACACAGTGTCCACGGGGGTTTGTGACACAAACTCTGTCCAATGAGGTTCGTGACACACACACTGTCCAATGGGTATTGTGACACACACAACCTGTCCAATGGGGTTTGTGACACACACGCTGTCCAATGGGGATTTTGACAAACACACTGTCCAATGAGCTTTGTGACAAACACACTCTGTCCAATGGGGCTTGTGACACACATGCTGTCCAATGGGGTTTGTGACACACACATGCTATCTAATGGGGTTTGTGACACCACACTATGTCCAGTGGTGCTTGATACACACACTCTGTCCTATAGCGTTGGTGACACACACTCTGTCCCATTGGGTTTGTGACAAAGATGCTGTCCAATGGGGATTGTGTCATACACACTGTCCAATAGAGTTTGTGACACACACTTGCTATCCAATGGGGTTTGTGACACTCACACTTTCTAATGGGGTTTGTGAAATACACACTCTGTCCAATGGCGCTTATGACACACACCCTGTTCCATTGCTTTTGTGACACACAAAGTCTGTCCAATGGGGCTTGTGACACACACACGCTGTCCAATGGGGTTTGTAAAACACACGTTGTCCAATTGGGTTTGTGGAACGCGCACTGTCCATGGGTGTTTGTGACACAAACGCTGTCCAATGGTGTTTGTGACACAGACACTGTCCAAAGGGGTTTGTGACACACACGATGTCCAATGGGGTTTGCGACACGCACACTGTCCATGGGTGTTTGTGACACACACGCTCTCCAGTGGAGTTTGTGACACACACACTGTTCAATGGGGTTTGTGACACACACAGGTTCCAATGGTGTTTCTGACACACATGCTGTCCAATGGGGTTTGTGAAACAAACTCTGTCCAATGGGGTTTGTGACACACACACTGTCCAATGGGTATTGTGACACACAGACACTGTCCAATGGGGATTGTGACACCACACTCTGTCCAATGGTGCTTGTGACACACGCGCTGTCCAATGGGGTTCATGACACACACGCTGTCTAGTGGGTTTTGTGACACACACACTCTGTCCAATGGGGTATGTGACACACACTCTGTCACATGGGGTTTGTGACACACATACTTTCTAATGGGGTTTCTGACACACACACGCTGTCCAATGGGGTTTGTGACACACACGCTATCCAATGGTGTTCGTGACAGACACCCTGTCCAGGGGGGTTTGTGACACACACACTGTCCAATAGGCTCTGTGAAACACGCAGGCTATGAAATGGGGTTTGTGACACGCACACTTTCTGATGGGGTTTGTGACATACACACGGTATCCAATGGGGTTTGTGACACACACTCTTTCCAAAGGCGTTTGTGAGACACAAACTTTCCAATGGCGCTTGTGACACACAAGCTGTCCAATGGAGTTGGTGACACACACGCTGTCCAATGGGGTTTGTGACACACACACTCTGTCCAATGGGTCTTGTGACACACACGCTGTCTAATGGGGTTCGTAAACACACACGCTGTCCAGTGGGGTTTGAACACACACACTGTCCAATGGGGTTTGTGACACACACGCTTTCCAATGGGGTTTGTTACACACGCACTGTCCAATGGTGTTTTTGAAACGCATATTGTCCAGTGGGTTTTGTGACACACACACTGACCAGGAGGGTTTGCGACACACACACGCTATCGAATTAGGTTTGTGACACATACAGTTTCCCATGGGGTTTGTGACACACACACTCTGTCCAATGGCGCATGCGACACACACACTGTGCAATCGGGTTCGTGACACACAGTTAGTCCCATGGGGTTTCTGACACACACACTGTCCAATGGGGATTGTGACACACACACTCTATCCAATGGGGTTTGTGACACATACACGCTGTCCAACGAATTTCGTAACACACACTCTCAGTCCCATTGGGTTTGTCACACACTCGCTGTCCAATGGCAATTGTGACACACACACACTGTCCAATGGGGATTGTGACACGCACACTGTCCATGGGTGTTTGTAACACAGACGCTGTCCTGTGGGGTTTGTAACTACACACACTGTCCAATGGGGTTTGTGACACACACAGTGTCCACGGGGGTTTGTGACACACACGCTGTCCAATGGGGATTGTGACAGACACACTGTCCAATGAGTATTGTTACACACACACGTTGTCCAATGGTGTTTGTGACACACACGCTGTACAATGGGGCTTGTGACACACACGCTCTGCAATGAGGTTTGTGGCACGCATTCTGTCCAATGGGGCTTGTGACAAACACACTTTCCAATGGGGTTTCTGATACACACGCTGTCAAATGGGGTTCATGACACACACGCTGTCCAGTGGGGTTTGTGACACACACACTTTCCAATGGGGTTCGTGACACACATGCTGTCCAGTAGGGTTTGTGACACACACACTGTTCAATAGGGTTTTTAACACAGATATGCTATCTTATTGTGTTTGTGACACACAAACTTTCTAATGGTTTTTGTGACACACACACACTATACAATGGTGTTTGTGACACACACACTCTAAAATGGGGTTTCTGACACAAATGCTGTCCAATGGGGACTGTGACAGGCACGCTGTCCAGTGGGGATTGTGACACACACGGTGTCCAATGGGGTTTGTTACACACAAACTGTCCAGGGGCGTTTGTGACACACGCGCTATCCAATGGCATTTGTGACACACACACGCTGACCAATTGGGTTTGCGACACACACGCTCTCCAATGGTGATTGTGACACAGACATTGTACAGTAGGGTTTGCGACACACACACTCTACAATGGGGTTTGTGACACACACAATGTACAGGGGGGTTTTTGACACACACACTGTACAATGGGATTGTGACACACACGGTAGCCGATGGGTTTTGTGACATGCACACTATGTCCAATGGGGCTTGTGACACATACGCTGTGCAACGGAGTTCATGACACACACGCTGTCCAGTGGGGTTTGTGACACACACACAGTCTAATAGGGTTTGTGACACACACAGTTTCGAATGGGGATTGTGGCAGACACACTGTTCAATGAGGTTTGTGACACACACTCTTTCCAAAGGTGTTTGTGACACACACACTGTCCAATGAAAATTGGGACACACACACATAGTCCAAAGGGCATTGTAACACACACAAGGTCCAATGGGGTTTGTGACACACACACTGTCCAATGGGGATTGTGACATACACATGCTATCCAATGGTGTTCGTGACACGGATGCTGTCCAATGGTGTTTGTGACACACACTCTGTCCATTGTGGTTTCTGACAAACACACACTGTCCAATGGGGATTGTGACACACACACGCTGTCCAATGGGGATTTTGACACACACACTGTCCAATGGGATTTGTGAACACACGCGCTGTCCAATGGGGTTCGTGACACACATGCTGTCCAGTGGGGTTTGTGACACACACACTTTCCAATGGTGTTTGTGACACACACAGACTCCAATGTTGATTTTGACACACACACGTTGTCCAATGGTGTTTGTGACACTCTCGCTGTCCAATGGGGTTTGTGACACACACACTCTCCAATGGGGTTTCTGACACACACGCTTTCCAATGGGGATTGTGACAGACACGCTGTCCAGGGTTGTTTGAGACACACATGCTGTCGAACGGGGTTTGTGACACACACACTGTCCAGGGGCGTTTTTGACACACACGATGTCCAATTGGGTTTGTGACACACACACACTGACCAATTGTGTTTGTGAAACACACGCTGTCCAATGGGGATTGTGACACACACACTGTCCAGGGGGGTTTGTGACACACACGCTGTCCAATGAGGATTGTGACACACACACTGTCCAGGGGCGTTTGTGACACACACACTGTCCTGTGGGGTTTGTGACACATACACTGTCCAAAGTTTTTTTGACACACACATGCTGTCCAATAGTGTTTGTGACACACACACGCTGTGAAAAGGGCTTTGTGAGACAAACACTGTCCAGGGGGCTTTGTGACACACACACTGTCCAATGGGGTATGTCACACACACTCTGTCCAAATTTGATCGTGACACACAAACTCTGTACACTGGGGTTTGTGAAACAAACACTGTCCAATGTTGCTTGTGACACAAACGCTGTCCAATGGGTATTGCGACACACACACGCTATCCAATGGTGATTACGACTCACGCGCTGTCCAGGGGGGGTTGTGACACACATGCTGCCTAATGGGGTTCGTGACACACACACTGTCCAGTAGAGTTTGTAACACACTATCCAATGGGGTGGTGACACACACACTTTCCAACGCAGTTTGTGACACACACATGCTATCCAAAGGGGTTTGTGATACACATGCTGTTCAATGGGGTTTGTGACACAAACTCTGTCCAATGGGGTTTGTGACACACACACTGTCCAATGGTTTTAGTAACACACACACGCTGTCCTATGGGTACTGTGACACACACGCTGTCCAAAGGGGTTTGTGATACACACGCTGTCCAGTGGGTTTTGTGACACACACACTGTCCAATAGGGTTTGTGACACAGACACGCTATTCAATGGGGTTTGAGACACACACACTCTGTCCAATGGGGATTGTGACACACACACGCTGTCCAATGGGGTTTGTGACACACATGCTGTCCAATGGGGATTGTGACACATACACTCTGTCCAATGGGGTCTGTGACACACACGCAGTGCAGTGGGTTTTGTGACACATACACTTTCCAATGGGCTTTGTGACACACACGCTGACCAATTGGGTTTGTTACACACACACTGTCCAATGGTGTTTGCAACACGCCTGCTGTCCAATGGGTTTTGTGACACACACACTGACCAGGAGGGTTTGTGCACACACACGCTATTCAATGGGATTTGTGACACATACACTTTCCAGTGGGGTTTGTGACACGCACACTCTGTCCACTGGTGCTTCTGACACACATTCTGTCCATTGGGTTTTGTGACACACACACTGTCCAAGGGGGTTTGTGACACACACGCTGTCCAATGGGGTTGATGACACACAAACACTGTCCAATGGGGATTGTGACACACAGACGCTGTCCAGTGCGGTTTATGACACACACGCTGTCCAATAGATTTTGTGACACACAAACACTGTACAATGGGGACTGTGACACACACACGCTGTCCAATGGGGTTTATGACACACACACTGTCCAAAGGGGTTTGTGACACAAACGCTCTCCAATGGGGTTTGTGACACACACACTGTCCAAATTGCTTTGTGACACACACGATGTCCAAAGGGGTTCGTGACACACATGATGTCCAATGGGGTTTGTGACACACAATCTCTCCAATGAGTTTTGTGACACACACATTGTCCAATGGGTATTGTTACACACACACGATGTCCAATGGTGTTTGTGACACACAAGCTGTCTCATGCGGATTGTGACACACACGCTGTGTCCAATGGTGCTTGTGACACACTCGCTGTCCAATGGGGTTCGTGACACACACTCTGTCCAGTGGGTTTTGTGACACACACACTCTGTCCAATGGGCTTGTGACACACACGCTGTCCAATGTGGTTTGTGACATTCACACTGTCCATGGGTGTTTGTGACACACACGCTGTCCAGTGGGTTTTGTGACACACACACTGTCCACTGGGGTTTTGACACACATGCTGTCCACTGGGGATTGTGGCACACACACTGTCCAGTGGGTTTTCTGACACACACACTGTCCAATGGTGTTCGTGACACACACAGTGTCCACGGGGATTTGTGACACACACGTTGTCCAATGGGGTTTGTGACACACACACGCTGTCCAATGGTGTTTGTGACACACACGCTGTCCAATGGTGTTTGTGACACAGACGCTGTCCAATGGGCATTTGTGACACGCACACTTTATAATGGGGTTTCTGACACAAACACGCTGTCCCGTGGGGTTTGTGACACACACTCTGACCAATTAGGTTTGTTACAGACACACTGTCCAATGGGGTTTGTGACACACACGCTGTCCAATAGAGTTTGCAACACACACACTGACCAGGAGGGTTTGTGACACACACTCTCTCAAATGGGGTTTGTGACACAAACACGCTATCCATTGGGTTTTGTGACACACACACTGTCCAATGGGATTTGTGATACACACTGTCCAATGGGAATTCTGACACTACACTCTGTCCTATAGGGTTTGTGACACAAACTCTGTCCAATGGGGTTTGTGACACACACGCTGTCCAATGGGGATTGCGACACAGACGCTGTCCTTTGGGTTTTGTGACACATACACTCTGTCCAATGGGTCTTATGACACACACGCTGTCTGATGGGGTTCGTGACACACACGCTGTCCAGTGGGTTTTGTGACACCCACACTTTGTCCAAAGGGCTTGTGAGACACAAGCTGTCCAATAGTGTTTGTGACAAACACTCTGTCCCATGGGAATTGTGACACACACACTGTCCAATAGGGATTGTTACACACACATGCTCTCCAATGGGGTTTGTAAAACACACGATGTCCAATGGGGTTTGTGACAGTCACACTGTACATGGGTGTTTGTGTTGCACACGCTGTCCAATGGAGTTTGTGACACACACAGGCTATCCAATGGGTTTTGTGACACATACACTTTCCAATGGGGTTTGTGACACACACACTCTGTACAATGGTGCTTGTGACACACACGATGTCCAATGAGTTTTGTGACACACACACTGTCCAAAGGGGTTTGTGACACACACGCTGTCCAATGGGGTTGATGACACACACTCTGTCAAATGGGGTTTGTGACAAACACTCTGTCCAATGAGGATTGTTACACACACGCTGTCCAATGGGCATTTTGACCTACACTCTGTCCAGTAGGTTTTGTGACACATACACGCTATCCAATGGGGTTTGTGACACGCACACTTTATAATGGGGTTTGTGAAACACACATGCTGTCCCATGGGGTTTCTGACACACACGCTGACCAACTGGGTTTGTGACACACACTCTGTCCAATGGGGTTTGTGACACACACATTTTCTAATGGGGTTTGTGACACGCACACTTTCTAATGGGCTTTATGACACACACGCTATCCAATGGGGTTTGTGACACACACACTCTGTCCAATGGCTTTTATGACTACACACGCTGTCCAATGGTGTTTGTGACTACACACGCTGTCCAATGGGACTTGTGATACACACGCTGTTCAATGGGGTTTGTGACACACACGCTATCCAGTGGGTTTTGTGACACACACACTATCCAATGGGGATTGTGACACACACGCTGTCCAATGGGTTTTGTGACACACACACTCTGTCCAATGGGGTTTGTGACACACACGCTCTAAAATGGGGTTTGTGGCACACACACTCTGTCTAATGGGTCTTGTAAAACACAAGCTGTCCAATAGGGTTTGTGAAATACACGCTGTCCAATATGGGTTTGTGACACAAAAACACTGTCCAATGGGGTTTGTGACACACACACTTTCCAACAGGGTTTGTATACGCCCACTTTCTAATGGGGTTTGTGACACACACACGCTGTCCTATGGGGTTTGTGAAACACAAGCTGACCAATTGGGTGTCTTACACACACTATCCATGGGTGTTTGTGACACACACGTAGTCCATTGGTGTTTGTGACACACACACTGTCCAACAGGGTTTGTGACACACACGATGTCCGATGGGGTTTGTGACACACACACTGTGCATTTGTTATTGTTACACAAACAGGCTGTCCAATGGTGTTTGTGCCTACACACGCTGTCCAATGGGGCTTGTGACACACACGCTGTTCAATGTGGTTTGTGACACACACGCTGTCCAGTGGGTTTTGTGACACACACACTATCCAGTCGGGATTGTGACACACACGCTGTCCAATGGGTTTTGTGACACACACACTCTGTCCAATGGGGTTTGTGACACACACGCTGTCCAATGGGGTTTGAGACACACACACTGTCCAATGGTGTTTGTGACACACACGGTGTCCAATAGGGTTTGTGACACAAACTCTGTCCAATGGGGTTTGTTACATACACGCTGTCAAGTGGGTTTTGTGACACACACACTGTTCTATAGGGTTTGTGACACACACACGCTATCCAATGGGTTTTGTGACCTGTACACTTTCCAATGGGGTTTTTGACAACACACTCTCGCCAACTGTGCTTGTGACACACACGCTGCCCAATGGGATTCGTGACACACACACTGTCCAGTGGGTTTTGTGACACACACACTCTGTCCAATGGGCTTGTGACACACACACTGCCCAATAGTCTTTGTGACAAACGCTCTGTCCCATGGGGTTTGTGACACACACACTGTCCAATGGGGATTGTGACACACACGCTGTCCAATGGGGATTGTAACACACGCACTCTCTCCAATGGGCCTTGTGACACACAAGCTGTCCAATGGGTTTCGGAAAACACACGCTGTCCAGTGGGGTTTGTGACACAAACACGCTATCCAATGGGGTTTGTGACATAAACACTTTCAAATGAGATTTGTGACACGCACACTTTCTAATGGGGTTTGTGACACACACATTCTGTTCAATTGCGCTTGTGAAACACACATGCTGTCCAATGGGGCTTGTGACACAAACGCTGTCCAATGGGGTTTCTGACACACACGCTGTCCAGTGGGTTTTGTGACACATACACTGTCCAATAGGGATTGTGACACACACTCTGTCCAATGGGGATTGTGACACACACACGCTGTCCAATGGGGTTTGTGACACACATGCTGTCCAATGGGGATTGTGACACATACACTCTGTCCAATGGGGTCTGTGACACACACGCAGTGCAGTGGGTTTTGTGACACATACACTTTCCAATGGGCTTTGTGACACACACGCTGACCAATTGGGTTTGTTACACACACACTGTCCAATGGTGTTTGCAACACGCCTGCTGTCCAATGGGTTTTGTGACACACACACTGACCAGGAGGGTTTGTGCACACACACGCTATTCAATGGGATTTGTGACACATACACTTTCCAGTGGGGTTTGTGACACGCACACTCTGTCCACTGGTGCTTCTGACACACATTCTGTCCATTGGGTTTTGTGACACACACACTGTCCAAGGGGGTTTGTGACACACACGCTGTCCAATGGGGTTGATGACACACAAACACTGTCCAATGGGGATTGTGACACACAGACGCTGTCCAGTGCGGTTTATGACACACACGCTGTCCAATAGGTTTTGTGACACACAAACACTGTACAATGGGGACTGTGACACACACACGCTGTCCAATGGGGTTTATGACACACACACTGTCCAAAGGGGTTTGTGACACAAACGCTCTCCAATGGGGTTTGTGACACACACACTGTCCAAATTGCTTTGTGACACACACGATGTCCAAAGGGGTTCGTGACACACATGATGTCCAATGGGGTTTGTGACACACAATCTCTCCAATGAGTTTTGTGACACACACATTGTCCAATGGGTATTGTTACACACACACGATGTCCAATGGTGTTTGTGACACACAAGCTGTCTCATGCGGATTGTGACACACACGCTGTGTCCAATGGTGCTTGTGACACACTCGCTGTCCAATGGGGTTCGTGACACACACTCTGTCCAGTGGGTTTTGTGACACACACACTCTGTCCAATGGGCTTGTGACACACACGCTGTCCAATGTGGTTTGTGACATTCACACTGTCCATGGGTGTTTGTGACACACACGCTGTCCAGTGGGTTTTGTGACACACACACTGTCCACTGGGGTTTTGACACACATGCTGTCCACTGGGGATTGTGGCACACACACTGTCCAGTGGGTTTTCTGACACACACACTGTCCAATGGTGTTCGTGACACACACAGTGTCCACGGGGATTTGTGACACACACGTTGTCCAATGGGGTTTGTGACACACACACGCTGTCCAATGGTGTTTGTGACACACACGCTGTCCAATGGTGTTTGTGACACAGACGCTGTCCAATGGGCATTTGTGACACGCACACTTTATAATGGGGTTTCTGACACAAACACGCTGTCCCGTGGGGTTTGTGACACACACTCTGACCAATTAGGTTTGTTACAGACACACTGTCCAATGGGGTTTGTGACACACACGCTGTCCAATAGAGTTTGCAACACACACACTGACCAGGAGGGTTTGTGACACACACTCTCTCAAATGGGGTTTGTGACACAAACACGCTATCCATTGGGTTTTGTGACACACACACTGTCCAATGGGATTTGTGATACACACTGTCCAATGGGAATTCTGACACTACACTCTGTCCTATAGGGTTTGTGACACAAACTCTGTCCAATGGGGTTTGTGACACACACGCTGTCCAATGGGGATTGCGACACAGACGCTGTCCTTTGGGTTTTGTGACACATACACTCTGTCCAATGGGTCTTATGACACACACGCTGTCTGATGGGGTTCGTGACACACACGCTGTCCAGTGGGTTTTGTGACACCCACACTTTGTCCAAAGGGCTTGTGAGACACAAGCTGTCCAATAGTGTTTGTGACAAACACTCTGTCCCATGGGAATTGTGACACACACACTGTCCAATAGGGATTGTTACACACACATGCTCTCCAATGGGGTTTGTAAAACACACGATGTCCAATGGGGTTTGTGACAGTCACACTGTACATGGGTGTTTGTGTTGCACACGCTGTCCAATGGAGTTTGTGACACACACAGGCTATCCAATGGGTTTTGTGACACATACACTTTCCAATGGGGTTTGTGACACACACACTCTGTACAATGGTGCTTGTGACACACACGATGTCCAATAAGTTTTGTGACACACACACTGTCCAAAGGGGTTTGTGACACACACGCTGTCCAATGGGGTTGATGACACACACTCTGTCAAATGGGGTTTGTGACAAACACTCTGTCCAATGAGGATTGTTACACACACGCTGTCCAATGGGCATTTTGACCTACACTCTGTCCAGTAGGTTTTGTGACACATACACGCTATCCAATGGGGTTTGTGACACGCACACTTTATAATGGGGTTTGTGAAACACACATGCTGTCCCATGGGGTTTCTGACACACACGCTGACCAACTGGGTTTGTGACACACACTCTGTCCAATGGGGTTTGTGACACACACATTTTCTAATGGGGTTTGTGACACGCACACTTTCTAATGGGCTTTATGACACACACGCTATCCAATGGGGTTTGTGACACACACACTCTGTCCAATGGCTTTTATGACTACACACGCTGTCCAATGGTGTTTGTGACTACACACGCTGTCCAATGGGACTTGTGATACACACGCTGTTCAATGGGGTTTGTGACACACACGCTATCCAGTGGGTTTTGTGACACACACACTATCCAATGGGGATTGTGACACACACGCTGTCCAATGGGTTTTGTGACACACACACTCTGTCCAATGGGGTTTGTGACACACACGCTCTAAAATGGGGTTTGTGGCACACACACTCTGTCTAATGGGTCTTGTAAAACACAAGCTGTCCAATAGGGTTTGTGAAATACACGCTGTCCAATATGGGTTTGTGACACAAAAACACTGTCCAATGGGGTTTGTGACACACACACTTTCCAACAGGGTTTGTATACGCCCACTTTCTAATGGGGTTTGTGACACACACACGCTGTCCTATGGGGTTTGTGAAACACAAGCTGACCAATTGGGTGTCTTACACACACTATCCATGGGTGTTTGTGACACACACGTAGTCCATTGGTGTTTGTGACACACACACTGTCCAACAGGGTTTGTGACACACACGATGTCCGATGGGGTTTGTGACACACACACTGTGCATTTGTTATTGTTACACAAACAGGCTGTCCAATGGTGTTTGTGCCTACACACGCTGTCCAATGGTGTTTGTGACACACACGGTGTCCAATAGGGTTTGTGACACAAACTCTGTCCAATGGGGTTTGTTACATACACGCTGTCAAGTGGGTTTTGTGACACACACACTGTTCTATAGGGTTTGTGACACACACACGCTATCCAATGGGTTTTGTGACCTGTACACTTTCCAATGGGGTTTTTGACAACACACTCTCGCCAACTGTGCTTGTGACACACACGCTGCCCAATGGGATTCGTGACACACACACTGTCCAGTGGGTTTTGTGACACACACACTCTGTCCAATGGGCTTGTGACACACACACTGCCCAATAGTCTTTGTGACAAACGCTCTGTCCCATGGGGTTTGTGACACACACACTGTCCAATGGGGATTGTGACACACACGCTGTCCAATGGGGATTGTAACACACGCACTCTCTCCAATGGGCCTTGTGACACACAAGCTGTCCAATGGGTTTCGGAAAACACACGCTGTCCAGTGGGGTTTGTGACACAAACACGCTATCCAATGGGGTTTGTGACATAAACACTTTCAAATGAGATTTGTGACACGCACACTTTCTAATGGGGTTTGTGACACACACATTCTGTTCAATTGCGCTTGTGAAACACACATGCTGTCCAATGGGGCTTGTGACACAAACGCTGTCCAATGGGGTTTCTGACACACACGCTGTCCAGTGGGTTTTGTGACACATACACTGTCCAATAGGGATTGTGACACACACGCTGTCCAATGGGGATTGTAACACACGCACTGTCCAATAGGTTTTGTGACACACACATGCTATCCAATGGGGTTTGTGACACACACACTTTCTAATGGGTTTTGTGACATACACACGCTATCCAAAAGTGTTTGTTACACACACAGTTTCCAATGGGGTTTGTGACACACACACTTTCCAATAGGTTTTGTGACACACACACTCTGTCCCATGGGGTTTGTTACACACGCGCTGTCCAATTGGGTTTCTTACACCAACACTGTCCAAAGGTGTTTGCGACACGCATGCTGTCCAAAGGGTTTTGTGACACACACACTGACCACGTGGGTTTGTGACACACACACGCTATCCAATGGCGCTTGTGACACACACATGCTGTCCAATGGGGTTCGTGACACACACGCTGTCCCTTGGGTTTTGTGACACACACACTCTGTCCAATGGGTTTGTGACACACACGCTGTCCAATCACGTTTGTGACACACACACTGTCCCATGGGGTTTGCGACACACGCACTGTCCAATGGAGATTGTGACACACACACGTTGTCCAATGGGTTTATTGCACACACAACCTGTCCAATGGGGATTGTGACACACACACGCTGTCCAATGGGGTTTGTGACACACACACTGTCCAATGGGGTTTGTGACACACACAATGTATACAGGGGTTTGTGACACACACCCTGTCCAATGGGGTTTGTGACACACACACTGTCCATTGGGTATTATTACACACACACGCTGTCCAATGGTGTTTCTGACACACACGCTGTCCAATGGGATTCGTGACACACATGCTGTCCAGTGGGGTTTGTGACAAAAACACGCTATCAAATAGGGTTTGATACACACACACTTTCCAATGGGTTTTGTGACACGCATACTTTATAATGGGGTGTGACACAGACACTCTGTCCAATGGCGGTTGTGACACACACGCTGTCCAATGGGGCTTGTGACACACACGCTGTCCAATGGGGTTTTTGACACACACGGTGTCCAATGGCATTTATGACATACACTGTCCAATGGGTCTTGTGACACACAAGCTGTTCAATGGGGTTCGTGACACACACGCTGTCCAGTGGGATTTGTGACACACACATGCTATCCAATGGGATTTGTGACACATACATGTTCCAAAGGGGTTTGTGACACGCACACTTTCTAATGCGCTTTGTAACACACACGCTGTCCAGCGGGGTTTGTGAGACACACACTGACCAAAAGGATTTGTGACAAACAGGATGTCCAATGGGGTTTATGACACACACGATGTCCAGTGGGGTTTGTGACACGCACGCTGTCCAATGGTGTTTGTGAGACACACACTGTCTAATGGGTATTGTTACACACACACGCTGTCCTATGGTGCTTGTGACACACATGCTGTCGAATGGGGCTTGTGATACACACGCTGTCCAATGGGGCTTGTGACACACACGCTGTCCAATGTGGATTGTGACATCACACACACTGTCCAATAGGGTTTGTGACACACACACGCTTTCCAATGGGGTTTATGACACATACACTTTCCAAAGGGGTTTGTGACACACACACTCTGTACAATGGTGCTTGTGACACACACGCTGTCCAATTGGGTTCGTGACACA
Organism: Columba guinea; assembly: GCA_032206185.1. Lineage (NCBI taxonomy): Eukaryota > Metazoa > Chordata > Aves > Columbiformes > Columbidae > Columba > Columba guinea. The sequence continues at coordinate 1,056,636 of JAVLUU010000005.1, forward strand.
CACGCTGTCCAAAGGGGATTGTGTCACACACTCGCTGTCCAATGGTGTTTGTGAAACACAAACACTGTCTAATGGGGATTGTGACACACACATGCTGTCCAATTGGGTTTATGACAAACATTCTGTCCAATGGGGTTCGTGACACACAGACTGTCTAAACGGGATTGTGTCACACACACGCTGTCCAATGGGTTTTTTGACACAAACACTGTCCAATGGGGTTTGTGACACACAAACACTGTCCAATGGGGATTGTGAGACACACACGCTGTCCAATGGGTTTTATGACAAACACGCTGTCCAATGGGGTTTGTGAGACACACACTCTGTCCAATGGGGTTTGTGACACACACACAGTCCAAAGGGGTTTGTGACACAGACGCTGTCCAATGGCGTTTGTGACACACAAAAACTGTCCAATGGGGATTGTGAGACACACTCACTGTCCAATGGGGTTTGTGACACACACACACACTGTTCAATGGGGATTGTGACACACACACGCTGTCCAATGGGGTTTGTGACACACACACTTTCAAAAGGGTTTGTGACACACATGATGTCCAATGGGGTTTGTGATACGCACACTGTAAATGGGTGTTTGTGACACACACGCTCTCCAGTGGGGTTTGTGAGACACACACTGTCCAAAAGGATTTGTGACACACACGATGTCCAATGGGGTTTGTGACATGCACACTGCCCAAGGGTGTTTGTGACACACACACTGTTCAATGGGTTTTGTGACACACACACTGTCCAATGTGTATTGTTACACACACACTCTGTCCAATGGGTATTGTGACACACACACGCAGTCCAAAGGTGTTTATGACACACACACTTTCAAATGGGGTTTGTGACACACACACTGTCCAATGGGGTTTGTGACACACACACGGTGTGCAATGGGGTTTGTGACACACACTCTGTCACATGGGGATTGTGACACACACACGGTGTCCAATGGGGTTTGTGACACACACTCTGTCACATGGGGTTTGTGACACACACACGCTGATAAATGGAATTTGTGACACACACGCTGTCCAATGGGGTTTGTGACACATACACTGTCTAATGGTGTTTTTGACACACACGCTGTCCAATAGGGTTTGTGACACAAACTCTGTCCAATAGGGTTTTGTGACACACACACTGTCCAATAGCGTTTGTGACACACACACGCTATCCAATGGGGTTTGCGACACGTACACTTTCCAATGGGGTTTGTGAACACCACACTCTTTCCAATGGTGCTTGTGACACACACGCTGTCCAATGGGGTTCGTGACACACACGCTGACTAGTGGGTATTGTGACACACACACACTGTCCAAAGGCCTTGTGACACACAAGCTGTCCAATGGGTTTCCTGACACACACACTGTCCAGTGGGATTTGTGAAACACACACACTATCCAATGGGGTTTGTGACACACACACTTTCCAATGTGGTTTTGTGACACGCACACTGTCCAAAGGGTTTTGTGAGACACACACTGTCCAAAAGGATTTGTGACACACACTCGGTCCAATGGTACTTGTGACACACACACGCTATCCAATAGGGTTTGTGACACACACAATGTCCAATGGGGTTTGTGACAGACACTCTTTCCAAAGGGATTTGTGACACACATGATGTCCAATGGGGTTTGTGACACGCACACTGTCGATGGGTGTTTGTGACATACACGCTGTCCAGTGGGGCTTGTGAGACACACACTGTCCAAAAGGATTTGTGACACACACGCTGTCCTATGGGGTTTGTGACACACACAGTATCTACGGGGGTTTGTGACACACACGCTGTCCAATGGGGTTTGTGACACACACACTGTCCAATGGGTATTGTTACACACACACGCTCTCTAATGGTTTATGACACACACGCTGTCCAATGGGGCTTGTGAAACACACGCTGTCCAATGCGGATTGTGACATCACACACACTGTGCAAAGGGGATTGTGTCACACGCACGCTGTCCAATGGGGTTTGTGACACACACAATGTCCAAAGGGGTTTGTCAAACACACCCTGTCCAATGGGTTTTGTGACACACACACTCTGTCCAATGGGTATTGTGACACACACACTCTGTCCAATGGGTATTGTGACACACACGTGCTGTCCAATGGTGTTTTTGACACACACGCTGTCCAATGGGGTTTGTGACACACACGCTGTCCAAAGGGGTTTGTTAAACACACGCTGTCCAATGGCGTTTGTGACACACAAACACTGTCCAATGGGTATTGTGACACACACACGCTGTCCAATGGGTTTTGTGACACACACACTCTGTCCAATGGGTATTGTGACACACACGTGCTGTCCAATGGTGTTTTTGACAAACACGCTGTCCAATGGGGTTTGTGACACACACGCTGTCCAATGGGTTTGTGACACACACACTTTCCAATGAGGTTTGTGACACACACACTATCCAAAGGGGTCTGTGACACACACACTCTGTCCAATGGGGTTTGTGACACACACGCTGTCCCTTGGGTTTTGTGACACACACACTCTGTCCAATGGGTTTGTGACACACACGCTGTCCAATGGAGATTGTGACACACAGACGTTGTCCAATGGGGTTTGTGACACACACAACCTGTCCAATGGGGATTGTGACACACACACGCTGTCCAATGGGGTTTGTGAAAAGCACGCTGTACATGGGTGTTTTTGAAACACACGCTGTCCAGTGGGGTTTGTGACATACACAGTGTATACGGGGGTTTGTGACACACACTATGTGCAATGGGGTTTGTGACACACACACTGTCCATTGGATATTATTACACACACACGCTGTCCAATGGTGTTTGTGACACACACGCTGTCCAATGGGGTTCGTGGTACACACGCTGTCCAGTGGGGTTTGTGACACACACACTGTCCAATAGGGTTTGTGACATCACACACGCTATCCAATGGGGTTTGTGAAACACACGCTATTCAATGGGTTTTGTGACACACAGACTGTACAATGGTGATTGTGCAACACACACGCTGTACAATGGGGTTTGTGACACACACACTTTCCAATGGTGTTTGTGACACGCACACTTTCTAATGGGGTTTGTGGCACACACATGCTATCCAATGGGGTTTGTGATACGCATACTTTCTAAAGGGGTTTGTGACACACACGCTATCCTATGCGGTTTGTGACACACACGCTGACCAATTGGTTTTGTTACACACACACTTTCCAAAGATGTTTGTGACACGCATGCCGTCCAATGGGTTTTGTGACACACACACTGACCAGGAGGGTTTGTGACACACACACGCTATCCAACGGGGTTTGTGCCACATACACTTTCCAATGGGGCTTGTGACACACACACTCTGTCCAATGGTGCTTGTGACACACACGCTGTCCAATGGGGTTCGTGACACAAACTCTGTCCCCTGGGGTTTATGACACACACACTGTCCAATGGGTATTGTTACACACACATGCTGTCCAAATGTGTTTGTGACACGCAGTCTGTCCAATGGGTATTATTACACACACATGCTATCCAATTGTGTTTGTGACACATACGCTGTCCAGTGGGTATTGTGACACAAACACCCTGTGCAATGGGGTTTGTGACACACACGGTGTCCAATGGGGATTGTGACACACACGCTATCCAGTGGGTTTTGTGACACACACACTGTCCAATAGGGTTTGTGATACACACGCGCTATCTATTGGGGTTTGTGAAACATACACTTTCAAATGGGGTTTGCGACACCGCACTCTGTCCAATGGTGTTGTGACACACACACGCTGCCCAATGGGGTTTGTGACACACACACTCTGTCCAATGGGCTTGTGACACACACACGCTGACTAATACTGTTTGTGACACACACTCTGTCCCATGGGTTTTCTGACACACACACTGTCCAATGGGGATTGTGACAGCACACTCAGTCCAATGGTGCTTGTGACACACACACTGTCAAATGGGTATTGTGATACACACACCCTGTCCAATGTGGTTTGTGACACACACAGACTGTCCAATGGGGTTTGTGACACACACACTCTGTCCAATGGGCTTGTGACACACACACGCTGTCCTATAGTGTTTGTGACACACACTCTGTCCCATTGAGTTTGTGACAAAGACTCTGTCCAATGGGGATTGTGCCATGCACAATGTCCAATAAGGTTTGTGACACACACATGCGATCCAATGGGGTTTGTGACACACACGCTGTCCAATGGGGTTCGTGACACACACTCTGTCCCATGGGGTTTGTGACACAAACACTGTGTCCACTGGGGATTGTGAAACACACACGCTGTCCAATGGGGTTTGTAACACACACATTGTCCAAAGGGGTCTGTGACACACACGTTGTCCAATGGGGTTTGTGGCACGCACACTGTCCATGGGTGTTCGTGACACACACGCTGTGCAATGGTGTTTGTGACACACACACTGTCCAAAGGGCTTTGTGATACACACGATGTCCAATGGGGTTTGTGACACTCACACTGTCCATGGGTGTTTGTGACACACACGCTGTCCAGTGGAGTTTGTGACACACACACTGTCATATGAGTATTGTGACACACACACCCTGTCCAATGGGGTTTGTGACACCCACGCTGTCCAATGGGGATTGTGACACACGCTGTCCAATGGGCTTTGTGACAAATACACTCTGTCCAATGGGGCTTGTGACACACACGCTGTCCAATGGGGTTTATTACACACACGCTGTTCAATGGGGTTTGATACACACACGCTGTCCAATGGGGTTTATGAAACACACACACTGTCCAGTAGGGTTTGTGACACACACATGCTATCCAAAGTGGTTTGTGACACACATACTTTCTAATGGGGTTTGTGACACACACACGCTCTCCAATGGTGTTTGTGACACGCATGCTGTCCAATGGGTTTTCTGACTCACACACTGACCAGCAGGGTTCCTGACACACACACGCTATCCAATTGGGTTTGTGACACATAGACTTTCAAATGGGGTTTGTGACACACACACTCTGTCAAATGGCGCTTCTGACACACACGCTGTCCAATGGGGTTCGTGACACACACTCTGTCCCATGGGGTTTGTGACACACACACTCTGTCCAATGGGGATTGTGACATACACACACTGTCCAATGGGGTTTGTGACACACATGATGTTCAATGGGGTTTGTGAAACGCACACTGTCCATGACTGTTTGTGACACACATCCTGTGCAATGGGGTTTGTGACACACACGCTGTCCAAAGGGGATTGTGACACACACAGTGTCCACGGCGGTTTGTGACACAAATTCTGTCCAAATAGGGTGTGACACACACACTGTCCAATGGGTATTGTGACAAACACACCCTCTCCAAAGGGGTTTGTGACACACACGTTGTCCAATGGGGATTGTGACACACACACGCTATCCAATGGTGTTTGTGACACGCATACTTTCTAATGGGATTTGTGACACACACACTCTATCCAATGGGGTTTGTGACACACACACACTGTCCAATGTGGTTTGTGATACACACAGACTGTCCAATGGGGTTTGTGACACACACACTCTGTCCAATGGGCTTGTGACACACACACGCTGTCCTATAGTGTTTGTGACAAAGACGCTGTCCAATGGGGATTGTGCCATGCACAATGTCCAATAAGGTTTGTGACACACACATGCTATCCAATGGGGTTTGTGACACACACGCTGTCCAATGGGGTTCGTGACACACACTCTGTCCCATGGGGTTTGTGACACAAACACTGTGTCCAGTGGGTATTGTGACACACACACGCTGTCCAACGGGGTTTGTGACACACACATTGTCCAAAGGGGTCTGTGACACACACGTTGTCCAATGGGGTTTGTGGCACGCACACTGTCCATGGGTGTTCGTGACACACACACTGTGCAATGGTGTTTGTGACACACACACTGTCCAAAGGGCTTTGTGATACACACGATGTCCAATGGGGTTTGTGATAATCACACTGTCCATGGGTGTTTGTGACACACACGCTGTCCAGTGGAGTTTGTGACACACACACTGTCATATGGGTATTGTGACACACACACCCTGTAAAATGGGGTTTGTGACACACACGCTGTCCAATGGGGATTGTGACACACGCTGTCCAATGGGCTTTGTGACAAATACACTCTGTCCAATGGGGCTTGTGACACACACGCTGTCCAATGGGGTTTATTACACACACGCTGTTCAATGGGGTTTGATACACACACGCTGTCCAATGGGGTTTGTGAAACACACACACTGTCCAGTAGGGTTTGTGACACACACATGCTATCCAAAGGGGTTTGTGACACACATACTTTCTAATGGGTTTTTTGACACACACATGCTATCCAATGGGGTTTGTGACACACACTTTCCAATCGGGTTTGTGACACACACACGCTCTCCAATGGTGTTTGTGACACGCATGCTGTCCAATGGGTTTTGTGACTCACACACTGACCAGCAGGGTTCCTGACACACACACGCTATCCAATTGGGTTTGTGACACATACACTTTCAAATGGGGTTTGTGACACACACACTCTGTCAAATGGCGCTTGTGACACACACTCTGTACCATGGGGTTTGTGACACACACAATGTCCAAAGACGTTTGTGACACACACGTTGTCCAATGGGGTTTGTGGCACGCACACTGTCCATGGGTGTTTGTAACACACACGCTGCCCAATGGTGTTTGTGACACAGACACTGTCCAAAGGGGTTTGTGACACACACGTTGTCCAATGGGGTTTGTGGCACGCACAATGTCAAAGGGTGTTTATGACACACACGCTGCCAAATGATGTTTGTGACACACACACTGTCCAAAGAGGTTTGTGACACACATTCTGTGCAATGGGGTTTGTGACATACACGCTGTCCAAAGAGGATTGTGACACACACAGTGTCCACGGGGGTTTGTGACACAAATTCTGTCCAAAGAGGTTTGTGACACACACACTGTCCAATGGGTATTGTGACAAACACACCCTCTCCAAAGGGGTTTGTGACACACACGTTGTCCAATGGGGATTGTGACACACACACGCTATCCAATGGGGTTTGTGACACGCATACTTTCTAAATGGGTTTGTGACACACACACTCTGTCAAATGGGCTTGTGACACACAGACGCTGACGAATAGTGTTTGTGACACACACTCTGTCCCATGGGGTTTGTGACACACACACTGTCCAATGGGGATTGTGACACATACACGCTGTCCAATGGGATTTGTGACACACACACTGTCCAATGGGGTTTGTGACACACATGCTATCCAGTGGGTTTTGTGACACGCACACTGTCCAATAGGCTTTGTGACACACACACGCTATCCAATGGGGTTTGTGACACATACACTTTCCAATGGGGTTTGTGACACCACACTCTGTCCAATGGAGCATGTGACACACACGCTGTCCAAAGGGGTTCGTGACACACACGGTGTCCAGTGTGTTTTGTGACAGACACATTCTGTCCAATGGGCTTGTGACACACACACGCTGTTCAATGGGGTTTGTGACACACACTCTGTCCCACTGGGTTTGTGAGAAAGACGCTGTCCAATGGGGATTGTGTCATACACAATGTCCAACAGGGTTTGTGATACACACATTCTATCCAATGGGGTTTGTGACACACACTCTGTCCCATGGGGTTTGTGACACACACACTGTGTCCACTGGGGATTGTGACACGCACACGCTGTCCAATGGGGTTTGTGAAACACACAATGTCCAAAGGGGTTTGTGATGCACACGTTGTCCAATGGGGTTTGTGACACACACAGTGTCCTAAGGGCTTTGTGACACACACAATGTCCAATGGGGTTGGTGACACGCACACTGTCCATGGGTGTTCGTGACACACACGCTCTCCAGTGGAGTTTGTGTCACACAAACTGTCCAATGGGGTTTGTGACACACACAGTGTCCACGGGGGTTTGTGACACAAACTCTGTCCAATAAGGTTTGTGACACACATACTGTCAAATGGGGATTGTAACACACACACCCTGTGCAATGGGCTTTGTGACACACACACTGTCCAATGGGGATTGTGACACTCGCTGTCCTATGGGCTTTGTGACAAATACACTCTGTCCAATGGGGCTTGTGAAACACACGCTATCCAGTGGGTTTTGTGACACACACACTGTCCAATAGGTTTTGTGACGCACACGCTGTCCAGTGGAGTTTGTGACACACACACTGACCAAAGGGGTTTGTGACACACACAGTGTCTACGGGGGTTTGTGACACAAACTCTGTCCAATTAGGTTTGTGACTCACACACTGTCAAATGGGTATTGTGACACACACACCCTGTCCAATGGGGTTTGTGACACACACGCTGGCCAATGGGGATTGTGACACACACGCTGTCCAATGGGGTTAATTACACACACGCTGTCCAATGGGGCTTGTGACACACACTCTTTCCCATGGGGTTTGCGACACACACGCTGTCCAATGTGGTTTGTGAAACACACACTCTGTCCAATAGACTTTGTGACACAAAAATGCTAACCAATGCTGTTTGTGACACACACTTTCCAATCGGGTTTGTGACACCACACTCTGTCCAACGGTGCTTTTGACACACACGCTGTCCAATGGGGTTCGTGACACACACGCTTTCCAGTGGGTTTTGTGACACACACACTCTGTCCAATGGCCTTGTGACACACACACTGTCCAATGGGGATTGTGACACACACACGCTGTCCAATGGGATTTGTGACACACACACTGTCCAAAGGGGTTTGTGACACACACGCTGTCCAGTGGTCTTTGTGACAAATACACTCTGTACAATGGGCCTTGTGACACACATGCTGTCCAATGGGGTTTTTGACACACATGCTATCCAGTGGGTTTTGTGACATACACACTGTTCAATAGGGTTTGTGACACACACACTCTATCAAATGGGGTTTGTGACACATACACACTGTCCAATGGGGTTTGTGACATACACACTGTCCAATGGGGATTGTGACACCACACTCTGTCCAATGGTGCTTGTGACACACACACGCTATCCAATGGGGTTTGTGACACGCATAATTTCTGATGGGGTTTGTGACACACACACTCTATCCAGTGGGGTTTGTGACACACACACACTGTCCAATGGGTTTGTGACACACACGCGGTCCAATGGGCATTGTGACACACACGGTGTCCAATGGGGTTCGTGACACACACGCTGTCCAGTGGGTTTTGTGACACATACACTCTGTGTCCAACGGGCTTGCGACACACACACGCTGACCAATATTGTTTGTGAAACACACTCTGTCCCATGGGGTTTGTGACACACACACTGTCCAATGGGGTTTGTGACACTCACACGCTGTCCAATGGGGTTTGTGACATACACGGTGTCCAATTGGGTTTGTGAAACACACTCTGTCCAATAGGGTTTGTGTCACACACACGCTGTCCAATGGGCTTTGTGACAAACATACTCTGTCCAATGGGGCTTGTGACACACACGCTGTCCAAAGGGTTTCGTGACACACACGCTGTCCAGTGGGTTTTGTGACACACACTCGGTCCAATGGGCTTGTGACACACACACGCTGCCCTATAGTGTTTGTGACACACACTCTGTCCCATTGGGTTTGTGACAAAGACGCTCTCCAAAGGGGATTGCGTCATACACACTGTCCAATAGGGTTTGTGACACACCCATGCTCTCCAATGGGGTTTGTGACACGCACACTCTGTCCAATGGCGCTTGTGACACACATGCTGTCCAATGGGGTTCGTGACACACAATCTGTCCCATGGGGTTTGTGACACACACACGCTGTACAATGGGGCTTGTGACACACACATTGTCCAAAGGGGTTTGTGACACACACACCGTGTCCAGTGGAGTTTGTGTCACACACACTGTCCAATGGGGTTTGTGACACACACAGTGTTGAATGGTGTTTCTGACACACATGCTGTCCAATGGGGTTTGTGAAACAAACTCTGTCCAATGGGGTTTGTGAGACACACAGTGTCCAATGGTGTTTCTGACACACATGCTGTCCGATGGGGTTTGTGAAACAAACTCTGTCCAATGGGGATTGTGACACACACACACTGTCCAATGAGGTTTTTGACACACACGCTGTCCAATGGGGATTGTGACACCGTACTCTGTCCAATGGTGCTTGTGACACACACGCTGTGCAAGGGGGTTCGTGACACACACGCTGTCTAGTGGGTTTGGTGACACACACACTGTGTCCAGTAGTGTTTGTGACACACACTCTGTCCCATGGGGTTTGTGACACACACACTGTCCAATGGGGATTTTTAAACACACACGCTGTCCAATGGGGTTTGTGACACACTACACTGTCCAAAGGGGTTTGTGACACACACGCTTTCTAATGGGGTTTGTGACACACACACACTGTCCAATGGAGATTGTGACACACACTCTGTCACATGCCGTTTGTGACACACACATGCTATCCAATGAGGTTTGTGACGCACATACTTTCTAATGGTGTTTTTGATACACACACGCTATCCAGTGCAGTTTGTGACACACACACACTGTACAATGGAGATTGTGACACACACTCTGTCACATGGCGTTTGTGACACACACATGCTATCCAATGAGGTTTGTGACACACATACTTTCTAATGGTGTTTTTGACACACACACGCTATCCAGTGCAGTTTGTGACACACACACACTGTACAATGGTGTTTGTAATATGCATGACGTCCAGTGTGTTTTCTAAACACACACTGACCAGGAGGGTTTGTGACACACACACACTATCCAAAGGGGTTTGTGACACACATGCTATCCAATGGGGTTTGTGAAACACACTTTCCAATGGGGTTTGTGACACACACACGGTGTCCAATGGTATTTGTGACACTCATGCTGTCCAATGGGTTTTGTGACACATACACTGGCCAGGAGGTTTTGTGACCCACACACGCTATCCAATGGGGTTTGTGGCACATACAGTTTCCAATCGGTTTGTGACACACACACTCTGTCCAATGGCGATTGTGACACACACAGGCTGTCTAATGGGTTTCGTGACACACACTCTGTCCCATGCGGTTTGTGACACACACACTCTGTCCAATGGGGATTGTGACACACACAGGCTGTCTAATGGGATTTGTGAAACACACACTGTCCAAAGGCGTTTGTGACACACACGATGTTCAATGGGGTTTGTGACACGCAGTACTGTCCAATGGGTATTGTGACACACACACCCTGTCCAATGGGTTTTGTGACACACACGCTGTCAAATGGGGATTGTGACACACACGCTATCCAATGGGGTTTGTGACACACACACTCTATCCAATGGGGTTTGTGACACACACACACTGTCCAATGGCGATTGTGACACACACACTGTGCAAAGGGGATTGTGTCACACACACGCTGTCCAATGGGGTTTGTGACACACACACTGTCCAGAGGGGTTTGTGAAACACACGCTGTCCAATGGGGTTTGTGACACACAAACACTGTCCAATGGGTATTGTGACAGACACACTGTCTAATGGGGTTTATGAAACACACGCTGTCCAATGGGGTTTGTGACACACACACTCTGTCCAATGGGTATTGTGACACACACACGCTGTCCAATGGGTATTATTACACACACACGCTGTCCAATGGGGTTTCTGACACACACGCTGTCCAATGGGTTTGTGACACACACACTCTGTCCAATGGGTCTTGTGACACACATGCTGTCCAAAGGGGTTCGTTGCTCACACGCTGTACAGTAAGGTATTGTGAGACACACACTGTCCAATAGGGTTTGTGACACACACACGCTGTCCAATGGGGTTTGTGAAACAGACGCTGTACAATGGGGTTTGTGACACGCACACTCTGTCCAATGGGGATTTTGACACACACACGCTGTCCAATGGGGTTTGTGACACACACACTGTCCAAACGTGTTTGTGACACACACGATGTCCAATGGGGTTTATGACACACACTCTGTCCAATCGGGATTGTGACACACACGCTGTCCAATGGGGTTTGTGACACACAGTCTGTCCAAAGGGGATTGTGACACACACGCTGTCCAATGGGATTCGTGACACACACACGTGCCAATGGGGTTTGTGACACGCACACTTTCTAATGCGGTTTGTGACACACATGATGTCCAATGGGGATTGTGACACACACACGCTGTCCAATGTGGTTTGTGACACACACGCTGTCCAATGTGGTTTGTGACACACAGACACACTGTCCAATGGGTATTGTGACACACACACGCTGTCCAATGGGGTTTTTGACACACACTCTTTCCAAAGGGATTTGTGACACACATGATGTCCAATGGGGTTTGTGACACGCACACTGTCGATGAGTGTTTGTGACACACACGCTGTCCAGTGGGGCTTGTGACACACACAGTGTCTACGGGGGTTTGTGACACACACGCTGTCCAATTGGGTTTGTGACACACACACTGTCCAATGGGTATTGTTACACACACACGCTGTTTAATGGTGCTTGTGACACACACGCTGTCCAATGTGGTTTGTGAAACACACACTGTGTAATGGGGATTGTGACATACACATGCTGTCTAAAGGGATGTGTGACACAAACACGCTGTCCAATAGAGTTTGTGACACACTTACGCTATCCAATGGGATTTGTGACACACACACTTTCTAATGGGGTTTGTGACACACACACTATACAATGGGTTTTGTGACACGAACTCTGTTCAATGGGGTTTGAGACATCACACACGCTGTCCAAAGGTGTTTGTGAACACACACGCTGTCCAGTGGATTTTGAGACACACCCTCTGTCCAATGGTGCTTGTGACACACACGCTATCCAATGGGTTTGTGACACTCACACTGTCCATTGGTGTTTGTGACACAGACGCTGTCCAGTGGGTTTTGTGACACGCACACTGTCCAATGGGTTTTTGACACGCACGCTGTCCAATGGCGTTCGTGACACCCAGAGTATCCACGCGGGTTTGTGACACACACTCTGTCCAATGGGGTGTGCGACACACACACTCTGTCCAATAGGGTTTGTGACACACTTACGCTATCCAATGGGGTTTGAGACACACACGCTGTCCAGTGGAGTTTGTGACTCACACGCTGTCCAGTGGAGTTTGTGACACACACACTGTCCAATGGGGTTGGTAACACACACGCTGTCCAATGGGGATTGTGACACACATGCTGTCCAATGGGATTTGTGAAACATACACTCTGTGCAATGGGGCTTGTGACACACACTCTGTCCCATGGGGTTTGTGACACACACACACTGTCCAATGGGGATTGTGAAACACACACGCTGTCCAATGGGTTTTATGACACACACACTTTGAAATGGGGTTTGTGACATATACGGTATCCAATGGGTTTTGTGACACACACACTGTCCAATGCAGATTGTGACACACATACGCTGTCCAATAGTGTTTGTGACACACACTCTGTCCAATGGGGATTGTGACACACACACGATGTCCAATGGGGTTTGTGACACACACACTGTCCAAAGGGATTTGTGACACACACGCTGTGTAATGGGGTTTATGACACACACACAGTGTCCAATGTGGATTGTAACACACACACGCTGTCCAATGGGGTTTATGACACACACGCTATCCAATGGGGATTGTGACACATACACCCTGTCCAATGGAGTTTGTGACACACACGCTGTCCAATGGGGATTCTAACACACACTCTGTCCAATAGGTTTTGTGACACACGCACTCTGACCAATGGTTCTTGTGATACACACGCTGTCCAGTGGGTTTGGTGACACATACACTCTGTCCAATGGGCTTGTGACACACACGCTGTCCAAGAGTGTTTGTGACACACATACTGTCCAATGGGATTTGTGACACACACTGTCCAATTGTGTTTCTGACACACACGCTGTCCAATGAGGTTTGTGACATACAAACTGACCAGGAGGGTTTGTGACACACACAATGTCCAATGTGTATTGTGACACACACACTGACCAGGAGGTTTTGTGACACACACACAGTCCAATGTGTATTGTGACATACACACACTGTCCAATAGGGTTTGAGACACACACACATTCCAATGGGTTTTGTGACACACACACTTTCCAATGGGGTTTGTTACACACACGCTGTCCAATGGGTTTTGTGACACACGCACTGACCAGGAGGTTTTGTGACACACACACAGTCCAATGTGTATTGTGACATACACACACTGTCCAATGGGGTTTGTGACACACACGCTGTCCAATGGAGCTTGTGACACACACGCTGTCCAATGGGGATTGTAACACACACGCTGTCCAATAAGGTTTGTGACACACACGCTGACCAATTGGGTTTGTTACACACAGACTGTCCAATGGTGTTTTTGACACACACAAGCTATCCAGTGGGGTTTGTGACACATACACTTTTCTAATGGGGTTTGTGACACACACTCTGTCCAGTGGTGCTTGTGAAACACACGCTGTCCAATGGGTTTCGTGACACACACTCTGTCCCATGGGGTTTGTGACACACAAACTGTCCAATGGGGATTGTGACAAACACACGCTATCCAATGGGGTTTGTGACACACACACTATCCAAAGGGGTCTGTGATACACAGGTTGTCCAATGGGGTTTGTAACACGCACACTGTCCATGGGTGTTTGTGACACACACGCTGTACAATGGGGATTGTGACATATACAATCTGTCCAAAGGGTTTTGTGACACACACGCTGTCCAATGGGGTTTGTGACACACATGCTGTCCAATGGAGCTTGTGACACACACGCTGTCCAATGGGGATTGTAACACACACGCTGTCCAATAAGGTTTGTGACACACACACTCTGCCCAATAGGATTTGTGATACACACATGCTATCCAGTGGGGTTTGTAACCCACACACTTTCCAAAGGGGTTTGTGTCACATACGATGTCCAATGGGGTTTGTGACACACACACTGTCCAATGGGGATTGTGACACACACACAATGTCCAATAGGGTTTGTGACACACACATGCTATCCAGTGGGGTTTGCAACCCACACACTTTCCAAAGGGGTTTGTGACACATACGATGTCCAATGGGGTTTGTGACACGCACGCTGTCCATGGGTGTTTGTGACAGACACGATGTCCATTGGGGTTTGAGACACACACGCTGTCCAATGGGGATTGTGACACACACACTGTCCAGGGGGGTTTGTGACATACACACGATGTCCAATGGGGTTTGTGACACACACACTGTCCAATGGTGTTTGTGACACACACGCTGTCCAATGGGGTTTGTGACACAAACTTTGTCCAATAGGGTTTGTGACACTCACACTTTCCAATGGGGTTTGTGACTCACACGATGTCCAATGGGGATTGTGACACAAAGGCTGTCCAATGGGGTTTGTGACACAAACTCTGTCCACTGGGGACTGTGACGCACACACTGTCCAGGGGAGGTTGTGACACACAAACTGTCCAATGGCATTCGTGACACACACCGTGTCCACGGGGATTTTTGACACACACACTCTGTCCAATGGGCTTGTGATACACACGCTGTCCAATGGGGATTGTGACACACATACTCTGTCCAATGAGCTTGTGAAAAACACTCTGCACAATGGGGTTTGTGACACACACGCTATCCAATGGGGTTTGTGTCACACACACTGTCCAAAGGGGTTTGTGACACACACGATGTCCAATGGGGTTTGAGACATGCACGCTGTTCACGGGTGTTTGTGACACACATGCTGTCCAGTGGGATTTGTGACACACACACTGTCCAATGGGGTTTGTGACACACACAATGTCCAATGGCGTTCGTGATACACGCAGTGTCCACGGGGTTTTGTGACACACACACTCTGTCCAAAGGGCTTGTGTCACACACGCTGTCCAATGGGGTTTGTGACACACACGCTAATCAATGGGGTTTGTGACACACACACGCTGTCCAATGCTATTTGTGACACACACACTGTCCAATGGGGATTGTGACAAACACACCGTAAAATGGGATTTGTGACACACACACTCTGTCAAATGGGCTTCTGACAAACACGCTGTACAATGGGGTGTGTGACTCACACACGCTATCCAATGAGGTTTTTGACACACATGCTGTCCAATGGGGTTTTTGGCAGACACGCTGTCCAGTGGTTTTTGTGACACACACACTGTCCAATAGGGCTTGTGACACACACACGCTATCCAATGGGCTGTGTGAAACATACACATTCCAATGGGGTTTGTGACACCGACGCTGTCCAATGGGGTTTGTGACACACACGCTGTCCAATGGAGTTTGTGACACAAACTCTGTCCAATGGGGATTGTGACACACACGCTTTCCAATTGGTTTGTGACACACACGCTGTCCAATGGGGTTTGTGACACAAACGCTGTCCAATGTGGCTTTTGACACACACGCTGTCCAATGGGGTTTGTCACACATACACTTTCCAATGGGGTTTCTGACACACACACTATGTCCAATGGTGCTTGTGACACACACGCTGTCCAATTGGGTTTGTGACACAAACTCTGTCCACTGGGCATTGTGACACACACACTGTCCAGGGGTGGTTTTGACACACACACTGTCCAATGACATTCGTGACACACACAGTGTCCACGGGGTTTTGTGACACACACTGTCCAATGGGGTTTGTGACAGACACACTGTCCAAAGGGGTTTGTTACACACACACGCTGTCATATTGGGGTTTGTGACACACACGCTGTCCAATGGGGTTTGTGAAACACACACTGTCCAAAGGGGTTTGTTACACACACGCGCTGTCATATTGGGGTTTGTGACATACACGCTGTCCAGTGGGTTTTGTGACACACGCACTGTCCAATAGGGTTTGTGACACACACACGCTATACAATGGGGTTTGTGACACACACACTGTCCAATGGGGTTTTTGACACACACACTGTCCAGGGGGGTTTGTGACACACACGTTGTCCAATGGGGTTTGTGACACACACACTGTCCAATGGGGTTTGTGACACAAACACTGTCCAATAGGGTTTGTGACACACACACACTATCCAATGGGGTTTGTGACACACACACTGTCCAATGGGGTCTGTGACACACACACTGTCCAGGGGGGTTTGTGACACACACGCTGTCCAATGGTGTTCGTGATACACACATTGTCCACGGGGTTTTGTGACACACACACTCTGTCCAAAGGGCTTGTGACACACACGCTGTACAATGGGGTTTGTGACTCACACACGCTGTCCAATGGGGTTTGTGACACACACACTGTCCAATGGGGTTTTTGACACACACACTGTCCAGGGGGGTTTGTGACACACTCGCTGTCCAATGGTGCTTGTGACACACACGCTGTCCAATGGGTTTCGTGACACAAACGCTGTCCAGTAGTTTTTGTGACGCACACACTCTGTCCAATGGGCTTGTGACACACAATCTGTCCCATGGGTATTGTGACACACACACGCTGTCAAATGGGGTTTGTGACACACACACTGTCCAAAGGGGTTTGTGACACACACAGTGTCCAATGGGGTTTGTGACACATACACTGTCCAATGGGATTTGTGACACACACTGTCCAATGGGGTTTCTGACACACTCGCTGTCCAAGGGGTTTTGTGACGCACATACTGACCAGGAGGGATTGTGACACACACACGCTGTCCGATGGGGTTTCTGACACACACAGTGTCCAATGGTGTTTGTGACAAACACGCTGTCCAATGGGGTTTGTGACACAAAATCTGTCCAATGGGGTTTGTGACACACACACTGTTCAATGGGAATTGTGACACACACAAAGTGTCCAATGGGGTTTGTGACACACACGCTGTCCAGGGGGGTTTGTGACACACACACACTGTCCTATGGGTATTTTGAAACACACACGCTATCCCATGGTGTTTGTGACACACACACTGTCCAATGGGGTTTGTGGCTCACACACTGTCCAATGGGCATTGTGACACACACACGCTGTCCTATGGGGTTTGTGACACAAACTCTGTCCAATGGGGATTGTGACACACAAGCTGTCTAATGGGTTTTTGACACACATACTCTGTCCAATGTGGCTTTTGACACACACGCTGTCCAATGGGGTTTGTCACACAAACGCTGTCCAGTGGGTTTTGTGACACACACTCTGTCCAATAGGGTTTGTGACACACAGACGCTATCCAATGGGGTTTGTGACACATACACTTTCCAATGGGGTTTCTCACACACAAACTATGTCCAATGGTGCTTGTGACACACATGCTGTCGAATGGGGTTTGGACACACACACTGTCCAATGGGGTTTGTGACACAAACTCTGTCACTGGGCATTGTGACACACACACTGTCCAGGGATGGTTGTGACACACACACTGTCCAATGACATTAGTGACACACACAGTGTCCACGGGGTTTTGTGACACACACGCTGTCCAATGGGGTTTGTGACACACATACTGTCCAATGGGGTTTGTTACACACACTCTGTCCAATGGGCTTGTGATACACACGCTGTCCAATGGGGATTGTGACACACACGCTGTACAATGGGGTTTGTGACACACATACTCTGTCCAATGAGCTTGTGAAAAACACTCTGTACAATGGGGTTTGTGACACACACGCTATCCAATGGGGTTTGTGTCACACACACTGTCCAAAGGGGTTTGTGACACACACGATGTCCAATGGGGTTTGAGACGTGCACGCTGTTCACGGGTGTTTGTGACACACATGCTGTCCAGTGGGATTTGTGACACACACGCTGTCCTATGGGGTTTGTGACACAAACTCTGTCCAATGGGGATTGTGACACACAAGCTGTCTAATGGGTTTTTGACACACATACTCTGTCCAATGTGGCTTTTGACACACACGCTGTCCAATGGGGTTTGTCACACAAACGCTGTCCAGTGGGTTTTGTGACACACATACTCTGTCCAATGAGCTTGTGAAAAACACTCTGTACAATGGGGTTTGTGACACACACGCTATCCAATGGGGTTTGTGTCACACACACTGTCCAAAGGGGTTTTGTGACACACACACTCTGTCGAATCGGATTGTGACACACACGCTGTCCAATAGGGCTTGTGACACACACACGCTATCCAATGGGCTGTGTGAAACATACACTTTCCAATGGGGTTTCTGACACACACACTCTGTCCAATGGTGCTTGTGAAACACGCTGTCCAATGGGGTTCGTGACACAAACGCTGTCCAGTGGGATTTGTGACACACACACTGTCCAATGGGGTTTGTGACACGCACACTGTTCAATGGGTATTGTGACACACACAAACTGTCCAATGGGGTTTGTGACACACACGCTGTTCAATGGGATTTGTGACACACACACAGACCAGGAAGGATTGTGACACACACACACTGTCCAATGGGGATTTTGAAACACACACGCTTTCCCATGGTGTTTGTGACACACACGCTGTCCAATAGGGCTTGTGACACACACACGCTATCCAATGGGCTGTGTGAAACATACACTTTCCAATGGGGTTTCTGACACACACACTCTGTCCAATGGTGCTTGTGACACACGCTGTCCAAAGTGGTTTGTGACATACACGCTGTCCAATGAGGTTTGTGACACGCTCACTGTCCATGGGTGTTTGTGACACACGCGCTGTCCAGTGGGTTTTGTGACACACACACTGTCCAATGGGGTTTCGACACACACGCTGTCCACTGAGGATTGTGACACACACACTGTCCAGGGGGGGTTGTGAACTACACACTGTCCAATGGCGTTCGTGACACACACAGTGTCCACGGGGGTTTGTGACACACACGCGCTCTCCAATGGGGTTTTTGACACACACACTGTCCAATGGTGTTTGTGACAAACACACTGTCCAATGGGGTTTGTGACACACACACTGTCCAATGCGGTTTGTGACACACACGCAATCCAATGGGGTTTGTGACATACACACTCTGTCCAATGGGTCTTGTGACACACACGCTGTCCAATAGGATTTGTGACACACACACTCTGTCCAATGGGTCTTGTGAAACACACGCTATCCAGTGTGTTTTGTGACAGACAGACTTTCAAACAGGGTTTGTGACACAAACGCTATCCAGTGGGTTTTGTGACAAACACGCTGTCCAATGGGGATTGCGACACACACACGCTGTCCAAAGGTGTTCGTGACACACACGCTGTCCAATGGGGATTGTGACACAAGCGCTGTTCACTAGGGTTTGTGAAACACACAAGCTATCCAAAGGTGTTTGTAACACGCACACATTCAAATGGGGTGTGTGACACAGACACGCTATCCAATGGCGTTTGTTACACACACACTGTCCAATGGGGTTTGTGACACATATACTTTCCAATGGGGTTTGTGACACACACGCTGTCCAGTGGGTTTTATGATACACACACTCTGCCCAACGGGCTTGTGACACACATGCTGTATAATAGTGTTTGTGACAAACACTCTGTCCCATGGGGTTTGTAACACACACGCTGTCCAATGGTGCTTGTGATACACACACTGTCCAATACGGTTTGTGACACACACACACTATCCAATGGGGTTTGTGACACACACACTGTCCAAAGGGGTTGGTGACACACACACTGTCCAAAGTTGTTAGTTACACACACGATGTCCAATGGGGTTTGTGACACACACACTGTCCAATGGCGTTTGTGTTACACACAGTGTCCACGGGGTTTTGTGACACACACGTTCTGTACAATGGGCTTGTGACACACACGCTGTCCAATGGGGATTGTGACAAACTCGCTGTACAATGGTTTTTGTGACACACACACTCTGTCCAACGGGCTTCTGACAAACACGCTGTACAATGGGGTTTGTGAATCACACGCGCTGTCCAATGAGGTTTGTGACACATACACTTTCCAATGGGGTTTCTGACACACACACTCTGTCCAATGTTTCTTGTGACACAGACGCTGTCCAATGGGGTTCGTGACACACACGCTGTCCAATGGGGATTGTGACACACACGCTGTCCAGTGGGTTTTTTGACACACACACTCTGCCCAATGGGCTTGTGACACACACGCTGCTTAATAGTGTTTGTGACAAACACTCTGTCCCATGGGGTTTGTGACACACACGCTGTCCAATGGGGTTACTGACACATACACTTTCCAATGGGGTTTGTGACACACACACTGTCCAGGGGGCTTTGTGACACACACACTGTCCAATGGCGTTTGTGACACACACAGTGTCCACGGGGTTTTGTGACACACACACTCTGTCGTATGGGCTTGTACCACACACGCTGTCCAATAGGTTTTGTGACACACACACTGTTCAAAGGGGTTTGTGACACACAGGATGTCCAATGGTGTTCCTGAAACACACGCTGTCCAATGGGTGTTTGTGACACACACGCTGTCCAATGGGGATTGTGACACATACACTCTGTCTAAAGCGTTTTGTGACACACACGCTGTCCAATGGGGTTTTTGACACACACACTGTCCAGGGGGGTTTGTGACACACACAGTCTGTCCAATGGGGTTTGTGACACACACACTGTCCAATGGGGTTTGTGACACACACACGCTGTCCAATGGGGTTTGTCACACACACTCTGTCCAATGGGGTCTGCGACACACACTCTGTCCAGTGAGGATTGTGACTAAGACGCTGTACAATGGGGTTTGTGACACACACAGTCTGTCCAAAGGATTTGTGACAAACACGCTGTACAATGGGGTTTGTGACACACACACGCTGTCCAAAGGCGTTTGTGACACACATGATGTCCAATGGGGATTGTGACACGGACGCTGTCCATGGGTGTTTGTGACACACACGCTGTCCAGTGGGGTTTGTGACACACACTCTGTTCAATGGGCTTGTGACACACACGGTGTCCAATGGGGTTTGTGACATAGACACTTTCCAATGGGTTTGTGACACAAACTCTGTCCAATAGGGTTTGTGACACACACACTGTCCAATAGGGTTTGTGACACACAGACGCTATCCAATGGGGTTTGTTACACATACAATTTCCAATGGAGTTTCTGACACACACACTATGTCCAATGGTGCTTGTGACACACACGCTGTCCAATGGGGTTTGTGACACACATACTTTCCAATGGGGTTTGTGACACACACGCTGTGCAATGGGGTCTGTGACACACACACTCTGTCCAATGTGGGTTTTGACACACACGCTGTCCAATGGGGTTTGATAACACTGTCCAAAGTGGTTAGTGACACGCACGATGTCCAATGGGGTTAGTGACACTCACGCTGTCCAATGGAGTTTGTGACACAGACGCTGTCCAATGGGGATTGTGAACTACTCACTGTCCAATAGGGTTTATGACACACACACACTATCCAATGGGGTTTGTGACACGCACACTTTCTAAGGGGGTTTGTGACACAGACACGCTATCCAATGGCGTTTGTTACACAAACACCGTCTAATGGGGTTTCTGACAAACACGCTGTCCAATGAGGTTTGTGACACACACAGGCCGTCCAATGGGGTTTGTGACACACACGCTTTCCAATGGGGATTGTGACACACACGCTGTCCAGTGGGGTTTGTGACACATACACTCTATCCAATGGGTCTTGTGACACACACGCAGTCCAATAGTGTTTGTGAAAAACACTCTGTCCCATGGGGTTTGTGACACACACGCTGTCCAATGGGGTTTGTGACACGCACACTGTCCATGGGTGTTTGTGACAGACACGATGTCCAGTGGGGTTTGTGACACACACACTCTGTCCAATGGGTCTTGTGACACACATGCTGTCCAGTGGGGTTTGTGACACACACACTGTCCAAGATGGCTTGTGACACACTCAGGCTATCAAATGGGGTTTGTGACACACACGCTATCCAATGGGTTTTGTGGCACACACACTCTCTCCAGTGGGTATTGTGACACACACGCTGTCCAATGGGCTTCGTGACATACACACTGTCCAGTGGGGTTTGTGACACACACACTGTTCAGTGGGGTTTGTGACACACACACTTTCAAATTGGGTTTCTGAAAACCACGCTATCTAATGGGGCTTGTTGCACACACGCTGTCCCATGGGCTTTGTGACACAGACGCTGTCCAATGGGGATTGTGATCTGCACACTTTCCAAAAGGGTTTATGACACACACGCGCTATACAATGGTGTTTGTGACACATACACTTTTCAATGGGTTTTGTGACACCACACTCTGTCCAATGGTTCTTGTGACACACACGCTGTTCAATGGGGTTCGTGACACACACACTGTCCAGTGGGTTTTGTGACACACACACTCTGTCCAATGGGCTTTTGTCACAAACGCTGTCCAATAGTGTTGGTGACACACAGTCTGTCTCATGGGGTTTGTGACACACACACTGTCCAATGGGGATTGTGACACACACGCTGTCCAATGGGGATTGTGACACACACGCTGTCCAATGGGGTTTGTGACACACACACTCTGTCCATTGGGGCTTGTGACACACAAGCTGTCCCAAGGGGTTCGTGACAGACACGCTGTCCAGTGGGGTTTGTGACACAAACACTGTCCAAGAGGGTTTGTGACACACACACGTTGTCCAATGGTGTTTGTGACAAACACGCTGTCCAATGGGGTTAGTGACACAGACGCTGTCCAATGGGGATTGTGTCATACACACTGTCCAATAGGGTTTGTGACACACACATGCTATCCAATGTGGTTTGTGACACACACACTTTCTAATGGGGTTTGTGACACACACATGCTATCAAGTGGGGTTTGTGACACGCACACATTCTAATGGTGTTTGTGACACACACACGCTATCCAATGGGGTTTTTGACACACACACTTTCAATAGAGGTTTGTGACACGCACACTTTCTAATGCGTTTTGTGACACACACAGGGAATCTAATGGTTTTTGTGACAAGCATACTGTTTAATGGGTTTTGTGAGACACACACGCTATCCAATGGGGTTTGTGACACACACAGTTTCCAATGGGGTTTGTGACACACACGATATCCAATGGGGTTGGTGACATGTACACTGTCCATGCGTGTTTGTGACACACACGCTGTAAAATGGGGGTTATGACACACACACTTTCCAAAGGGGTTTGTGACACACACACTTTCCAATGGCGCTTGTGACACACACGCTGTCCAATGGGGTTCCTGAAACACACGCTGTCCAATGGGGATTGTTACAAACTCGATGTCCAATGGGGTTTGTCACACACACACTCTATCCAATGGGGTTTGTGACACACACGCTGTCCAATGGGGATGGTGATACACACGGTGTCCAATTGGGTTTGTGACACACACACACTGTCCAATGATAATTGTGACACACACACGCTGTAAAATGGGGGTTATGACACACACACTTCGCAATGGGGTTTGTGACACACACACTTTCCAATGGCGCTTGTGACACACACGCTCTCTAATGGGGTTCCTGACACACACGCTGTCCAATGGGGATTGTGACACACTCGATGTCCAATGGGGTTTGTGACACACACACTCTGTCCAATGGGGTTTGTGACACACACGCTGTCCATTGGG
Source organism: Columba guinea (assembly GCA_032206185.1). NCBI lineage: Eukaryota > Metazoa > Chordata > Aves > Columbiformes > Columbidae > Columba > Columba guinea. The sequence goes on from JAVLUU010000005.1 coordinate 1,081,302, forward strand.
GATTGTGACACACTCGATGTCCAATGGGGTTTGTGACACACACAATCCGTCCAATGGGGTTTGTGACACACACGCTGTCCAATGGGGGTTGTGACACACACGCTGTCCAGTTGGGGTTGTGTCACACACACTGTCCAATGGGGTTTGTGACACAAACAGTGTCCACGGGAGTTTGTGACACACACGCTGTCAAATGGGGATTGTGACACACACACTGTCCAGGGGGGTTTGTGACACACACACTGTCCAAAGCGGTTTGTGACACACACGCTGTACAGTGGGGTTTGTGACACACACACTGTACAATGGGGTTGGTGACACACACATGCTATCCAATGGGGTTTGTGACACATACACTTTCTAATGGGGTTTGTGACACACACACCCTGTCCACTGGGGATTGTGACACACACACTGTCCACGGGGGTTTGTGACACACACACTGTCCAGTGGCGTTCGTGACACACAGTGTCCACGGGGTTTTGTGACACAAACGCTGTACAATGGGGTTTGTGACACACATACTGTGCTTTGGGTATTGTTACACACACACGCTGTCCAATAGGGTTTGTAACACACACACTGACCAGGAGGGTTTGTGACATACACACGATATCAAAAGGGGTTTGTGACACATACACTTTCCAATGGGATTTGTGATACACACACTGTCTAATGGGGTTGTGACACATGCGCTGTCAAATGATGTTTGTGACACACGAGCTGTCAAATGGGGATTGTGACACACACGCTGTCCAATGGTGTTTGTGATACACACACTCTGTACAATGGGTCTTGTGACGTACACGCTTTACAATGGGATTTGTGAACACACACGCTGTCCAGTGGGTTTTGTGACACACACACTGTCCAATAGGGTTTGTGACACACACACACTATCCAATGGGGTTTGTGACACATACACTTTCCAATGGGGTTTGTGACACACACACTCTGTACAATGGGCTTGTGACACACACGCTGTCCAATGGGGTTCGTGACACAGATGCTGTCCAAAGGGGATTGTAACCTACACACTGTCCAATAGGGTTTGTGACACACACACGCTGTCCAATGCGGTTTGTGACACACACACTGTCCAAAGGGGTTTGTGACACACAGGATGTCCAATGGTGTTTTTGACACGCACACTGTCCAATGGGGTTTTGACACACACGCTGTCCACTGCGGATTGTGACACAAACATTGTCCAGGGTGGTTTGTGACACACACACTCTCCAGTGGCGTTCATGACACACACAGTGTCCACGGGGGTTTATGACACACACGCTGTCTAATGGGGTTTGTGACACACACACTCTCCAATGGGTCTTGTTACATAACACACGCTGTCCAATGGGGTTTGTGACACACACACTGTTCAGTGGGGTTTCTGACACACACGCTGTCCAATGGGGTTTGTGACACACACACTCTGTCCAATGGGTCTTGTGACACACACTCTGTCCAATGGGGTTCGTTGCACACACACTGTCCAATAGGGTTTGTGACACACACACGCTATCCAAAGGGGTTTGTGATACATACACTTTCCAATGGGGTTTGTGACACACACACTGTCCAATGGGTATTGTTACACACAAACGCTGTCCAATGCGGTTTGTGACACTGCACACTGTCCAATAATGTTTGTGAAAAAAAAACGCTGTCCAATGGGGATTGTGACACGCTGTCCAATGGGGATTGTGACCTACAAACTGTCTAATAGGTTTTGTGACACACACACGCTATCCAATGGGGTTTGTGACACATACACTTTCCAAAGGGGTTTGTGACACACACACACTTTCATAGGGTTCTTTTGACACACACGCTGTCCAATGGGGTTTGTGACAGAGACGCTGTCCCATGGGGATTGTGACGCACACACTGTCCAATAGGTTTGTGACACACAATTGCCAACCAATGGGGTTTGTGACACACATTCTTTCTAATGGGTTTTTTGAAAAACACGCGCTATCCAATGGGTTTATGACACACACTTTCCAATGGGGTTTGTGACACACATGCTGACCAATTGGGTTTGTTACACACAAACTGTCCAATGGTGATTGTGACACGCATGCTGTCCAATGGGTTTTGTGCCACACACACTGTCCAGGAGGGTTTGTGACAAATACACAGACTATCTAATTGGTTTGTATCACATACACTTTCCAATGGGGTTCGTGACACACACGCTGTCCAATGGAGTTTGTGACACACACACGCTATCCACTGGGGTTTGTGACACATACACTTTACAATGGGGTTTGTGACACACACACGATGTCCAATGGGGTTTGTGACACACACACTGTCCAAAGCGGTTTCTGACAAACAGGATGTCCAATGTGGTTTGTAACATGCATACTTTCCATGGGTGTTTGTGACACACACGCTGTCCAATGGGGTTTGTGACACATACGCTGTCCGATGTGGTTTGTGACTCATACTCTGTCCAATGGGGTTTGTGACACACACACACTATCCAGTGGGGTTTGTGGCACATACACTTTCCAATTGGTTTTGTGACACACACACTCTGTCCAATGGTGCTTGTGATACACACGCTGTCCAGTGGGTTTGGTGACACATACACTCTGTCCAATGGGCTTGTGACACACATACTGTCCAATGGGGATTATGACACACACACTGTCCAATAGGGTTTGCGACACACACACGCTATCCAATGGGGTTTGTGACACATACACTTTCCAACTGCTTTTGTGACACACACACTGTGTCCAATGGTGCTTGTGATACACACGCTGTCCAATGGGGTTCGTGACACACACGCTGTCCAATGGGGTTTGTGACACACACGCTGTCCAATGGGATTTGTGACACACACTGTCCAATTGTGTTTCCGACACACACGCTGTCCAGTCGGGTTTGTGACACACATACTGACCAGGAGGGCTTGTGACACACACACTGTCCAATGTGTATTGTGACACACACACGCTGTCCAATAGGGTTTGTGACACACACACTTTCCAATGGTGTTTGTGACACACACACTTTCCAATGGGGTTTGTGACACACACACGCTATCCAATAGGGTTTGTGACACATACACTTTCCAGTGGGGTTCGTGACACACACTCTGTCCCATGGGGTTTGTGACACACACACTGTCCATTGGGGATTGTGACACTCACATGATGTCCAATGGGATTTGTGACACACACTGTCCAATTGTGTTTCCGACACACACGCTGTCCAGTCGGGTTTGTGACACACATACTGACCAGTAGGGCTTGTGACACACACACTGTCCAATGTGTATTGTGACACACACACGCTGTCCAATAGGGTTGGTGACACACACACTTTCCAATGGGGTTTGTGACACACACACGCTATCCAATAGGGTTTGTGACACATACACTTTCCAGTGGGGTTCGTGACACACACTCTGTCCAATAGGGTTTGTCACACTCACACTGTCCAATGGGGTCTGCGACACACACGTTGTCCAGTGAGGATTGTGACAAAGATGCTGTACAATGGGCTGTGTGACAAATACACTTTAAAATGGGGTTTCTGACCCACACGCTCTGTCCAATGGTGCTTGTGACACACACGCTGTCCAATGGGGTTTGTGACACGCACGCTGTCCAATGGGGATTGTGACAAACACACTGTCCAATGGGGTTTGTGACACACACACTCTGTCCAATGAGCTTGTGACAAACACTCTGTACAATGGGGTTTGTGACACACACACGCTATCCAATGGTGTTTATGACACACACACTGTCCAAAGGGGTTTGTGATACACATGATTCCAAAGGGATTGTGACACGCACGCTGTCCATGGGTGTTTGTGACACACTCTCTGTCCAATGGGGTCTGCGACACACACGCTGTCCAGTGAGGATTGTGACATAGACGATGTACAATGTGGTTTGTGACACACACTCTGTATAAAGGTCTTGTGACAAACACGCTGTGCAATGGGGTTTGTGACACACACACGCTATCCAATGCGGTTTGTGACATAGACACATTCCAATGGGGTTTGTGACACAGACGCTGTCCAATGGGGTTTGTGACAGAAACTCTGTCCAATAGGGTTTGTGACACACACCCTGTCTAATGGGGTTTGTGACTCACACGCTGTCCAATGGGTTTGTGACACACACACTGTCCAATGGGGATTGTGACACACACGCTGTCCAATGGGTTTGTGACATATATACTCTGTCCAATGTGGATTTTGAAACACACGCGGTCCAATGGGGTTTGTCACACAAACGCTGTCCAGTGGGTTTTCTGACACACACACTGTACAATAGGGTTTGTGACACACAGACGCTATCCAATGGGGTTTTTGACACATACACTTTCCAATGGGGTTTCTGACACACACACTATGTCCAATGGTGCTTGTGACACACACGCTGTCGAATGGGGTTTGTGACACACACGCTGTCCAATGGGATTTGTGACACACACACTATCCAATGGGGTTTGTGACACACACACTGTCCAAAGGGGTTAGTGACACACACGATGTCCAACAGGGTTTGTGACACGCACGCTGTCCATGGGTGTTTGTGACAAACAAACTGTCCACTGGGGTTTGTGACACACACACTTTCCAATGGGGTTTGTGACACACACACGCTATCCAATAGGGTTTGTGACACATACACTTTCCAGTGGGGTTCGTGACACACACTCTGTCCCATGGGGTTTGTGACACACACACTGTCCATTGGGGATTGTGACACTCACATGATGTCCAATGGAGTTTGTGACACACACACTGTCCAAAGGGGTTTGTGAGAAACAGGATGTCCAATGGTGCTTGTGACACACACGCTGTCCAATGGGGTTTGTGACACGCACGCTGTCCAATGGGGATTGTGACAAACACACTGTCCAATGGGGTTTGTGACACACACACTCTGTCCAATGAGCTTGTGACAAACACTCTGTACAATGGGGTTTGTGACACACACACGCTATCCAATGGTGTTTATGACACACACACTGTCCAAAGGGGTTTGTGATACACATGATTCCAAAGGGATTGTGACACGCACGCTGTCCATGGGTGTTTGTGACACACTCTCTGTCCAATGGGGTCTGCGACACACACGCTGTCCAGTGAGGATTGTGACATAGACGATGTACAATGTGGTTTGTGACACACACTCTGTATAAAGGTCTTGTGACAAACACGCTGTGCAATGGGGTTTGTGACACACACACGCTATCCAATGCGGTTTGTGACATAGACACATTCCAATGGGGTTTGTGACACAGACGCTGTCCAATGGGGTTTGTGACAGAAACTCTGTCCAATAGGGTTTGTGACACACACCCTGTCTAATGGGGTTTGTGACTCACACGCTGTCCAATGGGTTTGTGACACACACACTGTCCAATGGGGATTGTGACACACACGCTGTCCAATGGGTTTGTGACATATATACTCTGTCCAATGTGGATTTTGAAACACACGCGGTCCAATGGGGTTTGTCACACAAACGCTGTCCAGTGGGTTTTCTGACACACACACTGTACAATAGGGTTTGTGACACACAGACGCTATCCAATGGGGTTTTTGACACATACACTTTCCAATGGGGTTTCTGACACACACACTATGTCCAATGGTGCTTGTGACACACACGCTGTCGAATGGGGTTTGTGACACACACGCTGTCCAATGGGATTTGTGACACACACACTATCCAATGGGGTTTGTGACACACACACTGTCCAAAGGGGTTAGTGACACACACGATGTCCAACAGGGTTTGTGACACGCACGCTGTCCATGGGTGTTTGTGACAAACAAACTGTCCACTGGGGTTTGTGACACACACACTTTCCAATGGGGTTTGTGACACACACACGCTATCCAATAGGGTTTGTGACACATACACTTTCCAGTGGGGTTCGTGACACACACTCTGTCCCATGGGGTTTGTGACACACACACTGTCCATTGGGGATTGTGACACTCACATGATGTCCAATGGAGTTTGTGACACACACACTGTCCAAAGGGGTTTGTGAGAAACAGGATGTCCAATGGGGTTTGTGACACACACACTGTCCATGAGTCTTTGTGACACACAGGCTGTCCTATGGGGTTTGTGACACAAGCACTTTTCAAAGAGGATTGTGACACACACACGCTTTCCAATGGGGTTTGTGACACACACACTGTCTAAAGGGATTTGTGACACACAAACTGTCCAGTGTGGTTTGTGACACACACACTGTCCAATGGGGTTTATGACACACATAGTGTCCACCGGGGTATGTGACACACACGCTGTACAACGGGGTTTCTGACACACCCACTGTCCAATGGGTATTGTTACACACACAGGCTGTCCAATGCTGTTTGTGACACACAGTCTGTCCAATAGGGTTTGTCACACTCACACTGTCCAATGGGGTCTGCGACACACACGTTTTCCAGTGAGGATTGTGACAAAGACGCTGTACAATGGGCTGTGTGACAAATACACTTTAAAATGGGGTTTCTGACCCACACGCTCTGTCCAATGGTGCTTGTGACACACACGCTGTCCAATGGGGTTTGTGACACGCACGCTGTCCATGGGTGTTTGTGACAGATGCGATGTCCAGTGGGGTTTGTGACACACACACTGACCAATGGCGTTCGTAATACACACACTCTGTAAAATGGGCTTGTACCACACACGCTGTCCAATGGGGATTGTGACAAACACACTGTCCAATGGGGTTTGTGACACACACACTCTGTCCAATGAGCTTGTGACAAACACTCTGTACAATGGGGTTTGTGACACACACACGCTATCCAATGGTGTTTATGACACACACACTGTCCAAAGGGGTTTGTGATACACATGATTCCAAAGGGATTGTGACACGCACGCTGTCCATGGGTGTTTGTGACACACTCTCTGTCCAATGGGGTCTGCGACACACACACTGTCCAGTGAGGATTGTGACATAGACGATGTACAATGTGGTTTGTGACACACACTCTGTATAAAGGTCTTGTGACAAACACGCTGTACAATGGGGTTTGTGACACACACACGCTATCCAATGCGGTTTGTGACATAGACACATTCCAATGGGGTTTGTGACACAGACGCTGTCCAATGGGGTTTGTGACAGAAACTCTGTCCAATAGGGTTTGTGACACACACCCTGTCTAATGGGGTTTGTGACTCACACGCTGTCCAATGGGTTTGTGACACACACACTGTCCAATGGGGATTGTGACACACACGCTGTCCAATGGGTTTGTGACATATATACTCTGTCCAATGTGGATTTTGAAACACACGCTGTCCAATGGGGTTTGTCACACAAACGCTGTCCAGTGGGTTTTCTGACACACACACTGTACAATAGGGTTTGTGACACACAGACGCTATCCAATGGGGTTTTTGACACATACACTTTCCAATGGGGTTTCTGACACACACACTATGTCCAATGGTGCTTGTGACACACACGCTGTCGAATGGGGTTTGTTACACACACACTGTCCAATGGGATTTGTGACACACACACTATCCAATGGGGTTTGTGACACACACACTGTCCAAAGGGGTTAGTGACACACACGATGTCCAACAGGGTTTGTGACACGCACGCTGTCCATGGGTGTTTGTGACAAACAAACTGTCCACTGAGGTTTGTGAAACACACACTGTTCAGGGGGGTTTGTGACACACACACAGTCCAATGGCGTTCGTGATACACACAGTGTTCACGGGGTTTTGTGACACACACACTCTGTCCAATGGGCTTGTGACACACGCACTGTCCATTGGGCTTCTGACAAACACGCTGTACAACGGAGTTTGTGACTCATATACGCTATCCAATGAGGTTTGTGACACACAACTGTCCAATGGGGTTTTTGACACACATGCTGTCCAGTGGGTTTTTTGAAACACACACTGTCCAATATGGTTTGTGACACACACGCTATCCAACGGGCTGTGTGACAAATACACTTTCCAACGGGGTTTCCGACACCCACACTCTGTCCAATGCTGCCTGTGACACACACGCTGTCCAATGGGTTTCGTGACACACACGCTGTCCAGTGGGTTTTGTGACACACACACGCTGTCCAATGGGGTTTGTTGCACAGACACTGTCCAAAGGGGTTTGTGACACACACGCTGTCCAATGGGGTTTGTGACACACACGCTGTCCAATGGGATTTGTGACACACACTGTCCAATGGGGTTTCTGACATACTCGCTGTCCAATGGGTTTTGTACCACACACACTGACCAGGAGGGATTGTTACACAGACACGCTTTCCAATGGGGTTTGTGACTCACACACTGCCCAATGGTGTTTCTGACACACACGCTGTCCAATGGGGTTTGTGACACAAACTCTGTCCAATGGGGTTTGTGACACACACACACTGTCCAATGGGTATTGTTACACACACACGCGGTCATATTGCTTTTTGTGACACACACGCTGTCCAATGGGGATTGTGACACACACACTTTCTAATGGGGTTTCTGACCCACACACACTGTCCAAAGGGGTTTGTGACAGATGCGATGTCCTGTGGGGTATGTGACACACACAGTGTCCACGGGGGTTTGAGACACACACGCTGTCCAATGGGGATTGTGACAAACACACTGTACAATGGGGTTTGTGACACACCCACTCTGTCCAATGAGCTTGTGACAAACACTCTGTACAATGGGGTTTGTGACACACACACGCTATCCAATGGTGTTTATGACACACACACTGTCCAAAGGGGTTTGTGAAACACACGATGTATAATGGGGTTTGTGACACGCACGCTGTCCATGGGTGTTTGTGACACACACGCTGTCCACTGGGGTTTGTGACACACACTGTCCAAAGGGGTTTGTGACACACACGCTGTCCAGTGGGGTTTGTGACACATACTCTGTCCAATGGGGTTTGTCAAACACACTCTGTCCAATGGGGTCTGCGACACACATGCTGTCCAGTGAGGATTGTGACATAGACAATGTACAATGTGGTTTGTGACACACACACTCTGTATAAAGGTCTTGTGACAAACACGCTGTACAATGGGGTTTGTGACACACACACGCTATCCAATGCGGTTTGTGACATAGACACATTCCAATGGGGTTTGTGACACAGACGCTGTCCAATGGGGTTTGTGACACAAACTCTGTCCAATAGGTTTTGTGACACACACGCTGTCCAATGGGGTTTGCTACACACACACTTTCCAATGGGGTTTGTGACACAAACTCTGTCCACTGGGGATTGTGACACACACACTGTCCTGGGGGGGTTGTGACACACACACTGTCCAATGGCATTCGTGACACACACAGTGTCCACAGGGGTTTGTGACACACACGCTGTCCAATAGGGTTTGTAACACACACACGCTATCCAATGGTGTTTGTGACACATACACTTTCCAATGGGGTGTGTGACACCACACTCTGTCCAGTGGTGCTTTTGACACACACGCTGTCCAATGGGGTTCGTGACACACACACTGTCCAGTGGGTTTTCTGACACACACACTCTGTCCAATGGGATTTGTGACACAAACGCTGTCCAATAGTGTTTGTGACACACAGTCTGTCCCATGGGGTTTGTGACACACACACTGTCCAATGGGAATTTTGACACACACACGCTGTCCAATGGGGTTTATGACACACACGCTGTCCAATGGTGTTTGTGACACACACACTTTCTAATGGCGTCTGTGACACACACGCGTTCCAATGGGGTTTGTGACACACACACTTTCCAATGGGGTTTGTCACACACACACTGACCAGGAAGCTTTGTGACACACACACGCTGTCCAATGGGGTTTGTGACACACGCACTGTCCAATGAAGTTTGTGACACACACTCGGCCAAAATTGGCTTTGTGACACACAAACGGTGTCCAATGGGGTTTGTGACACACACGCTGTCCAATGGGACTTGTGACACACACTGTCCAGTGGTGTCTCTGACACTACACGCTGTCAAATAGGGTTTGTGACACACACATGCTATCCAATGGGGTTTGTGACACACACGTTGTCCAATGGGGTTTGTGACACAGACGCTGTCCAATGGGGATTGTGACATACACACTGTCCAATAGGTTTTGTGACACGCACATTCTATCCGATGGGGTTTGTGACACGCACACTTTCTAATGGGGTTTGTGACACACACACGCTATCCAATGGGGTTTGTGACACACACACTTTCCAATGGGGTTTGAGACACACTTTCCAGTGGGGTTTTTGATACACACACTTTCCAATGGCACTTGTGACAAACACGCTGTCCAATGGTCTTGTCACACAGACGCTGCCAATGGTGTTTGTGACACACACTCAGTCCCATGGGGATTGTGACACACACACTCTCCGAAGTAGTTTGTGACACACACGCTATACAGTGGGGTTTGTGATACACACGCTGTCCAATGGGGATTGTGTCATACACACTGTCCGATGCGGTTTGTGACACACACACGCTATCCAATGGGGTATGTGACACACACACTTTCAAATTGGGTTTCTGAAAACCACGCTATCTAATGGGGTTTGTGACACACACGCTGTCCCATGGGCTTTGTGATACACAGACGCTGTCCAATGGGGATTGTGACCTACACACTGTCCAATATATTTGTGACACACACACGCTATTCAATGGGGATTGCGACACGCACGCATTCTAATGGGGTTTGTGAAACACACGCTATCCAATAGGGTTTGTTATACACACACGCTATCCAATGGGGTTTGTGACACACAGGCGGTCCAGTGGGTTTTGTGAAGAAACACACTTTCCAATAGGGTTTGTGACACACACGCGCTATACAATGGTGTTTGTGACACATACACTTTCCAATGGGGTTTGTGACACCACACTCTGTCCAAAGGTGCTTGTGACACACACGCTGTTCAATGGGGTTCGTGACACACACGCTGTTCAATGGGGTTTGTGACACACACGCTGTCAAATGGGGATTGTGACACACACGCTGTCCAATGGTGTTTGTGACACACACGCTGTGCAATGGGGTTAGTGACACAGACGCTGTCCAATGGGGATTGTGTCATACACACTGTCCAATAGTGTTTGTGACACACACACGCTCTTCAATGGGGTTTTTGACACACACATTTTCAAATGGGGTTTTTGACACGCACACTTTCTAATGGGTTTTGTGAGACACACACGATGTCCAATGGGGTTTGTGACACGCACACTGTCCCGTGGGGTTTGTGACACACAAACTGTCCAATGGGGTTTGTGACATGCACACTGTCAATGGGTGTTTGTGACACACACGCTGTTCAAAGGGGTTTGTGACACACACGCTGTCCAATGGGGATGGTGATACACACGATGTCCAATGGGGTTTGTGACACATTCACTCTGTCCAATGGGTCTTGTGACACAAATGCTTTCCAAAGGGGTTCGTAACACACACAAGCTATCCAATGGGGTTTGTAACACGCACACTTTCTAATTGCGTTTGTGACACGCACACGCTATCCAATGGGGTTTGTGACACGCATACTATTTAAGGGGTTTTGTGACACACACACGCTGTCCATTGGGTTTTGTGACACACACACTCTGTCCAATGGGCTTGTGACACACACGTTGTCCAATGGGGATGGTGATACACACGATGTCCAATGGGGTTTGTGACACACACACACTGTCCAATGAGGATTGTGACACACACACGCTGTAAAATTGGGGTTATGACACGCACACTTTCCAATGGGGTTTGTGACAACACACTTTCTAATGGCGCTTGTGACACACACGCTGTCCAATGGGGTTCCTGACACACACGCTGTCCAATGGGGATTGTGACAAACTCAATGTCCAATGGGGATGGTGATACACACAATCTGTCCAATGGTGTTTGTGACACACACGCTGTCCAATGGGGATTGTGACACACACGCTGTCCAATGGGGATTGTGACACACTCGATGTCCAATGGGGTTTGTGACACACACAATCTGTCCAATGGTGTTTGTGACACACACGCTGTCCAATGGGGATTGTGACACACACGCTGTCCAGTTGGGTTTGTGACACACACACTGTCCAATGGGGTTTGTGACACAAACAGTGTTCACGGGGGTTTGTGACACGCATGCTGGCCATGGCTGTTTGTGACACACACATTCTATCCAATGGGGTTTGTGACACGCATACTTTCAAATGGGGTTTGTTGCATACACACTGACCAATGACGTTCGTGACACACACATTGTCCACGGGGGTATTGTGACACACACGCTCTCCAATGGGGTTTGTGACACACTCACTGTCCAATGGGTATTGTTAAACACAAACTCTGTCCAATGGGGTTTGTGAACACACACGCTGTCCAGTGGGTTTTGTGACACAGACACTGACCAATAGGGTTTGTGACACAGACACGCTATCCAATGGGTTTTGTGACACACACACTGTCCAATGGGGATTGTGACACACATACTCTGACCAATGGGGTTTCTGACACACACATTGTCCGAAGAGGTTTGTGACACAAACAATATCCATTGGGTTTTGTGACACGCACACTGTCCAAAAGGGTTTGTGACACACACGTTGTACAATGGGGTTTGTGACACGCAAACTGTCCATGGGAGTTTGTGACACACACGCTGTCCACTGGGTTTTGTGACACACACACTTTCCAGGGGCGTTTGTGACACACACGCTTTCCAGTGGATTTTGTGACACACACACTGTCCAATAGGGTTTCTTACACAGACACGCTATCCAATGGGTTTTGTGACACACACACTGTCCAATGGGGATTGTGAGAAACACGCTGTCCAATTGGGATTGTGGACACACACGGTGTCCAGTGGGTTTTGTGAAACACACACTGTCCAAAAGGGTTTGTGACAGACACATGCTATCCAATGGGGTTTGTGACACACATACTTTCTAATGGGGTTTTTGACACACACACGCTATTCCATATGATTTGTGACACACACTTTCCAATGGGGTTTGTGACACACACACATTGTCCCATGGGGTTTGTGACACACACACTGTCCAATGGGAATTGTGACACACACACGCTCTCCAATGGTGTTTGTGACACACACACTGTCTAAAGGTGTTTGTGACACACACGATGTCCAGTGGGGTTTCTAACACGCACATGGTCCATGGGTGTTTGTGACACACACGCTGTATAGTGGAGTTTGTGACACACACACTGTCCAATGGGTATTGTGACACACACACGCTGTCCAATGGTGTTTGTGGCACACACACTTTCCAAAGGAGTTTGTGACACACACGATGTCCAATGGGGTTTCTGACACGCACATTGTCCATGGGTGTTTGTGACACACACACTGTCCAGTGGAGTTTGTGACACACACACTTTCCAATGGGGTTTTTGACACACGCAGTGTCCAATGGGTATTGTTACACACAAACGCTTTCCAATGTTATCTGCGACACACACGCTGTCCAATGGGGATTGTGAGAAACACGCTGTCCAATTGGGATTGTGGACACACACGGTGTCCAGTGGGTTTTGTGAAACACACACAGTCCAAAAGGGTTTCTGACAGACACATGCTATCCAATGGGGTTTGTGAAAAATACACTTTCCAAAGGGGTTTGTGACACACACTCTCTGTCCAATGGTGCTTGTGACACACACGCTGTCCAATGGGGTTTGTGAGACACACGCTGTCCAGTGAGTTTTGTGACACACACACTGTGTCCAATGGGCTTGTGACACACAGGCTGTCCAATGATGTTTGTGACACACACACTGTCCATGGGTGTTTTTGACACACATGCTGTCCAGTGGGTTTTGTGACACAGACGCTGTCCAATGGCGTTTTGACACACACGCTGTCCACTTGGGTTTGTGACACACACACTGTCCAATGGGTATTGTGACACACACACGCTGTCCAATGGTGTTTGTGACACAAACACTGTCCAAAGCGGTTTGAGACACACACGCTATCCAATGGGGCTTGTGACACTCACACTCTCCATGGGTGTTTGTGACACACACGCTGTCAAGTGGGCTTTGTCACACACGCACCGCCCACAGGGATTTGTGACACACACACTGTCCAAAAGGTTTTGTGACACACACACTCTGTCCAATGGCGCTTGTGACACAGACGCTGACCAATGGGAATCGTGACACAGAATCAGTCCCATGGGGTTTGTGACACACACACTGTTTAGTGGGGATTGTGACACACACACTATGTCCAATGAAGTTTGTGACACTCAGACTGTCCATGGGTGTTTATGACACACACGCTGTCCAGTGGGTTTTGTGAACACACACACTGTCTATGGGGGTTTGTGACGCACACACTGTCCAATGGCGTTTGTGAAACACACAGTGTCCACGGGGATTTGTGACACACACACTGTCCAATGCCGTTTGTGACACACACAGTGTCCAAAGGGGTTTGTGACACGCACACTTTATAATGGGGTTTGTGACACACAGACGCTATCGAATGGTGTTTATGACACACACCCTGTCCAATGGGGTGTGTGACACACACATTCTGTCCAATAGGTTTGTGACACACACATTCTGTCCAATAGGTTTTGTGACACACACACTGTCCAATGGGGATTGTGACACACACACGCTGTCCAATGGGGTTTGTGACACAAACTCTGTCCAATGGCGTTTCTGACACAAACTCTGTCCAATGGGGTTTGTGACACGCACACTGTCCATGGCTGTTTGTGACTACACACGCTGTCCAGTGGAGTTCGTGACACACACACTGTCCAATGGGGATTGTGACACACACACGCTGTCCAATGGTGTTTGTGACACACATGCTGTCCAGTGGGTTTTGTGACACAGACGCTGTCCAATGGGGATTGTGACAAACAAACTGTCCAATAGTGTTTGTGACACACACATGCTATCCAATGGGGTTTGTGACACACAATTTCCAATGGAGTTTGTGACACACACGCTGTCCAATGTGGATTGTGACACACATGATGTCGAATGGGGTTCGTGACACACACACTGTCCAGTGGGGTTTGTGACACACACACTGTCCAATAGGGTTTGTGACATCACACACGCTATCCAATGGGGCTTGTGACACACTCTTTCTAATGGGGTTTGTGAAACACACGCTATCCAATGTGTTTTGTGACAGACACACTGTCCAATGGGGATTGTGACACACACACGCTGTCCAATGTTGTTTGTGACACGCATACTTTCTAAAGGGTTATGTGACACACACACACTATCCAATGGGGTTTGTAACACACACGCTGACCAATTGGGTTTGTTACACACACACTGTCCAAAGGGGTTTGTGAAACACACGATGTCCAATGGGGTTTGTGACACGCACAATGTCAATGGGTGTTTGTGACACACACGATGTCCAGTGGATTTTGTGACACACACACTGTCCAGTGGGGTTTGTGACACACACAGTGTCCACGGGGGTTTGTGACAGAAACTCTGTCCAATGGGATTTGTGACACACACACTGTCCAATGTGTAATGTGACACACACACTCTGTCTAATGGTGTTTGTGACACACAGACACTGTCCAATGGGGATTGTGAAACACAGATGCTGTCCAATGGGGTTTATGACACATACACTCTGTCCAATAGGTCTTGTGACACACAAGTTGCCCAATGGGGTTCGTGACACATACACTCTGTCCAATGGGGCTTGTGACACACACTCTGTCTAATGGGGTTTGTGACACACAGACACTGTCCAATGAGGATTTTGAAACACACATGCTGTCCAATGGGGTTTATGACACACACACTCTGTCCAATGGGGTTTGTGACACACACGCTTTCCAATGGGTTTTGTGAAACACACACGCTGTCCCATGGGGTTTGTGACACACACGCTGACCAATTGGGTTTGTTACACACACACATGTCCAATGGTGTTCGTGACACGCATGCTGTCCAATGGGTTTTGTGACAGACAAACTGACCAGGAGGGTTTGTGACAGAGACACGCTATCCCATAAGTTTTGTAACACATACACTTTCCAATGAGGTTTGTGACACACACACTCTGTCCAATGGCGCTTGTGACACACACGCTGTGCAACTGGTTTCGTAACACACATTCTGTCCCATGGGTCTTGTGACACACACAGTGTGCAGTGGGGATTGTGACACAGATATTCTGTCCAATGGGGTTTCTGACACACACACTGCCCAAAGGAGTTTGTGACACACACGCTGTCCAATGGGCTTTGTGACACACACACTGTCCAATAAGGATTTTGACACACACTCTGTCTAATGGGGTTTGTGACACACAGACACTGTCCAAAGGGGATTGTGAAACACACGCTGTCCAATGGAGTTTATGACACATACACTGTTCAATGGGGTTTGTGACACACACGCTGTCCAATGGGGATTGTGACCCACACGCTGTCCAATGGGGTTTGTGGCACACACACTCTGTCCAATAGGTCTTGTGACACACAAGCTGTCCAATGGGTTTCGTGACACATACACTCTGTCCAATGTGGTTTGGGACACACACACTGCCCAAAGGAGTTTGTGACACACACGCTGTCCAATGGGTTTTGTGACACACACGCTGTCCAATGGGGTTCCTGACACACACTCTGTCCCATGGGGTTTGTGACACACACACGCTATCCAATGTGGTTTATGACACGAACGCTGTCCAATGTGGTTTGTAACACACACACTCTGTCCAATAGGGTTTGTGACTCACACATGATATCCAGTGGGGTTTGTGACACACACACTTTCTAACTGGGTTTGTGACACACACGCTATCCAATGGGTTTTGTGACACACACTCTGTCCCATGCGGTTTGTGACACACACACTGTCCAATGGGGTTTGTGACACACACTATGTCCAATGGGGTTTGTGAACACAAACGCTGTCCAGCGCGTTTTGTGACAGACACACTGTCCAATAGGGTTTGTGACAAACACACACTCTCCAATGGTGTTTGTGACACACACGGTGTCCAATGGGGTTTGTGACATACATGCTGTCCAGTGGGTTATGTGACACACACACTGTCCAATAGTGTTTGTGACAGAGACATGCTATCCAATGGGGTTTGTGACACATACACTGTCCAGTGGGGTTTGTGACACCACACTCTCTCCAGTGGGGTTTGTGACACACACGCTGTCCAATGGGGTTCGTGAACACACACGCTGTCCACTGGGTTTTGTGACACACACACTCTCTCCAACAGGCTTGTTACACACACATGCTGTCCAATGGGGATTGTGACACACACACTGTCCAATGGGGTTTGTGACACACACGCTGTCCAATGGCATTTGTGACACACACTGTCCAATGGGGTTTGTGACACACACGCTCTCCAATGGGTCTTGTGACACACACGCTGTCCAAAGGGGTTTGTGAACACACACGCTGTCCAGGGCGATTTGTGACAGACACAATATCCAATAGGGTTTGTCTCACATACACGCTATCCAATGGTGTTTGTGACACACACGCTATGCAATGGGGTTCGTGACACACACACTATCCAGTGGGTTTTGTGACACACTCACGCTGTCCAATGGTGTTTGTGACACACACACTGTTCAAAGGGGTTTGTAACACACACGCTGTCCAATGGGGTTTGTGACACACACGCTGTCCAACAGTGTTTGTGACACACATTCTGTCCCATGGGGTTTGTGACACACACACTTTCTAATGGCGTTTGTGACACACACACGCTATCCAATGGGGTTTGTGACACACACACTTTGCAATGGGCTTTGTGACACACACTCGCTGTCCCATGGGTTTTGTGACACACACACTGAGCAGGAGGGTTTGTGACATACACACTGTCCAAAAGGGTTTGTGTCAGACACACGCTATCCAATGGGGTTTGTGACACATACACTTTCCAATGGGGTTTGTGTCACACACACTCTGTCCAATGGCGCTTGTGACACACACGGTGTCCAATGGGGTTCGTGACACACACTCTGTCCCCTGGAATTTTTGACACACACACTGTCCAATGGGGATTTTGACACACACACGCCGTCCAATGGGGTTTGTAACACGCACACTGTCCATTTGTGTTTGTGACACACACGCTGTCCACGGGGGTTTGTGACACACACGCTGTCCAATGGGGATTCTGACACGCTCACTATCCAATGGGGTTTGTGACACACACACTGTCCAATGGGTATTGTGACACACACACGCTATCCAATGGGGTTTGTGTCACACACACTTTCAAAAGGGGTTTGTGACACAAACTCCCTCCAGTGGGGTTTGTGACACACACACGCTGTCCAATGGTGTTTGTGACACACACGCTGTCCAATGGGGATTGTGAAACACACACGCTGTCCAATGGGTTTTACGACACACACGCTCTCCAATGGGGTTTGTGACACACACGCTGTCAAATGAGGATTGTGACACACACAGTGTGCAAGCGGTTTGTAAACACACGCTGTCCAACAGGGTTCGTGACACACACTGTGTCCACGGGGGTTTGTGACACACACACTGTCCAACAGGGTTTGTCACACACACATGCTATCCAAAGGGTTTTGTGACACACACACTCTTCAATGGCGATTGTGACACACACACGCTGTCCAATGGTGTTTGTGACATACCCGCTGTCCAATGGGGTTTGTGACACAGATGCTGTCCAATGGGGTTTGTGACCTACACACTGTCCAAAAGGGTTTGTGACACACACACGCTATCCAATGGGGTTTGTGACACGTACACTTTATAATGGGGTTTGTGACACACACACGCTATCCAATGGGGTTTGTGACACACACGCTGACCAATGGGGTTTGTGACTCACACACTCTGTAAAGTGGGTCTTGTGAAACACACGCTGTCCAATGGGGTTCGTGACACACACTCTGTCCAATGGGTCTTGTGACACACACGCTGTCCAAAGGGGTTTGTGAACACACACGCTGTCCAGGGCGATTTGTGACAGACACAGTATCCAATAGGGTTTGTGACACACACACACTATCCAATGGGGTTTGTGACACATACACTTTCCAATGGGGTTTGTGACACACACACTCTGTCCAACAGTCTTGTGACACACACGCTGTCCAACGGGGATTGTGACACACACATGCTGTTCAATGGGGATTGTGACACACACACGCTGTTCAATGGGGATTGTGACACACACGCTGTCCAATGGGGTTCGAGAAAAAAACACTCTGTACAATGGGTCTTGTGACGCACACATGCTGTCCAACGGGATTTGTGACACACACTGTCCATGGGGTTTCTGAAACGACACGCTATCCAATGGGGATTGTGACATACCCGCTGCCCAATGGGGTTTGTGACACATACACTTTGTCCAATGTTGTTTATGACACACATGCTGTCCAATGGGGTTTGTGACACACATGCTGTCCAGTGGATTTTGTGACACACACAGTGTCCAATAGGGTTTGTGACACACACACGCTCTCCAATGGTGTTTGTGACACGCACGGTGTCCAATGGGGTTTGTGACATACATGCTGTCCAGTGGGTTTGGTGACACACACACTGTCCAATAGTGTTTGTGACAGAGACATGCTATCCAATGGGGTTTGTGACACATACGCTTTCCAATGGGGTTTATGACATCACACTCTCTCCAGTGGGGTTTGTGACACACACGCTGTCCAATAGTGTTTGTGACAAACACTCTGTCCCTTGGGGTTTGTGACACATACACTGTCCCATAGGGTTTGTGACACACACATGCTATCCAATGGGGTTTGTGAAACACATACTTTCTAATGGGGTTTTTGACACACACGCTGACCAATTCGGTTTGTGACACACACACTGTCCAATGCTGTTTGTGACACACACACTGACCAGGATCGTTTGTGACACACACACGCTATCCAAATGGTTTGTGACACACACGCAGTCCAATGGGGTTTGTGATACACACACTGTACAATGGGGATTGTGACACACACATTCTGTCCAATGGGGTTTGTGATACACAAACGCTGTCCAGTGGGGATTGTGACACACAAACTGTCCAGTGGTGTTTGTGATACACAAACGCTGTCCAGTGGGGATTGTGACACACAAACTGTCCAGTGGTGTTTCTGACACACACGCTGTCCAATGGAGTTTGTGACACACATGCTGTCCAATGGGGTTTGTGACACACACACGCTATACAAAGGGATTTGTAACACATGCACTTTCTAATGCGTTTTGTGACACGCATACTCTGTCCAATGGTGCTTGTGACACACAAGCTGTCCAATGGGGTTCGTGACACACACGCTGTCCAATGTGTTTTGTAACACACACACTGTCCAAAGGGGATTGTGACACACACGCTGTCCAATAGTGTTTGTGACACACAAACACTGTCCAAAGGGGATTGTGACACACACACGCTGTCCAATGGGGTTTATGACACATACGCTGTCCAATGTGGTTTGTGACACACACGATCTCCAATGGCGATTGTGACACACACACGCTGTCCAACGGGGTTTGTGATACACACACTCTGTCCAATGGGTCTTGTGACACACACGCTGTCCAATGTGGTTCGTGACACATATGCGGTCCAGTGGGGTTTGTGACACACACGCTGTCCAATGGGGTTTGTTATACACACACTGTCCAATGGGGTTTGTGACACACACACTGACCAGGAGGGTTTTTGACACACACACGCTGTCCAATGATGTTTGTGACACACACACTGTACAATGGGGTTTGTGACACAAACACTCTCCAATAGGGTTTGTGACACACACACGCTGTCCAATGGGGTTTGTGACACACACGCTGTCCAGTGGGTTATGAGACACACACACTCTGTCCAATGGGCTTGTGACACACACGCTGTCCAATAGTGTTTGTGAAACACACTCAGTCCCATGGGGTTTGTGACACAAACTCTGACCAATGGGGTCTCTGACACACACGCTATCCAATGGGGTTTGTGACACACACACTCTCTTCAAAGGGGATTGTGACACACACGCTGTCCAATGGGGTTTTTGACAAATACACTCTGTCCAATGGGGCTTGTGACACACACGCTGTCCAATGGGGTTTTTGACAAATACACTCTGTCCAATGGGGCTTGTGACACACACGCTGTCCAAAGGGGTTTGTGACACACACAGGTTGTCCAGTGGGTTTTGTCACACACACACTATCCAATAGGGTTTGTGACACACACACTGTCCAGTGGGTTTTGAGACACACACACTCTTTCCAATGGGCTTGTGACACACACGCTGTCCAATAGTGTTTGTGACACACACTCTGTCTCATGGGGTTTGTTATACACACACTGTCCAATGGGATTTGTGACACACACTGCCCAATTGGGTTTCTGACACACACGCTGCCCAATGGGGTTTGTGACACACACACTGACGAGGAGGGTTTGTGACACACACACGCTGTCCAATGAGGTTGGTGACACACACTCTCCAATGGTGTTTGTGAAACACACGCTGTCCAATGGGGTTTGTGACACACAAACTGTACAACAGGGTTTGTGACACATACACTGTCCAATGGATATTGCGACACACACACACTGTCCAGTTGGATTTGTGACACACACATGCTATCCATTGGGGATTGTGACACACACGCTGTATAATGGGGTTTGTGACAAATACGCTCTGTCCAATGGGGATTGTGACACACACACGTTGTCCAGTAGGTTTTGTGACACACACACTCTCCAATAGGGTTTGTGACACACACACGCTATCCAATGGGTTTTTTGACAAACACACTGTCCAGTGGGTTTTGAGACACACACAATCTGTTCAATGGGCTTGTGACACACACGCTCTCCAATAGTTTTTGTGACATACACTCTGTCCCAGGGGGTTTGTGAAACACACACTGTACAATGGGGATTGTGACACACACATGATATCCGATGGGGTTTGTGACACACACACGCTGTCCAATGGGGATTGTGACACACACATGCTATCCAATGGGTTTTGTGACACAAACACTGTCCAATGGGGACTGTGACACACACACGCTGTCCAATGGGGATTGTGACATACACACTGTCCAATAGGGTTTGTGACACACACATGCTATCCAAAGGGGTTTTTGACACTCACATTTTCTAATGGGGTTTGTGAAACACACACGCTATCCAATGGGGTTTGTGATACTCACACTTTCTAATGGGGTTTGTGACACACACTCACTATCGAATTAGGTTTGTGTCACACACACTGTCCAATGGGGTTAGTCACAGACACTCTGTGCAAAGGGGTTTGTTGCACACACTCTGTCCAATTAGGTTTTTTCACACACACTCTGTTCAATGGGGTTTGTGACACGCACACTGTCCATGGGTTTTTGTGACACACACGCTGTCCAGTGGGTTTTGTGACACACATATGCTGTCCTATAGTGTTTGCGACACACGCTCTGTCCCATTGGGTTTGTGACAAAGACGCTGTCCAATGGGGATTGTTTCATACACACTGTCCAATAGGGTTTGTGACACACACATGCTATCCAATGGCGTTTGTGACACACACACTTTTTAAGGGGGTTTGTGTCACACACACGCTATCCAATGGGATTTGTGACACGCATACTTTTTAATGGAGTTTGTGACACACACACGGTGTCCAATGGGGTTTGTGACACACACACTGTCCATTTATGTTTGTGACACGCTTGCTGTCCAATGGGTTTTGTGACACACACACTGACCAGGAGGGTTTGTGACACAAACACGCTGTCCAATGGCGCTTGTGACACACACTGTCCAATGGGGTTCGTGACACACACTCAGTCCCATCGGGTTTGCGACACACACATTGTCCAATGGGAATTGTGACACACACACGCTGTCCAATGGGGTTTGTGACACACACACTGTTCAAAGGGGTTTGTGACACACAGGCTGTCTAATGGGGTTTGTGACACACACACACACTGTCCAATGCGTATTGTTACACACACAGGCTGTCAAATGGTGTTTGTGACACACATGCTGTGCAATGGGGATTGTGACACACACGCTGTCCAATGGGCTTTGTGACACACATATTCTGTCTAATGGGTCTTGTGAAAAACAAGCTGTCCAATGTGGTTTGTGAACACACACGCTGTCTAATGGGGTTTGTGACACACACAGGCTATCCGATGGGGTTTTTGACACATACACTTTCCAATGGGGTTTGTGACATACACACTCTGTCCAATGGGGTTTGTGACACACTCACTGTCCAATGGGGATTGTGACACACACACTCTGTCCAATGATGTTTGTGACACACACACACTGTCCAAAGGGGTTTGTGACACACACATGCTATCCAATGGCTTTTGTGACACACATACTTTCTAATGAGTTTTTTGACAAGCACAAGCTATCCAATGGGGTTTGTGACACACACACACTGTCTAATGGTGTTTGTGAAAAACACACTGTCCAAAGGGATTTGTGTCACACACGCTGCCTAATTGAGTTTGTGACACCCACACTTTGTATAATGGGGCTTGTGACACACACACACTGTCCAATGGGGTTTGTGACACACACTCTGTCCAATGGTGCTTGTGACACACACACTGTCCAATGGGGTTCGTGACACACACGCTGTCCAGTGGGTTTTGTGACGCACACACTCTGTCCAATGGGCTTGTGACACACACACGCTGTCCAATATTGTTTGTGACACACACTTTGTTCATGGGGTTTCGACACAACCACTGTACAATGAGGATTGTGACACACTCACGCTGTCTAATGGGGTTTGTGACACACACACACTGTCCAATGGGTATTTTGACACACACATGCTGTCCAATGGGGTTTGTGACACACACACGCCGTGCAATGGGGTTTGTGACACACAAACTGTCCAAAGGTGTTTGTGACACACACACTGTCCAATAGGGTTTGTGACACTCACACTGTCCAAGTTTGTTTGTAACACACACGCTGTCCAGTGGGTTTTGTGACACACAAACTATCCAAAGGGGTTTTGGCATACACGCTCTCCAATGGGGACTGTGACACACACAAGCTATCCATTGTGGTTTGTGACACATATACTTTCCAATGGGTTTGTGACACACACGCTGTCCAATGGGGTTTTTCACACACACTCTGTCCAATGGGGTTTGTGACACACACTCTGTCCATCGTGTTTGAAACACACACGCTGTCAAATGGTGCTTGTGAAACACACAATCTTTCTAATGGGGTTTGTGACACACACGATGTCCAAAGGGGTTTATGACACACACACTGTCCAGTGGGTTTTGTGACACACACACTCTATCCCATGGCGTTTGTGACACACAGACTGTCCAATGGGGATTGTGACACACACATGTTGTCCAATGGGATTTGTGACACATGCGCTATCTAATTGGGACTGCGACACACACGCTGTCCAATGGGCTTTGTGACACACACACGGTCCAAAGGGGTTTGTGACACACACAATGTCCAATGGGGTTTGTGACACGCACACTGTCCATGGGTGTTTGTGACACACACAGTGTCCATGGGGGTTTGTGACACAAACTATGTCCAATGAGGTTTCTGGCACACACGCTGTCCAATGGGCTTTGTGACACATACACTCTGTCCAATGGGGCTTGTGACACACACTCGGTCCTATGGTGTTTGTGAGACACACACTGTCCAAAGGTGTTTGTGACATACACGATGTCCAATGGGGTTTGTGACACACACACTGACCAGGGGGGTTTGTGACACAGACCCTATCCAATGGGGTTTGTGACACACACTCTTTCTAATGGGGTTTGTGACACACACGCTATCCAATGGGTTTTGTGACACAAACACTGTTCAAAGGGGATTGTTACACACACACACTGTCCAATGGGGTTTGTGACACACACTCTGTTCATGGGGTTTGTGACACAACCACTGTCCAATGGGGATTGTGACACAGACACACTGTCCAATGGGGTTTGTGACACACACACTGTCCAATGGGTATTGTGACACACACACTGTCCAATGGGGTTTGTGACACACACTCTGTGAAATGGTGCTTGTGACACACGCCCTGTCCAATGGGGTTCGTGACACACAATCTGTCCAATGGGCTTGTGACATACACACGATGTCCAATATTGTTTGTGACACACACTCTGTTTATGGGGTTTGTGAAACAACTACTGTCGAATGGGGATTGTGACACAGACACGCTGTCCAATGGGGTTTGTGACACACACACTGTCCAATGGGGTTTGTGACACACACTCTACCCCATGGGGTTTGTGACACACACAGTCTGTCCAGTGGGTTTTGTGACACACACAGTGTCAAAAGGGGTTTTGACACACACGCTATCCAATGGGGTTTGTGACACTCACACTGTCCATGGGTGTTTGTGACACACACGCTGTCCACTGGGGATTGTTGCACACACACTCTCCAGTGGGTTTTGTGACACACACACTGTCCAATGGGTACTGTTACACACACACGCTGTCCAATGGGGTTTGTGACTACACACGCTGTCCAATGGGATTTTTAGACACACAATGTCCAATCGGGTTTCTGACACACACGCTCTACAATGGGCTTTGTGACACACACGCTGACCAATATGGGCTTGTTACACACACACGCTGTCCAATGGGGTTTGTGACACACACACTGTCCAATGGTGTTTGTGACACACACACTTTCCAATGGGGTTTGTGACACAAACTCTGTCCAATGGGGTTTGTGACACACACGCTAATGAGTTGGGTATTATGACACACACACTCTGTCCAATGGTGTTTGTGACACACACGCTGTCCAGTGGGTTTTGTGACACACAAACTGTCCAATAGGGTTTGTGCCACACACAATACGCTATCCAACGGGGTTTGTGACACATACACTTTATAATGGGGTTTGTGACACACACACGCTATGCAATGGTGTTTGTGACACATATACTTTCCAATGGCGTTTGTGACACACACACTTTCCAATGGGGCTTGTGACACACACACTCTGTCCAAAGGCGCTTGTGACACACGCGCTTTCCAATGGGGTTCTTGACACACACTGTGTCCCATGGGGTTTGTGACACACACACTGTCCAATGAGGATTGTGACAAACACATTGTCCAAAGGGGTTTGTGACACACACGATGTCCAAAGGGATTTGTGACACGCACAATGTCCATGGGTGTTTCTGACACACACGCTGCCAGTGGGGTTTGTGACACACGCACTGTCCAATGGGGTTTGAGACACATACCGTGTCCACGGGAGTTTGCGACACACACACTGTCCAACGGGTTTTGTGACACACACACTGTCCAATGGTTACTGTTACACACACACGCTGTCCAATGGTGTTTGTGACACACACGCTGTCCAGTGGGGCTTGAGACACACTATCCAATGCTGTTTGTGACACACACTCTGTCCAGTGGGTTTTGTGACACACAAACTGTCCAATAGGGTTGGTGCCACACACAATACGCTATCCAACGCGGTTTGTGACACATACACTTTACAATGGGGTTTGTGACACACACACTCTGTCCAATGGTGCTTGTGACACACACACTGTCCAAAGGGGTTTGTGACACACACGCTGTCCAATGGCATATGTGACACACACTGTCCAATGGGGTTTCTGACACACACGCTCTCCAATGGGTATTGTGACACACACACTCTGTACAACGGGGTTCGTGACACACACGCTGTCCAGCGGGTTTTGTGACACACACAGTCTCCAATAGGGTTTGTCACACATACACGCTATCCAATGGTGTTTGTGACACACACGCTGTGCAATGGGGTTCGTGACACACACGCTGTCCAATGGGGTTTGTGACATACACGCTGTCCAACAGTGTTTGTGACACACATTCTGTCCCATGGGGTTTGTGACACACACACTTTCTAATGGAGTTTGTGACACACACACGCTATCCAATGGGGTTTGTGACACACACACTTTCCAATGGGCTTTGTGACACACACTCGCTGTCCCATGGGTTTTGTGACACACACACTGAGCAGGAGGGTTTGTGACATACACACTGTCCAAAAGGGTTTGTGTCTGACACACGCTATCCAAAGGGGTTTGTGACACATACACTTTCCAATGGGGTTTGTGTCACACACACTCTGTCCAATGGCGCTGGTGACACAAACGCTGTCCAATGGGGTTCGTGACACACACTCTGTCCCCTGGGATTTTTGACACACACACTGTCCAATGGGGATTTTGACACACACACGCCATCCAATGGGGTTTGTAACACGCACACTGTCCATTTGTGTTTGTGACACACACGCTGTCTAAGGGGGTTTGTGAGACACATACTATCCAATGTGGTTTGTGACACACACCGTGTCCACGGGGGTTTGTGACACACACGCTGTCCAATGGGGATTCTGACACGCACACTATCCAATGGGGTTTGTGACACACACACTGTCCAATAGGGATTGTGACACACATACGCTATCCAATGGGGTTTGTGTCACACACACTTTCTAAAGGGGTTTGTGACACAAACTCTCTCCAGTGGGGTTTGTGACACACACACACTGTCCAATGGTGTTTGTGACACACACAGTGTGCAAGGGGTTTGTAAACACACGCTGTCCAACAGGGTTCGTGACACACACTGTGTCCACGGGGGTTTGTGACACACACACTGTCCAACAGGGTTTGTCACACACACATGCTATCCAATGGGGTTTGTGACACACATACTTTCTAATGGGTTTTTGAAAAACACACGCTATCCAATGGGGTTTGTGACACACCTGCTGAACAATTGCGTTTGTTACAGACACACTGTACAATAGTTGTTGTTGACACACATGCTGTACAATGGGTTTTGTGACACACACACTGACCAGGAGGGTTTGTGACACACACACTATCCAATTTGTTTGTGACACATACACTTTACAATGGGGTTTGTGACACAGACACTCTGTCCAATGGCGTTTGTGACACACACGCTGTCCAATGGGGTTTGTAACACACACTCAGTCCAATGGGGATTGTGA
Source organism: Columba guinea (assembly GCA_032206185.1). Lineage (NCBI taxonomy): Eukaryota > Metazoa > Chordata > Aves > Columbiformes > Columbidae > Columba > Columba guinea. Next base: position 1,109,414 of record JAVLUU010000005.1, read on the forward strand.
CACACACACGTTGTCCAATGGGGATTGGGACACAAATGCTGTCCAATGGGGTTCGGGACAGACACAATGTCCAATGGGGTTTGTGACATGCACACTGTCCAAAGGGGTTTGTTGCACACACGCTGTCCAGTGGAGTTTATGACACACACACTGTCCAATGGGGTTTGTGACACTTCACACCGTCTAATGGGTATTGTTACACACACACACTGTACAATGGGGTTTGTGACACACAGTGTGTCCACGGGGGTTTGTGACACACACGCTGTCCTATGGGGATTGTGACACACACACTGTCCAATGGGGATTTTGGCACACACACACTGTCCAATGGGGTTTCTGACACACACAGTGTCCAAAGGGGTTTGTGACACAGACGCTATCCAATGGGGTTTGTGACACTCACACTGTCCATGGGTGTTTGTGACACTCACGCTGTCCATTGCGTTTTGTCACACACAAACTGTCCAATGGGGTTTTGACACACACGCTCTCCACTGGGGATAGTGACACACACACTGTCCAAAGGTGTTTGTGACACACACACTGTCCAATGGGTATTGTTAAACACAGACGCTGTCCAAAGGGGTTTGTGAGACACACACTATCAAAAGGGGTTTGTGACACACATGCTATCCAATGGGTTTTGTGACACACACACTGTCCAATGGGGATTGTGACACACACACGCTGTCCAGTGTTGTTTGTCACACACACGATGTCCAAAGGGTTTTGTGACACAGACGCTGTCCAATGGGGATTGTGACCTAAACACTGTCCAATAGGGTTTGTAACAAACACACACTATCCAATGGGGTTTTTGACACACACACGCTATCCAATGCGGTTTGTGACACACACTTTCCAATGGGGTTTGTGAAACACACACGCTGTCTAGTGGGGTTTTTGAAACACACAATGTCCAATGGGGTTCGTGACACACACACTGACCAATGGGAAATGTGACACACACGCTGTCCAATGGGGATCGTGACACACACACGCTGTCCAATAGGGTTTATGACACTCACGCTCTCCAATGGGTTTGTGACACACACACTGTCCAATGGGGATAGTGACACACACGCTGTCCAATGGCGCTTGTGACACACACGCTATACAATGGGGTTCGTGACACACACGCTGTCCAGTGTGGTTTGTGACACACACACTGTCCAATGGTGTTTGTGACACACTCACTGTCCATAGGGGTTTGTGACACACACACTTTCCAATGGGGTTTGTGACACACACACTTTCCAATGGGGCTTGTGACACACACACGCTGTCCCATGGGGTTTGTGACACACACACGCTATCCAATGGGGTTTGTGACACACACACTTTCCAATGGGGTTTGTGACACACACACTCTGTCCAACGGAGCTTGTCACACACGGTGTCCAATGGGGTTCGTGACACACACACTGTCCAAAGGGGTTTGTGACAAACACACTGTCCTATGGCGATTGTGACACACACACAATGTCCAATGGGGTTTGTGACACACACACTGTCCAAAGGGGTTTGTGACAAACACACTGTCCAATGGGGATTGTGACAAACACACGATGTCCAATGGGGTTTGTGACACACACACTGTCCAAAGGGGTTTGTGACAAACAGGAAGTCCAATGGGGTTTGTAACACGCACACTGTCCATGGGTGTTTGTGACACACAAGCTGTCCAATGGGGTTTGTGACACACATTCGCTATCGAGTGGGGTTTGTGACACATACACTTTCCAATGGGTTTTGTGACACACACACTCTGTTCAATGGTGCTTGTGATACACACGCTGTCCAATGGGGTTCGTGACACACATGCTGCCCAGTGGGTTTGGTGACACATACACTCTGTCCAATGGGCTTGTGACACACATACTGTCCAATGGGGATTATGACACACACACTGTCCAAAGGGGATTGTGACACACACACGCTGTCCAGTGGGGTTTCTGACACACACTCTGTCCAATGGGGTTTGTGACACACACGCTGTCCAATGGGCGTTTGTGACACACACACTGTCCAAAGGGGTTTGTGACACACACGATGTCCAATGGGGTTTCTGACACACACACCTTCCATGGGTGTTTGTGACACAAACACTGTCCAGTGGAGTTTGTGACACACAGTGTCCAATGTTGTTTGTGACACACACACTGTCCAATGGGGTTTGTCACACATACACTCTGTCCAATGGGGATCGTGAAACACACACGCTCTCCAATGGGGTTTATGACACACACAATGTCCAATAGGATTTGTGACACACACACCCAGTCCAATGGTGTTAGTGACACACACCTGTCCAATGGGGTTCGTGACACACACGCTGTCCAGTGGGGTTTGTGACACACACAGTGTCCAATAGGGTTTGTGACATCACACACGCTATCCAATGGGGTTTGTGACACACACTCTTTCTAATGGGGTTTGTGACACACACGCTGTCCAATGGGGTTTGTGACACACACGCTGTCCAATGGGTATTACGACACACACATGCTGTCCAATGGGGTTTGTGACACACACACTGTCCAAAGGGGTTTGTGACACACACGCTGTCTAATGGGGTTTGTGACACACACGCTGTCCAGTGGGGTTTGTGACACACACAGTGTCCAATAGGGTTTGTGACATCACACACGCTATCCAATGGGGTTTGTGACACACACTCTTTCTTATGGGGTTTGTGACACACACGCTGTCCAATGGGGTTTGTGACACACACGCTGTCCAATGGGTATTATGACACACACACCCTGTCCAATGGGGTTTGTGACACGCACACACTGTCCAATGGGGTTTGTGACACACAATCTGTCCAATGGGGTTTGTGATACACACGCTTTCCAATGGGGTTCGTGACACACAGTCTGTCCCATGGGGTTTGTGACACACACACTGTCCATCAGGGTTTGTGACACAAACTCTGTCCAATGGGGTGTGTGACACACACATTGTTCAATGGGTATTGATACACACACACGCCATCCAATGGGGTTTGTGACACACACTCTTTCTAAAGGGGTTTGTGACTAACACGCTCTGTCCAATGGGGTTCGTGACAGACACTCTGTCAAATGGGGTTTGTGACACACACACTGTACAATGGGGATTGTGACACACACACGCTGTCCAAAGGTGTTTGTGACACACACACTCTCCAATGGGGCTTGTGACACACACTCTGTTCAATGGGGTTTGTGACACACACACGATGTCCAATGGTGTTTGTGACACACACAGTGACCACGGGGGTTGGTGAGACAAACTCTGTCCAATAGGGTTTGTGACACACACACAATGTCCAATGGGGTTTGTGACACGCACGCTGTCCATGGGTGTTTGTGACACACACATTGTCCACGGGGGTTTTGTGAACACAAACTCTGTCCAATGAGATTTGTGACATACAAAATGTCCAATGGGTATTGTGATACACACACCCTGTCCAATGGGAATTTTGACACACACACGCTGTCCAATGGGGTATGTGACACACATGCTGTCCAGTGGCGCTTGTGACACAAACGCTGTCCAATGGGGTTCGTGACACACACTCTCTCCCATGAGATTTGTGACACACACACTCTGTCCAATGGGATTGTGACACACACACGCTGTCCAATGGGGTTTGTGACACACACACTGTCCAAAGGGGTTTGTGACACACACCTTGTCCCATGTGGTTTGTGGCACGCACACTGTCCATGGGTGTTTGTGACACACACGCTGTCCAATGAGTTTTGTGACACACACACTGTAGAGTGGGTATTGTGAAACACACACACTGTCCAATGGGGTTTGTGACACACACTCAGTCCAATGGGGTTCTTGACACACACGCTGTCCAGTGCGTTTTGTGACACACACACTCTGTCCAATGGGCTTGTGACACACACACGCGTTCCTATAGTGTTTGTGACCCACAATATGTCCTATTGGGTTTGTGACAAAGACGCTGTCCAATGGGGATAGTGTCATACACACTGTCCAATAGGGTTTGTAACAAACACATGCTATCCAATGGGGTTTGTGACACGCACACTTTCTAATGGGGTTTGTGACACACACACTCTGTCCAATCGGGTTTGTTACAAACACATGCTATCCAATGGGGTTTGTGACACGCACACTTTCTAATGGGGTTTGTGACACACACAGTCTGTCCTATGGGGCTTGTGACACGCACGCTGTCCAATGGGGTTCGTGACACACACACTGTACAATGGGGATTGCGACACACACACGCTGTCCAATGGGGTTTGTGACACACACACTGTCCAAAGGGGTTTGTGACACACACGTTTTCCAATGGGGTTTGTGACAAGCACACTGTCCATGGGTGTTTGTGACACACACAGTGTCCACGGGGGTTTGTGACACAAACTATGTCCAATGAGGTTTGTGGCTCACACACTGTCAAATGGGTATTGTGACACACACACCCTGTCCAATGGGATTTGTGACACATACACTGTCCAATGGGGATTGTGACACACACGCTGTCCAATGGGCTTTGTGACACATACACTCTATCCAATGGGTCTTGTGACACACACTCTGTCCAATGGGGTTTGTGACACACACACTGTCCAATGGGGTTTGTGACACACACAATGTCCAATGGGGTTTGTGACACTCACACTTTATAATGGGGTTTGTTACACACGCACGCTATCCAATGGGGTTTATGACACTCACGCTGTCCAATGGGGATTGTGACACTACACACGCTGTCGAATGGTTGTTTGTGACACACACGCTGTCCAATGGGGTTTGTGACACAGACGCTGTCTAATGGGGATTGTGAAATACACACTGTCCAATAGGGTTTGCGACACACACATGCTATCCAATGGGGTTTGTGACAATCATACTTTCTAATTGGGTTTTAGACACACACACGCTATCCAATGGGGTTTGTGACACACACTATCCAATGGGGTTTGTGACACCCAGTCTCTGTCCCATGGGGTTTGAGACAAACACGCTGACCAATTGGGTTTGTTACACACACACTGTCCAATGGTCTGTGTGACCCGCATGCTGTCCAATGGGTTCTGTGACACACACACTGACCAGGAGGTTTTGTGACACACACACGCTATCCAATGTGGTTTGTGACACATACACTTTCCAATGGGGTTTGTGACACATACACTCTGTCCAATGGCGCTTGTGACACACACGCTGTCCAATGGGGTTCTTGGCACACACTATGTCCGATTGGGTTTGTGATACACACGCAGTCCAATGGGGTTCGTGACACACACGCTGTCCAATGGGGTTTGTGACACACACACTGTCCAAAGGGGTTTGTGACACACACGATGTCCAATGGGGTTTTGACACACACACTCTCCATGAGTGTTTGTGACACACACGCTGTCCAGTGGTGTCTGTGACACACACACTGTCCAATGGCGTTCGTGACAGACGCATTGTCCACGGGGGTTTGTGACACACACGCTGTCCAATGGGTATTGTTAAACACAAACTCTGTCCAATATGGTTTGTGACACACACGCTGTCCAATGGGATTTATGATACAGACGCTGTCCTATGGGGATTGTGACATACACACTCTCCAATAGGGTTTATGACACACACGCTGTCCAATGGGTTTGTGACACACATAATTTTTAATGGGGATTTACACACACACACTAGATCCAGTGGGGTTTGTGACACACACTTTCCAATGGGGTTTGTGACACACACGCTGTCCAATGGGGATTTTGACACATACACTCTGTCCAATGGGGCTTGTGACACACACTCTGTCCACTGGGGTTTCTGACCCACACGGTGTCCAATGGGGATTGTGACACACACGCTGTCCAATGGGGTCTTTGATACATACACTCTATCCAATGGGGCTTGTGAGGCACACACTGTCCAATAGGGTTTGTGACACACACACGCTGTCCAATGGTGTTTGTGACACACGCACTTTCCAATGGGGTTTGTGACACACACGCTGTCCAATAGGTTTTGTGCCACACACACGCTATCCAATGGGGTTTGTGACACACACTTTCCAATGGGGTTTGTGACACACACGCTGTCCAATGGGGATTGTGACACACATGCTGTCCAATGGGGTCTTTGATACATACACTCTATCCAACGGGGCTTGTGACACACACTCTGTCCAATAGGGTTTGTGACTCACACGCTGTCCAATGGGGATTGTGGTACACACGCTGTCCAATGTAGATTGTGGTACAGACGCTGTCCAATGGGGTTTGTGACACACACACTCTGTCCAATAGGTCTTGTGACACACAAGCTCTCCAATGGGTTTTGTGTCACACACACTGACCAGGAGGTTTTGTGACACACATACGCTATCCAATGGGGTTTGTGACACATACACTTTCCAATGAGGTTTGTGACACACACACATGCTGTCCAAAAAGGTTTGTGACACACACGCTTTCCAATGGTGTTTGTGACACACGCAAGCTGTCCCATGGGGTTTGTGACACACACGCTGACCAATTGGGTTTGTTACAAACACACTGTCCAATATTGTTTGTGACACGCATGCTGTCCAATGGGTTTTGTGACACATACACTGATCAGGAGGGTTTGAGACACACATACGTAACCAATGGGGTATGTGACACATACACTTTCCAATGGGGTTTGTGACACACACACTTTCCAATGGCGCTTGTGACACACACGCTGTCCAATGGAGTTCGTGACACACACGCTGTACAATGGGGTTTTTGACACACACACTCTGTCCAATGGTGCTTGTGACACACACGCTGTCCAATGGGGTTCGTGAAAAACACGCTGTCCAGTGTGTTTTGTGACACACACACTCTGTCAAATGGGCTTGTGACACACACGCTCTCCAATGGTTTTTGTGACACACACACTGCACAATGGGTTTTGTGACACACACACTCTCCAACGGGTATTGTTAAACACACACGCTGTCCAATGGGGTTTGTGACACACACACTGTCCAATGGGGTTTGTGACACACACGCTGTCCAATGGGGTTTGTGACACACACTGTCCAATAGGGTTTGTGACACACACACTGTGCAGTGGGGTTTGTGACACACACACTGTCCAATGGGGATTGTGACACACTCACGCTGTCCAATGGGGTTTGTGACACACACACGCTATCCACGGGGTTTATGACACATACACTTTTCAATGGGGTTTGTGACACACACACTCTGTCCAATGGTGCTTGTGAACACATACGCTGTCCAATGTGGTTCGTCACACACACACTCTCCAGTGGGTTTTGAGAAACACACACTCTGTCCAATGGGCTTTTGACTCACACGCTGTCCAATAGTGTTTGTGACACACACTCTGTCCCACTGGGTTTGTGACAAACACACTGTCCATTGGGGATTGTGACACACACACGCTCTCTAAAGGGTTTTCTGACACACACACTGTCCAAAGGGGTTTGTGACACACACGGTGTCCAATGGGGCTTGTGACACACACACTCTGTCCAATGGTGCTTGTGACATCAAACGCTGTCTAATGGGCTTCGTGACAGACACGCTGTCCAGTGGGGTTTGTGACACACACACTGTCCAATAGGGTTTGTGACACACACACGCTATCCTATGGTTTTTGTGACACATACACTTTCCAATGGGGTTTGTGACACACACACTCTGTCCAATTGCGCTTCTGAAAAACACGCTGTCCCATGGGGTTTGTGACACACACTCTGTCTCACTGGGTTTGTGACACACACACTGTCCAATGGCGATTGTGACACACACGCTGTCCAATGGGGTTTGTGAACACACACTCTGTCCAGTGTGTTTTGTAAACACACACTGTCCAATAGGGTTTGTGACACACACACGCTATCCAGTGGGGTTTGTGACACGTACACTTTCCAGTGGGGTTTGTGACACACACACTCTGTCCAATGGTGCTTGTGAGACACACACTGTCCAAAGGGGTTCGTGACACACACGCTGTCCAATGGTGTTTGTGACACACACGCTCTCCAATGGGAGTTGTGACACACACAGGCTCTCCAATGGGGTTTGTGACACACATACTTTCTAATGGGTTTTTTGACACACACACGCTATCCAATGGGTTTTGTGACACAGACACAGACCAGGAGGGTTTGTTACACACACACGCTATCCTATGGTGTTTGTGACACATACACTTTCCAATGGGGTTTGTGACACACACACTCTGTCCAATTACGCTTCTGAAAAACACGCTGTCCAATGGGTTTCGTGACACACACTCTGTCCCAGTGGGTTTGTGACACACTGTCCAATGGCGATTGTGACTAACACATGCTGTCCAATGGTGTTTGTGACACACAAGCTGTCCAATGGGAATTGTGACACACACGCTGTCCAATGGGGTTTGTGAACACACACACTGTCCAGTGCCTTTTGTGACATACACGGTGTCCAATAGGGTTTGTGACACACACACGCTATCCAATGGGGTTTGTGACACATATACTTTCCAATGGGGTTTGTGACACACACACTCTGTCCAATGGTGCTTGTGACACACACGCTGTCCCATGGGGTTCGTGACACACACGCTGTCCACTGGGTTTTGTGACACACACACTCTGTCCAACGGGCTTGTGACACACACGCTGTCCAATGGGGATTGTGACACACACACTCTGTCCAATGGTCTTTGTGACACACACACTGTCCATGGGTGTTTGTGACACACACGCTGTGCAGTGGGTTTTGTTCTACATGCACTGTCCACTGGGGTTTTGCACACACGCTATCCACTGGGGATTGTGACACACACACTGTCCAATACGTATGGTTACACACACACGCTGTCCAATGGGGTTTTTGACACACACGCTGTCGAATGGGTATTGTGACACACACACGCTCTCCCATGGGATTTGTGACTACACACGTTGACCAATTGGGTTTGTTACACACATACTGTCCAATGGTGTTTGTGACACGCATGCTGTCGAATGGGTTTTGTGACACACACACTGACCAGGAGGGTTTGTGACACACACACGCTATCCAATGGCCTTTGTGACACATACACTTTCCAATTCGTTTCGTGACACACACACTCTGTCCAATGGCGCTTGTGACAAACACGGTGTCCAATGGGGTTTGTGACACACACACTGTCCATGGGTGTTTGTAACACACACGGTGTCCAATGGGGTTTGTGAAACGCACACTGTCCATGGGTGTTTGTGATACACACACTGTCCAATGGGGTTTTTGACACACACAGTGTCCATGGGGACTTGTGACACACATGCTGTCCAATGGGGTTTGTGACACATACACTCTGTCCAATGGGTCTTGTGACACACACGCTGTCCAGTGGGGTTTGTGAACACACACGCTGTCCAGTGCGTTTTGTGACACACACACTCTCCAATGGGGTTTGTGACACATACACTTTCCAATGGGGTTTGTGACACACACACTGACCAGGAGTGTTTGTGACACACACACGCTATCCAATGGTGTTTGTGACACATACACTTTCCAATGGGGTTTGTGACACACACTCTGTCCAATGGCGCTTGTGAACACAGATGCTGTCCAATGGGTTTCGTGACACACCCTCTGGCCCATGTGGTTTGTGACACACACACTGTCCAATGGGGATTGTGACACACACATGCTGACCAATGGGGTTTGTGACACACACACTGTCTACAGGGGTTTGTGACACACACGATGTCCAATGGGGTTTGTGACACGCACACTGTCCATGTGTGTTTGTGACACACACGCTGTCCAATGGGGTTTGTGACACACACACTGTCCAAAGGGGTTTGTGACACACACACTGTCCAATGGGGTTTGTGACACACACAGTGTCCAATGGGTATTGTTACACACACACGCTGTCCAATGGTGTTTGTGACACACAAGCTGTCCAATGGGGATTGTGACACACACGCTGTCCAATGGGGTTTGTGAACACACACGCTGTCCAGTGCGTTTTGTGACACACACACTGTCCAATAGGGTTTGTGACACACACACGCTATCCACAGAATCACAGAATCGGAATCACAGAATCGACTGGGTTTGAAAAGGCCTCAGAGATCATCGAGTCCAACCCTTGGTCCAACTCTAGTCCGTTTACTAGATCATGGCACTAAGTGCCATGTCCAATCTCAGTTTAAAAACCTCTAGGGACGGCGAGTCCACTACCTCCCTGGGCAGGCCATTCCAATGTCTGAACACTCTCTCTGTAAAGAATTTCTTTCTAATATCCAGCCTAAATTTCCCCTGGTAGAGCTTACGCCCATGCCCCCTTGTCCTATTGCTAACTGCCTGGGAGAAGAGACCAATCCCCACCTGGCTATAACTTCCCTTCAGGTAGTTATAGAGAGTGATGAGGTCACCTCTAAGCCTCCTCTTCTCTAGACTAAACAACCCCAGCTCCCTCAGCCTCTCCCCATAGGGCTTGTGTTCAAGTCCCTTCACCAGTCGTGTTGCTCTTCTCTGGACCTGCTCCAGCACTTCAATGTCTTTCCTGAACTGAGGGGCCCAGAACTGAACACAACACTCCAGGTGTGGCCTCACCAATGCAGAGTACAGGGGAAGGATCACTTCCCTTGTCCTGCTGACCACGCTGTTTTTGATACAGGACAGGATACCATTGGCCTTCTTGGCCACCTGGGCACACTGTTGGCTCATGTTGAGCTTCCTGTCAATTAGTACCCCCAGGTCCCTTTCTGTCTGACTGCTCTCCAGCCACTCTGCGCCCAGCCTGTAGCGCTGCAGGGGTTGTTGTGACCAAAGTGCAGCACCCAGCATTTGGCCTTATTGAACTTCATCCCATTGGAATCAGCCCATTTTTCCAGTCTATCCAGATCCCTCTGCAGAGCCCTCCTGCCTTCCAGCAGGTCGACACTCCCTCCCAACTTGATGTCATCAACAAATTTGCTGCTGATGGTCTCAATCCCCTCATCTAAATCATCAATAAAGATGTTCAACAGGACTGGACCCAACACTGACCCCTGGGGAACACCACTAGTGACTGGCCGACAGCTGGATGCAGCCCCATTCACCAGCACTCTCTGGGCTCAGCCCTCCAGCCAGTTCTTAACCCAGCGTAGAGTACACTTGTCCAAGCCACGGGCTACCAGCTTTTGCAAGAGTATATTATGGGAGACAGTGTCAAAAGCCTTGCTGAAGTCCAGATAGACCACATCCACAGCTTTCCCCTCATCCACCAGGTGAGTCACCTGATCATAAAAGGAGATCAGGTTGGTCAGACAGGACCTGCCCCTCCTAAACCCATGCTGGCTGGGTCTGATCCCTTGTCCATCCTGAAGGTGCTGTGTGATTCCATTCAGGATGATCTGCTCCATAACCCTGCCAGGCACCGAGGTCAGGCTGACAGGCCTGTAGTTGCCAGGGTCAGCTCTGCAGCCCTTTTTGTGGACTGGGGTAACATTGGCCAATTTCCAATCATATGGGACCTCCCCAGTGAGCCAGGACTGTTGGAAGATGATGGAGAGCGGCTTGGCAAGTTCTTCTGCTAGCTCCCTCATCACCCTAGAATGGATCCCTGGTCCCATAGACTTGTGAGGATCCAGATGGCTCAGTAAATCACCAACTATTTCCTCCTGGAATACAAGGGGCCTATTTGGCTTCCTATCTCTGCCAACCATCTCCAGAGATGAGTTGTCCTGAGGGCCACCTGTCTTACTGGTAAAAACTGAGGCAAAGTAGGTATTAAGTACCTCAGCTTTCTCCTCATCTTTGTTAACTATATTTCCTTCAGAGTCCAACAGAGAATGGAGGTTTTCCTTGCCCCTCCTTTTGTTATTAACATATTTGAAGAAGGGCTTTTTATTATCCCTGACATAATTGGCCAAGTTAACTTCAAATTGCACTTTTGTTTCCCTGATCTTTTTTCTGCATGATCTAGCTGTTTCCATAAATTCTTCATAAGTAGCCAGCCCTTTTTTCCACAGTCGGTAAAGTCTCTTTTTATTTCTGATTTCATTCAAAATCTCCCTATTTAGCCAAGCCGGTTGTCTTCCCCGCCGGCTAGCCTTTCGGCACACTGGTATAGCCTGTTCCTGTGCACTCAAAACCACCTGCTTGAAGCATGCCCAACCCTCCTGGGCCCCCTTGTTTTTAAGCATTGTTTCCCAGGGTATGCTCTGAACTAGACTTCTGAATAGGCAAAAATCTGCCCTCCAGAAGTCCAGCGTAGAGGTTTTGTTAATGGTTCTCCCTGCATCTCTGAGTATTGAAAATTCTATTATTTCATGGTCGCTACGCCCCAGGCGGCCTCCAACCACTACATCTCCCACCAGCCCTTCTCTGTTTGTAAACAGTAGGTCTAGCGGGGTCTTGCCCCTGGTGGGCTCATTTACCAGCTGATGAAGGAAATTGTCCTCTATACACTCTAGGAACTTCCTAGACTGCCTCTTCTGTGCAGTATTGAGCTCCCAGCAGATATCCGGCAGGTTAAAGTCACCCACAAGATGACAGACATGTCATTTCCAACCTGAGTTATTCTATGATGAAAGAAAACTTTGCCTTGGAGAGCTCTTTGAAAACAGAACAGGGGGAGGAAGGAGAAAAGACAATGAGGCAGTAGGGAGAGAAAATGCTGCACTCTAAATACAGAAGAAAATTTATTTTGATAAGTGGCTGCCTAAGATTATTCACATAGACCAAAAGAGTATAATCTGCTTTCTGGTTCATGACCTTGATACTGTTAATAAAAACAAACAAACAAACAACAAACAAACAAACAAAACAACAACAACAACAACAAACAAAACAAAAAAACCACAACCAAACAAAAAAAAAAAACAAACAAAACCAAACTATTAAAAAAATCATCGAAGTTCTTTAAAAAACTAGCCATGATGGCAACTTTTTCAGTGATTTCACTGAGTTCCTTTCTGCAGAGGTTTCAACTTTTTCCTACTCCTAACGGCTACCACTGAATGATAGCTCTCACCTCTAAAGGAATCCACTACTCTAACCCTTATCCTCAAACCTACCTCTAAACCAAAGTGCAAACACATAACCTTTTACCCTTACCCTACCACTCATACTAATTCTTAGTCCTTACCCCTAGCATGAAAATGCTGGCCTTAAGCCAAGGCCTGACCCCAGCCCTAAAAAAACCCTAACACTCAAAGCCAGTCTATCCCCTAAATACTAACGAGACACCCTCAGCAGAGTTCCAAACCTTCCTGCTAAGCCCTTACCTTATCCCTAATCCAGGTAGACAAACTCTAGTCCAGAAACCCCTACCTGAAAACCTAACTCCCAAAGCCCTCCTTCCCATGTTTTAACTCCTCAACTTCAGTCCCTTTCCTAACCTGGGTTTAGGTTGGTTGGCACCTTGGTGGCAGGACAGGGATCATGAGACCCCAGAGCAGTCTCATGATGTAGGAAAAGGAATGTGAGGTGACCTGTATCTGATCATCTCCTGATCACAAGGAGGGCATGGTGAGAATGCTGTGGTGAGCTCAACCATACCTTAGACAACTCCTACTCCAGCAGGCAGCGTAGGACTGTGAACGTGACTGTCAGTTCTGTCTCTGGAGTTGAATGGCATGTGGCTTGGAAGATTCTGGTGAAGTTACTTTTGCCTGGTCAGCTGGTGCAGCTCATCTTGCAGAACTCATCTCTAGAAGTGCTATCCCATTTCGCTCCTCTTATCACTTTCGGTGTTTTCTTACATGGAAAAAAATTCAAGTCGTTCACATGTGAATTTGTGGTTGCAGTTTTAGAGAAAGATAAGGACATGCAGTTGGCCTAATAGTCGTTATCAGGTGGGAGCTCCCTGCAGACTTCTCTGTTACAATCCAGTTAATTCTTCCACCCAGGGATCCATTCAGCACAACACAGCCTGAAGGCCAAGCTGTACATGGAGCACAGCCCTGGGTCTACTCAGGTTTACTGCTGTGTGGATCTCTAACTCCTCCATGTACAATGGTATTCTGGTCAGGATCACTGGATCTCCTGATGAAGGTTAGGTAGAAAATAAGGTCTTATTTGAACAACTAGAGGAAGAGTCACAACTTTAGGCCCTGGTAATCAATGGGGGCTTTGAAGACCATGGACCTCTGCTAGAAGTCCTTGGCTGAAGGGCAAGTGGAAGGTAATCCCTAACCCAAGGTGGTGAAAATGGTCTCCTGGATATATTTTTCACAAGAGGACAAGGTAGGACTTTGCGAAGATGTGGAGGACAGCTGTGTCTACAGTGTGGGTGTGATGGGGAGGTGGGGTAGAAGCGAGCAAGACAAATTGTAGCAGTGCTGAGCAGAGAAGGATGACCTCCCTCAACCCTCTGGCAGTGCTGAGTCAAGGGGGATGAGAAGGACTCCCTTGTTTGATTGGCCACACTCCTACTAATGCAGCCCAGGATGCCATTGTGCACCTTTACTTTGAAGGTGCAAAGCCAGGAGAGGACGGGGCTGTGGGGTGTATTAGAAAGGGTGTTGGGGTGTATTAGAGGGAGGGTGGTCAGTAGGTCCAGAGAGATTCTCCTGCCCCTCTACTCTGCCCTGGGGAGACCACACCTGGAATATTGTGTCCAGTTGTGGCCCCTCAGTTCCAGCAGGACAGGGAACTGCTGGAGAGAGTCCAGCGCAGCCACCAAGATGCTGGAGGGAGTGGAGCATCTCCCGTGTGAGGAAAGGCTGAGGGAGCTGGGGCTCTTTAGCTTGGAGGAGACTGAGGGGTGACCTCATTAATGGTCATCAATATATAAAGGGTGAGTGTCAGAAGGATGAAGCCAGGCTCTTCTCGGTGATAACCAACAATAGGACAAGGGGCAATGGGTTCAAACTGGAACACAAGAGGTTCCACTTAAATTTGAGAAGAAACTTCTTCCCAGTGAGGGTGGCAGAGCCTGGCCCAGGCTGCCCAGGGAGGTTGTGGAGTCTCCTTCTCTGCAGACATTCCAACCCGCCTGGACACCTTCCTGTGTAACCTCATCTGGGTGTTCCTGCTCCGGCAGGGGGATTGCACTGGATTATCTTTCAAGGTCTCTTCCAATCCCTGACATTCTGTGATTCTGTGATTCTGTGATAATAACAGCCTTTCCATACTTTCTTGGACATCAGCAAGATATCGTCCCTGGCTTGAGTTTGGCTTCCTTTGTATTCTCATAAGACCTTTCTTAGCTTTTGACCATGGAGATTCCTTCCTTGGTCAACTATTCCATTGATCTAATACCTCCTTCTGTTATCTGGAGTGCCTTGTAATCCCTGATATTCTGATGTTGTCAGGGACACTACAAATCTGGTAGGCCATCTGTACACACACGTTAATAGCTGTCCAAAGAGAGGTTCATTCCAGGGGAACCTGGAGAAACTCTGGGATTTGTCAATAAAAGCCTCATGAAATTTTACAAGGAGAAGTTGCCGGTTCTTTACTGGGGGCAGAATAACCCCACACATGAGGGCAGGCTGGGACCTGAACAACCTAGGAGCGATTCTGAGAAGAAGGGGCTGGGTATTACGAGGGATGCCATACGAGCCAGTGGTGCATGCTCACCATGAGTAAGGCCAAGGGCATGTGGGGCTGCGTTAGGAAGAGTGTGACAAAGCAAACAAGGGAATTATCGTCCCCCTTGAATCAGTGCTCCAGTGGCCACATCTGGGCTAGTGTGTCTGGGTGTGGGACTCCCTGTTCTGGAGGAATGGAGAGGAGCTACAGAGGTTTCAGAGATCTGCAAGGATGGGGTTTGGGGCCTTTGAGAGAGGCTGAGAAACCTGGGCTTCTTGAAACTGGTGAGGTGGAGGCTCAGGGCACTGTAGCAGTAGCCTGCAACTGCTTGAAGGGTGGTTTCAGAGATAATGGAGCTTTTCTTTGTAGTAGGAAGAGAAGGAAATCTCCACAAATTGCAACTTGGAAGGCTGGAGGTTCAGAAAAAGACATCTCAATCCAAGGGCAGTGCTGTGGTGCAAGAGGTCACCCAGAGGAAGTCTGGATCAGCCCATGGCTTTGGGCTTCAAGGAAAGACCAGAGAGGGTGGAGAGACATCAGTGAAAGTAGGAAATGCTGGGATGAGAGCTAGGTAGGAAAGCAAGATGGATGTCAACAGCCTGAAGGGACAAAGGTGCCTGAAGGGGACAGTATCAGCAAACATGAAGTAGACATGGCCAAGGGCTCTGGTGAGGCTGAAAGGCCACACAGGACCCAGGTCTTTGTCCCCCTGGCTATGGCAGTTGTATCTGTCTCTGAGACCTACCAGGATAAACTCTATTTTGAGGCTCTGGACTTTGATCCTCGTTGCCTCCTTTTGGGGAAGCCAGGAGGGGTTGTACAGTTTCCTACACTTGGCCTTGCTCAAACTCACACCCCACTGCTCCAGGAAGAGCCCTGAGCCACGCATGAGGGATCTGCCTTCCCAGGGCCTGGGGTCAGGGTTTGGCCTTTAGCTGGTAAAACAAACCAAGGATTTTCTCCATAGCAGAACGACCTGTACAGTGCCTTTTCCTACCTGCAATTACAACCTTCAATTATCTTCTCTAACGAGTCCATGGAGAGTCTTTGTCAATAATGACCCTCAGTGGGGTCTATCAGTGTTTCAAGGTACTTTGAGTTGTGTTTCTGACTTCCACCTCTTGAGCGATTTGTTCAGTCTCCTCTCAGTATCTGAGGCTGATGGACTAAGGGCCAAATACACCATGGGGCTCATTCAGATACAGAAAGTACTAATGAACTATTTGCCTTCCCATATTTTTCTTCAGGTCTTCAAGACATTTCGAAACACTACAACTAATGAGAGCTGTTTCATAATGAAGCTAAGGAGGAAGATTTCAAAACGCACCTAACAAAAATGTTTCTTGATTTTGAAGGATATATTACATTATTTTTCAGTTCAGAGGAGAGGTGATAGCAGCATTCTCTGATTGATATTGATCCAGAATGTCTCCTCAGTAGGTTTGGACATGTAGGAAAAGCAGTCCCTTGATGTCCAACATGGTATGGACAACCCTCTTCCTCATTTGCCCAACCTTACCCTTTCTCCCACTGGTCCTTGGGACTTGCCTCACTTTTCTTAACATCAGATTTCTCAACACATCTCTGCAACTGGATGTCACAGCTCCTTTGCACCATCTCCCACCTGCTCTCCTTAGAGAACTGGCTGCACAAAGACACAAAAGGATTTTTCCTAATTGCAAACAAAGAAAAGTGAATAACAATTATGTTTCATAAATAATAAAACACACTCCTCCACCATAAGTTAAGTACAAGCTGCCTCTAATGAGGTTGTCTTTCAACAAGGGATAATCTTATGTTTTAGGTAGGCAGATAAAAATATAGAGACAAACATAATTAAAGAGTTGGCTAAGGAGACAATTAGACTACTGAAAAGCAAGTAAACTTATAACTACCTGAAATTCAAAGAAGCAGCTTGCAAGCTGAGTGGAATTTGAATTAGTAAGAGAAGGAGAAAACTGGAGAACAATGGCAAGGGCCTTTGTCTAGAGTGTCTGCATCTAAAAGATTACTTTAGGAATGGTCATTATATCAAGACTTGTATGACATATCTGCCATGTAACAGGCAGAATAGTGGCAAGGAAGTTGCAGTACATCAACACGTCTTCGGAATATCACTTCCAAAAGGTCACAGGATTGGTAGAGGTCTCTTGTGAGAAAGAACAAACCAGCGTTGCACCATCTTTGAAAGAGGCCAAAAGTGCCATCCAGGGAACCATAGACTGTACAAGGGTCAGGAGTGACCCTTCTAATGAGTCCTCTTGGGTGACATTTCTGAGCACCTAAAAGAGAAAAATGTGTCCGAAAGCCATCAGCATGGACTTAGCAAGGGTAATTCGTGCCTCACAAACTTGATTTCCTTCATGATGAAGTAACTGCATTTCTGCATGAGGGGAGAACAGTAGATGTCATTTATCTCAGCTTCAGCAAGGGTCTTGGCATGGCGTCCCTCAACATTCTTGTACCTGAGGTAGGCCATTACAGTCGGATGGGTTGACAAACAGATGGGTAAAAACACAGTTGGGTGATCAGGCTGACAGAGCAGTGGTGAAGGGGTCTCATGCCCAACCTGGAGACTACTGTGGGACATTCTGGGACCTTGTGGGACAGCACAGGGGATTCTGCTGAGACCTGGGCAGTTTAGCACATATATCTATGACCTTGAGGAGGCAACTCTTTCTCCACAAAGGCACCGTAGAATCGTAGCAGGTCTCCTAGATAAGTTGTGCTGTCTCTGTCCTTGGATGTTTTCCAGCCCCCACATGGTAAAGCCTTGAGCAACATGGTCTCACTCCATAGCTAACTTTGCTGTGAGAAGGAGGTCAGACCTGAGACCTTCTGAAGTCCCATTCAGGAGAGTGGAAACCTGAATGATGTTGTGGTGTCTTCCCCTACAGGTCTTCCCCCAATGATAGTAGGGAATGTTCTCAGGTTCCCCATGACCATGGAAGTCAGCCAGATGTTAGTATAGTCAGACCAGCTGCAGCTTGCTTGTCCTTTTGTCATGCTTGGCAATAAAAGTCATGAGAAGAGGTGGGCAGTGGCATTTGCTATTTAGGCATTTGCCTTCTGAAGCAACAGCTACGTGTACTGATGCCCAGCTTCCCAGGAAAGGGCTGGACATCACCTGCTGATGGCAAGAATCTTTTCAGTTTCCTTTGCTTCCACAGGTGGCCTTTGTCTTGAACAATGAGTTTTTCTTCCTCCTGTCCTCTCAAGCAGGGGAGTGATTGAGTGGCTTGGTGGAAAATAAAACGTGGCAGCCAGATTAAGCCACCACATTCGTTTTTTGTGCCCAACGTGGGGCATGAGACAAGGGCAGTTTTGTATTAAGGGTGCTACAGTTATAGCAGCTATTAGATGGAAAGTGTCTGTGCAGGTCACTGAGTTCTCTGTCTGTACCATTTTCCTCTTGATTTTGCTGAGCTTGGAAACATGTTGATACAAACAAAGTCTATGCTCTTTGCCTTGACATTGATGTCCTTACTGTGTTGGGGTAGGTATTCTATCTTGTGGAGAGAATAAGGGGATTGGACTAGATGATCTTTTGAGATTCCTTCCAATCCCTGACATTCTGTGATTCTGTGAAGTGTAAATCATGCATGACCGATCATGATGCCTTCTGTGATGGAGTGACTGGTTCAGCAGACAAGGGCAGAGCAATGAATGTCATCTCTCAGGGCATCTGTAAGACATTTTATATGGTCCCTCACGTATAAATTGGTGGGATATTGGTGTCATGGATAGATGGAAAAGTAATTGGCTGGATGGCTGTGTTCAAAGAGTTATAGTCAATAGCCCAGTGTTCAAGTGAAAACCAGTGGCCAGTTTCTAACCTGTCAGCCTTTGATGCATATGTCACATCACAAACATCAGCACAATCCAGGGGCCAGTTCCTGTCATTTCACCTACTCATCCACCTATGACATCACTTGCAGCAGCACAAACCAGAGGATTTCTTCTGACCTGTCACATACTTGGGATGATGTGATATCACAAGCACCTGCTCCTCCACCGAAACCTTCTCAGGCACTTATGATCTCAAAAGCTCCTGTCCTATCGCATACTCATCCACCTATGACAGCACAAGCAACGTCACTCCAGTCTTCAAAAGTGGAAAGAAGGATGACCCATGAAACTACAGTCCAGTCAGCCTCATCTCCATCCCTGGAAAGGTGATGGAACATCTCATTCTAGATGTCATCTCCAAGCATTGAGAGGAAAAGAAGGTTATCAGGAGTTGTCAGCATGGATTCACCAAAGGGAAATAATGTTTGATGAACCCAATACCGTTCTGCAATGGTATGTCTGGCTGGGTAGACGAGGGAGGAGCACTGGACCTTGTCTACCTTAACCTCAGCAAGACTTTTGACACTGTGTCCCACAACATCTTCATAGTCCAGCCTCCTTCAACCTGTTCATCAGTGACCTGGATGAAGAGACTGAGTGTACCCTCAACAAATTTGCTGATGATTAGCTGGCTGAGGTCATTGCTGGATCGCTCTCCATCATCTTTCCCAAGTCTTGGGAAACGGGAGATGTGCCTGAGGACTGGAGGAAAGCAAATGTCACTCCAGTCTTCAAAAAGGGCAAGAAGGAGGACCCAGGTAACTCTAGACCGATCAGCCTCACCTCCATCCCTGGGAAACTGATGGAACGACTCATCCTTGGTGCCATTTCAAGGCATATTAGGGATAAGAGGGTCAGTAGGGGCAGTCAACATGGCTTCACCAAGGGGAAGTCGTGCTTGACCAACCTCATTGACTTCTATAAGGACATAACAAGATGGATGGATGATGGCAGAGCGGTGGACATGATCTCCCTTGACTTGAGTAAGTCAGTCAGCTGATCAGAGCCAGCCCAGCGAGAGCCGGAGCCGGCGGGGTTCAGCTGACCACGAGGTCCAGCTGAGATTAGGAAGCTCAGAGGGAAACGTACAGGGACAGCGTGATTCCCAGCGAGTTCTGATCCCTGCAGCCCCGGCAGCCATTGCGAGAGAGCGGTGACGTGGCGGGGGGCGTTCCCACGGTGATGGTGACCACATCCCCTCCCCTTGCCTTGAAAAATCCTTTGGGAGGGCAGCAACTAGTCACTGCCCACTAGGTGCAAGGGAGGAGCAACCGGGTTGTGTAGCAGGTGAGTCCCACCCACACTGTGCCGCAGCAGCAGGTGTGGTAGCTTGTGTAGCAGGGTGCAGAGAGCACTTGTCGCTTGTCAGCCCCTCTAACTTATTGCCAGCATCCCAGAGTGCTGACGACCATGGTCGCCTCCAGGAGGAGAGCTTGTCTCAAACAAACTGTGGCTACGCAGACTGAGGAGCTTCTGTCCCGAACGGTGGCTGTTCAGGTCTCCGGCTGCAGGGAGTGCCAGAGCCTGCTGCTGCCGGGGGAGGGAGGCCAGCACTCCACCTGTGTGAGGTGTGAGCAGGTGCAAGACCTGCTCGACATGGTTGTGAAACTTAAGGAGGAGGTTGAGATGCTGAGGACCATCAGGGAGTGCGAAAGGGAGATCGACTGGTGGAGTAACACCCTGACGTGCCAGTCGGAAAGGTCCCAGGGAGGTACCCCCCAAAAGGAGATGGACCTCCTGCCCTCTCGGACAGAGGCGGAAGTCCGGAGACGGCCCCACCCTTGTTGCTGTCGGGCAGAGGTAGGGGACCTAAAAGACGACGAGGGTCGGAAGTGTATTCCGGTTCGGCATCACGGGCAGCCCCCCTCCCTGCCTGCTTTGTCTTCCCAGGTGCCCCTCCGTAATAGGTTTGAGGCCCTGGATCTTGAAGAAGAGGTAGGTGAGGAGGTGGTGCCAAGCCTGCCTACAAGATCACATAGGAAGAGGCGGTTGACTTCACAACTTAAGACTGCCTCTGATAAGAAAGAGAGAAGGGTGATTGTAACAGGAAATTCCCTTCTGAAAGGAACAGAGGGCCCAATATGTAGGGTTGACCCTCATCTTAGGGAAGTTTGTAGTCTACCTGGAGCCCGGATCAAGGATATTGCTAAAGAGCTCCCCAAACTGGTGCACCCCACAGACTACTACCCGCTGCTGGTCTTCCAGACAGATGGGGAGGAAGCTGCTTCCCGTAGTCTGAGGGGAATGAAGAACGATTTCAAGGTCTTGGGAAGGATGGTGAAAGACTCAGGGGCTCAAGTGATCTTCTCTTCACTCCTTCCATCTTCATGTAACGACGTGGGATGCAATAGGAAAGTTCAGTGTCTAAATGATTGGCTCCAAGACTGGTGCTACAGGCAGGGCTTTGGATTTTTTGATAATGGTTGGTTTTATAAGTCACCAGTCCGGACAGTGTCAAGCGGGAAAGGTTTATCTCGCAGGGGCAAAAGGATGCTGGGGCAGGAATTAGCTGGGCTCATTTGGAGAGCTTTAAACTAGGCTCGAAGGGGGATGGGGTTGTAGCTGGGCTTGTCCCAGTGGGGCAGCGTTCTAAAACTGATGAGGACCGGGTGGCCTCCTATGCCCCTAGGGAGAAACTGGTGTGCTCTGCTCGCTCCCTGAAATGCCTGTACACCAATGCGCGCAGCATGGGGAATAAGCAGGAGGAGTTAGAATCCTCTGTTCGGTCGGGAGATTATGATCTGGTGGCAATTACGGAAACATGGTGGGACAGTTCACATGACTGGAATGCGGTCATGGATGGCTATGTCCTTTTCAGGAAAGACAGGCCAGCCAGGCGTGGTGGTGGAGTTGCTCTCTATGTGAGAGAGCAACTACAATGTACTAAATTCTGCCCAGGAGTGAATGACGAGCGAGTTGAGAGTGTATGGGTCAGGATCAAGGGGCAGGCTGGCAGGGGTGACACTGTTGTGGGCGTCTGTTACAGGCCACCAGATCAGGCTGAGGAAGTTGATGAGGCCTTCTATGGGCAGCTGAGAGTGGCCTCACAGTCACAGGCCCTGGTTGTTGTGGGGGATTTTAACTTCCCTGATGTTTGCTGGAAGGACCATTCAGCCAGCCAGCCACAGTCCAGGAGGTTCCTCCAGTGCATTGGTGAGAACTTCCTCATGCAGATGGTGGAGGAGCCGACTAGGAGAGGTGCACTGCTGGATCTCATCCTCACTAACAAGGAGGGTCTGGTCGAAGCAGTAAAGGTTGAGGGCTGCCTGGGTTGCAGTGACCACGAGATGGTGGAGTTCAGCATCTTGGGTGGCAGGAACAGAACAGCAAGTAGAATTGCAACCCTGGACTTTAGCAGGGCTAACTTTGGCCTTTTCAAGCAATTGCTGGGGGAAATCCCATGGGCAAGACTGCTTGAAGGAAAAGGGGCCCAAGATAGCTGGATTGCATTCAGAGATTGCTTCTTCCACGCTCAGGATCAGAGCATCCCCACACGAAGGAAGTCAAGGAAGGGAGCCAGGAGGCCTGCGTGGTTGAATAGGGATCTGTTGGGTATGCTGAAGCAGAAGAGGAGAGTTTACAGGTCGTGGAAGCAGGGGCTGGCCACTTGGGAAGAATATAAGACTGCTGTTAGAGGATGTAGGAAGGCAGCTAGGATAGCCAAGGCCTCCTTAGAATTACAGCTGGCGAGAGGGGTCAAGGACAGCAAAAAGAACTTTTTCAAATACATAGCAGATAAAACTAATACCAGAGGCAATGTAGGCCCACTAATGAACGGGGTGGGTGCCCTGGTGGCAGAAGATACAGAGAAGGCAGAATTACTGAATGCCTTCTTTGTCTGTGTCTACTCTGCCGGAGGCTGTCCTGGGGAGCCCTGTACCCCTGAGACCCTGGATGAAGCCAGGTCAATGGAGGAGTTTGCTTTAGTCGATGAGGACTGGGTTAGGGAGCAATTAAATAGTCTGGACATCCATAAATCCATGGGTCCAGATGGGATGCATCCGTGGGTGCTGAGGGAGCTGGCTGAAGTCATTGCTGGACCGCTCTCCATCATCTTTGCCAAGTCTTGGGAAACGGGGGAGGTGCCCGAGGATTGGAGGAAAGCAAATGTCACTCCAGTCTTCAAAAAGGGCAAGAAGGAGGACCCGGGTAATTATAGACCGGTCAGCCTCACCTCTGTCCCTGGGAAAGTAATGGAACAGCTTGTCCTTGGTGCCATCTCAAGGCATATCAAGGATAAGAGGGTTATTAGGGGCAGTCAGCATGGCTTTACCAAGGGTAAGTCATGCTTGACCAACCTCATAGCCTTTTATGAGAATGTAACAAGGTGGATGGATGATGGCAGAGCGGTGGATGTGGTCTACCTTGACTTCAGTAAAGCCTTTGACACAGTCTCCCACAGCATCCTCACAGCTAAGTTGAGGAGGTGTGGTCTAGACAATAGACTAGTGAGGTGGGTTGCAAACTGGCTTAAGGAGAGAAGCCAGAGAGTGGTAGTCAATGGTGCGGAGTCTAGTTGGAGGCCAGTATCTAGTGGAGTGTCTCAGGGGTCAGTGCTGGGGCCAATATTATTCAATATATTCATTAACGATTTAGACGAGGGAATAGAGTGCACTATCAGCAAGTTTGCTGATGACACTAAGCTGGGAGGAGTGGCTGACACGCCAGAAGGCTGTGCTGCCATCCAGCGGGACCTGGACAGGCTGGAGAGTTGGGCGGGGAATAACCTGATGAAATTTAACAAGGGAAAGTGTAGAGTCCTGCATCTGGGCAGGAACAACCCCAGGTTCCAGTATAGGTTGGGAAATTACATATTAGAGAGCAGTGTAGAGGAAAGGGACCTGGGGGTCCTGGTGGACAACAGGATGACCATGAGCCAGCACTGTGCCCTTGTGGCCAGGAAGGCCAATGGCATCCTGGGGTGTATTAGAAGGGGGGTGGCTAGTAGATCGAGAGAGGTCCTCCTTCCCCTCTACTCCGCCCTGGTGAGACCACATCTGGAATATTGTGTCCAGTTCTGGGCCCCTCAGTTCAAGAAGGACAGGGAACTGCTGGAGAGGGTCCAGCGTAGGGCAACCAAGATGATTAAGGGAGTGGAGCACCTCCCTTATGAAGAAAGGCTGAGGGAGCTGGGGCTCTTTAGTTTGGAGAAGAGGAGACTAAGGGGGGACCTCATTAATGTTTATGTTTATAAATATATAAAGGGTGAGTGCCATGAGGATGGAGCCAGGCTCTTCTCAGTGGCAAACAGTGATAGAACAAGGGGTAATGGGATCAAGCTGGAACACAAGAGGTTCCGCTTAAATTTGAGAAAAAACTTCTTCTCAGTGAGGGTGACAGACACTGGAACAGGCTGCCCAGGGGGGTTGTGGAGTCTCCTTCTCTGGAGACATTCAAAACCCACCTGGACATGTTCCTGTGTGACCTCCCCTGGGCATTCCTGCTCCAGCAGGGGAATTGGACTAGATGATCTTTTGAGGTCCCTTCCAATCCCAAACATACTGTGATACTGTGTGATACTGTAATGGCATTCGTGACACACACAATGTTCACGGGGGTATTGTGACACACACACACTGTCCAATGGGTATTGTGACACACACACTGTCCCATGGGTATTGTTACACACACACGCTGTCCAATGGGGTTTGTGACACACACGCTGTCCAGTGGATTTTGTGACACACACATTCTGTCCAATGGGCTTACACACACACGCTGTCCAAAGGGGTTTGTGACACACACACTGTCCAATGAGGTTTGTGACACACACGATGTCCAATGGGGTTTGTGACACGCACACTGTCCATGGGTGTTTGTGACACACACGCTGTCCAGTGGGTTTTGTGACACACACGCTGTCCAGTGGGTTTTGTGACACACACACTGTCCAGTGGGGTTTTGACACACACGCTGTCCACTGGGGATTGTGACACACACACAGTCCAATGGGGTTTGTGACACACATAGTGTCTACGGGGGTTTGTGACACACACTCTGTCCAATGGGGTTTGTGACACACACACTGTCCAATCGGTATTGTTACACACACGCTGTCCTATAGGGTTTCTGACACAAACTCTGTCCAATGGGGTTTGTGACACACACGCTGTCCAATGGGTTTTGTGACACATACACTCTGTCCAATGGGTCTTATGACACACTCGTAGTGATGGGGTTCGTGACACACACGCTGTCTAGTGGGTTTTGTGACACGCACACTCTGTCTAAAGGGCTTGTGAGACACACGCTGTCCAATAGTGTTTGTGACATACACTCTGTCCCATGGGAATTGTGACACACACACTGTCCAATAGGGATTGTTACACACACATGCTCGCCAATGGGGTTTGTAAAACACACAATGTCCAATGGGGTTTGTGACACTCACACTGTACATGGGTGTTTGTGACGCACACGCTGTCCAATGGGTTTTGTTTCACATACAGTTTAAAATGGGGCTTGTGACACACACACTCTGTCCACTGGTGCTTGTGACACACACGCTGTCCAATGGGTTTTGTTACACACACGCTGTCCAATGAGGATTGTTATACACACACTGTCTAATGGGCATTTTGACCTACACTATGTCCAGTAGGGTTTGTGACACACACACGCTATCCAATGGGGTTTGTGACACGCAAACTTTATAATGGGGTTTATGACACACACATTTTCTAATGGGGTCTGTGACACGCAAACTTTCTAATGGGCTTTATGACACACACACGCTATCCAGTGGGGTTTGTGACACACACACGCTATCCACTGGGGTTTGTGACACATACACTTTCCAAAGGGGTTTGTGACACACACACTCTGTCCTATGGTGCTTGTGACACACACGCTGTCCATTGGGTTTTTTGACACACACACTGTCCCAAGGGGAGTGGGACACACATGTGCTGTCCAATGGGGTTTGTGACACACAAGCTGTCCAATGGGGATTGTGACACACACGATGTCCAATGGGGTTTATGACACACACTCTGTCCAATGGGATTTGTGAAACACACACTCTGTCCAATGGGGTTTCTGACACACATGCAGTCCAATAAGGATTGTGACACTCACGCTGTACAATCGGGTTTATGACACACACACTGTCCAATGGGGTTTGTTACACACACACTTTCCAAAGGGGTTTGTGGACACGCACAATTTCGAATGGGGTTTGTGACACACACTCGCTATCCAATAGGGTTTGTGACAAATGCACTTTCCAAAGGGGTTTGTGACACACACACTCTGTCCAATGCCGCTTGTGAAACACACGATGTCCCATGGGGTTTGGGACGCACACACTGTCCAATGGGGATTGTGACACACAGACGCTGTCCAATGGGGTTTGTGACACGCACACTGTCCATGGATGTTTGTGGCACAAACGCTGTTCAGTGGGGTTTGTGAGACACACACTGTCCAATGGGGTTTGTGACACACACGATGTCCAATGGGGTTTGTGACACGCACACTGTCCAATGGGGTTTGTGACACAGAAACACTGTCCAATGGGTATTGTGAAACACACACGCTGTCCAATGGGGTTTATGAAACACACGCTGTCCAAAGGGGTTTGTGAAACACACACTCTGTAAAATGGGGATTGTGACACACACACGCTGTCCAATGGGGTTTGTGACACACACACTGTCGAAAGGGGTTTGTGACACACACGATGTCCAGTGGGGTTTGTGACACACACGCTGTCCAATGGGGATTGTGACACACACGCTGTCCAATGGGTATTGTGACACACACACTGTCCAAAGGGGATTGTGTCACACACACTCTGTACAATGGGGTTTGTGACACACACAATGTCCAATAGGGTTTGTGACACACACACACTATCCAATGGGTTTTGTGACACACACACTCTGTCCAATGGGTATTGTGACACACACACTGTCCAAAGGGGATTGTGTCACACACACTCTGTCCAATAGGGTTTGTGACACACACACACTATCCAAAGGGTTTGTTACGCACACACTTTCCAATGGGGTTTGTGACGCACACACTTTCCAATGGGGTTTGTGACACACACACGCTGTCCCATGGGGTTTGTGAGACACACGCTGAACAATTGGGTTTCCTACACACACACTCTCCAATGGTGTTTCAGACACGCATGCTGTCCAATGGGTTTAGTGACGCACACACTGACCAGCAGGGTTTGTGACACACACTCTGTCCAATGGCGCTTGTGACATACACGCTGTCCAATGGGGTTCGTTACACAATTCTGTCCAATGGGGTTTGTGACACACACACTGTCCAATGGGGATTGTGACACACACACGCTGTCCAATGCGGTTTGTGACACACACGCTGTCCAATGGGGTTTGTGACACACATACTGTCCAAAGGGGTTTGTCAAACACAAGCTGTCCAATGCGGTTTGTGACACACAGACACTGTCCAATGGGTATTGTGACACACACACGCTGTCCAATGGGTTTATGAAACACACTCTGTCCAATGGGTATTGTGACACACACGTGCTGTCCAATGGTGTTTTTGACACACACACTGTCCAATGGGGTTTGTGACACACACGCTGTCCAATGGGTTTGTGACACGCACACTCTGTCCAATGGGTCTTGTGACACACATGCTGTCCAATGGGGTTCGTTGCTCACACGCTGTACAGTAAGGTATTGTGAGACACGCACTGTCCAATAGGGATTGTGTCACACACACTCTGTCCAATGGGGTTTGTGACACACACACTGTCCAATAGGGTTTGTGACACACACACACTATCCAATGGGGTTTGTGACGCAGACACTTTCCAATGGGGTTTGTGACTCACACACTTTCCAATGGGGTTTGTGACACACACACGCTGTCCCATGAGGTTTGTGAGACACACGCTGAACAATTGGGTTTCTTACACACACACTGTCCAATGGGGTTTGTGACACATACAGTTTCCAATGGGTTTTGTGACGCACACACTGACCAGCAGGGTTTGTGACACACACACTCTGTCCAATGGTGCTTGTGACATGCACGCTGTCCAATGGGGTTCGTTACACAATTCTGTCCCATGGGTTTTGTGACACACACACTGTCCAATGGGGATTGTGACACACACACGCTGTCCAATGGGGTTTGTGACACACACACACTGTCCAATGGGGATTGTGACACACACACTCTGTCCAATGGGGTTTGTGACACACACACTGTCCAAAGGTGTTTGTGACACACACGATGTCCAATGGGATAAGTGACACACACACTGTCCAAAGGGGTTTGTGACACACACGCTGTGCAGTGGGGTTTTTGATACTCACACTGTCCAAAAGGGTTTGTGACACACACGATGTCCAATGGGGTTTGTGACACGCACACTGTACGTGGGTGTTTGTGACACACACACTGTCCAGTGGGGTTTGAGACACACACACTGTCCCATGGGGTTTGTGACACACACAGTGTACACGCGGGTTTTTGAAACACACGCTGTCCAACGGGGTTTGTGACACACACGCTGTCCAATGGGTTTGTGACACACACACTCTGTCCAATGGGTCTTGTGACACACACACTGTCCAATGGGGTTCGTTGCACACACGCAGTACAATGGGGTTTGTGAGACACACACTGCCCAGTAGGGTTTGTGACACACACACGCTGTCCAATGGGGATTGTGACACACACACGCTGTCCCTTGGGGTTTGTGACACACACGCTGAACAATTGGGTTTGTTACACACTCACAGTCCAATGGGGTTTGTGACACACACGCTGTCCAATGGGGTTTGTGACACACACTTGCTGTCCAATGGGGTTTGTGACACTCACACTGTCCAACGGTGTTTGTGACACACACTCTGTTAAATGGGTTTTGTGACACACACACGCTGTCCAATGGGATTTGTGACACACATGTTGTCCAATGGGGTCTCTGACACACACACTGTCCAATGGTGTTTGTGACACACACGCTGTCCAATAGGGTTTGTGACAAAAACTGTGTCCAATGGGGTTTGTGAGACACACACTGTCCAAAAGGGTTTGTGACAAACACGATGTCCAATGGGGTTTGTGACATGCACACTGTCCAGTGGGGTTTGTGACACACACAGTGTCTACTGGGGGTGTGACGCACAAGCTGTCCAATGCGGTTTGTGACACACACACTGTCCAATGGGTATTGTGACACACACACTGTGCAAAGGGGATTGTGTCATACACACGCTGTCCAATGGGGTTTGTGACACAGACACTGTCCAAAGGGGTTTGTCAAGCACACGCTGTCCAATGGGGTTTGTGACACACAAACACTGTCCAATGGGTATTGTGACACACACACGCTGTCCAATGGGTTTATGAAACACACGCTGTCCAATGGGTATTGTGACACACACGTGCTGTCCAATGGTGTTTTTGACACACACACTGTCCAATGGGGTTTGTGATACACACACTCTGTCCAATGGGTCTTGTGACAGACATGCTGTCCAATGGGGTTCGTTGCTCACACGCTGTACAGTAAGGTATTGTGAGACACACACTGTCCAATAGGGTTTGTGACACACACACGCTATCCAATGGGGTTTGTGACACACACACGCTATCCAATGGGGTTTGTGACACACACGCTGTCCAATGGGGTTTGTGACACACACACTCTATCCAATAGGGATTGTGACACACACTCGCTGTCCAATGGGGTATGTGACATACACACTGTCCAAAGGTGTTTGTGACACACACGATTTCCAATGGGGTTTGTGACACACACGCTGTCCAATGGCTTTTGTGACACACACTCTGTCAAAAGGGGATTGTGACACACACGCTGTCCAATGGGTATTGTGACACACACACTGTCCAAAGGGGATTGTGTCACACACACTCTGTCCAATGGGATTCGTGACACACACACTGTCCAATAGGGTTTGTGACACACACATACTATCCAAAGGTGTTTGTGACACACACACTTTCTAATGGGGTTTGTGACACACACACGCTATCCAATAGTGTTTGTGACACACACACTTTCCAATGAGGTTTGTGACACACACACTTTCCAATGGCGTTTGTGACACACACACGCTGTCCAATGGGGTTTGTGACACACACGCTGTCCCTTGGGTTTTGTGACACACACACTCTGTCCAATGGTGCTTGTGACACACACACGCTATCCAATGGGGTTTGTGACACGCATACTTTCTAATTGGGTTTGTGACACACACACTCTATCAAAGAGGTTTGTGACACATACACTTTACAATGGGATTTGTGACACCACACTCTGTCCAATGGTGCTTGTCACACACACACGCTATCCAATGGGGTTTGTGACACACACAGTGTTGAATGGTGTTTCTGACACACATGCTGTCCAATGGGGTTTGTGAAACAAACTCTGTCCAATGGGGTTTGTGACACACACACACTGTCCAATGAGGTTTTTGACACACACGCTGTCCAATGGGGATTGTGACACCGCACTCTGTCCAATGGTGCTTGTGACACACACGCTGTCCAAGGGGGATCGTGACACACACGCTGTCTAGTGGGTTTTGTGACACACACACTGTGTCCAGTAGTGTTTGTGACACACACTCTGTCCCATGGGGTTTGTGACACACACACTGTCCATTGGGGTTTGTGACACACTACACTGTCCAAAGGGGTTTGTGACACACACGCTGTCTAATGGGGTTTGTGACACACACACACTGTCCAATGGAGATTGTGACACACACTCTGTCACATGGCGTTTGTGACACACACATGCTATCCAACGAGGTTTGTGACACACATACTTTCTAATGGTGTTTTTGACACACACACGCTATCCAGTGCGGTTTGTGACACACACACACTGTCCAATGGTGTTTGTAATATGCATGACGTCCAGTGTGTTTTGTAAACACACACTGACCAGGAGGGTTTGTGACACACACACGCTATCCAAAGGGGTTTGTGACACAGACGCTGTCCAATGGGGTTTGTGAAACACACACTCTGTCCAATAGTGTTTGTGACACACACACGCTATCCAATGGGGTTTCTGACACACACTTTCCAATGGGGTTTTTGACACACACACGGTGTCCAATGGTATTTGTCACACGCATTCTGTCCAATGGGTTTTGTGACACACACACTGCCCAGGAGGTTTTGTGACACACACACGCTATCCAATGGGGTTTGTGACACATACAGTTTCCAATGGGTTTCGTGACACACACTCTGTCCCATGCGGTTTGTGACACACACACTCTGTCCAATGGGGATTGTGACACACACAGGCTGTCTAATGGGATTTGTGACACACACACTGTCCAAAGGTGTTTGTGACACACACGATGTCCAATCGGGTTTGTGACACGCAGTACTGTCCAATGGGTATTGTGACACACACACCCTGTCCAATGGGTTTTGTGATGCACACGCTGTCAAATGGGGATTGTGACACACACGCTATCCAATGGGGTTTGTGACACACACACTCTATCCAATGGGGTTTGTGACACACACACACTGTCCAATGGCTATTGTGACACCACACTCTGTCCAACGGTGCTTTTGACACACACGCTGTCCAATGGGGTTTGTGACACACATGCTGTCCCGTAGATTATGTGACACACACACTCTGTGCAATGGGCTTATGACACAGACACGCTGACCAATGGTGTTTGTGACACACACGCTGTCCCATGGGGTTTGTGACACAGACACTGTCCAAAGGGGTTTGTGACACACACGCTGTCCAGTGGGCTTTGTGACAAATACACTCTGTACAATGGGTCTTGTGACACACACGCTGTCCAATGGGGTTAGTGACACACACGCTGTCCAATGGCCTTTGTGACACACACGCTATCCAGTGGGTTTTGTGACACACACACTGTCCAATAGGGTTTGTGACACACACACTCTATCAAATGGGGTTTCTGACACACACACACTGTCCAATGGGGTTCGTGACACACACGCTGTCCAATGGGGATTGTGACACCACACACTGTCCAATGATGCTTGTGACACACACACGCTATCCAATGGGGTTTGTGACAAGCATACTTTCTGATGGGGTTTGTGACAAACACACTCTATCAAATGGGGTTTGTGACACATACACTTTCCAATGGGGTTTGTGACACCACACTCTGTTCAATCGTGCTTGTGACACACACACGCTATCCAATGGGGTTTTTGACACGCATACATTCTAATGGGATTTGTGACACACACTCTATCAAAAGGGGATTGTGACAGACACGCACTGTCCAATGGGGTATGTGACACACACGCAGTCTAATTGGGATTGTGACACAACACTCTGTCCAACGGTGCTTGTGACACACACGCTGTCCAATGCGGTTCGTTACACACACGCTGTCCAATGGGATTGTGACACACACAGTACAAAGGGGTTTGTGAAACACACGCTGTCTGATGGGGTTTGTGACACACACACACTGTCCAATGGGTTTTGTGACACACACGCTGTCCAATGGGGTTCGTGACACACACGCTGCCCAGTGGGTTTTGTGACACACACACTCTGTCCTATGGGCTTGTGACACACACACGCTGACCAATAGTGTTTGTGACACGCACTCTGTCCCATGGGGTTTGTGACACACACACTGTCCAATAGGGATTGTCACACACACATATGCTATCTAATGGGGTTTATGACACACACACACTGTCGTTGGGGATTGTGACACACACACTCTGTCCAATGGCGCATGTGACACACATGCTATCCAATGTGGGTTGTGACACACACTTTCCAATGGGCTTTGTGACACACACACGCTGTCCAATGGTGTTTGTGACACGCATGCAGTCCAATTGGTTTTGTGACACACACACTGACCAGGAGGGTTCGTGACACACACACAGTATTCAATGGGTTTTGTGACACGTACACTTTCCAATGGGGTTTGTGACACACACATTCTGTCAAATGGCGCATGTGACACACACGCTGTCCAATGGGGTTCGTGACACACACGCTGTCCCATGGGGTTTGTGAAACACACACTCTGTCCAATGGGGATTGCGACACACACACACTGTCCAAAGGGGTTTGTGACACACACGATGTCCAATGGGGTTTGTGACACGTACACTGTCCATGGGTGTTTGTGACACACACGCTGTCCAGTGGAGTTTGTGATACACACACTGCCAAATGGTGTTTGTGACACACACAGTGTCCACGGGGGTTTGTGACACAAACTCTGTCCAATGATGTTTGTGACACACGCACTGTCCAATGGGTATTGTGACACACACACCGTGTCCAATGGGGTTTGTGACACACACGCTGTGAATGGGGTTTGTGACACATACACTGTCCAAAGGGGTTTGTGACACACACGCTGTCCAGTGGGCTTTGTGACTAATTCACTCTGTACAATGGGGTTTGTGACACACACACTGTCCAATGGGGTTTGTGACACACATGCTATCCAGTGGGTTTTGTGACACACACACTGTCCAATAGGGTTTGTGACACACACACTCTATCAAATTGGGTTTGTGACACACTCACACTGTCCAATGGGGTTTGTGACACACACGCTGTCCAATGGGGATTGTGACACCACACTCTGTCCAATGGTACTTGTGACACACTCACGCTATCCAATGGGGTTTGTGACACGCATAGTTTCTAATAAGGTTTGTGACACACACACTCTATCAAATGGGGTTTGTGACACACACACACTGTACAATGGGGTTTGTGACACACACAGTGTCCAAAGGGGTTTGTGACACACACGCTCTCTAATGGGGTTTGTGACACACACACACTGTCGAATGCGGTTTGTGACACACGCTGTCCAATAGGGTTTGTGACACACACATGCCATCCAATGTGGTTTGTGACACACATGCTTCCTAATGGGGTTTTTGACACACACACTCTGTCCAATGGCGCTTGTGACACACACGCTGTCCAATGGGGTTCGTGACACACACTCTGTCCCATGGGGTTTGTGACACACACGCTGTCCAATGGGGTTTGTGACACACATACGCTATCCAATGGGGTTTGTGACACACGCACTCTGTCCAATAGATCTTGTAACACACACGCTGTCCAATGGGTTTTGTGAAAACACACGGTTTCCAGTTGTGTTTGTGACACACACACTGTCCAAAGGGGTTTGTGACACACACGATGTCCAATGGGGTTTGTGACACGCACACTGTCCATGGGTGTTTCTGACACACACACTCTCCAAAATGGTTTGTGACACACACGATGTCCAATGGGGTTTGTGACACGCACAGTGTCCATGGGTGTTTGTGACACACACGCTGTCCAATGAGGTTTGTGACACAGACGCTGTCCAATGGGGATTGTGACACGAAAGCTGTCCAATGGCGTTTGTGACAAACACACTTTCCAAAGGGGTTTGTGACACACACAATGTCCACGGGGTTTAGTGACACACACGCTGTCCAATGGGGTTTGTGACACACACACTGTGCAATGAGTATTGATACACACACACACTGTCCAATGGTGTTTGTGACACACACACTGTTTAATGGGGCTTGTGACACACACACTCTGTCCAATGGGTTTTGTGACACACACCCTGTCCAATGGGGATTGTTACACACGCTGTCCAATGGGGTTTGTGACACACACACTCTGTCCAATGGGTCTTGTGACACACACTGTCCAATAAGGTTTGTGACACACTCACGCTATCCAATGGGGTTTGTGACACGCACACTATCTAATGGGGTTTGTGACATACACGCTATCCAATAGGTTTTGTGACACACACACTGTCCAATGGGGATTGTGACACACACACACTGTCCAAAGGTGTTTGTGACACACACGCTGTCCAATGGGGTTTGTGACACAGACGCTGTCCAATGGGGATTGTGACATATGCACTGTCCAATAGGGTTTGTGACACATACACACTGTCCAAAGGTGTTTGTGACACACACACTGTCCAAAGGGGTTTGTTATACACACACTGTCTAATGGGGTTTGTGACACACACACTGACCAGGAGGGTTTTTGACACACACACGCTGTCCAATGATGTTTGTGACACACACACTGTACAATGGGGTTTGTGACACACACACACGGTATCCAATGGAGTTTTTGACACACACCCTGTCCAATGGGGTTTGTGACACACACGCTATCCAGTGGGTTTTGTGACACACACACTCTGTCCAATGGGATTGTGACACACACACTTTCAAATGGGGTTTGTGACACGCACACTTTCTAATGGGGTTTGTGACACACACACGAAATCCAATGGGTTTTGTGACACGCATACTGTTTAACGGGTTTTGTGACACACACACTGTCGAATGGTGTTTCTGACACACACACTAACCAGGAGGGTTTGTGATACACACAAACTGACCAATGGGGTTTGTGACACACACACTGTCCAATGGTGTTAGTGACACACACTCTGTCAAATGGGGTTTGTGACACACACGTTGTCAAATGGGATTTGAGACACACACTGTCCAAAGGGGTTTGTTACACACACACACTGTCCAAAGGGGTTTCTACACTACACGCTGTCCAGTGGTGTTTGTGACGCACACACTGACCAGGAGTGTTTGTGACACACACACGCTGTCCAATGGGGTTTGTGACACACACACTGTCTAAAGGTGTTTGTGACACACATGCTATCGAATAGGGTTTGTAACACTAACTCTGTCCAATGGGGTTTGTGACACAGACGATGTCCAGTGGGTTTTGTGACACACACACTGTCCAATAGGGTTTGAGGCACACACTCGCTATCCAGTGGGGTTTGTGACACGTACACTTTCCAATGGGTTTTGTGAACACCACTCTCTCTCCAATGGTGCTTGTGACACACACGCTGTCCAATGGGATTCGTGACACACACGCAGTCCAGTGGGTTTTGTGACACACACACTATGTCCAATGGGCTTGTGACACACATGCTGTCCAATACTGTCTGTGACAAACACTCTGTCCCATGGGTTTTGTGACACAGACACTGTCCAATGGGGCTTGTGAGACACACGATGTCCAATGGTGTTTGTGACACACACGCTGTCCAATGGGGCTTGTGAGACACACTCTGTCCAAAGGAGATTGGGACACATACATGCTGTCCAATGAGTGTTTGTGACACACACGCTGTCCAATGAGGTTTGTGACAAACACACTGTCCAATAGTGTTTGTGACACACACACGCTATCCAATGGGTTTTGTGACACACACGCTGTCCAATGGGTTTTGTGACACACACACTGTCCAAAGGGGTTTGTGACACACAAACACTGTACAATGGGGATTGTGACACACACACACGCTCTCCAATGGGTTTTATGACACACACTCTGTCCAGTGGGGTTTGTGAGAAACAAACACTGTACAATGGGCATTGTGACACACACACGCTGTCCAATGGGGCTTATGACACACACGCTGTCCAATGGGGTTTGTGACACACACGCTGTCCAATGGGGTTCGTGACACACACGCTGTCCCAAGGAGTTTGTGACACACACACTGTCCAATGACGATTGTGACACACACACGCTGTCCAATGGGGTTTGTTACACACACACTGTCAAAAGGGGTTTGTGACACACAGGATGTCCAATGGGGTTTGTGACACACACGCTGTCCAATGGGGTTTGTGACACACACGCTGTCCAATGGGGATTGTGACACACATGCTGTCCAATGGGGTTTGTGAAACATACACTCTGTGCAATGAGGCTTGTGACACACACTGTGTCCCATGGGGTTTGTGACACACACACACTGTCCAATGGGGATTGTGAAACACACACGCTGTCCAATGGGGTTTATGTCACACACAATGTCCAATAGGGTTTGTGACACACACGCTATCCAATGGGGTTTATGACACACACACTTTGAAATGAGGTTTGTGACGTATACGGTATCCAATGGGTTTTGTGACACACACACTGTCCAATGCAGTTTGTGACACACACACGCTGTCCAATAGTGTTTGTGACACACACTCTGTCCCATGGGGTTTGTGACACACACACTGTCCAATTGGGATTGTGACACACACACGATGTCCAATGGGGTTTATGACACACATGCTGTCCAATGGAATTTGTGACACACATCTCTCCCTTGGGTTTTGTGACACACACACGCTATCCAATGGGGATTATGACACACACGCTATCCAATGGGGCGTGTGACACACACACTCTGTACAATAGGGTTTGTGACACACATAAGATATGCAGTGGGGTTTGTGACACACATACTTTCTAATGGGGTTTTTGACACACACACGCAATCCAATGGGGTTTCTGACACACACTTTCCAATGGGGTTTGTGACACACACACACTTTCCCATGGTTTTTGTGACACACACGCTGACCACGAGGGTATGTGTCACACACACGCAATCCAATGGGGTTTGTGACACACACACATTTCAATGGGGATAGTGACACACACACGCTGTCCAATGGTGTATGTGACTCACACACTGTCCAATGGGGTTTGTGACACAGACGCTGTCCAATGGGGTTTGTGAACTATAGATTGTCCAATAGGGTTTGTGACACACACACGCTGTCCAATGGGGTTTGTGATGCGCACACTTTCCAATGGGGTTTGTGACACACACACTGACCAGGAGGTTTTGTGACACACACACGCTGTCCATTGGGGTTTGTGACACACACGCTGTCCAAAGGGGTTTGTGACACACACGCTGTCCAGTGGGTTTTGTGACACATACACTGTCCAATAGGGTTTGTGTCACATACACGATATCCAGTGAGGTTTCTGACTCATACACTTTCCAATGGGTTTTGTGACAACACACTCTGTCCTATGGTGCTTGTGACACACACTGTCCAATGGGGTTCATGACACACACGCTGTCCAGGGGGTTTTGTTGCACACACACTGTCCAATGGGGTTTGTGACACACACAGTGTCCAGGGTGTTTTGTGGCACAAACTCTGTCTAATGTATTTTGTGACACGCACACTGTCCAATGGGCATTGTGAAACACACGCTGTCCAATGGGGTTTGTGACACACACACACTGTCTAATGGGGACTGTGAAACACACAGGCTGTCCAATGGGGTTTATGACACACACACTGTCCAAATGGCTTTGTGACACACACACTCTGTCCAGTGGGTTTTGTGACACACACACTGTCCAATAGGGTTTGTGACACACAAACCCTCTCCAATGGGGTTTTGACGCATACACTTTCCAATGGGTTTTCTGACACACACACCCTGTCCAACGGTGCTTGTGACACACACGCTGCCAATGTGGTTCTTGACACACACTCTGTCCAAAGGGGATTGTGACACAAACACTGTCCAATAGGGTTTGTGACACACACACGCTATCCAATGGGGTTACTAAGACATACACTTTCAAATGAGGTTTGTGACACACACGCTGTCCAGTGGGTTTTATGACACAAACACTCTGCCCAATGGGCTTGTGACACACATGCTGTATAATAGTGTTTGTGACAAACACTCTGTCCCATGGGGTTTGTGACACAAACGCTGTCCAATGGGGTTTGTGACACACACACTGTCCAAAGGGGTTTGTGACACACACACGCTATCCAGCGGGGTTTGTGACACACACACTGTCCAAAGGGGTTAGTTACACACACGATGTCTAATGGGTTTTGTGACACGCACGCTGTCCATGGGTGTTTGTGACAAACACGCTGTCCACTGGGGTTTGTGATACACACACTCTCCAATGGGGTTTGTAACACACACACTATCCAATGGGTTTTGTGACACACACTCTGTCTAAAGGGGTTTCTGACTCACACGCTGTCCAGTGGGGTTTGTGACACACACACTGTCCAATGGGGATTGTAACACACACACGCTGTAAAATGGGGGTTATGACACACACGGTGTCCAATGGGGTTTGTCACACAAACTCTGTCCAATGGGTTTGTGACACAAACGCTGTCCAATAGTGTTTGTGACACACAGCCTGTCCTATGGGGTTTGTGACACACACACTGTCCAAAGGGGTTTATTACACACACGCTGTCCAATGGTGTTTGTGACACATACACATTGTCCCATGGTGTTTGTGACACGCATGCTATCCAATGGGTTTTCTGACACACACACTGACCAGGAGGGTTTGTGACACACACACACTATCCAATGGGGTTTGTGACACATACACATTCTAATGGGGTTTGTGACACACACGCTCTGTCCAATGGCGCTTGTAGACACACACGCTGTCCAATGGGGTTCGTGACACACACTCTGTCCCATGGGGATTGTGACACACACGCTGTCCAACGGGGTTTGGGACACACACGATGTCCAATGAGGTTTTTGACATGCACACTGTCCATGGGTGTTTGTGACACACAGGCTGTCCAGTGGGTTTTTTGACACACACACTCTGTTCAATGGGGATTGTGTGACACACACACGCTGTAAAGTGGGGATTCTGACACACAAGCTGTCCAATGGGTTTGTGACACACACGCTGTCCAATGGGTCTTGTGACACACACGCTTTCCAGTGGGGTTTGTGACACACGCACTGTCCAAAGGGGTTTGTGACACACACGTTGTCCAGTGGTGTTTGAGACACACACGCTGTCCAATGGGGATTGTGACACACACGCTGTCCAATGCGGATTGTGACATACACACTGTCCAATAAGGTTTGTGACAAGCACATTCTATCCAATGGGGTTTGTCACAGGTACACTTTCTAAAGGGGTTTGTGACACACACACTTTCTTATGGGGTTTGTGACACACACACGGAATCCAATGGGTTTTGTGACACGCATGCTCTTTAATGCGTTTTGTGACAGACACACTGACCAGGAGGGTTTGTGACACACACACGCTATCTAATGGGATTTGTGACACATTCACTTTCCAATGGGGCTGGTGACACACACGCTTGTTTAATGGCGCTTGTGACACACACGCTTTCCAATGGGGTTCGTGACACACACTCTGTCCCATGGGGTTTGTGATACACACTCCTCCCATTGGTGTTTGTGACACACACGCTGTCCAGTGGGGTTTCTGACACACACAATGTCCAAAAGGGTTTGTGACACACACACGCTATCCAATGGGGTTTGTGACACATACACTTACCAATGGGGTTTGTGACACGCACACTTTCTAATGGGGTTTGTGACACACACACGCTGTCCAATGGGGTTTGTGACAAAAACGCTGTCCAATGGGATTTGTGACACAGACGCTGTCCAATGGGTATTGTGACATATACACTGTCCAATGGGGTTTGTGACACACACACGCTATCCAGTGGGGTTTCTGACACACACACTGTCCAAAAGGGTTTGTGACACACAGACGCTATCCAATGGTGTTTGTGACACACACGCTGTCCAATGGGGTTTGTGACACACACGCTGTCCAATGGGGTTTGTGACACATACACTCTGTCCAATGGGGCTTGTGACACACACACTTTCCAATGGGGATTGTGACACACACAATCTGTAAATTGGGCTTGTGACACACACGCTGTGCAATGGTGTTTGTGACACACACACTGTCCAATGGGGATTGTGACACACACACGCTGTCCAGTGTGTATTGTGACACACACACGCTGTCCAATGGGTATTGTGACACACACACTCTGTCCAATGGTGTTTATGACACACAAGCTGTCCAATGGGTCTTGTGACACACACGGTGTTCAATGGGGTTCGTGACAGACATACTGTTCAATGGGGTATGTGACACACGCGGTTTCCAATGGGGTTCGTCAGAGACACGCTATCCAATGGGGTTTGAGACACACACGCAGACCATTTGGGTTTGTTACACACACACTGCCCAATGATGTTTGTGACATACACAGTGTCCAAGAGGGTTTCAGACACACACACTGTCCAATGGTTATAGTTACACACACACTCTGTCCAATGGGGTTTGTGACACTCACACTTTCTAATGGGGTTTGTGACACACACACGCTGTCCAATGGGGTTTGTGACAAAAACGCTGTCCCATGTGGTTTGTGACACACACGCTGAACAATTGGGTTTGTTACACACACACTGTGCAATGCTGTGTGTGACACTCATGCTTTCCAATGGGTTTTGTGACACACACACTTTACCAGGAGGGTTTGTGACACACACACGCTACCCAATGGGGTTTGTCACACACACACACTGTCCAATGGCGCTTTTGACAGACACGCTGTCCAATGGGGTTTCTGACACACTCTCCGTCCCATAGGGTTTGTGACACACACACTATCCAATGGGGATTGCTACACACACACGCTTTCCAATGGGGTCTGTGACACACACAGTGTCCAAAGGGGTTTGTGACACAGACGATCTCCAATGGGGTTTCTGACACGCACACTGTCCATGGGTGTTTGTGACACACAGGCTGTCCAATGGAGATTGTGACACACACACTGTCCAAAGGGGTTTGTGACACACACGATGTCCAATGGGGTTTCTGACACGCACACTTTCCAATGTGGATTGTGAAACACACACGCTGTCCAATGGGGTTTATGACACACACACTGTCCAAAGGGGTTTGTGAAAAACACACTCTGTCCAATGGGTATTGTGACACACACACTGTCCAATGGTAATTGTGACACACACGCTGTCCAATGGTGTTTGTGACACAAACACTTTCCAATGGGATTTGTGACACGCACAACTTCTAATGGGGTTTGTAACACACATACATTATCCAATGGGGTTTGTGACACGCATACTTTCCAAAGGGGTTTGTGACACACACACGCTGTCCCATGGGGTTTGTGACACGCATGCTGTCCAATGGGTTTTGTGAGACATACACTTTCCAATGGGTTTTGTGACACACCCACTCTGTCCAATGGTGCTTGTGACACACACACTGTCCAATATGGTTCGTGACACACATGGTGTCCAGTGGGTTTTGTGACACACACACTCTGTCCAATGAGCTTGTGACACACACGCTGTCCAATGATGTTTGTAACACGCACACTGTCCAATGCGGTTTGTGACTACACACACTGTCCAAAGGGTTAGTGACACACACGTTATCCAATGGGGTTTGTGACATTCACACTGTCCATGGCTGTTTTTGATACACACGATGTCCAGTGGGGTTTGTGACACACACACTGTATAAAAGGGTTTGTGACAGACATGATGTACAACGGGGTTTGTGACACGCACACTGTCCATGGGTGTTTGTAACACACACGCTGTCTAGTGGGGTTTGGGACACACGCACTTTCCAATGGGGTTTGTGACACGCATACTGTCCAATGGGGATTGTGACACACACACGCTCTCCAATGGAATTTGTGACACACACATTGTCCGAAGAGGTTTGTGACACACACGATATCCAATGGGATTTGTGACACGCACACTGTCCATGGGTGTTTTTGACACACATGCTGTCCATTGGGGTTTGTGACACACACACCGTCCATAAGGGTTTGTGACACACATGATGTATAATGGGTTTAGTGACACGCACATTGTCCATGGGTGTTTGTGACACACACGCCGTCCAGTGGGGTTTGTGACACACACACTGTCCTATGGGGTTTGTGACACACATACTGTCCATGGGTGTTTGTGACACACACACTGTCCAATGGGGATTGTGACACACACGCTGTCCAATGGGCTTTGTGACACACACACTCTGTACAATGGGTCTTGTTAAAAATTCGCTGTCCAATGGTGTTTGTGAACACAGACGCTGTCCAGTGGGTTTTGTGACACACATACTATCCAATAGGGTTTGTGACACACACACGCTTTCGAATGGGGTTTGTTACACATACAATTTCCAATGGGGTTTGTGACACACGCACTCTGTCCAATAGGCTTGTGACACACACGTTGTCCAATGGTGTTTGTGACACACACACTGTCCAATGGGGATTGTGACACACACACGCTGTCCAATGGGGTTTGTGACACTCACACTGTCCATGGGTGTTAGTGACACACACGCTGTCCAGTGGGTTTTGTCACACACACAGTGT
This sequence comes from Columba guinea, assembly GCA_032206185.1. Taxonomy (NCBI): domain Eukaryota; kingdom Metazoa; phylum Chordata; class Aves; order Columbiformes; family Columbidae; genus Columba; species Columba guinea. Next base: position 1,152,829 of record JAVLUU010000005.1, read on the forward strand.
CCAATGGGGATTTGACACACACGCTGACCACTGGGGATTGTGACACACACACTGTCCACGGGCGTTTGTGACACACATGCTGTCCAATGGGTTTTGTGACACACACACACAGTGTCCAATGGGGATTGTCAAGCACACACGCTGTCCAATGGTGTTTGAGACACACACGCTGTCCAATGGGGTTTGTGACCTACACGCTATCCAATAGGGTTTGTGACACACACATGCTATCCAAAGGGGTGTGTGAGACATATACTTTCTCATGGGGTTTTTGACACACACACGCTATGCAAAGGGGTTTGTGACACAAACCTTCCAATGGGTTTTGTGACACACACACGCTGTGCAATGGGGTTTGTTACACACACGCTAACCAATTGGGTTTGTTACACACACACTGTCCAATGGTGTTTGTGACAAGCATGCTGTCCAATGGGTTTTGTGTCACACACACTGACCAAGAGCGTTTGTGACACACACACTCTATCCAATGGTGTTTGTGACACATACACTTTCCAATGGGGTTTGTGACACACACACTCTGTCCAATGGCGCTTGTGAAACAGACGCTGTCCAATGGGGTTCGTGACACAAACTCAGTCCCATGGGGTCTGTGACACACACACTTTCCAATGGGGATTGTGACACACACACGCTGTCCAATGGGGTTTGTGACACACACACTGTCCAAAGGGGTTTGTGACACACACGAAGTCCAATGGGGTTTGTGACAGGCACGCTCTCCATGGGTGTTTGTGACACACACGCTGTCCAATGGGGTTTGTGACACACACACTGTCCAAAGGGGTTTGTGACACACACGATGTCCAATGGGGTTTCTGACACGCACACTTTCCATGGGTGTTTGTGACACACACACTGTCCAGTGGAGTTTGTGACACACAATCTGTCCAATGTTGTTTCTGACACACACAGTGTCCACGGGGGTTGGTGACACACACCCTGTCCAATTGGGTTTGTGACACACACCTGTCCAATGGGGATTGTGACACACACGCTGTCCAATGGGGATTGTGACACACACACTCTGTCCAATAGGTCTTGTGACACACAAGCTGTCCATTGGGGTTCGTGACACACACGCTGTCCAGTGGGGTTTGTGACACACACAGTGTCCAATAGGGTTTGTGACATCACACACGCTATCCAATGGTGTTTGTGACACCCATTCTTTTTAATGGGGTTTGTGACACACACGCTGTCCAATGGGGCTTGTGACACACACATTGTCCAATCGGATTTGTGACACACACACTGTCCAAAGGGGTTTGTGACACACACGATGTCCAATGGGGTTTCTGACACGCACACTTTCCATAGGTGTTTGTGACACACACGCTGTCCAGTGGAGTTTGTGACACACACACTGTCCAATGGGGTTTGTGACACACACAGTGTCCACGGTGGTTGGTGACACAAACTCTGTCCAATGGGTTTTGTGACACACACACTCTGTCCAATAGGCTTGTGACACACACGCTGTCCAATGGTGTTTGTGACACACACGCTGTCCAATGGGATTTGTGACACAGACGCTGTCTAATGGGGATTGTGGAATACACACTGTCCAATAGGGTTTGTGACACACACATGCTATCCAATGGGGTTTGTGACAATCATACTTTCTAATGGGGTTTTAGACACACACACGCTATCCAATGGGGTTTGTGACACATACTATCCAATGGGGTTTGTGACACCCAGTTGCTGTCCCATGGGGTTTGAGACACACACGCTGACCAATTGGGTTTGTTACACACACACTGTCCAATGGTGTGTCTGACATGCATGCTGTCCAATGGGTTTTGTGACACACACACTTTACCAGGAGGGTTTGTGACACACACACACTATTCAATGGGGTTTGTAATGCATACACGTTCCAATGGGGTTTGTGACACACACACTGTGCAAAGGGGTTTGTGACACACACGATGTCCAATGGGGTTTGTGACACGCACACTGTCCATGGGTCTCTGTGACACACACTCTGTCCAAAGGGGTTTGTGACACACACACTGTCCAAAGTGGTTTGTGATACACACACTGTCCAATGGGTGTTGTTAAACACAAACTCTGTCCAATACGGTTTGTGACACACAAACTGTCCAATGGGGTCTGTGTTACACACATGCTATCCAATGGGGTTTGTGACACACACACTCTGTCCAATGGCGCTTTTGACACACACGCTGTCCAATGGGGTTCTTGGCACACACTCTGTCCCATAGGCTTTTTGACACACACGCAGTCCAATGGGGATTGTGACACACATACGCTGTCCAATGGTGTTTGTGACACGCACACAGTCCATGGGTGTTTATGACACACATGCTGCCCAGAGGGGTTTGTGACACACACACTGTCCAAAAGGGTTTGTGACACACACATTGTCCACGGGGGTTTGTGACACACACGCTGTCCAATGGGTATTGTTAAAAACAAACTCTGTCCAATGGGGTTTGTGACACACACGCAGTCCAATGGGGTTTGTTACACGCACAGTTTATAATGGGGTTTGTGACACACACACGTTATCCAATGAGGTTTACGAAACACACGCCATCCAATGGGGTGTGCGACACACACATTCTGTCCAATAGGGTTTGTGACACACACACGCAGTCCAATGGGGTTTGTGACACACACACTGTCCAATGGGGATTGTGACACACACACTCTGTCCAATCGTGTTTGTGACACACATGCTATCCAATGGGGTTTGTGACACACATACTTTTTAATGGGGTTTTTGACACACGCACAAGATCCAATGGGGTTTGTGACACACACTTTCCAATGGGGTTTGTGACACACACGCTGTCCAAAGGGGTTTGTCACACACACGCTGTCCAATGTGGATTGTGACACATACACTCTGTCCAATGGGGCTTGTGACACAGACTCTGTACAATGGGGTCTGTGACACACACACTCTGTCCAATAGGTCTTGTGACACACGAGCTGTCCAATGGGGTTCGTGACACACAGTCTGTCCAATAGGGTTTGTGACATCACACACGCTATCCAATTGGGTTTGTGACACGCACGCTGACAAATTGGGTTTGTTACACACACACTGTCCAATGGTGTTTGTGACACACATGCTGTCCAATGGGTTTTGTGACACACATACTGACCAGGAGGGTGTGTGACACACGCTATCCAAAGGGGTTTGCGACACATGCACTTTCCAATGGGCTTTGTGACACACACATTCTGTCCAATGGGGTTTGTGACACACACAATTTCCAAAGGGGTTTGTGACACACACGATGTCCAATGTTGTTTGTGACACACAAAATGTCCATGGGTGTTTGTGACACACACGCTTTCCAATGGGGTCTGTGACACACACACTGTCCAAAAGGGTTTGTGACACACTCGATGTCCAATGGGGTTTCTGACACGCACACTGTCCATGGGTGTCTGTGACACACACACTGTCCAATGGGGTTTGTGACACACACAGTGTCCACCGTGGTTTTTGACACACACGCTGTCCAATGGGGTTTGTGACACACACACTGTCCAATGGGTGTTGTTACACTACACACGCTGTCCAATGGTGTTTGTGACACACACACTGTACAATGGGGATTGTGACACACACACGCTCTCCAATGGCGTTTGTGACACACACACTGTCCAATGGGTATTGTGACACAGACACGCTGTCCAATGGGGTTTGTGACTCAAACTCTGTCCAAAGGGGTTTGTGACACGCACACTGTCCATGGGTGTTTTTGACTACACACGCTCTCCAGTGGAGTTTGTGACACAGACGCTGTCCAGTGGGGATTGTGACATACACACTGTCCAATAGGGTTCGTGACACACACACTGTCCAATGGGATTTGTGACACACACACTGTGCAATGGGTATTGTTACACACACACGATGTCCAATGGTGTTTGAGACACACACGCTATCCAATGGGATTTGTGACACACAGAATGTCCAATGGGTATTGTTACACACACATGATGTCCAATGGTATTTGTGACACATACACTTTCCAATGGGGTTTGTGACACACACACTCTGTCCAATGGTGCTTGTGAACACACAAGATGTCCAATGGGGTTTCTCACATGCACACGGTCCATGGGTGTTTGTGACACACACGTTATCCAGTGGGGTTTCTGACACACACACTGTCCAAAAGGGTTTGTGACACACACACGCTATCCAATGGTGTTTGTGAAACATACACTTTCCAATGGGTATTGTGACAAACACAGGCTGACCAATGGTGTTTGTGACACACATGCTGTCCAATGGAGTTTGTGACACGCACACTTTCTAATGGGGATTGTGACTCACACACACTGTCCAATGAGGTTTGTGACACACAAACTGTCCAATGGGGTTTGTGACACAGACGCTTTCCAATGGGGATTGTGACATACACACTGTCCAATAGGGTTTGTGACACGCACATTCTATCCAAAGGGGTTTGTGACATGCGCACTTTCTAAAGGGGTTTGTGACACACACACGCTATCCAATTGGGTTTGTGACACACACACATTCCAATGGCGCTTGTGACACACACGCTGTCCAATGGGGTCCGTGACACACACGCTGTCCAGTGGGTTTTGTGACACACACACTCTGTCCAATGGGCTAGTGACACACACACTATCCAATGGGGTTTGTGACACACACACTTTCAAATGGGGTTTGTGACACACACTGTATCAAATAGGTTTTGTGTCACAAACACTGTCCAATGGGGATTGTGACACACACACGCTGTCCAATGGGGTTTGTGACACACACGCTGTCCAATGGGGTTTGTGACACAGACGCTGTCCAATGGAGTTTGTGACACACACACTGTCCAATGGAGTTTATGACACACACAGTGTCCACGGGGGTTTGTGACACACACGCTGTCCACTGGAGATTGTGACACACACAGTGTCCACGGGGGTTAGTGACACTCACGCTGTCCAATGGGGTTTGTGACACACACACTGTCCAATGTGGCTTGTGACACACACGCTGTCCAATGGGGTGTGTCACACACACACTCTGTCCAATGGGTCTTGTGACACACACGCTGTCCAATAGGCTTTGTGACACAAACACGCTATCCAATGGGGTTTGTGACACACAATGTATCAAATAGGTTTTGTGACACAAACACTGTCCAATGGGGATTGTGACACACACACTGTCCAAAGGGGTTTGTGACACACACACTGTCCAATGGAGTTTGTGACACACACGCTGTCCAGTGGGGTTTATGACACACACAGTGTCCACGGGGGTGTGTTACACACACGCTGTCCACTGGGGACTGTGACACACACAGTGTCCACGGGGGTTTGTGAAACACACGCTGTCCAATGGGGTTTGTGACACACACTCTGTCCAGTGGAGTTTGTCACACACAGTCTGTCTAAAGGGGTTTGTGACACACACAAACTGTCCAATGGGGATTGTGACACACACACGCTGTCCAATGGGGTTTTTATCACAGACGCTGTCCAATGTGGTTCGTGACACACACACTGTCCAAAGGTGTTTGTGACACACATGCTGTCCAATGGGGTGTGTCGCACACACACACTGTCCAATGGGGTTTGTGAAACACACGCTGTCCAATGGGGTTGTTACACACGCTGTGCAATGGGGTTTGTCACACACACACTCTGTCCAATGCGTCTTGTGACACACACTCTCCAATAGGGTTTGTGACAGACACACGCTATCCAATGTGGTTTGTGACACGCACACTTTCTAATGGGGTTTGTGACACACACGCTATCCAATGGGTTTTGTGACACACACACTGTCCAATGGGGATTGTGACACACACACGCTGTCCAATGGTGTTTGTGACAAAATCGCTGTCCAATGGGGATTGTGACATATACACTGTCCAATAGGGTTTGTGACACACACACACTATCCCATGGGGTTTGTGAGACACACACTTTCCAATGGGGTTTGTGACACCGACGTTCTGTCCAGTGGGGTTTGTGACACACACGCTGTCCAATGGGGTTCGTGACACAAGATGTCCAATGGGGTTTGTGACACGCACAATGTCCATGGGTGTTTGTGACACACACGATGTCCAGTGGAGTTTCTGACACACACACTGTCCAACAGGGTTTGTGACACACACACACGGTATCCAATGGGGTTTGTGAAACATACACTTTCCAATGGGGATTGTGACACACACACGCTGTCCAATGATGTTTGTGACACACACGCTGTCCAATGGGTTTGTGGCATAGACGCTGTCCAAAGGGCATTGTGACATACACACTGTCCAATAGGGTTCGTGACACACACAATCAATCCAATGGGGTTTGTGACACACACACTTTCCAAAGGGGTTTGTGACAAGCACACTTTCTAAAGGGGTTTGTGACACACACACGCTATCCAATTGGGTTTGTGACACACACAATTTCCAATGGCGCTTGTGACACACACGCTGTCCAATGGGGTCCGTGACACACACGCTGTCCAGTGGGTTTTGTGACACACACACTTTCAAATGGCGTTTGTGACACGCACACTTTCTAATGGGTTTTGTGAAACACACACTCTATCCAATGGGTTTTGTGACACATACACTCTGTCCCATTGGGTTTGTGACACACACGCTGACCAATTGGTTTTGTTACACATACACTGTCCAATGGTGTTTGTGACACGCATACTGTTTAATGGGTTTTGTGAAACACACACGCTAACCAATTGGATTTGTGATGCACACGCTGTCCAATGGGGTTCGTGACACACACACTGTCCTATGGGGTTTGTGACACACACACTGTCCAAAGGGGTTTGTGACACACACGATGTCCAACAGGTTTGTGACACGCGCACCCTCCATGGGTGTTTGTGACACACACGCTGTCCAGTGGGGTTTCTGACACACACAAAGTCCAAAAGGGTTTGTGACACACACGCTGTCCAAAAGGGTTTGTGACACACACGATATACAATGCGGTTTGTGACACGCACACTGTCCATGGGTGTTTGTGACTCACACGCTGTCCAACGGGGTTTTGACACACACGCTGTCCACTGTGTTTTGTGGCACACACTGTCCAATGGGGATTGTGAAACACACCTGCTGTCCAACGGTGTTTGTGACACAGACACTGTCCAATGGGGTTTGTGACACAGAAGCTGTCCAATGGGGATTGTAACCTACACACTGTCCATTAGGGTTTGTGACACACACACGCTATCAAATGGGCTTTGAGACACGCACACTTTATAATGGGGTTTGTGACACACACTCGCTATCCCATGGGGTTTGTGACACACATACTTTCTAATGGGATTTTTGACACACACACGCTATACAATGGGGTTTGTGACACAGACGCTGTCCAATGGGGATTGTGACCTACACACTGTTCAATAGGGTTTGTGACACACACACGGTATCAAATGGGGCTGGTGACACGCACACTTTATAATGGGGTTTGTGACACTCACACTGTATCCAATGGATTTTGTGACACACACGTTGTCCCATGGGGTTTGTGACACACACTCTGTCCAAAGGGGATTGAAACACACACACGCTGTCCAATGGGGTTTGTGACACGTACGTTGTCCATGGGTGTTTGAGACACACACGCTGTCCAATGGGGTTTGTCACACACGCAGGGTCCACGTGGGATTGTGACACAGACGCTGTCCAATGCGATTTGTGACACACACACTGTCCAATGGGTATTGTTACACACACAAGCTCTTCGATGGTGTTTGTGACACACACGCTGTCCAATGGGCTTTTTGACACACACTTTCCAATGGGGTTTGTGACACACACACGCTATCCAACAGGTTTTGTGACACACACACTGTCCAATGGGGATTGTGAAAAACACGCTGTCCAATGGGGTTTGTACACAGACGCTGTCCAATGGGGATTTTGACCTACACACTGTCCAATAAGGTTTGTGCCACACACACGCTATCCAATGGGGTTCGTGACACGCACAATATCCATGGGTGTTTGTGACACACACGCAGTCCAGTGGGTTTTGTGAACACACACACTGTCCAAAAGGGTTTGTGACACAACACAATGTATAATGGGGTTTGTGACACGCACACTGTCCATGGGTGTTTGTGACACACACGCTGTCCAATGGGGTTTGTGACACACACACTGTCCAATGGGTATTGTTACACAAACACGCTGTCCAATGGTGTTTTTGACACACAGGCGGTCCAATGGGGCTGGTGACACGCACACTATCCATGGGTGTTTGTGACACACACGCTGTCCAGTGGGGTTTGTGACACACAAACTTTCCAATGGGGTTTGTGACACGCATCCTGTCCATGGGTGTTTGTGACACACACGCTGTCCAGGGGGGTTTGTGACACACACACTGTCCAGTGGTTTTTGTGACACACACACTGTGCAGTAGGGTTTGTGACACACACACGCTATCCAATGGGTTTTGTGACACACACACAGTCCAATGGGGATTGTGACACACACACAAAGTCCAATAGGGTTTGTAACACACACACGCTATCCAATGGGCTTTGTGACACATACCCTTTCAAATGGGGTTTGTGAAACACATTGTCCGAAGAGGTTTGTGACACACACGATGTCCAATGGGATTTGTGACACGCACACTGTCCATGGGTGTTTTTGACACACACACTGTCCACTGGGGTTTGTGACACACACACTGTCCATAAGGGTCTGTGATACACATGATGTACAATGGGTTTAGTGACACGCACACTCTCCATGACTGTTTGTGACACACACGACGTCCAGTGGGGTTTGTGACACACACGCTGTCCACTGGGGATTGTGACACACACACTTTCCAGGGGGGTTTGTGACACACACATTGTCCAATGGCGTTCGTGACACACACAGTGTCCACGGGCGTTTGTTACACACATGCTATCCAATGGGTTTTGTGACATACACACACAGTGTCCAATGGGGATTGTGAACCACACACGCTGTCCAATGTTGTTTCTGACACACACGCTGTCCAATGGGGTTTGTGACAAAGACGCTGTCCAATGGGGATTGTGACCTACAAGATATCCAATAGGGTTTGTGACAGGCACACTGTCCATGGGTGTTTGTGACACACACGCTGTCCAATGGGGTTTGCGACACACACACTGTCCAAAGGGGTTTGTGACAAACACGATGTCCAATGGGGTTTCTGACATGCACACTTTCCATGGGTGTTTGTGACACACACACTGTCCAGTGGAGTTTGTGACACACACATTGTCCAAGGTTGTTTGTGACACACACAGTGTCCATGGCGGTTGGTGACACAAACTCTTTCCAATTGTGTTTGTGACACACACACTGCCCAATGGGGCTGGTGACACACACACACTGTCCAATGAGGTTTGTGACACACACGCTGTCCAATGAGGATTGTGACACACACGCTGTCCAATGGGGTTTGTGACACATACACTCTGTCCAATGGGGATCGTGAAACACACACGCTCTCCAATGGGGTTTATGACACACACGCTATCCAATAGGGTTTGTGACACACACACCCAGTCCAATGGTGTTTGTGACACACACCTGTCCAATGGGGTTCGTGACACATACGCTGTCCAGTGGGGTTTGTGACACACACAGTGTCCAATAGGGTTTTTGACATCACACACGCTATCCAATGGGGTTTGTGACACACACTATTTCTAATGGGGTTTGTGACACACACGCTGTCCAATGGTGTTTGTGACACACACGCTGTCCAATGGGGCTTGTGACACACACACTGTCCAATCGGGTTTGTGACACACACACTGTCCAAAGGGGTTTGTGACACACACGATATCCAATGGGGTTTCTGACACGCACACTTTCCTTGGGTGTTTGTGACACACACACTGTCCAATGGTGTTTGTGACACACACAGTGTCCACGGTGGTTGGTGACACAAACTCTGTTCAATGGGGTTTGTGACACACACGCTGTCCAATGGGTCTTGTGAAAAACACGCTGTCCAATAGGGTTTGTGAACACACACGCTGTCCAGTGGGTTTCGTGACACACGCACTCTGTACAATAGTCTTGTGACACACACGCTGTCCAATGGTGTTTGTGACACACACACTGTCCAGTGGGAATTCTGACACACACACTGTCCAATGCGGTTTGAGAAACACACGCTATGGAATGGGGCTTGTGACACTCACACTGTCCATGTGTGTTTGTGACACACACGCTGTCCACTGGGGATTGTGACACACACACTGTCCAGTGGGGTTTGTGACACACACACTGTCCAGCGGCGTTCATGACACACACAGTGTCCATGGCGGTTTGTGACACACACAATGTCCAATGGGGTTTGTGAAACACACACTGTCCAATGCTGTTTCTGACACACACGCTGTCCAATGGGGTTTGTGACAGACACTCTGTCCCATGGGGTTTGTGACACACACAATGTCTAATGGGGATTGTGACACACACACGCTGTCCAATGGTGTTTGTGACACACACGATGGCCAATGGGCTTTCTGACAAACACGCTGTCTAATGGGGTTTGTGACACACACTGTCCAATGGGTATTGTGACACACACACTCTGTCCAATGGTGCTTGTGACACACACGCTGTCCAATGGGGTTCGTGACACACACGCTGTCCAGTGGGTTTTGTGACACACACACTCTGTCCAATGGGGATTGTGACACACACACGCTATCCAATGTGGTTTATGATACACACTCTGTCCAATGGGGTTTGCGACACACGAACTCTGTCCAAAGGGTTTGTGACACACACACGCTGTCCAATGGGGTTCGTGACAAACACGTTGTCCAGTGGGTTTTGTGACACACACACTCTTTCCAATGAGTTTGTGACACATTCACGCTGTCCAATACTGTTTGTGACACACATTCTGTACCATGGGGTTTATGAAAAAGTCGCTGTCCAATGGGGATTGTGTCACACACTCTGCAATAGGGTTTGTGACACACACATGCTATCCAAAGGGGTTTGTGACACGCACACTTTCTAATGGGGTTTGTGACACACACACGCTATCCAATGGGGTTTGTGACACACACACTTTCTAATGGGGTTTGTTTCACACACACGCTGTCCAATGGGGTTTGTGACACACACTCTTTCCAATGGGATTTGTGACACGCACACTTTCTAATGGGGTTTGTGACTCACACACTCTGTCCAGTGGGGCTTGTGACACGCATGCTGTCCAATGGGGTTCGTGACAGACACTCTGTCCCACGGGGTTTGTGACACACACAGTGTCCAGTAGGGATTTTGACACACACACGCTGTCCAATGATTCTTTTGGCACACACACTGTCCAAAGGGGTTTGTGACACACACGTTGTCCAATGGGGTTTGTGACACGCACACAGTCAATGAGTATTTGTGACACACAGACTGTCCAATGGGGTTTGAGACACGCACACTGTCCATGGGTGTTTGTGACACACACAGTGTCCACGGGGGTTTGTGACACAAACTATGTCCAATGAGGTTTGTGGCTCAAACACTGTCAAATGGGTATTGTGACACACAAACCCTGTCCAATGGGATTTGTGACACATACACTGTCCAATGAGGATTGTGACACACACGCTGTCCAATGGGCTTTGTGACACATACACTCTATGCAATGGGTCTTGTGACACACACTCTGTCCAATGGCGTTTGTGACACACACACTGTCCAATGGGGACTGTGACACACACACGCTGTCCAACAGGGATTGTGACACACACACTGACCAGTGGGGATTGTGAGACACACACGCTGTCCAATGGGGTTTGTGACACACACTATGTCAAGTGGGCTTTGTGACACACACACGCTGTCAAATGGGGTTTGTGACACACACGCTGTCCAATGGGATTTGTGACACACACTGTCCAATGGGGTTTCTGAAACTACACGCTGTCCAATGGGGTTTGTGACACAAATACTGACCAGGAGGGTTTGTGACACACACATGCTGTCCAATGGGGTTTGTGACACACACACTGTCCGAAGGGTTTGTGATACACACTCTGGTCAAAGGGTTTGTGACACACACTCTGTCCAATGAAGTTTGTGACACAAACTCTGTCCAATGGTGTTAGTGACACACACGCTGTCCAATGGGGTTTCTGATACAGACGCTGTTCAATGTGCATTTGACCTACACACTGTCCATAAGGGTTTATGACACACAAACGCTATCCAAAGGGTTTTGTGGCGCGCACACCCTTTCCAATGGGATTTTTGACACACACACGCTGTCCCATGGGGTTTGTGACACACACGCGGTCCAATGGGGTTTGTAACACACACACTGACCAGGAGGGTTTGTGACACACACGCTGTCCAATGGGCCTTGTGACACACACGCTGTGCAATGGGTTCGTGACGCACAAACGCTGTCCAATGGGGTTTGTGACACACACACTGTCCAAAGGGGTTTGTGACACACACGCTGTCCAATGGGGTTTGTGACACTCACACTCTCCATGGTTGTTTTTGACACACATACTGTCCAGTGGGTTTTGTGAAACACACACTGTCCAATGGTTATAGTTACACACACACTCTGTCCAATGGGGTTTGTGACACATACACTTACCAATGGGGTTTGTGACACGCACACTTTCTAATGGGGTTTGTGACACACACACGCTGTCCAATGGGGTTTGTGACAAAAACGCTGTCCCATGTGGTTTGTGACACACACGCTGAACAATTGGGTTTGTTACACACACACTGTGCAATGCTGTGTGTGACACTCATGCTTTCCAATGGGTTTTGTGACACACACACTTTACCAGGAGGGTTTGTGACACACACACGCTACCCAATGGGGTTTGTCACACACACACACTGTCCAATGGCGCTTTTGACAGACACGCTGTCCAATGGGGTTTCTGACACACTCTCCGTCCCATAGGGTTTGTGACACACACACTATCCAATGGGGATTGCTACACACACACGCTTTCCAATGGGGTCTGTGACACACACAGTGTCCAAAGGGGTTTGTGACACAGACGATCTCCAATGGGGTTTCTGACACGCACACTGTCCATGGGTGTTTGTGACACACAGGCTGTCCAATGGAGATTGTGACACACACACTGTCCAAAGGGGTTTGTGACACACACGATGTCCAATGGGGTTTCTGACACGCACACTTTCCAATGTGGATTGTGAAACACACACGCTGTCCAATGGGGTTTATGACACACACACTGTCCAAAGGGGTTTGTGAAAAACACACTCTGTCCAATGGGTATTGTGACACACACACTGTCCAATGGTAATTGTGACACACACGCTGTCCAATGGTGTTTGTGACACAAACACTTTCCAATGGGATTTGTGACACGCACAACTTCTAATGGGGTTTGTAACACACATACATTATCCAATGGGGTTTGTGACACGCATACTTTCCAAAGGGGTTTGTGACACACACACGCTGTCCCATGGGGTTTGTGACACGCATGCTGTCCAATGGGTTTTGTGAGACATACACTTTCCAATGGGTTTTGTGACACACCCACTCTGTCCAATGGTGCTTGTGACACACACACTGTCCAATATGGTTCGTGACACACATGGTGTCCAGTGGGTTTTGTGACACACACACTCTGTCCAATGAGCTTGTGACACACACGCTGTCCAATGATGTTTGTAACACGCACACTGTCCAATGCGGTTTGTGACTACACACACTGTCCAAAGGGTTAGTGACACACACGTTATCCAATGGGGTTTGTGACATTCACACTGTCCATGGCTGTTTTTGATACACACGATGTCCAGTGGGGTTTGTGACACACACACTGTATAAAAGGGTTTGTGACAGACATGATGTACAACGGGGTTTGTGACACGCACACTGTCCATGGGTGTTTGTAACACACACGCTGTCTAGTGGGGTTTGGGACACACGCACTTTCCAATGGGGTTTGTGACACGCATACTGTCCAATGGGGATTGTGACACACACACGCTCTCCAATGGAATTTGTGACACACACATTGTCCGAAGAGGTTTGTGACACACACGATATCCAATGGGATTTGTGACACGCACACTGTCCATGGGTGTTTTTGACACACATGCTGTCCATTGGGGTTTGTGACACACACACCGTCCATAAGGGTTTGTGACACACATGATGTATAATGGGTTTAGTGACACGCACATTGTCCATGGGTGTTTGTGACACACACGCCGTCCAGTGGGGTTTGTGACACACACACTGTCCTATGGGGTTTGTGACACACATACTGTCCATGGGTGTTTGTGACACACACACTGTCCAATGGGGATTGTGACACACACGCTGTCCAATGGGCTTTGTGACACACACACTCTGTACAATGGGTCTTGTTAAAAATTCGCTGTCCAATGGTGTTTGTGAACACAGACGCTGTCCAGTGGGTTTTGTGACACACATACTATCCAATAGGGTTTGTGACACACACACGCTTTCGAATGGGGTTTGTTACACATACAATTTCCAATGGGGTTTGTGACACACGCACTCTGTCCAATAGGCTTGTGACACACACGTTGTCCAATGGTGTTTGTGACACACACACTGTCCAATGGGGATTGTGACACACACACGCTGTCCAATGGGGTTTGTGACACTCACACTGTCCATGGGTGTTAGTGACACACACGCTGTCCAGTGGGTTTTGTCACACACACAGTGTCCAATGGGGATTTGACACACACGCTGACCACTGGGGATTGTGACACACACACTGTCCACGGGCGTTTGTGACACACATGCTGTCCAATGGGTTTTGTGACACACACACACAGTGTCCAATGGGGATTGTCAAGCACACACGCTGTCCAATGGTGTTTGAGACACACACGCTGTCCAATGGGGTTTGTGACCTACACGCTATCCAATAGGGTTTGTGACACACACATGCTATCCAAAGGGGTGTGTGAGACATATACTTTCTCATGGGGTTTTTGACACACACACGCTATGCAAAGGGGTTTGTGACACAAACCTTCCAATGGGTTTTGTGACACACACACGCTGTGCAATGGGGTTTGTTACACACACGCTAACCAATTGGGTTTGTTACACACACACTGTCCAATGGTGTTTGTGACAAGCATGCTGTCCAATGGGTTTTGTGTCACACACACTGACCAAGAGCGTTTGTGACACACACACTCTATCCAATGGTGTTTGTGACACATACACTTTCCAATGGGGTTTGTGACACACACACTCTGTCCAATGGCGCTTGTGAAACAGACGCTGTCCAATGGGGTTCGTGACACAAACTCAGTCCCATGGGGTCTGTGACACACACACTTTCCAATGGGGATTGTGACACACACACGCTGTCCAATGGGGTTTGTGACACACACACTGTCCAAAGGGGTTTGTGACACACACGAAGTCCAATGGGGTTTGTGACAGGCACGCTCTCCATGGGTGTTTGTGACACACACGCTGTCCAATGGGGTTTGTGACACACACACTGTCCAAAGGGGTTTGTGACACACACGATGTCCAATGGGGTTTCTGACACGCACACTTTCCATGGGTGTTTGTGACACACACACTGTCCAGTGGAGTTTGTGACACACAATCTGTCCAATGTTGTTTCTGACACACACAGTGTCCACGGGGGTTGGTGACACACACCCTGTCCAATTGGGTTTGTGACACACACCTGTCCAATGGGGATTGTGACACACACGCTGTCCAATGGGGATTGTGACACACACACTCTGTCCAATAGGTCTTGTGACACACAAGCTGTCCATTGGGGTTCGTGACACACACGCTGTCCAGTGGGGTTTGTGACACACACAGTGTCCAATAGGGTTTGTGACATCACACACGCTATCCAATGGTGTTTGTGACACCCATTCTTTTTAATGGGGTTTGTGACACACACGCTGTCCAATGGGGCTTGTGACACACACATTGTCCAATCGGATTTGTGACACACACACTGTCCAAAGGGGTTTGTGACACACACGATGTCCAATGGGGTTTCTGACACGCACACTTTCCATAGGTGTTTGTGACACACACGCTGTCCAGTGGAGTTTGTGACACACACACTGTCCAATGGGGTTTGTGACACACACAGTGTCCACGGTGGTTGGTGACACAAACTCTGTCCAATGGGTTTTGTGACACACACACTCTGTCCAATAGGCTTGTGACACACACGCTGTCCAATGGTGTTTGTGACACACACGCTGTCCAATGGGATTTGTGACACAGACGCTGTCTAATGGGGATTGTGGAATACACACTGTCCAATAGGGTTTGTGACACACACATGCTATCCAATGGGGTTTGTGACAATCATACTTTCTAATGGGGTTTTAGACACACACACGCTATCCAATGGGGTTTGTGACACATACTATCCAATGGGGTTTGTGACACCCAGTTGCTGTCCCATGGGGTTTGAGACACACACGCTGACCAATTGGGTTTGTTACACACACACTGTCCAATGGTGTGTCTGACATGCATGCTGTCCAATGGGTTTTGTGACACACACACTTTACCAGGAGGGTTTGTGACACACACACACTATTCAATGGGGTTTGTAATGCATACACGTTCCAATGGGGTTTGTGACACACACACTGTGCAAAGGGGTTTGTGACACACACGATGTCCAATGGGGTTTGTGACACGCACACTGTCCATGGGTCTCTGTGACACACACTCTGTCCAAAGGGGTTTGTGACACACACACTGTCCAAAGTGGTTTGTGATACACACACTGTCCAATGGGTGTTGTTAAACACAAACTCTGTCCAATACGGTTTGTGACACACAAACTGTCCAATGGGGTCTGTGATACACACATGCTATCCAATGGGGTTTGTGACACACACACTCTGTCCAATGGCGCTTTTGACACACACGCTGTCCAATGGGGTTCTTGGCACACACTCTGTCCCATAGGCTTTTTGACACACACGCAGTCCAATGGGGATTGTGACACACATACGCTGTCCAATGGTGTTTGTGACACGCACACAGTCCATGGGTGTTTATGACACACATGCTGCCCAGAGGGGTTTGTGACACACACACTGTCCAAAAGGGTTTGTGACACACACATTGTCCACGGGGGTTTGTGACACACACGCTGTCCAATGGGTACTGTTAAAAACAAACTCTGTCCAATGGGGTTTGTGACACACACGCAGTCCAATGGGGTTTGTTACACGCACAGTTTATAATGGGGTTTGTGACACACACACGTTATCCAATGAGGTTTACGAAACACACGCCATCCAATGGGGTGTGCGACACACACATTCTGTCCAATAGGGTTTGTGACACACATACGCTATCCAATGGGGTTTGTGACACACACACTGTCCAATGGGGATTGTGACACACACACTCTGTCCAATCGTGTTTGTGACACACATGCTATCCAATGGGGTTTGTGACACACATACTTTTTAATGGGGTTTTTGACACACGCACAAGATCCAATGGGGTTTGTGACACACACTTTCCAATGGGGTTTGTGACACACACGCTGTCCAAAGGGGTTTGTCACACACACGCTGTCCAATGTGGATTGTGACACATACACTCTGTCCAATGGGGCTTGTGACACAGACTCTGTACAATGGGGTCTGTGACACACACACTCTGTCCAATAGGTCTTGTGACACACGAGCTGTCCAATGGGGTTCGTGACACACAGTCTGTCCAATAGGGTTTGTGACATCACACACGCTATCCAATTGGGTTTGTGACACACACGCTGACAAATTGGGTTTGTTACACACACACTGTCCAATGGTGTTTGTGACACACATGCTGTCCAATGGGTTTTGTGACACACATACTGACCAGGAGGGTGTGTGACACACGCTATCCAAAGGGGTTTGCGACACATGCACTTTCCAATGGGCTTTGTGACACACACATTCTGTCCAATGGGGTTTGTGACACACACAATTTCCAAAGGGGTTTGTGACACACACGATGTCCAATGTTGTTTGTGACACACAAAATGTCCATGGGTGTTTGTGACACACACGCTTTCCAATGGGGTCTGTGACACACACACTGTCCAAAAGGGTTTGTGACACACTCGATGTCCAATGGGGTTTCTGACACGCACACTGTCCATGGGTGTCTGTGACACACACACTGTCCAATGGGGTTTGTGACACACACAGTGTCCACCGTGGTTTTTGACACACACGCTGTCCAATGGGGTTTGTGACACACACACTGTCCAATGGGTGTTGTTACACTACACACGCTGTCCAATGGTGTTTGTGACACACACACTGTACAATGGGGATTGTGACACACACACGCTCTCCAATGGCGTTTGTGACACACACACTGTCCAATGGGTATTGTGACACAGACACGCTGTCCAATGGGGTTTGTGACTCAAACTCTGTCCAAAGGGGTTTGTGACACGCACACTGTCCATGGGTGTTTTTGACTACACACGCTCTCCAGTGGAGTTTGTGACACAGACGCTGTCCAGTGGGGATTGTGACATACACACTGTCCAATAGGGTTCGTGACACACACACTGTCCAATGGGATTTGTGACACACACACTGTGCAATGGGTATTGTTACACACACACGATGTCCAATGGTGTTTGAGACACACACGCTATCCAATGGGATTTGTGACACACAGACTGTCCAATGGGTATTGTTACACACACATGATGTCCAATGGTATTTGTGACACATACACTTTCCAATGGGGTTTGTGACACACACACTCTGTCCAATGGTGCTTGTGAACACACAAGATGTCCAATGGGGTTTCTCACATGCACACGGTCCATGGGTGTTTGTGACACACACGTTATCCAGTGGGGTTTCTGACACACACACTGTCCAAAAGGGTTTGTGACACACACACGCTATCCAATGGTGTTTGTGAAACATACACTTTCCAATGGGTATTGTGACAAACACAGGCTGACCAATGGTGTTTGTGACACACATGCTGTCCAATGGAGTTTGTGACACGCACACTTTCTAATGGGGATTGTGACTCACACACACTGTCCAATGAGGTTTGTGACACACAAACTGTCCAATGGGGTTTGTGACACAGACGCTTTCCAATGGGGATTGTGACATACACACTGTCCAATAGGGTTTGTGACACGCACATTCTATCCAAAGGGGTTTGTGACATGCGCACTTTCTAAAGGGGTTTGTGACACACACACGCTATCCAATTGGGTTTGTGACACACACACATTCCAATGGCGCTTGTGACACACACGCTGTCCAATGGGGTCCGTGACACACACGCTGTCCAGTGGGTTTTGTGACACACACACTCTGTCCAATGGGCTAGTGACACACACACTATCCAATGGGGTTTGTGACACACACACTTTCAAATGGGGTTTGTGACACACACTGTATCAAATAGGTTTTGTGTCACAAACACTGTCCAATGGGGATTGTGACACACACACGCTGTCCAATGGGGTTTGTGACACACACGCTGTCCAATGGGGTTTGTGACACAGACGCTGTCCAATGGAGTTTGTGACACACACACTGTCCAATGGAGTTTATGACACACACAGTGTCCACGGGGGTTTGTGACACACACGCTGTCCACTGGAGATTGTGACACACACAGTGTCCACGGGGGTTAGTGACACTCACGCTGTCCAATGGGGTTTGTGACACACACACTGTCCAATGTGGCTTGTGACACACACGCTGTCCAATGGGGTGTGTCACACACACACTCTGTCCAATGGGTCTTGTGACACACACGCTGTCCAATAGGCTTTGTGACACAAACACGCTATCCAATGGGGTTTGTGACACACAATGTATCAAATAGGTTTTGTGACACAAACACTGTCCAATGGGGATTGTGACACACACACTGTCCAAAGGGGTTTGTGACACACACACTGTCCAATGGAGTTTGTGACACACACGCTGTCCAGTGGGGTTTATGACACACACAGTGTCCACGGGGGTGTGTTACACACACGCTGTCCACTGGGGACTGTGACACACACAGTGTCCACGGGGGTTTGTGAAACACACGCTGTCCAATGGGGTTTGTGACACACACTCTGTCCAGTGGAGTTTGTCACACACAGTCTGTCTAAAGGGGTTTGTGACACACACAAACTGTCCAATGGGGATTGTGACACACACACGCTGTCCAATGGGGTTTTTATCACAGACGCTGTCCAATGTGGTTCGTGACACACACACTGTCCAAAGGTGTTTGTGACACACATGCTGTCCAATGGGGTGTGTCGCACACACACTCTGTCCAATGGGGTTTGTGAAACACACGCTGTCCAATGGGGTTGTTACACACGCTGTGCAATGGGGTTTGTCACACACACACTCTGTCCAATGCGTCTTGTGACACACACTCTCCAATAGGGTTTGTGACAGACACACGCTATCCAATGTGGTTTGTGACACGCACACTTTCTAATGGGGTTTGTGACACACACGCTATCCAATGGGTTTTGTGACACACACACTGTCCAATGGGGATTGTGACACACACACGCTGTCCAATGGTGTTTGTGACAAAATCGCTGTCCAATGGGGATTGTGACATATACACTGTCCAATAGGGTTTGTGACACACACACACTATCCCATGGGGTTTGTGAGACACACACTTTCCAATGGGGTTTGTGACACCGACGTTCTGTCCAGTGGGGTTTGTGACACACACGCTGTCCAATGGGGTTCGTGACACAAGATGTCCAATGGGGTTTGTGACACGCACAATGTCCATGGGTGTTTGTGACACACACGATGTCCAGTGGAGTTTCTGACACACACACTGTCCAACAGGGTTTGTGACACACACACACGGTATCCAATGGGGTTTGTGAAACATACACTTTCCAATGGGGATTGTGACACACACACGCTGTCCAATGATGTTTGTGACACACACGCTGTCCAATGGGTTTGTGGCATAGACGCTGTCCAAAGGGCATTGCGACATACACACTGTCCAATAGGGTTCGTGACACACACAATCAATCCAATGGGGTTTGTGACACACACACTTTCCAAAGGGGTTTGTGACAAGCACACTTTCTAAAGGGGTTTGTGACACACACACGCTATCCAATTGGGTTTGTGACACACACAATTTCCAATGGCGCTTGTGACACACACGCTGTCCAATGGGGTCCGTGACACACACGCTGTCCAGTGGGTTTTGTGACACACACACTTTCAAATGGCGTTTGTGACACGCACACTTTCTAATGGGTTTTGTGAAACACACACTCTATCCAATGGGTTTTGTGACACATACACTCTGTCCCATTGGGTTTGTGACACACACGCTGACCAATTGGTTTTGTTACACATACACTGTCCAATGGTGTTTGTGACACGCATACTGTTTAATGGGTTTTGTGAAACACACACGCTAACCAATTGGATTTGTGATGCACACGCTGTCCAATGGGGTTCGTGACACACACACTGTCCTATGGGGTTTGTGACACACACACTGTCCAAAGGGGTTTGTGACACACACGATGTCCAACAGGTTTGTGACACGCGCACCCTCCATGGGTGTTTGTGACACACACGCTGTCCAGTGGGGTTTCTGACACACACAAAGTCCAAAAGGGTTTGTGACACACACGCTGTCCAAAAGGGTTTGTGACACACACGATATACAATGCGGTTTGTGACACGCACACTGTCCATGGGTGTTTGTGACTCACACGCTGTCCAACGGGGTTTTGACACACACGCTGTCCACTGTGTTTTGTGACACACTCGCTATCCCATGTGGTTTGTGACACACATACTTTCTAATGGGATTTTTGACACACACACGCTATACAATGGGGTTTGTGACACAGACGCTGTCCAATGGGGATTGTGACCTACACACTGTTCAATAGGGTTTGTGACACACACACGGTATCAAATGGGGCTGGTGACACGCACACTTTATAATGGGGTTTGTGACACTCACACTGTATCCAATGGATTTTGTGACACACACGTTGTCCCATGGGGTTTGTGACACACACTCTGTCCAAAGGGGATTGAAACACACACACGCTGTCCAATGGGGTTTGTGACACGTACGTTGTCCATGGGTGTTTGAGACACACACGCTGTCCAATGGGGTTTGTCACACACGCAGGGTCCACGTGGGATTGTGACACAGACGCTGTCCAATGCGATTTGTGACACACACACTGTCCAATGGGTATTGTTACACACACAAGCTCTTCGATGGTGTTTGTGACACACACGCTGTCCAATGGGCTTTTTGACACACACTTTCCAATGGGGTTTGTGACACACACACGCTATCCAACAGGTTTTGTGACACACACACTGTCCAATGGGGATTGTGAAAAACACGCTGTCCAATGGGGTTTGTACACAGACGCTGTCCAATGGGGATTTTGACCTACACACTGTCCAATAAGGTTTGTGCCACACACACGCTATCCAATGGGGTTCGTGACACGCACAATATCCATGGGTGTTTGTGACACACACGCAGTCCAGTGGGTTTTGTGAACACACACACTGTCCAAAAGGGTTTGTGACACAACACAATGTATAATGGGGTTTGTGACACGCACACTGTCCATGGGTGTTTGTGACACACACGCTGTCCACTGGGGTTTGTGACACACACACTGTCCATAAGGGTCTGTGATACACATGATGTACAATGGGTTTAGTGACACGCACACTCTCCATGACTGTTTGTGACACACACGACGTCCAGTGGGGTTTGTGACACACACGCTGTCCACTGGGGATTGTGACACACACACTTTCCAGGGGGGTTTGTGACACACACATTGTCCAATGGCGTTCGTGACACACACAGTGTCCACGGGCGTTTGTTACACACATGCTATCCAATGGGTTTTGTGACATACACACACAGTGTCCAATGGGGATTGTGAACCACACACGCTGTCCAATGTTGTTTCTGACACACACGCTGTCCAATGGGGTTTGTGACAAAGACGCTGTCCAATGGGGATTGTGACCTACAAGATATCCAATAGGGTTTGTGACAGGCACACTGTCCATGGGTGTTTGTGACACACACGCTGTCCAATGGGGTTTGCGACACACACACTGTCCAAAGGGGTTTGTGACAAACACGATGTCCAATGGGGTTTCTGACATGCACACTTTCCATGGGTGTTTGTGACACACACACTGTCCAGTGGAGTTTGTGACACACACATTGTCCAAGGTTGTTTGTGACACACACAGTGTCCATGGCGGTTGGTGACACAAACTCTTTCCAATTGTGTTTGTGACACACACACTGCCCAATGGGGCTGGTGACACACACACACTGTCCAATGAGGTTTGTGACACACACGCTGTCCAATGAGGATTGTGACACACACGCTGTCCAATGGGGTTTGTGACACATACACTCTGTCCAATGGGGATCGTGAAACACACACGCTCTCCAATGGGGTTTATGACACACACGCTATCCAATAGGGTTTGTGACACACACACCCAGTCCAATGGTGTTTGTGACACACACCTGTCCAATGGGGTTCGTGACACATACGCTGTCCAGTGGGGTTTGTGACACACACAGTGTCCAATAGGGTTTTTGACATCACACACGCTATCCAATGGGGTTTGTGACACACACTATTTCTAATGGGGTTTGTGACACACACGCTGTCCAATGGTGTTTGTGACACACACGCTGTCCAATGGGGCTTGTGACACACACACTGTCCAATCGGGTTTGTGACACACACACTGTCCAAAGGGGTTTGTGACACACACGATATCCAATGGGGTTTCTGACACGCACACTTTCCTTGGGTGTTTGTGACACACACACTGTCCAATGGTGTTTGTGACACACACAGTGTCCACGGTGGTTGGTGACACAAACTCTGTTCAATGGGGTTTGTGACACACACGCTGTCCAATGGGTCTTGTGAAAAACACGCTGTCCAATAGGGTTTGTGAACACACACGCTGTCCAGTGGGTTTCGTGACACACGCACTCTGTACAATAGTCTTGTGACACACACGCTGTCCAATGGTGTTTGTGACACACACACTGTCCAGTGGGAATTCTGACACACACACTGTCCAATGCGGTTTGAGAAACACACGCTATGGAATGGGGCTTGTGACACTCACACTGTCCATGTGTGTTTGTGACACACACGCTGTCCACTGGGGATTGTGACACACACACTGTCCAGTGGGGTTTGTGACACACACACTGTCCAGCGGCGTTCATGACACACACAGTGTCCATGGCGGTTTGTGACACACACAATGTCCAATGGGGTTTGTGAAACACACACTGTCCAATGCTGTTTCTGACACACACGCTGTCCAATGGGGTTTGTGACAGACACTCTGTCCCATGGGGTTTGTGACACACACAATGTCTAATGGGGATTGTGACACACACACGCTGTCCAATGGTGTTTGTGACACACACGATGGCCAATGGGCTTTCTGACAAACACGCTGTCTAATGGGGTTTGTGACACACACTGTCCAATGGGTATTGTGACACACACACTCTGTCCAATGGTGCTTGTGACACACACGCTGTCCAATGGGGTTCGTGACACACACGCTGTCCAGTGGGTTTTGTGACACACACACTCTGTCCAATGGGGATTGTGACACACACACGCTATCCAATGTGGTTTATGATACACACTCTGTCCAATGGGGTTTGCGACACACGAACTCTGTCCAAAGGGTTTGTGACACACACACGCTGTCCAATGGGGTTCGTGACAAACACGTTGTCCAGTGGGTTTTGTGACACACACACTCTTTCCAATGAGTTTGTGACACATTCACGCTGTCCAATACTGTTTGTGACACACATTCTGTACCATGGGGTTTATGAAAAAGTCGCTGTCCAATGGGGATTGTGTCACACACTCTGCAATAGGGTTTGTGACACACACATGCTATCCAAAGGGGTTTGTGACACGCACACTTTCTAATGGGGTTTGTGACACACACACGCTATCCAATGGGGTTTGTGACACACACACTTTCTAATGGGGTTTGTTTCACACACACGCTGTCCAATGGGGTTTGTGACACACACTCTTTCCAATGGGATTTGTGACACGCACACTTTCTAATGGGGTTTGTGACTCACACACTCTGTCCAGTGGGGCTTGTGACACGCATGCTGTCCAATGGGGTTCGTGACAGACACTCTGTCCCACGGGGTTTGTGACACACACAGTGTCCAGTAGGGATTTTGACACACACACGCTGTCCAATGATTCTTTTGGCACACACACTGTCCAAAGGGGTTTGTGACACACACGTTGTCCAATGGGGTTTGTGACACGCACACAGTCAATGAGTATTTGTGACACACAGACTGTCCAATGGGGTTTGAGACACGCACACTGTCCATGGGTGTTTGTGACACACACAGTGTCCACGGGGGTTTGTGACACAAACTATGTCCAATGAGGTTTGTGGCTCAAACACTGTCAAATGGGTATTGTGACACACAAACCCTGTCCAATGGGATTTGTGACACATACACTGTCCAATGAGGATTGTGACACACACGCTGTCCAATGGGCTTTGTGACACATACACTCTATGCAATGGGTCTTGTGACACACACTCTGTCCAATGGCGTTTGTGACACACACACTGTCCAATGGGGACTGTGACACACACACGCTGTCCAACAGGGATTGTGACACACACACTGACCAGTGGGGATTGTGAGACACACACGCTGTCCAATGGGGTTTGTGACACACACTATGTCAAGTGGGCTTTGTGACACACACACGCTGTCAAATGGGGTTTGTGACACACACGCTGTCCAATGGGATTTGTGACACACACTGTCCAATGGGGTTTCTGAAACTACACGCTGTCCAATGGGGTTTGTGACACAAATACTGACCAGGAGGGTTTGTGACACACACATGCTGTCCAATGGGGTTTGTGACACACACACTGTCCGAAGGATTTGTGATACACACTCTGGTCAAAGGGTTTGTGACACACACTCTGTCCAATGAAGTTTGTGACACAAACTCTGTCCAATGGTGTTAGTGACACACACGCTGTCCAATGGGGTTTCTGATACAGACGCTGTTCAATGTGCATTTGACCTACACACTGTCCATAAGGGTTTATGACACACAAACGCTATCCAAAGGGTTTTGTGGCGCGCACACCCTTTCCAATGGGATTTTTGACACACACACGCTGTCCCATGGGGTTTGTGACACACACGCGGTCCAATGGGGTTTGTAACACACACACTGACCAGGAGGGTTTGTGACACACACGCTGTCCAATGGGCCTTGTGACACACACGCTGTGCAATGGGTTCGTGACGCACAAACGCTGTCCAATGGGGTTTGTGACACACACACTGTCCAAAGGGGTTTGTGACACACACGCTGTCCAATGGGGTTTGTGACACTCACACTCTCCATGGTTGTTTTTGACACACAAACTGTCCAGTGGGTTTTGTGAAACACACACTGTCCAATGGGGTATTGACACACACACTGTCTACTGGGGATTGTGACACACACGCTGTCCAGTGGGGTTTGTGACACACACACGGTCCAGTGGTGTTTGTGACACACACGCTGTCCAATAGGGTTTGTGACACAAACTCTGTCCAATGGGGATTGTGACACACACATGCTGTCCAATGGTGTTTGTGACACAGACGCTGTCCAATGGGGATTGCGACATAAACACTGTCCAATAGGGTTTGTGACACACACACGCTATCCAATGGGGTTTGTGACACGTACACTTTATAATGGGGTTTGTGACACACACGCTGTCCAATAGGGTTTGTGACACTCACACTCTCCATGGGTGTTTTTGACACACATACTGTCCAGTGGGTTTTGTGAAACACACACTGTCCAATGGGGTATTGACACACACACTGTCTACTGGGGATTGTGACACACACGCTGTCCAGTGGGGTTTGTGACACACACACGGTCCAGTGGTGTTTGTGACACACACAAGCTGTCCAATGGGGTATGTGACACACACGCTGCCCAATGGTGTTTGTGACACATACGCTGTCCAATAGGGTTTGTGACACAAACTCTGTCCAATGGGGTTTGTGACACACATGCTGTCCAGTTGGAAACTGTGACACTCACGCTGTCCAGTGGGTTTCGTGACACACACACTCTGTCCAATGGGCTTGTCACACACAATGTCCAATGGTGTTTGTGACACATACGTTGTCCAATAGGGTTTGTGACACAAACTCTGTCCCATGGGGTTTGTGGCACACACACTGTCCAATGGGGATTGCGAAACACACACGCTGTCCAATGGGGTTTGTGACATACACAATGTCCAATGGGGTTTGTGACACGCACACTGTACATGGGTGTTTGTGACACACACGCTGTCCCATGGGGTTTGTGACACACACGCTTTCCAATGGCGTTTGTGACACACACACTGTCCAAAGGGGTTTGTGACACAGACGCTGTCCAATGGGGATTGTGACATACACGCTGTCCAATAGGGTTTGTGACACACACGTGAATTCCAATGGAGTTTGTGACACACTTATTTTCTAATGGGGTTTTTGACACACAGACGCTGTCCAATAGGGTTTGTGACACACACACGCTGTCCATTGGGGTTTTTGACACACACACTGTCCAATGGTGTTTGTGACACATACACACTGTACAATGGGGATTGTGACACACGCACTGTCCAGGGGGGTTTGTGACACACACTCTGTACAATGGCATTCGTGACACACACAGTTTCCACATGGGGTTTATGACACACACGCTGTCCAAAGGGGTTTGTGACACACACACTGTCCAATGGGTATTGTTACACATACACGCTGTCCAATGGGGTGTGTGACACTAACACAGTCCAATGATTATTCCTACACACACACGCTGTCCAATGAGGTTTGTGACACACACACTGACCAATAGAGTTTGTGACACACACACGCTATCCAATGGGATTTTGACACACACACTTTCCAATGGGGTTTGTGACACACACACTCTGTGCAATGGGGTTTCTGACACACACGCAGTCCAATGGGGATTGTGACACACACGCTATCCAATGGGGTTTGTGAAACACACACTCTGTTCAATGGTGTTTCTGACACACACGCTGTCCAATGGGCTTTGTGACACACACACTGTCCAATGGGTATTGTTACACACTCATGGTGTCCAATGGGTTTTGTGACACAGACGCTGTCCAATGGGGATTGTGACCTACACACTGTCCAATAGGATTTGTGACACACACACGATATCCAACGGGGTTTGTGACGCACACACTTTCCAATATGGTTTGTGACACACACACGCTGCCCCATGGGGTTTGTGACACACACACGCTGTCCAATGCGGTTTGTGACACACACACTGACCAGGAGGTTTTGTGACACACACACGCTGTCCATTGGGGTTTTTGAACACACTCACCGTCCACTGGGGATTGTGACACACACACTGTCCAATGGCATTCGTGGCACACACAGTGTCCACGGGGGTTTATGACACAAACGCTGTCCAATGGGGTTTGGACACACACACTGTCCAATGGGTATTCTTACACACACACGTTGTTCAATGGGGTTTGTGACACACACTGTCCAATGGGGTTTCTGAAACTACACTCTGTCCAATGGCGTTTGTGACACACACACTGACCAGGAGGGTTTGTGACACACACACGCTGTCCAATGGGGTTTGTGACACACACACTGTCCAATGGGTATTGTTACACACAGACGCTGTCCAATGGGGTTTGTGACACACACAGTGTCCAATGGGGTTTGTGACACACACACTGTAATGGGTTTTGTGACACAAATGCTCTGTCCAATGGGTCTTGTGACACACACTCTGTCCAGTGAGGATCGTTGCACACACGCTCTACAGTGGGGTTTGTGACACACACACTTTCAAATGGGGTTTGTGACACACAAGCTATCCAATGGGTTTTGTGACACACACACGCTGTCGAAGGGGGTTTGTGACACAAACACTGACCAGGAGGTTTTGTGACACACACAAGCTGTTCATTGGGGTTTTTGACACACACACTGTCCACTGGGGATTGTGACACACACACTCTCCAGGGGGGTTTGTGACACACACACTGTCCAATGGCATTCGTGACACACACAGTGTCCACGGGGGTTTATTACACACACGCTGTCCAATGGGGTTTGTGATACACACACTGTCCAATGGGTATTGTTACACACACACGCTGTCCAATGGGGTTTGTGACACACACACTGTCCAATGGGGTTTTTGACGCACACGCTGTCCAATGGGGTTTGTGACACACACACTCTGTCCAGTAGGTCTTCTGACACACACTCTGTCCAATGTGTTGGTTGCACGCACGCTGTACATTGGGGTATGTGACACACACACTGTCCAATAGGGTTTGTGACACACACACTGTCCCTTGGGTTTTGTGACACACACACTCTGTCCAATGGGTTTGTGACACACACGCTGTCTAATGGGGTTTGTGACACACAGTCTATCCCATGGGGTTTGTGACACACACACTGTCAAAAGGAGATTGTGACACACACACGCTGTCCAATGGAGTTTGTGACAAATACACTTTCCAATGGGTATTGTGACACACACACTCTGTCCCATGGGGCTTGTGACACACACGCTGTCCAATGGGGTTCGTGACACACACGCGGTCCAGTGAGTTTTGTGACACACACACTCTGTCCAATGGGCTTGTGACACACACACTGTCCAATGGGGATTGTGACACACACACGCTGTCCAATGGTGTTTGTGACAAAGACACTGTCGAAAGGCGTTTGTGACACACACGCTGTCCAATTGGGTTTGTGAAACTCACACTCTCCATGGGTGTTTGTGACACACACTCTGACCAGTGGGTTTTGTGACACACACACTGTCCAATGGGGTATTGACACAGAAACTGTACACTGGTGATTGTGACCAACACGCTGTACAATGGGGTTTGTGACACACACACTCTGCCCAAAGGGCTTTTGACAAACACGCTGTACAATGGGGTTTGTGACACAAACTCTCTCCAAATGGGTTTCTGACACACACACTGTCCAATGGGTATTGTGACACACACGCTGTCCACTTGATATTGTGACACACACACTGACCAGGAGGTTTGTGACACACACACGCTGTCCAGTGGGGTTTGTGACACACACACGGTCCAGTGGTGTTTGTGACACACACGCTGTCCAATAGGGTTTGTGACACAAACTCTGTCCAATGGGGATTGTGACACACACATGCTGTCCAATGGTGTTTGTGACACAGACGCTGTCCAATGGGGATTGCGACATACACACTGTCCAATAGGGTTTGTGAAAGACACACGCTATCCAATGGGGTTTGTGACACGTACACTTTATAATGGGGTTTGTGACACACACACACAATGCAATGGGGTTTGTGACACACACACGCTGTCCCATGGGGTTTGTGACACACACGCTGACCAATTGGGTTTGTTACACACACACTGTACAATGGGGTTTGTGACACACACGCTGTCCAATGGGGTTTGTGACACACACACTGAGCAGGAGGTTTTGTGAAACACACACGCTTTCCAATGGGGTTTGTGACACACACACTGTCCAGTGGTGGTTGTGACACAGACACTGTCCAAAGGGGTTTGTGACACATACGCTGTCCAATAGGGTTTGTGACACAAACTCCGTCCAATGGGGTTTGTGACACACATGCTGTCCAATTGGAAATTGTGACACTCACGCTGTCCAGTGGGTTTTGTGACACACACACTCTGTCCAATGGGCTTGTCACACACAATGTCCAATGGTGTTTGTGACACAAACTCTGTCCCATGGGGTTTGTGGCACACACACTGTCCAATGGGGATTGTGAAACACACACGCTGTCCAATGGGGTTTGTGACATACACAATGTCCAATGGGGTTTGTGACACGCACACTGTACATGGGTGTTTGTGACACACACGCTGTCCAGTGGGGTTTGCTACACACATGCTATCCAATGGGGTTTGTGACGCACACAGTTTTCAAAGGCGTTTCTGACACACACACGCTGTCCCATGGGGTTTGTGACACACACGCTGTCCAACGGGTTTTTTGACACACACACAGTCCAAAGGGTATTGTTACACACACACGCTGTCCAATGGGGTTTGTGACACACACACTGTCCAATGGGTCTTGTGACACACACTCTGTCCAATGGTGTTTGTGACTCACACGTTGTCCAATAGTGTTTGTGACAAAAACTCTGTCCAATGGGGTTTGTGAAATGCACACTGTACATGGCTGTTTGTGACACGTACACTGTCCAATGGGTATTGTTACACACACACGCTGTCCAATGATGTTTGTGACACACACGTTGTCCAATTTGCTTGTGACAAAAACGCTGTCCAGTGGGTTTTGTTACACACACACTGTCCAGGGGGGTTTGAGACACACACACTGTCCAATGGCATTCGTGACACACACAGTGTCCACGGGGGTTTATGACACACACGCTGTCCAGTGGGGTTTGTGACACACACACTGTTAAATGGGGTTTGTGACACACACACTTTGTCCAATGGGTCTTCTGACACACACTCTGTCCAATGGGGATCGTTGTACACACGTTGTACAGTGGGGTTTGTGACATACACACTGTCCAATAGGGTTTGTGACCCACACACGCTATCCAAAGGGGTTTGTGACACACAGACTTTCAAATGGGGTTTGTGACACACACGTTATCCAATGGGTTTTGTGACACACACACTGTCCAATGGGTATTGTTACACACACACGCTGTCCAATGGGGTTTGTGACACACACGCTGTCCAATGGGTCTTGGTACACACACTCTGTCAAATGGGGATCGTGAACACACGCTGTCCAATGGGGTTTGTGACACAGACGCTGTCCAATGGGGTTTGTGACCTACACACTGTCCAATAGGGTTTTTGACACACACAGGCTATCCAATGGGGTTTGTGACACATAAACTTTCGAATGGGGTTTGTGACACACACTCCGTCCAATGGTGCTTGTGACACACACGCTGTCCAGTGGAGTTCCTGAAACACACATGCTGTTCAATGGCGTTTGTGACACACACACTGTCCAAAGGGGTTTGTGACACAGACGCTGTCCAATGGGGATTGTGACATACACACTGTCCAATAGGGTTTGTGACACACACGTGCATTCCAATGGGGTTTGTGACACACTTATTTTCTAATGGGGTTTTTGACACACAGACGCTGTCCAATGGGGTTTGTGACACACACACTGTCCAATGGAGTTTATGACACACACAGTGTCCACGGGCGTTTGTGACACACACGCTGTCCACTGGAGATTGTGACACACACAGTGTCCACGGGTGTTAGTGACACACACGCTGTCCAATGGGGTTTGTGACACACACACTGTCCAATGGGTATTGATACACACACACACTGTCCAATGGTGTTTGTGACACACACACTGTCCAGTGTGGCTTGTGACACACACGCTGTCCAATAGGCTTTGTGACACACACACGCTATCCAATGGGGTTTGTGACACACACTGTATCAAATAGGTTTTGTGACACAAACACTGTCCAATGGGGATTGTGACACACACATTGTCCAAAGGGGTTTGTGACACACACACTGTCCAATGGAGTTTGTGATACACACGCTGTCCAGTGGGGTTTATGACACACACAGTGTCCACAGTGGTGTGTGACGCACAGGCTGACCACTGGGGATTGTGACACACACAGTGTCCACGGGGGTTTGCGAAACACACGCTGTCCAATGGGGTTTGTGACACACACTCTGTCCAGAGAGTTTGTCACACACAGTCTGTCTAAAGGGGTTTGTGACACACACAAACTGTCCAATGGGGATTGTGACACACACACGCTGTCCAATGGGGTTTATGTCACACACGCTGTCCAATGGGGTTCGTGACACACACACTGTCCAAAGGGGTTTGTGACACACACGCTGTCCAATGGGGTTGTTACACTCGCTGTGCAATGGGGTTTGTGACACACACTGTCCAATAGGGTTTGTGACAGACACACACTGTCCAATGGGATTTGTGACACACACTGTCCAATGGGGTTTCTGAAACTACTCGCTGTCCAGTGGGGTTTGTGACACAAATACTGACCAGGAGGGTTTGTGATACACACACGCTGTCCAATGGGTTTTGTGACACACACACTGTCCGAAGGGTTTGTGATACACACTCTGGTCAAAGGGTTTGTGACACACACTCTGTCCAATGAAGTTTGTGACACAAACTCTGTCCAATGGTGTTAGTGACACACACGCTGTCCAATGGGGTTTCTGATACAGACGCTGTTCAATGTGGATTGTGACCTACACACTATCCAATGGGTTTTGTGACGCGCACACCCTTTCCAATGGGATTTTTGACACACACGCTGTCCCATGGGGTTTGTGACACACACGCGGTCCAATGGGGTTTGTGACACACACAATGACCAGGAGGGTTTGTGACACACACGCTGTCCAATGGGCCTTGTGACACACACGCTGTGCAATGGGTTCGTGACGCACAAACGCTGTCCAATGGGGTTTGTGACACACACACTGTCCAAAGGGGTTTGTGACACACACGCTGTCCAATGGGGTTTGTGACACTCACACTCTCCATGGTTGTTTTTGACACACATACTGTCCAGTGGGTTTTGTGAAACACACACTGTCCAATGGGGTATTGACACACACACTGTCTACTGGGGATTGTGACACATACGCTGTCCAGTGGGGTTTGTGACACACACACGGTCCAGTGGTGTTTGTGACACACACGCTGTCCAATAGGGTTTGTGACACAAACTCTGTCCAATGGGGATTGTGACACACACATGCTGTCCAATGGTGTTTGTGACACAGACGCTGTCCAATGGGGATTGCGACATAAACACTGTCCAATAGGGTTTGTGACACACACACGCTATACAATGGGGTTTGTGACACGTACACTTTATAATGGGGTTTGTGACACACACGCTGTCCCATGGGGTTTGTGACACTCACACTCTCCATGGGTGTTTTTGACACACATACTGTCCAGTGGGTTTTGTGAAACACACACTGTCCAATGGGGTATTGACACACACACTGTCTACTGGGGATTGTGACACACACGCTGTCCAGTGGGGTTTGTGACACACACACGGTCCAGTGGTGTTTGTGACACACACAAGCTGTCCAATGGGGTATGTGACACACACACTGCCCAATGGTGTTTGTGACACATACGCTGTCCAATAGGGTTTGTGACACAAACTCCGTCCAATGGGGTTTGTGACACACATGCTGTCCAATTGGAAACTGTGACACTCACGCTGTCCAGTGGGTTTTGTGACACACACACTCTGTCCAATGGGCTTGTCACACACAATGTCCAATGGTGTTTGTGACACATACGTTGTCCAATAGGGTTTGTGACACAAACTCTGTCCCATGGGGTTTGTGGCACACACACTGTCCAATGGGGATTGCGAAACACACACGCTGTCCAATGGGATTTGTGACATACACAATGTCCAATGGGGTTTGTGACACGCACACTGTACATGGGTGTTTGTGACACACACGCTGTCCCATGGGGTTTGTGACACACACGCTTTCCAATGGCGTTTGTGACACACACACTGTCCAAAGGGGTTTGTGACACAGACGCTGTCCAATGGGGATTGTGACATACACGCTGTCCAATGGGGTTTGTGACATACACGTGCATTCCAATGGAGTTTGTGACACACTTATTTTCTAATGGGGTTTTTGACACACAGACGCTGTCCAATGGGGTTTGTGACACACACACGCTGTCCATTGGGGTTTTTGACACACACACTGTCCAATGGTGTTTGTGACACATACACACTGTACAATGGGGATTGTGACACACACAGTTTCCACATGGGGTTTATGACACACACGCTGTCCAATGGGTATTTTTACACACACACGCTGTCCAAAGGGGTTTGCGACACACACACTGTCCAATGGGTATTGTTACACATACACGCTGTCCAATGGGGTGTGTGACACTAACACAGTCCAATGATTATTGCTACACACACACGCTGTCCAATGAGGTTTGTGACACACACACTGACCAATGGGGTTTGTGACACACACACTCTGTGCAATGGGGTTTCTGACACACACGCGGTCCAATGGGGATTGTGACACACACGCTATCCAATGGGGTTTGTGAAGCACACACTCTGTTCAATGGTGTTTCTGACACACACGCTGTCCAATGGGCTTTGTGACACACACACTGTCCAATGGGTATTGTTACACACTCATGGTGTCCAATGGGTTTTGTGACACAGACGCTGTCCAATGGGGATTGTGACCTACACACTGTCCAATAGGATTTGTGACACACACACGATATCCAATGGGGTTTGTGACGCACACACTTTCCAATATGGTTTGTGACACACACACGCTGCCCCATGGGGTTTGTGACACACACACGCTGTCCAATGCGTTTTGTGACACACACACTGACCAGGAGGTTTTGTGACACACACACGCTGTCCATTGGGGTTTTTGAACACACACACCGTCCACTGGGGATTGTGACACACACACTGTCCAAAGGCATTCGTGGCACACACAGTGTCCACGGGGGTTTATGACACAAACGCTGTCCAATGGGGTTTGGACACACACACTGTCTAATGGGTATTCTTACACACACACGCTGTTCAATGGGGTTTGTGATAAAAACACTGTCAAATGGGCTTTGTGAAACACACACGCTGTCCAATGGGATTTGTGACACACACTGTCCAATGGGGTTTCTGAAACTACACTCTGTCCAATGGCGTTTGTGACAAACACACTGACCAGGAGGGTTTGTGACATACACACGCTGTCCAATGGGGTTTGTGACAAGTACACTCTGTCCAATGGGGCTTGTGACACACACACTGTCCAATGGGGTTTGTGACACATATGCTATCCAGTGGGTTTTGTGACACACACACTGTCGAATGGGGATTGTGACACACACACGCTGTCCAATAGGGTTTATGACACATGCACTTTCCAATGGGGTTTGTGACACCACACTCTGTCCAATGGTGCTTGTGACACACACGCTGTCCAAAGGTGTTCGTGACACACACGCTGTCCAGTGTGTTTTGTGACAGACACACTCTGACCAATGGGTTTGTGACACACACACGCTGTCCAATGGGGTTTGTGACACACACAATGTCCAAAGGGGTTTGTGACACACACGTTGTCCAATGGGGTTTGTGACACACACACTGTCCAAAGGGCTTTGTGACACACACGGTGTCCAATGGGGTTTGTGACACGCACACTGTCCATGGGTGTTTGTGACACACACGCCGTCCAGCGGAGTTTGTGTCACACACACTGTCCAATGGGGTTTGTGACACACACAGTGTCAAATGGGTATTGTGACACACACACCCTCTCCAATGGGGTTTGTGACACACACGCTGTCCAATGGGGATTGTGACACTCGCTGTCCAATGGGCTTTGTGATAAATACACTCTGTCCAATAGGGCTTGTGACACACACACTGTCCAATGGGGTTTATTACACACACGCTGTCCAATGTGGTTTGTGACACACACGCTGTCCAATGGGGTTTATGACACACACTCTGTCCAAAGTAGTTTGTGACACACATGATGTCCAATGGGGTTTGTGACACGGACACTGTCCATGACTGTTTGTGACACACATCCTGTGCAATGGGGTTTGTGACACACACGCTGTCCAAAGGTGATTGTGACACACACAGTGTCCACGGGGGTTTGTGACACAAACTCTGTCCAATGAGGTTTGTGACACACACACTGTCTAATGGGGTTCGTGACACGCACGCTGACCAGTGGGTTTTGTGACACACACACTGTCCAATAGGGTTTTTGACACACACACGCTATCCAATGGGGTTCGTGACACACACTCTGTCCCATGGGGTTTGTGACACACACACTCTGTCCAATGGGGATTGTGACACACACACACTGTCCAATGGGGTTTGTGACACGCTTACTTTCTAATGGGGTTTGTGACACAAACATGCTATCCAATGAGGTTTGTGACATACATACTTTCTAATGAGGTTTTTGACACACACATGCTATCCAATGCGGTTTGTGACACATACTTTCCAATGGGGTTTGTGACACACACACGCTATACAAAGCGGTTTGTGACACACACTCTGTCCCATGGGGTTTGTGACACACACTCTGTCCCATGAGGTTTGTGACACACACGCTGTCCAAAGGGGATTGCGACACACACACGCTGTCCAATGGGGTTTATTACACACACGTTGTCCAATGGGGTTTGTGACACACACTCTGTCCAATAGGGTTTGTGACACACACATGCTATCCAATGGGGTTTGTGACACACATACTTTCTAGTGGGGTTTTTGACACACACACGCTATCCAATGGGGTTTGTGACACACACTTTCCAATGGGTTTTGTGACACACACACGCTGTCCAATGGTATTTGTGACACGCATGGTGTCCAATGGGTTTGGTGACACACACACTGACCAGGAGGTTTTGTGATACACACACGCTATCCAATGGGGTTTGTGACACATACAGTTTCCAATGGGGTTTGTGACACACACACTCTGTCCAATGGTGCTTGTGACACACACGCTGTCCAATGGGGTTCATGACACACACTCTGTCCCATGCGGTTTGTGACACACACACTCTGTCCAATGGGGATTGTGACACAAACACGCTGTCTAATGGGGTTTGTGACACACACACTGTCCAAAGGGGTTTGTGACACACATGATGACCAATGGGGTTTGTGACACGCACTACTGTCCAATGGGTATTGTGACACACACACCCTGTGCAATGGGGTTTGTGACACACATGCTGTCCAAAGGGGTTTGTGACACACACACTGTCCAAAGGGGTTTGTGAAACACATGCTGTCTAATTGGGTTTGTGACACACACGCTGTCTAATGGGGTTTGTGAAAAATACACTCTGTCCAAAGGGGCTTGTGACACA
This sequence comes from Columba guinea, assembly GCA_032206185.1. Classification (NCBI taxonomy): domain Eukaryota; kingdom Metazoa; phylum Chordata; class Aves; order Columbiformes; family Columbidae; genus Columba; species Columba guinea. The sequence goes on from JAVLUU010000005.1 coordinate 1,191,037, forward strand.
CACGCTGTCTAGTGGGGTTTGTGACACACACGCTATCCAGTGGGTTTTGTGACACACACACTGTCTATTAGGGCTTGTGACACACACACGCTACCCAATGGGGTTTGTGACACATCCACTTTCCAATGGGGTTTGTGACACCACACTCTGTCCAATGGTGCTTGTGACACACACAGTAATCCAATGGGGTTTGTGACACACACACACTGTCCAATGGGGTTTGTGACACATACGCTGTCCAATGGCGATTGTGACACCGCACTCTGTCCAACGGTGCTTTTGACACACACGCTGTCCAATGGGGTTGGTGACACACACGCTCTCCAGTGGGTTATGTGACACACACACTCTGTCCAATGGGCTTGTGACACAGACACGCTGACCAATGGTGTTTGTGACACACACTCTGTCCCATGGGGTTTGTGACACAAACACTGTCCAATGGGGATTGTGACACACACATGCTGTCCAATGGGGTTTGTGACACACACACTGTCCAAAGGGGTTTGTGACACACACTCTGTCCCATGGGGCTTGTGACACACACACTCTATCAAATGGGGTTTGTGACACACACACACTGTCCAATCGGGTTTGTGACACACACGCTGTCCAATGGTTTTTGTGACACTGCACACTGTCCAATGGTGCTTGTGACACACACACGCTATCCAATGGGGTTTTTCACACGCATACTTTCTAATGGGGTTTGTGACACACACACTCTATCAAATGGGGTTTGTGACACATACACTTTCCAATGGGGTTTGTGACACCCCAATCTGTCCAATGGTGCTTGTGACAGACACACGCTATCCAATGGGGTTTTTGACACGCATACATTCTAATGGGGTTTGTGACACACACACTCTATCAAAAGGGGATTGTGACACACACACACTGTCCAATGGGGTATGTGACACACACGCTGTCTAATGGGGATTGTGACTCAACACTCTGTCCAACGGTGCTTGTGATACACACGCTGTCCAGTGGGGTTCATTACACACACGCTGTCCAGTGGGTTTTGTGACACACACACTCTGTCCAATGGGCTTGTGACACACACACGCTGACCAATAGTGTTTGTGACACACACCCTGTCCCATGGTGTTTGTGACACACACACTGTCCAAAGGGGTTTGTGAAACACACGCTGTCTAATGGGGTTTGTGACACACACACACTGTCCAATGGGGATTGTGACACACACACGCTGTCCAATGGGGTTTGTGACACGCATACTTTCTAAAGGTGTTTGTGACACACACACTCTATCACATGGGGTTTGTGACACACACACGCTGTCCAATGGGGTTTGTGACACACACTCTGTCCAGTGGGGTTCGTGACACACACACTGCCCAGTGGGTTTTGTGACACACACACTCTGTCCAATGGGCTTGTGACACACACACGCTGACCAATAGTGTTTGTGACACACACTCTGTCCCATGGGGTTTGTGACACACACACTGTCCAATAGGGATTGTTACACACACACGCTGTCCAATGGGGTTTGTGACACGCATACTTTCTAATGGGGTTTGTGACACGTACTCTGTCCCATGGGGTTTGCGACAAAGACGCTGTCCAATGGAGATTGTTTCACACACACTGTCCAAAGGGGTTTGTGACACACACGTTGTCCAATGAGGTTTGTGGCACGCACACTGTCAAAATGGGTTTGTGACACGCAAGATGTCCAATGGGGTTGTGACACACACACTGTCCAAAGGGGCTTGTGAAACACACGATGTCCAATGGAGTTTGTGACACGCACACTCTCCATGAGTGTTTGTGACACACAAGCTGTCCAATGAGGTTTGTGACACACACACTGTCCAATGGGGTTTGTGACACACACACCCTGTCCAATGGGGTTTGTGACACACACGCTGTCCAATGGTGATTGTGACACACACGCTTCCAATGGGCTTTGTCACAAATACACTCTGTCCAATGGGGCTTGTGACACACATGCTGTCCAATGGGGTTTGTGACACACACATGCTATCCAATGGGGTTTGTGACACTACACTCCCTCCAGTGGTGCTTGATACACACACTCTGTCCTATAGCGTTGGTGACACACACTCTGTCCCATTGTGTTTGTGACAAAGACGCTGTCCAATGGGGATTGTGTCATACACACTGTCCAATAGGGTTTGTGACACACACTTGCTATCCAATGGTGTTTGTGACACGCACACTTTCTAAAGGGGTTTGTGAAACACACACTCTGTCCAATGGCGCTTGTGACACACACCCTGTCCCATTGCTTTTGTGACACACGAAGTCTGTCCAATGGCGCTTGTGACACACACACGCTGTCCAATGGGGTTTGTGACACACACGATGTCCAATGGGGTTTGTGACACGCACACTGTCCATGGGTGTTTGTGACACACAAGCTCTCCAGTGGAGTTTGTGACACACACACTGTCCAATGGGGTTTGTGACACACACAGCGTCCAATGGTGTTTCTGACACACATGCTGTCCAACGGGGTTTGTGAAACAAACTCTGTCCAATGGGGTTTGTGACACACACACTGTCCAATGGGTATTGTGACACACAGACACTGTCCAATGGGGTTTGTGACACACACGTTGTCCAATGGGGATTGTGACACCACACTCTGTCCAATGGTGCTTGTGACACACACGCTGTCCAATGGGGTTCATGACGCACACGCTGTCTAGTGGGTTTTGTGACACACATACTCTGTCCAATGGGTATTGTGACACACACTCTGTCACATGGGGTTTGTGACACACATACTTTCTAATGGGGTTTCTGACACACACACGCTGTCCAATGGGGTTTGTGACACACACGCTATCCAATGGTGTTCGTGACACACAAACTTTCCAATGGCGCTTGTGACACACAAGCTGTCCAATGGAGTTGGTGACACACACGCTGTCCAATGGGGTTTGTGACACACACACGCTGTCCCATGGGGTTTGTGACACACACGCTGAACAATTGGTTTTCTTACACACACACTGTCCAAAGGTGTTTGCGACACGCATGCTGTCCAGTGGGTTTTGTGACATACACACTGTCTATTAGGGTTTGTGACACACATACGCTATCCAATGGGTTTTGTGACACATACAATTTCCAAAGGGGTTTGTGACACACACACTCTGTCCAATGGTTCTTGTGACACACACGCTGTCCAGTGGGGTTTGTGACACACACACTGTCCAATAGGGTTCGTGACACACACACGCTATCCAATGGGGTTTGTGACACACACACTTTAATGGGGTTTGAACACACACGCTATCCAATGGGTTTTGAGACACACACACTGTCCAATGGGGATTGTGACACACACACTGTCCAATGGGGTTTGAGATACGCATACTTTCTAATGGGGTTTGTAACACACAAACTTTCCAATGGGGTTTGTAACACACTCACGCTGTCCCATGGGGTTTGTGACACAAACGCTGACCAATTGGGTTTGTTCCACACGCACTGTCCAATGGGGATTGTGACACACACGCTATCCAATGGGGTTTGTGACACACACAATGTACAGGGGTGTTTGACACACACATTGTACAATGGGGTTGTGACACACACGGTAGCCGATGGGTTTTGTGACATGCACACTATGTCCAATGGGGCTTGTGACACATACGCTGTGCAACGGAGTTCCTGACACACACGCTGTCCAGTGGGGTTTCTGACACACACACAGTCCAATAGGGTTTGTGACACACACAGTGTCGAATGGGGATTGTGACAGACACACTGTTCAATGGGGTTTGTGACACACACTCTTTCCAAAGGTGTTTGTGACACACACACTGTCAAATGAAAATTGGGACACACACACATAGTCCAAAGGGCATTGTAACACACACAAGGTCCAATGGGGTTTGTGACACACTCACTGTCCATTGTGGTTTCTGACACACACACACTGTCCAATGGGGATTGTGACACCCACACGCTGTCCAATGGGGATTTTGACACACACACTGTCCAATGGGATTTGTGAACACACACGCTGTCCAGTGGAGATTGCGACACGCACACGCTGTCCAATGGTGTTTGTGACACGCATGCTGTCCAATGGTGTTTGTGACACACACGCTGTCCAATAGGGTTTGTGACACACAAACGATATCCAATTGTGTTTGTGACATGCACACTTTCTAAAGGGGTTTGTGACATACACACGCTATACATTGGGGTTTGTGACACACACAATTTCCAATGGGGTTTCTGATACACACGCTCTCAAATGGGGTTCGTGACACACACGCTGTCCAGTGGGGTTTGTGACACTCACAATCTCCAATGGGTTTCGTGACACACATGCTGTCCAGTAGGGTTTGTGTCACACACACACTGTTCAATAGGGTTTGTAACACAGACACGCTATCTTATTGCGTTTGTGACACACAAACTTTCTAATGGTTTTTGTGACACACACACGCTATGCAATGGGGTTTGTGACACACACACTTTCCAATGGGTTTTGTGAAACACACACTGTCCATTGGGTTTGTCACACACACACGCTTTCCACTGGTGTTTGTGACACACACACTCTAAAATGGGGATTCTGACACACACGCTGTCCAATGGGGACTCTGACAGACAGGCTGTCCAGTGGGGATTGTGACACACATGCTGTCCAATTGGTTTTGTGACACAGACATTGTACAGTAGGGTTTGTGAAACACACACTCTCCAAAGGGTTTTGTGACACACACAATGTACAGTGGGTTTTTTGACACACACACTGTCCTATTGGGTTGTGACACACGCGGTGTCCGATGGGTTTTGTGACACGCACACTATGTCCGATGGGGCTTGTGGCACATACGCTGTCCAACGGGGTTCGTGACACACACGCTGTCCGTTGGGGTTTGTGACACACACACTGTCCAGTAGGGGTTGTGACACACACACTGTCGAATGGGGATTATGACATACGCACTGTCCAATGGGGTTTTTGACAGACACTCTGCCCAATGGGGTTTGTAACACACACACTGTCCAATGAGAATTGGGACACACACACACTGTCCAATAGGGATTGTGACACACAAAAGGTCGAAAGGGGTTTTTGACACACACGCTGTCCAATGGGGATTGTAACATACACACGCTGTCCAATTGTGTTCGTAACACGGTTGCTGTCCCATGGCTTTTATGACACACACAGTGTCCAATTGGGTTTGTGAAACACACTCTGTCCAATGGGTATTGTGACACAAACATGCTGTCCAATGGAGATTTTGAAACACACAGTGTCCCATGGGATTTGTGACACACACGCTGTCCAATGGAGATTGCGACACACAAATGCTGTCCAGTGGTGTTTGCGACACGCATGCTGTCCAGTGGTGTTTGTGACACACATGGTGTCCAATGGGGACTGTGACACAGACGCTGTACAGTGGGGTTTGTGAACACACGCACTGTCCAATGGGGTTCGTGACACACATGCTCTCCAGGGGGTTTGTGACACACACACTTTCCAATGGGGTTTGTGACACACACACGCTTTCCAATGGTGTTTGTGACACACACAGTCTCCAATGGTGATTTTGACACACACACGCTGTCCAATGGTGTTTGTGACACTCTCGCTGTCCAATGGGGTTTGTGACACACACACTCTCCAATGGGGTTTCTGACACACATGCTTTCCAATGGGGATTGTGACAGACACGCTGTCCAGGGTTGTTTGAGACACACATGCTGTCGAACGGGGTTTGTGACACACACACTGTCCAGGGGCGTTTTTGACACACACGCTGTCCAATGGGGATTGTGACACACACACTGTCCAGGGGGGTTTGTGACACACACGCTGTCCAATGAGGATTATGACACACACACTGTCCAGGGGCGTTTGTGACACACACACTGTCCTGTGGGGTTTGTGACACATACACTGTCCAAAGTTTTTTTGACACACACATGCTGTCCAACAGTGTTTGTGACACACACACGCTGTGAAATGGGCTTTGTGACACAAACACTGTCCAGGGGGGTTTGTGACACACACACTGTCCAATGGGGTATGTCACACACACTCTGTCCAAATGTGATCGTGACACATAAACTCTGTACACTGGGGTTTGTGAAACAAACACTGTCCAATGTTGTTTGTGACACAAACGCTGTCCAATGGGTATTGCGACACACACACGCTATCCAATGGTGATTGTGACTCACGCGCTGTCCAGGGGGGGTTGTGACACACATGCTGCCTAATGGGGTTCGTGACACACACACTGTCCAGTAGAGTTTGTAACACACTATCCAATGGGGTGGTGACACGCACACTTTCCAATGCGGTTTGTGACACACACATGCTATCCAATGGGGTTTGTGACACACACACGCTGTCCAATGGGGTTTGTGACACACACACTGTCCAATGGTTTTTGTAACACACACACGCTGTCCTATGGGTACTGTGACACACACGCTGTCCAAAGGGGTTTGTGATACACACGCTGTCCAGTGGGTTTTGTGACACACACACTGTCCAATAGGGTTTGTGACACAGACACGCTATCCAATGGGGTTTGAGACACACACACTCTGTCCAATGGGGATTGTGACACATACACGCTGTCCAATGGGGTCTGTGACACACACGCAGTGCAGTGGGTTTTGTGACACATACAATTTCCAATGGGGTTTGTGACACACACACTCTGTCCACTGGTGCTTGTGACACACATTCTGTCCATTGGGTTTTGTGACACACACACTGTCCAATGGGGTGGATGACACACAAACACTGTCCAATGGGGATTGTGACACACAGACGCTTTCCAATGCTGTTTATGACACACACGCTGTCCAATAGGGTTTGTGACACACAAACACTGTACAATGGGGATTGTGACACACACACGCTGTCCAATGGGGTTTATGACACACACGCTGTCCAAAGGGGTTGATGACACACACGCTGTCCAATGGGGTTTATGACACACACGCTGTCCAATGGGGTTTCTGACACACACGCTGTCCAATGGGGTTTGTGACACACACACTGTCCAAATTGCTTTGTGACACACACGATGTCCAAAGGGGTTCGTGACACATATGATGTCCAATGGGGTTTGTGACACACAATCTCTCCAATGAGTTTTGTGACACACACAGTGTCCACGGGGGTTGTTGACACACACGCTGTCCAATGCGGTTTGTGACACACACACTGTCCAATGGGTATTGTTACACACACACGATGTCCAATGGTGTTTGTGACACACAAGCTGTCCCATGCGGATTGTGACACACACGCTGTGTCCAATGGTGCTTGTGAAACACTCGCTGTCCAATGGGGTTCGTGACACACACTCTGTCCAGTGGGTTTTGTGACACACACACTCTGTCCAATGGGCTTGTGACACACACGCTGTCCAATGGGGTTTGTGACACTCACACTGTCCATGGGTCTTTGTGACACACACACTGTCCAGTGAGTTTTCTGACACACACACTGTCCAATGGCATTCGTGACACACACAGTGTCCACGGGGATTTGTGACACACACGCTGTCCAATGGTGTTTGTGACACAGACGCTGTCCAATGGGCATTTTTGACACGCACACTTTATAATGGGGTTTCTGATACAAACACGCTGTCCCATGGGGTTTGTCACACACACTCTGACCAATTAGGTTTGTTACAGACACACAGTCCAATGGGGTTTGTAACACACACTCTGACCAATTAGGTTTGTTACAGACACACAGTCCAATGGGGTTTGTGACACACACACTGACCAGGAGGGTTTGTGACACACACTCGCTATCCAATGGTGTTTGTGACACACACTCTGTCAAATGGGGTTTGTGACACAAACACGCTATCCATTGGGTTTTGTGACACACACGCTGACCAATGGGGTGTGTCACACACACACTCTGTCCAATGGGGTTTGTGACACACACACGCTGTCCAATGGGGATTGTTACAGACGCTGTCCAATGGGGTTTGTGACACACACACTCTGTCCAATGGGGATTGTGACATACACACTGTCCAATAGGGTTTGTGAAACGCACATTCTATCCAAAGGGGTTTGTGACACGCGCACTTTCTAATGGGGTTTGTGACACACACACTTTCCCAAGGGGTTTGTGACATCCACACTTTCTAAAGGGTTTTGTGACACAGACAAGCTATCCAATAGGGTTTGTGACACACACAATTTCCAATGGCGCTTGTGACACACACGCTGTCCAATGGTGTCCGTGACACACATGCTGTCCAGTGGGTTTTGTGACACACACACTCTGGCCAATGGGCTAGTGACACACACGCTATCCAATGGGGTTTGTGACACACACACTTTCAAATGGGGTTTGTGACACGCACACTTTCTAATGGGGTTTGTGACACACACACGCTCTCCAATGGGGTTTGTGACACGCATACTTTTTAATGAGTTTTGTGAAACACACACGCTATCCAATGGGGTTTGTGACACACACTCTGTCCCATTGGGTTTGTGACACACACGCTGACCAATTGGTTTTGTTACACTTACACTGTCCAATGGTGTTTGTGACGCGCATGCTATACAATAGGGTTTGTGACACGCATACTGTTTAATGGGTTTTGTGAAACACACACGCTATCCAATGGGATTAGTGACACAAACGCTGTCTAATGGGGTTCGTGACACACACTCTGTCCCATGGGGTTTGTGACACACACACTGTCCAAAGGGGTTTGTGACACACACGATGTCCAAATGGTTTGTGACACGCACGCCGTCCATGGGTGTTTGTGACACACACGCTGTCCAGTGGGGTTTCTGACACACAAACAGTCCAAAAGGGTTTGTGACACACAAACTGTCAAATGGGGTTTGTGACACACACAGTGTCCACCGGGGGTTTGTGACACACACAATCTATCTAATGGGGTTTGTGACACACACACGCTATCCAATGGGGTTTGTGATACACACACTTTCCAAAGGGGTTTGTGACACGCACACTTTTTAATGGCGTTTGTGACACACACGCGCTATCCGATTGGGTTTGTGACACACACACTGTCCAATAGGGTTTGTAACACACACACGTTATCCAATGGGGTTTGTGACACACACACTGTCCAATGGTGCTTTTGACACACACGCTGTCCAATGGTGTTTGAGACACACACACTGTCCAATGGGGATTGTGACACACACACGCTGTCCAACGAGGTTTGTGAAACACTGACGGTCCAAAGGGGTCTGTGACACACACGCTATCCAATGGGGTTTGTGACACTCACACTGTCCGTGGTTGTTTGGAACTCACACGCTATCCAGTGGGTTTTCTGACACACACACTGTCCAATGGGGTTTTGACACACACGCTGTCCACTGGGGAGTGTGGCACAAACGCTGTCCAATGGGGTTTGTGACACACAGACTCTGTCGAATGGGCTTTTGACACACACGCTGTCCAATGGTGTTTGTGACAAACACACTGTACAATGGGGATTGTGACACACACACGCTGTCCAGTGGGTTTTGTAACCCACACACTGTCCAATTTGGTTTTGACACAAACACTGGCCAATGGGGATAGTGAACACACACGCTGTCCAAAGGGGTTTTGTGACACACACTCTCTGTCCAATGGGCTTGTGACACACACGCTGTCCAATGGTGTTTGTGACACACACACTGTCCAAACGGGATGGGGACACACACACGCTGTCCAATGGGGTTTGTGACACACACACTGTCCATGGGTGTTTGTGACACACACGCTGTCCAGTGGGTTTTGTTAACACACACACTGTCCAATTTGGTTTTGACACACACACTGTCTAATGGGGATTGTGACACACAGACTCTCTCCAATGGGGTTTATGACACACAATCTGTCCAATGGGGTTTGTGATACACACGCTGTCCAATGGGGATTGTGACACACACGCTGTCCAATGGGGTTTGTGACACGCACACTCTGTCTAATGGGTCTTGTGACACACACGATGTCCAACGGTGTTCGTGACACATACGCTGTTCAATGGGGTTTGTGACACTCACACTGTCCAATACGGTTTGTGACACTCACATGCTATCCAATGGTTTCTGTGACACACACTCTGCCCAAAGGGGTTTATGACACACAATCTGTCCAATGGGGTTTGTGACAAACACGCTGTCCAATGGGGTTTGCGACAAATACGCTGTGCAATGTATTTTGTGACACACACGCTGTCCAATGTTGATTGTGACACACACGCTGTCCAATGGGCTTGTGACACACAAACTCTGTCCAATAATTTTTGTGACACACACTCTGTCCCATGGTGTTCGTAACACACACACTGTCCAATAGGACTGTGACACACACACGCTGTCCAATGGTGTTTGTGACACACACACGCTGTCTAATGAGGTTTGTGACACACACGCTCTCTAATGGGGATTGTGACACACACACGCTGTGCAATGCGGTTTGTGACACACACGATGTCCAATGGGTATTGTTTCACACATATGCTGTCCAGTGGGGTTTGTGACACATACACTTTCCAATGGGGTTCGTGACACACACGCTGTTCAATGGGTTTGTGACACACACAATGTCCAATAGGGTTTGTGACACACACACGCTGTCCAATGGGGTTTGTGACACACACACTTTCTAATGGGGTTTGTGACACACACGCTATCCAATGGTGTTTGTGACACTCACAGTTTGTCCAATGGTGCTTGTGACACACACACTGTCCAATGGGGATTGTGACACAGACATGCTGTCCAATGGGATTTGTGACACACACACTGTCCAAAGGGGTTTCTGACACACACGCTGTCTAATGGGGATTGTGACACACACACGCTGTCCAATTGGATTTGTTACACACACTCTGTCCAATGGGGATTGTGACACACACGCTGTCCAATTGCGTTTGTGACACACACGCTGTCCAGTGGGTTTTGTGACACACACACTCTGTCCAATGGGCTTGTGACACACACGCTGTCCAATGGTGTTTGTGACACACACACTGTACAATTGGGATTGTGACACACACACGCTGGCCAATGGGGTTTGTGACACAAACTCTGTCCAGTGGGTTTTGTGACACACACACTGTCCAATGGGTATTGTGAAACACACACACTGTCCAATGGCGTTTATGACACACACACTCTGTCCAATGGGGTTTGTGACACACACACTGTCCAATGGGTATTGTGACACACACACACGTTGTTCAATGGTGCTTGTGATACACACACTGTCCAATGGGGATTGTGACACACACACGCTGTCCAATGAGGTTTGTGACACACAGACTGTCCAAAGGGGTTTGTGACACACACGCTATACAAAGGGGTTTGTGACACTCACACTGTCTATTGTTGTTTGTGACACGCACGCTGTCCAGTGGGTTTTGTGACACATACACTCTGTCCAATGGAGCATTTGACACATACGCTGTCCAATGGGGTTTTTGACACACTCGCTGTCTAGTGGGTTTTGTGACACACACACTGTCCGAAGGGGTTGGTGACACACACACTGTCCAATAGGGTTTGTGACACACACAGTGTCTACGGGGGTTTGTGACACAAACGCTGTCCAATGGGGTTTGAGAAACACACGCTGCCCAATGGGTATTGTTACACACACACGCTGTCCAATTCTGTTTGTGACTCTCACGCTGTCCAATGGGGCTTGTGACACACATGCTGTCCAAAGGCGTTTGTGACACACAAGCTGTCCAATGGTTTTTGTAACACACACACTGTCCAATGGGTATTGTTACACACACACGCTGTCCAATGGGGTTTTTGACACATTCACTTTCCAATGGGGTTTGTGACACACACACTCTGTCCAGTGGTGCTTGTGACACACACGCTGTCCAATGGGGTTTGTGACACACACACTGTACATTGGGGATTGTGACACACAAACGCTGTCCAATGGTGTTTGTGACACACACACTCTGTCCAATGTGGTTTGTGACACACACGCTGTTCAATTGGGTTTGTGACACACACACTGTCCAATAGGTTTTGTGACACTCACTCGCTATCCAATGGTTTTTGTGAGACACACAATGTCCAAAGGTGTTTGTGACACACACACGATCTAATGGGGTTTGTGAAACTCACACTCTGTTTAATGGTGCTTGTGACACACACGCTGTCCAATGGGGTTCGTGACACACACGCTGTCCAGTGGGTCTTGTGACACACACACTCTGTCCAATGGGCTTGTGACACACACGCTGTTCAATGGTGCTTGTGACACACACACTGTCCAATGGGGATTGTGACACACACACGCTGTCCAATACGGTTTGTGACACACAGACTGTCCAAAGGGGTTTGTGACACACATGCTATCCAAAGGGGTTGTGACACTCACACTGTCCATTGTTGTTTGTGACACACACGTTGTCCAGTGGGTTTTGTGACACACACACTGTCCAATCGGGTTTTGACACACATGCTGTCCACTGGGGATTGTGACGCAAACGCTGTCCAAATCGGGTTTGTGACACACACACTGTCCAATGGTGTTTCTGACACACACGCTGTCCGATGGGGTTTATGACACACAATTTGTCCAATGGGGTTTGTGATACACAAGCTGTCCAATGGGGATTGTGACTACAGACTCTGTCCAATGGAGTTCGTGACACACACGCTGTTCAATGGGCTTGTGACACACACACTGTCCAATAGGGTTTGTGACACACACACGCTATCCAATGGGTTTTATGACACACACACTTTCTAATGGGGTTTGTGACACACACAATATCCAATGGGGTTTGTGACACTCACAATCTGTGCAATGTTGCTTGTGACACACACATGCTGTCCAATGGTATTTGTGACACACACACTGTCCAAAGGGGTTTGTGACACACACGCTGTCTAATGGGGATTGTGACACACACACGCTGTCCAATGGTGTTTGTGACACACACTCTGTCCATGGTGTTTGTGACACACACACTGTCCAATAGGATTGTGAGACACACACGCTGTCCAATGGGGTTTGTGACACACACACGCTGTCTAATGGGGTTTGTGACACACACGCTGTCTAATGGGGAATCTGATACACACACGCTGTCCAATGCAGTTTGTGACACACATGGTGTCCAATGGGGTTTATGACGCACACACTGTCCAATGGGTATTGTTACACACACACGCTGTCCAATGGGGTTTGTGACACATATACTTTCCAATGGGGTTTGTAACACACACACACTGTCCAAAGGTGCTTGTGACACACACGTTGTCCAATGGGGTTTGTGACACACACGCTGTCCAGTGGGTTTTGTGACACACACACTCTGTCCAATGGGTATTGTTACACACACACGCTGTCCAATCGGCTTTGTGACACATACACATTCCAATGTGGTTTGTGACACACACACTCTGTCCAATGGTGCTTGTGACACACACGCTGTCCAGTGGGGTTTGTGGCACACACACGCTATCCAATGGGGTTTGTGACACACACTCTGTCCCATGGGGTTTGTGACAGAAACACGCTATCCAATGGGGTTTATGACACAGACGCTGACCATTTGGGTTTGTGAAACACACACTCTGTCCAATAGGGTTTGTGACACACACATACTATCCAATGGGGTTTGTGACACACACTTTCCAATGGGGTTTGTGACACACACATGCTGTCCAATGGGGTTTGTGACACGCATGCTGTCCAATGGGTTTTGTGACAAACACACTGACCAGCAGGGTTTGTCACACACACACTCTGTCTAATGGCGCTTGTGACAAACACGTTGTCCTATGAGGTTCCTGAAACACACTCTGTACCATGGGGTTTGTGACTAAGACGCTGTCCAATGGGGATTGTGTCATACACACTGTCCAATAGGTTTTGTAACACACACATGATATCCAATGGGTTTTGCGACGCACACTTTCTAATGGGGTTTGTGACACACACACGCTATCCAATGGGGTTTGTGACACACACTCTTTCCAATGGGGTTTGTGACACGCACACTTTCTAATGGGCTTTGTGACACACATGCGCTATCCAATAGGGTTTGTGACACACATACTTTCTAATGGGGTTTGTGACACACACACTTTCCATTGGGGTTTGTGACACACACGCTGTCCAATGGGGTTTGTGACACACACTGTCCAATTGTGTTTGTGACACACACACGCTGTCCAATGGGTTTTGTGACACACACAGGCTATCCAACGGGGTTTGTGACACATACTCTTTCTAATGGGGTTTGTGACACACAGACTCTGTCCAATGGCGCTTGTGACACACACGCTCTCCAAAGGGGTTTGTGACACACCATATGTAAAACGGGGTTTGTGACACACACGCTGTCCATGGGTGTTTGTGATATACACGCTGTCCAGTGGGTTTTGTGACACACACACTCTGTCCAATGGTACTTGTGACACATACGCTCTCCACTGGTGTTTGTGACACACACATTGTCCAATGGGGATTGTGACACACACAGGCTGTCCAATGGCGTTTGTGACACACACGCTGTCCAAAGGGGTTTGTGACACACACCATGTCTAATGGGGTTTGTGACACGCACACTTTCCATGGGTGTTTGTGACACACACGATGTACAACGGGGTTCTTGACACACACGCTGTCCAGTGGGTTTTGTGACACACACACTCTCTCCCATGGGGTCTGTGACACACTCACTGTCCAATGGAGATTGTGACACACATGCTGTCCAATGGGTTTTGTGGCATACAAACTGTCCAAAGGGGTTTGTGACATACAAGCTGTCCAATAGGGTTAGTGACACACACACACTGTCCAATGGGGTTTGTGACACACACACTCTGTCAAATGGGGTTTGTATCACACACCCAGTTCAAAGGGGATTGTGGCACACACGCTGTCCAATGGTGCTTGTGACACACACGATGTCCAATGGAGTTTGTGACACACACCCTGTCCAATGGGGTTTTTGACACACACACTCTGTCCAATGGGTCTTGTGACACACACGCTGACACACGTGGTTCGTGAACACACACGATGTCCAGTGGGGTTTGGGACACACACACTGTCCAATAGGGTTCGTGACAGACACACGATATCCAATGGGGTTAGTGACACACACACTTTAATGGGGTTTGTGACACACACTCTATCCAATGGGTTTTGTGACACACACACTTTCCAATGGGGATGGTGACACACACACGGTGTCCAATGGTGTTTGTGACGCACACGCTGTCCAATGGGGTTTGTGACACAGACGCTGTCCAATGGGGATTGTGTCATACACACTGTCCAATAGGGTTCGTGACACACACACGCTATCCAATGGGTTTTGTGACACGCACAATTTCTATTGGGTTTGTGACACACACAGTCTGTCCAACGGCGCTTGTGACACACACGCTGTCCAATGGCGTTCGTGACACACATTCAGTCCCTGTGGTTTGTGACACACACACTGTCCAATGGCGATTGTGACACACACAAGCTGTCCAATGGGGTTTGTGACACACACACTGTCCAAAGGGGTTTCTGACACAAACGATGTCCAATGGGGTTTGTGACGCGCACACTGTCCATGGGTGTTTGTGACACACACGCTGTCCAGTGGGGTTTGTGACACACACACTGTCCAATGGGTATTGTGACACACACACGCTGTCCAGTGGGGTTTGTGACACACACACTGTACATTGGGTATTGTTACACACACACGCTGTCCAGTGGGGTTTGTGACACACACGCTGTCCTGTGTGTTTTTTGACACACACAATGTCCAATAGTGTTTGTGACACACACACGCTATCCAATGGGGTTTGTGACACATACACTTTCCAATGGGTTTTGTGACACACACACTCTGTCCAATGGTGCTTGTGACACACACGCTGTCCAATTGGGTTTGTGACACACACACTGTCCAGTGGGTTTTGTGACACACAATCTATCCAATGGGGATTGTGACACACACAAGCTGCCCTATGGGATTTATGTCACACACGCTGTCCAATAGGGTTAGTGACACACACACCCAGTCCAAAGGGTTTTGTGACACACACGCTGTCCAATGGGGATTGTGACACACACGCTGTCCAATGGGGTTTGTGACACACACACTCTGTCCAATGGGTCTTGTGACACACACACTGTCCAATGGGGTTCTTGACACACACGCTGTCCAGGGTGGTTTGTGACACACACACTGTTTAATAGGGTTTGTGACACACAGACTCTGTCCAATGGGGTTTGTGACACACACACTTTCCAATGGGGTTTGTGACAAACACACGCTGTCACATGGGGTTTGTGACACACACACTGACCAATTAGGTTTGTTACACAAACACTGTCCAATGGTGTTTGTGACACGCATGCTGGCCAATGGGTTTTGTGACACACACACTGACAAGGAGGGTTTGTGACACACACGCTGTCCAATGGGCCTTGTGACACACACGCTGTGCAATGGGTTCGTGACGCACAAACGCTGTCCAATGGGGTTTGTGACACACACACTGTCCAAAGGGGTTTGTGACACACACGCTGTCCAATGGGGTTTGTGACACTCACACTCTCCATGGTTGTTTTTGACACACATACTGTCCAGTGGGTTTTGTGAAACACACACTGTCCAATGGGGTATTGACACACACACTGTCTACTGGGGATTGTGACACATACGCTGTCCAGTGGGGTTTGTGACACACACACGGTCCAGTGGTGTTTGTGACACACACGCTGTCCAATAGGGTTTGTGACACAAACTCTGTCCAATGGGGATTGTGACACACACATGCTGTCCAATGGTGTTTGTGACACAGACGCTGTCCAATGGGGATTGCGACATAAACACTGTCCAATAGGGTTTGTGACACACACACGCTATACAATGGGGTTTGTGACACGTACACTTTATAATGGGGTTTGTGACACACACGCTGTCCCATGGGGTTTGTGACACTCACACTCTCCATGGGTGTTTTTGACACACATACTGTCCAGTGGGTTTTGTGAAACACACACTGTCCAATGGGGTATTGACACACACACTGTCTACTGGGGATTGTGACACACACGCTGTCCAGTGGGGTTTGTGACACACACACGGTCCAGTGGTGTTTGTGACACACACAAGCTGTCCAATGGGGTATGTGACACACACACTGCCCAATGGTGTTTGTGACACATACGCTGTCCAATAGGGTTTGTGACACAAACTCCGTCCAATGGGGTTTGTGACACACATGCTGTCCAATTGGAAACTGTGACACTCACGCTGTCCAGTGGGTTTTGTGACACACACACTCTGTCCAATGGGCTTGTCACACACAATGTCCAATGGTGTTTGTGACACATACGTTGTCCAATAGGGTTTGTGACACAAACTCTGTCCCATGGGGTTTGTGGCACACACACTGTCCAATGGGGATTGCGAAACACACACGCTGTCCAATGGGATTTGTGACATACACAATGTCCAATGGGGTTTGTGACACGCACACTGTACATGGGTGTTTGTGACACACACGCTGTCCCATGGGGTTTGTGACACACACGCTTTCCAATGGCGTTTGTGACACACACACTGTCCAAAGGGGTTTGTGACACAGACGCTGTCCAATGGGGATTGTGACATACACGCTGTCCAATAGGGTTTGTGACATACACGTGCATTCCAATGGAGTTTGTGACACACTTATTTTCTAATGGGGTTTTTGACACACAGACGCTGTCCAATGGGGTTTGTGACACACACACGCTGTCCATTGGGGTTTTTGACACACACACTGTCCAATGGTGTTTGTGACACATACACACTGTACAATGGGGATTGTGACACACACAGTTTCCACATGGGGTTTATGACACACACGCTGTCCAATGGGTATTTTTACACACACACGCTGTCCAAAGGGGTTTGCGACACACACACTGTCCAATGGGTATTGTTACACATACACGCTGTCCAATGGGGTGTGTGACACTAACACAGTCCAATGATTATTGCTACACACACACGCTGTCCAATGAGGTTTGTGACACACACACTGACCAATGGGGTTTGTGACACACACACTCTGTGCAATGGGGTTTCTGACACACACGCGGTCCAATGGGGATTGTGACACACACGCTATCCAATGGGGTTTGTGAAGCACACACTCTGTTCAATGGTGTTTCTGACACACACGCTGTCCAATGGGCTTTGTGACACACACACTGTCCAATGGGTATTGTTACACACTCATGGTGTCCAATGGGTTTTGTGACACAGACGCTGTCCAATGGGGATTGTGACCTACACACTGTCCAATAGGATTTGTGACACACACACGATATCCAATGGGGTTTGTGACGCACACACTTTCCAATATGGTTTGTGACACACACACGCTGCCCCATGGGGTTTGTGACACACACACGCTGTCCAATGCGTTTTGTGACACACACACTGACCAGGAGGTTTTGTGACACACACACGCTGTCCATTGGGGTTTTTGAACACACACACCGTCCACTGGGGATTGTGACACACACACTGTCCAAAGGCATTCGTGGCACACACAGTGTCCACGGGGGTTTATGACACAAACGCTGTCCAATGGGGTTTGGACACACACACTGTCTAATGGGTATTCTTACACACACACGCTGTTCAATGGGGTTTGTGATAAAAACACTGTCAAATGGGCTTTGTGAAACACACACGCTGTCCAATGGGATTTGTGACACACACTGTCCAATGGGGTTTCTGAAACTACACTCTGTCCAATGGCGTTTGTGACAAACACACTGACCAGGAGGGTTTGTGACATACACACGCTGTCCAATGGGGTTTGTGACAAGTACACTCTGTCCAATGGGGCTTGTGACACACACACTGTCCAATGGGGTTTGTGACACATATGCTATCCAGTGGGTTTTGTGACACACACACTGTCGAATGGGGATTGTGACACACACACGCTGTCCAATAGGGTTTATGACACATGCACTTTCCAATGGGGTTTGTGACACCACACTCTGTCCAATGGTGCTTGTGACACACACGCTGTCCAAAGGTGTTCGTGACACACACGCTGTCCAGTGTGTTTTGTGACAGACACACTCTGACCAATGGGTTTGTGACACACACACGCTGTCCAATGGGGTTTGTGACACACACAATGTCCAAAGGGGTTTGTGACACACACGTTGTCCAATGGGGTTTGTGACAC
This sequence comes from Columba guinea, assembly GCA_032206185.1. Taxonomy (NCBI): domain Eukaryota; kingdom Metazoa; phylum Chordata; class Aves; order Columbiformes; family Columbidae; genus Columba; species Columba guinea. The sequence continues at coordinate 1,210,285 of JAVLUU010000005.1, forward strand.
ACACACTGTCCAAAGGGCTTTGTGACACACACGGTGTCCAATGGGGTTTGTGACACGCACACTGTCCATGGGTGTTTGTGACACACACGCCGTCCAGCGGAGTTTGTGTCACACACACTGTCCAATGGGGTTTGTGACACACACAGTGTCAAATGGGTATTGTGACACACACACCCTCTCCAATGGGGTTTGTGACACACACGCTGTCCAATGGGGATTGTGACACTCGCTGTCCAATGGGCTTTGTGATAAATACACTCTGTCCAATAGGGCTTGTGACACACACACTGTCCAATGGGGTTTATTACACACACGCTGTCCAATGTGGTTTGTGACACACACGCTGTCCAATGGGGTTTATGACACACACTCTGTCCAAAGTAGTTTGTGACACACATGATGTCCAATGGGGTTTGTGACACGGACACTGTCCATGACTGTTTGTGACACACATCCTGTGCAATGGGGTTTGTGACACACACGCTGTCCAAAGGTGATTGTGACACACACAGTGTCCACGGGGGTTTGTGACACAAACTCTGTCCAATGAGGTTTGTGACACACACACTGTCTAATGGGGTTCGTGACACGCACGCTGACCAGTGGGTTTTGTGACACACACACTGTCCAATAGGGTTTTTGACACACACACGCTATCCAATGGGGTTCGTGACACACACTCTGTCCCATGGGGTTTGTGACACACACACTCTGTCCAATGGGGATTGTGACACACACACACTGTCCAATGGGGTTTGTGACACGCTTACTTTCTAATGGGGTTTGTGACACAAACATGCTATCCAATGAGGTTTGTGACATACATACTTTCTAATGAGGTTTTTGACACACACATGCTATCCAATGCGGTTTGTGACACATACTTTCCAATGGGGTTTGTGACACACACACGCTATACAAAGCGGTTTGTGACACACACTCTGTCCCATGGGGTTTGTGACACACACTCTGTCCCATGAGGTTTGTGACACACACGCTGTCCAAAGGGGATTGCGACACACACACGCTGTCCAATGGGGTTTATTACACACACGTTGTCCAATGGGGTTTGTGACACACACTCTGTCCAATAGGGTTTGTGACACACACATGCTATCCAATGGGGTTTGTGACACACATACTTTCTAGTGGGGTTTTTGACACACACACGCTATCCAATGGGGTTTGTGACACACACTTTCCAATGGGTTTTGTGACACACACACGCTGTCCAATGGTATTTGTGACACGCATGGTGTCCAATGGGTTTGGTGACACACACACTGACCAGGAGGTTTTGTGATACACACACGCTATCCAATGGGGTTTGTGACACATACAGTTTCCAATGGGGTTTGTGACACACACACTCTGTCCAATGGTGCTTGTGACACACACGCTGTCCAATGGGGTTCATGACACACACTCTGTCCCATGCGGTTTGTGACACACACACTCTGTCCAATGGGGATTGTGACACAAACACGCTGTCTAATGGGGTTTGTGACACACACACTGTCCAAAGGGGTTTGTGACACACATGATGACCAATGGGGTTTGTGACACGCACTACTGTCCAATGGGTATTGTGACACACACACCCTGTGCAATGGGGTTTGTGACACACATGCTGTCCAAAGGGGTTTGTGACACACACACTGTCCAAAGGGGTTTGTGAAACACATGCTGTCTAATTGGGTTTGTGACACACACGCTGTCTAATGGGGTTTGTGAAAAATACACTCTGTCCAAAGGGGCTTGTGACACACACGCTGTCTAGTGGGGTTTGTGACACACACGCTATCCAGTGGGTTTTGTGACACACACACTGTCTATTAGGGCTTGTGACACACACACGCTACCCAATGGGGTTTGTGACACATCCACTTTCCAATGGGGTTTGTGACACCACACTCTGTCCAATGGTGCTTGTGACACACACAGTAATCCAATGGGGTTTGTGACACACACACACTGTCCAATGGGGTTTGTGACACATACGCTGTCCAATGGCGATTGTGACACCGCACTCTGTCCAACGGTGCTTTTGACACACACGCTGTCCAATGGGGTTGGTGACACACACGCTCTCCAGTGGGTTATGTGACACACACACTCTGTCCAATGGGCTTGTGACACAGACACGCTGACCAATGGTGTTTGTGACACACACTCTGTCCCATGGGGTTTGTGACACAAACACTGTCCAATGGGGATTGTGACACACACATGCTGTCCAATGGGGTTTGTGACACACACACTGTCCAAAGGGGTTTGTGACACACACTCTGTCCCATGGGGCTTGTGACACACACACTCTATCAAATGGGGTTTGTGACACACACACACTGTCCAATCGGGTTTGTGACACACACGCTGTCCAATGGTTTTTGTGACACTGCACACTGTCCAATGGTGCTTGTGACACACACACGCTATCCAATGGGGTTTTTCACACGCATACTTTCTAATGGGGTTTGTGACACACACACTCTATCAAATGGGGTTTGTGACACATACACTTTCCAATGGGGTTTGTGACACCCCAATCTGTCCAATGGTGCTTGTGACAGACACACGCTATCCAATGGGGTTTTTGACACGCATACATTCTAATGGGGTTTGTGACACACACACTCTATCAAAAGGGGATTGTGACACACACACACTGTCCAATGGGGTATGTGACACACACGCTGTCTAATGGGGATTGTGACTCAACACTCTGTCCAACGGTGCTTGTGATACACACGCTGTCCAGTGGGGTTCATTACACACACGCTGTCCAGTGGGTTTTGTGACACACACACTCTGTCCAATGGGCTTGTGACACACACACGCTGACCAATAGTGTTTGTGACACACACCCTGTCCCATGGTGTTTGTGACACACACACTGTCCAAAGGGGTTTGTGAAACACACGCTGTCTAATGGGGTTTGTGACACACACACACTGTCCAATGGGGATTGTGACACACACACGCTGTCCAATGGGGTTTGTGACACGCATACTTTCTAAAGGTGTTTGTGACACACACACTCTATCACATGGGGTTTGTGACACACACACGCTGTCCAATGGGGTTTGTGACACACACTCTGTCCAGTGGGGTTCGTGACACACACACTGCCCAGTGGGTTTTGTGACACACACACTCTGTCCAATGGGCTTGTGACACACACACGCTGACCAATAGTGTTTGTGACACACACTCTGTCCCATGGGGTTTGTGACACACACACTGTCCAATAGGGATTGTTACACACACACGCTGTCCAATGGGGTTTGTGACACGCATACTTTCTAATGGGGTTTGTGACACGTACTCTGTCCCATGGGGTTTGCGACAAAGACGCTGTCCAATGGAGATTGTTTCACACACACTGTCCAAAGGGGTTTGTGACACACACGTTGTCCAATGAGGTTTGTGGCACGCACACTGTCAAAATGGGTTTGTGACACGCAAGATGTCCAATGGGGTTGTGACACACACACTGTCCAAAGGGGCTTGTGAAACACACGATGTCCAATGGAGTTTGTGACACGCACACTCTCCATGAGTGTTTGTGACACACAAGCTGTCCAATGAGGTTTGTGACACACACACTGTCCAATGGGGTTTGTGACACACACACCCTGTCCAATGGGGTTTGTGACACACACGCTGTCCAATGGTGATTGTGACACACACGCTTCCAATGGGCTTTGTCACAAATACACTCTGTCCAATGGGGCTTGTGACACACATGCTGTCCAATGGGGTTTGTGACACACACATGCTATCCAATGGGGTTTGTGACACTACACTCCCTCCAGTGGTGCTTGATACACACACTCTGTCCTATAGCGTTGGTGACACACACTCTGTCCCATTGTGTTTGTGACAAAGACGCTGTCCAATGGGGATTGTGTCATACACACTGTCCAATAGGGTTTGTGACACACACTTGCTATCCAATGGTGTTTGTGACACGCACACTTTCTAAAGGGGTTTGTGAAACACACACTCTGTCCAATGGCGCTTGTGACACACACCCTGTCCCATTGCTTTTGTGACACACGAAGTCTGTCCAATGGCGCTTGTGACACACACACGCTGTCCAATGGGGTTTGTGACACACACGATGTCCAATGGGGTTTGTGACACGCACACTGTCCATGGGTGTTTGTGACACACAAGCTCTCCAGTGGAGTTTGTGACACACACACTGTCCAATGGGGTTTGTGACACACACAGCGTCCAATGGTGTTTCTGACACACATGCTGTCCAACGGGGTTTGTGAAACAAACTCTGTCCAATGGGGTTTGTGACACACACACTGTCCAATGGGTATTGTGACACACAGACACTGTCCAATGGGGTTTGTGACACACACGTTGTCCAATGGGGATTGTGACACCACACTCTGTCCAATGGTGCTTGTGACACACACGCTGTCCAATGGGGTTCATGACGCACACGCTGTCTAGTGGGTTTTGTGACACACATACTCTGTCCAATGGGTATTGTGACACACACTCTGTCACATGGGGTTTGTGACACACATACTTTCTAATGGGGTTTCTGACACACACACGCTGTCCAATGGGGTTTGTGACACACACGCTATCCAATGGTGTTCGTGACACACAAACTTTCCAATGGCGCTTGTGACACACAAGCTGTCCAATGGAGTTGGTGACACACACGCTGTCCAATGGGGTTTGTGACACACACACGCTGTCCCATGGGGTTTGTGACACACACGCTGAACAATTGGTTTTCTTACACACACACTGTCCAAAGGTGTTTGCGACACGCATGCTGTCCAGTGGGTTTTGTGACATACACACTGTCTATTAGGGTTTGTGACACACATACGCTATCCAATGGGTTTTGTGACACATACAATTTCCAAAGGGGTTTGTGACACACACACTCTGTCCAATGGTTCTTGTGACACACACGCTGTCCAGTGGGGTTTGTGACACACACACTGTCCAATAGGGTTCGTGACACACACACGCTATCCAATGGGGTTTGTGACACACACACTTTAATGGGGTTTGAACACACACGCTATCCAATGGGTTTTGAGACACACACACTGTCCAATGGGGATTGTGACACACACACTGTCCAATGGGGTTTGAGATACGCATACTTTCTAATGGGGTTTGTAACACACAAACTTTCCAATGGGGTTTGTAACACACTCACGCTGTCCCATGGGGTTTGTGACACAAACGCTGACCAATTGGGTTTGTTCCACACGCACTGTCCAATGGGGATTGTGACACACACGCTATCCAATGGGGTTTGTGACACACACAATGTACAGGGGTGTTTGACACACACATTGTACAATGGGGTTGTGACACACACGGTAGCCGATGGGTTTTGTGACATGCACACTATGTCCAATGGGGCTTGTGACACATACGCTGTGCAACGGAGTTCCTGACACACACGCTGTCCAGTGGGGTTTCTGACACACACACAGTCCAATAGGGTTTGTGACACACACAGTGTCGAATGGGGATTGTGACAGACACACTGTTCAATGGGGTTTGTGACACACACTCTTTCCAAAGGTGTTTGTGACACACACACTGTCAAATGAAAATTGGGACACACACACATAGTCCAAAGGGCATTGTAACACACACAAGGTCCAATGGGGTTTGTGACACACTCACTGTCCATTGTGGTTTCTGACACACACACACTGTCCAATGGGGATTGTGACACCCACACGCTGTCCAATGGGGATTTTGACACACACACTGTCCAATGGGATTTGTGAACACACACGCTGTCCAGTGGAGATTGCGACACGCACACGCTGTCCAATGGTGTTTGTGACACGCATGCTGTCCAATGGTGTTTGTGACACACACGCTGTCCAATAGGGTTTGTGACACACAAACGATATCCAATTGTGTTTGTGACATGCACACTTTCTAAAGGGGTTTGTGACATACACACGCTATACATTGGGGTTTGTGACACACACAATTTCCAATGGGGTTTCTGATACACACGCTCTCAAATGGGGTTCGTGACACACACGCTGTCCAGTGGGGTTTGTGACACTCACAATCTCCAATGGGTTTCGTGACACACATGCTGTCCAGTAGGGTTTGTGTCACACACACACTGTTCAATAGGGTTTGTAACACAGACACGCTATCTTATTGCGTTTGTGACACACAAACTTTCTAATGGTTTTTGTGACACACACACGCTATGCAATGGGGTTTGTGACACACACACTTTCCAATGGGTTTTGTGAAACACACACTGTCCATTGGGTTTGTCACACACACACGCTTTCCACTGGTGTTTGTGACACACACACTCTAAAATGGGGATTCTGACACACACGCTGTCCAATGGGGACTCTGACAGACAGGCTGTCCAGTGGGGATTGTGACACACATGCTGTCCAATTGGTTTTGTGACACAGACATTGTACAGTAGGGTTTGTGAAACACACACTCTCCAAAGGGTTTTGTGACACACACAATGTACAGTGGGTTTTTTGACACACACACTGTCCTATTGGGTTGTGACACACGCGGTGTCCGATGGGTTTTGTGACACGCACACTATGTCCGATGGGGCTTGTGGCACATACGCTGTCCAACGGGGTTCGTGACACACACGCTGTCCGTTGGGGTTTGTGACACACACACTGTCCAGTAGGGGTTGTGACACACACACTGTCGAATGGGGATTATGACATACGCACTGTCCAATGGGGTTTTTGACAGACACTCTGCCCAATGGGGTTTGTAACACACACACTGTCCAATGAGAATTGGGACACACACACACTGTCCAATAGGGATTGTGACACACAAAAGGTCGAAAGGGGTTTTTGACACACACGCTGTCCAATGGGGATTGTAACATACACACGCTGTCCAATTGTGTTCGTAACACGGTTGCTGTCCCATGGCTTTTATGACACACACAGTGTCCAATTGGGTTTGTGAAACACACTCTGTCCAATGGGTATTGTGACACAAACATGCTGTCCAATGGAGATTTTGAAACACACAGTGTCCCATGGGATTTGTGACACACACGCTGTCCAATGGAGATTGCGACACACAAATGCTGTCCAGTGGTGTTTGCGACACGCATGCTGTCCAGTGGTGTTTGTGACACACATGGTGTCCAATGGGGACTGTGACACAGACGCTGTACAGTGGGGTTTGTGAACACACGCACTGTCCAATGGGGTTCGTGACACACATGCTCTCCAGTGGGGTTTGTGACACACACACTTTCCAATGGGGTTTGTGACACACACACGCTTTCCAATGGTGTTTGTGACACACACAGTCTCCAATGGTGATTTTGACACACACACGCTGTCCAATGGTGTTTGTGACACTCTCGCTGTCCAATGGGGTTTGTGACACACACACTCTCCAATGGGGTTTCTGACACACATGCTTTCCAATGGGGATTGTGACAGACACGCTGTCCAGGGTTGTTTGAGACACACATGCTGTCGAACGGGGTTTGTGACACACACACTGTCCAGGGGCGTTTTTGACACACACGCTGTCCAATGGGGATTGTGACACACACACTGTCCAGGGGGGTTTGTGACACACACGCTGTCCAATGAGGATTATGACACACACACTGTCCAGGGGCGTTTGTGACACACACACTGTCCTGTGGGGTTTGTGACACATACACTGTCCAAAGTTTTTTTGACACACACATGCTGTCCAACAGTGTTTGTGACACACACACGCTGTGAAATGGGCTTTGTGACACAAACACTGTCCAGGGGGGTTTGTGACACACACACTGTCCAATGGGGTATGTCACACACACTCTGTCCAAATGTGATCGTGACACATAAACTCTGTACACTGGGGTTTGTGAAACAAACACTGTCCAATGTTGTTTGTGACACAAACGCTGTCCAATGGGTATTGCGACACACACACGCTATCCAATGGTGATTGTGACTCACGCGCTGTCCAGGGGGGGTTGTGACACACATGCTGCCTAATGGGGTTCGTGACACACACACTGTCCAGTAGAGTTTGTAACACACTATCCAATGGGGTGGTGACACGCACACTTTCCAATGCGGTTTGTGACACACACATGCTATCCAATGGGGTTTGTGACACACACACGCTGTCCAATGGGGTTTGTGACACACACACTGTCCAATGGTTTTTGTAACACACACACGCTGTCCTATGGGTACTGTGACACACACGCTGTCCAAAGGGGTTTGTGATACACACGCTGTCCAGTGGGTTTTGTGACACACACACTGTCCAATAGGGTTTGTGACACAGACACGCTATCCAATGGGGTTTGAGACACACACACTCTGTCCAATGGGGATTGTGACACATACACGCTGTCCAATGGGGTCTGTGACACACACGCAGTGCAGTGGGTTTTGTGACACATACAATTTCCAATGGGGTTTGTGACACACACACTCTGTCCACTGGTGCTTGTGACACACATTCTGTCCATTGGGTTTTGTGACACACACACTGTCCAATGGGGTGGATGACACACAAACACTGTCCAATGGGGATTGTGACACACAGACGCTTTCCAATGCTGTTTATGACACACACGCTGTCCAATAGGGTTTGTGACACACAAACACTGTACAATGGGGATTGTGACACACACACGCTGTCCAATGGGGTTTATGACACACACGCTGTCCAAAGGGGTTGATGACACACACGCTGTCCAATGGGGTTTATGACACACACGCTGTCCAATGGGGTTTCTGACACACACGCTGTCCAATGGGGTTTGTGACACACACACTGTCCAAATTGCTTTGTGACACACACGATGTCCAAAGGGGTTCGTGACACATATGATGTCCAATGGGGTTTGTGACACACAATCTCTCCAATGAGTTTTGTGACACACACAGTGTCCACGGGGGTTGTTGACACACACGCTGTCCAATGCGGTTTGTGACACACACACTGTCCAATGGGTATTGTTACACACACACGATGTCCAATGGTGTTTGTGACACACAAGCTGTCCCATGCGGATTGTGACACACACGCTGTGTCCAATGGTGCTTGTGAAACACTCGCTGTCCAATGGGGTTCGTGACACACACTCTGTCCAGTGGGTTTTGTGACACACACACTCTGTCCAATGGGCTTGTGACACACACGCTGTCCAATGGGGTTTGTGACACTCACACTGTCCATGGGTCTTTGTGACACACACACTGTCCAGTGAGTTTTCTGACACACACACTGTCCAATGGCATTCGTGACACACACAGTGTCCACGGGGATTTGTGACACACACGCTGTCCAATGGTGTTTGTGACACAGACGCTGTCCAATGGGCATTTTTGACACGCACACTTTATAATGGGGTTTCTGATACAAACACGCTGTCCCATGGGGTTTGTCACACACACTCTGACCAATTAGGTTTGTTACAGACACACAGTCCAATGGGGTTTGTAACACACACTCTGACCAATTAGGTTTGTTACAGACACACAGTCCAATGGGGTTTGTGACACACACACTGACCAGGAGGGTTTGTGACACACACTCGCTATCCAATGGTGTTTGTGACACACACTCTGTCAAATGGGGTTTGTGACACAAACACGCTATCCATTGGGTTTTGTGACACACACGCTGACCAATGGGGTGTGTCACACACACACTCTGTCCAATGGGGTTTGTGACACACACACGCTGTCCAATGGGGATTGTTACAGACGCTGTCCAATGGGGTTTGTGACACACACACTCTGTCCAATGGGGATTGTGACATACACACTGTCCAATAGGGTTTGTGAAACGCACATTCTATCCAAAGGGGTTTGTGACACGCGCACTTTCTAATGGGGTTTGTGACACACACACTTTCCCAAGGGGTTTGTGACATCCACACTTTCTAAAGGGTTTTGTGACACAGACAAGCTATCCAATAGGGTTTGTGACACACACAATTTCCAATGGCGCTTGTGACACACACGCTGTCCAATGGTGTCCGTGACACACATGCTGTCCAGTGGGTTTTGTGACACACACACTCTGGCCAATGGGCTAGTGACACACACGCTATCCAATGGGGTTTGTGACACACACACTTTCAAATGGGGTTTGTGACACGCACACTTTCTAATGGGGTTTGTGACACACACACGCTCTCCAATGGGGTTTGTGACACGCATACTTTTTAATGAGTTTTGTGAAACACACACGCTATCCAATGGGGTTTGTGACACACACTCTGTCCCATTGGGTTTGTGACACACACGCTGACCAATTGGTTTTGTTACACTTACACTGTCCAATGGTGTTTGTGACGCGCATGCTATACAATAGGGTTTGTGACACGCATACTGTTTAATGGGTTTTGTGAAACACACACGCTATCCAATGGGATTAGTGACACAAACGCTGTCTAATGGGGTTCGTGACACACACTCTGTCCCATGGGGTTTGTGACACACACACTGTCCAAAGGGGTTTGTGACACACACGATGTCCAAATGGTTTGTGACACGCACGCCGTCCATGGGTGTTTGTGACACACACGCTGTCCAGTGGGGTTTCTGACACACAAACAGTCCAAAAGGGTTTGTGACACACAAACTGTCAAATGGGGTTTGTGACACACACAGTGTCCACCGGGGGTTTGTGACACACACAATCTATCTAATGGGGTTTGTGACACACACACGCTATCCAATGGGGTTTGTGATACACACACTTTCCAAAGGGGTTTGTGACACGCACACTTTTTAATGGCGTTTGTGACACACACGCGCTATCCGATTGGGTTTGTGACACACACACTGTCCAATAGGGTTTGTAACACACACACGTTATCCAATGGGGTTTGTGACACACACACTGTCCAATGGTGCTTTTGACACACACGCTGTCCAATGGTGTTTGAGACACACACACTGTCCAATGGGGATTGTGACACACACACGCTGTCCAACGAGGTTTGTGAAACACTGACGGTCCAAAGGGGTCTGTGACACACACGCTATCCAATGGGGTTTGTGACACTCACACTGTCCGTGGTTGTTTGGAACTCACACGCTATCCAGTGGGTTTTCTGACACACACACTGTCCAATGGGGTTTTGACACACACGCTGTCCACTGGGGAGTGTGGCACAAACGCTGTCCAATGGGGTTTGTGACACACAGACTCTGTCGAATGGGCTTTTGACACACACGCTGTCCAATGGTGTTTGTGACAAACACACTGTACAATGGGGATTGTGACACACACACGCTGTCCAGTGGGTTTTGTAACCCACACACTGTCCAATTTGGTTTTGACACAAACACTGGCCAATGGGGATAGTGAACACACACGCTGTCCAAAGGGGTTTTGTGACACACACTCTCTGTCCAATGGGCTTGTGACACACACGCTGTCCAATGGTGTTTGTGACACACACACTGTCCAAACGGGATGGGGACACACACACGCTGTCCAATGGGGTTTGTGACACACACACTGTCCATGGGTGTTTGTGACACACACGCTGTCCAGTGGGTTTTGTTAACACACACACTGTCCAATTTGGTTTTGACACACACACTGTCTAATGGGGATTGTGACACACAGACTCTCTCCAATGGGGTTTATGACACACAATCTGTCCAATGGGGTTTGTGATACACACGCTGTCCAATGGGGATTGTGACACACACGCTGTCCAATGGGGTTTGTGACACGCACACTCTGTCTAATGGGTCTTGTGACACACACGATGTCCAACGGTGTTCGTGACACATACGCTGTTCAATGGGGTTTGTGACACTCACACTGTCCAATACGGTTTGTGACACTCACATGCTATCCAATGGTTTCTGTGACACACACTCTGCCCAAAGGGGTTTATGACACACAATCTGTCCAATGGGGTTTGTGACAAACACGCTGTCCAATGGGGTTTGCGACAAATACGCTGTGCAATGTATTTTGTGACACACACGCTGTCCAATGTTGATTGTGACACACACGCTGTCCAATGGGCTTGTGACACACAAACTCTGTCCAATAATTTTTGTGACACACACTCTGTCCCATGGTGTTCGTAACACACACACTGTCCAATAGGACTGTGACACACACACGCTGTCCAATGGTGTTTGTGACACACACACGCTGTCTAATGAGGTTTGTGACACACACGCTCTCTAATGGGGATTGTGACACACACACGCTGTGCAATGCGGTTTGTGACACACACGATGTCCAATGGGTATTGTTTCACACATATGCTGTCCAGTGGGGTTTGTGACACATACACTTTCCAATGGGGTTCGTGACACACACGCTGTTCAATGGGTTTGTGACACACACAATGTCCAATAGGGTTTGTGACACACACACGCTGTCCAATGGGGTTTGTGACACACACACTTTCTAATGGGGTTTGTGACACACACGCTATCCAATGGTGTTTGTGACACTCACAGTTTGTCCAATGGTGCTTGTGACACACACACTGTCCAATGGGGATTGTGACACAGACATGCTGTCCAATGGGATTTGTGACACACACACTGTCCAAAGGGGTTTCTGACACACACGCTGTCTAATGGGGATTGTGACACACACACGCTGTCCAATTGGATTTGTTACACACACTCTGTCCAATGGGGATTGTGACACACACGCTGTCCAATTGCGTTTGTGACACACACGCTGTCCAGTGGGTTTTGTGACACACACACTCTGTCCAATGGGCTTGTGACACACACGCTGTCCAATGGTGTTTGTGACACACACACTGTACAATTGGGATTGTGACACACACACGCTGGCCAATGGGGTTTGTGACACAAACTCTGTCCAGTGGGTTTTGTGACACACACACTGTCCAATGGGTATTGTGAAACACACACACTGTCCAATGGCGTTTATGACACACACACTCTGTCCAATGGGGTTTGTGACACACACACTGTCCAATGGGTATTGTGACACACACACACGTTGTTCAATGGTGCTTGTGATACACACACTGTCCAATGGGGATTGTGACACACACACGCTGTCCAATGAGGTTTGTGACACACAGACTGTCCAAAGGGGTTTGTGACACACACGCTATACAAAGGGGTTTGTGACACTCACACTGTCTATTGTTGTTTGTGACACGCACGCTGTCCAGTGGGTTTTGTGACACATACACTCTGTCCAATGGAGCATTTGACACATACGCTGTCCAATGGGGTTTTTGACACACTCGCTGTCTAGTGGGTTTTGTGACACACACACTGTCCGAAGGGGTTGGTGACACACACACTGTCCAATAGGGTTTGTGACACACACAGTGTCTACGGGGGTTTGTGACACAAACGCTGTCCAATGGGGTTTGAGAAACACACGCTGCCCAATGGGTATTGTTACACACACACGCTGTCCAATTCTGTTTGTGACTCTCACGCTGTCCAATGGGGCTTGTGACACACATGCTGTCCAAAGGCGTTTGTGACACACAAGCTGTCCAATGGTTTTTGTAACACACACACTGTCCAATGGGTATTGTTACACACACACGCTGTCCAATGGGGTTTTTGACACATTCACTTTCCAATGGGGTTTGTGACACACACACTCTGTCCAGTGGTGCTTGTGACACACACGCTGTCCAATGGGGTTTGTGACACACACACTGTACATTGGGGATTGTGACACACAAACGCTGTCCAATGGTGTTTGTGACACACACACTCTGTCCAATGTGGTTTGTGACACACACGCTGTTCAATTGGGTTTGTGACACACACACTGTCCAATAGGTTTTGTGACACTCACTCGCTATCCAATGGTTTTTGTGAGACACACAATGTCCAAAGGTGTTTGTGACACACACACGATCTAATGGGGTTTGTGAAACTCACACTCTGTTTAATGGTGCTTGTGACACACACGCTGTCCAATGGGGTTCGTGACACACACGCTGTCCAGTGGGTCTTGTGACACACACACTCTGTCCAATGGGCTTGTGACACACACGCTGTTCAATGGTGCTTGTGACACACACACTGTCCAATGGGGATTGTGACACACACACGCTGTCCAATACGGTTTGTGACACACAGACTGTCCAAAGGGGTTTGTGACACACATGCTATCCAAAGGGGTTGTGACACTCACACTGTCCATTGTTGTTTGTGACACACACGTTGTCCAGTGGGTTTTGTGACACACACACTGTCCAATCGGGTTTTGACACACATGCTGTCCACTGGGGATTGTGACGCAAACGCTGTCCAAATCGGGTTTGTGACACACACACTGTCCAATGGTGTTTCTGACACACACGCTGTCCGATGGGGTTTATGACACACAATTTGTCCAATGGGGTTTGTGATACACAAGCTGTCCAATGGGGATTGTGACTACAGACTCTGTCCAATGGAGTTCGTGACACACACGCTGTTCAATGGGCTTGTGACACACACACTGTCCAATAGGGTTTGTGACACACACACGCTATCCAATGGGTTTTATGACACACACACTTTCTAATGGGGTTTGTGACACACACAATATCCAATGGGGTTTGTGACACTCACAATCTGTGCAATGTTGCTTGTGACACACACATGCTGTCCAATGGTATTTGTGACACACACACTGTCCAAAGGGGTTTGTGACACACACGCTGTCTAATGGGGATTGTGACACACACACGCTGTCCAATGGTGTTTGTGACACACACTCTGTCCATGGTGTTTGTGACACACACACTGTCCAATAGGATTGTGAGACACACACGCTGTCCAATGGGGTTTGTGACACACACACGCTGTCTAATGGGGTTTGTGACACACACGCTGTCTAATGGGGAATCTGATACACACACGCTGTCCAATGCAGTTTGTGACACACATGGTGTCCAATGAGGTTTATGACGCACACACTGTCCAATGGGTATTGTTACACACACACGCTGTCCAATGGGGTTTGTGACACATATACTTTCCAATGGGGTTTGTAACACACACACACTGTCCAAAGGTGCTTGTGACACACACGTTGTCCAATGGGGTTTGTGACACACACGCTGTCCAGTGGGTTTTGTGACACACACACTCTGTCCAATGGGTATTGTTACACACACACGCTGTCCAATCGGCTTTGTGACACATACACATTCCAATGTGGTTTGTGACACACACACTCTGTCCAATGGTGCTTGTGACACACACGCTGTCCAGTGGGGTTTGTGGCACACACACGCTATCCAATGGGGTTTGTGACACACACTCTGTCCCATGGGGTTTGTGACAGAAACACGCTATCCAATGGGGTTTATGACACAGACGCTGACCATTTGGGTTTGTGAAACACACACTCTGTCCAATAGGGTTTGTGACACACACATACTATCCAATGGGGTTTGTGACACACACTTTCCAATGGGGTTTGTGACACACACATGCTGTCCAATGGGGTTTGTGACACGCATGCTGTCCAATGGGTTTTGTGACAAACACACTGACCAGCAGGGTTTGTCACACACACACTCTGTCTAATGGCGCTTGTGACAAACACGTTGTCCTATGAGGTTCCTGAAACACACTCTGTACCATGGGGTTTGTGACTAAGACGCTGTCCAATGGGGATTGTGTCATACACACTGTCCAATAGGTTTTGTAACACACACATGATATCCAATGGGTTTTGCGACGCACACTTTCTAATGGGGTTTGTGACACACACACGCTATCCAATGGGGTTTGTGACACACACTCTTTCCAATGGGGTTTGTGACACGCACACTTTCTAATGGGCTTTGTGACACACATGCGCTATCCAATAGGGTTTGTGACACACATACTTTCTAATGGGGTTTGTGACACACACACTTTCCATTGGGGTTTGTGACACACACGCTGTCCAATGGGGTTTGTGACACACACTGTCCAATTGTGTTTGTGACACACACACGCTGTCCAATGGGTTTTGTGACACACACAGGCTATCCAACGGGGTTTGTGACACATACTCTTTCTAATGGGGTTTGTGACACACAGACTCTGTCCAATGGCGCTTGTGACACACACGCTCTCCAAAGGGGTTTGTGACACACCATATGTAAAACGGGGTTTGTGACACACACGCTGTCCATGGGTGTTTGTGATATACACGCTGTCCAGTGGGTTTTGTGACACACACACTCTGTCCAATGGTACTTGTGACACATACGCTCTCCACTGGTGTTTGTGACACACACATTGTCCAATGGGGATTGTGACACACACAGGCTGTCCAATGGCGTTTGTGACACACACGCTGTCCAAAGGGGTTTGTGACACACACCATGTCTAATGGGGTTTGTGACACGCACACTTTCCATGGGTGTTTGTGACACACACGATGTACAACGGGGTTCTTGACACACACGCTGTCCAGTGGGTTTTGTGACACACACACTCTCTCCCATGGGGTCTGTGACACACTCACTGTCCAATGGAGATTGTGACACACATGCTGTCCAATGGGTTTTGTGGCATACAAACTGTCCAAAGGGGTTTGTGACATACAAGCTGTCCAATAGGGTTAGTGACACACACACACTGTCCAATGGGGTTTGTGACACACACACTCTGTCAAATGGGGTTTGTATCACACACCCAGTTCAAAGGGGATTGTGGCACACACGCTGTCCAATGGTGCTTGTGACACACACGATGTCCAATGGAGTTTGTGACACACACCCTGTCCAATGGGGTTTTTGACACACACACTCTGTCCAATGGGTCTTGTGACACACACGCTGACACACGTGGTTCGTGAACACACACGATGTCCAGTGGGGTTTGGGACACACACACTGTCCAATAGGGTTCGTGACAGACACACGATATCCAATGGGGTTAGTGACACACACACTTTAATGGGGTTTGTGACACACACTCTATCCAATGGGTTTTGTGACACACACACTTTCCAATGGGGATGGTGACACACACACGGTGTCCAATGGTGTTTGTGACGCACACGCTGTCCAATGGGGTTTGTGACACAGACGCTGTCCAATGGGGATTGTGTCATACACACTGTCCAATAGGGTTCGTGACACACACACGCTATCCAATGGGTTTTGTGACACGCACAATTTCTATTGGGTTTGTGACACACACAGTCTGTCCAACGGCGCTTGTGACACACACGCTGTCCAATGGCGTTCGTGACACACACTCAGTCCCTGTGGTTTGTGACACACACACTGTCCAATGGCGATTGTGACACACACAAGCTGTCCAATGGGGTTTGTGACACACACACTGTCCAAAGGGGTTTCTGACACAAACGATGTCCAATGGGGTTTGTGACGCGCACACTGTCCATGGGTGTTTGTGACACACACGCTGTCCAGTGGGGTTTGTGACACACACACTGTCCAATGGGTATTGTGACACACACACGCTGTCCAGTGGGGTTTGTGACACACACACTGTACATTGGGTATTGTTACACACACACGCTGTCCAGTGGGGTTTGTGACACACACGCTGTCCTGTGTGTTTTTTGACACACACAATGTCCAATAGTGTTTGTGACACACACACGCTATCCAATGGGGTTTGTGACACATACACTTTCCAATGGGTTTTGTGACACACACACTCTGTCCAATGGTGCTTGTGACACACACGCTGTCCAATTGGGTTTGTGACACACACACTGTCCAGTTGGTTTTGTGACACACAATCTATCCAATGGGGATTGTGACACACACAAGCTGCCCTATGGGATTTATGTCACACACGCTGTCCAATAGGGTTAGTGACACACACACCCAGTCCAAAGGGTTTTGTGACACACACGCTGTCCAATGGGGATTGTGACACACACGCTGTCCAATGGGGTTTGTGACACACACACTCTGTCCAATGGGTCTTGTGACACACACACTGTCCAATGGGGTTCTTGACACACACGCTGTCCAGGGTGGTTTGTGACACACACACTGTTTAATAGGGTTTGTGACACACAGACTCTGTCCAATGGGGTTTGTGACACACACACTTTCCAATGGGGTTTGTGACAAACACACGCTGTCACATGGGGTTTGTGACACACACACTGACCAATTAGGTTTGTTACACAAACACTGTCCAATGGTGTTTGTGACACGCATGCTGGCCAATGGGTTTTGTGACACACACACTGACAAGGAGGGTTTGTGACACACACGCTGTCCAATGGGCCTTGTGACACACACGCTGTGCAATGGGTTCGTGACGCACAAACGCTGTCCAATGGGGTTTGTGACACACACACTGTCCAAAGGGGTTTGTGACACACACGCTGTCCAATGGGGTTTGTGACACTCACACTCTCCATGGTTGTTTTTGACACACATACTGTCCAGTGGGTTTTGTGAAACACACACTGTCCAATGGGGTATTGACACACACACTGTCTACTGGGGATTGTGACACATACGCTGTCCAGTGGGGTTTGTGACACACACACGGTCCAGTGGTGTTTGTGACACACACGCTGTCCAATAGGGTTTGTGACACAAACTCTGTCCAATGGGGATTGTGACACACACATGCTGTCCAATGGTGTTTGTGACACAGACGCTGTCCAATGGGGATTGCGACATAAACACTGTCCAATAGGGTTTGTGACACACACACGCTATACAATGGGGTTTGTGACACGTACACTTTATAATGGGGTTTGTGACACACACGCTGTCCCATGGGGTTTGTGACACTCACACTCTCCATGGGTGTTTTTGACACACATACTGTCCAGTGGGTTTTGTGAAACACACACTGTCCAATGGGGTATTGACACACACACTGTCTACTGGGGATTGTGACACACACGCTGTCCAGTGGGGTTTGTGACACACACACGGTCCAGTGGTGTTTGTGACACACACAAGCTGTCCAATGGGGTATGTGACACACACACTGCCCAATGGTGTTTGTGACACATACGCTGTCCAATAGGGTTTGTGACACAAACTCCGTCCAATGGGGTTTGTGACACACATGCTGTCCAATTGGAAACTGTGACACTCACGCTGTCCAGTGGGTTTTGTGACACACACACTCTGTCCAATGGGCTTGTCACACACAATGTCCAATGGTGTTTGTGACACATACGTTGTCCAATAGGGTTTGTGACACAAACTCTGTCCCATGGGGTTTGTGGCACACACACTGTCCAATGGGGATTGCGAAACACACACGCTGTCCAATGGGATTTGTGACATACACAATGTCCAATGGGGTTTGTGACACGCACACTGTACATGGGTGTTTGTGACACACACGCTGTCCCATGGGGTTTGTGACACACACGCTTTCCAATGGCGTTTGTGACACACACACTGTCCAAAGGGGTTTGTGACACAGACGCTGTCCAATGGGGATTGTGACATACACGCTGTCCAATGGGGTTTGTGACATACACGTGCATTCCAATGGAGTTTGTGACACACTTATTTTCTAATGGGGTTTTTGACACACAGACGCTGTCCAATGGGGTTTGTGACACACACACGCTGTCCATTGGGGTTTTTGACACACACACTGTCCAATGGTGTTTGTGACACATACACACTGTACAATGGGGATTGTGACACACACAGTTTCCACATGGGGTTTATGACACACACGCTGTCCAATGGGTATTTTTACACACACACGCTGTCCAAAGGGGTTTGCGACACACACACTGTCCAATGGGTATTGTTACACATACACGCTGTCCAATGGGGTGTGTGACACTAACACAGTCCAATGATTATTGCTACACACACACGCTGTCCAATGAGGTTTGTGACACACACACTGACCAATGGGGTTTGTGACACACACACTCTGTGCAATGGGGTTTCTGACACACACGCGGTCCAATGGGGATTGTGACACACACGCTATCCAATGGGGTTTGTGAAGCACACACTCTGTTCAATGGTGTTTCTGACACACACGCTGTCCAATGGGCTTTGTGACACACACACTGTCCAATGGGTATTGTTACACACTCATGGTGTCCAATGGGTTTTGTGACACAGACGCTGTCCAATGGGGATTGTGACCTACACACTGTCCAATAGGATTTGTGACACACACACGATATCCAATGGGGTTTGTGACGCACACACTTTCCAATATGGTTTGTGACACACACACGCTGCCCCATGGGGTTTGTGACACACACACGCTGTCCAATGCGTTTTGTGACACACACACTGACCAGGAGGTTTTGTGACACACACACGCTGTCCATTGGGGTTTTTGAACACACACACCGTCCACTGGGGATTGTGACACACACACTGTCCAAAGGCATTCGTGGCACACACAGTGTCCACGGGGGTTTATGACACAAACGCTGTCCAATGGGGTTTGGACACACACACTGTCTAATGGGTATTCTTACACACACACGCTGTTCAATGGGGTTTGTGATAAAAACACTGTCAAATGGGCTTTGTGAAACACACACGCTGTCCAATGGGATTTGTGACACACACTGTCCAATGGGGTTTCTGAAACTACACTCTGTCCAATGGCGTTTGTGACAAACACACTGACCAGGAGGGTTTGTGACATACACACGCTGTCCAATGGGGTTTGTGACAAGTACACTCTGTCCAATGGGGCTTGTGACACACACACTGTCCAATGGGGTTTGTGACACATATGCTATCCAGTGGGTTTTGTGACACACACACTGTCGAATGGGGATTGTGACACACACACGCTGTCCAATAGGGTTTATGACACATGCACTTTCCAATGGGGTTTGTGACACCACACTCTGTCCAATGGTGCTTGTGACACACACGCTGTCCAAAGGTGTTCGTGACACACACGCTGTCCAGTGTGTTTTGTGACAGACACACTCTGACCAATGGGTTTGTGACACACACACGCTGTCCAATGGGGTTTGTGACACACACAATGTCCAAAGGGGTTTGTGACACACACGTTGTCCAATGGGGTTTGTGACACACACACTGTCCAAAGGGCTTTGTGACACACACGGTGTCCAATGGGGTTTGTGACACGCACACTGTCCATGGGTGTTTGTGACACACACGCCGTCCAGCGGAGTTTGTGTCACACACACTGTCCAATGGGGTTTGTGACACACACAGTGTCAAATGGGTATTGTGACACACACACCCTCTCCAATGGGGTTTGTGACACACACGCTGTCCAATGGGGATTGTGACACTCGCTGTCCAATGGGCTTTGTGATAAATACACTCTGTCCAATAGGGCTTGTGACACACACACTGTCCAATGGGGTTTATTACACACACGCTGTCCAATGTGGTTTGTGACACACACGCTGTCCAATGGGGTTTATGACACACACTCTGTCCAAAGTAGTTTGTGACACACATGATGTCCAATGGGGTTTGTGACACGGACACTGTCCATGACTGTTTGTGACACACATCCTGTGCAATGGGGTTTGTGACACACACGCTGTCCAAAGGTGATTGTGACACACACAGTGTCCACGGGGGTTTGTGACACAAACTCTGTCCAATGAGGTTTGTGACACACACACTGTCTAATGGGGTTCGTGACACGCACGCTGACCAGTGGGTTTTGTGACACACACACTGTCCAATAGGGTTTTTGACACACACACGCTATCCAATGGGGTTCGTGACACACACTCTGTCCCATGGGGTTTGTGACACACACACTCTGTCCAATGGGGATTGTGACACACACACACTGTCCAATGGGGTTTGTGACACGCTTACTTTCTAATGGGGTTTGTGACACAAACATGCTATCCAATGAGGTTTGTGACATACATACTTTCTAATGAGGTTTTTGACACACACATGCTATCCAATGCGGTTTGTGACACATACTTTCCAATGGGGTTTGTGACACACACACGCTATACAAAGCGGTTTGTGACACACACTCTGTCCCATGGGGTTTGTGACACACACTCTGTCCCATGAGGTTTGTGACACACACGCTGTCCAAAGGGGATTGCGACACACACACGCTGTCCAATGGGGTTTATTACACACACGTTGTCCAATGGGGTTTGTGACACACACTCTGTCCAATAGGGTTTGTGACACACACATGCTATCCAATGGGGTTTGTGACACACATACTTTCTAGTGGGGTTTTTGACACACACACGCTATCCAATGGGGTTTGTGACACACACTTTCCAATGGGTTTTGTGACACACACACGCTGTCCAATGGTATTTGTGACACGCATGGTGTCCAATGGGTTTGGTGACACACACACTGACCAGGAGGTTTTGTGATACACACACGCTATCCAATGGGGTTTGTGACACATACAGTTTCCAATGGGGTTTGTGACACACACACTCTGTCCAATGGTGCTTGTGACACACACGCTGTCCAATGGGGTTCATGACACACACTCTGTCCCATGCGGTTTGTGACACACACACTCTGTCCAATGGGGATTGTGACACAAACACGCTGTCTAATGGGGTTTGTGACACACACACTGTCCAAAGGGGTTTGTGACACACATGATGACCAATGGGGTTTGTGACACGCACTACTGTCCAATGGGTATTGTGACACACACACCCTGTGCAATGGGGTTTGTGACACACATGCTGTCCAAAGGGGTTTGTGACACACACACTGTCCAAAGGGGTTTGTGAAACACATGCTGTCTAATTGGGTTTGTGACACACACGCTGTCTAATGGGGTTTGTGAAAAATACACTCTGTCCAAAGGGGCTTGTGACACACACGCTGTCTAGTGGGGTTTGTGACACACACGCTATCCAGTGGGTTTTGTGACACACACACTGTCTATTAGGGCTTGTGACACACACACGCTACCCAATGGGGTTTGTGACACATCCACTTTCCAATGGGGTTTGTGACACCACACTCTGTCCAATGGTGCTTGTGACACACACAGTAATCCAATGGGGTTTGTGACACACACACACTGTCCAATGGGGTTTGTGACACATACGCTGTCCAATGGCGATTGTGACACCGCACTCTGTCCAACGGTGCTTTTGACACACACGCTGTCCAATGGGGTTGGTGACACACACGCTCTCCAGTGGGTTATGTGACACACACACTCTGTCCAATGGGCTTGTGACACAGACACGCTGACCAATGGTGTTTGTGACACACACTCTGTCCCATGGGGTTTGTGACACAAACACTGTCCAATGGGGATTGTGACACACACATGCTGTCCAATGGGGTTTGTGACACACACACTGTCCAAAGGGGTTTGTGACACACACTCTGTCCCATGGGGCTTGTGACACACACACTCTATCAAATGGGGTTTGTGACACACACACACTGTCCAATCGGGTTTGTGACACACACGCTGTCCAATGGTTTTTGTGACACTGCACACTGTCCAATGGTGCTTGTGACACACACACGCTATCCAATGGGGTTTTTCACACGCATACTTTCTAATGGGGTTTGTGACACACACACTCTATCAAATGGGGTTTGTGACACATACACTTTCCAATGGGGTTTGTGACACCCCAATCTGTCCAATGGTGCTTGTGACAGACACACGCTATCCAATGGGGTTTTTGACACGCATACATTCTAATGGGGTTTGTGACACACACACTCTATCAAAAGGGGATTGTGACACACACACACTGTCCAATGGGGTATGTGACACACACGCTGTCTAATGGGGATTGTGACTCAACACTCTGTCCAACGGTGCTTGTGATACACACGCTGTCCAGTGGGGTTCATTACACACACGCTGTCCAGTGGGTTTTGTGACACACACACTCTGTCCAATGGGCTTGTGACACACACACGCTGACCAATAGTGTTTGTGACACACACCCTGTCCCATGGTGTTTGTGACACACACACTGTCCAAAGGGGTTTGTGAAACACACGCTGTCTAATGGGGTTTGTGACACACACACACTGTCCAATGGGGATTGTGACACACACACGCTGTCCAATGGGGTTTGTGACACGCATACTTTCTAAAGGTGTTTGTGACACACACACTCTATCACATGGGGTTTGTGACACACACACGCTGTCCAATGGGGTTTGTGACACACACTCTGTCCAGTGGGGTTCGTGACACACACACTGCCCAGTGGGTTTTGTGACACACACACTCTGTCCAATGGGCTTGTGACACACACACGCTGACCAATAGTGTTTGTGACACACACTCTGTCCCATGGGGTTTGTGACACACACACTGTCCAATAGGGATTGTTACACACACACGCTGTCCAATGGGGTTTGTGACACGCATACTTTCTAATGGGGTTTGTGACACGTACTCTGTCCCATGGGGTTTGCGACAAAGACGCTGTCCAATGGAGATTGTTTCACACACACTGTCCAAAGGGGTTTGTGACACACACGTTGTCCAATGAGGTTTGTGGCACGCACACTGTCAAAATGGGTTTGTGACACGCAAGATGTCCAATGGGGTTGTGACACACACACTGTCCAAAGGGGCTTGTGAAACACACGATGTCCAATGGAGTTTGTGACACGCACACTCTCCATGAGTGTTTGTGACACACAAGCTGTCCAATGAGGTTTGTGACACACACACTGTCCAATGGGGTTTGTGACACACACACCCTGTCCAATGGGGTTTGTGACACACACGCTGTCCAATGGTGATTGTGACACACACGCTTCCAATGGGCTTTGTCACAAATACACTCTGTCCAATGGGGCTTGTGACACACATGCTGTCCAATGGGGTTTGTGACACACACATGCTATCCAATGGGGTTTGTGACACTACACTCCCTCCAGTGGTGCTTGATACACACACTCTGTCCTATAGCGTTGGTGACACACACTCTGTCCCATTGTGTTTGTGACAAAGACGCTGTCCAATGGGGATTGTGTCATACACACTGTCCAATAGGGTTTGTGACACACACTTGCTATCCAATGGTGTTTGTGACACGCACACTTTCTAAAGGGGTTTGTGAAACACACACTCTGTCCAATGGCGCTTGTGACACACACCCTGTCCCATTGCTTTTGTGACACACGAAGTCTGTCCAATGGCGCTTGTGACACACACACGCTGTCCAATGGGGTTTGTGACACACACGATGTCCAATGGGGTTTGTGACACGCACACTGTCCATGGGTGTTTGTGACACACAAGCTCTCCAGTGGAGTTTGTGACACACACACTGTCCAATGGGGTTTGTGACACACACAGCGTCCAATGGTGTTTCTGACACACATGCTGTCCAACGGGGTTTGTGAAACAAACTCTGTCCAATGGGGTTTGTGACACACACACTGTCCAATGGGTATTGTGACACACAGACACTGTCCAATGGGGTTTGTGACACACACGTTGTCCAATGGGGATTGTGACACCACACTCTGTCCAATGGTGCTTGTGACACACACGCTGTCCAATGGGGTTCATGACGCACACGCTGTCTAGTGGGTTTTGTGACACACATACTCTGTCCAATGGGTATTGTGACACACACTCTGTCACATGGGGTTTGTGACACACATACTTTCTAATGGGGTTTCTGACACACACACGCTGTCCAATGGGGTTTGTGACACACACGCTATCCAATGGTGTTCGTGACACACAAACTTTCCAATGGCGCTTGTGACACACAAGCTGTCCAATGGAGTTGGTGACACACACGCTGTCCAATGGGGTTTGTGACACACACACGCTGTCCCATGGGGTTTGTGACACACACGCTGAACAATTGGTTTTCTTACACACACACTGTCCAAAGGTGTTTGCGACACGCATGCTGTCCAGTGGGTTTTGTGACATACACACTGTCTATTAGGGTTTGTGACACACATACGCTATCCAATGGGTTTTGTGACACATACAATTTCCAAAGGGGTTTGTGACACACACACTCTGTCCAATGGTTCTTGTGACACACACGCTGTCCAGTGGGGTTTGTGACACACACACTGTCCAATAGGGTTCGTGACACACACACGCTATCCAATGGGGTTTGTGACACACACACTTTAATGGGGTTTGAACACACACGCTATCCAATGGGTTTTGAGACACACACACTGTCCAATGGGGATTGTGACACACACACTGTCCAATGGGGTTTGAGATACGCATACTTTCTAATGGGGTTTGTAACACACAAACTTTCCAATGGGGTTTGTAACACACTCACGCTGTCCCATGGGGTTTGTGACACAAACGCTGACCAATTGGGTTTGTTCCACACGCACTGTCCAATGGGGATTGTGACACACACGCTATCCAATGGGGTTTGTGACACACACAATGTACAGGGGTGTTTGACACACACATTGTACAATGGGGTTGTGACACACACGGTAGCCGATGGGTTTTGTGACATGCACACTATGTCCAATGGGGCTTGTGACACATACGCTGTGCAACGGAGTTCCTGACACACACGCTGTCCAGTGGGGTTTCTGACACACACACAGTCCAATAGGGTTTGTGACACACACAGTGTCGAATGGGGATTGTGACAGACACACTGTTCAATGGGGTTTGTGACACACACTCTTTCCAAAGGTGTTTGTGACACACACACTGTCAAATGAAAATTGGGACACACACACATAGTCCAAAGGGCATTGTAACACACACAAGGTCCAATGGGGTTTGTGACACACTCACTGTCCATTGTGGTTTCTGACACACACACACTGTCCAATGGGGATTGTGACACCCACACGCTGTCCAATGGGGATTTTGACACACACACTGTCCAATGGGATTTGTGAACACACACGCTGTCCAGTGGAGATTGCGACACGCACACGCTGTCCAATGGTGTTTGTGACACGCATGCTGTCCAATGGTGTTTGTGACACACACGCTGTCCAATAGGGTTTGTGACACACAAACGATATCCAATTGTGTTTGTGACATGCACACTTTCTAAAGGGGTTTGTGACATACACACGCTATACATTGGGGTTTGTGACACACACAATTTCCAATGGGGTTTCTGATACACACGCTCTCAAATGGGGTTCGTGACACACACGCTGTCCAGTGGGGTTTGTGACACTCACAATCTCCAATGGGTTTCGTGACACACATGCTGTCCAGTAGGGTTTGTGTCACACACACACTGTTCAATAGGGTTTGTAACACAGACACGCTATCTTATTGCGTTTGTGACACACAAACTTTCTAATGGTTTTTGTGACACACACACGCTATGCAATGGGGTTTGTGACACACACACTTTCCAATGGGTTTTGTGAAACACACACTGTCCATTGGGTTTGTCACACACACACGCTTTCCACTGGTGTTTGTGACACACACACTCTAAAATGGGGATTCTGACACACACGCTGTCCAATGGGGACTCTGACAGACAGGCTGTCCAGTGGGGATTGTGACACACATGCTGTCCAATTGGTTTTGTGACACAGACATTGTACAGTAGGGTTTGTGAAACACACACTCTCCAAAGGGTTTTGTGACACACACAATGTACAGTGGGTTTTTTGACACACACACTGTCCTATTGGGTTGTGACACACGCGGTGTCCGATGGGTTTTGTGACACGCACACTATGTCCAATGGGGCTTGTGGCACATACGCTGTCCAACGGGGTTCGTGACACACACGCTGTCCGTTGGGGTTTGTGACACACACACTGTCCAGTAGGGGTTGTGACACACACACTGTCGAATGGGGATTATGACATACGCACTGTCCAATGGGGTTTTTGACAGACACTCTGCCCAATGGGGTTTGTAACACACACACTGTCCAATGAGAATTGGGACACACACACACTGTCCAATAGGGATTGTGACACACAAAAGGTCGAAAGGGGTTTTTGACACACACGCTGTCCAATGGGGATTGTAACATACACACGCTGTCCAATTGTGTTCGTAACACGGTTGCTGTCCCATGGCTTTTATGACACACACAGTGTCCAATTGGGTTTGTGAAACACACTCTGTCCAATGGGTATTGTGACACAAACATGCTGTCCAATGGAGATTTTGAAACACACAGTGTCCCATGGGATTTGTGACACACACGCTGTCCAATGGAGATTGCGACACACAAATGCTGTCCAGTGGTGTTTGCGACACGCATGCTGTCCAGTGGTGTTTGTGACACACATGGTGTCCAATGGGGACTGTGACACAGACGCTGTACAGTGGGGTTTGTGAACACACGCACTGTCCAATGGGGTTCGTGACACACATGCTCTCCAGTGGGGTTTGTGACACACACACTTTCCAATGGGGTTTGTGACACACACACGCTTTCCAATGGTGTTTGTGACACACACAGTCTCCAATGGTGATTTTGACACACACACGCTGTCCAATGGTGTTTGTGACACTCTCGCTGTCCAATGGGGTTTGTGACACACACACTCTCCAATGGGGTTTCTGACACACATGCTTTCCAATGGGGATTGTGACAGACACGCTGTCCAGGGTTGTTTGAGACACACATGCTGTCGAACGGGGTTTGTGACACACACACTGTCCAGGGGCGTTTTTGACACACACGCTGTCCAATGGGGATTGTGACACACACACTGTCCAGGGGGGTTTGTGACACACACGCTGTCCAATGAGGATTATGACACACACACTGTCCAGGGGCGTTTGTGACACACACACTGTCCTGTGGGGTTTGTGACACATACACTGTCCAAAGTTTTTTTGACACACACATGCTGTCCAACAGTGTTTGTGACACACACACGCTGTGAAATGGGCTTTGTGACACAAACACTGTCCAGGGGGGTTTGTGACACACACACTGTCCAATGGGGTATGTCACACACACTCTGTCCAAATGTGATCGTGACACATAAACTCTGTACACTGGGGTTTGTGAAACAAACACTGTCCAATGTTGTTTGTGACACAAACGCTGTCCAATGGGTATTGCGACACACACACGCTATCCAATGGTGATTGTGACTCACGCGCTGTCCAGGGGGGGTTGTGACACACATGCTGCCTAATGGGGTTCGTGACACACACACTGTCCAGTAGAGTTTGTAACACACTATCCAATGGGGTGGTGACACGCACACTTTCCAATGCGGTTTGTGACACACACATGCTATCCAATGGGGTTTGTGACACACACACGCTGTCCAATGGGGTTTGTGACACACACACTGTCCAATGGTTTTTGTAACACACACACGCTGTCCTATGGGTACTGTGACACACACGCTGTCCAAAGGGGTTTGTGATACACACGCTGTCCAGTGGGTTTTGTGACACACACACTGTCCAATAGGGTTTGTGACACAGACACGCTATCCAATGGGGTTTGAGACACACACACTCTGTCCAATGGGGATTGTGACACATACACGCTGTCCAATGGGGTCTGTGACACACACGCAGTGCAGTGGGTTTTGTGACACATACAATTTCCAATGGGGTTTGTGACACACACACTCTGTCCACTGGTGCTTGTGACACACATTCTGTCCATTGGGTTTTGTGACACACACACTGTCCAATGGGGTGGATGACACACAAACACTGTCCAATGGGGATTGTGACACACAGACGCTTTCCAATGCTGTTTATGACACACACGCTGTCCAATAGGGTTTGTGACACACAAACACTGTACAATGGGGATTGTGACACACACACGCTGTCCAATGGGGTTTATGACACACACGCTGTCCAAAGGGGTTGATGACACACACGCTGTCCAATGGGGTTTATGACACACACGCTGTCCAATGGGGTTTCTGACACACACGCTGTCCAATGGGGTTTGTGACACACACACTGTCCAAATTGCTTTGTGACACACACGATGTCCAAAGGGGTTCGTGACACATATGATGTCCAATGGGGTTTGTGACACACAATCTCTCCAATGAGTTTTGTGACACACACAGTGTCCACGGGGGTTGTTGACACACACGCTGTCCAATGCGGTTTGTGACACACACACTGTCCAATGGGTATTGTTACACACACACGATGTCCAATGGTGTTTGTGACACACAAGCTGTCCCATGCGGATTGTGACACACACGCTGTGTCCAATGGTGCTTGTGAAACACTCGCTGTCCAATGGGGTTCGTGACACACACTCTGTCCAGTGGGTTTTGTGACACACACACTCTGTCCAATGGGCTTGTGACACACACGCTGTCCAATGGGGTTTGTGACACTCACACTGTCCATGGGTCTTTGTGACACACACACTGTCCAGTGAGTTTTCTGACACACACACTGTCCAATGGCATTCGTGACACACACAGTGTCCACGGGGATTTGTGACACACACGCTGTCCAATGGTGTTTGTGACACAGACGCTGTCCAATGGGCATTTTTGACACGCACACTTTATAATGGGGTTTCTGATACAAACACGCTGTCCCATGGGGTTTGTCACACACACTCTGACCAATTAGGTTTGTTACAGACACACAGTCCAATGGGGTTTGTAACACACACTCTGACCAATTAGGTTTGTTACAGACACACAGTCCAATGGGGTTTGTGACACACACACTGACCAGGAGGGTTTGTGACACACACTCGCTATCCAATGGTGTTTGTGACACACACTCTGTCAAATGGGGTTTGTGACACAAACACGCTATCCATTGGGTTTTGTGACACACACGCTGACCAATGGGGTGTGTCACACACACACTCTGTCCAATGGGGTTTGTGACACACACACGCTGTCCAATGGGGATTGTTACAGACGCTGTCCAATGGGGTTTGTGACACACACACTCTGTCCAATGGGGATTGTGACATACACACTGTCCAATAGGGTTTGTGAAACGCACATTCTATCCAAAGGGGTTTGTGACACGCGCACTTTCTAATGGGGTTTGTGACACACACACTTTCCCAAGGGGTTTGTGACATCCACACTTTCTAAAGGGTTTTGTGACACAGACAAGCTATCCAATAGGGTTTGTGACACACACAATTTCCAATGGCGCTTGTGACACACACGCTGTCCAATGGTGTCCGTGACACACATGCTGTCCAGTGGGTTTTGTGACACACACACTCTGGCCAATGGGCTAGTGACACACACGCTATCCAATGGGGTTTGTGACACACACACTTTCAAATGGGGTTTGTGACACGCACACTTTCTAATGGGGTTTGTGACACACACACGCTCTCCAATGGGGTTTGTGACACGCATACTTTTTAATGAGTTTTGTGAAACACACACGCTATCCAATGGGGTTTGTGACACACACTCTGTCCCATTGGGTTTGTGACACACACGCTGACCAATTGGTTTTGTTACACTTACACTGTCCAATGGTGTTTGTGACGCGCATGCTATACAATAGGGTTTGTGACACGCATACTGTTTAATGGGTTTTGTGAAACACACACGCTATCCAATGGGATTAGTGACACAAACGCTGTCTAATGGGGTTCGTGACACACACTCTGTCCCATGGGGTTTGTGACACACACACTGTCCAAAGGGGTTTGTGACACACACGATGTCCAAATGGTTTGTGACACGCACGCCGTCCATGGGTGTTTGTGACACACACGCTGTCCAGTGGGGTTTCTGACACACAAACAGTCCAAAAGGGTTTGTGACACACAAACTGTCAAATGGGGTTTGTGACACACACAGTGTCCACCGGGGGTTTGTGACACACACAATCTATCTAATGGGGTTTGTGACACACACACGCTATCCAATGGGGTTTGTGATACACACACTTTCCAAAGGGGTTTGTGACACGCACACTTTTTAATGGCGTTTGTGACACACACGCGCTATCCGATTGGGTTTGTGACACACACACTGTCCAATAGGGTTTGTAACACACACACGTTATCCAATGGGGTTTGTGACACACACACTGTCCAATGGTGCTTTTGACACACACGCTGTCCAATGGTGTTTGAGACACACACACTGTCCAATGGGGATTGTGACACACACACGCTGTCCAACGAGGTTTGTGAAACACTGACGGTCCAAAGGGGTCTGTGACACACACGCTATCCAATGGGGTTTGTGACACTCACACTGTCCGTGGTTGTTTGGAACTCACACGCTATCCAGTGGGTTTTCTGACACACACACTGTCCAATGGGGTTTTGACACACACGCTGTCCACTGGGGAGTGTGGCACAAACGCTGTCCAATGGGGTTTGTGACACACAGACTCTGTCGAATGGGCTTTTGACACACACGCTGTCCAATGGTGTTTGTGACAAACACACTGTACAATGGGGATTGTGACACACACACGCTGTCCAGTGGGTTTTGTAACCCACACACTGTCCAATTTGGTTTTGACACAAACACTGGCCAATGGGGATAGTGAACACACACGCTGTCCAAAGGGGTTTTGTGACACACACTCTCTGTCCAATGGGCTTGTGACACACACGCTGTCCAATGGTGTTTGTGACACACACACTGTCCAAACGGGATGGGGACACACACACGCTGTCCAATGGGGTTTGTGACACACACACTGTCCATGGGTGTTTGTGACACACACGCTGTCCAGTGGGTTTTGTTAACACACACACTGTCCAATTTGGTTTTGACACACACACTGTCTAATGGGGATTGTGACACACAGACTCTCTCCAATGGGGTTTATGACACACAATCTGTCCAATGGGGTTTGTGATACACACGCTGTCCAATGGGGATTGTGACACACACGCTGTCCAATGGGGTTTGTGACACGCACACTCTGTCTAATGGGTCTTGTGACACACACGATGTCCAACGGTGTTCGTGACACATACGCTGTTCAATGGGGTTTGTGACACTCACACTGTCCAATACGGTTTGTGACACTCACATGCTATCCAATGGTTTCTGTGACACACACTCTGCCCAAAGGGGTTTATGACACACAATCTGTCCAATGGGGTTTGTGACAAACACGCTGTCCAATGGGGTTTGCGACAAATACGCTGTGCAATGTATTTTGTGACACACACGCTGTCCAATGTTGATTGTGACACACACGCTGTCCAATGGGCTTGTGACACACAAACTCTGTCCAATAATTTTTGTGACACACACTCTGTCCCATGGTGTTCGTAACACACACACTGTCCAATAGGACTGTGACACACACACGCTGTCCAATGGTGTTTGTGACACACACACGCTGTCTAATGAGGTTTGTGACACACACGCTCTCTAATGGGGATTGTGACACACACACGCTGTGCAATGCGGTTTGTGACACACACGATGTCCAATGGGTATTGTTTCACACATATGCTGTCCAGTGGGGTTTGTGACACATACACTTTCCAATGGGGTTCGTGACACACACGCTGTTCAATGGGTTTGTGACACACACAATGTCCAATAGGGTTTGTGACACACACACGCTGTCCAATGGGGTTTGTGACACACACACTTTCTAATGGGGTTTGTGACACACACGCTATCCAATGGTGTTTGTGACACTCACAGTTTGTCCAATGGTGCTTGTGACACACACACTGTCCAATGGGGATTGTGACACAGACATGCTGTCCAATGGGATTTGTGACACACACACTGTCCAAAGGGGTTTCTGACACACACGCTGTCTAATGGGGATTGTGACACACACACGCTGTCCAATTGGATTTGTTACACACACTCTGTCCAATGGGGATTGTGACACACACGCTGTCCAATTGCGTTTGTGACACACACGCTGTCCAGTGGGTTTTGTGACACACACACTCTGTCCAATGGGCTTGTGACACACACGCTGTCCAATGGTGTTTGTGACACACACACTGTACAATTGGGATTGTGACACACACACGCTGGCCAATGGGGTTTGTGACACAAACTCTGTCCAGTGGGTTTTGTGACACACACACTGTCCAATGGGTATTGTGAAACACACACACTGTCCAATGGCGTTTATGACACACACACTCTGTCCAATGGGGTTTGTGACACACACACTGTCCAATGGGTATTGTGACACACACACACGTTGTTCAATGGTGCTTGTGATACACACACTGTCCAATGGGGATTGTGACACACACACGCTGTCCAATGAGGTTTGTGACACACAGACTGTCCAAAGGGGTTTGTGACACACACGCTATACAAAGGGGTTTGTGACACTCACACTGTCTATTGTTGTTTGTGACACGCACGCTGTCCAGTGGGTTTTGTGACACATACACTCTGTCCAATGGAGCATTTGACACATACGCTGTCCAATGGGGTTTTTGACACACTCGCTGTCTAGTGGGTTTTGTGACACACACACTGTCCGAAGGGGTTGGTGACACACACACTGTCCAATAGGGTTTGTGACACACACAGTGTCTACGGGGGTTTGTGACACAAACGCTGTCCAATGGGGTTTGAGAAACACACGCTGCCCAATGGGTATTGTTACACACACACGCTGTCCAATTCTGTTTGTGACTCTCACGCTGTCCAATGGGGCTTGTGACACACACGCTGTCCAATGGGGTTTGTGACACTACACTTTCCAATGGGGTTTGTGACACACACACTCTGTCCAATGGTGCTTGTCACACACATGCTGTCCAAAGGCGTTTGTGACACACAAGCTGTCCAATGGTTTTTGTAACACACACACTGTCCAATGGGTATTGTTACACACACACGCTGTCCAATGGGGTTTTTGACACATTCACTTTCCAATGGGGTTTGTGACACACACACTCTGTCCAGTGGTGCTTGTGACACACACGCTGTCCAATGGGGTTTGTGACACACACACTGTACATTGGGGATTGTGACACACAAACGCTGTCCAATGGTGTTTGTGACACACACACTCTGTCCAATGTGGTTTGTGACACACACGCTGTTCAATTGGGTTTGTGACACACACACTGTCCAATAGGTTTTGTGACACTCACTCGCTATCCAATGGTTTTTGTGAGACACACAATGTCCAAAGGTGTTTGTGACACACACACGATCTAATGGGGTTTGTGAAACTCACACTCTGTTTAATGGTGCTTGTGACACACACGCTGTCCAATGGGGTTCGTGACACACACGCTGTCCAGTGGGTCTTGTGACACACACACTCTGTCCAATGGGCTTGTGACACACACGCTGTTCAATGGTGCTTGTGACACACACACTGTCCAATGGGGATTGTGACACACACACGCTGTCCAATACGGTTTGTGACACACAGACTGTCCAAAGGGGTTTGTGACACACATGCTATCCAAAGGGGTTGTGACACTCACACTGTCCATTGTTGTTTGTGACACACACGTTGTCCAGTGGGTTTTGTGACACACACACTGTCCAATCGGGTTTTGACACACATGCTGTCCACTGGGGATTGTGACGCAAACGCTGTCCAAATCGGGTTTGTGACACACACACTGTCCAATGGTGTTTCTGACACACACGCTGTCCGATGGGGTTTATGACACACAATTTGTCCAATGGGGTTTGTGATACACAAGCTGTCCAATGGGGATTGTGACTACAGACTCTGTCCAATGGAGTTCGTGACACACACGCTGTTCAATGGGCTTGTGACACACACACTGTCCAATAGGGTTTGTGACACACACACGCTATCCAATGGGTTTTATGACACACACACTTTCTAATGGGGTTTGTGACACACACAATATCCAATGGGGTTTGTGACACTCACAATCTGTGCAATGTTGCTTGTGACACACACATGCTGTCCAATGGTATTTGTGACACACACACTGTCCAAAGGGGTTTGTGACACACACGCTGTCTAATGGGGATTGTGACACACACACGCTGTCCAATGGTGTTTGTGACACACACTCTGTCCATGGTGTTTGTGACACACACACTGTCCAATAGGATTGTGAGACACACACGCTGTCCAATGGGGTTTGTGACACACACACGCTGTCTAATGGGGTTTGTGACACACACGCTGTCTAATGGGGAATCTGATACACACACGCTGTCCAATGCAGTTTGTGACACACATGGTGTCCAATGGGGTTTATGACGCACACACTGTCCAATGGGTATTGTTACACACACACGCTGTCCAATGGGGTTTGTGACACATATACTTTCCAATGGGGTTTGTAACACACACACACTGTCCAAAGGTGCTTGTGACACACACGTTGTCCAATGGGGTTTGTGACACACACGCTGTCCAGTGGGTTTTGTGACACACACACTCTGTCCAATGGGTATTGTTACACACACACGCTGTCCAATCGGCTTTGTGACACATACACATTCCAATGTGGTTTGTGACACACACACTCTGTCCAATGGTGCTTGTGACACACACGCTGTCCAGTGGGGTTTGTGGCACACACACGCTATCCAATGGGGTTTGTGACACACACTCTGTCCCATGGGGTTTGTGACAGAAACACGCTATCCAATGGGGTTTATGACACAGACGCTGACCATTTGGGTTTGTGAAACACACACTCTGTCCAATAGGGTTTGTGACACACACATACTATCCAATGGGGTTTGTGACACACACTTTCCAATGGGGTTTGTGACACACACATGCTGTCCAATGGGGTTTGTGACACGCATGCTGTCCAATGGGTTTTGTGACAAACACACTGACCAGCAGGGTTTGTCACACACACACTCTGTCTAATGGCGCTTGTGACAAACACGTTGTCCTATGAGGTTCCTGAAACACACTCTGTACCATGGGGTTTGTGACTAAGACGCTGTCCAATGGGGATTGTGTCATACACACTGTCCAATAGGTTTTGTAACACACACATGATATCCAATGGGTTTTGCGACGCACACTTTCTAATGGGGTTTGTGACACACACACGCTATCCAATGGGGTTTGTGACACACACTCTTTCCAATGGGGTTTGTGACACGCACACTTTCTAATGGGCTTTGTGACACACATGCGCTATCCAATAGGGTTTGTGACACACATACTTTCTAATGGGGTTTGTGACACACACACTTTCCATTGGGGTTTGTGACACACACGCTGTCCAATGGGGTTTGTGACACACACTGTCCAATTGTGTTTGTGACACACACACGCTGTCCAATGGGTTTTGTGACACACACAGGCTATCCAACGGGGTTTGTGACACATACTCTTTCTAATGGGGTTTGTGACACACAGACTCTGTCCAATGGCGCTTGTGACACACACGCTCTCCAAAGGGGTTTGTGACACACCATATGTAAAACGGGGTTTGTGACACACACGCTGTCCATGGGTGTTTGTGATATACACGCTGTCCAGTGGGTTTTGTGACACACACACTCTGTCCAATGGTACTTGTGACACATACGCTCTCCACTGGTGTTTGTGACACACACATTGTCCAATGGGGATTGTGACACACACAGGCTGTCCAATGGCGTTTGTGACACACACGCTGTCCAAAGGGGTTTGTGACACACACCATGTCTAATGGGGTTTGTGACACGCACACTTTCCATGGGTGTTTGTGACACACACGATGTACAACGGGGTTCTTGACACACACGCTGTCCAGTGGGTTTTGTGACACACACACTCTCTCCCATGGGGTCTGTGACACACTCACTGTCCAATGGAGATTGTGACACACATGCTGTCCAATGGGTTTTGTGGCATACAAACTGTCCAAAGGGGTTTGTGACATACAAGCTGTCCAATAGGGTTAGTGACACACACACACTGTCCAATGGGGTTTGTGACACACACACTCTGTCAAATGGGGTTTGTATCACACACCCAGTTCAAAGGGGATTGTGGCACACACGCTGTCCAATGGTGCTTGTGACACACACGATGTCCAATGGAGTTTGTGACACACACCCTGTCCAATGGGGTTTTTGACACACACACTCTGTCCAATGGGTCTTGTGACACACACGCTGACACACGTGGTTCGTGAACACACACGATGTCCAGTGGGGTTTGGGACACACACACTGTCCAATAGGGTTCGTGACAGACACACGATATCCAATGGGGTTAGTGACACACACACTTTAATGGGGTTTGTGACACACACTCTATCCAATGGGTTTTGTGACACACACACTTTCCAATGGGGATGGTGACACACACACGGTGTCCAATGGTGTTTGTGACGCACACGCTGTCCAATGGGGTTTGTGACACAGACGCTGTCCAATGGGGATTGTGTCATACACACTGTCCAATAGGGTTCGTGACACACACACGCTATCCAATGGGTTTTGTGACACGCACAATTTCTATTGGGTTTGTGACACACACAGTCTGTCCAACGGCGCTTGTGACACACACGCTGTCCAATGGCGTTCGTGACACACACTCAGTCCCTGTGGTTTGTGACACACACACTGTCCAATGGCGATTGTGACACACACAAGCTGTCCAATGGGGTTTGTGACACACACACTGTCCAAAGGGGTTTCTGACACAAACGATGTCCAATGGGGTTTGTGACGCGCACACTGTCCATGGGTGTTTGTGACACACACGCTGTCCAGTGGGGTTTGTGACACACACACTGTCCAATGGGTATTGTGACACACACACGCTGTCCAGTGGGGTTTGTGACACACACACTGTACATTGGGTATTGTTACACACACACGCTGTCCAGTGGGGTTTGTGACACACACGCTGTCCTGTGTGTTTTTTGACACACACAATGTCCAATAGTGTTTGTGACACACACACGCTATCCAATGGGGTTTGTGACACATACACTTTCCAATGGGTTTTGTGACACACACACTCTGTCCAATGGTGCTTGTGACACACACGCTGTCCAATTGGGTTTGTGACACACACACTGTCCAGTGGGTTTTGTGACACACAATCTATCCAATGGGGATTGTGACACACACAAGCTGCCCTATGGGATTTATGTCACACACGCTGTCCAATAGGGTTAGTGACACACACACCCAGTCCAAAGGGTTTTGTGACACACACGCTGTCCAATGGGGATTGTGACACACACGCTGTCCAATGGGGTTTGTGACACACACACTCTGTCCAATGGGTCTTGTGACACACACACTGTCCAATGGGGTTCTTGACACACACGCTGTCCAGGGTGGTTTGTGACACACACACTGTTTAATAGGGTTTGTGACACACAGACTCTGTCCAATGGGGTTTGTGACACACACACTTTCCAATGGGGTTTGTGACAAACACACGCTGTCACATGGGGTTTGTGACACACACACTGACCAATTAGGTTTGTTACACAAACACTGTCCAATGGTGTTTGTGACACGCATGCTGGCCAATGGGTTTTGTGACACACACACTGACAAGGAGGGTTTTTGACACACACACGCTATCTAATGGGGTTTGTGACACATACACTTTCCAATGGGGTGTGTGACACACACTATGTTCAATGGGGTTTGTGACATGCACACTGTCCATGTGTTTTTGTGACACACACACTGTCCAGTGGGTTTTGTGACACACATCACTGTCCAAAAGGGTTTGTGACACACACGATGTCCAATGGGGTTTGTGACACGCACACTGTCCATGGGTGTTTGTGACACAGACGCTGTCCAGTGGGGTTTGTGACACACACTCTGTCCAATGGGGTTTGTGACACACACAGTGTCCACGGGGGTTTGTGACACACACGCTGTCCAATGGGGCTTGTGACGCACACGCTGTCCAGTTGGGTTTGTGACACACTGTTACGGAGGCAACCCACAGGTCAATTTAAGGGACAACAAGGTCCAGAAACAACTTTTATTAGACCGGCGACGAACAGGGTTTTAGCACTCCAAAAGTGACTTAAATGCATTTTCAGATATCAGTGGAGGAAATTATTGAGAGGGGCGGTCCACAGAGTGCATGCACGTGGCTTCACTCAAAACAATGCCGGAGCCGCCCCTGAGTCCCGGAGGAGTACTCACTTTCCTAAACATGGTGTGGGATTATTTTTATAGAGATACACGTACTCGTAGTGAGTACGGAAAGTGTGCACTCACGATTCCGCGAGAGTAAACTTATAATACGCTCGCATCCTGCGAGAGTTATTTTACACATGCAAATGTGCACGGAATCCTACACGTGCTTATGTGGAAGCACGGGAGGAAAATACACTCGCGATTGTGCGAGGGGCTCTCGGCGGCCACTCGCGATTGTGCGAGGAATAAAATACTTGTGCAAATGTGCACGGAAAGGAAAATAACCCGCGATTCTGCGAGGATTAATTTTACACGCGCTCATATGGAGTGCGGAAAGTTATACGTGCAAATGTGCACGAAAAGTATAAAAATACTCGCAATCCTGAGAGAAGTTTACTTACACCCGTGGCGGCGAGGCAAGCGGAGTCCCCATCCCAGGGAGGGGGGCTCTCGGCGGCAGCATCTTGCTCGTGCTCCGAGAGACCCGCGGCAAATGGGCGGAGTCTCGATGAGAGTCCCGTTCTTATACTGGCTGATCAGATCTGACTGTAGGCACTCTAGAAGCTTCTCTGCACCCCCACACTGGCTGTGTGCACCCCTGAAGCCTCCAAACATCCCCCACACTGGGCGCGGCTCCGTGTGCCTTGGCACGCCCTTCTTCTAATGTCCCAGGAGCCAGGGTGCTCTGGGCCAAACAAAAGAAGCTGTTAGCCTCAAGTAGTAGAGAAAGGGGGAGATGTGCCATAGTGAAGGAGGGAGGGGGGTTGCATTCTGCGACAGCTTGTGACACACACGCTGTCCAATAGTGTTTGTGACACACACTCTGTCCCATGGGGTTTGTGACACACAGACTGTCCAATGGGGATTGGGACACACACACACTGTCCAATGGGGTTTGTGACACACACACTGTCCAATGGGGTTTGAGAAACACACACTGTCCAATGGGGATTGTGACACACACGCTGTCCAATGGGTCTTGTGACACACATGCTGTACAATGGGGTTCGTGACACACACGCTGTATAGGGGGGTTTGTGACACACACACTCTGTCCAATGGTGCTTATGACACACACGCTGTCCAGTGGGGATTGTGACACACACGCTGTCCAATTGTATTTGTGACATACACACACTGTCCCATGGGCTTTGTGACACACACACGCTGTCCAATGGGTTTTGTGACACACACACTGTCCTAAGGGGTTTGTGACACACACGCTGTCCAATGGGGTTTGTGACACACACGCACTGTCCAATGGGGATTGTGACACACACACGCTGTCCAATAGGGTTTATGACACACACGCTGTCCAATGGGGTTTGCGACACACACACTGTGTCCAATGGGGTTTGTGACACACACGCTGTCCAATTGGCTTTGTGACACACACACCATGACCAATGGGTCTTGTGACACACAAGCTGTCCAATGGATTTCGTGACACACACGCTGTCCAGTGGGTTGTGTGACACACACACTGTCCAATAGGGTTTGTTACACACACAGGCTATCCAATGGGTTTTGTGACACACACACTGACCAATGGGGATTGTGACACACACGCTGTCCAATGGGTTTCGTGACACACACGCTGTCCAGTGGGTTTTGTGACACACACACTGTCCAATAGGGTTTGTTACACACCACACTGTCGAATGGGGTTTGTGACACGCACACTTTCTAATGGGGTTTGTGACGCGCACACTTTCACAGTATCACAGTATCACAGTATCACAGTATGTTTGGGATTGGAAGGGACCTCAAAAGATCATCCAGTCCAATCCCCCTGCTGGAGCAGGAACGCCCAGGTGAGGTCGCACAGGAACATGTCCAGGCGGGTTTTGAATGTCTCCAAGGAAGGAGACTCCACAACCTCCCTGGGCAGCCTGTTCCAGTGCTCTGTCACCCTTACTGAGAAGTTTTTTCTCAAATTTAAGCGGAACCTCTTGTGTTCCAGCTTGATCCCATTACCCCTTGTCCTATCATTGTTTGCCACCGAGAAGAGCCTGGCTCCATCCTCATGGCACTCACCCTTTATATATTTATAAACATTAATGAGGTCCCCCCTTAGTCTCCTCTTCTCCAAACTAAAGAGACTAAGCTCCCTCAGCCTTTCTTCCTAAGGGAGGTGCTCCACTCCC
Organism: Columba guinea; assembly: GCA_032206185.1. Taxonomy (NCBI): domain Eukaryota; kingdom Metazoa; phylum Chordata; class Aves; order Columbiformes; family Columbidae; genus Columba; species Columba guinea. Next base: position 1,252,345 of record JAVLUU010000005.1, read on the forward strand.
TTAATCATCTTCGTTGCCCTACGCTGGACCCTCTCCAGCAGTTCCCTGTCCTGCTGGAACTGAGGGGCCCAGAACTGGACACAATATTCCAGATGTGGTCTCACCAGGGCGGAGTAGAGGGGAAGGAGGACCTCTCTCGATCTACTAGCCACCCCCCTTCTAATACACCCCAGGATGCCATTGGCCTTCCTGGCCACAAGGGCACAGTGCTGGCTCATGGTCATCCTGTTGTCCACCAGGACCCCCAGGTCCCTTTCCTCTACACTGCTCTCTAATATGTAATTTCCCAGACTATACTGGAACCTGGGGTTGTTCCTGCCCAGATGCAGGACTCCACACTTGTCCTTGTTAAATTTCATCAGGTTATTCCCCGCCCAACTCTCCAGCCTGTGCAGGTCCCACTGGATGGCAGCACAGCCTTCTGGCATGTCAGCTACTCCTCCCAGCTTGGTGTCATCAGCAAACTTGCTGATAGTACACTCTATTCCCTCGTCTAAATCGTTAATGAATATATTGAATAATATTGGCCCCAGCACTGACCCCTGAGGCACTGCACTAGATACTGGCCTCCAACTAGACTCCGCACCATTGACTACCACTCTCTGGCTTCTCTCCTTAAGCCAGTTTGCAACCCACCTCACTACTCTATTGTCTAGACCACACCTCCTCAACTTAGCTGTGAGGATGCTGTGGGAGACTGTGTCAAAGGCTTTACTGAAGTCAAGGTAGACCACATCCACTGCTCTGCCATCATCCATCCACCTTGTTACATTCTCATAAAAGGCTATGAGGTTGGTCAAGCATGACTTACCCTTGGTAAAGCCATGCTGACTGCCCCTAGTAACCCTCTTATCCTTGATATGCCTTGAGATGGCACCAAGGACAAGCTGTTCCATTACTGTCCCAGGGACAGAGGTGAGGCTGACCGGTCTATAATTACCCGGGTCCTCCTTCTTGCCCTTTTTGAAGACTGGAGTGACATTTGCTTTCCTCCAATCCTCGGGCACCTCCCCCATTTCCCAAGACTTGGCAAAGATGATGGAGAGTTCTTCTTATTTTAATATCCATTGACATCAACGGATATCTGATGGGCCTACAAACATGAAGCCAAGATTATGTTGTGTCTTGCACAGCGCCCCATGCCCTCTGAACCTTCCCTGACCAGGACTCCTCACACGTTGCCCAGAGCGAGTCACACTGAGGGGTTGGCTGGTTCACTGGCTGAGATGTTGGTTTAGATGGTCACCTACAGCACAGGTGGATCCTGCCCCATCATCGTCTGCTCTGCTCCAGTCTGAAACAGAGCCCAACATCACAATGGGATCATGAGAGAACTGAGGTTGAAGGGACCTCAGGAGTCTGCAGTCCAGCCTGTCACCAACTGGGTCACACCAAGGTGTTCAAGCCTTGATTCAATCAGAGCTTTAGCAGGACTAGAGAAGTGATCATCCCTTTGTACTGGGCACTGGTGAGGCTGCACCTTGAATCCTGGGGACAGTTTTAGGCGCCTCATGGCAAGGAAGACATTGAGGTGCTGGAGAGAGTTCAGAGGAGGGTGACAAGGCTGGTGAAGGGTCTGGAGCACCAGTCTGACGAGGAGCGGTTGAGGGAGCTGGGGCTGCTCAGCCTTGAGAACAGGAGGCTGAGGAGAGACCTTATTACTCTCTACAGCTGCCTGAAAGGAGGTTTTATCATGGAGGGTGTTGGTCTCTTGTCCCAAGTAGCAAGTGATAGGACAAGAGGAAATGGCCTCAAGTTGCACACGGGGAGGTTTAGATTGGATATGAGGAAACAATTCTTCAGGGAAAGGGTTTAGAAGCAATGGAACAGACTGCCCAGTGAGGTTGTGGAGTCCCCATCACTGAAAGGTGTTCAAAAGACATACAGATGAGGCTCTAGGGACATGGTTTATTGCCAGAATTAAATTATGTTTGGACTCAATGATCCTAAGGGTCTCTTGCAGCCACAATTATTCTATGATTCCATGATAAGTCATTTTTGCTATTTTCTTTCTCAGAGGACCATGCAGCCTCCCTGAGAGCCAGGACTTTTCTGAGGTGTTGGAGAGACATCTGACGGTCACACCAGCCAGTTCCACCAGCCCCTGTCTGTCCCTTCCCAGACCAAACCTTTTCTCCATATCCCAACCTTCCAGGCGAGTTTCTGGGACACAGCAAATGCTGTGCTGGTCTTCTGGACCTGTTCAGAGAGAGCAGCTTGCCAACATGTTGATGGGCTCTCTGTGCACCTCAAAGCTTTCCTGATCGTTTTTCTCAATGCCCCACTTGAACCCAACCTTTATGGTCCTTGAACTGTATGTGAGGGGATTGAGCAGGGATGTGGGGATGGTGTAGAAAAAAGCTTTGTCAAACTGTTTTGCAAGGGTTGTTCTGGGCATCCCACAGTCCAGGATGAGGGTGCTGTAGAAACCAGTGGCATTGGTGAGAGGTCCAGGAGGAGAAGGCCTTGTGCCTGTCTACACTGGGGTAGAGCAGTGATGCATTCATGGGATGCCCATGTGAACAGGAAGGGGACAAATGGCTCCAGGGGACAAAATGCCTTCCAGACAGTTCTTTACCCATCGCAGATACACCATCCAGGCCATGAGCTGCAGCTTCTCCAGGAGATGCTGTGGGACACGGTGTCACAGGCTTTACTGCAGTCTAAGGACACAACACCCACAGCCCCTGTGGCAGATTCACTCCCCACGACAGACTTTCCCTCATCTGCTCAGCCGGTCACCTTGCCACAGAAGAGATCAGGGTGGTCAAGCAGGACCTGCCTTTCATCCAGCCATGCTGATTGGGCGTGATTGCTCGTCTCATGTGTGTGACCTCACAGTCCTTTCCCAGCCATGTTCCTGTTGTTGGCCAATCCCCTGCAGAGGCAGAAGTGACCTCACAGTCCCCTCCACAGCCATTGGTTCCTACTGGACTACGAGTTCCTGAGACACAAGTGACCACATGGCATCGTACCCACCATCACCCTCCTTGTGGTCCAGTGTGCGAGCAGATCAAACTGAGCTGCTTTCATCAAATGTATCTGATAGATTTCCTATCAAGGGTTTGAGTGGAGAAACGTTCCTCAGAGGAGCTGCTGTATTTACTCTGGGGCATTTTATATCTCCAAGGAAAAGATTCATGGAATCCTATAATAACGCAGGTTGGAAGAGGCCCCTGAACACCCTCTCTGTCCCACTGACCTTTATGGCACCCCAAGGAATAGCTGATGGCATTTGTGCTCACTTGGGTTCATCTCACCACATGCACACAGTGGACATGCACATGATGTGTGTGTTTACATCTCATCTGTACAATGAAAACTTTTGACCTAGTATTTCATAGAATCATGGAATGTCCTGAGTTGGAAGGACCCACAAGGATCATGGAGTCCAACAGCTGTCCCTGCACAGGACACCCCACAGGTCACCCCGTGTGTCTGAGGACGTTGTCCAGTCTCTTCTTGAACACTGTCAGGTTAGGGCCATGACTCCTCCCTGGGGAGCCTGTTCAGTGTCCAGCACCTCTGGGTGAAGAATCTTTTCTTCACGTCCAACTGATCCTTCACTGGCACATCTTCCTGCCATTCACTCGGGTTCCTTTACTGGTCACCACAGAGAATAGATCAGTCCCTTCCCCTCCTTCTCCCCTTGTGAGGAAGCTGTAGCCACCATGAGGTCTCCTTTGAGTCTTTTCTTCAGCTCTGATGCTCAGAAACCCCTTGGTTTGCTTTCTGGAGCAGAAAGGAGAAGCCCTGAACTCCAGGCAATGGGAAGGGGGATCCTGTTCCTCACACACGGCTCAGGGCTCTTCCTGGGACCGTGGGATGTGGGTGTGCAAGGCCCAGGGAAGGACAACACTGGGACAACAACTTCCAGCTTCCCCATGGGGCTGCAAGGAGGCACCGAGGCCCCAGTGCCATGAGGACAACATGTCTTCTCCTGGGCCTCAGTGGCAGAGACAACTGCCATGGCCAAGGGGACAGAGACCTGGGTTCTGTGGGTCCCTTCCAGCCTTACAGCGCCCTTTGCCATCTCCACCACAGGCTGTTCTACACGGTGCTACCCCTGCCCCTCTTTCCCTGCAGGCTGCAGACACCCATCTCGCTTCCCCACCTGCTCTCAGCCCAGCATTTCTGCACCTTCACTGCTGTGTCTGCACCCTCACTGGCTGCTCTTTGGCACACAAACCATGGGCTGATCCAGCTCCCTCTGGGTCACCTCTTGCCCCACAGCACTGCTCTTACAGTGACATTTTTCCTTCCTGATAACCAGTCTCCACTTCCCCATCTGCACTTGGTGGCTTTGGTTTTTTTTCTCTGCTGCTTTTTCCCACTACTTGAGAAAGCTTTACCACCTCAGACACTGCCCATCAAGCAGAGATCCCAAAATGTTATTCTTCTAGTCGTCTTGCACTTGACCAGAGAGAAGTCACCTCACCATGATCTCCTAAATCCCATGAGTGCTGCTGGCCTTTCAGCTTCTCTCATACACACGACCATGTCCCTGCTGCTGTCCTGTCATGTTCTCAGGTGGGATGGATGTGACAACCTGTCTCCAAGGCCTCTTCCTGGGTAGGATTTGTCATACTTAGGCTGAGGTTCTTTCCCAGCCATGTCCCTGCTGCTGGGCTGTCACCTCCAGAGACAGAACTGACCTCACTGTCTCCTTCAGAGCCACATGATTCTGACTGGATTATGAGTGTCTGAGACACATGTAACCTCATAATACCACAACCATCCATTCCCCCTCCTTAGCACCCAGGACCTGACAAAGACAGAAGCACATTCCTATACCTGGCCCTCTTTCCCACAGGCTGTAGACACCCATCTCACTTCCTCACCTTGTTCAAGTTTGTCAAATATATTTCCTACTCACAATGTAAGTGAAAAGCGCTCCTCACTGGAACTGCTTTTTTTTATGTTAACACCTTCTATATCTCTATACCTATTCTCTCTCCTGAAACCTCTCCAAGTAAAAATTCTGTCAAACCACAGAATAACTCAGGTTTGTAGAGAGCCCTTGTCTCACTCTTCTTGTCTCACTCTCCTGCTCAGGGTGAACCAGGTGAGGTTGCTCAAGGCCTCCACCCAGGTTTGCATCATCCTCAAAGGCACTGAAAGTGCTCTCTGATACATCATAGAAGGGGAGAATAGAGATGTTCAACAGTGTTGGTCCAAGTGCTGGTCACTGAGAGATGACACCAGTATCTGGCTGCACACAGGACTTTGTACCACTGATGATATTTGGGCTTGATGGTTCAGCCAACTTCCCACCCAGCATCCACTTCTTGAGCTCCATCAGCACCACTCTGGCCAGAAGGAGACCATGTCTGAGCCTTGCAAATGCCTGTACACAACATGCCTTTCCTTCCCCTGTCCATTTGGGTTCAGCAATCCCTTCCTTGTCACTCACATTCCTGGAAATGGCTGCAGGAGGACGTGTCCCATCCCCTTCCCAGGGAGGGAGGTAGGGTGGCCAGCCTGTAGTTATCCCAGTTCCTATTCCTGCTCTTCTTGAAGAGGGGTTTGAGGTCTGCGTTTCCTTAGCACCCCAGAACCATTCTGGTTTCTAGGGCAGTTTTGAGATCACCATCTGGAATCACAAGCAAGGGTGACAGAGCAGACAGGAGCACTTGCAATGATCCTGTTCAAGGCAGCTGAGATGAATCTCACTGATCCAGTGGGGTTTGTTCCTGGAGTCACACACAGAAATGCCAGGGTTCCATCAGGCATCCATATCTGAGTTGGTCTCAGGACTCCTGCACTCAGGGATGCTCAGAGACAGAGTCTGTCCCTTTTACTCACAGAGGCAGGAGTCACAGTGTCCCTCTGGCCTCCTGTTGCCACTCCAAAGAGACAGGAGACACCTCATCCCTGTGGTGTGTCACCTGCTCTGCACTCATCTGAGATGTCCCTCGTCATGAGGAATGGACACAGGGAGCTCAGTTAAAGGAAGCACAACCCAGTGTTGCATTCAGGTGATTTCCCATGGGTTGTTCCTCCCAATATGATCTCAAGACCTCGTCTGTCTCACAGGCCTTCACGGAATGGAAACGAATAATTGATGGTGTTTGTGCTCCCTCAGGTTCATGTCACCTTACGTACATGATGTGCATGCTCACATCTCATCTGTACAAGGCAAACATGGACTGCTGACCTGCTCATTCAGTGTCCGTCCATGGAGAGAAAACAGCCTCTGTGGGTGAAAGGCCAGTGCTGGAAATGTTGGTTGTGAAGGGCCAGTCCATGGTGATTGACCTGGGGTCCTTCTATGGGGTGTCTAGTGCACAGGGGCACAGCCCAGCCCCTGCTCTGCTGGTCCTGCAGGTCTCTGGCAGGAGCCTGGCTGCGAGAGGACACTGCTGTGTGCCAGCCCTGCGCACACACAATATTCAACTGTAAACTGTTGGTTGCATCTGCGGCCACTTTTGTGGGAATGTTCTTGAGATAAACTTTGTAAGAAGACATAAACATCTGGACCTGCCTGAGGAGATCACCTTTCTATCTGGAAAGGCTGTTGTGAGGCCAGCTCTGTCACAGCAGTGCCCACTGCCTGTCCCTGCCTGCGCCCACAGCACTGACACACAGCAGGACGGTGACCAAGCTGCCAGAGCACTCAGGCCTTGCACCAACACCAGGGATGAGAAGGAGAGTGTGGGAGTGGAATGAGAACAGCTCTGGAAGAACAAGCGCTGCTGCTCCCTGGCAGGGCTGCCATGATGGACTCTTTTCCCTCTTCCCATGCACACAGGACCTGTCTCTGCAGCTCCATACAGGCCTTGGGGGAACAATATCAGTGAAAAAAAAGTCACTGCAGAGCCCTTTTTTTTGTTTGAATAAACAGAGAGAATAGATGCATGTTTATACAGCCAGTGGGTTTGAAAAGAAAAGCAGACAATGAATTAGAAAGGCGATGACAAATATATCAAGATTTATTAAAAAATAAATACCACCAACACATACAGAGAATCTGGGCCTCTAATGAGCTACATTAAAGCTGTTATCTGTTAAAGAGCGGATGACGGACACTTTATTATTTTTGAAATGCCTCCAGCGATTAGTTTCCTTAGGGCATCCTTGACCTCCTTGTTCCTCATGCTGTAGATGAGGGGATTCAATGTTGGAGGTATCAATGAGTATAGAACAGACACCACCAGGTCCAAGGACGGGAAGGAGATGAAGGGGGGCTTCAGGTAGGCAAAAAAAGAGGTGCTGACAAACAGAGTAACCACGGCCAGGTGAGGGAGGCAGGTGGAAAAGGCTTTGTGCCGACCCTGCTCAGAGGGGATCCTCAACACAGCCCTGAAGATCTGCACATAGGACACCACAATGAACACAAAACACATAAAAAATAAACAGCCACTAACCACAAGAAGCCCAAGTTCCCTTAGGTAGGCGCCTGAGCAGGAGAGCTTGAGGATCTGGGGGATTTCGCAGAAGAACTGGCCCAGGGCATTGCCCTTGCACAGGGGCAGTGAAAATGTATTGGCCGTGTGCAGCAGAGCATTGAGAAACCCAGTGGTCCAGGCAGCTGCTGCCATGTGGACACAAGCTCTGCTGCCCAGGAGGGTCCCGTAGTGCAGGGGTTTGCAGATGGCAACGTAGCGGTCGTAGGACATGATGGTCAGAAGACAACACTCTGTTGACATTGCAAAGATAAAGAGGAAGACCTGGATAACACATCCTGCATAGGAAATGGCCCTGGTGTACCAGAGGGAATTGGCCATGGATTTGGGGACAGTGGTGGAGATGCAGCCCAGGTCGAGGAGGGCGAGGTTGAGCAGGAAGAAGTACATGGGGGTGTGGAGGTGCTGGTCCCAGGCTATGGTGGTGATGATGAGGCCGTTGCCCAGGAGGGCAGCCAGGTAGATGCCCAGGAAGAGCCAGAAGTGCAAGAGCTGCAGCTCCCGTGTGTCTGTGAACGGCAGGAGGAGGAACTGGGTGATGGAGCTGCTGTTGGACATTGGCTGCCTCTGGGCATGAGGACCTGTCATAGGAGGAAAAGATAGTGAAGGTTTAGATGAGACTTCTCTGGGAATCATCAAAACCATTTCCCACAGACCCTCCCACCCTGTCAGACAAAGAGACACTTTTCTTTTCCAGGAGAACGTCCTGGCTGAGCCCTCGTTGGTGCTCGATGAGTGTGCAATGAAGAGCAGGGTCTCTGCCCAGGGGCTCCTGAGGAGTCAGCCTGGCCCTGTGTGATTGGGTGGGCAGGGGCCAGTCCTGGAGTTCAGCTTTGTCAGCTGGAACCGCTCCTGGTGCAGAAGGGACTGTCAGCATCTGTACCCCCTGGCCTGAGAAACTGACTTTGAGAGGTTTGGCATTTCTACAGCTCCTTCTGTCCTCCCACCCTGGGGAGTGTTCTTGGGTGTCAGAAACCCTCAGCATTTCTGCTGCACTCAGGGAGAACAGAGCGAGTCCTGCAAGACCAGAGGATGCCTGTGGGTCAGTGCAGGGTGAGGGCAGCTGCTCTGTCCCTCTGTCTTGCTCCAGATGCCCTGGGCTGGCACCTTTCTGAGATGGGGGCTGATCACACTCCCATGTTACCCTGAAAAGCCACCAGGCACTGCTGAGAGCAGAGGGATCCAGCTCAGACCACAACAGGTCTCACCCTTTCCTAAGGTCTCACCACCCAACTTTTAGCGCAGGACACACTCAGCTCATTCCCCAGCCCCACAGACTGCATTGCCCACACCCCACAGGTCAGAGCAAAGCTGGGACACGTGTGCCCATGGACACACCTGCAGGAAAGGACCCACAAGATCAGGCTGTGACTCTGCAGCTGAAACTGCCATCCCCAGAGAGCCTGACAGCAAGAACAAGATCCCAACAGCAGTGACCCAGAGCAGGGGAGCAAGAAGGAAAACAGGGACTTTTCTCTGTTCTCCCTCCCATAACCATTCCGGGTTCAGTTTCCTCTCATTTCTGATCATTTCCCTGCTGCCTGGAGATTCTCCCCTGGGAGGTGTTTCCCTGTCCATGTCTCTTCCCTGTCAGTGCTCACAGACCATCCCACCCTCTGTGCCCTTCCCCTGGCCCTACAGATCCTGCCTGTTCACAGGGCACTGCCTGGGGGCATCTTCCTGTTTGCAGGCTGGAAAACAGGACAGGTCAGACTAAGGCTGACGGGTCCAGCCAAGGTGATGCAGGTGCTGTGCACAGGCAGAGGGGTGGTGAAGGGATGTCAGGAGCCTTCTGGCAGATGTACTGATCACTCAGAGTTGCAGTTCAGGAGTCTCAGTGACTTGTTTAAGTATGAGAGCTCATTTTCATTTTATCCTTTCCTGCACCCCCCACCCCTTGGGAGAGGAAACTGAAAAGACAGGCTCAGGAAAGCTCCTTTTCTGTCTGCTAACCCTTACATTGATCTTGTCATTGGGGCATCGCCTTAGAAAAATCCTGCAGGTGATCTGGAGCTGTGAGCAGCACTGACCCACACAGCACCCTCTCCACAGCAGAAGCACCTTTCCTGCCCTTATCGGGGATGCTCCTTCCCCCCACAGCTTGTCCCCACAGCACCATGGGGATCTCCCCCAGACAGGGACCCTGCTCTGCAGGACAGCCCTGGGCACCCCTGGGTGCTCCCCCTGCAGTCACCCTCAGCAGAAGTTGTCGTCATTCCCTGTCCCTCTGACAGTGCAGCAGGGAAGCCCTGCTCTGGAGTGTGTTCTTCTCTTCTACAACAGACATACTGTGAGAGAGACCTGACAGATCCTGTAAATCATGGAATGTACCAGCTTAAGGTCTTCCTCTAGGAAATGCAGCTGCATTGTCCTGCAGCCAGAGACTTACCGTGTTACAACTGTGATTTGTCTCATTGAATCCTCAGCAACCAACCACGCCACATTGCCTTTAATCTCTCTGTGCCCGGCTCCTGTGCCCTCGGTGCTGCAGGCAGAGCCCTCAGCCGTGCTGCGTGTGCAGAGGAGCTGCTCCTGGGCAGAGCTGTCTCTCTGCAGCGCTGCCGCTGCCATGAGCTCCCTGTGTCCCAGGAGCCCAGCCCAGCTCAGCAGCACAGGAGCAGCACAAGGCGCTTTAATGACCCCTCTGGTGGGTTTGGTGCTGAGCCCATGGACCTCAGACCCTGGAGGAAGGTGAAGAAACTTCTCAAGAAGTCAGATTCAGATTCAAACTCCAAAGTTTCTTGTACTGTTAATGGGTCCCACTAAGGGAACCTACTGAGAAACAATATCCAGCTTTGGTTAGAGAAGAAAACTGGAGGTCAGGAAAAGCAAAGTAAAGATGTTTCTGATGCTGAGGAAACCTGGCTGTGTTTCTTTAACCAAAAGCCAAGCCCTGACTTTGTACCATGGGAAGTCAGATCCTGTCCCTCCCACATTGCCCAGGGCCCTTCCTGGGACAGTGTGATGTGGGGCTGTGCAAGGCCAAGGGCAGGACTATGGTCCCACACCTCCCAGGTTCCTGGCTGGGGACAAGGAGGCCATGAGGCCCCTGTGCTGCAAGGACAAGGTGTCTCCTCACAGGCATCAGAGGTGCAGACAACAGCCATAGCCAAGGGGAGAAGGAGCTCATGTCTGGTGGGGCTTTCAGCCTCTTTACATCCCTTGATCATCCCCACGACAGCCTGTCCTGTGCTGTGGCATCCCCTGCACCTCTGTCCCTGCAGGCTGGAGACATCCCCCCTGCTGCCCCACCTTGCTCTTGTCTGAGCATCTTCCTTCCTTTGCTGAGATCTCTCCATCCTCCCCAGCTGGTCCTTGAAGCACAAAGCCTTGGGCTGATGCAGACTCCCTCTGCTGACCTGCTCCCCCACAGCACTGCCCTTCCACTCACATTCCTTTCTGCTCATGTCCAGCCTGGACCTCCCCAGCTGCACTTTGGCCATTATTTCTTTCTCAAGCTCTTTCCCACTATGAAGAAACCTCCCCCACCTCTGAAACCACCCTTCAAGCACTCTCAGGCTACTCCTGCACTGCTGCAGCCTCCCCAGCACTGCTGGGCCAAAGCAGCCCAGGTCCCTCAGCACCCCACACCATGTGCACAAGGTGCTGAACCTGCCTTGGCACAGCCCTGCACTCTGCAGTTCCTCCCTGCTTCTCCAAACTGGGAAGCCGCACACTGGCACACACCCGTGTGTGTGGGTCACACCAGTGCTGAACCAAATGGGACGAGAACTGCAGGTGTCTGGGTCCCCACGCTCCTCCTCATGCAGCCCCGTGTGCAGCTGCCTTGTTCATGGTGAGCGTGCACCACGAGCTGGTGTGGGGACCTTGATGTTGCCAAGAGAACCCAAGTCTTTGTCTCCTTGGCTATGGCAATCATCTCTGCCAACAAGGCCTGTGAAGAAACATGTTGTCCTCAGACACCAGGAGCAGCTCAAGGCCTCCTTGCACACCCCCAGTAAGGGTGGGAACTGTCACACCATTGTCCTTCACGCAGCGTCACACACCCCACATCACCGTGCACCAGCAAGGGCCCCGAGCAATGAGTGAGGCAGAGGATCTGCCTCTCCAGGGGCTGATGTGGCAGCCCTTGTAGTGCCCAGGCCCTTCTCCTCAGGGTCACTGCTCAGCATGTCAGGTCCTGCTCTGTCCTGATGGATGGGGTTATTGTCCTGCCCTGATACAGAACTGGAGACTTCAACTTGTCAAACTTCAGAGCTTCCTGATGGGCGAATACCAGATATTCGCAAGGTCTGGACTCTCCCCTGACTGAAGCTCCATTTGCTCAGCTGTTAATGTTTGCATGCAGATGGCTTATCCTGATGAGGGTGTGTCTCCCAAGAGAACAGCGTGAGGAGTTACAGGACACTACAAATACCACCTCCTGGAGGAAATTTGGGGTCTTGGGTGTCTGATACTCATAATGTCAGAGCTCTGGAGTCACAGGGGTTGATTCCTTTCATGTGGGAGAGCAGCAGGGATGCGTGGAGCTCTACCTGGGGACAGACAATGTCAGCTGAAGGTTGAGGAGTCAGCATGAGAGGGCAGAACAACATGGGCTGTGTTTTGGTGGGTGGACATCAGCTACAGACTCACTTATGAGGAAGAGGAATTAGATGAGGCCTCCTTCAGACAAATGAAAGAAGCCTCATGTTTCCAGGGCCGTATCCTCATGGCAGACCTGAGATATCCCAATATCTGCACGGTACCTGCCATCCAGGAGGGTTTGGAGCTCATTGACAACATCTTCCTGACACGGGTGACTGAGGAGTGGGGTGAGGTGCCCTGTGGGACATGACCCTTACAAACCAGAAAGAGTTGGTCAGGATGGAACAGTCAGGGATGGGAAAGTGGAGCTGAGGCTCCTGGGAGATAATAACAAGGCAAAAAGCCTAGCTGTTGTGCAGCGTTTTTTACCCTTTCTCATATACAATATCCCAGAGGTGCTGCCAGCATCACTGAGTGGCTCAGATTTGGCAAGGACTGGGTCCATCTTGGAGCAGCTGAAATCGGCTCTGTCTGACGTTGGTCAAACTCCTGTTGTCTTCTCAGAGTGGTGACAACTGTAGCACAGCCACACTCACCCCCTGTTGGGACATGGCTAATAGAGAAGGGGCATGGCTCTATTGATCCGTTGTATCAGGAGAATTTTGTTCTAAGTTAGCATGAGTAGGCCTCAGTTAGCATGAGTCTGGTGTAGCATAGTGGAAAAGTACTGAGCGGTTGCTCTCTGGTTCAGCTGAGCGTTTAGATAAACAAGCTGGGGAATTATCTCTAGCAGGGTGAGGAGGTTGCATTCCAGAGAAACCACAAGAAGGTTGAGCTCATTATGTATACTATCCAATCAATAGAAGACGAGTAGCATAATTATTGTATACTATCCAATTAATAGAAGACGAGTAGGCATAATTACTGTATACTATCCAATTAATAGATGACGAGTATGCATAATTATTGTAAGTCTTATATAAACCAGCTTAGTGCATCAATAAAGTGGAGGTATGCTTATCACTCATATTGGGTCGACCACATTCCTTCCTCCGTCCGCTTGGGTCTGGAACTCTGATGGAATTTTTCTCTCGGCAATTGGCGCCCGAACCGGCGATCCGAAGCGGCGGATAGAAGCAAAAGGCACCGGGAGAGCAGCGACCGGCGGGCAAGAGCGACCGAACACTTTGCTGCGGTGTGTCGTCTCCGAAGCCTGAACCGACTGAAGTTCGCCAGTGCTGGGCTACAGGAAACAAGGGCTGCAAGAGGTCTCTTAATTTAGCAAGAGGTACCGTACTATAATGATGAATAACGGGGAAATAGATTAAAAATGATGAATAACGGAGAGATAGATAACAGAGAAACGGATTAAAAGTGATAGATAATAGAGAAACGGATTAAAAGTGATAGATAACAGAGAAACGGGTTAAAAGTGATAAATAACAGAGAAACGGATTAAAAGTGATGAATAACGGAGAAACGGGTTAAAATGATGAATAACAGAGAAATGGATTTAGAAGTAGCCCTAGATTTATTACAAAGCTTTTTAGAAAAGCGAGGTGTTGATCATAGTTGCGTTAAACAGCTAGCTGGTCTAGTAGCAACGGGGGAAAACTAAGGGGTGTTTTCAGGATCCTGATTTATTTTTTGATGAAGGAGAGTGGAGGAAATTGGGGGATGTGTTGTGGGATATGGTCATAGACGAGGATAAAACAGCTAAGAAACTGATGAAACCGTGGAGGGAAGTAATTAATAATATTAAGCGTCATAAAGTGGAAAAGAATTTAGCCACGGTAGCTTCACAGAAACTCGGCAAAATGGAGCCTTCCGCTCCGCCGATGGAAACGGGCATATCTGCGTTATCAGCGAAGAACCTTAAAAGACTATTAACTTGGTGCAGAGGCAATAGGTATCCTGCTGACCTGTCAGGAGTTTTTCAAATAGAGACTTGGAAAAAGATGGGAACTGTGTTGTGGAAGGCAATTAGTCACCGTGAAAAATATATTCTCGGCCTTGTAACCATCTGGAAACTGATAAATACTACAGTGAAGCAATTAAAACCTGAAAAGACTGTTACGAGCATTAGTGACTCAAAACTTGAACTTTGGGACAGTATAGAGCAGAAATTATGGGATAAAGTCAGCAACGGAGATACAGAAACTAAATCATTAGTAACTACATGGAAGCTTGAACGGTCTGCTGCTGCCGGAATTTTTGCAGCGTTGCAGCCTGATAAGTATCCTGAAAGTTGCGGTGAAGTTCACCCGGTTTGTGTCTGTGATACCCTCCCTATTCCATCCCCTGCTGTGCTTTCAGCACCTCCGATGGTTCAGCAGTCCGGGGCAGGGGGAGGAACAATGCCAAACGGTTAGCCTCCTGTACCATCATCTAACCCTGGTGAGAACAGCAAGTCCAGAGGATTGGTGTCAGACAACTTACTCAAAGAACCTGTGAAAGCTGAGAATGCTAAAGTCATAAACACGTGTACTATCAGTCCTTTTACCAATTTTACCAATCTGCTTTTCCTGCATTTAAACCCTCTAACTTCCACAAGAGAACAGAAGAAGTCACTGAAAATAGAACTGGACAACAGAACTGTGTGACAGATTAGATCAGCTAACAGCAAGTGAATCTGACAGTCGGCAATGTGGTCATGATAATCGTGACGGGAAAGGGGGTGCTCCTGGGGACTCAGGGTATAAAACTTAGAAGTTAAGGAAGCACTGGTATTGAAATTAGCAGTAGAGAATGCTAATGTTTGCTATCAACATGTTATTTGCGAGTTTTACAGTGGATATTATGTGCTGCTGTTTATTGCCTCTCTGAAAGTCAAGCAGCTTGTCAGGAATGTGAGTTAATTGTTTCACTGGTTGTTGTTAGAATTGTTTCTTTGTGGTATAAGTGCGCCGTAAAACTTTCTCTCCACTTTTCCCACTCACGCTGCAAGCAGCCCTGTGCTTTTCCATGGGGTCAGAAATTACTGTTTTCAGTCGTGTTCATAAAAAAAAAATCGGTATTGGGAGGTGTTTCAAAACATAGGGAAGCACTTGGAAATATGAGAAAAGAGGATCTTGTAAAATATTGTAATTAATGGTGGCTGCTGTATAAGTTAAATGATTGGGAAAAGTGTCCGGGGAATAGAATCTTGAAGTATAACACCTTGTTGCAATTAATGTTGTTTTTAGGGCGAGAAGAGTAAGACAAAATAAATCCCTACAAGAGATCATTAAATCATTTCAGACAGCTGAGAGAGAGTTAACTGATAACACACAGGTCACAGTAAACTTGCCGAAGTCTGCACAATGTTTTCTTTATTAGCCTGTTTTCTTTGTGGGTATCTGTTTAAGCATGTTGCAATTTTGGTAGGTCTTTGTTATATGGTACAGTAAGTTCACAGACTGTTAAATCATGAGAATCAGTTGACTCAAAAGGTGCGTTTTGTGATAGTACAAAAGATCATGAGTAATTTAGTTCCTTACTGCGTGAATGTGATGTTAAGAATTTTATGTGTAGTAGCTGTTACATTTTTGTCTAGCGTACTAGCTTTATTCCAATATCCAGACTTGCGCAACTCTGTGACAGGCTGTCTCTCATCTCAGTGCACTAAATTTGGCCTTTTTGTATGCACATCAAGTAAAGAATCCTGGTTTTAGAATAACAGTTGTAGCACACCAGATGAGACACTTAAAAAAAAAAAAATATATAAAAAAAAATTAAAAATTAAAAGGCCTTGCCCAGTCCAGCTTGCTGCGGGGGGGGCGGATGCCAAATGGGCCTCCAGCGCGCACTGACCCATTTTGTCAGGGAGACCCAGAGGTACCTCCACCTGGCTGAGCAGTAAGCGGTTCAAAGGTGCAATGCAAAAAACTTGAGATATTGTCTTAAATTGGTGTAAGTGTGATCCATCTGCTTATTTGAACTTGCTATATGGTTTTTGTATCTGAGCTCAGTATTTTAGTTTGCATATTCATATTCGGTACTGAAAGAATCTTGTTTGGGGAGATAATTACAAAATGGGAACCGGTTCCACTGCTAAAATTCCACCTTGCTCCCCCTTAGGATGCATCCTTACACATTAAAGTAATCGCTTATATTGTTAGAAAAGCATTTAAATTGTTAAAATACTATGATAGATGTGAACTTGGGGTATTGTATGAAGTTATGAAGTTGTATTTAAAGGTTGCTGGAATGTGAACTGATTTGGATCTAGGAAAATAGAATAATGGATTTATGTTTATTATACTGGTTTATACTGTTTTTTGACATCTCTAAATTGTAAAAGGTAAATGGAGCTAAGGAATGTAACTATTGCTGAGCTACTTGAAATTGCATATAAAGTGTATTATGGCTGGAATGAAATGGGAAAACAAAAGACCAAAATATCCCAGGCCTGTGTGCAGCTCATAGTAACTGAGAAGTTTCCCAGAGCCTCCTACTTCGTACCAGCCATTATGCCAGCTGCGTGACCTTGGTTGTATCTACACTGCAAAGAAAGAAAAAACAACTGGAAAAACCTGGCTGCCCGCTTTTAAAGCAGTGAAAGGGGGGTTCTCTCTCCCCCCCACTGCAGCGATGTAATACTGAATGGAGCAGTCCGAGGGTGAAGTTTAAAGGCATCCTGAGCAGACCCATTGTTCTAATGAAACTGGACAATTAAACCAAAAATTTGTTGATAGACTTATCCTATGGTAATTAGTTGTACGAGACTTCTTAGTAAATTCACTATGCTAGTTTTTGAGGACATGGGAGACAACGAAAGAAAGGCCGTTTTTGAGACAAACGGAATGCCAGATTTGGAACAAAGTTTTAATACATGAATTCTTGTATTTGCCCAAAAGTCCTATACCTCTCTTGGGTCAGGATTTGTTAAGTAAATTGTAAGCTCAAATAATGTTTTCTGAGAATTCTGTTTAGTTGCATGTCCTACAAGAAGCTGCTTGGATGGTGCAGATCTGTTTGTGCAAGTGAGAAATCTTCAAGGAACTTTTGAATGCTGTATTTCCACTAGTATTAACAGCCAATGTTTTTGATAAAGCAAATACTACACTGAGAAATCTGAAACAGGACTTCGATCCGGTAAGGGAAAACAATATCCAATAAATATGACAGCCAAAATGGAGTTAGAAGCTTTGAGGGATGAATTTATGACAACTTTACAGGCTGACTGCATTTGATTGGACTTGCAGATTTGTCTATGAAACAACCTGTGGCTATTGTGGGACAGTATGATGAGAATGCTAACAGACTAATATACCAATTGTCACTCTGATCAAGAAAATGCAGGGAATGAATTTAAGTCTTAATAGGCCATGATCCTTTTGTCATATATGTACCATTTGTGAAATTTAATTCTGATTTTTTTTTTAATTTTTTATTTTATTTATAATCTATGTCTCTGTCAATTGCACTAGCTGGTTTTCTTAACAGCACAGCTTTTGGTATGCATAAATGTAAAATGTAAATTGCTGCAGAACCTGCAAGTCTTTAACATCAGGTCATAGGCCATACTTGTATTTGGTCTGATCCTACATACTTGCACAGTTTTTGTTGATGGTTTTGGGAAGTCTCATAAAGCTGTAGTGGTTTAGCGTGAAGATAGCGATTAGCATCATTCTGTGAAAATTATTGAAAGTTCAACCCAATTAGCAGAACTTGGCACATCTTTAAATTATTTAGAGATTTTTTAAGAAGGAACCTCTAAATTTGATTTGCGATTTTGAGTACGTAGTCAAGATCCAACGCACGTATCTGATTCTGAACTGTGTTTTTGTTTTGTTTTGTTTGGTTTGTTTTTTTTTAAAACAAAAAGGGGAATTGTCAAAAGGATTGTATGTGATGAATCACTTATATCTAAGTGGTGCAGCCTAAATTTGCCCTGTGATGAAACACTTTGTAAGTATGACCCAAAACCATGCTAAATCAGAAAGAACCTGCATTAGTTATGGTCAAATCACTAGTTAACGTTCAATGGAAAAGGCCACACCAATTGATAACCTGGGGGAGAGGTTATGCTTATGTTTTTACAGATCAAGGGCTGCAATGGTTGCCAGCACGAAACGTGAAACCTGTGTTATCTTCCTGACAATGATTGTTGCAGCTGCTGTGTTTTGGATGCCTGCACAGACAAAGACTAACATGTGGATTACTTTAGCCAACATGACTGACCATCTATATGCCTAACTACGATGTCTCTGGAAAAAACGTTCCACACATGCTTGGTTGGTGTCTTCCTTGATGACTACAGCAGCATCACACGACTGTTTCAAATAGTGGTCGATGCAGAGGCATTGCAACGAACTGTAATAATACTAACACGGCACTTTGGATTAATTGCCATCTGGAAGCAGACATCGAACCACAGGAACTGGAATTGCTGGCATCTATGCCTATGGATGCTTGTATCCCGCTGGTTTGTGAAAAGTGTCAGAACAGTATACAAGAACATGAATGGATAAAACTACAAAATGTTAATGCTACCCTTGGTGACTACAGAAATGAAACTCGACGGTGTAATGCTTCACAGAAGAATGCAAGGGATGTCATTGACAGCGACCCTAAAACCTCCTGTATGGTGTATTCTTGATCTGTGAAGATAGAGCCTGACCAGGAATTCCTTCTAATGCTGTTGGAGGACTGTATATTTTGGGACTATTAACTCTCTTAACGCCCAATGTATCTATGATAATAGATCACAGAAGAGCAAGACGAGAAAAACACTTTTTGTGTGTATATGAGTCAAAATGTGATGAAAATGTAGATTATTGAGAATCAGGGTAAGGGTTTTAGGATCTCTTGTATCTAGTGTTGGCACAACTAAAGCTTTAAATACTTTAGAAAAATTAGGATGCTGGCTAGTTAAGCAAATAAACAGAACTTCTAAGGCTTTAAGTGGACTTTTGTTAGATGTAGATTCTGTAAGACATGCTATACTGCAGAATACAGTCGCAGGAGACTTTTGTTATTAGCCCATGGCCATGGATATGAAGAATTTGACGGAATGTGCTGTATGGATTTACAGAATAAGTCGAGATCCATCCACAAGGTGATTAATGATTAAACAACTTATGGACCATTCACAGAAGATCAGAGAGGATGTGGGCCTCTTTGGCTTAGAGGGCCTCATGAACTGGTTTGGACTAGGAGGATGGGTAAAAGGGCTTTTGCAGAGTGCTCTGGCTCTCTTAATCGTAGTAGTAGTTGCATTAATATGCTTGAGTTGTGCTATATCATGTATTAAGAAGATTTTAGAGCAGACACTTGGGCAGGCTCTGCTCGTAAAAAAAAAGAAAAGGGGGGAGATGTCGGGGATTGGCTCAAGGAGCACGGATATGAGTCCACCAAGCAACTTTACGAGCAGAGCCCATTTTAGTTGACATAAGTAGGCCTTAGTTAGCTTGTCTATTAGGCCGTGGGAAAGGGGGGAACGGAAAAGTACTGACTAAGGCAGGGTCAGGATATCCTTGAAGAGATAAGAGTCAGAAGAATGCGGGATGCACATAGCTAGCTAAACCCAAGTAGGTGGAGTAAGTAAATGTAACCTTTTAGTGCTTAGCCTATTAGATAGAGACAAGTATGCATAATTATGGTATTTGGTATAAATGCACGCTATCTCGGGCAATAAAGTTGAATCATGCTTTATCACTCATATTGAGTCGGCCTGCATGTTTTCGTCAGCTGCGTACTCGAAATACCATACCACCTGAAACAAGGTAAATCAAGGTGAAGCAAGCAACCTAAAGCAAAACCAAACTAGCAGCCTTCCATGATGTGAAAGAAGCAAGCTTAAACAACATGAAAGCTCTGCCAAACGGACAGCCTCCAAAGACACAAGCAGCCTGATAGAGCATAACACCTGTGAAAGAACATGCCACACAAAAACCCAAGCAACCTAAAGCAAGGAAAGGAGGGGAAAGGTAAGGAGTGGAAAGGAATAGAGAGGAAAGGAGCGGAAAGGAAAGGAGCGGAAAGGAAAGGAAGAAAATGAAAGAGAAGACAAGAGAAGACAAGGCAAGATTAGGGAAGGGAAGGGAAGGGAAGGGAAGGGAAGGGAAGGGAAGGGAAGGGAAGGGAAGGGAAGGGAAGAGATAAAACAAGAAAGTAATAAAGAAAGAGGAAAGGAAAGGAAAGGAAAGGAAAGGAAAAGGAAAGGAAAGGAAAGGAAAGGAAAGGAAAGGAAAGGAAAGGAAAGGAAAGGAAAGGAAAGGAAAGGAAAGGAAAGGAAAGGAAAGGAAAGGAAAGGAAAGGAAAGGAAAGGAAAGGAAAGGAAAGGAAAGGAAAGGAAAGGAAAAGGAAAGGAAAGGAAAGGAAAGGAAAGGAAAGGAAAGGGAAAGGAAGGGAAAGGAAGGGAAAGGAAGGGAAAGGAAAGGAAAGGAAAGGAAAGGAAAGGAAAGGAAAGGAAAGGAAAGGAAAGGAAAGGAAAGGAAAGGAAAGGAAAGGAAAGGAAAGGCCACAGAAGAAGGAGAAGAGAGGAGAAGAGAGGAGAGGGCAACAAAACAAAAAAGACTAAATAAAATAAAATAAAATAAAAAATGAAACAGTTGTATCCATTGTGTTAAGTGTCCTAAAGCAAAACCAAACTAGGAGCCTTCCATGATGTGAAAGAAGCAAGCTTAAAAAACATGAAAGCTCTGCCGAACAGACAGGCAGGGCAAGGCAAGGCAAGGCGGAACAAGGCGGGGCAAGGCGGGGCAAGGCGGGGCGGGGCGGGGCAAGGCGCGGCAGCAGGAAATTTTTTGATTTATAGTTTCTAGCACATTCATCTTCAGATGAGGAGGAAAGCCATGAGACCTTATGGATTAGGCCCAAGCAAAAACCCCAGCTACTTGAGACACTTAGACTAAGCCTAAAATACGAAGATCTCTCCATAAGGATGGTTTTTATACTGTACTTCCACAATCTGCTGGCATTACAAAAAAAGAAGCTGCAGATCACCTTAGGCTGAGTCATGGTGCTCTGGGGCAGGGGACCATGCATATCATGGGAATATTTCACCATTTCTGCTCTGTTTTCAGTGTATTACACCAAAACACCCACCTGATGACATCTTTCAAGAGCAAAGGCAGCAATTTGCAGAATTCCGCTTCTTTGGGGAACTGAGAAATTGCTGAGCTGACACCAAGTCCTGCAGTGTCCCTGTCACCTGCAGAGTCACCGCATCCTCGCTACGGTAGCGGGCATTGTGACAAAGGTTCTATGTCAGGTGGGTGTGGCAGCCGAGCGCCCCCCTAGGGGATGGGGAGCCTGTCAGCCCCGGGCCTGTCACTGCCTGCTGTCCCTGCTGTCACCAGCCAGGCCTCTGAAAACTTGTCAAACCATGCCCAGACTTGGGGCCAATTTGGCCCAAAGTCTCCAAGAGACAAGTCGGGAAGAAAGATATGGGACAGAGGGAGAAAGCGAAGGGAGCAGGAGAAAGGGAAGGAAGAATAAAAAGTAGTGTTGGGCTGCATGAGTGAGATGGAGGAATTGCAAGAAAAGAGGCAGGAAGCAGGGGAGTGAGAGAAAAGGGAAGAAGAGACATGCAGCCAGACGAGGGGTTAGTGAGAGAGGATGGGACAGAGAACAGGATGAGAAGGAAATAAGGCAAGGCAAGGACAGGCAAGGACAGGCTAGGCACCAGGGCATTTTTTTGATTTATAGTTTCTAACACATTCGTCTTCAGACTAGGCGGAAAGCCATAAGACAGTATGGATTAGGCCCAAGCAAAATCCCCCACTACTTGAGACACTTAGACTAAGCCTAAAATACGAAGATCTCTCCATAAGGATGGTTTTTATTCTGTACTTCCACAATCTGCTGGCAGTACAAAAAAAGAAGCTGCAGATCTCCTTAGGCTGAGCCATGGTGCTTTGGGGCAGGGACCATGCATATCATGGGAATATTTCACCATTTCTGCTCTGGTTTTCAGTGTATTACACCAAAACACCCACCTGATGACATCTTTCAAGAGCAAAGGCAGCAATTTGCAGAATTCCGCTTCTTTGGGGAACTGAGAAATTGCTGAGCTGACACCAAGTCCTGCAGTGTCCCTGTCACCTGCAGAGTCGCCGCATCCTCGCCATGGTAGCGGGCATTGTGACAAAGGTTCTATGTCAGCTGGGTGTGGCAGCCAGGCGCCCCTTAAGGGATGGGGAGCCTGTCAGCCCCTGGCCTGTCACTGCCTGCTGTCCCTGCTGTCACGAGCCAGGCCTCTAAAAACTTGTCAAACCATGCCCAGAGTTGGGGCCAATTTGGCCCAAAGTCTCCAAGAGACAAGTCGGGAAGAAAGATATGAGACAGAGGGAGAAAGCAAAGGGAGCAGGAGAAAGGGAAGGAAGAATAAAAAGTAGTGTAGGGCTGCAGGAGTGAGGTGAAGGAATTGCAAGAAAAGAGGCAGGAAGCAGGAGAGTGAGAGAAAAGGAAAGAGGAGACATGCAGCCAGACGAGGGGTTAGTGAGAGAGGATGGGACAGAGAACAGGATGAGAAGGAAATAAGGCAAGGCAAGGACAGGAAAGGACAGGCAAGGCAAGGCTAGGCTGCACGACATTTTTTTGATTTATAGTTTCTAGCACATTTGTCTTCAGACTCGGAGGAATGCCATAAGACCGTATGGATTAGGCCCAAGCAAAAACCCCAGCTTCTTGAGACACTTAGACTAAGCCTAAAATACGAAGATCTCTCCATAAGGATGGTTTTTATACTGTACTTCCACAATCTGCTGGCAGTACAAAAAAATAAGCTGCAGATCTCCGTAGGTTGAGTCATGGTGCTTTGGGGCAGGGACCATGCATATCATGGGAATATTTCACCGTTTCTGCTCTGTTTTCAGTGTATTACACCAAAACACCCACCTGATGACATCCTTTCAAGAGCAAAGGCAGCAATTTGCGGAATTCCGCTTCTTTGGTCAACTGAGAAATTGCTGAGCTGACACCAAGTCCTGCAGTGTCCCTGTCACCTGCACAGTCACCGCATCCTCGCCACGGTAGCGGGCATTGTGACAAAGGTTCTATGTCAGCTGGGTGTGACAGTTAGGCGCCCCCAAGGGGATGGGGAGCCTGTCAGCCCCGGGCCTGTCACTGCCTGCTGTCCCTGCTGTCACCAGCCAGGTCTCTGAAAACTTGTTAAACCATGCCGAGACGTGGGGCCAATTTGGCCCAAAGTCTCCAAGAGACAAGTCGGGAAGAAAGATATGGGACAGAGGGAGAAAGCGAAGGGAGCAGGAGAAAGGGAAGGAAGAATAAAAAGTAGTGTTGGGCTGCAGGAGTGAGGTGCAGGAATTGCAAGAAAAGAGGCAGGAAGCAGGAGAGTGAGTGAAAAGGAAAGAAGAGACATGCAGCCAGACGAGGGGTTAGTGAGAGAGGATGGGACAGAGAACAGGATGAGAAGGAAATAAGGCAAGGCAAGGATAGGCAAGGACAGGCAAGGCAAGTCTAGGCTGCAGGACATTTGTTTGCTTCATAGTTTCTAGGACATGCGTCTTCAGACTAGGAGGAAAGCCATAACACCGTATGGATTAGGCCCAAGCAGAAACCCCAGCTACTTGAGACACTTAGACTAAGTCTAAAATATTAAGATCTCTCCATAAGGATGGTTTTTATACTGTACTTCCACAATCTGCTGGCAGTACAAAAAAATAAGCTGCAGATCTCCTTAGGCTGAGTCATGGTGCTTTGGGGCAGGGACCATGCATATCATGGGAATATTTCACAGTTTCTGCTCTGGTTTTCAGTGTATTACACCAAAACACCCACCTGATGACATCTTTCAAGAGCAAAGGGAGCAATTTTCAGAATTCCGCTTCTTTGGGGAACTGAGAAATTTCTGAGCTGACACCAAGTCCTGCAGTGTCCCTGTCACCTGCAGAGTCATCGCATCCTCGCCACGGTAGCGGGCATTGTGACAAAAGTTCTATGTCAGCTGGGTGTGGCAGCCAAGCATGCCCTAGGGGATGGGGAGCCTGTCAGCCCCGGGGCCTGTCACTGCCTGCTGTCCCTGCTGTCACCAGTCAGGCCTCTGAAAACTTGTCAAACCATGCCCAGACGTGGGGCCAATTTGGCCCAAAGTCTCCAACAGACAAGTCGGGAAGAAAGATATGAGACAGAGGGAGAAAGCGAAGGGAGCTGGAGAAAGTGATGGAAGAATAAAAAGTAGTGTTGGGCTGCAGGAGTGAGATGGAGGAATTGCAAGAAAAGAGGCAGGAAGCAGGACAGTGAGAGAAAAGGAAAGAAGAGACATGCAGCCAGACGAGGGGTTAGTGAGAGAGGATAGGACAGAGAACAGGATGAGAAGGAAGTAAGGCAAGGCAAGGACCGGCAAGGACAGGCAAGGCAAGGCTAGGCTGCAGGACATTTCTTTGCTTTATAGTTTCTAACACATTCGTCTTCAGACGAGGAGGAAAGCCATAAGACCGTATGGATTAGGCCCAAGCAAAAACCCCAGCTACTTGAGACACTTAGACTAAGCCTAAAATACGAAGATCTCTCCATAAGGATGGTTTTTATACTGTACTTCCACAATCTGCTGGCAGTACAAAAAAATAAGCTGCAGATTTCCTTAGGTTGAGTCATGGTGCTTTGGGGCAGGGACCATGCATGTCATGGGAATATTTCACAGTTTCTGCTCTGTTGTCAGTGTATTACACCAAAACACCCACCTGATGACATCCTTTCAAGAGCAAAGGCAGCAATTTGCAGATTTCCGCTTCTTTGGGGAACTGAGAAATTGCTGAGCTGACACCAAGTCCTGCAGTGACCCTGTCACCTGCAGAGTCACCGCATCCTCACCACGGTAGCGGGCATTGTGACAAAGGTTCTATGTCAGCTGGGTGTGGCAGCCGAGCGCCCCCTAGGGGATGGGGAGCCTGTCAGCCCCGGGCCTGTCACTGCCTGCTGTCCCTGCTGTCACCAGCCAGGCCTCTGAAAACTTGTCAAATCATGCCCAGACTTGCGGCCAATTTGGCCCAAAGTCTCCAACAGACAAGTCGGGAAGAAAGATATGGCACAGAGGGAGAAAGCGAAGGGAGCAGGAGAAAGGGAAGGGAGAATAAAAAGTAGTGTTGGGCTGCAGGAGTGAGATGGAGGAATTGCAAGAAAAGAGGCAGGAAGCAGGAGAGTGAGAGAAAAGGAAAGAAGAGACATGCAGCCAGACGAGGGCTTAGTGAGAGAGGATGGGACAGAGAACAGGATGAGAAGGAAAGAAGGCAAGGCAAGGACAGGCAAGGACAGGCAAGGCAAGGCAAGGCTAGGCTGCAGGACATTTTTTTGCTTTATAGTTTCTAGCACATTCGTCTTCAGACTTGGAGGAAAGCCATAAGACCGTATGGATTAGGCCCAACCGAAAACGCCAGCTACTTGAGACACTTAGACTAAGCCTAAAATACGAAGATCTTTCCATAAGGATGGTTTTTATACTGTACTTCCACAGTCTGCTGGCAGTACAAAAAAATAAGCTGCAGATCTCCTTAGGCTGAGTCATGGTGCTTTGGGGCAGGGACCATGCATGTCATGGGAATATTTCACAGTTTCTGTTCTGTTTTCAGTGTATGCCACCAAAACACCCACCTGATGACATCCTTTTAGGAGCAAAGGCAGCAATTTGCAGAATTCCGCTTCTTTGGGGAACTGAGAAATTGCTGAGCTGACACCAAGTCCTGCAGTGTCCGTGTCACCTGCAGAGTCACCGCATCCTCCACATGGTAGCGGGCATTGTGACAAAGGTTCTATGTCAGCTGGGTGTGGCAGCCAGGCGCCCCCTAGGGGATGGGGAGCCTGTCAGCCCCGGGCCTGTCACTGCCTGCTGTCCCTGCTGTCACCAGCCAGGCCTCTGAAAACTTGTCAAACCATGCCCAGACGTGGGGCCAATTTGGCCCAAAGTCTCCAACAGACAAGTCGGGAAGAAAGATATGGGACAGAGGGAGAAAGCAAAGGGAGCAGGAGAAAGGGAAGGAAGCAGAAAAAGTAGTGTTGGGCTGCAGGAGTGAGATGGAGGAATTGCCAGAAAAGAGGCAGGAAGCAGGAGAGTGAGAGAAAAGGAAAGAAGAGACATGCAGCCAGACGAGGGGTTAGTGAGAGAGGATGGGACAGAGAACAGGATGAGAAGGAAATAAGGCAAGGCGAGGACAGGAAAGGACAGGCTAGGCTGGAGGACATTTTTTTGCTTTATAGTTTCTAGCACATTCGTCTTCAGACTAGGTAGAAAGGCATGAGACCGTATGGATTAGGCCCAAGCAAAAACCCCAGCTACTTGAGACACTTAGACTAAGCCTAAAATACGAAGATCTCTCCATAAGGATGGTTTTTATACTGTACTTCCACAATCTGCTGGCAGTACAATAAAAGAAGCTGCAGATCTCCTTAGGCTGAGTCATGGTGCTTTGGGGCAGGGACCATGCATATCATGGGAATATTTCACCATTTCTGCTCTGGTTTTCAGTGTATTACACCAAAACACCCACCTGATGGCAGAATTTCAAGAGCAAAGGCAGGAATTTGCAGAATTCCGCTTCTTTGGGGAACTGAGAGATTGCTGAGCTGACACCAAGTCCTGCAGTGTCCCTGTCACCTGCAGAGTCACCGCATCCTCCCCACGGTAGCGGGCATTGTGACAAAGGTTCTATGTCAGCTGGGTGTGGCAGCCAGGCGCCCCATGGGGGATGGGGAGCCTGTCAGCCCCGGGCCTGTCACTGCCTGCTGTCCCTGCTGTCACCAGCCAGGCCTCTGAAAACTTGTCAAACCATGCCCAGACGTGGGGCCAATTTGGCCCAAAGTCTCCAACAGACAAGTCGGGAAGAAAGATATGGGACAGAGGGAGAAAGTGAAGGGAGCAGGAGAAAGGGAAGGAAGAATAAAAAGTAGTGTTGGGCTGCAGGAGTGAGATGGAGGAATTGCAAGAAAAGAGGCAGGAAGCAGGAGAGTGAGAGAAAAGGAAAGAAGAGACATACATCCAGACGAGGGGTTAGTGAGAGAGGATGGGACAGAGAACAGGATGAGAAGGAAATAAGGCAAGGCAAGAACAAGCAAGGCAAGGCTAGGCTGCAGGACATTTGTTTGCTTCATAGTTTCTAGGACATGCGTCTTCAGACGAGGAGGAAAGCCATAACACCTTATGGATTAGGCCCAAGCAAAAACCCCGGCTACTTGAGACACTTAGACTAAGCCTAAAGTTCAATGATCTCTCCATAAGGATGTTTTTTATACTGTACTTCCACAATCTGCTGGCAGTACAAAAAAACAAGCTGCAGATCTACTTAGGCTGAGTCATGGTGGTTTGGTGCAGGGATCATGCATCTCATGGGAATATTTCACCATTTCTGCTCTGGTTTTCAGTGTGTTACACCAAAACACCCACCTGATGACATCTTTCAAGAGCAAAGGCAGCAATTTGCAGAATTCCGCTTCCTTGGGGAACTGAGAAATTGCTGAGCTGACAGCAAGTCCTGCAGTGTCCCTGTCACCTGCAGAGTCACCGCATCCTCGCCACGGTAGCGGGCATTGTGACAAAGGTTCTATGTCAGCTGGGTGTGGCAGCCAGGCGCCCCCTAGGGGATGGGGAGCCTGTCAGCCCCGGGCCTGTCACTGCCTGCTGTCCCTGCTGTCACCAGCCAGGTCTCTGAAAACCTTTCAAACCATGCCCAGACGAGGGGCCAATTTAGCCCATAGTCTCCAACAGACAAGTCGGGAAGAAAGATATGGGACAGAGGGAGAAAGCAAAAGGAACAGCAGAATAGGAAGGAAGAATAAAAAGTAGTATTGGGCTGCAGGAGTGAGATGGAGGAATTGCAAGAAAAGAGAAGGGAGCAGGAGAGTGAGAGAAAAGGAAAGAAGAGACATGCAGCCAGACGAGGGCTTAGTGAGAGAGGATGGGACAGAGAACAGGATAAGAAGGAAATAAGGCCAGGCAAGGACAGGCAAGGCAAGGCTAGGCTGCAGGACATTTTTTTGCTTTATAGTTTCTAGCACATTCGTCTTCAGACTAGGAGGAAAGCCATAAGACCGTATGGATTAGGCCCAAGCAAAAACCCCAGCTACATGAGACACTTAGACCAAGCTTAAAATACGAAGATCTCTCCATATGGATGGTTTTTATACTGTACTTCCACAATCTGCTGGCAGTACAAAAAAATAAGCTGCAGATCTCCTTAGGCTGAGACATGGTGCTTTGGGGCAGGGACCATGCATATTATGGGAATATTTCACCATTTCTGCTCTCGTTTTCAGTGTATTACACCAAAACACCCACCTGATGACATCCTTTCAAGAGCAAAGGCAGCAGTTTTCAGAATTCCGCTTCTTTGGGGAACTGAGATATTTCTGAGCTGACACCAAGTCCAGCAATGTCCCTGTTCACCTGCAGAGTCACCGCATCCTCGCCACGGTAGCGGGCATTGTGACAAAGGTTCTATGTCAGCTGGGTGTGGCAGCCAGGCGCCCCCTAGGGGATGGGGACTCTGTCAGCCCCGGGCCTGTCACTGCCTGCTGTCCCTGCTCTCACCAGCCAGGCCTCTGAAAACTTGTCAAACCATGCCCAGACGTGGGGCCAATTTGGCCCAAAGTCTCCAACAGACAAGTCGGGAAGAAAGATACGGGACTGAGGGAGAAAGCAAAGGGAGCAGGAGAAAGGGAAGGAAGAATAAAAAGTAGTGTTGGGCTGCAGGAGTGAGATGGAGGAATTGCAAGAAAAGAGAAGGGAGCAGGAGAGTGAGAGAAAAGGAAAGAAGAGACATGCAGCCAGACGAGGGCTTAGTGAGAGAGGATGGGACAGAGAACAGGATGAGAAGGAAATAAGGCAAGGCAAGGACAGGCAAGGATAGGCAAGGCAAGGCTGCAGGACATATTTTGCTTTACAGTTTCTAGCACATTCGTCTTCAGACTAGGAGGAAAGGCAGGAGACCGTATGGCTTAGGCCCAAGAAAAAACCCCAGCTACTTGAGACAGTTAGACTAAGCCTAAAATACGAAGATCTCTCCATAAGGATGGTTTTTATACTGTACTTCCACAATCTGCTGGCAGTACAAAAAAAGAAGCTGCAGATCTCCTTAGGCTGAGTCATGGTGCTTTGGGGCAGGGACCATGCATATCATGGGAATATTTCGCCATTTCTGCTCTGGTTTTCAGTGTATTACACCAAAACACCCACCTGATGACATCTTTCAAGAGCAAAGGCAGCAATTTGCAGAATTCCGCTTCTTTGGGGAAGTGAGAAATTTCTGAGCTGACACCAAGTCCTGCAGTGTCCCTGTCACCTACAGAGTCACCGCATCCTCGCCACGGTAGCGGGCATTGTGACAAAGGTTCAATGTCAGCTGGGTGTGGCAGCCAGGCGCCCCCTAGGGGAGGGGGATCCTGTGAGCCCCGGGCCTGTCACTGCCTGCTGTCCCTGCTGTCACCAGCCAGGCCTCTGAAAACTGGTCAAACCATGCCCAGACTTGGGGCCAATTTGGCCCAAAGTCTCCAACAGACAAGTCGGGAAGAAAGATATGGGACAGAGGGAGAAAGCGAAGGGAGCAGGAGAAAGGGAAGGAAGAATAAAAAGTAGTGTTGGGCTGCAGGAGTGAGATGGAGGAATTGCAAGAAAAGAGGCAGGAAGCAGGAGAGTGAGAGAAAAGGAAAGAAGAGACATACATCCAGACGAGGGGTTAGTGAGAGAGGATGGGACAGAGAACAGGATGAGAAGGAAATAAGGCAAGGCAAGAACAAGCAAGGCAAGGCTAGGCTGCAGGACATTTGTTTGCTTCATAGTTTCTAGGACATGCGTCTTCAGACGAGGAGGAAAGCCATAACACCTTATGGATTAGGCCCAAGCAAAAACCCCGGCTACTTGAGACACTTAGACTAAGCCTAAAGTTCAATGATCTCTCCATAAGGATGTTTTTTATACTGTACTTCCACAATCTGCTGGCAGTACAAAAAAACAAGCTGCAGATCTACTTAGGCTGAGTCATGGTGGTTTGGTGCAGGGATCATGCATCTCATGGGAATATTTCACCATTTCTGCTCTGGTTTTCAGTGTGTTACACCAAAACACCCACCTGATGACATCTTTCAAGAGCAAAGGCAGCAATTTGCAGAATTCCGCTTCCTTGGGGAACTGAGAAATTGCTGAGCTGACAGCAAGTCCTGCAGTGTCCCTGTCACCTGCAGAGTCACCGCATCCTCGCCACGGTAGCGGGCATTGTGACAAAGGTTCTATGTCAGCTGGGTGTGGCAGCCAGGCGCCCCCTAGGGGATGGGGAGCCTGTCAGCCCCGGGCCTGTCACTGCCTGCTGTCCCTGCTGTCACCAGCCAGGTCTCTGAAAACCTTTCAAACCATGCCCAGACGAGGGGCCAATTTAGCCCATAGTCTCCAACAGACAAGTCGGGAAGAAAGATATGGGACAGAGGGAGAAAGCAAAAGGAGCAGCAGAATAGGAAGGAAGAATAAAAAGTAGTATTGGGCTGCAGGAGTGAGATGGAGGAATTGCAAGAAAAGAGAAGGGAGCAGGAGAGTGAGAGAAAAGGAAAGAAGAGACATGCAGCCAGACGAGGGCTTAGTGAGAGAGGATGGGACAGAGAACAGGATAAGAAGGAAATAAGGCCAGGCAAGGACAGGCAAGGCAAGGCTAGGCTGAAGGACATTTTTTTGCTTTATAGTTTCTAGCATATTCGTCTTCAGACGAGGAGGAAAGCCATAACACCTTATGGATTAGGCCCAAGCAAAAACCCCGGCTACTTGAGACACTTAGACTAAGCCTAAAGTTCAACGATCTCTCCATAAGGATGTTTTTTATACTGTACTTCCACAATCTGCTGGCAGTACAAAAAAACAAGCTGCAGATCTCCTTAGGCTGAGTCATGGTGGTTTGGTGCAGGGATCATGCATCTCATGGGAATATTTCACCATTTCTGCTCTGGTTTTCAGTGTATTACACCAAAACACCCACCTGATGACATCCTTTCAAGAGCAAAGGCAGCAATTTGCAGAATTCCGCTTCCTTGGGGAACTGAGAAATTGCTGAGCTGACACCAAGTCCTGCAGTGTCCCTGTCACCTGCAGAGTCACCGCATCCTCGCCACGGTAGCGGGCATTGTGACAAAGGTTCAATGTCAGCTGGGTGTGGCAACCGAGCGCCCCCTAGGGGAGGGGGAGCCTGTCAGCCTCGGGCCTGTCACTGCCTGCTGTCCCTCCTGTCACTAGCCTGGCCTCTGAAAACTGGTCAATCCATGCCAAGACTGGGGGCCAAAGTGGCCCCAAGCCTCCTACAGACAAGACGGGAAGAAAGATATGGGACAGAGGGAGAAAGCAAAGGGAGCAGGAAGATTAAAAAGTAGTGTTGGGCTGCAGGAGTGAGATGGAGGAATCGAAAGAAAAGAGGCAGGAAGCAGGAGAGTGAGAGAAAAGGAAAGAAGAGAGGAAAGAAGAGACATGCAGCGAGACGAGGGGTTAGTGAGAGAGGATGGGACAGAGACCAGGATGAGAAGGAAATAAGGTAAGACAAGGACAGGCAAAGACAGGCAAGGCAAGTCTAGGCTGCAGGACATTTGTTTGCTTCATAGTTTCTAGGACAGTCGTCTTCAGACGAGGAGGAAAGCCATAAGACCTTATGGATTAGGCCCAAGCAAAAACCCCAGCTACTTGAGACACTTAGACTAAGCCTAGAGTACGACGATCTCTCCATAAGGATGGTTTTTATACTGTATTTCCACAATTTGCTGGCAGTACAAAAAAATAAGCTGCAGATCTACTTAGGCTGAGTCATGGTGGTTTGGTGTAGGGATCATGCATCTCATGGGAATATTTCACCATTTCTGCTCTGGTTTTCAGTGTGTTACACCAAAACCCCCACCTGATGACATCCTTTCAAGAGCAAAGGCAGCAATTTGCAGAATTCCGCTTCTTTGGGGAACTGATAAATTGCTGAGCTGACACCAAGTCCTGCAGTGTCCCTGTCACCTGCAGAGTCACCGCATCCTCGCCACGGTAGCGGGCATTGTGACAAAGGTTCTATGTCAGCTGGGTGTGGCAGCCCAGCGCCCCCTAGGGGATGGGGAGCCTGTCAGCCCCGGGCCTCTCACTCCCTGCTGTCCCTCCTGTCACCAGCCAGGCCTCTGAAAACTGGTCAAACCATGCCCAGACTTGGACCCATAGTGGCCCAAAGTCGCCAAGAGACAAGTCGGGAAGAAAGATATGGGACAGAGGGATGAAGCGAAGGGAGCAGGTGAAAGGGAAGGAAGAATGAAAAGCAGTTTTGGGCTGCAGGAGTGAGATGGAGGAATCGAAAGAAAAGAGGCAGGAAGCAGGAGAGTGAGAGAAAAGGAAAGAAGAGAGGATAGAAGAGACATGCAGCCAGACGAGGGGTTAGTGAGAGAGGATGGGACAGAGAACAGGATGAGAAGGAAATAAGGCAAGGCAATGACAGGCAAGGACAGACAAGGCAAGGCTAGTCTGCAGGACATTTGTTTGCTTCATAGTTTCTCGGCCAGTCGTCTTCAGACGAAGAGGAAAGCCATAAGACCTTATGGATTAGGCCCAAGCAAAAACCCCAGTTACTTGGGACACTTAGACTAAGCCTAAAATACGAAGATCTCTTCAAAAGGATGGTTTTTATACTGTACTTCCACAATCTGCTGGCAGTACAAAAAAATAAGCTGCAGATCTCCTTAGGCTGAGTCATGGTGCTTTGGTGCAGGGATCATGCATCTCATGGGAATATTTCACCATTTCTGCTCTGGTTTTCAGTGTATTACACCAAAACACCCACCTGATGACATCCTTTCAAGAGCAAAGGCAGCAATTTGCAGAATTCTGCTTCTTTGGGGAACTGAGAAATTGCTGAGCTGACAGCAAGTCCTGCAGTGTCCCTGTCACCTGCAGAGTCACCGAATCCTCACCACGGTAGTGGGCATTGTGACAAAGGTTATATGGCAGCTGGGTGTGGAAGCCGAGCACCCTCTAGGGGAGGGGGAGCCTGTCAGCCCCCGGCCTGTCACTGCCTGCTGTCCCTCCTGTCACCAGCCAGGCCTCTGAAAACTGGTCAAACCATGCCCAGACATGGGGCCAAAGTGGATCAAAGTCTCCAAGAGACAAGTCGGGAAGAAAGATATGGGACAGAGGGAGAAAGCGAAGGGAGCAGGAGAAAGGGAAGGAAGAATAAAAAGTAGTGTTGGGCTGCAGGAGTGAGATGGAGGAATTGCAAGAAAAGAGGCAGGAAGCAGGAGAGTGAGAGAAAAGGAAAGAAGAGAGGAAAGAAGAGACATGCATCCAGACGAGGGGTTAGTGAGAGAGGATGGGACAGAGAACAGGATGAGAAGGAAATAAGGCAAGGCAAGGACAGGCAAGGACAGGCAAGGCAAGGCTAGGCTGCAGGACATTTGTTTGCTTCATAGTGATACACACGCTATAAAATGTGGTTTGTGACACACACGCTTTCCAATGGGGTATGTGACACACACTCGCTGTCCAATGGGGTTTGTGACACACACACTGTGCAACGGGGTTTGTGACACACACACTGTCCAGTAGGGTTTGCGACACACATACTGTACAGGTGACTTTGTGACACACACTCTGTCCAATGGGGTTTGTTACACAGAGACTCTCCAGGGGTGTTTGTGAAAAACACACTGTCCAAGGGGTTTGTGACACACACACTGTCTAATGGGGTTTGTGACAGACACGCTGTCCAATGGGGTTTGTGACACAGACTCACTCCAACAGGGACTGTGACACACACAATTTCCAATGGGGTTTGTGACACACACACGCTATCCAATGGGGTTTGTGACACACACGCTATCCAATGGGTTTTGTGACACACACGCTATCCAGTGGGGTTTGTGACACACACAATTTCCAATGGGGTTTGTGACACACACTCTGTCCAATGGGTTTTGTGACACACACGCTGTCCAGGTGACTTTGTTACACACACGCTGTCCAATGGGTATTGTGACACACACACGTAGTCCAAGGGGCTTTGTGACACAGACACTGTCTGATGGGATTTGTGACACACACACTGTCCAATGGGGTTTGTCACACACACTCTGTCCAATGGGGATTGTGACACATACACCCTGTCCAATGGGGTATGTGGACAGACACGTTGTCCTATGGGGATTGTGACACACACCCTGTCCAATGATGTTTGTGACACACACAATCTGTCTAATGGTGCTTGTGACACACATGCTGTCCAGTTGGGTTTGTGACACACATACTGTCCAATAGAGTTTGTGACACAAAAACGCTATCCAATGTGGTTTGCGACACACACACTTTCCAGTGGGGATTGTGAAAAACACACGCTGTCCAATGGTGTTTGTGACACGGATGCTGTCCAATGGGGTTTGTGACACACACACTGTCAATGTGGGTTTGTGACACATGCTCTGTCCAATGGGGTTTGTTACACAGAGAGTCTCCAGGGCTGTTTGTGGCACACACGCTGTCCAGAGGGTTTTGTGACACACGCACTCTACAACGGCTATTGTGAGACACACACGCTGTCCAATGGGGTTTGTGACAGACACGCTCTCCAATGGGGTTTGTGACAGACACGCTGTCCAATGGGGCTTGTGACACACACGCTGTCCAGAGGGGTTTGTGACACACACACTCTACAACGGGTATTGTGAGACACACACGTTGTCCAATGGGGTTTTTGACAGACACGCTCTCCAATGGGGCTTGTGACACACAAACACTGTACAGGGGGGTTTGTGACACACACACTGTCCAATGGGTTTTGTCA
Organism: Columba guinea; assembly: GCA_032206185.1. NCBI lineage: Eukaryota > Metazoa > Chordata > Aves > Columbiformes > Columbidae > Columba > Columba guinea. Next base: position 1,286,945 of record JAVLUU010000005.1, read on the forward strand.
CACACATTCTGTCCAATGGGGTTTTTGACACACACGCTGTCCAACGGGGTTTGTAACACACACAATGTACAGGGGGGTTTGTGACACACTCACTGTCCAATGCGGTTTGTGACACAAATACTTTCTTAATGGGGTTTGTGACACACACACCCTGTCCAATGGGGTTTGTGACCCACACAGTGTCCAACGGGTATTGTGACACACACGTTGTCCACTGGGGTTCGTGAACACACACACTGTCCATTGGGGTTTGTGACACACACACTGTCCAATGGGGTTTCTGACACACACTCTTTCTAATGGGGTTTGTGAAACACACGCTATCCAAAGGGTTTTTTGACACACACACTGTCCAATGGTGATTGAGACACACACACGCTGTCCAATGGTGTTTGTGACATGCACACTTTCTAATGGGGTATGTGACACACACACGCTATCCAATGGTGTTCGTGACACACACTCTGTCCCATGGGGTTTGTGACACACACGCTGTCCAATGGGGTTTGTTAAACTCAGCCGCTGTCCAATGGTGTTTGCGACACACAGGCTGTCCAATGGGGCTTGTGACACACACACTGTCTAATAGGGTTTGTGACACACAAACTCTATCCAGTGGGGTTTGTGATACATACACTTTCCAATGGTGCTTGTGACACACACGCTGTCCAATGGGTTTTGTGACACACACACTGTCCAAAGGGGATTGGGACACACACACGCTGTCCAATTGGGTTTGTGACACACACTGTCCAAAGGGGTTTGTGACACACACTCTGTCCAATGGGGTTTGTGATACACAAACATTGTACAATGGGGATTGTGACACACACACGCTCTCCAATGGGGTTTATGACACACAGGCTGTCCAATGGGATTTGTGACACACACTGTCCAATGGGCTTTGTGACACTCACACTGTCCAATGGGTATTGTTACACACTCATGGTGTCCAATGGGTTTTGTGACACAGACGCTGTCCAATGGGGATTGTGACCTACACACTGTCCAATAGGATTTGTGACACACACACAATATCCAATGGGGATTGTTACCTACACACTGTCCAATAGGATTTGTGACACACACACAATATCCAATGGGGTTTGTGACGCACACACTTTCCAATGGGGTTTGTGACACACACACGCTGCCCCATGGGGTTTGTGACACACACACGCTGTCCATTGGGGCTTTTGACACACACACTGTCCACTGGGGATTGTGACACACACACTGTCCAATGGCATTCGTGGCACACACAGTGTCCACGGGGGTTTATGACACACACGCTGTCCAGTGGGGATTGTGACACACACATGCTATCCAAAGGGGTTTGTCACACACACACTGTCCAATGGGGTTTGTGACACACACTCTATCCAGTGTGGTTTGACAGACACACTCTTTCCAATGGGGTTTGTGACACACACGCTGTCCAATGGGGATTATGACAAACAAGCTGTACAATGGGATTTGTGGCACACACACTCTGTCCAAAGGGCTTGTGAAAAACACGCTGTACAATGGGATTTGTGATACACACACGCTCTCCCGTGCGGTTTGTGACACATACACTCTATACAATGCACTTTGTGACACATACACTTTCCAATGGGGTTTGTGAACACACGCTCTGTCCAATGGTGATTGTGACACACACGCTGTCCAATGGGGTTTGTGACACAAACTCTGTCCAATGGGGTTTGTGACACACACGCTGTCCAGTGGGTTTTGTGACACACGCACTCTGTCCAATAGGCTTGTGTCACACACGCTGTCCAATGGTGTTTGTGACACACACTCTGTCAAATGTGGTTTGACACACACACTCTGTCCAATGGGGTTTGTGACACACACGCTGTCCAATGGGGTTTATAACACACACACTCTGTACAAAGGGCTTGTGACAAACATGCTGTACAATGGGGTTTGTGACACACACATGCTATCGAGTGTGGTTTGTGACACGTACACGCTATAAAATGCGCTTTGTGACACATACACTTTCCAATGGGGATTGTGACACACACGCTGCTTAATGGGGTTTGTGACACAAACTCTCTCCAAACGGGTTTGTGACACACAGACTGTCCAGTGGGTATTGTGACACACACACGCTGTCCGATGGGGTTTGTGACACACACGCTGTCTAATGGGGATTGTGACACACAAGTTATCCAATGGGGTTTGTGATACAGACACTTTCCAATGGGGTTTGTGAGACAAACACTGTGTCCAATGGTGATTGAGACACACACGCTATCCAATGGGGTTCATGACACACATGCTGTCTAGTGGGTTTTTTGACACACACACTCTGTCCAATGGGCTTGTGACACACACGCTGTCCAATGGGGTTTGTGACACACACACGCTATCCAATGCGGTTTGTGACACATACAATTTCCAATGGGGTTTATGACACACACGCTGTCCAATGGGGTTTGTCACACAAACTCTGTCCAATGGGGTTTGTGACACATACACTGTCCAATGGGGTTTGTGACACACACACTGTCCAAAGGGTATTGTGACACACACGTGTCCAATGGGTTTTGTGGCACATACACTCTGTCGAATGTGGCTTTTGATACACACGCTGTCCAACGGGGTTTGTGACACACACGCTGTCCAATGGGGTTTGTGACACACACACTGTCCAGTGGGTTTTGTGACACACACACTGTCCAATAGTCTTTGTGACACACACGCTGTCCAATGGGGTTTGTAACACACACTCTCTCCAATGGGGTTTGTCACACACACTCTGTCCAATGGGGTTTGTGACACACACGCTGTAAAATTGGGATTTTGACCAACACGCTGTACAATGGGGTTTGTGACACACACACTCTGTCCAAAGGGCCTGTGACAAACACGCTGTACAATATGGTTTGTGACACACACACTCTGTCCAGTGGCGCTTGTGTCACACTCTCTGACCAACGGGGTTTGTGACACATACACTGTCCAATGGGGTTTGTCACTCACACTCTGTCCAATGGGGTTTGTGACACACACTCTGTCCAATGTGGTTTGACACACACACTCTGCCCAATGGGGTTTGTGACACAAACGCTGTCCAATGGGGATTATGACAAACACGCTGTACAATAGGGTTTGTAACACACACAGTCTGTACAAAGGGCTTCTGACAATCATGCTGTACAATGGGGTTTGTGACACACACATGCCATCAAGTGTGGTTTGTGACACGTACACGCTATAAAATCCGCTTTGTGACACATACACTTTCCAATGGGGTTTGTGACACAAACTCTCTCCAAACGGGTTTGTGACACACACACTGTCCAGTGGGTATTGTGACACACACACTCTGTCCGATGGGGTTTGTGACACAAACTCTCTCCAAACGGGTTTGTGACACACACACTGTCCAGTGGGTATTGTGACACACACACGCTGTCCGATGGGGTTTGTGACACACACGCTGTCTAATGGGGATTGTGACACACACGCTATCCAATGGGGTTTGTGATACATACACTTTCCAATGGGGTTTGTGAGACAAACACTCTGTCCAATGGTGATTGAGACACACACGCTGTCCAATAGGGTTCATGACACACATGCTCTCTAGTGGGTTTTTTGACACACACACTCTGTCCAATAGGCTTGTGACACACACGCTGTCCAATGATGTTTGTGACACATACACTGTCCAATAGGGACTGTGACACACACACGCTGTCCAATGGGGTCTGTGACACACACACTGTCCAAAGTGGTTTGTGACACACACCCTATCTAATGGGGTTTGTGATACTCACACTGTCCATGGATGTTTGTGACACACACGCTACCCAGTGGGTTTTGTGACACACACATTGTCCAATGGGGTATTGACACACACGCTGTCCACTGGGGTTTGTGACACACACACTGTTCAATAGGGTTTGTGACACATACACTTTCCAATGGGGATTGTGACACACAGACTGTCCAATGGGGTTTGTGACACACACACTGTCCAATGGGGATTGGGAAACACACACGCTGTCCAATGGGGTTTGTGACACACACACTGTCCAAAGAGGTTTGTGACACACACGATGTACAATGGGGCTTGTGACACGCACACCGTCCATGGGTGTTTGTAACACACACGCTGTACAGTGGGCTTTGTGACACACACACTTTCCAATGGGGTTTGTGACACGCATACTCTCCATGGGTGTTTGTGACAGACCCGCTGTCCAATGTGGTTTTGACACACACGCTGTCCACTGCGGTTTGTGACACACACACTGTCCAGGGGGGTTTGTGAAACACACGCTGTCCAGTGGGTTTTGTGACACACACACTGTCCAATGTTGATTGTGACACACACACGCTGTCCAATGGTTTTTGTGACACACACGCTGTCCAATGGGGTATGTGACACACACGCTGTCCAATGGGGCTTGTGACACACACACTGTCCGATGGGGTTTGTGACACACACGCTGCCCAAAGGGGTTTGTGACACACACGGTGTCCAATGGGGTTTGTGACACACACGCTGTCCAATGGAGCTTGTGACACACACACTGTCCAATGGGGTTTGTGACACACACACTGTCCAATGGGGCTTGTGACACACACACTGTCCAGTGGAGTTTGTGACACACACACTGTCCAAGGGTGTTTGTGACACACACGCTGCCCATTGGGGATTGTGACACACACACTCTGTCCAATGGGTCTTGTGAAAAACACACTGTCCAGTGGGTTTCGTGGCACATGCACTCTGTTCAATAGCCTTGTGACACACACGCTGTCCAATGGTGTTTGTGACACACACACTGTCCAATGGGAATTGTGACACACACACTGTCCAAACTGGTTTGAAACACAAACGCTATGCAATGGGGCTTCTGACACTCACACTGTCCATGGGTGTTTGTGACACACACGCTGTCCAATGGGGTTCGTGACACTCACGTTGTCCTATGGTGTTTCTGACACTCACACTGTCCATGGGTGTTTGTGACACACACGCTGTCCAGTGGGTTTTCTCACACACACACAGTCCAATGGGGTTTGTGACACACACACGCTGTCCAATGGTGTTCGTGACACACAGTCTTTCCAATGGGGTTTGTGACACACACACGCTATCCAGTGGGGTTTGTGACACACACGCTAACCAATTGGGTTTGTTACACACAGACTGTCCAATAGTGTTTGTGACACGCATGCTGTTCAACGGGTTTCGTGACACACACACTAACCACGAGGGTTTGTGACACACACAGGCTATCCAATGGGTTTTGTGACACATACACTTTCCAATGGGGTTCGTGACACACACATTATCCGAAGAGGTTTGTGACACACACGCTGCCAATGGTGTGTGTGACACACACACTCTGTCCAATAGGGTTTGTGACACACACGCTGCCAATGGTGTGTGTGACACACACACTCTATCCAATGGGGTTTGTGACACACATACTTTCTAATGGGGTTTTTGACACACACACGCTGTCCAATGGGGTTTGTGACACACACAAGCTGCCCAGTGGGGTTTGTGACACACACGCTGTCCAATGGGGATGGTGATACACACGATGTCCAATGGGGTTTGTGACACACACACACTGTCCAATGAGGACTGTGACACACACACGCTGTAAAATGGGGGTTATGACACACACACTTTCCAATGGGGTTTGTGACAACACACTTTCCAATGGCGCTTGTGACACACACGCTGTCCAATGGGGTTCCTGACACACACGCTGTCCAATGGGGATTGTGACAAACTCGATGTCCAACGGGGTTTGTCACACACGCACTCCGTCCAATGGGGTTTGTGACACACACGCTGTCCAATGGGGATGGTGATACACACGATGTCCAATTGGTTTGGTGACACACACACACTGTCCAATGAGGATTGTGACACACACACTCTGTAAAATGGGGGTTATGACACACACACTTTCCAATGGGGTTTGTGACACACACACTTTCCAATGGCGCTTGTGACAAACACGCTGTCCAATGGGGTTCCTGACACACACGCTGTCCAATGGGGATTGTGACACACACACTCTGTCCAATGGGGTCTGTGACACACACGCTGTCCAGTTGGGTTTGTGACATACACACTGTCCAAAGGGGTTTGTGACACACATACTTTCCAGTGGGTTTTGTGACACACACACTGTCCAGTGGGGTTTGCGACACACACACTGTCCAATGGGGAATGTGACACACACACTCTGACCAATGGGGTTTATGACACACACGCTGTCCAAAGGTGTTTGTGACACACACACGCTATCCAATGGGTTTTGTGACACATACAATCTCCAATGTGGATTGTGACACACACACTTTCAAATGGGGTTTGTGACACACACTCGCTGTCCCATGGGGTTTGTGACACACACGCTGACGAATTGGTTTGGTTACACACACACTGTCCAATGGTGTTTGTGACATGCATGCTATCCAATGGGTTTTGTGACACACACACTGTCCAATGGGGAATGTGACACACACATGCTGTCCAATGGTGTTTGTGACACACACGCTATCCAATAGGGTTTTTGACACTCACACTGTCCACGGGGGTTTTTGACACACACAATCTATCAAATGGGGTTTGTGACACGCACACTATCTAATGGGGTTTGCGACACACACACGCTATCAAATGGGGTTTGTGACACACACACTGTCCAATGGGGTTGTGACACACACACTGTCCAGTGGGTTTTGTGACACACACACTGTCCAATAGTCTTTGTGACACACACACTGTCCATTGGGTATTGTGACACAGACACACTGTCCAAAGAGGTTTGTGAAACACAGACGGTCAAAGGGGTGTGTGATACACACGCTATCCAATAGGGTTTTTGACACTCACACTGTCCACGGGGGTTTTTGACACACACAATCTATCAAATGGGGTTTGTGACACGCACACTATCTAATGGGGTTTGCGACACACACACGCTATCAAATGGGGTTTGTGACACACACACTGTCCAATGGGGTTGTGACACACACACGCTGTCCAAAGAGGTTTGTGAAACACAGACGGTCAAAGGGGTGTGTGACATACACGCTATCCAATAGGGTTTTTGACACTCACACTGTCCATGGTTGTTTGGAACACACACGCTATCCAGTGGGTTTTGTGACACACACACTGTCCAATGGGGTTTTGACACACACGCTGTCCACTGGGGATTGTGACACACATACTGACTAGGGGGATTTGTGACACACACTCTGTCCAATGGGGTTTGTGAAACACACACTCTGTGCAATGGGGATTGTGACACACACATTGTCCAATGGGGTTTGTGACACATACAATCTGTCCAATGGGGCTTGTGACACACGCACCCTGTAAAATGGGTTTGTGACACACACACGCTGTCCAATGGGGTTTGTGACACACACACTGTCCAATGGGGATTCTGACACACACACGCTGTCCAGTGGGTTTTGTCACACACACACTGTCCAATGGGGTTTTGACACACATGCTGTCCACTTGGGGTTGTGACACACACACTGTCCAGGGGGATTTGTGACACACACGCTCTCCAATGGGGTTTGTGACACACACTCTCTCCAAAGGGGTTTGTCACACACACTCTGTCCAATGGGGTTTGTGACACACATGCTGTAAAATGGGGATTGTGACCAACAGGCTGTACAATGGGGTTTGTGACACACACACTCTGCCCAAAGGGCTTGTTACAAACACGCTGTACAATGGGGTTTGTGACACAAACTCTCTCCAAACGGGTTTGTGACGCACACACTGTCCAATGGGTATTGTGACACACACGCTGTCCACTTGGGATTGTGACACACACTGACCAGGAGGTTTGTGACACACACACGCTGTCCAATGGGGTTTGTGACACACGCACTGTCCAATGGTGTTTGTGACACACACGCTGTCCAATGGTGTTTGTGAAACAAACTCTGTCCAATGGGGTTTCTGACACACACACTGTCGAAAGGGTATTGTAAAGCACACACGCTGTCCAAACAGGTTTGTTACACACACGCTGTCCAATGGGGTTTCTGACACACTTGCTCTCCAGTGGGTTTTGTACACACACACTCTCCAATAGGCTTTGTGACACACACACATGTCCAAAGGGGTTTGTTACACATACACTTTGCAATTGGGTTTGTGACACACACACACTGTCCAATGGGGTTTGTGAACACACACGGTGTCCAGTGGGTTTTGTGACAAACACTGTCCAAAAGGGTTTGTGACAGACAAACGCTATCCAATGGGGTTTGTGAAACATACACTTTCCAATGGGGTTTGTGACACACACCCTGTCCAATGGGGATTGTGGCACACACACGGTGTCCAATGGTGTTTGTGACACACACGCTGTCCAATGGGGTTTGTGACACATACTATCCAATGGAGTTTGTGACACACACAGGTTTTCCAATGGGGTTTGTGACACACACGCTGTCCAATGGGGTTTGTGACACGCACGATGTCCAATGGGGTTTGTGACACGGACATTGTCCATGGGTGTTTGTGACACACACGCTGTCCAGTGGAGTTTCTGACACACACACTGTGCAATGGGGCTTGTGACACAGACGCTGTCCAGTGGGGATTGTGACAAACACGCTGTCCATTGGCTTTTGTGAACACACACGGTGTCCAGTGGGTTTTGTGACAAACACTGTCCTAAAGGGTTTGTGACAGACACACGCTATCCAATGGGGTTTGTGAAACATACACTTTCCAAAGGGGTTTGTGACACACACTCTCTGTCCAATGGGGTTTGTGAAACACACGCTGTCCAATGGGGTTCGTGACACACATGCTGTATATTGTGTTTTGTGACATACACTCTCTGTCCAATGGGCTTGTGACACACACGCTGTCCAATGATGTTTGTGACACATAGACTGTCCAATAGGGATTGTGACACACACACGCTATCCAAAGGGGTTTGTGACACACATACTTTCTAATGGGGTTTTTGACACATACACGCTATCCAATGGGGTTTGTGACTACACACATTGTCCGAAGAGATTTGTGACACACACGATGTCTAATGGGGTTTGTGACACGCACACTGTCCAATGGGGTTTGTGACACATACGATGTACAATGGGGTTTATGACACGCACACTGTCCATGGGTGTTTGTAACACACACACTGTGCAGTGGGGTTTGTGACACATGCACTTTCCAATGGGGTTTGTGACACGCATACTGTCCATGGGTGTTTGTGACACACACGCTGTCCAATGGGTTTTTGATAAACATGCTGTCCACTGTGGTTTGTGGCACACACACTGTCCAATGGGTTTTGTGACACAAACACGCTATCCAATGGGTTTTCTGTCACACACACTGTCCAATGAGGATTGTGACACACACACGCTGTCCAATGGTGTTTGTGACTCACACGCTGTCCAATGGGGTTTGTGACACAGACGCTGTCCAATGGGGATTGTGATACACACACTTTCCAAGGGGGTTTGTGACACGCACACTTTCTAATGGGGTTTGTGACACATACACGCTGTCCCAAGGGGTTTGTGACACACACAGTGTCCAGTACTGTTTGTGACATCACACACGCTGTCCAATGGTGTTTGTGACACACACGCTGTCAAATGGGGCTTGTGACACACACACTGTACAGTGGAGTTTGTGACACACACACTGTCCAAAGGGGTTTGTGACACACACAGTGTCCACGGTGGTTGGTGACACAAAATCTGTCCAATGGTGCTTGTGACACACACGCTGTCCAATGCAGTTCGTGACACTCACGCTGTCCAATGGTGTTTGTGACACACACACTGTCCAATGGGGATTGTGACACAGACACGCTGTCCAATAGGGCTTGAAACACTCACACTGTCCATGGGTGTTTGTGACACACACGCTGTCCCGTGGGTTTTCTCACACACACAGAGTCCAATGGGGTTTTCACACACACGTTGTCCAATGGCGTTCGTGACACACACACAAATTGTCCAATGGGGATTGTGACACACACACACATTGTCCAATGGGGATTGTGACACACACAAGCTGTCCAACGGTGTTTGTGACACACACGCTGTCCAATGTGGTTTGTGACACAGACGCTGTCCAATGGGGATTGCGACCTACACTCTGTCCAATAGGGTTTGTGACACACACATGCTATCCAAAGGGGTTTGTGACAGACATATTTTCTAATGGGGTTTTTGACACACACACACTATCCAATCGGGTTTCTGACACATACACTTTCCAATGGGGTTAGTGACACACACACTCTGTCCAATGGCGCTTGTGACACACACGCTGTCCAATGGCGTTCGTGACACACAGTTAGTCCCACGGGGTTTGTGACACACACATTGTCCAATGGGGATTGTGACACACACACGCTGTCCAATGGGGTTTGTGACACACACACTGTCCAATAGGTTCTGTGACATCACACACGTTATCCAATGGGATTTGTGACACACACTCTGTCCAATGGGGATTGTGACACACACTCGTTCCAGTGGGGTTTGAGACACACACACGCTGTCCAATGGTGTTTGTGACACACACTCTTTCCAATGGGGTTTGTGACACACACACTGACCAGTTGGGTTTGTTACACACAGACTGTCCAATAGTGTTTGTGGCACGCATGCAGTCCAATGGGTTTTGTGACACACACACTGACCAGGAGGGTTTGTGACACACAGACGCTATCCAATGGGTTTTGTCACACAAACACTTTCCAATGGGGTTCGTGACACACACTCTGTCCCATGGGGTTTGTAACACAGACACTGTCCAATGGGGATTGTGACACATACACTCTGTCGAATGGGGTTTGTGACTCGCACAATGTCCATGGGTGTTTGTGACACACACGCTGTCCAAAGGGGTTTGTGACACACACGATGTCCAATGGGGTTTCTGACAAGCACACTTTCCATGGGTGTTTGTGACACACACACTGTCCAGTGGAGTTTGTGACACACACACTGTCCAATGGGGTTTGTGACACACACAGTGTCCACGGGGGTTGGTGACACAAACTCTGTCCAATGGGGTTTGTCACACACACACTGTCCAACGGGTATTGTGACACACACACACTGTCCAATGGCGTTTGTGACATACACCTGTCCAGTGGGGATTGTGACACACACGCTGTCCAATGGGGTTTGTGACACACACACTGTCCAAAGGGGTTTGTGACACACACGATGTCCAATGGGATTTCTGACACGCACACTTTCCATTGGTGTTTGTGACACACATGCTGTCCAGTGGAGGTTGTGACACACACACTCTCCAATGTGGTCTGTGACACACACAGTGTCCACGGTGGCTGGTGACACAAACTCTGTCCAATGGGGTTTGTGACACACACGCTGTCCAATGGGGATTGTGACACACACTCTGTCCAATGGGAATTGTGACACACACACTGTCCAATGGGGATTGTGACACAGTCACGCTGTCCAATGGGGCTTGAAACACTCACACTGTCCATGGGTGTTTGTGACACACACGCTGTCCAGTGGGTTTTGTCACACACACACCGTCCAATGGGGTTTTGACACACACGCTATCCCCTGGGGATTGTGACACACACACAGTCCAGGGGGGTTTGTGACACACACACACTGCCCAATGGCGTTCGTAACACACACATTGTCCCCGGCGGTTTGTGACACACACAATGTCCAAAAGGTTTTGTGACACACACGATGTACAATGGGGTTTGTGACAGGCACACTGTCCATGGGTGTTTGTGACACACTCGCTATCCAGTGGGGTTTGTGACACACACACTGTCCAATGGGGTTTGTGACACACACAGTGTCCACGGGGGTTTGTGACACACACGCTGTCCTATGGGCTTTGTGACACACACGCTATCCAATGCGTTTTGTGACACATACACATTCCAATGGGGTTTGTGACACAACCACACTGTCCAATGGTGCTTGTGACACACACGCTTTCCAATGGGATTCGTGACACACACACTGTCCGATGGGGATTGTGACACACACGCAATTCAATGGGGTTTGTGGCACAGACACTGTCCAATGGGGATTGTGACACACATGCATTCCAATGGCGTTTGTGACACATACACTTTCCAATGGGGCTTGTGACACACACGCTGTCCATGGGTGTTTGTGACACACACACTTTCCTATGGGGTTTGTGACACACACACTGTCCAATGGGGATTGTGACACACACGCTCTCCTATGGGGTTTGTAACACACACGCTGTCCAATGGGGATTGTGGAACACACACGCTGTCCAGTGGGGTTTGTGACACACACACTTTCCAATGGGTTCTGTGACACACACAGGCTATCCAATGGGGTTCGTGACACACACACTTTCCTATGGGGTTTGTGACACACACTGTGTCCCATGGGGTTTGTGACACACACACTGTCCAATGGGGATTGTGAGACACACGCTGTCCACTGGGGATTGTGACACACACACTGTCCATGGGGGTTTGTGAGACACACACTGTCCAATGGCGTTCGTGACACAGACAGTGTCCACGGGGGTTTGTTACACACATGCTATCCTATGGGTTTTGTGACACACACACACATTGTCCAATGGGGATTGTGACACACACAAGCTGTCCAATGGTGTTTGTGACTACACACGCTGTCCAATGGTGTTTTTGACACAGACGCTGTCCAATGGGGATTGAGACCTACACACTGTCCAATACGGTTTTTGTCACATACACTCTGTCCAATGGGGATTGTGACACACACACAGTCCAAAGGGGTTTGTGACCCATACACAGCCCAAAGGGGTTTGTGACACACACGCTACCAAACGGGGTTTGTGACACACACACTGTCCAAAGGGGTTTGTGACACACACGCTGTCCAATGGGGCTTGTGACACACACGCTGTCCAATGGCATTTGTGACACACACGCTATCCAGTGGGTTTTGTGACACACACACTGTCCAATAGGGTTTGTGACACAAACACTCTATCAAATGGGGTTTCTGACACACACACACTGTCCAATGGGGTTTGTGATACACACGATAGCCAATGGGGATTGTGACACCACACACTGTCCAATGGGGTTTTTGACACGCATACATTCTAATGGGGTTTGTGACACACACACTCTATCAAATGGGGATTGTGACACACACACACTGTCCAATGGGGTATGTGACACACATGCTGTCTAATGGGGATTGTGCCACAACAGTCTGTCCAACGGTGCTTGTGACACACAAGCGGTCCAATGGGGTTCGTTACACACACGCTGTCCAGTGGGTTTTGTGACACACACACTCTGTCCAATGGGCTTGTGACACACACACGCTGACCAATAGTGTTTGTGACACACACACTGTCCAAAGGGGCTTGTGACACACACGATGTCCAATGGGGTTTGTGACACGCACCATGTCCATGGGTGTTTGTGACACACACCGTGTCCACGGCGGTTTGTGACACAAACTATGTCCAATTAGGTTTGTGGCACACACACTGTCCAATGTGTATTGTGACACACACACCCTGTCCAATGGGATTTGTGACACATACGCTGTTCAATGGGTATTGTGACACACACTCTGTCCAATGGGGCTTGTGACACACACCCTGTCCAATGGTGTTTGTGACACACACACAGTCCAAAGGGTTTGTGACACAAACGATGTCCAATGGGGTTTCTGACACGCACACTGTCAATGGGTGTTTGTGACACAGACACCGTCCACGGAGTTTGTGACGCACACACTGTCCAATGGGGTTTGTGACACACACAGTGTCCAAGGGCGTTTGTGAAACAAACTCTGTCCCATGGGGTTTGTGACACACACACTGTCCAAAGGGATTTGTGACACACACTGTGTGCAATGGGGTTTGTGACACACACTCTTTCCAATGGCGCTTGTGACACACAAGCGGTCCAATGGAGTTGGTGACACACACGCTGTCCAGTGGGGTTTGTGACACACACACTGTCCAATAGGGTTCGTGACACATACACGCTATCCAATGGGGTTTGTGACACACACACTTTAATGGGGTTTGTGACACACACGCTATCCAATGGGTTTTGAGACACACACACTGTCCAATGGGGTTTGTGACACACACGCTTTCCAATGGGTTTTGTGACACACACACTTTCCAGTGGGTTTTGTAACACACTCACGCTGTCCCATAGGGTTTGTGACACAAACGCTGACCAATTGGGTTTGTTACACACACACTGTCCAAAGGTGGTTTTGAAACGCATGCTGTCCAGTGGGTTTTGTGACACACACACTGACCAGGAGGGTTTGCGACACACACACGCTATCCAGTTAGGTTTGTGACACATACAGTTTCCCATGGGGTTTGTGACACACACAGTCTGTCCAATGGCACTTGTGACACACACGCTGTGCAATGGGCTTCGTGACAGTCAGTTAGTCCCATGGGGATTGTGACACACACACTGTCCACGGGTGTTTGTGACACAGACGTTGTCCTGTGGGGTTTGTAACACACACACTGTCCAGTGTGGTTTGTGACACACACAGTGTCCACGGGGGTTTGTGACACACACGCAGTCCAATGGGAATTGTGACAGACACACTGTCCAATGGGTATTTTTTACACACACACGCTGTCCAATGGTGTTTGTGACACACACGCTGTACAATGGGGCTTGTGACACACACGCTCTGCAATGGGGTTTGTGACACACACTCTGTCCAATGGTGCTTTTGACACACACTCTGTCCAGTGGGGTTCGTGACACACACATGCTGTCCAATGGCGTTTGTGACACACACACTGTACAAAGGGGTTTGTGACACACACACACTGTCCAAAGAAGATTGTGACACACACACGCTGACCAAAGGGTTTTGAGAAACACACACTGTCCAATGGCGTTTGTGACACACACGCTGCCCAAAGGGGCTTGCGACCCACTCGCTGTCCAATGGGGATTGTGACATACACACTGTCCAATAGGGTTTGTGACACACACATGCATTCCAATGGGGTATGTGAAACACATACTTTCTAATGGGGTATTTGACACACACACGCTGTACAATGGGGCTTGTGACACACACAGTGTCCAAAGGGGTTTGTGACACACACACACTGTCCAATGGGGATTGTGACACACACACTGTCCCATGGGATTTGTGACACACACGCTGTCCAATGGAGATTGTGAAACACACACTGTCCAATGGTGTTTATGACTCGCGTGCTATCCAATGGTGTTTGTGACACACACGCAGTCCAAAGGGTTTCGTGACACACATGCTGTCCAGTGGGGTTCATGACACACACATTATCCAATGGGGATTGTGTCACACACACGGTGTCCAATGGTGTTTGTGACACACTCGCTGTCTAATGGGGTTTGTGACACACACACTCTCCAATGGGTTTTCTGTCACAAACTCTGTCCAACTGTGATTGTGACACACACGCTGTCCAGGGAGGTTTGTGACACACACGCTGTCCAATAGGGTTTAATACACACACACTGTCCAGGGGCATTTGTGACAAACACACTGAGCAATGGCATTTGCGACACACACACGTTGACCAATTGGGTTTGTTACAAACGCACTGTCCAGTGGAGTTTGTGACACATACGCTATCCAATGGGTTTGTCACACCCACTCTGTCCAATGGGGTTTCTGACAAACACACGCTGTCCAACAGTGTTTGTGACACACAGGCTGTCCAATGGGGTTTGTGACACAGACATTGTACACGGGGGATTGTAACACACACACTGTCCAATGGGATTTGTGACACACACGCTGTCCAATGTGTTTTGTGACACGCATTCTGTCAAATGGGTTTTGTGACAAACACACTTTCCAATGGGGTTTCTGATACACACGCTGTCAAATGGGGTTAGTGACACACACTCTGTCCAGTAGGGTTTGTGACACACACACTGTTCAATAGCGTTTGTAACACAGACACGCTATCTTATTGTGTTTCTGACACACAAACTTTCTAATGGTTTTTGTGACACACTCACACTATACAATGGTGTTTGTGACACACACACTTTCCAAAGGGTTTTGTGAAACACACACTGTCCATTGGGGTTTGTCACAAAACACGCTTTCCAATGGTGTTTGTGACACACACACTCTAAAATGGGGTTTCTGACACAAACGCTGTCCAATGGGGACTGTGACAGACACGGTGTCCAATGGCTTTTATGATACACACAGTGTCCAATGGGGTTTGTGAAACACACTCTGTCCAATGGGGATTGTGACACACACACGCTGTCCAATGGAGATTTTGAAACACACACTGTCCCACGAGATTTGTGACACACATGCTGTCCAGTGGGTTTTGTGACACACACACTCTGTCCAATGGGCTTGTGAAACACACACGCAGTCCAATAGTGTTTGTGACACACACTCTGTCCCATGGGGTTTGTGACAGACACACTGTCCAATGGGGATTGTGACACACTCACACTATTCAATGGGGTTTGTGACACACACACTTTCTAACGGGGTTTGTGACACACACGCTATTGAATGGGTTTTGTGACACACACACTGTCCAATGGGGATTGTGACGCACACAAGCTGTCCAATGGGTGTTGTGACACATACGCTGTGCAGTGGTGTTTGTGTCACACAGACTGTCCAATGGGGATTGTGACACACACACGCTGTCCAATTGGGTTTGTGAAACACACTCTGTCCAGTGGGGTTTGTTACACACACACTGTCCAATGGTGTTTGTAACACGCATGCTGTCCAATGGGGTTTGTGACACACACTCTGTCCCATGGGATTTGTGACACACGTACTCTATCCAATGAGGTTTGTGACACATACACTTTCCAATGGTGTTTGTGACACACACAGTCTGTCAAAAGCCGCTTGTGACACACACGCTGTCTAATGGTGTTTGTGACACGCACACTGTCCATGGGTGTTTGTGACACACACGCTGTCCAGTGGGGTTTGTGACACACACACTGTCCAATAGGGTTTGTGACACACACAGTGTCCACGGGGGTTTGTGACACACACGCCGTCCAATGGGGATTGTGATACACACACTGTCCAATGGGGTTTGTCACACACACTCTGTCCAATGGGGATTGTCGCAGACACACTCTGACCAATGGGGCTTGTGACATACACTCTGTCCAATGGGGTTTGTGACACGCACACTGTCCAATAGCACTTGTGACACACATGCTGTCCAGGTGAGTTTGTGGCACACACGCTGTCCAGTGGGGTTTGTGAGACACATATTGTCCAATGGGTACTGTGACACAAAGACGTTGTAAAAACGAGGTTTGTGTCACACACACTGTCCAGGGGTTTTTGTGACACACAAGCTGTCCAGAGGTGTTTGTGACACACAGACTGTCCAATGGGGTTTGGGAAACACACGCTGTCCAATGGGGATTGTGACACACACACTGTCCAGGGGGGTTTGTGACACACACGCTGTCCAATGAGGATTGTGACACACACACTGTCCAGGGGCGTTTGTGACACACACGCTGTCCTGTGGGGTTTGTGACACATACACTGTCCAAAGATTTTTGACACACACATACTGTCCAATAGTGTTTGTGACACACACACACTGTGAAATGGGGTTTGTGACACAAACACTGTCCAGGGGGGTTTGTGACACACACACTGTGCAATGGGGTATGTCACACACACTCTGTCCAATTGTGATTGTGACACACGCGATGTCCAGGGGGGGTTGTGACACACATGCTGCCTAATGGGGTTCGTGACACACACACTGTCCAGTACAGTTTGTAACACACTATGAAATGGGGTTGGTGACACACACACTTTCCAATGCGATTTGTGACACACACGCTGTCCAATAGGGTTTGTGACACAGACACGATATCCAATGGGGTTTGAGACACACACACTCTGTCCAATGCGTATTGTGACACTCACACGCTGTCCAATGGGGTTTTTGACACACATGCTGTTCAATGGGGATTGTGACACATACACTCTGTCAAATGGGGTCTGTGACACACACGCAGTGCAGTGGGTTTTGTGACACATACACTTTCCAATGGGCTTTGTGACACACATGCTGACCAATTGGGTTTGTTACACACACACTGTCCAATGGTGTTTGCAACACGCATGCTGTCCAATGGGGTTTGTGACACACACACTCTGTCCACTGTTGCTTGTGACACACATTCTGTCCATTGGGTTTTGTGACACACACACTGTCCAAGGGGGTTTGTGACACACACGCTGTCCAATGGGGTTGATGACACACAAACATTGTCCAATGGGGATTGTGACACACAAACGCTGTCCAATGCGGTTTATGACACACACGCTGTCTAATAGGGTTTGTGACACACAAACACTGTACAATGGGGACTGTGACACACACACACTGTCCAATGGGGTTTGTTACACACACACTCTGTCCAATGCCGCTTGTGACACACACGATGTCCCATGGGGTTTGTGACGCACACACTGTCCAATGGGGATTGTGACACACACACGCTGTTTAATGGGGTTTGTGACATGCACGATGTCCAATGGGGTTTGTGACACGCACACTGTCCAATGGGGTTTCTGACACACACAGTGTCTACGGGGTTTTGTGACACACAAGCTGGCCAATGGGGTTTGTGACACACACACTGTCCAATGTATATTGTGACACACACACTGTCTAAAGGGGATTGTGTCACACACACGCTGTCCCATGGGGTTTGTGACACACACACTGTCCAAAGGGGTTTGTGAAACACACGGTGTCCAATGGGGTTTGTGACACACAAACACTGTCCAATTGGGATTGTGACACACACACGCTGTCCTATGGTGTTTATGACACACACACGCTGTCCAATAGGGTTTGTGAGACACACACTGTCCAAAAGGGTTTGTGACACAAACTATGTCCAATGGGGTTTGTGACACGCACACTGACCAATGGGGTTTGTGACACACACAGTGTCCAATGGTATTGTGACACACACAATGTGCAAAGGGGATTGTGTCACACACACTGTCCAAAGGGGATTGTGAAACACAAGCTGTCCAATGGGGTTCGTGACACACAAACACTGTCCAATGGGTATTGTGACATACACACGCTGTCCAAAGGGGTTTGTGAAACACACACATGCTGTCCAATGGGTTTTGTGACACACACACTGCCCAAAGGGGTTTGTGACACACACGATGTGCAAGGGGTTTGTGACACACACTCTGTCCAATGGGGATTGTGACACACACACTGTCAAAAGGAGATTGTGTCACACACACTCTGTACAATGGGGTTTGTGACACACACACTGTCCAATAGGTTTTGTGACACACACACACTATACAATGGGGTTTGTGACACACACTCTCTGTCCAATGGGTATTGTGACACACACACTGTCCAAAGGGTATTGTGTCACACACTCTGTCCAGTGGGGTTTGTGACACACACACTGTCCAATAGGGTTTGTGACACACACACACTATCAAGTGGGGTTTGTGACGCACACACTTTCCAATGGGGTTTGTGACACACACACGCTGTCCAATGGGGTTTGTGAGACACACGCTGAACAATTGGGTTTCTTACACACACACTGTCCAATGGTGTTTCCAACACACAGGCTGTCCAATGGGTTTTGTGACGCACACACTGACCAGCAAGGTTTGTGACACACACACTCTGTCCAATGGCGCTTGTGACACACACGCTGTCCAATGGGGTTCGTTACACAATTCTGTCCCATGGGGTTTGTGACACACACACTGTCCAATGGGGATTGTGACACACACACACAGTCCAATGGGGTTTGTGACACACACACACTGTCCAATGGGGATTGTGACACACACTCGCTGTCCAATGGGGTTTGTGACACACACACTGTCCAAAGGTGTTTCTGACACACACGATGTCCAATGTGGTTAGTGACACACACACTGTCCAAAGGGGTTTGTGACACACACGCTGTCCTGTGGGGTTTGTGACACTCACACTGTCCAAAAGGGTTTGTGACACACACGATATCCAATGGGGTTTGTGATACGCACACTGTACATGGGTGTTTGTGACACAAACGCTGTCCAGCGGGGTTTGAGACACACACACAGTCCCATGGGGTTTGTGACACACACACTGTCCAATGGGTTTGTGACACACACACTCTTTCCAATGGGTCTTGTGACACACACGCTGTCCAATGGGGTTTGTGACACACACACTCTGTACAATGGGTATTGTGGCACACACGCACTGTCCAGTGGTGTTTTTGACACACACGCTGTCCAATAGGGTTTGTGACACACACGCTGTCCAATGGGTATGTGACACACACACTCTGTCCAATGGGTCTTGTGACACACATGCTGTCCAATTGGGTTCGTTGCTTACACGCTGTACAGTAAAGTATTGTGAGACACACACTGTCCAATAGGGTTTGTGAAACACACACGCTATCCAGTGGGGTTTGACACACACATACTGTCCACTGGGGTTTGTGACACACACAGGCTATCCAATGGGGTTTGTGACACACAAGCTGTCCAATGGGGTTTGTGACACACACTCTGTCCAAAGGGGATTGTGACACACACACTCTGTCAAATGGGGTTTGTGACACACACACGCTGTCCAATGGTGTTTGTGACACACACGCTGTCGAATGGGGCTTGCGACACACATGCTCTCCAGTGGGTTTTGAGACACACACACTGTCCAATAGGGTTTGTGACACACACAAGCTATCCAATGGGTTTTGTGACACATACAATTTCCAAAGGGGTTTGTGACACACACGCTCTGCCCAATGGTGTTTGTGACACACACACACTTTCTAATGGGGTTTATAACACACACGCTATACAATGGATTTTTTGACACACACACTGTCCAATAGGGATTGTGACATACACACTGTCCAATAGGGTTTGTGACACACACATGCTATCCAATGGGGTTTGTGACTCGCACACTTTCTAATGGGGTTTGTGACACACCCACGATATCCAATGGGGTTTGTTACTCACACACTTTCCAGTGGGCTTTGTGACACTCACACTTTCTAATGGGGTTTGTGACACACACACGGTATCCAATGGGGTTTGTGACACACACACTTTCCAATGGGGTTTTTGACATGCACACTTTCTAATGGGGTTTGTGACACACACGCTATTCAAATGGGTTTGTGACACACACAGTTTCCAATGGGGTTTGTGACACACACACTTTCCAATAGGTTTTGTGACACACAGACTCTGTCCCATGGGGTTTGTTACACACACGCTGACCAATTGGGTTTCTTACACAAACACTGTCCAATTGTGTTTGCGACACGCATGCTGTCCAAAGGGTTTTGTGACACGCACACTGACCACGAGGGTTTGTGACACACACACGCTATCCAATGGCGCTTGTGACACACACGCTGTCCAATGGGGTTCGTGACACACACTCTGTCCCATGGGGTTTGCGACACACGCACTGTCCAATGGAGATTGTGACACACACACGTTGTCCAATGGGTTTTTTACACACACAACCTGTCCAATGGGGTTTGTGACAAGCACGCTGTACATGGGTGTTTTTGAAACACACGCTGTCCAGTGGGGTTTGTGACACACACACTGTCCAATGGGGTTTGTGACACACACACTGTCCAGTGGGTTTTGTGACACACACACTCTCTCCACTGGGCTTGTGACACACACATGCTGTCCAGTAGTGTTTGTGACACACACTCTGTACCATGGGGTTTGTGACTTAAACGCTGTCCAATGGGGTTTGTGACACACACACTTTCCAATGGGGTTTGTGACACACACATGCTGTCCAATGGGTTTTGTGACACGCACACTTTCTAATGGGGTTTGTGACACACACTCTTTACAATGGGGTTTGTGACACACACACTTTCCAATGAGGTTTGTGACTCACACGCTGTCCAATGGGGTTTGTGACACACATGCTGTCCAATGGGGTTGTGACACACACAGGCTATCCAACTGGTTTTGTGACACATACACTGTCAAATGGGGTTTGTGACACACACACTCTGTCCAATGGCGCTTGTGACACACACGTTGTCCAATGGGGTTCGTGACACACACTCTGTCCCATGGGGTTTGTGACACACACACTGTCCAAAGGGGTTTGTGACACACAATATGTAAAACGGGGTTTGTGACACGCACACTGTCCATGGGTGTTTGTGATACACACGCTGTCCAGTGGTGTTTGTGATACACACACTGTCCAATGGGGTTTGTGACACACACGCTCTCCACGGGGGTTTATGACACACACGCTGTCCACTGGTGTTTGTGAGACACACATTGTCCAATGGGTATTGTGACACACACACACTGTCCAATGGGGTTTGTGAACACACAGTCTGTCCAAAGGGGTTTGTGACACACACGCTATCCAACGGGTTTTGTGACACTCACACTGTTCATGGGTGTTTCTGACACACACGCTGTCCAGTGGGTTTTGTGACACACACACAGTCCAATGGGGTTTTGACACACACGCTGTCCACTGGGGATTGTGACAAACACACTGACCAGGGGGGTTTGTGACTCACACACTCTTCAATGGGGTTTGTGACACACACATTGTCCACCGGGGTTTGTTACACACACTCTGTCCAATGGGGTTTGTGACACACATACTGTCCAATGGTGTTTCTGATACACACGCTGTACAATGGGGTTTTTGACACAAACTCTGTCCAATGGGGTTTGTGACACACACACTTTCCAATGGGTATTTTTACACACACACGCTATCCAATGGGGTTTGTGACACACACACTGTCCAATGGGGATTGTGACACACACACGCTGTCCAGTGGTGTTTGTGACACACACAGTCTGTCCAAAGGGGTTTGTGACACACACCATGTCCAATGAGGTTTGTTGCACGCACACTGTCCATGGGTGTTTGAGACACACACGCTGTCCAATGGGGTTCGTGACACACACACTGTCCAATGGGGATTGTGACACACATGCTGTGCAATGGGTTTTGTGGCACACAAACTGTCCAAAGGGGTTGGTGACACACACACGCTGTCCAATGGGATTTATGACACACAAGCTATACAATGAGGTTTGTGACACACACACTCTGTCAAATGGGGTTTGTATCACACACCCTGTCTAAAGGGGATTGTGGCACACACGCTGTCCAATGGGTCTTGTGACACACACGCTGTCCAATGGTGTTCCTGACAGACACGCTGTCCAGGGGGGTTTGTGACACACACACTGTCCAATAGGGTTTGTGACACACACTCTTTCCAATGGGATTTGTGACACACACACCTTCCTATGGCGCTTGTGACACACACGCTGTCCAATGGAGTTCGTGACACACACGCTGTCCAATGAGGTTTTTGACACACACACTCTGTCCAATGGGCTTGTGACACACACATGCTTACCAATAGTGTTTGTGACACGCACTCTGTGCCATGGGGTTTGTGACACACACACTGTCCAATGGGGATTGTGACACACACACAATCTCCAAAGGGGTTTGTGACACACACGCTGTCTAATGGGTTTTGTGACACACACACACTGTCCATTGGGGACTGTGACACACACACGCTGTCCAATGGGTTTTATTACACACACGCTGTCCAATGGGGTTTGTGACACACACGCTGTCCAATGGGGTTTGTGACACACACTTTCCAATTGGGGTTGTGACACACACACGCTATCCAATGGGGTCTGTGACACAAACACTGTCCAAAGGGGTTTGCGACACACACACTCTGTCCAATGGGGACTGCGACACACACACGCTATCCAATGGGGTTTGTGACACGCATACTTTCTAATGGGGTTTTTGACACAAACACTCTATCAAATGGGGTTCGTGACACACACGCAATCCAGTGGGTTTTGTGACACACAAACTCTGGCAATGGGCTTGTGACACATACGCTGACCAATAGTGTTTGTGACACATACTCTGTCCCATGGGGTTTGTGACACACAAACTGTCCAATGGGGATTGTGACACACACGCTGTCTAATGGGGTTTGTGACACACACACACTGTCCAATGGGGATTGTGACACAAACACACTGTCCAATGGGGTTTATTACACACACTCTGTCCCATGGGGTTTGTGACAAACACACTCTGTCCAATGGGGATTGTGACAAATACACGCTGTCCAATGGCACCTGTGACACATACACTCTCCAAAGGGGTTTGTGACACACACGCTGCCCAATGGTGTTTGTGACACACACACTGTCCAAAGGGGTTTGTGACACACACGCTGTCCAGTGGGGTTTGTGAGACACACACTGTCCAATGGGGTTTGTGACACACACAGTGTCCATGGGGGTTTGTGACACAAACTCTGTCCAATGAGATTTGTGACACACACACTGTCCAATGGGTATTGTGAAACACACACCCTATGCAATGAGGTTTGTGACACACACGCTGTCCAATGGGGATTGTGACACACACGCTGTCCGATGGGCTTTGTGACAAATACACTCTGTCCAATGGGGTTTGTGACACACACGCTATCCAATAGAGTTTGTGACACATACACTTTACAATGGGTTTTGTGACACAAACACTCTGTCCAATGGTGCTTGTGATACACACGCTGTCCAATGGCGATTGTGACACACACACTTTGTCCAATGAGTTTCGTGACACACACTCTGTCCCATGGGGTTTGTGACACACACACTGTCCAAAGGGAATTGTGACACACACACGCTGTCCAATGGGGTTTTCGACACACACACTGTCCAAAGGGGTTTGTTACACACACGCTGTCCACTGGGGATTGTGACACACACACTGTCCAATGGCGTTCGTGACACACACAGTGTCCACGGTTGTTTGTGACACACACGCTGTCCAATGGGGTTTGTGACACACACACAGTCCAATGGGGTTTGTGACACATACACTGTCCAATGGGTATTGTTGCACACACACGCTGTCCACAGGTGTTTGTGACAAACATGCTGTCCAATGGAGCTTGTGAAACACATGTTGTCCAATGGGGTTTGTGTACACACACGCTGTCAAGTGGGTTTTGTGACACACACACTGTTTAATAGGGTTTGTGACACACACACGCTATCCAAAGGGGTTTGTGACACATACAGTTTCCAATGGCGTTTGTGACACACACACTCTGTCCAATACTGCTTGTGACAAACACGCTGCCCAAAGGGGTTTGTGACACACACACTGTCCAGTGGTGTTTGTGAATGAAACACTGTCCAAAGGGGATTGTGTCACACAAACGCTGTCCAATGGGTTTGTGACACAAACTCTGTCCAATGGGGTTTGTGACACGCACGCTGTCCAACGGGTTTTATGACACACACTCTGTCCAGTGGGTTTTGTGACACACACACTGTCCAATAGGGTGTGTGACACATACACGCTATGCAATGGGGTTTGTCACACGTACATTTTCCAATGGGGTTTGTGACACAAACACTCTGTCCAATGCTGCTTGTGAAACATACGCTTTCCAATGGTGTTTGTGACACAAACTCTGTCCAATGGGGATTGTGACACACACGATGTCCAATGGGGTTTGTGACACACACGCTGCCCAATGGGGATTGTGACACACAGGCTGTCCAATGGGCTTTGTGAACACATACACTCAGTCCAAAGGGGCTTGTGACACACACGCTGTCCAGTGGGGTGTGTGACACAGACACTGTCCAATGGGGTTTGTGACACACACAGTGTCCACGGGGGTTTGTGAAAAACACGCTGTCCAATGGGGTTTGTGACACACACACTATCCAATGGGTATTGTTACACACACACGCTGTCCAATGGTGTTTATGACACACAAGCTGTCCAATGGTGTTTGTGACACACACACTGTCCAATGGGGATTGTGACACACACGCGATGTCCAATGGGGTTTGTGACACACACGCTGTCCAATAGGGTTTGTGACACACAAACACTGTACAATGGGGACTGTGACATACACACGCTGTCCAATGGGTTTTATGACACAAACTCTGTCCAAAGGGTTTGATGACACACAAACACTGAAGAATGGGGATTGTGACACACACACTCTGTCCAATGGGCTTCTGACAAACATGCTGTACAATGGGGTTTGTGACTCACACACGCTATCCAATGGGGTTTGTAACACGCACACTTTCTAATGGGTTTTGTGACACAGACACGCTATCCAATGGCGTTTGTTACACACACACTGTCCAATGGGGTTTGTTACACATACACTCTATCCAATGGGGCTTGTGACACACACAATATCCAATGGGGCTACTGACACATACACTTTCCAATGGGGTTTGTGACACACACGCTGTCCAATGGGGTTTGTGACACAAAATCTGTCCAATGGGGTTTGTGACACACACACTGTTCAATGGGTATTGTGACACACACAAACTGTCCAATGGGGTTTGTGACACACACGCTGTCCAATAGGGATTGTGACACACACGCTGTCCAATGGGGTTTGTCACACAAAAGCTCTCCAGTGGGTTTTTGACACACACACTGTCCAACAGATTTTGTGACAATCACAGGCTGTCCAATGGGGTTTGTGACACACACGCTGTCCAATGGGGATTGTGACACACACGCTGTCCAATGGGGTTTGTCACACAAACGCTCTCCAGTGGGTTTTTGACACACACACTGTCCAACAGGGTTTCTGACACACACACTGTCCAATGGGGTTTCTGACACATACACTATGTCCAATGGTGCTTGTGACACACACACTGTCCAATGGGGTTTGTGACACAAACTCTGTCCACTGGGGATTGTGACACACACACTGTCCAGGGGGGGTTGTGACACACACGCTGTCCAATGGGGTTTGTGACACACACACTGTCCAATGGGTATTGTTACACACACACGCTGTCATATTGTGGTTTGTGACACACACACTGTCCAATGGGGATTGTGACACACACGCTGTTCAATGGGGTCTGTGACACACACACTCTGTCCAATGTGGCTTTCGACACACACGCTGTCCAATGGGGTATCTGACATACACGCTTTCCAGTGGGTTTTGTGACACACACGCTGTCCAATAGTTTTGTGACACACACACGCTATTCAAGGTTGTTTGTGACAAACACGCTGTCCACTGGGGTTTGCGACACACACACTGTCCAAAGGGGTTTGTGACACACACACTGTCCAATGGGTATTGTGACACACACACGCTGTCCAATAGGATTTGTGACACACACGCTGTCCAATGGGGTTTGTGACACACACACTCTGTCCATTGGGTCTTGTGACACACACGCTATCCAATGGGTTTTGTGACACACACACTTTCAAATAGGGTTTGTGACACAAAGGCTATCAAGTGGGTTTTGTGACACACAGGTTGTCCAATGTGATTGTGACACACACATGCTGTCCAATGGTGTTTGTGACACACACGCTGTCCAATGCGGTTTGTGACACAGACGCTGTCCAATAGGGATTGTGACCTACACACTGTCCAATAGGGTTTGTGACACACACACGCTATCCAATGCGGTTTGTGACACACGCGCTGTCCAATGGGTTTTGTGACACAAACTCTGTTCAATGGTGTTTGCGCCACACACACTGTCCAATGGGTGTTGTGACACTCACGCTGTCCAAGGGGGTTGTGAAACACACACTCTGTCCAATGTGGCTTTTGACACACATGCTGTACAACGGGGTTTGTGATACACACTCTGTCCCGTGGATTTTCTGACACACACACTGTCCAATAGGGTTTGTGACACACACACCCTATCCAATGGGGTTTGTGACACAAACGCTGTACAATGAGGTTTGTGACACACACACTCTGTCTAATGGTGCTTGTGACACACACGCTGTCCAATGGGGATTGTGACACACACGCAGTCCAATAGGGTTTGTGACACACACACTCTATCCAATGGGGTTTGTGACACGCACACTTTCTAATGGGGTTTGTGACACAGAAACGCTATCCAATGGCGTTTGTTACACACACACTGTCCAATGGTGTTTGTGACACACACGCTGTCCAATGGGGTTTGTGACACAAACTCTGTCCAATGGGGTATGTGACACACACACTTTCCAATGGCTTTTGTGAAACACACATGCTGTCCAATGGGGATTGTGACACACACGCTGTCCAATGGGGTTTGTGACACACACACTGTCCAAAGGGCAGTGTGACACACACCATGTCCAATGGGGTTTGTGACACGCACGCTGTGCATGGGTGTTTGTGACAGACACGATGTCCTGTTGGGTTTGTGACACACACACTGTCCAATGGGGTTCATGACACACACACTGTCAAGTGGGTTTTGTGACACACACACTCTGTCCAATGGGTTTGTGAAATAAAAGCTGTCCAATAGTGTTTGTGACACACAGTCTGTCCAATGGGGTTTGTGACACACACACTGTCCAAAGGGGTTTGTTACACACACGCTGTCCAATGGGTTTTGTGACACACACACACTGTCCAATGGAGATTGTGACACACACGCTGTCCGATGGGCTTTGTGACAAATACACTCTGTCCAATGGGGTTTGTGACACACACGCTATCCAATAGAGTTTGTGACACATACACTTTACAATGGGTTTTGTGACGCAAACACTCTGTCCAATGGTGCTTGTGATACACACGCTGCCCAATGAGGTTCGTGACACACACGCTCTCCAGTGGGTTTTGTGACACACACATGCTGTCCAATGGCGATTGTGACACACACACTTTGTCCAATGAGTTTCGTGACACACACTCTGTCCCATGGGGTTTGTGACACACACACTGTCCAAAGGGAATTGTGACACACACACGCTGTCCAATGGGGTTTTCGACACACACACTGTCCAAAGGGGTTTGTTACACACACGCTGTCCACTGGGGATTGTGACACACACACTGTCCAATGGCGTTCGTGCCACACACAGTGTCCACGGCTGTTTGTGACACACACGCTGTCCAATGGGGTTTGTGACACACACACAGTCCAATGGGGTTTGTGACACACATAGTGTCTACGGGGGTTTGTGACACACACGCTGTCCAATGGGGATTGCGACACGCACACATTCTAATGGGGTTTGTGACACACACGCTATCCAATAGGGTTTGTTATAAACACACGCTATCCAATGGGGTTTGTGACACACACGCTGTCCAGTGGGATTGTGACACACACGCTGTCCAGTGGGGTTTGTGGCACATACACTCTGTCCAGTGGGGCTTGTGACACACACACCGTCCAAAGAGGTTTGTGACACACAGGCAGTCCAGTGGGTTTTGCGACACACACATTTTCCAATAGGGTTTGTGACACACACGCGCTATACAATGGTGTTTGTGACACATACACTTTCCAATGGGATTTGTGACACCACACTCTGTCCAATGGTGCTTGTGACACATACGCTGTTCAATGGGGTTCGTGACACACACACTGTCCAGTGGGTTTTGTGAAACACACACTCTGTCCAAAGGGCTTTTGACACAAACGCTGTCCAATAGTGTTGGTGAAACACAGTCTGTCTCATGGGGTTTGTGACACACACACTGTTCAATGGGGATTGTGACACACACGCTGTCCAATGGGGTTTGTGACACACACACACTGTCCAAAGGGGATTGTGACACACACTCGCTGTCCAAAGGGGTTTATGACACACACACTGTCCAATGGGGTTTGTGACACACACACTCTGTCCAATGGGTCTTGTGACGCAAACGCTTTCCAATGGGGTTCGTGACACATACAAGCTATCCAGTGGGGTTTGTAACACACACTTTCTAATTGGCTTTGTGACACGCACACGCTATCCAATGGGGTTTGTGACACGCATACTATTTAAGGGGTTTTGTGACACACACACGTGGTCCAATGGGGTTTGTGACACGAACACTTTCTAATGGGGTTTGTGACACTCACGCTATCCAATAGGTTTTGTGACAGACACACTGTCCAATGGGGATTGTGACACACACACGCAGTCCAATGGTGTTTGTGACACACACGCTGTCCAATGGGGCTTGTGACACGCACGCTGTCCAATGGGGTTTGTGACACACACACGCTACGCAATGGGGTTTGTGACACATACACTTTCCAATGGGGTTTGTGACACACACACTGTCCAATGGTGCTTGAAACACACACGCTGACAAATTGGTTTTGTTACACACACACTGTCCCATGGTATTTGTGACACGCATGCTATCCAACGGGTTTTGTGACACACGCACTCTCCAATGGGGATTGTGACACACACGCTGTCCAATGGGGTTTGCGACACACACACGCTGTCCAATGGGGATTGTGACACACACACTCTGTCCAATGTGTTTTATGACACACACGCTGTCCAATGGTGTTTGTGACACACTCACACTGTCCAATGGGGATTGTAACACACACGCTATCCAATGGGTTTTGTGACACACACACTCTCCAATGGGGATTGTGACACACACACTTTCAAATGGGGTTTGTGACACGCTCACTTTTTAATGGGGTTTGTCACACACACACGCGATACAATGGGGTTTGTGACACACACACTGTCCAATGGGGAATGTGACACACACACGCTGTCCAATGGGGTTTGTGACACACACGCTGTCCAATGGGGTATGTGACACACACACTCTGACCAATGGGTCTTTTGACTCACAAGCTGTCCAATGGGGTTCGTGACACACAAATGCTATACAATGATTTTTGTGGCACGCACACGCTGTCCAATGGGGAATGTGACACACACGCACTGTAGAATGGGTTTTGTGACACACACGCTATCCAATGGGTTTTGTGACACACACACTCTCCAATGGGGATTATGACACACACACTGATGAATTGGTTTTGTTACACACACACTGTCCAATGGTGTTTCTGACACGCATTCTATCTAATGGGTTTTGTGACACACACACTGTCCAATGGGGAATGTGACACACACACGCTGTCCAATGGGGTTTGTGACACACACGCTGTCCAATGGGGTATGTGACACACACACTCTGACCAATGGGTCTTTTGACTCACAAGCTGTCCAACGGGGTTCGTGACACACACATGCTATACAATGGGTTTTGTGGCACACACACGCTGTCCAAAGGGTTTTGTGACACACACGCTGTCCAAATGGGATTGTGACACACACGCTCTGTCCAATGGGTATTGTGACACACACGCTGTCCAATGGGGAATGTGACACACACGCACTGTAGAATGGGGTTTGTGACACAGACACAGTCCAAAGGGGTTTGTGATACACACGCTGTCCAATGGGGTTTGTGACACACACACGCTGTCCAATGGGGATGGTGATACACACGATGTCCAATGGGGTTTGTCACACACACACACTGTCCAATGAGGATTGTGACACACACATGCTGTAAAATGGGGGTTATGACATACACACTTTCCAATGGGTTTTGTGACACACACACTCTCCAATGGGGATTGTGACACACACACTGTCCAATGGGGTTTGCGACACACACACGCTGTCCAATGGGGATTGTGACACACACACTCTGTCCAATGTGTTTTATGACCGACACGCTGTCCAATGGTGTTTGTGACACACACACACTGTCCAATGGGGATTGTAACACACACGCTATCCAATGGGTTTTGTGACACACACACTCTCCAATGGGGATTGTGACACACACACTTTCAAATGGGGTTTGTGACACGCACACTTTTTAATGGGTTTTGTCACACACACACGCGATACAATGGGGTTTGTGACACACACACTGTCCAATGGGGAATGTGACACACACACGCTGTCCAATAGGGTTTGTGACACACACGCTGTCCAATGGGGTATGTGACACACACACTCTGACCAATGGGTCTTTTGACTCACAAGCTGTCCAAAGGGGTTCGTGACACACACATGCTATACAATGATTTTTGTGGCACGCACACGCTGTCCAATGGGGAATGTGACACACACGCACTGTAGAATGGGTTTTGTGACACACACACTGTCCATAGGGGTTTGTGATACACACGCTGTCCAGTGGGGTTTGTGACACACACACACTGTCCATTGGGGATGGTGATACACACGATGTCCAATGGGGTTTGTCACACACACACACTGTCCAATGAGGATTGTGACACACACACGCTGTAAAATGGGGGTTATGACATACACACTTTCCAATGGGTTTTGTGATACACACACTTTCCAATGGCGCTTGTGACACACACACTGTCCAAAGGGGTTCCTGACACACAAGCTGTCCAATGGTGATTGTGACACACTCGATGTCCAATGGGGTTTGTGACACACACAATCTGTCCAATGGGCTTTGTGACACACACGCTGTCCAATGGGGATTGTGGCACACACGCTGTCCAGTTGGGTTTGTGACACACACACTGTCCAACGGGGTTTGTGACACAAACAGTATCCACAGGGGTTTGTGACAAACACGCTGTCAAATGGGGATTGTGACACACACACTGTCCAGGGTGGTTTGTGACACACACACTGTCCAAAGGGGTTTCTGACACACACGCTGTGCAGTGGGGTTTGTGATACACACACTGTCCAATGGGGTTTGTGACTCACACACGCTTTCCAATGGGGTTTTTGACACACACACTTTCCAAAGGCGATTGTGAAACACACACTGTCCAGTGGGGTTTGTGACACACACACTGTCCAATAGTGATTGTGACACACTCAGTGTCCACGGGGGTTTGTGACAAACACGCTGTCCACTGGGGATTGTGATACACACACTGTCCAGGGGGGTTTGTAACACACACACTGTCGAATGGCGTTCGTGACGCCCACAGTGTCCACGGGGGTTTGTGACACACATGTTGTCCAATGGGGTTTGTCACACACACTGTCCAATGGGTACTGTTATTCACACACGCTGTCCAATGGGGTTTCTCACGCACACTCTGTCCAAAGGGGTTTGTGACAAACACGCTGTCCAATGGTGTTTGTGACATACACGCTGTCCAATGGTATTTGTGACACGCACATTCTATACAACGGGGTTTGTGACACACACACTTTCAAATGGGGTTTGTGACACGCACACTTTCTAATGGGGTTTGTGACACACACACGGAATCCAATGTGTTTTGTGAAATGCATATTCTTTAATGGCTTTTATGACACACACACGCTATCCAATGGGGTTTGTGACACACACACACTGTCCAATGGGGATTGTGACACACACACGCTACGCAATGGGGTTTGTGACACATACACTTTCCAATGGGGTTTGTGACACACACGCTCTGTCCAATGGCGCTTGTGACACACACGCTGTCCAATGGGGTTCGTGACACACACGCTGTCCCATGGGGTTTCTAACACACACACACTGTCCAATGGGGTTTGTGACCCACACGATGTCCAATGGGGTTTGTGACACGCACACTGTCTATGGGTGTTTGCGACACACACGCTGTCCATTGGGGTTTCTGACAGACACACTGTCCAAAAGGGTTTGTGAGACACACACGCCTTCCAATGGTGTTTGTGACACACACGCTGTCCAATGGTGTTTGTGACACAGACTCTGTCCAATGGGGTCTGTGACATACATACTGTACAACAGGGTTTGTGACACGCACAATCTATCCAATGGGGTTTGTGACACACACACTTTCCAAAGGGGTTTGTGACACGCACACTTTCTAATGAGTTTGTGACACACACACGCTATCCAATGGGTTTTGTGACACACACGCTCTGTCCAATGGGCTTGTGACACACACGCTGTCCAATGGGGTTTGTGACACAGACGCTGTCCAATGGGGATTGTGTCATACACACTGTCCAGTAGGGTTTGTGACACACACATGCTATCCAATGGGGTTTCTGAAACGCACAGTTTCTAATGGGGTTTGTGACACACAGACTTTCAAATGGGGTTTGTGACACGCACACTTTCTAATGGGTTTTGTGACACACACACGGAATCCAATGGGTTTAGTGACACGCATACTGTTTAATGGGCTTTGTAACACACACACGCTATCCTATGGGGTTCGTGACACACACTCTGTCGCATGGGGTTTGTGACACACACACTGTCCTAAAGGGATTTGTGACACACACGATGTCTAATGGGCTTTGTGACACGCACACTGTCCATGGGTGTTTGTGACACACAAGCTGTCCAATGGATATTGTGACACACACGCTGTCCAATGGGGTTTGTGGCACACACACTGTCCAAATAGGTTTGTGACACACACGATGTACAATTGGGTTTGTGACAAGCATACTGTCCATGGATGTCTGTGACACGCACGCTGTCCATGGATGTCTGTGACACGCACGCTGTCCAATGGTGCTTATGACAAACATGCTGTCTAATGGGATTCGTGGCACACACGCTGTCCAGTGGGTTTTGTGACACAAACACGCTGTCCAATGGTGCTTATGACAAACATGCTGTCTAATGGGATTCGTGGCACACACGCTGTCCAGTGGGTTTTGTGACACAAACACTCTGTCCAATGGGTATTGTGACACACACACTGTCCAATGGGGAATGTGACACACACACGCTGTCCAATGGGGATTGTGAAACACACACTGTCCAAAGGGGTTTGTGACACACACGCTGTCCAATGGGGTTTGTGACACACACACACTGTCCAATGGGGATTGTGACACATACACGCTGTCCAATGGGGTTTATGACACACACTCTGTCCGAAGGGGTTTGTGACACACACACTCTGTCCAATGGGTCTTGTGACACACACAGTCTGTCCAATGGGATTTGTGACACACACGCTGTCAAATGAGGATTGTGACACACACGCTGTCCAGTGGGGTTTGTGACACACACACTGTCCAATAGGGTTTTTGACACACACAAGCTATCCAATGGGGTTTGTAACACGCACACTTTCTAATGGGGTTTGCGACACACACACGCTATCGTATGGGCTTTGTGACACGCACAATTTCTAATGGGGTTTGTGACACACACAGGGAATCTAATGGGTTTTGCGACACGCATACTGTTTAATGTGTTTTGTGACACACACACCCTATCCAATTGGGTTTGTGACACACACACTTTCCAATGGGGTCTGTGACACACAAACATTCATGGCGCTTGTGACACACACGCTGTCCAACGGGGTTTGTGACACGACGCTGTCCAATGGGGATTGTGTCATACACACTGTCCAATAGGGTTTGTGACACACACATGCTATCCAATGGGGTTTGTAACACGCATACTTTCTAATGGGGTTTGTGACACACACACGCTATCCAATGGGGTTTGTGACACGCACACTTTCTAATGGCGTTTATGACATACACACGCTATCCATTGGGTTTTGTGACATACACACTGTCTAAAGGGGTTTGTGACACACACAGACTACCCAATGGGGTTTGTGACACGCACACTTTCTAATGGGGTTTGTGACACACACGCTATCCAATAGGTTTTGTGACACACACGCTGTGCAATGGGGTTTGTGACACACACACTGTCCAATGGGTATTGATGCACACACACGCTGTCCAATGGTGTTTGTGACACACACACTGTTCAATGTGGCTTGTGACACACACGCAGTCCTATGGGGTTTGTGACACACACACGCTATCCAATGGATTTGTGACACATACACTTTCCAATAGGGTTTGTGAAACACACACCATGTCCAATGGTGCTTAGGACAAACACGCTGTCTAATGGGATTCGTGACACACACACTTTCAAATGGGGTTTGTGACACGCACACTTTCTCATGGCGTTTGTGACACACACACAGAATCCAATGGGTTTTGTGACACGCATACTGTTTAATGGGTTTTATGACACACAGACGCTATTCAAAGGGGTTTGTGACACACACACTTTCAAATGGGGTTTGTGACACGCACACTTTCTAATGGGGTTTGTGACACACACATGGAATCCAATGGGTTTTGTGACACGCATACTGTTTAATGGGTTTTGTGACACACACATGCTATCCAATGGTTTTTGTGACACACACACTTTCCAATGGCGCTTGTGACACACACGCTGTCCAATGGTGCTTGTGACACACACGCTGTCCAATGGGTTTTGTTACACACACACAGTCCAATGGAGTTTGTGACACGAATGCTACCCAATGGGTTTTTTGACACACACACTGACCATGAGGGTTTGTGACACACACACGCTATCCAATGGGGTTTGTGACACATACACTTTCCAATGGGGTTTGTGACACACAGACTCTGTCCAATGGCGCTTGTGAACACACGCGGTGTGCAATGGGGTTCGTGACACACACTCTGTCACATGGGGTTTGTGACACACACGATGTCCAATGGGGTTTCTGACACGCACACTGTCCATGGGTGTTTGAGACACACTCGCTATCCAGTGGGGTTTCTGACACACACACTGTCCAAAAGGGTTTGGAACACACACACGCTGTCCAATGGGGTTTGTGACACACACACTGACCAATTGGGTTTGTGACACACACACTTTCCAATGGCGCTTGTGACACACACGCTGTCCAATGGTGCTTGTGACACACACGCTGTCCAATGGGGTTCGTGACACACACACTTTCAAATGGGGTTTGTGACACGCACACTTTCTAATGGGGTTTGTGAAACACACACGCTATCCAATGGGGTTTGTGAGACTCATACTGTTTAATGGGTTTTGTGAAACACACACGCTGTCCAATGGGGTTTGTGACACACACAATTTTCAATGGGGTTTGTGACACACACTCTGTCCCATGGGGTTTGTGACACACACACTGTCCAAAGGGGTTTGTGACACACACAATGTCCAACGGGTTTGTGACACACACACCGTCCATGGGTGTTTGTGACACACACGCTGTCCAGTGCGGTTTCTGACACACACACAGTCGAAAAGGGTTTGTGACGCACACCATGTCCAATGGGGTTTGTGACACGCACACCGTCCATGGGTGTTTGTGACACACACGCTGTCCAGTGGGGTTTGTGACACACACGCTGTCCCATGGGGTTTGTGACACACACAATCTATCCAATGGGGTTTGTGACACGCACACCATCTAATGCGGTTTGTGACACACACACGCCATCCAATGGGGTTTGTGACACACACACTTTCCAAAGGGTTTTGTGACACGCACACTTTCTAATGAGGTTTGTGATACACACGTGCTATCCAATTGGGTTTATGACACACACACTGTCCAATAGGGTTTGTGAAACATACACGTTATCCAATGGGGTTTGTGACACACACACTGTCCAAAGGGGTTTGTGACACACACACTATCCAATGGGGTTTGTGACACTCACACTGTCCATGGTTGACTGGAAGTCACACGCTGTACAATGGGGTTTGTGACACAAGCACTGTCCAATGGTGTTTCTGACACACACAGTGTCCAATGGGGATTGTGACACACACGCGCTCTCCAATGGGGTTTCTGACACACACACTCTGTCCAATGTGTCTTGTGAAAAACACGCTGTCCAATGGGGTTTGTGAACACACACGCTGTCCAGTGTGTTTTGTGGCACACACAATGTCCAATAGGGTTTGTGACACACACACGCAATCCAATGGGGTTTATGACACACCCGCATTCCAATGGGGTTTGTGACACACACACACTGTCCAGTGGGGATTGTGACACACACACGCTGTCCAATGGTGTTTGTGACACACATGCTATCCAATGGGGTTTGTGACACACATACTTTCTAATGGGGCTTTTGACACACACACGCTATCCAATGGGTTTTGTGACACACACTTTCCAATGGGGATTGTGACACACACGCTGTCCAATGGGGATTGTGACACACACACTGACCAGGTGGGTTTGTGACACACTCACGGTATCCGATGGGGATTCTGACACATACACGTTCCAATGGGGTTTGTGACACACACACTCTGTCCAATGGCGCTTGTGACACACACGCTGTTCAATGGGGTTCGTGACACACACGCTGTCCAATGGGGTTCGTGAAACACACGTTGTCCAATGGGGTTTGTGACACACACACTGTCCAAAGGGGTTTGTGACACACACGATGTCCAATGGGGTTTGTGACACGCACACTGTCCATCGATGTTTGTGACACACACGCTGTCCAGTGGGGTTTGTGACAAACACACTGTCCAATGGGGTTTGTGACACACACAGTGTCCACGGTTTTTTGTGACAGACACACTGTCCAATGGGGTTTGTGACACACACACTGTCCAATGGGGTTTGTGACACACACACGCAACCCAATGGGGTTTGTGACACATACACTTTCCAATGGGGATTGTGACACACACACTCTGTCCAATGGTGCTTGTGACACACACACGATGTCCAATGGGCTTGTGACACACACGCTGTCCAATGATGTTTGTGACACACACACTGTCCAATGGGGATTGTGACACTCACACTGTGTCCAATGGGGTTTGTTACACACACACTGTCCAAAGGGTTTTCTGACACACACGCTATCCAATGGGGTTTGTGACACTCACACTGTCCACGGGTTTTTGTGACACACAGACAGTCCAATGGGGTTTTGACACACACGCTGTCCACTGGGGATTGTGACATACACACTGTCCAGGGGGGTTTGTGACACACACACTGTCCAAAGGCGTTCGTGACACACACATATTCCACGGGGGTTTGTGACACACACGCTGTCCAATGCGGTTTGCGACACACTCACTGCCAATGGGTACTGTTAAACACAAACTCTGTCCAATATGGTTTGTGACACACACACTTTCCAATGGGGTTTGTGAAACACACGCTATCCAATGGTGTTTATGTACAAACGCTGTCCAATTTGGTGTGTTACACAGACACTCTTTCCAATAGTGTTTGTGACACACATACGCTATCCAATGGTGTTTGGGACACACACACTTTCTAATGGGGTTTGTGACACACGTGCTGTCCAATGGGTTTTGTGACACACACACTGTCCAACGAGGATTGTGACACTACACACGCTGTCCAATGGGGTTTGTGACACAGACGCTGTACAATGGGGATTGTGAAATACAAACTGTCCAATAGGGTTTGTGACACACACACGCTATCCAATGTGGTTTGTGAAACACACTTTCCAATGGGGTTTGTGACACACACGCACGCTGTCACATGGGGTTTGTAACACACACGCTGACCAATTGGGTTTCTTACACACAAACTGTGCAATGCTGTGTGTGACACGCATGCTTTCCAATGGGTTTTGTGACATAAACACTGACCAGGAGGGTTTGTGACACACACACGTTACCCAATGGGGATTGTGACACACACACGCTTTCCAATGGGGTCTGTGACACACACACTGTCCAAAGGTGTTTGTGACACAGACGATGTCCAATGGGGTTACTGACACGCACACTGTCCATGTATGTTTGTGACACACAGGCTGTCCAATGGGGTTTGTGAAACACACACTGCCCAAAGGGTTTTGTGACACACACTATATCCAATGGAGTTTGTGACACACACAGTGTCCTATGGGTACTGTGACACACACACACTGTCCAATGGTATTGTGACACACACATTGTCCGAAGTGGTTTGTGACACACACGATATCCATTGGGGTCTTTGAAACGCACACTGTCCAAAAGGGTTTGTGACACACACGATGTACAATGGGGTTTGTGACACGCATAATGTCCACGGGTGTTTGTGACACACACACTGTCCAGTGGGGTTTGTGACTCACACGCTGTCCAATAGGGTTTGTGACACACACACTGTTCAGGGGGGTTTGTGACACAAACGCCGTCCAGTGGGTTTTGTGACACACACACTGTCCAATAGGGTTTGTGACACAGACACGCTATCCAATGGGTTTTGTGACACACACGCTGTCCAATGGGGATTGTGAAACACACACGCTGTCCAATGGTGTTTGCGATACACACACTGTCCAATAGGGTTTGTGACACAGACACGCTATCCAGTGGGTTTTGTGACACACACGCTGTCCAATGGGGATTGTGAAACACACACGCTGTCCAATGGTGTTTGCGATACACACACTGTCCAATGGGGTTTGTGACACAGACGCTGTCCAATGGGGATTGTGACCTACAAAGTGTCCAAAAGGGTTTGTGACACACACACGCTATCAAATGGGGTTTGTGACACACACACTATCCAATGGGTTTTGTGACACAGACACTGTCCAATGTTGATTGTGACACACACGCTGTCCAATGGTGTTTGTGACACACACGCTGTCCAATGGGGCTGGTGACACACAGACTATCCAATGGGGTTTGTGAAACATACGCTGTCCGGTGGGTTTTGTGACACACACACTGTCCAATAGGGTTTGTGCCACACACACGCTATCCAATG
Source organism: Columba guinea (assembly GCA_032206185.1). Lineage (NCBI taxonomy): Eukaryota > Metazoa > Chordata > Aves > Columbiformes > Columbidae > Columba > Columba guinea. The sequence goes on from JAVLUU010000005.1 coordinate 1,327,430, forward strand.
GGGTTTGTGACACACACACTCTGTCCAATGGCGCTTGTAACAGACACGCTGTCCAATGGGGTTTGTGACACACACGCTGTCCAATGGGTATTGGTACACAGAAACTTTCCAATGGGGTTTGTGACACGCATCCTGTCCATGGGTCTTTGTGACACACACACTGTCCAGTGGGTTTTGTGACACACACACCGTCCAATAGGGTTTGTGACACACACACGCAATCCAATGGGTGTTGTGACACACACACACACTCCAATGGGGATTGTGACACACACACACTTTCCAATAGGGTTTGTAACAGACACACGCTATCCACGGGCTTTGTGACACATACCCTTTCAAATGGGGTTTGTGACACACACACTGTCCAATGGGGAGTGTGACACACACACGCTGTCCAATGGAATTTGTGACACACACCTGTCCAATGTAGATTGTGACACACACGCTGTCCAATAGGGATTGTGACACACACACTCTGTCCAATAGGTCTTGTGACACACAAGCTGTCCAATGGGGTTCGTGACACACACGCTGCCCAGTGGGGTTTGTGACACACACATTGTCCAATAGGGTTTGTGACATCACACACGCTATGCAATGGGGTTTGTGACACACACTCTTTCTAATGGGGTTTGTGACACACACGCTGTCCAATGGTGTTTGTGACACACATGCTGTCCAATGGGGCTTGTGACACACACACTGTCCAATCGGGTTTGTGACACCCACACTGTCCAAAGGGTTTTGTGACACACACAATGTCCAATGGGGTTTCTGACACGCACACTTTCCATGGGTGTTTGTGACACACATGCTGTCCAGTGGAGTTTGTGACACACAAGCTGTCCAATGGGGTTCGTGACACACACATTGTCCTATAGGGTTTGTGACATCACACACGCTATCCAATGGGGTTTGTGACACACACTCTTTCTAATGGGGTTTGTGACACACACGCTGTCCAATGGTGTTTGTAACACTCACACTGTCCAATCGGGATTGTGACACACACACTGTCCAAAGGGTTTTGTGACACACACTTTGTCCAATGGGGTTTGTGACACGCACACTGTCGATGGGTTTTTGTGACACACATGTTGTCCAGTGGAGTTTGTAACACACACACTGTCCAATGGTGTTTGTGACACACACAGTGTCCACGGGGGTTTTTGACACAAACTCTGTCCAATGAGGCTTGTGGCATACACTGTGTCCAGTGGGTATTGTGACACACACACCCTGTCCAATGGGGTTTGTGACAAATACGCTGTCCAATGGGGATTGTGACACACACGCTGTCCAATGGGCTTTGTGACACATACATTCTGTCCAATGGGGCTTGTGACACACACTCAGTCCAATGGGGTTTGTGACACACACGCTATCCAGTGGGTTTTGTGACACACACACTGTACAATAAAGTTTGTGACACACACACTCTCTCCAAATGGGTTTGTGACACACACTCTGTCCAAAGGGCTTTGTGACACACACGTTGTCCAATGGGGTTTGTGACAAGCACACTTTCCATGGGTGTTTGTGACACACACGCTCTCCAATGGTGTTTGTGACACACACACTGTCCAAAGGGGTTTGTGACACACACGATATCCAATGGGGTTTGTGACACGCACTTTCCAATAGGGTTTGTGACACACACACGCTGTCCCCTGGGGTTTGTGACACACACGCTGACCATGAGGGTTTGTGACACACACACGCTATCCAATGGAGTTTGTGACACACAATCTGTCCAATGGGGTTTGTGACACACACACTCTGTCCAATGGGGCTTGTGAAACACACGCTGTCCAATGGGGTTTGTGACACACACGCTATCCAGTGGGTTTTGTGACACACACACTCTCCAATAGGGTTTGTGACACACACGCTGTCCAATGGGGTTTGTGACATGCACTCTGTCCATGGGTGTTTTTGATACACACGCTGTCCAGAGGGGTTTGTGACACACACGCTATCCAATGGGGTTTGTGACACTCACACTGTCCATGGTTGTTTATGACACACACGCTGTCCAGTGGGTTTTGTGAGACACACTCTGTCCAATATGGTTTGTGACACCCACACACTGTCCAAAGGGGTTTGTGACACACACACTGTCCAAAGGGGTTTGTGACACACACGTTGTCCAATGGGGTTTATGACACGCACACTGTCCAAAGCGGTTTGTGACACACACAATATCCAATGGGGTTTGTGACACGCACACTGTCAATGGGTGTTTGTGACACACACAGTGTCCACGGGGGTTTGTAACAAAAAGTCTGTCCAATGACGTTTGTGACATACACACTGTCCAATGGGTATTGTGACACACACACCCAGTCCAATGGATTTGTGACACACACGCTGTCTAATGGGGATTGCAACACACACACTGTCCAATAGGGTTTGTGAGACACACACGCTATCCATTGGGGTTTGTGACACACACGCTGTCCGATGGGGTTCGTAACACACACGCTGCCCAATGGGGTTTGTGACACACACACACTGTCCAATGGGGACTGTGACACACACACGGTGTCCAGTGGGGTTTCTGACACACACGCTGTCCAATGGGGTTTGTGACACACACACTGACCACGGGGGTTTGTGACACACACACTCTCCAATGGCGTTCGTGACACACACGCTGTCTAATGGGGTTTGTGACACACACACTCTGTCCAATGGGGTTTGTGACACACACACTGTCCAATGGGTATTGTGACACACACGCTGTCCAATGGGGTTCATGACACACACTCTGTCCAATGGGCTTGTGACACACACACGCTGACCAATATTGTTTGTGACACACACTCTGTTCATGGTGTTTTTTACACAACCACTGTCCAATGGGGATTGTGACACACCCACTCTGTCCAATGGTGTTTGTGACACACACGCTGTCCAGTGGGGTTTGTGACACACACACTCTCCAATAGGGTTTGTGACACGCACACTCTATCCAAAGGGGTTTGTGACACAGACTTTCCAATGGGGTTTGTGACACACACATGCTGTCTCAGGGGGTTTGTGACACACACGTTGACCAACTGGGTTTGTTACACACACTGACCAAAGGGTTTTGTGACACACACGATGTCCAAAGGGTTTGTTACACGCACACTGTCAATGGGGGTTTGTGACACACACGCTGTCCAATGGAGTTTGTGACACATACACTCTGTCCAATGGGCCTTGTGACACACACTCTGTCTAAAGGGGTTTGTGACACACACACACTGGCCAATGGGGATTGTGAAACACACACGCTGTCCAATGGGGTTTATGACACACACACTGTCCAATGGGGTTTGTGACACACACACTCTGTCCAATGGGGATTGAGATACACACGCTGTCCAATGGGGTTTGTGACACACACACTCTGTCCAATAGGTCTTGTGACACACAAGCTCTCCAATGGGTTTTGTGTCACACACCCTGACCAGGAGGGTTTGTGATACACACACGCTGTCCAAAAAGGTTTGTGACACACACGCTTTCCAATGGTGTTTGTGACACACACACTGTCCAATGTTGTTTGTGAGACGCATGCTGTCCAATGGGTTTTGTGACACATACACTGACCAGGAGGGTTTGTGACACACACACTCTGTCCAATGGCACTTGTGACACGCACGCTGTCCAATGGGGTTCGTGACACGCACTCTGTCCCATGGGGTTTGTGACACACCTGCAATATCCAATGGGGTTTATGACACAAACGCTGTCCAAAGTGGTTTGTGACTAACACGATGTCCAATGGGGTTTGTGACACACACACTGTCCAAAAGGGTTTGTGACACACATGATGTCCAATGGGGTTTGTGACACGCACACTGTCCATGGGTGTTTGTGACACACACGCTGTCCAGTGGGTTTTGTGACACACACACTATCCAATAGGGTATGTGCCACACACACGCTATCCAATGGGGTTTGGACACATGCACTTTCCAATGGGGTTTGTGACACACACACTCTGTCCAAAGGTGCTTGTGACACACACGCTGTAAAATGGGGTTCGTGAAACACACGCTGTCCAGTGGGTCTTGTGACACACACACTCTGTCAAATGGTCTTGTGACACACACGCTCTCCAATGGTTTTTGTGACACACACACTGCACAATGGGTTTTGTGACACACACGCTCTCCAATGCTTTTTGTGACACACACACTGCACAATGGGTTTTGTGACACACACACTCTCCAATGGGGTTCGTGACACACACGATGTCCACTGGGGATTGTTGCACACACACTGTCAAGGGGGGTTTGTGACACACACACTGACCAATGGGTATTGTTAAAGACACACGCTGTCCATTGGGGTTTGTGACACACACGCTTCCAATGGGTATTGTGACACACACACTGTCTAATGGGGTTTGTGACACATTCATTCTGTCCAATGGGGCTTGTGACACACACACTGTCCAATCGGGGTTGTGACAGACACGCTTTCCAATGGAGTTTGTGACACATACGCTTTCCAATGGGATTTGTGACACTCACACTCTGTCCAATGGTGCTTGTGACACACACGATGTTCAAGGGGGTTCGTAACATACACGCTGTCCAGTGGGTTTTGTGACACACACACTCTGTCCAATGGGTTTCTGACACACACACGCTATCCAATGGGGTTTGTGACACACTCACTTTCTAATGGGGTTTGTGACACACACAATATCCAATGGGGCTTGTGACACTCACAATCTGTCCCATGGTGTTTGTGACACACACGCTGTCCAATGGTGTTTGTGACAAACACACTGTACAATTGGGATTGTGACACACACACGCTATCCAATGGGGTTTGTGACACAAACTCTGTCCAATGGGGTTTGTGACACACATGCTGGCTAATGGGGATTGTGACACACACGCTGTCCAATGGGGTTTGTGACACACACACTCTGTCCAATGGGGCATTTGACACACACGCTGTCCAATGGGGTTTGTGTCACACACGCTGTCCAGTGGGTTTTGTGACACACACACTGTCCAAAGGGTTTGGTGACACACACACTGTCCAATGGGGTTTGTGACACACACAGTGTCTACGGGGGTTTGTGACACAAACGCTGTCCAATGGGGTTTGTGACACACACGCTATCCAATGGAAATGGTGACACACACACACTGTCCAATGGGGTTTGTGACACACACGCTGTCCAATTAGGATTGTGACACACACGCTGTCCAAAGGGGTTTGCGACACATACACTCTGTCCAATGGGGCTTGTGGCACACACGCTGTTCAATGGGGTTTGTGACACCGCACTCTGTCCAATGGTGCTTGTGACACACACGCTGTTCAATGGGGTTCGTGACACATACGCTGTCCAGTGGGTTTTGTGTCACACACACTCTGTCCAAAGGGTCTTGTAAAAAACACGCTGTCCAATGGGGTTTGTGAACATACACGCAATCCAATGGGGTTTGTGACACATACCCTTTCCAGTGGGGACTGTGACACACACACTCTGTCCAATGGTGCTTGTGACACACACGATGTCCAATGATGTTTGTGACAAACACACTGTCCAGTGGGGATTGTGATACACACACTGTCCAGTGGGTATTGTTAAACACAAACTCTGTCGAATGTGGTTTTTGACACACACATTGTCCAATGGGGTTTGTGACACACACAATGTCCAATGGGGTTTGTGACACGCACACTTTATAATGGGGTTTGTGACACACACACGCTATCCAATGGCATTTATGTCACAAACGCTATCCAACTTGGTGTGTGACACACACACTCTGTCCAATAGTGTTTGTGAAAACACATACGCTATCCAATGGTGTTTGGGACACACGCACTTTCTAATGGGTTTTGTGACACACGCGCTGTCCAATGGGTTTTGTGACACACACACTGTCCAATGAGGATTGTGACACTTCACACTCTGTCCAATGGTGTTTGTGAACACACACGCTGTCCAATGGGGTTTGTGACACAGACGCTGTACAATGGGGACTGTGAAATACAAACTGTCCAATAGGGTTTGTTACACACACACGCTACCCAATGGGGTTTGTGACACACACACACTGTCCAATGGCGCTTTTGACACACACGCTGTCCAATGGGGTTTCTGACACACACTCTGTCCCATGGGGTTTGTGACACACACACTATCCAATGGGGATTGTGACACACACACGCTTTCCAATGGGGTCTGTGACAACACACTGTCCAAAGGGGTTTGTGACACAGACGATGTCCAATGGGGTTTCTGACACGCACACTGTCCATGGGTGTTTGTGACACAGAGTCTGTCCAATGAGGTTTGTGACACACACTTTATCCAATGGAGTTTGTGACACACACAGTGTCCTATGGGTATTGTAACACACACAAACTTTCCAATGGGGTTTGTAAAAACACACGCTGTCCAATGGGGTTTATAACACACACACTGTCCAATGGGTTTTGTGACCCACACACTCTGTTCAATGGGGTTTGTGACACACACGTGTCCAATGGGGATTGTGACACACACGCTGTCCAAAGGGGTTTGTGAAACACACACACTTTCCAATGTGGATTGTGAAACACACACGCTTTCCAATGTGGTTTACGACACACACACTGTCCAAAGGGGTTTGTGACACACACACTCTGTCCAATGGGGTTTGTGACACACACACTGTCCAATGGGGATTGTGACACACACGCTGTCCAATGGTGTTTGTGACAAACACACTTTCCAATGGGGTTTGTGACACGCACAACTTCTAATGGGGTTTGAGACACACACACGCTGTCCCATGGGATTTGTGACACGCATGCTGTCCAATGGGTTTTGTGACACACACACGCTATCCAATGGGTTTTGTGACACATACACTTTCCAATGGGTTTTGTGACACACCCACTCAGTCCAATGGCGCTTGTGACACACACACTGTCCAAAGGGTTTGTGACACACACGTTATCCAGTGGGGTTTGTGACATTCACACTGTCCATGGCTGTTTTTGATACACACGCTGTCCAGTGGGTTTTGTGACACACACACTGTCCAATGGCGTTTGTGACACACACGCTGTCCAATGTGGTGTGTGACACACACACTCTGTCCAATACAGTTTGTGACACACATACGCTATCCAATGGGTTTTGTGACACACACACTTTCTAATGGGGTTCGTGACACACACGCTATCCAATGGGTTTTGTGACACACACACTGTCCAATGGGGATTGCGACACACACACGCTGTCCAATGGTGTTTGTGGCACACACGCTGTCCAATGGGGTTTGTGACACAGACGCGGTCCAATGGGGTTTGTGACACACACGCTGTCAAATGGGGTTTGTGACACATACACTCTGTCCAATGGGGCTTGTGACACACATTCTGTCCAATGGGGTTTGTGACACACATGGTGTCCAGTGGGTTTTGTGACACACACACTCTGTCCAATGGGCTTGTGACACATATGCTATCCAATGATGTTTGTAACACACACACTGTCCAAAGGAGTTTGTGACACACACGCTGTCCAGTGGGTTTTGTGACACACACACTGTCCAATGGCGTTTGTGACACACGCGCTGTCCAATGGGGTTTGTGACACGCACACTTTATAATGGGGTTTGTGACACACACGCTGTCCAATGGGGTTTATGACACACACGCTGTCCAATGTGGTGTGTGACACACACACTCGGTCCAATAGAGTTTGTGACACACATACGCTATCCAATGGGTTTTGTGACACACGCACTTTCTAATGGGGTTCGTGACACACACGCTATCCAATGGTTTTTGTGACACACACACTGTCCAATGGGGATTGCAGCACTCACACGCTGTCCAATGGTGTTTGTGACACACACTCTGTCTAATGGGGTTTGTGACACACAGACACTGTCCAATGGGGATTGTGACACACACGCTGTTCAATGAGGTTTGTGACACACATGCTGCCAGATGGAGTTTGTGACACATACACTCTGACCAATGGGGATTGTGACACACACGCTGTCCAATGGGGTTTGTGACACACAAACTCTGTTCAATAGGTCTTGGGACACACAAGCTGTCCAATGGGGTTCGTGACACACATGCTGTACAATGGGGTTTGTAACACACTGTCTTTCTAATGGGGTTTGTGAAACACACGCTATCCAACAGATTTTGTGACACACACACTTTCCAATACGGTTCGTGACACACACATTCTATCCAAAGGGGTTTGTGACACACCCGCTGACCAATTGGGTTTTTAACACACCCGATGTACAATGGTGTTTATGACACGCATGCTGTCCAATGGGTTTTGTGACACACACACTGACCAGGAGGGTTTGTGAAACACACACGCTATCCAATGGGGTTCGTGACACACACTCTGTCCCATGGGGTTTGTGAAACACACTCTCTCCAATGGCGCTTGTGACACACACGCTGTCCAAAGGGGTTCGTGACACACACTCTGTCCCATGGGGTTTGTGACACAAACTCTGTCCAATGGGGTTTGTGACACACACACTTTCCAAAGGGGTTTGTGACACACATGATGTCCAATGGGGTTTGTGACACGCACACTGTCCATGGGTTTTTGTGAACACACACGCTGTTCAAAAGGGTTTGTGACACACATGATGTACAACGGGCTTTGTGACACACGCACTTTCCAATGGGGTTTGTGACACACACACTGTCCAATGGGGATTGTGACACAAACACGCTCTCCAATGGAGTTTGTGACACACACATTGTCCGAAGAGGTTTGTGACACACACGATGTCCAATGGGATTTGTGACACACACACTGTCCAATGGGGATTGTGACACACACGCTGTCCAATGGGCTTTGAGACACACACACTCTGTACAATGGGTCTTGTTAAAAATTCGCTCTCCAATGGTGTTTGTGAACACAGACGCTGTGCAGTGGGTTTTGTGACACTACATACTATCCAATAGGGTTTGTGACACACACACGCTATCGAATGGGGTTTGTTACACATACACTTTCCAATGGGGTTTGTGACACACGCACTCTGCCCAATAGGCTTGTGACACACACGTTGTCCAATGGTGTTTGTGACACTCACACTGTCCATGGGTGTTAGTGACACACACGCTGTCCAGTGGGTTTTGTCACACACAAACACAGTGTCCAATGGGGATTGTGAACCACACACGCTGTCCAATGGTGTTTGAGACACACACACTGTCCAATGGGGTTTGTGACACAGACGCTCTCCAATGGGGATTGTGACCTACACGCTATCCAATAGGGTTTGTGACACACACACGCTATCCAACGGGGATTGTGACATACTTACTGTCCAATATGGTTTGTGACACACACATGCTATCCAATGGCGTTTGTGACACATATACTTTCTAATGGGGTTCTTGACACACACACGCTATGCAAAGGGTTTGTGACACAAACCTTCCAATGGGTTTTGTGACACACACACGCTGTGCAATGGGGTTTGTTACACACACGCTGTCCAATTGTGTTTGTGACAAGCATGCTGTCCAATGGGTTTTGTGTCACACACACTGACCAGGAGGGTTTGTGACACACACACTCTATCCAATGGTGTTTGTGACACATACACTTTCAAATGGGGTTCGTGACACAAACTCAGTCCCATGGGGTCTGTGACACACACACTGTCCAATGGGCCTTGTGACACACACATTGTCCAATCGGGTTTGTGACACACGCTGTCCAAAGGGGTTTGTGACACACACGATGTCCAATGGGGTTTCTGACACGCACACTTTCAATGGGTGTTTGTGACACACACGCTGTCCAGTGGAGTTTGTGACACACACTCTGTCCAATGGGTCTTGTGAAAAACACGCTGTCCAGTGGGTTTCGTGACACACGAACTCTGTCCAATAGGCTTGTGACACACACGCTGTCCAGTGGTGTTTGTGACACACACACTGTCCAATGGGAATTGTGACACACACACTGTCCAAAGCGGTTTGAGACACACACGCTATGCAATGGGGCTTGTGACACTCACACTGTCCATGGATGTTTGTGACACACACGCTGTCCACTGGGGATTGTGACACACACACTGTCCAGGGGGGTTTGTGACACACACACTGTCCAATGGCGTTCGTTGCACACACAGTGTCCACAGCGGTTTGTGACACACACAATTTCCAAAAGGTTTTGTGACACACGCGCTGTCCAACGGTGTTTGTGACACACACGCTGTCCAATGGGGTTTGTGACACAGACGCTGTCCAATGGGGATTATGACCTACTCTCTGTCCAATAGGGTTTGTGACACACATACTTTCTAATGGGGTTTTTGACGCACACACACTATCTAATGGGGTTTGTGACACACACACTCTGTCCAATGGCGCTTGTGACACACACGCTGTCCAATGGCGTTCATGACACACACTTAGTTCCATCGGGTTTGTGACACACACACTGTCCATTGGGGATTGTGACACACACATGCTGTCCAAAGGGGTTTTTGACACGCACACTGTCCAAAGGGGTTTGTGACACACAAGCCGTCCAGTGGGGTTTGTGACGCACACACTGTCCAAAGGGGTTTGTGACACACACGATGTCCAATGGGGTTTGTGACACGCACACTGTCCATGGGTGTTTGTGAACATACACGCTGTCCAGTGGGTTTTGTGACACACATACTATCCAATAGGGTTTGTGACACACACGCTGCCAGTTGGGTTCGTGACACACACTCTGTCCCATGGGTTTTGTAACACACACACTGTCCAATGGGGATTGTGACACACACACGCTGTCTAATGGGGTTTGTGACACACAAACTTTCCAAAGGGGTTTGTGACACACACGATGTCCAATGGGGTTTGTGACACGCACAATGTCCATGGGTGTTTGTGACACACACACTGTCAAGAGGGTTTGTGACACACAAACTGTCCAAAAGGGTTTGTGACACGCACAATGTCCATTGGGGTTTCTGACACGCACACTGTCCATGGGTATTTGCGACACACACGCTTTCCAATGGGATTTGTGACACACACACTGTCCAACGGGTATTGTTACACACACACGCTCTCCAATGGGGTTTGTGACACACACGCTGTCCAGTGGAGTTTGTGACACACACACTTCTGCCAATGGGCTTGTGACACACACACGCTGTCCTATAGTGTTTGTGACACACACTTGGTCCCATTGGGTTTGTGACACTTACACTGTCCAATGGGGATTGTGTCATACACACTGTCCAATAGGGTTTGTGACGAACACATGCTATCCAACGTGGTTTGTGACACTCACACGCTATCCAATGGGGTTTGTGACACAAACACGCTATCCAATGGGGTTTGTGACACACACACGCTTTCCAATGGGGCTTGTGACACAAAAGCTGTCCAATGGGGTTCGTAACAGACACTCTGTCAAATGGGGTTTGTGACACACACACTGTCCAATGGGTATTGTGACACACACACGCTGTCCAATGGGGTTTGTGACTCACACACTGTCCAAAGGGGTTTGTGACACACACGTTGTCCAATCGGGTTTGTGACACATATACTCTGTCCAATGGGTCTTGTGACACACACTCTGTCCAATGGGGTTTGTGACACACACAATGTCCAATGGGGTTTGTGACACACACAATGTCCAATGGGGTTTGTGACACACGCACGCTATCCAATGGGGTTTATGACACACACGCTGTCCAATGGGAATTGTGACACTACACACGCTGTCCAATGGGATTTGTGACACAGACGCTGTCTAATGGGGATTGTGAAATACACACTGTCCAATAGGGTTTGTGACACACACATGCTATCCAATGGGGTTTGTGACAATCATACTTTCTAATGGGGTTTGAGACACACACACGCTATCCAATGGGTTTTGTGACACATACTATCCAATGGGGTTTGTGACACCCAGTCGCTGTCCCATGGGGTTTGAGACACACACGCTGACCAATTGGGTTTGTTACACACACACTGTCCAAGTGTGTGTGTGACACGCATGCTGTCCAATGGGTTTTGTGACACACACACTTTACCAGGAGGGTTTGTGACACACACACACTATCCAATGGGTTTTGTAACGCATACACGTTCCAATGGCGTTTGTGACGCACACACTCTGTCCAATGGCGCTTGTGACACACACGCTGTCCAATGGGGTTCGTGACAGGCACTCTGTCCCATGGGGTTTGTGACACACGTGCAATATCCAATGGGGTTTATGACACAAACGCTGTCCAAAGTGGTTTGTGACTCACACAATGTCCAAAGGTGTTTGTGACACACACACTGTCCAAAAGGGTTTGTGACACACATGATGTCCAATGGGGTTTGTGACACACACAATGTCCAATGGGGTTTGTGACACACGCACGCTATCCAATGGGGTTTATGACACACACGCTGTCCAATGGGAATTGTGACACTACACACGCTGTCCAATGGGATTTGTGACACAGACGCTGTCTAATGGGGATTGTGAAATACACACTGTCCAATAGGGTTTGTGACACACACATGCTATCCAATGGGGTTTGTGACAATCATACTTTCTAATGGGGTTTGAGACACACACACGCTATCCAATGGGTTTTGTGACACATACTATCCAATGGGGTTTGTGACACCCAGTCGCTGTCCCATGGGGTTTGAGACACACACGCTGACCAATTGGGTTTGTTACACACACACTGTCCAAGTGTGTGTGTGACACGCATGCTGTCCAATGGGTTTTGTGACACACACACTTTACCAGGAGGGTTTGTGACACACACACACTATCCAATGGGTTTTGTAACGCATACACGTTCCAATGGCGTTTGTGACGCACACACTCTGTCCAATGGCGCTTGTGACACACACGCTGTCCAATGGGGTTCGTGACAGGCACTCTGTCCCATGGGGTTTGTGACACACGTGCAATATCCAATGGGGTTTATGACACAAACGCTGTCCAAAGTGGTTTGTGACTCACACAATGTCCAAAGGTGTTTGTGACACACACACTGTCCAAAAGGGTTTGTGACACACATGATGTCCAATGGGGTTTGTGACACGCACACTGTCCATGAATGTTTGTGACACACACACTGTCCAATGGGATTTGTGACACACACACTGTGCAATGGGTATTGTTGCACACACACGATGTCCAATGCTGTTTGTCACACACACGCTATCCAATGGGCTTTGTGACACACATACTGTCAAAAGGGTATTGTTACACACACTTGATGTCCAATGGTGTTTGTGACACACACGCTATCCAATGGGGTTTGGACACATGCACTTTCCAATGGGGTTTGTGACACACACACTCTGTCCAATGGTGCTTGTGACACACACTCTGTCCAATGGGGTTCGTGAAAAACACGCTGTCCAGTGGGTTTTGTGACACACACACTCTGTCCAATGGGTCTTGTGAAAAACAATCTGTCCAATGGGATTGTGAACACACATGTTATACAATGGGATTTGTGACAAATACACTGTCCATAGGGGTTTGTGACACACACGCAATCCGATGGGGATTGTGACACTTACACTGTCCATGGGTGTTTGTGACACACACGCTGTTCAATGGGGTTTGTGACACACACGCTGTCCAGTGGGTTTTGTGACACACACACTCTGTCCAATGGGCTTGTGACGCACACACGCTATCCAATGGGGTTTGTGACACAAACTCTGTCCAATGGGGTTTGTGACACACGCACTGTCCAAAGGGGTTTCTGACACACACGCTATCCAAAGGGGTTTGTGAAACTCACACTGTCCACGGGTTTTTGTGACACACAGACTATCCAACGGGGTTTTGGCACACACTCTGTCCTCTGGGGATTGTGACCTACACACTGTCCAATAGGGTTTGTGACACACACACGCTATCAAATGGGGTTTGAGACACGCGCACTTTATAATGGGGTTTGTGACACTCACACTATATCCAATGGGTTTTGTGACACACACTTTCCAATGGGGTTTGTGACACACACACGTTGTCCCATGCGGTTTGTGACACACACACTGTCCAAAGGGGATTGAAACACACACACGCTGTCCAATGGGGTTTGTGACACGTACGTTGTCCATGGGTGTTTGAGACACACACGCTGTCCAATGGGGTTTGTGACACACACACAAGCTCTTCAATGGTGTTTGTGACACACACGCTGTCCAATGGGGTTTGTGACACACACACTTTCCAATGGGGTTTGTGACACAGACACGCTATCCAACGGGGTTTGTGACACACACACTGTCCAATGGGTATTGTTACAAACACATGCTGTCCAATGGTGTTTGTTACACACACACGTTGTCCAATGGGGTTTGTGACACACACACTGTGCAATAGGGTTTGTGACAAAGACGCTGTCCAGTGGGGATTGTGACAAACACTGTCCAAAAGGGTTTGTGACAGACACACGCTATCCAATCGGTTTATGAAACATACACTTTCCAATGGGGTTTGTGACACACATGCTGTCCAATGGGGTTCGTGACACACACGCTGTCCAGTGGGTTTTGTGACACAAACACTCTGTGCAATGGATTGTGACACATACGCTGTCCAATGGGTTTTGTGACACACACACTGTCCAATGGGGATTGTGACACACACACGCTGTCCAAAGGTTTTCGTGACACACACGCTGTCCAAAGGGGTTTGTGACACAGACTCTGTCCAGTTGGGACTGTGACAAAAATGCTGTCCAGTGGAGTTTGTGACACACACACTGTCCAAAGGGGTTTGTGACACACGCAGTGTCCACGGGGGTTTGTGACACACATGATGTACAATGGGGTTTCTGACACGCATAATGTCCATGGGTGTTTGTGACACACACGCTGTCCAATGGGATTTTGACAAACATGCTGTCCACTGGGTTTTGTGTCACACACACTGTCCAATGGGGATTGTGAAACACACACGCTGTCCAATGGTGTTTGTGATACACACGCTGTCCAATTGGGTTTGTGACACAGACGCTGTCCAATGGGGATTGTGACCTACACACTGTCCAATAGGGTTTCTGACACACACAAGCTATCCAATGGATTTTGTGACACACACACTTTCCAAAGGGGTTTGTGACACGCACACTTTCTAAAGGGGTTTTGAAACACACACGCTGTCCCATGGGGTTTGTGACACACACGCTGACCAATTGGTTTTGTTACACACACACTATCCAATAGTGTTTGTGCCACACACACACTGTCCAATGGGGCTTGTTACACACACACTGTCCAATCGGGTTTGTTACACACACGCTGTCCATAGGGTTCGTGACACACAGTCTGTTCCATGGGATTTGTGACACACACACTGTCCAATGGGGATTGTGACACACACGCTGACCAAATGGGTTTGTTACACACACACTGTCCAATAGTGTTTGTGACACACACAGTGTCCACGGGGGTTTGTGACACACACGCTGTCCAATGGGGCTGGTGACACACACACTATACAATGGGGTTTGTGACACACACGCTGTCCAGTGGGTTTTGTGACACACAAACTGTCCAATAGGGTTTGTGCCACACACACGCTATCCAATGGGGTTTGTGACACATACACTTTCCAACGGGGTTTGTGACACACACACTGTGCAAAGGGGTTTGTGACACACACGCTATCCAATGGGGCTTGTGACACTCACACTGTCCATGGGTGTTTGTGACACACACGCTGTCCAGTGGGTTTTGTCACAGACATAATGTCCAATGGGGATTTGACACACACGCTGTCCACTGGGGATTGTGACAAACACACTGTCCAGGGGGGTTGTGATACACACGCTATCCGATGGTTTTTGTGACACACACACTGTCCAAAGGGGTTTGTGACACACATGATGTCCAATGGGGTTTCTGACACTCACACTTTCCATGGGTGTTTGTGACACACACACTGTCCAATGGGGTTTGTGACACACACAGTGTCCACGGTGGTTGGTGCCACAAACTCTGTCCAATGGGATTTGTGACACACATGCTGTCCAATGGGTCTTGTGAAAAACACGCTGTCCAATCGGGTTTGTGAACACACACGCTGTCCAGTGGGTTTCGTGACACACGCACTCTGTCCAATAGGCTTGTGACACACACGCTGTCCAAAGGTGTTTGTGACACACACACTGTCCAATGGGAATTGTGACACACACACTATCGAAAGCGGTTTGAGACACACACGCTATGCAATGGGGCTTGTGACACTCACACTGTCCATGGGTGTTTGTGACACACACGCTGTCCACTGGGGATTGTGACACACACACTGTCCAGGGGGGTTTGTAACACACACACTGTCCAATGGCGTTCGTGACACACGCAGTGTCCACGGCGATTTGTGACACACACAATGTCCAATGGGGTTTGTGACACACACACTGTCCAATGCTGTTTCTGACACACACACTGTCCAATGGGGTTTGTGACACACACGCTGTCCAATGGGGATTGTGACACCACACTCTGTCCAATGGTGCTTGTGACACACAAGCTGTCCAATGGGGTTCGTGACACACACGCTGTCCAGTGGGTTTTGTGACACACACACTCTGTCCAATGGGCTTGTGACACACACACGCTGTCCAATGTTTTTTGTGACACACACTCAGTCCCATGGGGTTTGTGACACACACACTGTCCAATGGGGATTGTGACACACACACGCTGTCCAATGATGTTTGTGACATGCATGCAGTCCAAAGGAGATTGTGACACACACACGCTATCCAATGGGGTTTATGACACACACTCTGTCCAATGGGGTTTACGACACACGAACTCTGTCCAAAGGGTTTGTGACACACACACGCTGTCCAATGGGGTTCGTGACACACACGCTGTCCAGTGGGTTTTGTGACACACACACTCTTTCCAATGGGTTTGTGACACACACACGCTGTCCAATAGTGTTTGTGACACACATTATGTACCATGGGGTTTATGACAAAGATGCTGTCCAATGGGGATTGTGTCATACACACTGTCCAATAGGGTTTGTGACACACACATTCTATACAAAGGGGTTTGTGACACGCACATTTTATAATGGGGTTTCTGACACACACACGCTGCTCAGTGGGTTTTGTGACACACACACTGTCCAATATGTATTTTTACACCCACACGCTGTCCAGCGGTATTTGTGACATACATACTCTGTCCAATGGGTCTTGTGACACACACGATGTCCAATGGGGTTTGTGAACAAACACTCTGTCCAGTGGGTTTTGTGACACACGCACTCTGTCCAATAGGCTTGTGACACACACGCTGTCCAAAGGTGTTTGTGACACACACACTGTCCAATGGGAATTGTGACACACACACTATCGAAAGCGGTTTGAGACACACACGCTATGCAATGGGGCTTGTGACACTCACACTGTCCATGGGTGTTTGTGACACACACGCTGTCCACTGGGGATTGTGACACACACACTGTCCAGGGGGGTTTGTAACACACACACTGTCCAATGGCGTTCGTGACACACGCAGTGTCCACGGCGATTTGTGACACACACAATGTCCAATGGGGTTTGTGACACACACACTGTCCAATGCTGTTTCTGACACACACACTGTCCAATGGGGTTTGTGACACACACGCTGTCCAATGGGGATTGTGACACCACACTCTGTCCAATGGTGCTTGTGACACACAAGCTGTCCAATGGGGTTCGTGACACACACGCTGTCCAGTGGGTTTTGTGACACACACACTCTGTCCAATGGGCTTGTGACACACACACGCTGTCCAATGTTTTTTGTGACACACACTCAGTCCCATGGGGTTTGTGACACACACACTGTCCAATGGGGATTGTGACACACACACGCTGTCCAATGATGTTTGTGACATGCATGCAGTCCAAAGGAGATTGTGACACACACACGCTATCCAATGGGGTTTATGACACACACTCTGTCCAATGGGGTTTACGACACACGAACTCTGTCCAAAGGGTTTGTGACACACACACGCTGTCCAATGGGGTTCGTGACACACACGCTGTCCAGTGGGTTTTGTGACACACACACTCTTTCCAATGGGTTTGTGACACACACACGCTGTCCAATAGTGTTTGTGACACACATTATGTACCATGGGGTTTATGACAAAGATGCTGTCCAATGGGGATTGTGTCATACACACTGTCCAATAGGGTTTGTGACACACACATTCTATACAAAGGGGTTTGTGACACGCACATTTTATAATGGGGTTTCTGACACACACACGCTGCTCAGTGGGTTTTGTGACACACACACTGTCCAATATGTATTTTTACACCCACACGCTGTCCAGCGGTATTTGTGACATACATACTCTGTCCAATGGGTCTTGTGACACACACGATGTCCAATGGGGTTTGTGAACAAACACTCTGTCCAGTGGGTTTTGTGACACACACAGTCTGTCCAATTGGTCTTGTGACACACACGCTATCCAATGTGGTTTGTGACACATACACTTTCCAATGCGGTTTGTGACACACACACTCTGTCCAATGGTGCTTCTGACACACACGCTGTCCAATGGGGTTCGTGACACACACTCTGTCCAATGGGTTTTGTGACACACGCACTCTGTTAAATTGGCTTGTGACACACACGCTGTCCAATGGGGATTGTGACACACACACTGTCCAAAAGGGTTTGTGACACACACGCTTTCCAATACGGTTTGTGACACTCACACTTTCCATTGGTTTTTGTGACACACACGCTGTCCAGTTGGTTTTGTGAAACACACACTGTCCACAGGGGTTTTGACACACACGCTGTCCACGGGGGTTTGTGACACACACGTTGTCCAATGGGATTTGTGACACACTCACTGTGCAATGCGTATTGTTACACACACACGCTCTCCAGTGGGGTTTGTGAAACACACACTGTCCAATGGGTATTGTTACACACAAACGCTGTCCAATGCGGTTTGTGACACACACACTGTCGAATGGTGTTTGTGAAAAACACACGCTGTCCAATGGGGATTGTGACACAAAGGCTGTCCAATGGCGATTGTGACCTACACACTGTCCAATAGGGTTTGTGACACACACACGCTATCCAATGGGGTTTGTGACAGACACACACTGTCATAGGGTTCTTTTGACACACACGCTGTCCAATGGGGTTTTAACACACACGCTGTCAACTGGGGATTGTGACACACACACTCTCCAATGGGTATCGTTCAATAACACACGCTGTCCAATGGGGTTTTGACACACACGCTGTCCAATGGGGTTTGTGACACATACACTTTCCAATGGGGTTTGTGACACACACACTCTGTCCAATGGTGCTTGTGACAGACACGCTGTCCAATGGGGATTGTGACACTCACACTCTGTCCAATGGGATTGTGACACAGACACTCTGTCCAATGGGCTTGTGACACACACGCTGTCCATTGGGGATTGTGACACACACACTCTGTCCAATGGGGTTTGTGACACACACACTGTCCACAGGGCTTTGTGACACTCACACTCTCCTTTGGTGTTTGTGACACACATGCTGTCCAGTGGGTTTTGTGACACACACACTGTCCAATGGGGTTTTGACACACACGCTGTCCACTGGGGATTGTGACACACACACTCTCCAACGGGTATTGTTACATAACACACGCTGTCCAATGGGGTTTGTGACACACACGCTGTCCAATGGGGTTTCTGACACTCACACTCTGTCCAAAGGGTCTTGTGATACACACGCTGTCCAATGAGGTTTCTTGCTCACACGCTGTACAGTGGGGTTTGTGACACACACACTGTCCAATAGGGTTTGTGACACTCCCATGATATCCAATGGGGTTTGTGACACACACAATTTCCAATGGGGTTTGTGACACACACACGCTATCCAATGGGGTATGTGACACCACTCTCTCTCCTATGGTGATTGTGACACACACGCTGTCCAATGGGGCTTGTGAGACACACGTTGTCCAATGGGTTTTGTGACACATACACTTTCCAAAGGGGTTTTTGACACACACACTCTGTCCAATTGTGCTTGTGACACACAAGCTGTCTAATGGGATTTGTGACACACACTCTGTCCAAAGGAGATTGGGACACACACACACTGTCCAATGAGTGTTTGTTACACACCCGCTGTCCAATGGGGTTTGTGACAAACACACTGTCTAATAGGGTTTGTGACACCATACTCTGTCCAATGGTGTTTGTGACACACACGCTGTCCAATGGGTTTTGTGACACACACACTGTCCAAAGGGGACTGGGACACACACGCGCTGTCCAAAGGGTTTGTGACAAACACAGTGTCCAAAGGGGTTTGTGACACACAAACACTGTACAATGGGAATTGTGACACACACACGCTGTCCAATGGGTTTTATGACACACACGCTGTACAGTGGGGTTTGTGATAAACAAGCACTGTCCAATGGGGCATTGTGACACACACACGCTGTACAATGGGGTTTGTGACACACACACTCTATCCAGTGGCGTTCGTGACACATATACTTTCCAAATGGTTTTGTGACACATACACTCTGTCCAATGGGTTTGTGACACACACGCTGTCCAATCGTGTTTGTGACGCACACACTGTCCAATGGGAATTGTGACACACACACGCTCTACAATGGAGTTTGTGACACTCACACTGTCCATGGGTGTTTGTGACACACACGTTGTCCAGTGGGTTTTCTGACACACACACTGTCCAATTGGGTTTTGACACACACGCTGTCCAATGGGGTTTGTGACACACACTCTGTCCAATGGAGATTGTGACGCACACGCTGTCCAATGGGGTTTGTGACAGACACACTGTCCGAAGGGTTTGTGATACACACACTGGTCAAAGGGTTTGTGACACACATGCTGTCCAATGGGGATTGTGACACTCACGCTGTCCAGTGGGTTTTGTGACACACACACTCTGTCCAATGGGCTTGTCACACACAATGTCCAATGGTGTTTGTGACACATACGCTGTCCAATAGGGTTTGTGACACAAACTCTGTCCCATGGAGTTTGTGGCACACGCACTGTCCAATGGGGATTGTGAAACACACACGCAGTCCAGTGGGTTTTGTGACACACACTCTATGTCCAATGGGCTTGTGACACACATGCTGTCCAATAGTGTTTGTGACAAACACTCTGTCCCCTGGGTTTTGTGACACACACACTGTCCAATGGGGCTTGTGAGACACACGATGTCCAATGGTGTTTGTGACACACACGCTGTCCAGTGGGGTTTGTGACACACACGCTATCCAATGGGGTTTGTGACGCACACAGTTTTCAAAGGGGTTTGTGACACACACACGCTGTCCCATGGGGTTTGTGACACACACGCTGTATATTGGGTTTTTTGACACACACGCTGTCCAATGGGGTTTGTGACACACACACTCTGTCCAATGGGTCTTGTGTCACACACTCTGTCCAATGTCATTCATGACACACACAGTGTCCACGGGGGTTTATGACACACACGCTGTCCAATGGGGTTTGTGACACGCACACTGTCCAATTGGTATTGTGACACACACACGCTGTCCAATGGTGTTTGTGACACACATGCTGTCCAATGGGGTTTGTGACACAGACGCTGTCCAATGGGGTTTGTGACATAGACGCTGTCCAATGTCTATTGTGACCTACACACTGTCCAATAGGGTTTGCGACACACACGCTATCCACTGGGGTTTGTGACACGCACACTTTATAATGGGGTTTGTGACACACACACGCTATCGAATGGGGTTTGTGACACACACACTGTCCAATGGCGTTTGTGTCACACACGCTGTCCAGTGGGGTTTGTGACACACACACTGTCCAATGGCGTTTGTGTCACACACGCTGTCCAATGGCGTTTGTGTCACACACGCTGTCCAGTGGGGTTTGTGACCCACACACGCTGTCCAAAGGGGTTTGTGACACACACACTGTCCAATGGTGTTTGTGACTCACACACTGTCCAATAGGGTTTGTGACACAAACTCTGTCC
The DNA here is from genome assembly GCA_032206185.1 of Columba guinea. Taxonomy (NCBI): domain Eukaryota; kingdom Metazoa; phylum Chordata; class Aves; order Columbiformes; family Columbidae; genus Columba; species Columba guinea. The sequence goes on from JAVLUU010000005.1 coordinate 1,349,486, forward strand.
AATGGGGTTTGTGAAACGCACACTGTACATGGGTGTTTGTGACATGCACACTGTCCAATGGGTATTATTACACACACACGCTGTCCAATGATGTTTGTGACACACACGTTGTCCAATGGGCTTGTGACGAAAACGCTGCCCAGTGGGTTTTGTTACACACACACTGTCCAGGGGGGTTTGAGACACACACACTGTCCAATGGCATTCGTGACACACACAGTGTCCACGGGGGTTTATGACACACATGCTGTCCAGTGGGGTTTGTGACACACACACTGTCCAATGGGTATTGTTACACACACACGCTGTCCCATGGGGTTTGTGACACACACGCTGTCCAATGGGGTTTCTGACACCCACACTGACCAGGAGGTTTTGTGACACACAGACGCTGTCCATTGGGGTTATCTACACACACACTGTCCACTGGGGATTGTGACACAAACACTGTCCAGGGGGGTTTGTGACACACATACTGTCCAATGGCATTCGTGACACACACAGTGTCAACGGGGGTTTATGACACACATGCTGTCTAGTGGGGTTTGTGACACACACACTGTTAAATGGGGTTTGTGACACACACACTCTGTCCAATGGGTCTTCTGACACACACTCTGTCCAATGGGGATCGTTGTACACACGCTGTACAGTGGGGTTTGAGAAACACACACTGTCCAATAGGGTTTGTGACCCACACACGCTATCCAATGGGGTCTGTTGCACACACACTTTCAAATGGGGTTTGTGACACACACGTTATCCAATGGGTTTTGTGACACACACACTGTCCAATGGGTATTGTTACACACACACGCTGTCCAATGGGGTTTGTGACACACACACAGTCCAATGGGTATTGTTACACACACACGCTGTCCAATGGGGTTTGTGACACACACACTGTCCAATGGGTCTTGGTACACACACTCTGTCCAATGGGGATCGTGAACACACGCTGTCCAATGGGGTTTGTGACACAGACGCTGTCCAATGGGGTTTGTGACCTACACACTGTCCAATAGGGTTTGTGACACACACAGGCTATCCAATGGGGTTTTTGACACGCCCAGTTTATAATGGGGTTTGTGACACACACACTGTGTCCAATGGGGTTTTTGACACACACGCTGTCCAGTGGTGTTTGTGACACACACACTGTCCAGTGGGTTTTGTGACCCGCACACTGTCCAGTAGGGTTTGTGACACACACGCTGTCCAATGGGGTTTGTGACACATACACTTTAAAAAGGTGTTTGTGACACACACTCCGTCCAATGGTGCTTGTGACACACACGCTGTCCAGTGGAGTTCGTGACACACACATGCTGTTCAATGGCGTTTGTGACACACACACTGTCCAAAGGGCTTTGTGACACACACACTGTCCAAAGGAGATCGTGACACACACACGCTGACCAAAGGGGCTTGTGACACACACGCTGTCCAATGGGGATTGTGATATACACACTGTCCCATAGGGTTTGTGACACACACATGCATTCCAATGGGGTTTGTGACACACTTATTTTCTAATGGGGTTTTTGACACACACACGCTGTCCAATGGGGTTTGTGACACACACTCTGTCCAATGGGATTTGTGACACACACACTGACCAGGAGTTTTTGTGATACACACACGCTGTCCATTGGGGTTTTTGACACACACACTGTCCAATGGTGTTTGTGACACATACACACTGTACAATGGGGATTGTGACACACACACTGTCCAGGGGGGTTTGTGACACACACTCTGCACAATGGCATTCGTGACACACACAGTGTCCACATGGGGTTTATGACACACACGCTGTCCAATGGGTATTGTGACACACACACCCTGTCCAATGGGGTTTGTGACACACACACTGTCCAATGGGTATTGTTACACATACACGCTGTCCAATGGGGTGTGTGACACACACACAGTCCAATGATTATTGTTACACACACACGCTGTCCAATGGATTTTGTGACACACACACTGACAAATAGAGTTTGTGACACACACACGCTATCCAATGGGATTTGTGACACACACACTTTCCAATGGGGTTTGTGACACACACACTGTGCAATGGGGTTTCTGACACACACGCTGTCCAATGGGGATTGTGACACACACGCTGTCCAATGGGGTTTGTGAAACACACACTCTGTCCAATGGGGTTTGAGACACACACGCTGTTTAATGGGGTTTGTGACACACACACTCTGTCCAATGTGTCTTTGACACACATGCTCTCCAATGGGGATTGTCACACACACTCTGTCCAGAGCGGTTTGTAACACGCACACTGTCCAATGTGTTTGTGCCACATACAGTGTCTGCAAGGGTTTGTGACACGCACGCTCTCCAATGGCGTTTGTGACACACACGCTGTCCAATGGGTATTGTTACACACACACGCTGTCCAATGGTGTTTGTGACACACACACGCTGTTGACTGGTGTTTGTGACACACAGGCTGTCCAATGTGGTTTGTGAAACACACACTGTCCAATAGGGTTTGTGACACACACACGCTATCCAATGGGGTTTGTGACACATACACTTTCCAATGGGGTTTCTGACACACACAATGTCCAAAGGGGTTTTTCACACACACTCTGTCCAATGGGATTTGTGACACACACACTGACCAGGAGTTTTTGTGACTCACACACGCTGTCCATTGGGGTTTTTGACACACACACTGTCCAATGGTGTTTGTGGCACATACACACTGTACAATGGGGATTGTGACACACACACTGTCCAGGGGGGTTTGTGACACACACTCTGCACAATGGCATTCGTGACACACACAGTGTCCACATGGGGTTTATGACACACACGCTGTCCAATGGGTATTGTGACACACACACCCTGTCCAATGGGGTTTGTGACACACACACTGTCCAATGGGTATTGTTACACATACACGCTGTCCAATGGGGTGTGTGACACACACACAGTCCAATGATTATTGTTACACACACACGCTGTCCAATGGATTTTGTGACACACACACTGACAAATAGAGTTTGTGACACACACACGCTATCCAATGGGATTTGTGACACACACACCTTCCAATAGAGTTTGTGACACACACACGCTATCCAATGGGATTTGTGACACACACACTTTCCAATGGGGTTTGTGACACACACACTCTGTGCAATGGGGTTTCTGACACACACGCTGTCTAATGGGGATTGAGAAACACACACGCTGTCTATTGGGTTTGTGACATACACGGTGTCCAATGGTGTTTGTGACACACACGCTGTCCAATGGGGTTTGTGAACACACACGCTGTCCAGTGGGTTTTGTGACACACACAGTGTCCAACTGGGTTTTGACACACACGCTGTCCACTGGGGATTGTGACACAAACGCTGTCCAATGGGGTTTGTGACACAGACAATGTCCAATGGTGATTCTGACACAGACGCTGTCCAATGGGGTTTGTGACACACAGTCTGTCTCAGGGGTTTGTGACACACACACGCTATCCAATGCGGTTTATGCCACACACGCTATCCAATGGGGTTTGTGACACTCACACTGTCCATGGGTGTTGGTGACACACACGCTGTGCAGTGGGTGTTGTGACACACACACTGTCCAATGGGGTTTTGACACACACGCTGTCCACTGGGGATTGTGACATAAACACTGACCAGTGGTGTTTGTGACACACACACGCTGTGCAGTGGGTTTTGTGACACACACACTGTCCAATGGGGATTGTGACACAAACGCTGCCCAATGGGGTTTGTAACACAAACTCTGGCCAATGGGATTTGTGACACATACAGTCTGTCCAATGGGGCTTGTGACACACACACTGTCCAATAGGGTTTGTGAAACACACACGCTATCCAATGGGTTTTGTGACACATACTTTCCAAAGGTGTTTGTGACACACCCACGCTGTCCAATGGTGTTTGTGACACGCATGCTGTCCAATGCGTTTTGTGACACACACACTGACCAGGAGGGTTTGTGACACACACACTCTATCCAATGGCGCTTGTGAGACACACGCTGTCCAATGGGGACTGTGACACACACACGCTGTCCAATGGGGTTTATGAAAAACAATCTGTCCAATGGGGTTTGTGACACACACGCTGTCCAATGGGTCTTGTGACACACGCGCTATCCAATGGGATTCGTGACACACACACGCTATCCAATGGGGTTTGTGATACACACACATTCTAATGGGGTTTGTGACACACACACTATCCAATGGGGTTCGTGACACACATGCCGTTCAATGTCGTTTGTGACACACACACTGTCCGATAGGGTTTGTGACACGCAGACGCTATCCAATGGGGTTTGTGATACACACACTTTCAAATGGGGTTTGTGACACAGGCACTATCCAATGGGGTTCGTGACACACACGCTGTCCAGTGAGTTTTGTGACACACACACTGTCCAATTGGGTTTTGACACACACTCTGTCCAATGGGGATTGTCACACACACACGCTGTCCAATGGGGTTTTTGACACACACACTGTCCAATAGGGTTTGTGACACACACACTCTATCCAACGGTGTTTGTGAAACACACACTTTCTAATGGGGTTTGTGACACACACATTATCCAATGGGGTTTGTGACATTCACACTCTGTCCAATGGTGCTTGTGACACACACGCTGTCCAATGGGGTTCGTGAAAAACACGCTGTCCAGTGGATTTTGTGACACACACACTCTCTCCAAAGGGCTTGTGACACACACACGCTGTCCAATAGTGTTTGTCACACACACTCTGTCCCATGGGGTTTGTGACATACGCACTGTCCAATGGGGATTGTGACACACACACTTTCTAATGGGGTTTGTGACACGCACACTCTGTCCAATAGGCTTGTGACACACACACTGTCCAATGGGGTTCATGACACACACGCTGTCCAGTGGGTTTTGTGACACACACACTCTGTCCAATGGGCTTGTGACACACACGCTGTCCAATGGTCTTTGTGACACACACGCTGTCCAATGGAGTTTTTTGACACACAAACTGTCCATGGGTGTTTGTGACTAACACGCTGTCCAGTGGGTTTTCTGACACACACAATGTCCAATTGGGTTTTGACACACACTTTGTCCAATGGGGATTGTGACACACACACTCTGTTCAATGGTGTTTATGACACACAATCTGTTCAGTGGGGTTTGTGACACACACGCTGTCCAATGGGGTTCGTGACACACACGCTGTTCAGTGGGGTTTGTGACACACACACTGTCCAATAGGGTTTGTGACACACACACTCTACCCAACGGTGTTTGTGACACAGACACTTTCTAATGGGGTTTGTGACACACACACTATCCGATGGGGTTTGTGACATTCACACTCTGTCCAATGGTGCTTGTGACACACACGCTGTCCAATGGGTTTCGTGACACGCAGGCTGTCCAGTGGGTTTTGTGACACACACACTCTGTCCAATGGGCTTGTGACACACACACACTGGCCAAAGGGGCTTGTGACACACAGGCTGTTTAATGGGGTTTGTGACACACAAACACTGTCCAATGGGTATTGTTACACACACACGCTGTCCAATGGTGTTTGTGACACACAAGCTGTCCAATGGGCTTTGTGACACACACACTGTCCAGTGGGGTTTGTGACACACACACTGTCCAATTGGATTTGTGACACACGCTATCGAATATGGTTTGTGACACATACACTTTCCAAAGGGTTTGTGATACACAGACTCTGTCCAATGGGAATTGTGACAAACACACGTTGTCCAATGGGTATTGTGACACACACGTTGTCCAATGGTTTTTGTGACACACACACTCTCCAATGGGAATTGTGACAAACACACGCTGTACAATGGGGTTTGTGACACTCACACAGTCTATGGGTGTTTGTGACACACACGCGGTCCAGTGGTTTTTTCCACACACAGACTGTCCAATTGCGTTTTGACACACACGCTGTCTAATGGGGATTGTGACACACACACGCTGTCCAATGGTGTTCGTGAAACACACACTGTCCAATGGGGTTTGTGACACACACGATCCCCAATGGTGATTTTGACACCTGCACTTTCCAATGGGGTTTGTGACACCACACTCTGTCCAACGGGTCTTGTGACACACACGCTGTCCAATGGGGTTCGTGGCACACATGCTGTTCAATGGGGTTTGTGACACACACACTGTCGAATAGGGTTTGTGACACACACACGCTATCCAATGGGGTTTGTGATACACACACTTTCTAATGGGTTTTGTGATCCACACACTATCTAATGGGGTTTGTGACATTCACACTCTGTCCAATGGTGCTTGTGACACACACGCTGTAAAATGGGGTTCGTGATAGACACGCTGCCCAGTGGGTTTTGTGACACACACACTCTGTCCAATGGGCTTGTGAAACACACGCTATCCAATGGGGTTAGTGACAAGCATACTTTCTAATGGGGTTTGTGACACACACACTGTCCGAAGGGGTTTGTGACACACACGCTGTCTAATGGGGTTTGTGACACACACGCATTGTCCAATGGGGTATGTGACACACACGATATCCAATGGGGTTTGTGAAACACACACTCTGTCCAATAGGGTTTGTGTCACACACACTCTGTCCAATGGGCTTTGTGACAAGTACACTCTGTCCAATTGGGTTTGTGACACACACGCTGTCCAGTGGGTTTTGTGACACATACACTGTCCAATAGGGTTTGTGACACAGACACGCTATCCAATGGGATTTGTGACACACACACGCTATCCAATGGGGTTTGTGACACCACACTCTGTCCAATGGTGCTTGTGACACACACGCTGTCCAAAGGGGTTCGTGACACACAAGCTGTCCAGTGTGTTTTGTGACAGACACACTCTGTCCAATGGGCTTGTGACACACACACGCTGTCCTATAGTGTTTGTGACACACTCTCTGTCCCATTGAGTTTGTGACAAAGACACTGTCCAAAGGGGATTGTGTCATACACACTGTCCAATAGGGTTTGTGACACACACATGCTATCCAATGGGGTTTGTGACACACAGGCTGTCCAATAGGGTTTGTGACACACACTCTGTCCCATGGGGTTTTTGACGCACACACTGTGTCCACTGGGGATTGTGACACACACAGTCTGTCCAATGGGGTTTGTGACACACACATTGTCCAAAGGGGTTGGTGACTACACACGTTGTTCAATGGGGTTTGAGGCACGCACACTGTCCATGGGTGTTCGTGACACACACACTGTCAAAAGGGCTTTGTGACACACACGATGTCCAATGGGGTTTGTGACACGCACACTGTCCATGGGTGTTTGTGACACACACGCTGTCCAGTGGAGTTTGTGTCATACACGCTGTCCAATGGGGTTTGTGACACACACAGTGTCCACGGGGGTTTGTGAAACAAACTCTGTCCAATGAGGTTTGCGAAACACACACTGTCCAATGGGTATTGTGACACAAACACCCTGTCCACTGGGGTTTGTGACACACACGCTGTCCAATGGGGATTGTGACACTCGCTGTCCAATGGGCTTTGTGACAAATACACTCTGTCCAATGGGGCTTGTGACACACATGCTGTCCTATGGGTTTTGTGACACACACGGTATCCAGTGGGTTTTGTGACACACATACTGTCCAATAGGGTTTGTGACACACACGCTGTCTAATGGGGTCTGTGAGACACACACACTGTCCAATGGGGTTTGTGAAAGACACACTCTGTCCAATGGGGCTTGTGACACACACGCTGTCCAATGGGGTTTATTACACACACGCTGTCCAATGAGGTTTGTGACACACACTCTGTCCCATGGGGTTTGCGACACACACACGCTGTCCTATGGGTTTTGTGACACACACGCTATCCAGTGGGTTTTGTGACACACATACTGTCCAATAGGGTTTGTGACACACACGCTGTCTAATGGGGTTTGTGAAACACACACACTGTCCAGTAGGGTTTGTGACACACACATGCTATCCAAAGGGGTTTGTGACACACATACATTCTAATGGGGTTTTTGACACACACACGCTATCCAATGGGGTTTGTGAGACACACTTTCCAATCGGGTTTGTGACACACACATGCTGTCCAATGGTGTTTGCGACACGCATGCTGTCCAATGAGTTTTGTGACACAAATACTGACCAGGAGGGTTCGTGACACACACACGCTATCCAATTGGGTTTGTGACACATACACTTTCAAATGGGGTTTGTGACACGCACGCTGACCAATGGGGATTGTGACACACACTCTGTCCAATGGGGACTGTGACACACACACTGTCCAAGCGGCTTTGTGACACACACACTCTGTCCCATGGGGTTTATGACACACAATCTGTCCAATGGCGTTTGTGACACACACACTCTGTCCAATGGGCTTGTGACACACAAACGCTGTCCAAAAGTGTTTGTGACACACACTCTGTCCCATGGTGTATGTGACACACACACTGTCCAATAGGATTGTGACACATACACGCTGTCCAATTGTGTTTGTGACACACACACGCTGTCCAATAGTGTTTGTGACACACACTCTGTCCAATGGTGCTTGTAAAACACACACTGTCCAATGGGGATTGTGACACACACACGCTGTCCAATGGGGTTTGTGACACACACACTATCCAAAGGGGTTTCTGATACACGCGCTGTCCAGGGGTGTTTGTGACACACACTCTGTCCAATGGGGATTGTGACACACACTCTGTCCAATGGGGACTGTGACACACACACTGTCCAATCGGCTTTGTGACACACACACTCTGTCCCATGGGGTTTGTGACACACACGCTGTCCAGTGGGGATTGTGACACCACACTCTGTCCAATGGTGCTTGTGACACACACACGCTCTCCAGTGGGGTTTGTGACACGCATACTTTCTAATGGGGTTTATGACACACACACTCTATCAAATGGGGTTTGTGACACACACGATGTCCAATGGGTTTGTGACACGCACAATGTCCATGGGTGTTTGCGACACACACGCTGTCCAGTGGAGTTTGTGACACACACACTGGGTTTGTTAAAACACACTGTTCAATGGGGTTTGTGACACGCATACTTTCTAATGGGGTTTGTGACACACACACTCTATCAAATGGGGTTTGTGACACACACACACTGTCCAATGGGGTTTGTGACACACACGCTGTCCAATGGGGATTGTTACACCACACTCTGTCCAACGGTGCCTGTGATACACACGCTGTCCAATGGGGCTCGTGACACACAAGGTGTCCAGTGGGTTTTGTGACACACGCTCTGTCCCATGGGGTTTGTGACACACACACTGTCCAATGGGGATTGCGACACACACACGCTGTCCAATGGGGTTTGTGATACACACACTGTCCAAAGTGGTTTGTGACACACACGCTGTCTAAGGGGGTTTGTGACGCACACACACTGTCCAAAGGGGATTGTGACACACACGTTGTCCAATTGGGTTTGTGGAACGCACACTGTCCATGGGTGTTTGTGACACACACGCTGTCCAATGGTGTTTGTGACACACACACTGTCCAATGGGGTTTGTGACACACACAGTGTCCAATGGTGTTTCTGACACACATGCTGTCCAATGGGGTTTGTGAAACAAACTCTGTCCAATGGGGTTTGTGACACACACGCTGTCCAATGGTGCTTGTGACACACACGCTGTCCAATGGGGTTCGTGACACATACGCTGTCTAGTGGGTTTTGTGACACACACACTCTGTCCAGTAGTGTTTGTGACAAACACTCTGTCCATGGGATTTGTGACATACACGCTGTCTAATGGGGTTTGTGACACACACTCAGTCACATGGGGTTTGTGACACACACATGCTATCCAATGAGATTTGTGACACACATACTTTCTAATGGGGTTTTTGACACACACATGCTGTCCAATGGTGTTTGTAATACGCATGACGTCCAATGTGTTTTGTAAACACACACTGACCAGGAGGGTTTGTGACACACACACGCTATCCAAAGGGGTTTGTGACATACACTCTGTCCCATGGGGTTTGTGACACACACACTGTCCAATGAGGATTGTGACACACACGCTGTCCAATGGGGTTCGAGACACACACGCTGTCCAGTGGGTTTTGTGAAACACACACACTCTGTCCAATAGGCTTGTGACACACACACCCTGGCCAATAGTGTTTGTGATACAAACACGCTGTCTAATGGGGTTTGTGACACACATACTGTACAAAGGGGTTTGTGACACACACGATGTCCAATGGGGTTTGTGACACGCACTACTGTCCAATGGGTATTGTGACACACACACCCTATCCAATGGGGTTTGTGACACACACGCTGTCCAATTGGGATTGTGACACACACGCTGTCCAATGGGCTTTGTGACAAATACACTATGTCCAATGGGGCTTGCGACACACACGCTTTCTAAAGGGGTTTGTGACACACACGTTATCCAGAGGGTTTTGTGACACACACCTTGTCCAATGGTGCTTGTGACACACACACGCTATCCAATGGGGTTCGTGACACACACACACTGTCCAATGGGGTTTGTGACACATACGCTGTCCAATGGCGATTGTGACACCACACTCTGTCCAACGGTGCTTTTGACACACAGGCTGTCCAATGGGGTTCGTGACACACACGCTGTCCAGTGGATTATGTGATACACACACTCTGTCCAATGGGCCTGTGACAGAGACGCGCTGCCCAATGGTGTTTGTGACACACACTCTGTCCTATGGGGTTTGTGACACACACACTGTCCAAAGGGGTTTGTGACACACAAGCTGTGGGCTTTGTGACAAATACACGCTGTACAATGGGGCTTGTGACACACATGCTGTCCAATGTCGTTTGTGACACACACGCTATCCAATGTCGTTTGTGACACCACACACTGTCCAATGGTGCTTGTGACACACACACGCTATCCAATGGGGTTTTTGACACGCATACATTCTAATGGGGTTTGTGACACGCACACTCTATCAAAAGGGGATTGTGACACACACACAATGTCCAATGGGGTATGTGACACACACGCTGTCTAATGGGGATTTGACACAACACTCTGTCCAACGGTGCTTGTGACACACACGCTGTCCAATGGGGTTCGTTACACACACGCTGTCCAGTGGGTTTTGTGACACACACACTCTGTCCAATGGGCTTGTGACACACACACGCTGACCAATAGTGTTTGTGACACACACTCTGTCCCATGGGGTTTGTGACACACACACTGTCCAAAGGGGTTTGTGAAACACACGCTGTCTAATGGGGTTTGTGACACACATACACTGTCCAATGGTGTTTGTGACACGCATGCAGTCTAATGGGTTTTGTGACACACACACTGACCAGGAGGGTTCGTGACACACACACGCTATCCAATGGGTTTTGTGACACAGACACTGTCCAATGGGGTTTGTGACACACACACTCGTTCCAATGGGGACTGCGACACACACACGCTATCCAATGGGGTTTGTGACACGCATACTTTCCAATGGGTTTTGTGACACACACACTCTATCAAATGGGGTTTGTGACACATACACTGTCCAATGGGGTTTGTGACACACACAGTGTCCACGGGGGTTTGTGACACAAACTCTGTCCAATGAGGTTTGTGACACACACACTGTCCAATTGGTATTGTGACACACACACCCTGTCCAATGGGGTTTGTGACACACACGCTGTCCAGTGGGTTTTGTGACACACACACTGTCCAATAGGGTTTGTGACACACACGCTGTCCAATGGGGATTGTGACACCACACTCTGTCCAATGGTGCTTGTGACACACTCACGCTATCCAATGGGTTTTGTGACACGCATACTTTCTAATGGGGTTTGTTACACACATACACTTTCCAATGGGCTTTTGTGTCACACAGACTGTCCAATGGGGATTGCTGCACACACACGCTGTCCAATAGGTTTTGTGACATACACACGCTATCCAATGGGGTTTGTGACACGCATACATTCTAATGGGGATTGTGACAAACACATGCTATCCAATGAGGTTTGTGACACACACACTTTGCAATGGGGTTTGTGACACACACACTTTCCAAAGGGTTTTATGACACACACGCTAACCAATTGGATTTGTTACACACACTGTCCAATGGGGTTCGTGACACACACTCGGTCCCATCGGGTTTGTGACACACACAATGTCCAAAAGGGTTTCTGACACAAACGATGTCCAATGGGTTTTGGGACACGCATACTGTCCATGGGTGTTTGTGAAACACACGCTGTCCAGTGGGCTTTGTGACACACACACTGTCCAAAAGGGTTTGTGACACACACGATGTCCAGTAGGGTTTGTGACAAAAACACTGTCCAATGGGGTTTTTGACACACACAGTGTCCATGGGGATGTGTGACACACACGCTCTCCAACAGGGTTTGTGACACACACACTGTCCAATGGGTATTGTTACGCACACACGCTGTCCAATGGTGTTTGTGACACACACGCTGTCCAATGGGTCTTGTGACACACACGCTTTCCAATGGGGTTTGTGACACACACGCTGTCCAGTGGGTTTTGTGACACACACACTCTGTCCAATGGGCTTGTGACACACATGCTGTCCAATGGTGTTTGTGACACGCACACTGTCCATGGGTGTTTGTGACAGACACGCTGTCCAGTGGGGTTTGTGACAAACACAGTGTCCAAAAGGGTTTGTGACACACAGGATGTCCACTGGGGTTTGTGACACGCACGCTGTCCATGGGTGTTTGTGACACACACGGTGTCCAGTGGGGTTTATGACACACACGCCGTCCAATGGGGATTGTGATACACACACTGTCCAATGGGGTTGGTCACACACACTCTGTCCAAGGGGGCTTGTGACATACACTCTGTCCCATGTGGTTTGTGACAGACACACTGTCCAATGGGGTTTGTGACACGCACACTGTCCAATAGCACTTGTGACACACATGCTGTCCAGGTGAGTTTGTGGCACACACGCTGTCCAGTGGGGTTTGTGAGACACATATTGTCCAATGGGTACTGTGACACAAACATGTTGTAAAAATTGGGTTTGTGACACACACACTGTCCAGGGGGATTTGTGACACACACGCTGTCAAATGGGGTTTGTCACACACATACTCTGTCCAAAGGCGCTTGTGACACACACGCTGTGCAATGGGGTTCATGACACAGACGCTGTCAAGTGGGTTTTGTGACACACACACTGTCCAATAGGGTTTGTGTCACACACACGCTATCGTATGGGTATTGTGACACACACGCTATCCAATGGGGTTTGTGACATGCACACTTTTTAATGGGGTTTGTTACACACATACACTTTCCAATGGGCTTTTGTGTCACACAGACTTTCCAATGGGGATTGTGACACACACACGCTGTCCAATTGGGTTTGTGAAACACACGCTGTCCAATGGGGCTTGTGACACACACTCTGTCCCATGGGGTTTCTGACACACGCAGTTTCCAATGGCATTTGTGACACACATGCTCTCCAATGGGGTTTGTGACACACACACTGTCCAGGGGGGTTTGTGACACACACGCTGTCCAATGGGTTTTGTGACACACACACTCTGACCAATGGGTTTTGTGACACACACGCTGTCCATTGGGGTTTGTCATACACACTCTGTCCAATGGGGATTGTGAAACACACACACTTTCCAGTGAGGTTTGTGACACACACACTGTCCAGTGGTGTATGTGACAGACACGCTGTAAAATGGGGATTGTGACACACACATGCTGTCCAATGGGTTTTCTGACACACACAGTGTCCAGGGGGGTTTGTGACACACATATGGTATCCAATGGGGTTTGTGACATACACACGCAATTCCAATGGGGTTGGTGAAAAGCACGCTCTGTCCCATTGGGCTTGTAACACACACTGTGTCGAAAGGGGATTGTGATTCAAACTCTGTCCCATGGGGTTTGTGACACACACACTGTTCAATGGGGATTGTGACACACACACGCCGTCCATTGGGGTTTGTGACACACACACTGTCCAATGGGGCTTGTGACACACACGCTGTCTAATGGGGTTCGTGACACACACACTGTCCAAAGGGGTTTGTGACACACACGATGTCCAGTGGGGTTTCAGACACACACACTGTCCAACTGGGTTTTGACACACACAGTGTACACGGGGGTTTGTGAAACACACGCTGTCCAATGGGGTTTGTGACACACACACTGTCCAATGGTTATTGTTACACACACACACTCTCCAATCGTGTTTGTGACAAACATGCTGTCCAATGGGGCTTGTGACACACACGCTGTTCAGTGGGGTTCGTGAACACACACGCTGTCCTGCGATTTTTGTGACACACACACTCTGTCCAATGGGTTTCGTTACACACACACTCTGTCCAATGCGGTTTGTGACACAGACACTTTGTAATGGGGTTTGTGACACACACACGCTATCCAATAAAGTTTGTGACACACACACTTTACAATGAGGTTTGTGACGCACAAACTTTCCAATGGGGATTGTGACACACACACGCTGTCCCATGGGGTTTGTGAAACACACGCTGAACAATTGGTTTTCTTACACACACACTGTCCAATGGTGTTTGCAACACGCATGCTGTCCAATGGGTTTTGTGACACACACACTGACCAGCAGGGTTTCTGACACAGACATGCTATCCAATGGGGTTTGTGACACATACACTTTCCAATGGGGTTAGTGACACACACACTCTGTTCAATGGCGCTTGTGACACACACGCTGTCCAATGCGGTTTGTGACACAATTCTGTCCCATGGGGTTTGTGACACACACACTGTCCAATGGGGATTGTGACATACACACGATGTCCATTGGAGTTTGTGACACACATACACTGTCCAATGGGGATTGTTACACACACACGCTCTCCAATGGTGTTTGTGACACACACGCTGTCCAATGGGGTTCGTGAGACCACATCTGGAATATTGTGTCCAGTTCTGGGCCCCTCAGTTCAAGAAGGACAGGGAACTGCTGGAGAGGGTCCAGCGTAGGGCAACCAAGATGATTAAGGGAGTGGAGCACCTCCCTTATGAAGAAAGGCTGAGGGAGCTGGGGCTCTTTAGTTTGGAGAAGAGGAGACTAAGGGGGGACCTCATTAATGTTTATAAATATATAAAGGGTGAGTGCCACGAGGATGGAGCCAGGCTCTTCTCGGTGGCAAACAATGGTAGGACAAGGGGTAATGGGATGAAGCTGGAACACAAGAGGTTCCGCTTAAATTTGAGAAGAAACTTCTTCTCAGTGAGGGTGACAGAGCACTGGAACAGGCTGCCCAGGGAGGTTGTGGAGTCTCCTTCTCTGGAGACATTCAAGACCCGCCTGGACATGTTCCTGTGTGACCTCACCTAGGCGTTCCTGCTCCAGCAGGGGGATTGGACTGGATGATCTTTTGAGGTCCCTTCCAATCCCAAACATACTGTGATACTGTGATACTGTGAACACACACGCTGTCCAGTGGGTTTTGTGACACACACACTCTGTCCAATGGTCTTGTGACACACACACTGTCCAATAGGGTTTGTGGCACACACACTGTTCAATGGGGATTGTGACACACACACGCTGTCCCATGGGGTTTGTGACACACACGCTAACCAATTGGGTTTGTTACACACTCACTGTCCAATGGGTTTTGTGACACACACACTGACCAGGAGGGTTTGTGACACACACTCTGTAAAATGGGTTTTGTGACACACACACGCTCTCCAATGGGATTTGTGACACACATGTTGTCCAAAGTGGTTCGTGACACACGCACTGTCCAATGGGTATTGTGACACACACACGCTGTCCAATGGTGTTTGTGACACACACGCTGTCGAATGGGGCTTGCGACAAACATGCTGTCCAGTGGGTTTTGTGACACACACACTGTCCAGTAGGGTTTGTGACACACACACACTTTCTAATGGGGTTTATAACACACACGCTATACGATGGATTTTTTGACACACACACTGTCCAATGGGTACTGTGACATACACACTGTCCAATATGTTTTGTGACACACACATGCTATCCAATGGGGTTTGTGACACGCACACTTTCTAATGAGGTTTGTGAAACACCCTCGATATCCAATGAGGTTTGTGACACACACACTTTCCAATGGGCTTTGTGACACTCACACTTTCTAATGGGGTTTGTGACACACACACGGTATCCTATAGGTTTTGTGACACACACACTTTCCAATGGGGTTTGCGGCACACACGCTGACCAATTGGGTTTCTTACACACACACTGTCCAATGGTGTTTGCGACACGCATGCTGTCCAATGGGTTTTGTGACACACACTCTGACTTGGAGGGTTTGTGACACACACACGCTATCCAATGGGGTTTGTGACACATACACTTTGCAATGGGGTTTGTGACACACACACTCTGTCCAATGGGATTTGTGAATACACACGCTGTCCAATGGTGTTTGTGACTACACACGCTGTCCAATGTGGCTTGTGATACACACGCTGTTCAATGGGGTTTGTGACACACATGCTGTCCAGTGGGTTTTGTGACACACACACTGTCCAAAATGGTTTGTGACACACACGCTGTCCAATGGGGTTTGTGACACACACACTATCCAATGGGGTTTGTGACACACAGACGCTGTCCAATGGGGTTTGTGACAGGCACACTATCCATGGGTGTTTGTGACACACACGCTGTCTAGTGGGGTTTGTGACACACACACAGTCCAATGGGGTTTGTGACACAGACACTCTGTCCAGTGGCGCTTGTGACACACACGCTGTCCAAAGGGGTTCGTGACACACACTCCTTCCAATAGGTATTGTGATACACACACGCTGTCCAATGGGGAGTGTGATAGAAACGCTGTCCAATGGGGTTCGTGACACACACGATGTCCAATGCAGTTTGTGACACAGATGCTGTCCAATGGGGATTGTTACCTACACACTCTCCAAAAGGTTTTGTGACAAGCACACTTTATAATGGGGTTTGTGACACACACACTGTCTAGTGGGGTTTGTGACAAACACACTGTCCAATGGGATTTGTGACACACACACTGTCCAGTGGGGTTTGTTAAACACACACTGTCCAATGAGGTTTGCGACCCACACATGCTATGCAATGGGGTTTGTGACAAACAAACTTTACAATGGGGTTTGTGACACACACACTATCCAATGGGGTTTGTGACACACACACGCTGTCCCATGGGGTTTGTGACACACACGCTGACGAATTGGTTTTGTTACACACACACTGTCCAATGGTGTTTGTGACACGCATGCTATCGAATGGGTTTTGTGACACACACACTGTCCAATGGGTAATGTGACACACACGCTGTCCAATGGTTTTTCTGACACACACATTGTCCAATGGGGTTCGTGACACACACATGCTATCCAATGGGTTTTGTGGCACACATGCTATCCAATGGGTTTTGTGACACACACACACTGTCCAATGGGGATTGTGACACACACACGCTGTCCAGTGGGGTTTGTGACACACACGCTGTCCAATGGGGAGGGTGATACACACGATGTCCAATTGGGTTGGTGACACACACACACTGTCCAATGAGGGTTGTGACACACACACTCTGTAAAATGTTGGTTATGACACACACACTGTCCAATGGGGTTTGTGACACACACACTTTCCAGTGGCGCTTGTGACACACACGCTGTCCAATGGGTTTCCTGACACACACGCTGTCCAATGGGGATTGTGACACACTCGATGTCCAATGGGGTTTGTGACACACACACTCTGTCCAATGGGGTTTGTGACACACACGCTGTCCAATGGGGTTCGTGACACAGACGCTGTCCAGTTGTGTTTTTGACACACACACTGTCCAATGGGGTTTGTGACACAAACAGTGTCCACGTGGGTTTGTGACACACACGCTGTCAAATGGGGATTCTGTGACACACACTGTCCAGGGGGGTTTGTGACACACACATTGTCCAGTGGGGTTTGTGACACACACACTGTCCAATGGGGTTTGTGAAACACACACACTGTCCAATGGGGATTGTGACACAGACACGCTGTCCAATGGGGTTTATGACACACACGGTGTCCAACGGTGTTTGTGACACACACACACTATCCAATGGGGATTGTGACACATACGCTATCCAATGGGTTTTGTGACACACACACTCTCGAATGGGGATTGTGACACACACACTTTCAAATGGGGTTTGTGACACGCAGACTTTTTAATGGGGATTGTCACACACACAAGCTATCCAATGGGGTTTGTGACACACACACTTTCCAATGGGGTTTGTGACACACACGCTGACGAATTGGTTTTGTCACACACACACTGTCCAATGGTGTTTGTGATACGCATGCTATCTAATGAGTTTTGTGACACACACACTGTCCAATGGGGAATGTGACACACACACTCTGACCAATGGGTCTTTTGGCTCACAAGCTGTCCAACGGGGTTCGTGACACACACATTGTATCCAATGTGTTTTGTGACACACACACGCTGTCCAATGGGGTTTGTGACACACACGCTGTCCAGTGGATTTTGTGACACACACACTCTGTCCAATGGGCTTGTGACACACACGCTTTTCAAAGGTGTTTGTGACACTCACACTGTCCAATGGAGATTGTGACACACACACGCTATCCAATGGGGTTTGTGGCACACACACTTTCTAATGGGGTTTGTGACACACACAATATCCAATGGGGTTTCTGACACTCACAATCTGTCCCATGGTGTTTGCGACACACACACTGTCCAATTGGATTGTGATACGCACATGCTGTCCAATGGGGTTTGTGACACACACGCTGTCTAATGGGGAAGGTGACACACACACGCTGTCCAATGCGGTTTGTGACACATACACTTTCCAATGGGTTTTGTGACACACACACTTTGTACAATGGTGCTTGTCACACAAACGCTGTTCAATGGGGTTTGTGACACACACGCACTCCAGTGTGTTTTTTGACACACACACTGTCCAGTTGGGTTTTGACACACACGCTGTCCAATGGGGATTGTGACACACACACGCTGTCCAATGGTGTTTATGACACACAATCTGTCCAATGGGGTTTGTGACTCACACGCTCTCCAATGGGGATTGTGACACACACACGCTGTCCAAAGGTGTTTGTGACACACACGCTGTCCAATTGGGTTTGTGACCCAGACGCTGTCCAATGGGGATTGTGACATACACACTGTCCAATAGGGTTTATGACACACACATGCTATCCAATGGGGTTTGTGACAAACACACTGTCCAATGGGGCTTGTGACACACAGGCTGTCCAATGGGGTTTGTGACACATACACTCTGTCCAATGGGGCTTGTGGCACACACGCTGCTCAGTGGGGTTTGTGACTCCGCACTCTGTCCAATGGTGCTTGTGACACACACGCTGTTCAATGGGGTTCGTGACACACACGCTCTACAATGGGTTTTTTGACACACACACTCTTTCCAAAGGGCTTGTGACACATACACACTGTCCAACGGGGTTTGTGAAACACACACGCTGTCCAATGGAGTTTTTTACACACATGCTGTACAATGGGGATTGTGACACACACGCTGTCCAATGGGGATTGTGACACACGCGCTGTCCAATGGGGTTCGTCACACACACGCTGTCCAATGAGGTTTGTGACACACACACTGTCCAATAGGGTTTGTGACACACACACGCTATCCAATGGAGTTTGTGACACATACACTTTCCAATGGGGTTTGTGGCACACACACTCTGTCCGATGGTTCTTGTGACACACACACTGTCCAATGGGGTTCATGACACACACTCTGTCCAATGGCCTTGTGAGACACACACTCTGTCCAATAGTGTTTGTGACACACACTCTGTCAAATGGTGTTTGTAAAACACACATTGTCCATTGGGGATTGTGACACAGACACGTTGTCCACTGGGGTTTGTGACACACACACTGTCCAATGGGGTTTGTGAGACACACTCCCGGTTCAATGGGGTTTATGACACACAATCTGTCCAATGGGGTTTGTGACACACACACTGTCCAAAGTGGTTTCTGACACACACGCTGTCAAATGGGAATTGTGAAACACAAATGCTGTCCAATGGGGTTTGTGACACACGCGCTGTCTAATGGGGATTGTGACACACACTCTGTCCAATGGGGTTTGTGACACACACGGTTTCCAATGGGGTTTTGTGACACACAAACTGTCCATGGGTGTTTGTTACACACACGCTCTCCAGTGTGTTTTTTGACACACACACTGTCCAGTTGGGTTTTGACACACACGCTGTCCAATGGGGATTGTGACACACACACGCTGTCCAATGGTGTTTATGACACACAATCTGTCCAATGGGGTTTGTGACTCACACGCTCTCCAATGGGGATTGTGACACACACACGCTGTCCAAAGGTGTTTGTGACACACACGCTGTCCAATTGGGTTTGTGACACAGACGCTGTCCAATGGGGATTGTAACATACACACTGTCCAATAGTGTTTATGACACACAAATGCTATCCAATGGGGTTTGTGACAAACACACTGTCCAATGGGGCTTGTGACACACAGGCTGTCCAATGGGGTTTGTGACACATACACTCTGTCCAATGGGGCATGTGGCACACACGCTGCTCAATGGGGTTTGTGGCACCGCACTCTGTCCAATGGTGCTTGTGACACACACGCTGTTCAATGGGGTTCGTGACACACACGCTGTACAATGGGTTTTGTGACATACACACTTTCCAATGGGGCTTGTGACTACACACACTCTGTCCAATGGGGTTTATGACACACACGCTGTCCAATGGGGATTGTGACACATGCGGTGTCCAATGGGGTTCGTCACAGACACGCTGTCCCCTGGGGTTTCAGACACACATGCAGACCAATTGGGTTTGTTACACACACACTGCCCAATGGTGTTTGTGACCCACATGCTGTAAAATGGGTTTTCTGACACACACACTGACCAGGAGGGTTTGTGACACACTCACGGTATCCGATGGGGTTTCTGACACATACACTTTCCAATGGGGTTTGTGACACACACAGTGTCCACGGGGGTTTGTGACACACACGGTGTCCAATGGGGTTTGTTACACACCCACTGTCCAATGGGGTTTGTGACACACACGCTGTACAATGGGGATTGTGACACACGCGCTGTCCAATGGGGTTGGTCACACACACTGTCCCATGGGGTTTGTGACAAACACACTCTGTCCAATGGTGCTTGTGACACACACACTTTGTCCAATGGGCTTGTGACACACACGATATCCAATGGGGTTTGTGACACACACACTGTCCAGTGGGGATTGTGACACACACACTCTGTCCAATGGGGTTTGTAACAAACGCGCTGTCCAATGGGGATTGTGACACACGCGGTGTCCAATGGGGTTCGTCACAGACACGCTGTCCCATGGGGTTTGAGACACACACGCAGACCAAATGGGTTTGTTACACAGACACTGCCCAATGGTCTTTGTGACACGCATGCTGTCCCATTGGTTTTCTGACACACACACTGACTAGGAGGGTTTGTGACACACTCACACTATTTGATGGGGTTTGTGACACATACACTTTCCAATGGGGTTGGTCACACACACTGTCCCATGGGGTTTGTGACAAACACACTCTGTCCAATGGTGCTTGTGACACACACACTCTGTCCAATGGTGCTTGTGACACACACGCTGTACAAAGGCGTTCATGACACACACGCCGTCCAGTGGGTTTTGTGACACACACGCTGTCCAATGATGATTGTGACATGCACACTGTCCTATGGGGATTGTGACACACACCCTGTACTGAGGGGTCTGTGACACACACACTGTCCAAAGGCGTTTGTGACACACACTCTATCCAATGTTGTTTGTGACACACACACTGTACAGTGGGGATTGTGACACACACACGCTGTACAATGGGGTTTGTGACACACACACTGTCCAATGGGTTTTGTAACACACACACTCTGTCCAATGGGCTTGTGACACACACGCTGTCCAATGATGTTTGTGACACAAACTCTGTCCAATCCAGTTTGTGACACACACACTTTCCAAAGGGTGTTGTGACACACACACGCTGTCCAATGGGGTTTGTGAAACACACGCTGTTCAGTGGAGTTTCTGACACACACACTGTCCAATGGGTTTTGTGACATACACAGTATCCAAGAGGGTTTGTGACACACACACTGTCCAATGGTTATTGTTACACACACACTGTCCAAAGGGTCTTGTGAAAAACACGCTGTCCAATGGGGTTTGTGAACACACACGCTGTCCAGTGGATTTTATGACACACACACTGTCCAATAGGGTTTGTGACACACACACACAATCCAATGGGGTTTGTGACACATACACTTTCCAATGGGGATTGTGACACACACACTCTGTCCAATGGTGCTTGTGACACACACACTCTGTCCAATGGGGTTGTGACACGCACGCGTTCCAATGATGTTTGTGACACACACACTCTCCAATGGGGATTGTGACACTCACACTCTCTCCAATGTGGTTTGTGACAAACACACTGTCCAAAGGGGTTTCTGACACACACGCTATCCAAAGGGGTTTGTGAAACTCACACTGTCCACGGATTTTTTTGACACACAGACTGTCCAACGGGGTTTTGACGCACACGCTGTCCACTGGGGATTGTGACATACACACTGTCCAGGGGGGTTTGTGACACACACACTGTCCAATGGCGTTCGTGACACACACATATTCCACGGGGGTTTGTGACACACACGCTCTCGAATGCGGTTTGCGACACACTCACTGCCAATGGGTACTTTTAAACACAAACTCTGTCCAATGTGGTTTGTGACACACACACTGTCCAATGGGTATTGTGACACACACAATGTCCAATGGGGTTTGTGACACGCACACTTTATAATGGGGTTTGTGACACACACACGTTATCCAATGGCGTTTATGTCACAAACGGTGTCCAATTTTGTGTGTGACACACACACTCTGTCCAATAGTGTTTGTGGCACACAAACACTATCCAATGGTTTTTGGGACACACGCACTTTCTAATGGGTTTTGTGACACACGCGCTGTCCAATGGGTTTTGTGACACACACACTGTCCAATGAGGATTGTGACAATTCACACGCTGTCCAATGGTGTTTGTGAACACAAACGCTGTCCAATGGGGTTTGTGACACAGACGCTGTATAATGGGGATTGTGAAATACAAACTGTCCAATAGGGTTTGTGACACACACACACTATCAATGGGGTTTGAGAAACACACTTTCCAATGGGGTTTGTGACACACACGCACACTGTCCCATGGGGATTGTGGCACACACACTGACTAATTGGGTTTGTTATACACACACTGTGCAATGCTGTGTGTGACACACATGCTTTCCAATGGGTTTTGTGACACACACACTGACCAGGTGGGTTTGTGACACACACACGCTACCGAATGGGGTTTGTGACACACACACTCTGTCCAATGGCGCTTGTGAAGCACACGCTGTCCAATGGGGTTTCTGACACACACTCCGTCCAAAGCGGTTTGTGACACAGACGATGTCCAATGGGGTTTCTGACACGCACACTGTCCATGGGTGTTTGTGACACACAGGCTGTCCAATGGAGTTTGTGACACACACACTCTGTCCAATGGGGTTTGTGACATACACACTGTCCAAGGGGGATTGTGACACACACGCTGTCCAATCGGGATTGTGACACACACACTTTCCAATGGGGTTTGTGACAGGCACAACTTCTAATGGGGTTTCTGACACACATACACTATCCAATGGGGTTTGTGACACGCATACTTTCTAAAGGGTTTCTGACACACACACTTTCCAAAGGAGTTTGTGACACACACACGCTGTCCCATGGGGTTTGTGACACGCATGCTGTCCAATGGGTTTTTTGACACACACACGCTATCCAATGGGTTTTGTGACACATACACTTTCCAATGGGTTTTGTGACACACCCACTCTGTCCAATGGTGCTTGTGACACACACGCTGTCCAATGGAGTTTGTGACACACACGTTATCCAATGGGGTTTGTGACATTCACACTGTCCATGGCTGTTTGTGACACACAGGCTGTCCAATGGGTTTTGTGACACACACACTGTCCAATAGGGATTGTGACACACACACGCTGTGCAATGGTGTTTGTGGCACACACACTGTCCAATGGGGTTTGTGACACACACGCTGTCAAATGGGGTTTATGACACATACACTCTGTCCAATCTGGCTTGTGACACACACTCTGTCCAATGGGGTTTGTGACACACATGGTGTCCAGTGGGTTTTGTGACACACACACTCTGTCCAATTGGCTTGTGACACACATGCTGTCCAATGATGTTTGTAACGCACACTCTGTCCTATGGGGTTTGTGACACACACACTGTCCAAAGGGTTTGTGACACACACGCTATGCAATGGGGTTTGGGACATTCACATTGTCCATGGCTGCTTTTGATAAACACGCTGTCCAGTGGGTTTTGTGACACACACACTGTCCAATGGGTATTGTTAAACACAAACTCTGTCCAATGGGGTTTGTGACACACACACTGTCCAATGGCGTTTGTGAGACACACCCTGCCAATGGGATTTGTGACACGCACACTTTATAATGGGGTTTGTGACACACACACTTTATAATGGGGTTTGTGACACACACGCTGTCCAATGGGGTTTATGACACACACACTCTGTCCAATAGAGTTTGTGACACACATACGCTATCCAATGGGTTTTGTGACACACACACTTTCTAATGGGGTTCGTGACACACACGCCATCCAATGGGTTTTGTGACACACACACTGTCCAATGGGGATTGCAGCACACACACGCTGTCCAATGGTGTTTGTGGCACACACGCTGTCCAATGGGGTTTGTGACCCACACACTCTGTTCAATGGGGATTTTGACACACACGTTGTCCAATGGGGTTTGTGAAACACACGCTGTCAGATGGAGTTTGTGACACATACACTCAGACCAATGGGGATTTTGACACACACGCTGTCCAATGGGGTTTTTTACACACAAACTCTGTTCAACAGGTCTTGTGACACACAAGCTGTCCCATGGGGTTCGTGACACACACGCTGTCCAATGGGTTTGTGACAAACAGTCTTTCTAATGGGGTTTGTGAAACACACGCTATCCAATGGATTTTGTGACACACACACTTTCCAATGTCGTTCGTGACACACACATGCTATCCAAAGGGGTTTGTGACACACACGCTGACCAAATGGGTTTTTAATACACCCGATGTACAATGGTGTTTATGTCACGCATTCTGTCCAATGGGTTTTGTGACACACACACTGACCAGTAGGGTTTGTGAAACACACACGCTATCCAATGGGGTTTCTGACAAACACACTCTGTCCAATGGCGCTTGTGACACACACGGTGTCCAAAGGGGTTCGTGACACACACTCTGTCCCATGGGGTTTGTGACACAAACTCTGTCCAATGGGGTTTGTGACAGACACACTTTCCAAACGGGTTTGTGACACACACGCTGTCCAGTGGTGTTTGTGACACACAGACTGTCCAATGGGTATTGTTACACACACACTCTGTCCAATGGTGTTTGTAACACACACGCTGTCCATTGGGGCTTGCAACACACTCTCTAAACAATGGGGTTTGTGACACACACGCCTTCCAGTGGGTTTTGTGACACACTCACTGTCTAATAGGGTTTGTGCCACACATGCTGTCCAATTGGGTTCGTGACACACACGCTGGCCCGTTGGCTTTGTGAAACACACACTCTTTCCAGTGGGCTTGTGACACACACGCTGTACAATTGGGATTGTGACACACACACGCTGTTCAATGGGGTTTGTGACACACACACTGTCCAATGGGTACTGTGACACACACACGCTGTCCAATGGTGTTTGTGACACATACGCAGTCCAATGGGGTTTGTGACACAAACTCTGTCCAATGGGAATAGTGAAACACACACTGTCCAATGGGTATTGTGACACACACACGCTGTCCAATGCGGTTTGTGACACACACACTTTCCAATGCGGTTTGTGACACAAACTCTGTCCAATAGGTTTTGTGACACGCACAGTGTCCATGGGTGTTTGTGAATACACACGCTGTCCAGTGGTGTTTGTGACACACACGCTGTCCAATGGGGTTTGTGACACACACATGCTATCCAATTGGGTTTGTGACAAACATACTTTCTAATGGGGTTTTTGACACACACACGCTGTCCAATGGGGTTTGTGACACACACAGTGTCCAAAAGGGTTTGTGACACACACGATGTCCAATGGGGTTTGTGACACGCACACTGTCCATGGGTGTTTGTGACACACACGCTGTCCAATGGGGTTTGTGACACACACACTCTGTCCAATGGCGCTTGTGACACACAGGCTGTCCAATGGGGTTCGTGATACACCCTTGTCCAATGGGTTTTGTGACACACACACTGTCCAATGGTGTTTGTGACACACACATTGTCCACGGGGGTTTGTGACACACACGCTGTCCAATGGGTATTCTTAAACACAAACTCTGTCCACTGGGGTTTGTGACACACACGCTGTCCAATGGGGTTTGTGACCCACACGGTGTCCAATGGGGATTGTGACACGCATGCTGTCCCATGGGGTTTGTGACACATACGCTGACCAGGAGGGTTTGTGACACACACACGCTATCCAATGGTGTTTGTGACACATACGCTGTCCAAAGGGGTTTGTTACACACACACTCTGTCCAATGGGGTTTTTGAGACACACGCTGTCCAATGGGGTTTGTGACATACACACTCTGTCCAATGGCGCTTGTGACACACACACTGTCCAATGGAGTTCGTGAGACACACTCAGTCCCATGGGGTTTGTGACACACACACTGTCCAATGGGGATTGTGACACACACACGCTGCCCAATGGTGTTTGTGACACACACACTGTCCAAAGGGGTTTGTTACACACACACTCTGTCCAATGGGGTTTTTGAGACACACGCTGTCCAATGGGGTTTGTGACACAGACGCTGTCCAATGGGGATTGTGACCTACACTCTGTCCAACAGGGTTTGTGACACACACACTCTGTCCAATGATTCTTTTGACACACACACTGTCCAAAGGGGTTTGTGACACACACACTGTCCAGGGGTGTTTGTGACACAAACACTGTCGAATGGGCTTTGTGACACACACACTGTCCAATGGGTTTTGTTACACAGACACTCTCTCCAATGGGTCCTGTGACACACACTCTGTCCAATGGGGTTCGTTGAGTACATGCTTTAGAGTGGGGTTTGTGACACACACACTGTTCAATAGGGTTTGTGACACACACACACTGTCCAATGGGGTTTGTGACACACACACGCTGTCCAATGGGGTTTGTTACACACACACTGTCCAAAGGGGTTTGTGACACATACACACTGTCCAATGGGGTTTGTGACACACACACGCTGTCCAATGGGGTTTGTGACACACAAACTGTCCAAAGGAGTTTGTGATACACACGATGTCCAATGGGGTTTGTGACACACACACTCTGCCCAACTGGGTTTCTGACACACACGGTGTCCAATGGGGATTGTGACACACACGCTGTCCAATGCGGTTTGTGACACACACGCTGTCCAATGGGGTTTATGACACACACACTGACCAGGAGGTTTTGTGACACACACACGCTGTCCATTGGGGTTTTGACACACACACTCTCCAATGGTGTTTGTGACACATACACACTGTACAATGGGGATTGTGACACACACACTGTCCAGGGGGGTTTGTGTCACACACACTGCACAATGGCATTCGTGGCACACACAGTGTCCACGTGGGGTTTATGACACACACACTGTCCAATGGGTACTGTTACACATATACGCTGTCCAATGGGGTGTGTGACACACACACAGTCCAATGATTATTGTTACACACACACGCTGTCCAATGGGGTTTCTGACACACGCACTGACCAATAGAGTTTGTGACACACACACGCTATCCAATAGGATTTGTGACATACACACTTTCCAATAGAGTTTGTGACACACACACGCTATCCAATGGGATTTGTGACACACACACTTTCCAATGGGGTTTGTGACACACACGCTGTCCAATGGGGATTGTGACACACACGCTGTCCAATGGGGTTTGTGAAACACACACTCTGTCCAATGGGGTTTGAGACACACACGCTGTCCAATGGGGTTTGTGACACACACACTCTGTCCAATGTGTAGTGTGACACACACACTCTGTCCAATGCGTCTTGTGACACACAAGCTGTCCAATGGGGTTCGTGACACACACGCTGTCCAGTGGGGTTTGTGACACACACGATGTCCAATGGGTTATATGACACGCACACTGTCCAGAGGGGTTTGCGATACACACACTGTCCAAAAGGGTTTGTGACACACACAATGTCTAATGGGGTTTCTGACACACACGCTGTGCCATGGGGATTGTGACACACACGCTGTCCAATGGGGATTGTCACACACACGCTGTCCAGAGCGGTTTGTGAAACGCACACTGTCCAATGTGTTTGTGACACATACAGTGTCTGCAAGGGTTTGTGACACTCACACTGTCCAATGGTGTTTGTGACACACACACGCTGTTGAATGGTGTTTGTGACACACAGGCTGTCCAATGGGGCTTGTGACACACATGCTGTCCAATGGGGTTTGTGAAACACACACTGTCCAATAGTGTTTGTTACACACAAACACTGTACAAGTGGGATTGTGACACACACGATGTCCAAAGGGGTTTGTGACAAACACGATGTCCAATGGGGTTTGTGACACGCACACTGCCCAAAGGGGTTTGTGACAAACACGATGTCCAATGGGGTTTGTGACACGCACACTGTCCAGTGGGGTTTGTAAGACACACACTGTCCAAAAGGGTTTGTGACACACACGATGTACAATGGGGTTTGTGACACATACACACTGTACAATTGTGATTGTGACACACACGCTGTCCAATGGGCTTTGTGAAACACACACTGTCCAAAGGGGTTTGTGACACACACGATGACCAATGGGTTATGTGACACGCACACTGTCCAGTGGGGTTTGTGAAACACACACTGTGCAATAGGGTTTGTGACACACACACACTATCCAATAGGGTTTGTGACACACATACTTTCAAAAGGATTTTGTGACATACACGCTATCCAATGGTTTTTGTGACACACACACTGGCTAGTGGGGATTGTGACACAGACAGGCTGTAAAATGATGTTTGTGATACACACGATGTCCAATAGTGTTTGTGACAAACACTCTGTCCCATGGGGTTTGTGACACACACACTGTCCAATGGGGATTGTGACACACACGCTGCCCAATGGGGTTTGTGACACACACACTGTCCAATGGGGATTGTGACACACACACGCTGTACAACGTCCTTTGTGACACACACACTGTCTAAAGGGGTTTTTGACATACACGCTGTCCAACGGGGTTTGTGACACACACACTCTGTCCAAAGGGCTTGTGGCAAACACTCTGTACAAAGGGGTTTGTGTCACACACACGCTATCTAATGCGGTTTGTGACACATACATTTTCCAATGGGGTTTTTGAAACACACGCTGTCCAATGGTGTTTGTGACACGAACACTGTCCAAAGGGGTTTGTGACACACACACTGTGCAGTGGGTTTTGTGACACACACACTCTGTCCAATGGTGTCTGTGTCACCCTCGCTGTCCAATGGGGTTTGTGACACATACACTGTAAAATGGGGTTTGTCACACACACTCTGTCCAATGGGGTTTGTGACACACACGCTGTCGAATGGGGATTATGACAAACAAGCTGTACAATGGGATTTGTGCCACACACACTCTGTCCAAAGGGCTTGTGAAAAACACGCTGTGCAATGGGGTTTGTAACACACACACGCTCTCCCGTGCGGTTTGTGACACATACACTTTCCAATAGGGTTTGTGAACACACGCTCTGTCCAATGGTGATTGTGACACACACGCTGTCCAATGGGGTTTGTGACACAAACTCTGTCCAATGGGGTTTGTGACACACACGCTGTCCAGTGGGTTTTGTGACACACACACTCCCCAATAGTCTTTGAGACATACAGAGTCTATCCAATGGGGTTTGTGACACATACACTTTCCAATGGGGTTTGTGACACACACACTCTGTCCAATAGGCTTGTGACACACACGCTGTCCAGTGGTGTTTGTGACACTCACACTGTCCATGGGTGTTTGTGACACACACGCTGTCCAGTGGGTTTTGTCACACACGCACTGTCCAATGGAGTTTTGACACACACGCTGTCCACTTGGGATTGTGACACACACACTGTCCAGGGGGGTTTGTGACACACACGATCTCCAATGGGGTTTGTGTCACACACTCTCTCCAATGGGGTTTGTCACACACACTCTGTCCAATGGGGTTTCTGACACACACGCTGTAAAATGGGGATTGTGACCAACACGCTGTACAATGACGTTTGTGACACACACACTCTGCCCAAAGGGCTTGTGACAAACACGCTGTACAATGGGGTTTGTGACACAAACTCTCTCCAAATGGGTTTGTGACACACACATTGTCCAATGGGTATTGTGACAGACACGCTGTCCACTTGTGATTGTGACACACACACTGACAAGGAGGTTTGTTACACACACACGCTTTTCAACGGGGTTTGTGACACACACACTGTCCAATGGGGTTTGTGAAACAAACTCTGTCCAATGGGGTTTCTGACACACACACTGTCGAACGGGTATTGTGAAGCACACACGCTGTCCAAAGAGGTTTGTTACACACACGCTGTCCAATGGGGTTTCTGACACACTTGCTGTCCAGTGTGTTTTGTGATACACACACTCTCCAATAGGCTTTGTGACACACACACATGCTATCCAATGGCTTTTGTGACACATACACTTTCCAATGGTGCTTGTGACACACACGCTCTCCAATGGGGTTCGTGACACACACGCAGTCCAGTGGGTTTTGTGATACACGCACTCTGTCCAATAGGCTTGTGTCACACACGCTGTCCAATGGTGTTTGTGACACAGACACGGTGCAATGGGGATTGTGACACACACACGCTGTCCAATGGGGTTTGTGAAAAACACACTGTCCAATGGCGTTCATGACACAAATTCCGTCCAATGGGGTTTGTGACACACACACTCTGTTCAATGTGGATTTTGATACACACGCTGTCCAATGGAGTTTGTGACACACACACTGACCAGGAGGTTTGTGACACACACACGCTGTCCAAAGAGGTTTATTGCACACATGCTGTCCAATGGGGTTTGTGACATACACGCTGTCCAGTGGGTTTTGTGACTACACACACTCTCCAATTGGCTTTGTGACACACACACATGCTATCCAATGGGGTTTGTGACACATACACTTTCCAATAGTGCTTGTGACACACACGCTGTCCAATGGGGTTCGTGACACACACGCTGTCGAGTGGGTTTTGTGACACACGCACTCGGTCCAATAGGCTTGTGACACACACGCTGTCCAATGGTGTTTGTGACACACACACTGTCCAATAGTGATTGTGACACACACACGCTGGTCTATGGGTTTTGTGACACACACTCTCTCCAATGGGGTTTATCACACACACTCTATCCAATGGGGTTTGTGACAGACACACTGTACAATGGGGTTTTTGACACACACACTCTGTCCAAAGGGCTTGTGACAAACACGATGTACAATGGGGTTTGTGACACACACACTGACCAGCGGGTTTTGTGACACACACACTGTCCAATAGTGTTTGTGACACACACGCTGTTCAGTGGGTTTTGTGACACACACACGCTGTCCAATGGGGTTTGTGACACACACGCTGTCCAATGGGGTTTGTAACACACACACACTGTCCAATGGGGTTTCTAACACACACGCGGTCCAATGGGTTTTTTGACAGACACACTGACCAGGAGGGTTTGTGACACACACATTCTGTCCTATGGGTTTTGTGAAACACACTCTCTCCAATGGGGTTTATCACACACACTCTGTCCAATGGGGTTTGTGACAGACACACTGTACAATGCGGTTTGTGACACACACACTCTGCCCAAAGGGGTTTGTGACACACAGGCTGTACAATGGGGTTTGTGACACACACACTGTCCAATGTGTTTTGTGACACACACACTCTGTCCAATGGTGCTTGTGTCACACTTGTGACCAATGCGGTTTGTGACACAAAATCTCTCGAAACGGGTTTGTGACACACACACTGTCAAATGGGTATTGTGACATACACACGCTGTCCGATGGGGTTTGTGACACACACGCTGTCTAATGGGGATTGTGACACACACAATCTGTCCAATGGGGCTTGTGACACACACGCTGTCCAGTGGGTTTTGTGACACACACGCTGTCCAATAGGGTTTGTTACACACACACGCTATCCAATGGGGTTTGTGACACATACACTTTCCAATGGGGTTTGTGACACCACACTCTGTCCGATGGTGCTTGTGACACACACACGCTATCCAATGGGGTTTGTGACACGGATACTTTCTAATGGGGTTTGTGACACACACACTCTATCCAATGGGGTTTGTGACACACACACTCCGTCCAATGGGTTTTGTGACACACACACAGTCCAAAGGGGTTTGTGACACACACGCTGTCCAAAGGGGTTTGTGACACACACACTCTGTCCAATGGGGATTGTGACACACACATGCTGTCCAATGGGTTTTGTGACACCCACACAGTCCAAAGGGTTTTGTGACACACACGCTGTCCAATGGGCTTTGTGACAATTACACTCTGTACAATGGGGCTTGTGACACACACGCTGTCCAATGGGGTTTGTGACACACATGCTACAAGTTGGTTTTGTGACACACACGCACTGTCCAATGGGGTTTGTGACACACACACGCTATCCAATGGGGTTTGTGACACACATGCTACCAGTTGGTTTTGTGACACACACACACTGTCCAATGGGGTTTGTGACACACACACGCTATCCAATGGGGTTTGTGACACACACACTTTCCAGTGGGGTTTGTGACACGCATACTTTCTAATGGGGTTTGTGACACCACACTCTGTCAAATGGTGCTTGTGACACACACGCTGTCCAAAGGAGTTCGTGACACACACGCTGTCCAGTGTGTTTTGTGACAGACACACTCTGTCCATTGGGTTTGTGACACGCACACGCTGTCCTATAGTGTTTGTGACACATACTCTGTCCCATTGAGTTTGTGACAAAGACGCTGTCCAATGGGGATTTTGTCACACACAATGTCCAATAGGGTTTGTTGCACACACATGCTATCCAATGGGGTTTGTAACACACACGCTGTCCAATGGGGTTCGTGACACACACGCTGTCCAATGGCCTTTGTGACAAATACACTCTGTCCAATGGGGCTTGTGACACACACGCTGTCCAATGGGGCTTATTACACACATGCTGTCCAATGATGGTTGTGACACACACTTTGTCCCATGGGGTTTGCAACACACACACGCTGTCCAATGTGGTTTGTGACACACACTCTGTCCCATGTTGTTTGCAACACACACACACTGTCCAGTAGGGTTTGTGACACACACATGCCATCCAAAGGGGTTTGTGACACACATACTTTCTAATGGGGTTTTTGACACACACACGCTATCCAATGGGGTTTGTGACACACACTTTCCAATCGGGTTTGTGACACACACACGCTGTCCAATGGTGTTTGTGACACGCACACTGACCAGGAGGGTTCCTGACACACACACGCTATCCAATTGGGTTTGTGACACAAACACTTTCAAATGGGGTTTGTGACACACACGCTGTCCAATGGGGTTTGTGACACACACGCTGTCCAGTGGGGATTTTGACACACACGCTGTCCAATGGGGTTCGTGACACACACGTTGTCTATTGGGTTTTGTGACACACACACTCTGTCCAGTAGTGTTTGTGACACACACACTGTCCAATGGGGATTTTTACACACACACGCTGTCCAATGGGGTTTGTGACACACTACACTGTCCAAAGGGGTTTGTGACACACACGCTGTCTAATGGGGTTTGTGACACACACACACTGTCCAATGGGGATTGTGACACACACTCTGTCAAATGGGGTTTTGACACACACACGCTATCCAATGCCGTTTGTGACACATATTTTCCAAAGGGGTTTGTGACACACACGCTGTCCAATGGGGTTCGAGACACACACGCTGTCCAGTGGGTTTTGTGAAACACACACACTCTGTCCAATAGGCTTGTGACACACACACCCTGACCAATAATGTTTGTGACACACACTCTGCCCCATGGGGTATGTGACTCACACACTGTCCAATGGGGATTGCGACACACACTCTGTCCCATGGGATTTTCGACACACACACGCTGTCCAATGGGGTTTGTGACACACAGGCTGTCCAATGGGGTTTGTGAAACACACACTCTGTCCAATAGGGTTTGTGACACACACACGCTATCCAATGGGGTTTGTGACACACATACACGCTGTCCAATGGGGTTTGTGAAACACACACTCTGTCCAATAGGGTTTGTGACACACACACGCTATCCAATGGGTTTGTGACACACATACATGCTGTCCAATGAGGTTTGTGAAACACACACCCTGACCAATAGTGTTTGTGACACACACTCTGCCCCATGGGGTATGTGACTCACACACTGTCCAATGGGGATTGCGACACACACTCTGTCCCATGGGGTTTTCGACACACACACGCTGTCCAATGGGGTTTGTGACACACACGCTGTCCAATGGGGTTTGTGAAACACACACTCTGTCCAATGGGGTTTGTGACACACATACTTTCTAGTGGGGTTTTTGACACACACACGCTATCCAATGGGGTTTGTGACACATACAGTTTCCAATGGCGCTTGTGACACACACGCTGTCCAATGGGGTTCGCGACACACACTCTGTCCCATGCGCTTTGTGACACACACACAGTCTGTCCAATCGGGATTGTGACACAAACACGCTGTCTAATGGGGTTTGTGACACACATATTGTCCAAAGGCGTTTGTGAGACACACGATGTCCAATGGGGTTTGTGACAAGCACTACTGTCCAATGGGTATTGTGACACACAAACCCTATCCAATGGGGTTTGTGACACACACGCTGTCCAGTTGGGATTGTGACACGCACACTGTCCAATGGGGTTTGTGACACACACGCTGTCCAATCGTTTTTGTGACACCACACACTGTCCAATGGGGTTTTTGACACACACGCTGTCTAATGGGGATTGTGACACAACACTCTGTCCAACGGTGCTTGTGACACACACGCTGTCCAATGGGGTTCATTACACACACGCTGTCCAGTGGGTTTTGTGACACACACACTCTGTCCAATGGGGATTGTGACACACACACGCTGACCAATAGTGTTTGTGACACACACTCTGTCCCATGGGGTTTGTGACACACACACTGTCCAAAGGGGTTTGTGAAACACACTCTGTCCAATGGGGTTCGTGACACACACACGCTGACCAATGGAGTTTGTGACACGCATACTTTCTAATGGGGTTTGTGACACACACACTCTATCACATGGGGTTTCTGACACACACACACTGTCCAATGGGGTTTGTGACACACACTCTGTCCAATGGGGTTCGTGACACACACGCTGCCCAGTGGGTTTTGTGACACACACACTTTGTCCAATGGGCTTGTGACACACACACGCTGACCAATGGGGTTTGTGACACGCATACTTTCTAATGGGGTTTGTGACACACACACTCTATAACATGGGGTTTGTGACACACACACGCTGTCCAGTGGGGATTGTGACACACACACGCTGTCCAATGGGGTTTATTACACACGCGCTGTCCAATTGGGTTTGTGACACGTACTCTGTCCCATGGGGTTTGCGACACACACACGCTGTCCAATGGGGTTTGTCACACACACGCTGCCCATTGGGGTTCGTGACACACACTCTGTAGCATGGGGATTCACAGAATCACAGAATCACAGAATCGACTGGGTTGGAAAAGACCTCAGAGATCATCGAGTCCAACCCTTGGCCCAACTCTAGTCCATTTACTAGATCATGGCACTAATTGCCATGTCCAATCTCAGTTTAAAAACCTCCAGGGACGGCGAGTCCACTACCTCCCTGGGCAGACCATTCCAATGCCTGACCACTCTCTCTGTAAAGAATTTCTTTCTAATATCCAGCCTAAATTTCCCCTGGTAGAGTTTAAGCCCATGCCCCCTTGTCCTGTTGCTAACTGCCTGGGAGAAGAGACCAATCCCCACCTGGCTATAACTTCCCTTCAGGTAGTTATAGAGAGTGATGAGGTCACCTCTAAGCCTCCTCTTCTCTAGACTAAACAACCCCAGCTCCCTCAGCCTCTCCTCATAGGTCTTATGTTCGAGTCCTTTCACCAGTCGTGTTGCTCTTCTCTGGACCCGCTCCAGCACTTCAATGTCTTTCCTGAACTGAGGGGCCCAGAACTGAACACAATACTCCAGGTGTGGCCTCACCAATGCAGAGTACAGGGGAAGGATCACTTCCCTTGTCCTGCTGACCACGCTATTTTTGATACTGGAGAGGATACCATTGGCCTTCTTGGCCACCTGGGCACACTGATGGCTCATGTTGAGCTTCCTATCAATTAGTACTCCCAGGTCCCTTTCTGTCTGACTGCTCTCCAGCCACTCTGCGCCCAGCCTGTAGCGCTGCAGGGGGTTGTTGTGACCAAAGTGCAGCACCCGGCATTTGGCCTTATTGAACTTCATCCCATTGGAATCAGCCCATTTTTCCAGTCTATCCAGATCCCTCTGCAGGGCCCTCCTGCCTTCCAGCAGGTCGACACTCCCTCCCAACTTGGTGACACACACACGCTGTCCAATGGGGTTTTTGACACACACACTGTCCAAAGGGGTTTGTGACACACACGTTGTCCAATGAGGTTTGTGGCACGCACACTGTCCAAAGGGGTTTGTGACACGCAAGATGTCCAATGGGGTTTGTGACACGCACACTGTCCATGGGTTTATGTGACACACATGCTGTTCAATGGTGTTTGTGACACACACACTGTCCAAAGGGGTTTGTGACACGCACACTGTCCATGGGTGTTTGTGACACACAAGCTG
Organism: Columba guinea; assembly: GCA_032206185.1. Classification (NCBI taxonomy): domain Eukaryota; kingdom Metazoa; phylum Chordata; class Aves; order Columbiformes; family Columbidae; genus Columba; species Columba guinea. The sequence goes on from JAVLUU010000005.1 coordinate 1,386,869, forward strand.
TCCAGTGGAGTTTGTGACACACACGCTGTCCAATTGGGTTTGTGACACACACAGTGTCCATGGGGGTTTGTGACACAAACTCTGTCCAATGAGGTTTGTGACACACACACTGTCCAATGGGTATTGTGACACACACACCCTGTCCAATGGGGATTGTGACACACACGCTATCCAATGGGCTTTGTGACAAATACACTGTCCAATGGGGCTTGTGACACACACGCTATCCAGTGGGTTTTGTGACACACACACTGTCCAATAGGGTTCGTGACACACCCATGCTATCCAATGGGGTTTGTGACACCACACTCTGTCCAGTGGTGCTTCTGACACACACACGCTGTCCTATAGTGTTTGTGACACACACTCTGTCCCATTGGGTTTGTGACACAGACGCTGTCCAATAGGGATTGTGTCATACACACTGTCCAATAGGGTTTGTGACACACACTTGCTATCCAATGGGGTTTGTGACACGCACACTTTCTAATGGGGTTTGTGACACACACACTCTGTCCAATGGCGCTTGTGACACACACGCTGTCCCATGGATTTTCTGAAACACAAAGTCTGTCCAATGGCGCTTGTGACACACACACGCTGTCCAATGGGGTTTGTGACACACACGTTGTCCAATTGGGTTTGTGGAACGCACACTTTCCATGGGTGTTTGTGACACACACGATGTCCAATGGTGTTTGTGACACACACACTCTGTCCAATGGTGCTTGTGACACACACGCTGTCCAATGGGGTTCGTGACACACACGCTGTCTAGTGGGTTTTGTGACACACACACTCTGTCCAATGGGGATTGTGACACACATACCTTCTAATGGGGTTTTTGACACACACACGCTATCCAATGCGGTTTGTGACACACACTTTCCAATGGGGTTTGTGACACACACACGCTGCCCAATGGTGTTTGTAATACGCATGACGTCCAATGTGTTTTGTAAACACACACTGAACAGGAGGGTTTTTGACACACACACGCTGTCCAATGGGGTTTGTGACACACACGCTGTCCAATGGGGTTCGAGACAGACACGCTGTCCAGTGGGGTTTGTGACACACACACGATGACCAATAGTGTTTGTGACACACACTCTGTCCCATGGGGTTTGTGACACACACACTGTCCAATGGGGTTTGTGACATGCACACTGTACATGGGTTTTTGTGTCACACACGCTGTCCAGTGGGGTTTGTGACCCACACACGCTGTCCAAAGGGGTTTGTGACCCACACACTGTCCAATGGTGTTTGTGACTCACATTCTGTCCTATAGGGTTTGTGACACAAACTCTGTCCAATGGGGTTTGTGAAACGCATACTGTACATGGGTGTTTGTGACACACACACTGTCCAATGGGTATTGTTATACACACACGCTGTACAATGATGTTTGTGACACACACGTTGTCCAACGGGCTTGTGACAAAAACGCGGTCCAGTGGGTTTTGTTACACACACACTGTCCAGGGGGGTTTGAGACACACACACTCTTCAATGGCATTCGTGACACACACAGTGTCCACTGGGGTTTATGACACACATGCTGTCCAATGGGTTTTGTGACACACACACAGTCCAATGTGTATTGTTACACACACACGCTGTCCAATGGGGTTTGTGACACACACACTGTCCAATGGGGTTTGTGACACACACGCTGTCCAATGGGTCTTGGTACACACACTCTGTCCAATGGGGATCGTTGTACACACGCTGTACAGTGGGGTTTCTGACACACACACTGTCCAATAGGGTTTGTGACCCACACACGTGATCCAATGGGGTTTGTGACACACACAGGCTATCCAATGGGGTTTTTGACACGCCCAGTTTATAATGGGGTTTGTGACACACACACACTATCCAATGGGGTTTGTGACACACACACTTTCCAATGGGGTTTGTGACACACACGCTGACCAGGAGAGTTTGTGACATACACGCTGTCCAATGGGGTTTGTGACACACACACTGACCAGGAGAGTTTGTGACACACACACGCTGTCCAATGGGGTTTGTGACACACACGCTGTCCAATGGGGTTTGTGAGACACACACTGACCAGGAGAGTTTGTGACACACACACGCTGTCCAATGGGGTTTGTGACACACACACTATCCAAAGGTGTTTGTGACACACCCTCTGTCAAAAGGGGCTTGTGACACACACGTTGCCCAATGGGGTTTATGACACACACACTGACCAGGAGGGTTTGTGACACACACACGCTGTCCAGTGGGGTTTGTGACACACACTCTCTCCAAAGGTGTTTTTGACACACATGCTCTCCATTAGGGTTTGTGACACACACACGGTATCCAACGCGGTTTGTGACACGCCCACTTTATAATGGGGTTTGTGACACACACACACTGTCCAATGGGGTTTGTGACACAAACACTGTCCATTGGGGTTTGTGACACACACACGCTGTCCCATGGGGTTTGTGACACACACGCTGTCCAGTGGGGTTTGTGACACACACAGTTTCCAATGGGGTTTGTGACACACACACGCTGTCCCATGGGGTTTGTGACACACACGCTGTCCAATGGGGTTTGTGACACACACACTGTCCAATGGGTGTTGTTAAACACACACGCTGTCCAATGGGGTTTGTGACACACACACAGTCCAATTATTATTGTTACACGCACACGCTGTCCAATGGGGATTGTGACATACACACTGTCCAATAGGGTTTGTGACACACACATGCATTCTAATGGGGTTTGTGAAACACATACTTTCTAATGGGGTTTTTGACACATACACGCTATCCAATGGGGTTTGTGTCACATACGCTGTCCAATGGGGTTTGTGACACACACACACTGTCCAATGGGGTTTGTGACAAACACACTTCCCAATGGGGTTTGTGACACACACATGCTGTCCAAAGGGGTTTGTGACACACATGCTTTCTAATGGGGTTTTTGACACACGCACGCTATCAAATGGGGTTTGTGACACATACTCTGTACAATGGGTTTTGTGACACACACAGTGTCCAATCGTATTGTTACACACACACGCTGTCCAATGGGTTTTGTGACACACACACTGTCCAATCGTATCGTTACACACACACGCTGACCAAAGGGGCTTGTGACACACACGCTGTCCAATGGGGTTTGTGACACACACAGTTTCCAATGGGGTTTGTGACACATACACGCTGTCCCATGGGGTTTGTGACACACACGCTGTCCAATGGGGTTTGTGACACACACACTGTCCAATGGGTATTGTTACACACACACGCTGTCCAATGGGGTTTGTTGCACACACACAGTCCAATGATTATTGTTACACACACACGCTCTCCAATGGGGGTTGTGACACACACACTGACCAATAGAGTTTGTGACACACACACGCTATCCAATAGGGTTTGTGACACACACACTTTCTAATGGAGTTTGTGACAGACACGCTGTCCCATGGAGTTAGTGACAGACACACTGTCCAATAGGATTTTGACACACACACGCTGTCCAATGGGGGTTGTGACACTCTCACTGTCCAAAGGGGTTTGTGACACACACGATGTCCAATGGGGTTTGTGACACATACACACTGTACAATTGGGATTGTGACACACACGCAGTCCAATGGGGTTTGTGACACACACACTGCCCAAAAGGGTTTGTGACACATACGATGTCCAATGGGTTATGTGACACGCACACTGTCCAGTGGGGTTTGTGATACACACATTGTCCAAAAGGGTTTGTGACACTCACGATGTCTAATGGGGTTTGTGACACACACACTCTGTCCAATGGGGTTTCTGACACACACGCTGTGCAATGCGGATCGTGACACACACGCTGTCCAATGGGGATTGTGACACACACGCTGTCCAGAGGGGTTTGTGACACGCACACTGTCCAATGGGGTTTGTGACACATACAGTGTCTGCGAGGGTTTGTGACACACACTCTGTCCAATAGGGTTTGTGACACACACACGCTGTCCAAAGGGGTTTGTGACACACATACTTTCTAATGGGGATTTTGACACACACACGCTGTCCAATGGTGTTTGTGACACACACGCTGTCCAATGGGGCTTGTGACACATACGCTGTCTAATGTGGTTTGAGACAGACACGCTGTCCAATGGGGTTTGTGACACACGCACTCTGTACAATGGGGTTTGAGACACCCACGCTGTCCAGTGGTGTTTGTGACACACACGCTGTCCACTGGGTTTTGTGACACGCACACTGTCCAATAGGGTTTGTGACACACACTCGCTATGCAATGGGGTTTGTGACACATAAAATTTCTAATGGGGTTTGTGACACACACTCCGTCCAATGGTGCTTGTGACACACACGCTGTCCAGTGGAGTTCGTGACACACACATGCTGTTCAATGGCGTTTGTGACACACACACTGTCCAAAGGGTTTTGTGACACACACGCTGTCCAATGATTATTGTTACACACACACGCTGTCCAATGGGGGTTGTGACACACACACTGACCAATGGGGATTGTGAAACACACACACTGTCCCATGGGGTTTGTGACATACACGATGTTCAATGGGGTTTGTGACACACACACTGTACATGGGTGTTTGTGACACACACGCTGTCCAGTGGGGTTTGTGACACACACGCTGTCCAATGGGGTTTGTGACACACACAGTTTCCAATGGGGTTCGTGACACACACACACTGTCCCATGGGGTTTGTGACACACACGCTGTCCAATGCGGTTTGTGAAACACACACTGTCCAATGGGTATTGTTACACACACACGCTGTCCAATGGGGTTTGTGACACACACACAGTCCAATGATTATTGTTACACACAAACGCTGTCCAATGGGGGTTGTGACACACACACTGACCAATGGGGATTGTGAAACACACACACTGTCCAATGGGTTTTGTGACATACACGATGTTCAATGGGGTTTGTGACACGCACACTGTACATGGGTGTTTGTGACACACACGCTGTCCAGTGGGGTTTGTGACACACACGCTGTCCAATGGGGTTTGTGACACACACAGTTTCCAATGGGGTTTGTGACACACACACACTGTCCCATGGGGTTTGTGACACACACGCTGTCCAATGGGTTTTGTGACACACACACTGTCCAATGGGTATTGTTACACACACACGCTGTCCAATGGGGGTTGTGACACACACACTGACCAATAGAGTTTGTGACACACACACGCTATCCAATGGGGTTTGTGACACACACACTTTCTAATGGAGTTTGTGACACGCACACTCTGTGCAATGGGGTTTCTGACACACACGCTGTCCAACAGGGATTGTGACACACACGCTGTCCAATGGGGTTTGTGAAACACACACTCTGTCCAATGGGGTTTGAGACTCACACGCTGTCCAATGGGGTTTGTGACACACACACTCTGTCCAATGGGGTTTGAGACACCCACGCTGTCCAGTCGTGTTTGTGACACAAACACGCTGTCCAATGGGGTTTGTTACACACACACTTTCCTGTGGGTTTTGTGACACACACACTTTCTAATGGAGTTTGTGACAGACACGCTGTCCAGAGGGGTTTGTGACACGCACACTGTCCAATGGTGTTTGTGACACACACGCTGTCCAAAGGGGCTTGTGACACATACGCTGTCCAATGGGGTTTGTGACACACACACTCTGTCCAATGGGGTTTGAGACACACACAGTGTATACGGGGGTTTGTGACACACACGCTGCCCAAAGGGGATTGTGACATACACACTGTCCAATAGGGTTTGTGACACACACATGCATTCCAATGGGGTTTGTGAAACACATACTTTCTAATGGGGTTTTTGACACATACACGCTATCCAATGGGGTTTGTGTCACATACGCTGTCCAATGGGTTTTGTGACACACACACACTGTCCAATGGCGTTTGTGACATGCACACTTTCTAATGGGGTTTGTGACACACACACGCTATCAAATGGGGTTTGTGACACACACTCTGTACAATGGGTTTTGTGACACACACACTGTCCAATCGTATTGTTACACACACACGCTGTCCAATGGGTTTTGTGACACACACACTGTCCAATCGTATCGTTACACACACACGCTGTCCAATGGGGTTTGTTACACACACACTGTCCAATTCGGTTTGTGACAAACACTCTGTCCAATGGGGTTTGTTACACTCAGACGCTGTCGAATGGTGTTTGTGACACACAGGCTGTCCAATGGGGCTTGTGACACACACACTGTCTAATAGGGTTTGTGACACACAAACTCTATCCAATGGGGTTTGTGATACATACACTTTCCAATGGGGCTTTTGATACACACACTCTGTCCAATGGTGCTTCTGACAAACACGCTGTCCAATCCGTTTTGTGACACACACACTGTCCAAAGGGGATTGGGACACACACACGCTGTCCAATGGGGTTTGTGACACACACACTGTCCAAAGGGCTTTGTGACACACACTCTATCCAATGGGGTTTGTGACACACAAACACTGTACAATGGGGATTGTGATACACACACACTGTCCAAAGGGGTTTATGACACACAGGCTGTCCAAAGGGGTTTGTTACACACAAACACTGTACAAAGGGGATTCTGACACACACACGCTGTCCAATGGGGTTTATGAAACACATGCTGTCCAATGGTGATTGTCACACCAACACTGTACAATGGGGATTGTGACACACACGATGACCAGTGGGGATTGTGACACACACGCTGTGCAGAGGGGTTTTTGATACGCACACTCTTCAATGGGTTTTGTGACACACACAGTGTCTACGGGGGTTTGTGACACACACGCTGTCCAATGGTTTTTGTGACACACACACTGTCCAATGGGGATTGTTACACACACACGCTGTCTAATGGTGTTTGTGACACACACGCTGTCCAATGGGGCTTGTGACACACACGCTGTTCAACGGGATTTGTGACACACACGCTGTCCAATAGGGTTTGTGACACACACACGCTATCCAATGGGGTTTGTGACACACACACATTCCAATGCGGTTTGTGACACACACACGCTTTCCAATGGGGTTTGTGACACACACAGTGACGGGGAGGGGTTGAGACACACACACGCTATCCAATTGGTTTGTGACACATACACTTACCAATTTGGTTTGTGACACACACACTCTGTCCAATGGTGTTTGTGACACACACGCTGTCCAATGGGGTTTGTGAAACAAACTCTGTCCAATGGGGTTTCTGACACACACACTGTCAAAAGGGTATTGTGAAGCACACACGCTGTCCAAAGAGGTTTGTTACACACACGCTGTCCAATGGGGTTTGTGAAACAAACTCTGTCCAATGGGGTTTCTGACACACACACTGTCAAAAGGGTATTGTGAAGCACACACGCTGTCCAAAGAGGTTTGTTACACACACGCTGTCCAATGGGGTTTGTGACACACACGCTCTCCAGTGGGTTTTGTGACTACACACACTCTCCAATAGGCTTTGTGACACACACACGCTATCCAATGGGGTCTGTGACACATACACTTTCCAAAGGGGTTTCTGACACACACACTTTTTCCAATGGTGCTTGTGACACACATGCTGTCCAATGGGGTTCGCGACACACACGCTGTCGAGTGGGATTTGTGACACACGCACTCTGTCCAATAGGCTTGTGACACACACGCTGTACAATGGTGTTTGTGACACATACACTGTCCGATAGGGATTGTGACACCCACACGCTGTCCAATGGGGTTTGTGACACACACACGCTATCCAATGCGGTTTGTGACACATACACTTTCCAATGGGGTTTATGGCACACACACTACCCAATGGGGTTTGTCACACAAACTCTGTCCAATGGGGTTTGTGACACACACAGTGTCCAATGGGGTTTGTGACACACACACTCTGTCCAATGTTTATTTTCATACACACGCTGTCCAATGGGGTTTGTGACACAAAAGCTGTCCAATGTTGTTTGTGAAACACAGGCTGTCCAGTGGGTTTTGTTACACACACACTGTCCAATAGTGTTTTTGACACACACACGCTATCCAATGGGGTTTGTGACACACACACTCTGTCCAATGGGCTTGTGACAAACACGCTGTACAATATGGTTTGTGACACACACACTCTGTCCAAAGGGCTTGTGACAAACACGCTGTACAATATGGTTTGTGACACACACACTCTGTACAGTGGCGCTTGTGTCACACTCTCTGACCAATGGGGTTTGCGATACTTACACTGTCCAATGGGGTTTGTCACACACACTCTGTCCAAAGGGGTTTGTGACACAACACTGTCCAATGGGGTTTGTCACACACACTCTGTCCAATGGGATTTGTGACACACACTCTGTCCAATGTGGTTTGACACACACACTCTGCCCAATGGGGCTTGTGACACACACGCTGTCCAATGGGGATTATGACAAACACGCTGTACAATGGGTTTTGTAACACACACACTCTGTACAAAGGCTTGTGACAAACATGCTGGACAATGGGGTTTGTGACACACACATGCTATCAAGTGTGGTTTGTGACACGTACACGCTATAAAATGCGCTTTGTGACACATACACTTTCCAATGGGGTTTGTGACACACACGATGTCCAATTGGGTTTGTGACACAAACTCTCCCCAAACGGGTTTGTGACACACACACTGTCCAGTGGGTATTGTGACACACACACGCGTTCCGATGGGGTTTGTGACACACACGCTGTCTAATGGGAATTGTGACAGACACGCTATCCAATGGGGTTTGTGACACACACGCTGTCCAATGGGTTTTGTGACACACACACTGTCCAGTGGGTTTTGTGACACACACACTGTCCAATAGTGTTTGTGACACACACGCTATCCAATGGGGTTTGTGACACATACACTTTACAATGGGGTTTGTGACACACACACCTTGTCCAATGGTGCTTGTGACACACTCGCTGTCCAATGGGATTCGTGACACACACGCTGTGCAGTGGGTTTTGTGACATGCACAATCTGTCCAATGGTCTTGTGACACACTTGCTGTCCAATGGGTATTGTGACACACACACTGTCTAAAGGGGTTTGTGACACACACGCTGTCCAACGCAGTTTGTGACACAAACGCTGTCCAATGAGATTTGTGACACACACTGTCCAATGGGGTTTCTGACACACACGATGTCCAATGGGGTTTGTGACACACACACTGTCCAGGAGGTTTGTGACACACACACGCTGTCCAATGGGGTTTGTGACACAACCACTGTCCAATGGGGTTTGTGACATACACGCTGTCCAATGGGGTTTGTGACACAAACTCTGTCCAATGGGGTTTGTGACACGCACACTCTGTCCAATGGTGCTTGTGACACACACGCTGTCCAGTGGGTTTTGTGACACGCGCACTCTGTCCAATAGGCTTGTGACACACACGCTGTCCAATAGTGTTTGTGACACACACACTGTCGAATGGGGATTGTGACACACACGCTGTCCACTGGGGTTTGTGACACACACAATGTCCAAAGGGGTTTGTGACTCACACACTGTATAATGGGTATTGTTAAACACTAACACTGTCCAGTGGGGTTTGTGACACACACACTGTATAATGGGTATTGTTAAACACTAACACTGTCCAGATGGGTTTGTGACACACACACTGTCCAATGGGGTTTGTGACACACACGCTATCCAATGGGTTTTGTGACACACACACTGTCTAATGGGGTTTGTGACACACACACTGTCCAGTGTATTTTGTGACACACACACTGTCCAATAGGGTTTGTGCAACACACACGCTATCCAATGGGGTTCGTGACAAACACGCTGTCCAGTGGGTTTTGTGACACACACAGTGTCCACGGGGGTTTGTGACACAGAAGCTGTCCAATGGGGTTTGTGACACACACAGTGTCCAATGGGTATTGTTACACACTCACGCTGTCCAATGGTGTTTGTGACACACACGCTGTCCAATGGGGATTGTGACACACACTCTGTCCAATGGGCTTTGTGACACACACACTTTGTTTAATGGGTCTTGTGAAAAACACGCTGTCCAATGGGGTTTGTGAAATACACACAGCTCAAAGGGGTTTGTGAAACACACGCTACCCAATGGGGTTTGTGACAGGCACACTGTCCAGTGGGGTTTGTGACACAGACGCTGTCCAATGGGGTTTGTGACACACACAACGACCAGGGGGCTTGTGACACACAGACGCTGTCCAATGGGGTTTGTGACACACACGCTGTCCAATGGGGTTTGTGACAGACGAACACTGTCCAATGGGGATTGTGATACACACACGCTGTCCAATGGGGTTTATGACTACACACGCTGTCCAATGGGGTTTGTGACACACACGCTGTCCAATGGGTTTTGTGACACACACCCTGTCCAATGGGGTTTTGACACAGACGCTGTCCACTGGGGATTGTAACACACACAGTGTCCAGGGGGGTTTGTGACACACACACTGTCCAATGGCATTCGTGACACACACAGTGTCCATGTGGGTTTGTGACACACACTCTGTACAATGGGGTTTTGTGACACACACACGCTGTCCAATTGTGTTTGTGACACAAACGCTGTCCAATGGGGTCTGTGACACGGACGCTGTCCAATGGGGATTGTGACCTACACGCTGTCCCATAGGGTTTGTGACACACACACGCTGTCCCATGGGGTTTGTGACACACACGCTGTCCAATGGGGATTCTGATACACACGCTCTCCAATGGGGTTTGTTACACATACACTCTGTCCAGTGGAGTTTGTGACACACACGCTGTCCAATGGGTTTTGTGACACACACACTGTCCAATGGGTATTGTTAAACACTAACTCTGTCCAATGGGGTTTGTTACACACACACTTTCCAGTGGGGTTTGTGACACGCACACTTTCTAATGGGGTTTGTGACACACATACACTATCCAATTGGGTTTGTGATACACACACTTTCTAATGGGATTCGTGACACACACGCTATCCAATGGGTTTTGTGACACACACGCTGTCCAAGGGGGTTTATGACAGAGACACTGTCCAATGGGTATTGTGACATACACACTGTCCAATAGGGTATATGACACACACATGCTATCCAATGGGCTTTGTGACACACATACATTCTAATTGGGTTTTTGACAAACACATGCTGTCCAATGGGGTTTATGACACACACACTGTCCAGTGGGGTTTGTGACACACACACTCTGTCCAATGGGGTTTGTGACACACACACAGTCCAATGGGATTTGTGACACACACGCTGTCCAATGAGGTTTGTGACACCCACACTTTATAATGGGGTTTGTGACACACACACGGTATCCAATGGGGTTTATGACACACACGCTGTCCAATAGGGTTCTGACACACACTATGTCCAATGGGGTTTGTGACACACACACTCTCCAACGGGGTTTGTGACACACACGCTGTCCAATGCGGTTTGTGAAACGCACACTTTATAATGGGGTTTGTGGCACACACACGGTATCCAATGGGGTTTATGACACACACGCTGTCCAATGGCGTTTGTGACATACATACATTATCCAATGGGGTTTGTGACACACACACTTTCTAAAGGGATTCGTGACACACACGCTATCCAATGGGTTTTGTGACAGATACACTGTCCAGTGGGGATTGTGACACACACACGCTGTCCAATGGTGTTTGTGACACACACACAATGTCCAATGGGGTTTGTGACACACACGCTGTCCAATGGGGTTTGTGACACACACACTCTGTCCAATGGGGTTTGTGACCCACACGGTGTCCAATGGGTATTGTGACACACACGCTGTCCAACGGTGTTTGTGACACACACACTTTCCAATTGGGTTTGTGACACGCACACTTTCTAATGGGGTTTGTGAAACACACGCTATCCAATGGGTTTTGTGACACACACACTGTCCAATGGGTATTGTGACACACACACGCTGTCCAATGGTGTTTGTGACACACACTTTCCAATGGGATTTGTGACACGCACACTTTCTAATGGGGTTTGTGACACAGACATGCTATACAATGGGGTTTGTGACACGCACACTTTCTAATGGGTTTTGTGACACACACACGCTATGCTATGGGGTTTGTGACACACACGCTGACGAATTGGGTTTGTTACACACACACTGCCCGATGGTGTTTATGACACACATGCTGTCCAATGGATTTTGTGACACACACACTGAACAGGAGGGTTTGTGACACACACACTCTATCCAATGGATTTTGTAACACACATACTGTCCAATGGGGATTGTGACACACACACGCTGTCCAATGGGGTTTGCGACACACATTCTGTCCAAAGGGGTTCGTGACAAACACTCTGTCCCACGGGGTTTGTGACACACACGCTGTCCAATGGGGATTGTGACACACACGCTGTCCAATGGGGATTGTGACACACACACTCTTTCCAATAGGTCTTGTGACACACAGGCTGTCCAATGGGGTTCATGAAACACGCTGTCCAGTGGGGATTGTGACACACACACGCTGTCCAATGGTGTTTGTGACACACACACTTTCCAGAGGGGTTTGTGATACAAAGGAGGTCCAATGGGGATTGTGACACACAGACTGTCCAGGGGGGTTTGTGAAACACACACTGTCCAATGGCGTTCGTGACACACACAGTGTCCACGGGGCTTTGTGACACACACGCTGTCCAATGGGGTTTGTGACACGCACACTTTATAATGGGGTTTGTGACACACACACGGTATCCAATGGGTTTTATGACACACACGCTTTCCAATAGGGTTTGTAACACACATGCACTATCCAATGGGGTTTGTGACACACAGTCTTTCCAATGGGGTTTGTGACACACATGCTATCAAATGGGTTTTGTGACACACACACTGTCCAGTGGGGATTGTGACACACACACGCTGTCCAATGTTGTGTCTGACACACACGCTGTCCAATGAGGTTTGTGACACGCACTCTGTCCCATGAGGTTTGTGACACACACACTATCCAATGGGGATTGTGACACTCACACACTGTCCAATGGGTTTTGTAAGATACACGCTGTCCAAAGGGGTTTGTGACACACACAATGTCAAATGGGTTTTGTGACACGCACACTGTCCATGGGTGTTTGTGACACACATGCTGTCCAATGGGTGTTTGTGACACACATGCTGTCCAATGGGGATTGTGACACACACACGGTTTAATGGGCTTTGTGACACACACACTGTCCAATGGGGATTGTGAAACACACAGCCTGTCCAATGGGTTTTATGAAACACACACACAGTCCAATGGGGTTTGTGACACACACAGTCTGTCCAATGGTGCTTGTGACACACACGCTGTCCAATGGGGTTCGTTTCACACACGGTGTCCAGTGGGTTTTGTGACACACACACTGTCCAATAGAGTTTGTGCAACAACACACGCTATCCAATGGTGTTTGTGACACATACACTTTCCAATGGGGTTTGTGACACACATACTCTGTCCAATGGGCTTGTGACACACACGCTGTCCAGTGGTGTTTGTGACACACACACTTTACAATAGGGATTGTGACACACACACGCTGTCTAATGGCGTTTGTGACACACACACTTTCCAATGCGGCTTGTGAAATAAACTCTATCCAGTGGGGTTTGTGACACACACACTGTCCAAAAGGGTTTGTGACACACACAGTGTCCACAGGGGTTTGTGACACACACGCTGTCCAATGGGGTTTGTGACACACAGGCTGTCCAACGGGTATTGTTACACACACACGCTCTCCAATGGTGTGTGTGACACACACGCTGCCCAATGGGGCTGGTGACACACACGCTGTCCAATGGGGTTCATGAAACACACGGTGTCCAGTGGGTTTTGTGACAGACACGCTCTGTCCAATGGGCTTGTAACTCACACGCTGCTCAGTGGTGTTTGTGACACACACGCTGTCCAATGGGGAATGTGACACACAGATTCTGTCCAATAGGGTTTGTGACACACATATGCTGTCCAATGGGGTTTGTGACACACACACTTTCTAATGGGGTTCGTGAAATACACTCTATCCAATAGGTTTTGTGACACAGACACTGTCCAATGGGGATTGTGACACACACACGCTGTCCAATGGGGTTCGTGACACACACTCTATCCCATGGGATTTGTCACACACAGGCTGTCCACTGGGGATTGTGACACACACACTGACCATGGGGGTTTGTGACACACAGGCTGTCCAGTGGGTTTTGTGAAACGCACACTGACCAATGGGGATTGTGACAAACATAGGCTGTCCACTGGGGATTGTGACACAAATGCTGTCCAATGCGGTTTGTGACACACACACTGTCTAATGGGTATTGTTACACACGCACACTATCCAATGGGGTTTGTGACACACACGCTGTCCAATGGGGATGGTGACACACACGCTGTCCAATGGGGATGGTGACAAACACACTGTCCAATGGGGTTTGTGACACATACACTCTGTCCAGTGGGGCTTGTGACACACACACTGACCATGAGGGTTTGTGACACACACAATGTCCAAATGTGTTTGTGACACACACTCTGTCAAATGGGGCTTGTGACACACAAACACTGTCCAATGGGGTTTGTGACACACACACTGACCAAGAGGGTTTGTGACATCACACACGCTGTCCAGTGGGGTTTGTGACACACACAATGTCCAAAAGTGTTTGTGACACACACTCTGTCAAATGGGGCTTGTGACACACACACACTGTCCAATGGTGCTTGTGACACACGCTCTGTCCAATGGGGTTCGTGACACACACGCTGTCCAATAGTGTTTGTGACAAACACTCTGTCCCATTGGGTTTGTGACACATACTCTGTCCAATGGGGTTTGTGACACACACGCTGTCCAATCGGTATTGCGACACACACACGCTGTCCAATGAGTTTTGTGACAGACACACTGTCCAATAGCTATTGTTACACACACACGCTGTCCAAAAGGGTTTGTGACACACACACTGACCAAGAGGGTTTGTGACATCACACACGCTGTCCAGTGGGGTTTGTGACACACACAATGTCCAAAAGTGTTTGTGACACACACTCTGTCAAATGGGGCTTGTGACACACACACACTGTCCAATGGTGCTTGTGACACACGCTCTGTCCAATGGGGTTCGTGACACACACGCTGTCCAATAGTGTTTGTGACAAACACTCTGTCCCATTGGGTTTGTGACACATACTCTGTCCAATGGGGTTTGTGACACACACACTGTCCTTGGGTGTTTGTAATACACACGATGTCCAATGGGGTTTGTGACATGCACAATGTCCAAAGCGGTTTGTGACACACATTATGTCCAATGGGGTTTGTGACACACACACTGTCCTTGGGTGTTTGTGACACACACGCTGTCCAGTGGGGATTGTGACACACACACTGTCCAGTGGGGTTTGTGACACACACAGTGTCCACGGGGATTTGTGACACACACGCTGTCCAATGGGTATTGTTACACACACGCTGTCCAATGGTATTTGCGACACACAAGCTGTCCAATGGGGTTCGTGACACACACTCTGTCCCATGTGGTTTGTGACACATACACTGCCCAATGGGGATTGTGACACACACATGCTGTCCGAAGGGGTTTGTGACACACACGATGTCCAATGGTGTTTGTGAAACACACACTGTCCAAAGGGGTTTGTGACACACACAGTGTCCACAGGGATTTGTGACACACATGCTGTCGAATGGGTTTTGTGACACGCAAGCTGTCCAATGGGGATTGTGACACACACACTCTGTCCAATGGGTCTTGTGACACACACGCTGTCCAAAGGGGTTTGTGACACAAACACGGTATCCAATGGGGATTGTGACACACACGCTGTCCAGTGGGTTTTGTGACACACACACTCTGTCCAACAGGCTTGTGACACACACTCTGTCCAATAGTGTTTGTGAAAAACACTCTGTCCCATGGGGTTCGTGACACATACACTGTCCAATAGGGATTGTGATACACTCAATCTGTCCAATGGGGTTTCTGACACACACGATGTCTAATGGGGTTTGTGACACACACACTGTCCAATGGGTATTGTTACACACACACGCTGTCCAATGGGGTTCGTGACACATACTCTTTCAAATGGGGTTTGTAATACACACACTCTGTCCAATGGTGATTCAGACACACACGTTGTCCAATGGGGTTCGTGACACACACGCTGTCCACTGGGTTTTGTGACACACACTCTCTGTCCAACAGGCTTGTGACACACACGCTGTCCAATGGGGATTGTGACACACACATTCTGTTCAGTGGGGTTTGTGACAAACACACTGTCCAATGCGTATTGTTACACACACACGCTGTCCAATGGGGATTGTGACACGACACACTGTCCACTGGGGTTTGTGACACACAAACTGTCTAATGGTGTTTATGACACACACGGTGTCCAATAGGGTTTGTGACAAAAACTCTGTCCAATGGGGACTGTGGCATACACGCTGCCAAATGGGGTTTGTGACACATACACTCTGTCCAATGTTGTTTATGACCCACACGCTGTCCAATGGGGTTTGTGACACACATGCTGCTCAGTGGGTTTTGTGACACACACACTGTCCACTGTGGTTTTGACACACACGCTGTCCACTGGGGATTATGACACACACACTGTCCAATGCGTATTGTTACACACACACGTTGTCCAAAGGGGTTTGTGACACACACACTGACCAGGAGGGTTTGTGACATCACACACGCTGTCCAATGGGGTTTGTGACACACACACTGTCCAATGGTGTTTGTGACACACACTCTGTCAAATGGGGTTTGTGACACACACACGCTGTCCAATGGGATTTGTGACACACACGCTGTGCAGTGGGTTTTGTGACACACACACTCTGTACAATGGGCTTGTGACACACACGCTGTCCAATGCTGTTTGTGACACAAATACTGTAGAATGGGGATTGTGACACACAAACGCTGTCCAATGGGGTTTGTGACACACACACTGTCCAATGGTATTTCTGACACACACGCTGTCTAATGGGGTTTGTGACACAAACTCTGTCCAATGGGGTTTGTGACACACACTCTGATCAACGGGGCTTGTGACACACACACGCTGTCCAATGGGGTTTGTGATACGCACACTCTGTCCAATGGGTCTTGTGACAGTCACGCTATCCAGTGTGGTTCGTGACACATATGCGGTGAAGTGGGCTTTGTGACACACACGCTATCCAATGGGTTTTGTGACACACACACTCTCCAATGGGGATTGTGTCACACACACGCTGTCCAATTGGGTTCGTGACACACACTCTATCCCATGGAGTTTGTGACACACAGACGCTATCCAATGGGGTTTAAGACACACATGCTGTCCAATGGGGTTTGTGACACACACACTCTGTCCAATAGGGTTTGCGACACACATACGCTATCCAATGGGGTTTGTGAGACACACACTTTCCAATGGGTTTTGTGACACACACACTGTGCAATGGCGATTGTGACACAGACGCTGTCCAATGGGGATTGTGACATACACACTGTCCCATAGGGTTTGTGACACACACACTTTTTAATGGGGTTTGAGACACACACAATATCCAATGGAGTTTGTGACACTCACAATCTGTCCAATGGTGCTTGTGACACACAAGCTGTCCAATGGTTTTTGTGACACACACACTGTCCAATGGGGATTGTGACACACACACGCTGTCCAGTGGGTGTTCTAGCACACACACTGTCCAATGCGGTTTTGACACACACACTGTCCACTGGGGATTGTGACACAAACACTGTCCAGTGGGATTTGTGACAAACACACTGTCCAATGGTGTTTCTGACACACACGCTGTTCAGTGGGATTTTGTGACACACACGCCGTCCAATGGGTTTTGTGACACACGCACTGTCCAATGGGGTTTGTGACACACACACGCTAGCCAGTGGCGTTCGTGACACATATACTTTCCAAATGGTTTTGTGACACATACACTCTGTCCAATGGGTTTGTGACACACACGCTGTCCAATGGGAATTGTGACACACACACGCTCTACAATGGATTTTGTGACACTCACACTGTCCATGGGTGTTTGTGACACACACGTTGTCCAGTGGGTTTTCTGAAACACACACTGTCCAAGTGGGTTTTGACACACACGCTGTGCAATGGGGATTGTGACACACACACGCTGTCCAATGGTGTTTATGACACAGAATCTGTTCAGTGGGGTTTGTGACACACACTCTGTCCAATGGGGTTTGTGACACACAGGATCTCCAGTGGGGACTGTGACACACACGCTGTCCAATAGGGTTTGTGACACACACGCGATACAATCGGTTTTGTGAAACACACACTGTCCAATGGGGATTGTGTCATACACACGCTATCCAATGGGGTTCCTGACACACACTCTGTCCAAAGGGATTTGTGATACACACACACTATCCAAAGGGGTTTATGACACACACGCTGTCCAACGGAGTTTGTGACACACACACACTGTCCAATAGGGTTTGTGACACACATACGCTATCCAATGGTGTTTGTGACACACACACTTTCTAATGGGGTTTCTGACACACACACAATGCAAAGGGGTTTGTGACAATCACAATCTGTCCAATGGTGCTTGTGACACACACTCTGTCCCATGGGGTTTCTGACACACACGCTATCCAATGGGGTTTATGACACACACGCAGTCCAATGGGGTTTGAAAAACACACACACTTTCTAATGGGGATTGTGACACACACACTATCCAATGGGGTTTGTGATACTCACACTCTGTCCAATGGTGCTTGTGACACACATGCTGTCCAATGGCGTTCATGACACACACGCTGTCCAGTGGGTTTTGTGACACACACACTCAGTCCAATGGGCTTGTGACACACACGCTGTCCAATGGTGTTTTGTGACACACAAACTGTCCATGGGTGTTTGTGACAGACACGCTGTCCAGTCGGTTTTCTGACACACACACTGTCCAGATTGGTTTTGACACACATGCTGTCCAATGGGGATTGTGACATACACAGTCTGTCCAATGGTGTTTATGACACACAATCTGTTCAATGGGGTTTGTGACACACACGCTGTACAATGGGGACTGTGACACACACGCTGTCCAATGGGGTTTGTGACTCACACACTCTGTCCAATGGGTCTTGTGACACACACACTATCTAATGGGTATTGTGACACACGCACACTGTCGTCGGGTTTGTGACACACACGCTGTCCTGTGGGGCTTCTGACACACACACTGTCCAATGGGGTTTGTGACACATACACTGAGTCCAATGGGGCTTGTGACACACACACTGTCCAGTGCCTTTTGTGACACATTCACTGTCCAATAGGGTTTGAGACACACACACACTGTCCAATGGGGTTTGTGACACACACTCTGTCCAATGGTTTTTGTGACACACAAGCTGTCCAATGGGGATTGTGACACACACGTTGTCCAATGGGCTTGTGACACGCACACGCTGTCCAATAGGGTTTGTGACACACACACGCCACCCAATGGGGTTTATGACACACAAACTGTCCAATGGGGTTTGTGACACACATGCTGTCCAATGGTGTTTGTGACAAACACGCTGTGAAATGGGGATTGTGACACACACGCTGTCCAATGGGCTTGTGACACGCACACGCTGTCCAATAGGGTTTGTGACACACACACGCCACCCAATGGGGTTTGTGACAGACACACTGTCCAAAGGGGTTTGTGAGATACACGATGTCTAATGGGTATTGTGACACACACACACTGTCCAATGGGGATTGTGACACACACACGCTGTAAAATTGGGCTTATGACACACACGCTGTCCAATGTGTTTTGTGACACACACGCTGTCTAATGGGGATTGTGACACACACACGCTGTCCAATGGGCTTGTGACACACAAACGCTGTCCAAAAGTGTTTGTGACACACACTCTGTCCCATGGTGTATGTGACACACACACTGTCCAATAGGATTGTGACACATACACGCTGTCCAATTGTGTTTGTGACACACACACGCTGTCTAAAGGCGTTTGTGACACACACACTCTGTCCAAAGGGCTTGTGACACACACGCTGTCCAATGGTGTTTGTGGCACACACGCTGTCCAAAGGGGTTTGTGACACACACACTCTGTCCAATGGGGTTTTTGACACACAATCTGTCCAAGGGGGATTGTGACACCCACTCTGTCCAATGGGGTTTGTGACACGCACACTCTCTCCAATGGGTCTTGTGACACACACGGTGTCTAATGGTGTTCGTGACACATACGCTGTCCAATGGGGTTTTTGACACACAATCTGTCCAAGGGGGATTGTGACACCCACTCTGTCCAATGGGGTTTGTGACACGCACACTCTCTCCAATGGGTCTTGTGACACACACGCTGTCCAATGGGGTTCGTGACACACACGCTGTCCAGTGGGTTTTTTGACACTCACACTCTGTCCAATGGGCTTGTGACTCACACGCTGTTCAATGGTGCTTGTGGCACACACGCTGTCCAATAAGGATTGTTACACACACACTCTGTCCAATGAGGTTTGTGACACACAGACTGCCCAAAGGGGTTTGTGACACACACGGTATCCAAAGGGGTTTGTGACACTCACACTGTATATTGTTGTTTGTGACACACGCGCTGTCCAGTGGGTTTTGTGACACACACACTGTCCAATGGGGTTTTGACACACACGCTGTCCAATGTGGATTGTGACACACATACGCTGTCCAATGGGGTTTATGACACACAATCTGTCCAATGGGGTTTGTGACACGCACGCTGTCCAATGGGGATTGTGTCTACAGTCTCTGTCCAATGGGGTTCGTGACACAAACGCTGTCCAATGGGGTTTGTGACACACACGCTATCCAATGGGGTTTGTGACACTCACAATCTGTCCCATGGTGTTTGTGACACACACACTGTACAATTGGCATTGTGACACACACACGCTATCCAATGGGGTTTGTGACACAAACTCTGTCCAATGGGGTTTGTGACACACACGCTGGCTAATGGGGATTGTGACACACACACTGTCCAATGGGGTTTGTGACACACACAATCTGTCCAATGGGGCATTTGACACACACGCTGTCCAATGGGGTTTGTGACACACACACTGTCTAATGGGGATTGTGACACGCACACGCTGTCCAGTGGGTTTTGTGACACACGCACTGTCCATTTGGGTTTTGACACACACGCTGTCCACTGGGGATTGTGACACAAACGCTGTCCAATTCGGGTTTGTGACACACACACTGTCCAATGGTGTTTCTGACACACACGCTGTCCAATGGGGTTTATGACAAACAATCTGTCCAATGGGGTTTGTGACACACACGCTGTCCAATGGGGACTGTGACTACAGTCTCTGTCCAATGGGGTTCGTGACACAAACGCTGTTCAATGGGTTTGTGACACACACGCTATGCAATGGGGTTTGTGACACACACACTTTCTAACGGGGTTTGTGACACACACAATATCCAATGGGGTTTGTGACACTCACAATCTGTCCCATGGTGTTTGTGACACACACGCTGTCCAATGGTGTTTGTGACACACACGCTGGCTAATGGGGATTGTGACACACACACTGTCCAATGGGGTTTGTGACACACACACTCTGTCCAATGGGGCATTTGACACACACGCTGTCCAATGGGGTTTGTGACACACACGCTGTCCAGTGGGTTTTGTGACACACACACTGTCCAAAGGGTTTGGTGACACACACACTGTCCAATGGGGTTTGTGACACACACAGTGTCTACGGGGGTTTGTGACACAAACGCTGTCCAATGGGGTTTGTGACACACACGCTATCCAATGGAAATGGTAACACACACACTGTCCAATAGGGTTTGTGAAACACACGCTGTCCAATTAGGATTGTGACACACACGCTGTCCAATGGGGTTTGTGACACATACACTCTGTCCAATGGTGCTTGTGGCACACACGCTGTTCAATGGGGTTTGTGACACCGCACTCTGTCCAATGGTGCTTGTGACACACACGCTGTTCAATGGGGTTCGTGACACATACGCTGTCCAGTGGTTTTTGTGTCACACACACTCTGTCCCAAGTGGTTTGTTACACACAAATTGTCGAATGGGGATTGTTATACACACACGCTGTACTATGGGGTTTGTGACACACAAACTCTGCCCAATTGGTCTTGTGACACACACGCTGTCCAATGGGGTTTGTGACACACACGCTGTCCAGTGGGTTTTGTGACACACACGCTGTCCAATGGGGTTCGTGACACACATGCTCTTCAATGGGGTTTGTGACACACACACTCTCCAAAGGGGTTTCTGACACACACGCTGTCTAATGGGGATTGTGACACACACACGCTGTCCAATGCTGTTTGTGACACACACCCTGTCCAATGGGGTTTGTGACACAGACGCTGTCCAATGGGGATTGTGACAAACACACTGTCCAAGAGGGTTTTTGACACACACACGCTGTCCAATGGGGTTTGTGACACACACGCTGTCCAATGGAGTTTTTTACACACACGCTGTACAATGGGGATTGTGACACACACGCTGTCCAATGGGGTTTGTGACACAGACGCTGTCCAATGGGGATTGTGATATACACACTGTCCAAGAGGGTTTATGACACACACAGGCTATCCAATGGCGTTTGTGACACAAATACTTTCTAACGGGGTTTTTGAAACACACACGTTATCCAATGGGGTTTGTGACACACACGCTGTCCAATGGAGTTTTTTACACACACACTGTACAATGGGGATCGTGACACACGCGCTGTCCAATGGAATTCGTCACACACACGCTGTCCCATGGGGTTTGTGACACACACAATCTGTCCAATGGTGCTTGTGACACACACACTTTGTCCAATGGGCTTGTGACACACACGATATCCAATGGGGTTTGTGACACATACAGTGTCCAATGGGTATTGTGACACACACGCTGTCCAATGGGGTTTGTGACACACACGCTGTCCAGAGGGGATTGTGACACACACACTGTCCAATGGGGTTTGTGACACACACACTCTGTCCAATGGGGATTGTGGCACACGCGGTGTCCAATGGGGTTCGTCACAGACACGCTGTCCCATGGGGTTTGAGACACACGCAGACCAATTGGGTTTGTTACACACACACTGCCCAATGGTGTTTGTGACATACACACTGTCCAAGAGGGTTTCTGACGCACACACTGTCCAATGGTTATTGTTACACACACACTCTGTCCAAAGGGTCATGTAAAAAACACGCTGTCCAATGGGGTTTGTGAACACACACGCAATCCAATGGGGTTTGTGACACATACACTTTCCAATGGGGATTGTGACACACACACTCTGTCCAATGGTGCTTGTGACACACACGCTGTCCAATGATGTTTGTGACACACACACTGTCCAATGGGGATTGTGATACACACACTGTCCAATGGGTATTGTTAAACACAAACTCTGTCGAATGTGGTTTGTGACACACATACTGTCCAATGGGGTTTGTCACACACACAATGTCCAATGGGGTTTGTGACACACACACGCTATCCAATGGCATTTATGTCACAAACGCTGTCCAACTTGGTGTGTGACACACACACTCTGCCCAATAGTGTTTGTGAAAACACATACGCTATCCAATGGTGTTTGGGACACACGCACTTTCTAATTGGTTTTGTGACACACACGCTATCCAATGGGTTTTGTGACACACACACTGTCCAATGAGGATTGTGACACTTCACACTCTGTCCAATGGTGTTTGTGAACACACACGCTGTCCAATGGGGTTTGTGACACAGACGCTGTACAATGGGGACTGTGAAATACAAACTGTCCAATAGGGTTTGTGACACACACACGCTATCCAATGGGGTTTGTGAAACACACTTTCCTATGGGGTTTGTGACACACACGCTGACCAATTGGGTTTGTTACACACACACTGTGCAATGCTGTGTGTGACACGCATGCTTTCCAATGTTTTTTGAGACACACACACTGACCAAGAGGGTTTGTTACACACACACGCTACCCAATGGGGTTTGTGACACACACACACTGTCCAATGGCGCTTTTGACACACACACTGTTCAAAAGGGTTTGTGACACACACTCTGTCCCATAGGGTTTGTGACACACACACTATCCAATGGGGATTGTGACACACACACGCTTTCCAATGGGGTCTGTGACAACACACTGTCCAAAGGGGTTTGTGACACAGACGATGTCCAATGGGGTTTCTGACACGCACACTGTCCATGGGTGTTTGTGACACAGAGTCTGTCCAATGAGGTTTGTGACACACACTTTATCCAATGGAGTTTGTGACACACACAGTGTCCTATGGGTATTGTAACACACAAAAACTGTCCAATGGGGTTTTTTAAAAACACACGCTGTCCAATGGGGTTTATAACACACACACTGTCCAATGGGTTTTGTGACCCACACACTCTGTTCAATGGGGTTTGTGAAACACACGTGTCCAATGGGGATTGTGACACACACGCTGTCCAAAGGGGTTTGTGAAACACACACACTTTCCAATGTGGATTGTGAAACACACACGCTGTCCAATGTGGTTTATGACACACACACTGTCCAAAGGGGTTTGTGACACACACACTCTGTCCAATGGGGCTTGTGACACACAGACTGTCCAATGGGGATTGTGACACACACGCTGTCCAATGGTGTTTGTGACAAACACACTTTCCAATGGGGTTTGTGACACGCACAACTTCTAATGGGGTTTGTGACACACACACGCTGTCCCATGGGATTTGTGACACGCATGCTGTCCAATGGGTTTTGTGACACACACACGTTATCCAATGGGTTTTTGACACATACACTTTTCAATGGGCTTTGTGACACACCCACTCAGTCCAATGGTGCTTGTGACACACACACTGTCCAAAGGGTTTGTGACACACACGTTATCCAGTGGGGTTTGTGACATTCACACTGTCCATGGCTGTTTTTGATACACACGCTGTCCAGTGGGTTTTGTGACACACACACTGTGCAATGGGTATTGTTAAACACAAACTCTGTCCAATGGGGTTTGTGATACACACACTGTCCAATGGCGTTAATGACACACATGCTGTCCAATGGGGTTTGTGACACGCACACTTTATAATGGGGTTTATTATTCACACGCTGTCCAATGTGGTGTGTGACACACACATTCTGTCCAATACAGTTTGTGACACACATACGCTAACCAGTGGGTTTTGTGACACACACACTTTCTAATGGGGTTCGTGACACACACGCTATCCAATGGGTTTTGTGACACACACAC
Organism: Columba guinea; assembly: GCA_032206185.1. NCBI lineage: Eukaryota > Metazoa > Chordata > Aves > Columbiformes > Columbidae > Columba > Columba guinea. The sequence goes on from JAVLUU010000005.1 coordinate 1,412,310, forward strand.
TGTCCAATGGGGATTGCGACACACACACACTGTCCAATGGTGTTTGTGGCACACACGCTGTCCAATGGGGTTTGTGACACAGACGCGGTCCAATGGAGTTTTTGACACAAACGCTGTCAAATGGGGTTTGTGACACATACACTCTGTCCAATGGGGCTTGTGACACACATTCTGTCCAATGGGGTTTGTGACACACATGGTGTCCAGTGGGTTTTGTGACACACACACTCTGTCCAATGGGCTTGTGACACATATGCTATCCAATGATGTTTGTAACACACACACTGTCCAAAGGAGTTTGTGACACACACACACTGTCCAAAGGGTTTGTGACACACACGCTATCCAATGGGGTTTGTGACATTCATACTGTCCATGGCTGTTTTTGATACACACGCTGTCCAGTGGGTTTTGTGACACACACACTGTCCAATGGCGTTTGTGACACACGCGCTGACCAATGGGGTTTGTGACACGCACACTTTATAATGGGGTTTGTGACACACACGCTGTCCAATGGGGTTTGTGACACAGACGCGGTCCAATGGGGTTTGTGACACACACGCTGTCCAATGTAGTGTGTGACACACACACTCTGTCCAATAGAGTTTGTGACACACATACGCTATCCAATGGGTTTTGTGACAAATGCACTTTCTAATGGGGTTCGTGACACACACGCTATCCAATGGTTTTTGTGACACACACACTGTCCAATGGGGATTGCAGCACTCACACGCTGTCCAATGGTGTTTGTGACACACACATTGTCCGAAGAGGTTTGTGACACACACGATGTCCAATGGGATTTGTGACACGCACGCTGTCCATGGGTGTTTTTGACACACATGCTGTCCATTGGGGTTTGTGACACACACACCGTACATAAGGGTTTGTGACACACACACTGTCCTATGGGGTTTGTGACACACACAGTGTCCACGGGGGTTTGTGACACACACGATGTCCAATGCGGTTTGTGACACACATACTGTCCATGGGTGTTTGTGAGACACACACTGTCCAATGGGGATTGTGACACACACGCTGTCCAATGGGCTTTGAGACACACACACTCTGTACAATGGGTCTTGTTAAAAATTCGCTCTCCAATGGTGTTTGTGAACACAGACGCTGTGCAGTGGGTTTTGTGACACACATACTATCCAATAGGGTTTGTGACACACACACGCTATCGAATGGGGTTTGTTACACATACACTTTCCAATGGGGTTTGTGACACACGCACTCTGTCCAATAGGCTTGTGACACACACGTTGTCCAATGGTGTTTGTGACACTCACATTGTCCATGGGTGTTAGTGACACACACGCTGTCCAGTGGGTTTTGTCACACACACACACGCTGTCCAATGGGGATTGTGAACCACACACGCTGTCCAATGGTGTTTGAGACACACACACTGTCCAATGGGGTTTGTGACACAGACGCTCTCCAATGGGGATTGTGACCTAAACGCTATCCAATAGGGTTTGTGACACACACACGCTATCCAACGGGGATTGTGACATACTTACTGTCCAATATGGTTTGTGACACACACATGCTATCCAATGGCGTTTGTGACACATATACTTTCTAATGGGGTTCTTGACACACACACGCTATGCAAAGGGTTTGTGACACAAACCTTCCAATGGGTTTTGTGACACACACACGCTGTGCTATGGGGTTTGTTACAAACACGCTGTCCAATTGTGTTTGTGACAAGCATGCTGTCCAAAGGGTTTTGTGTCACACACACTGACCAGGAGGGTTTGTGACACACATACTCTATCCAGTGGTGTTTGTGACACATAAACTTTCCAATGGGGTTTGTGACACACACTCTGTCCAATGGCGCTTGTGAAACAGACGCTGTCCAATGGGGTTCGTGACACAAACTCAGTCCCATGGGGTCTGTGACACACACACTGTCCAATGGGGATTGTGACACACACACGCTGTCCAATGGGGCTTGTGACACACACACTGTCCAAAGGGGTTTGTGACACACACGAAGTCCAATGGGGTTTGTGACAGGCACGCTATCCATGGGTGTTTGTGACACACACGCTGTCCAATGGGGTTTGTGACACACACACTGTCCAAAGGGGTTTGTGACACACACGAGGTCCAATGGGGTTTCTGACACGCACACTTTCCGTGGGTGTTTGTGACACACACACTATCCAGTGGAGTTTGTGACACACACACTGTCCAATGTTGTTTGTGACACACACACTGTCCAATGGGTATTGTGACACAAACACACTGTCCAATGAGGTTTGTGACACACACGCTGTCCAATGAGAATTGTGACACACACGCTGTCCAATGGGGTTTGTGACACACACGCTGTCCAATGAGAATTGTGACACACACGCTGTCCAATGGGGTTTGTGACACATACACTCTGTCCAATGGGGATCGTGAAACACACACGCTCTCCAATGGGGTTTATGACACACACACTGTCCAATAGGGTTTGTGACACAGCACACCCAGTCCAATGGTGTTTGTGACACACACCTGTCTAATGGGGATTGTGACACACACACCCTGTCCAATAGGTCTTGTGACACACAAGCTGTCCAATGGGGTTCGTGACACACACGCTGTCCAGTGGGGTTTGTGAGACACACGATGCCCAGTGGGGTTTCAACACGCACACTTTCAATGGCTGTTTGTGACACACACGCTGTCCAGTGGAGTTTGTGACACACACACTGTCCAATGGGGTTTGTGACACACACAGTGTCCACGGTGGTTGGTGACACAAACTCTGTCCAATGAGGTTTGTGATACACGCACTCTGTCCAATGGGTCTTGTGACACACACGCTGTCCAGTGGTGTTTGTGACACACACACTGTCCAATGGGAATTGTGACACACACACTGTCTAAAGCGGTTTGAGACACACACGCTATGCAAGGGGGCTTGTGACACTCACACTGTCCAATGGTGTTTGTGACACACACACTGTCCACTGGGGATTGTGACACACACACTGTCCACGGGGTTTTGTGACACACACACTGTCCAATGGTGTTCGTGACACACACAGTGTCCACAGCGGTTTGTGACACACACAATTTCCAAAAGGTTTTGTGACACACACGATGTACAATGGGTTTTGTGACACACACACTGTCCAACGGGTATTGTTACACACACACGCTGCCCAACGGGCTTTGTGACACACACACTCTGTACAATGGGTCTTGTGAAAACCACGCTGTCCAGTGGGTTTTGTGAAACACATACTATCCAATAGGGTTTCTGACAAACACACGCTATCCAATGGGGTTTATGACAAATACACTTTCCAATGGAATTTGTGGCACACACACTCTGTCCAATGGTGCTTGTGACACACACACTGTCCAATGGGGATTGTGACACAGACACGCTGTACAATGGGGCTTGAGACACTCACACTATCCATGGGTGTTTGTGACACACACGCTGTCCAGTGGGTTTTGTCACACACACAGTCCAATGGGGTTTTGACACACACACAGTCCACTGGGGATTGTGACACACACACTGTCCAGGGGGGTTTTTTGAAACACACACTCTCCAATGGCGTTCGTGACACACACAGTGTCCACGGGGGTTTGTGACACACACGCTATCCAATGGGTTTTGTGACACACACACACATTGTCCAATGGGGATTGTGACACACACACGCTGTCCAATTGTGTTTGTGACACACACGCTGTCCAATGGTGTTTGTGACACAGACGCTGTCCAATGGGGATTATGACCTACACTCTGTCCAATAGCGTTTGTGACACACATACTTTCTAATGGGGTTTTTGACACACACACTCTGTCCAATGGCGCTTGTGACACACACGCTGTCCAATGGCTTTCATGACACACACTTAGTTCCATCGGGTTTCTGACACACACACTGTCCAGTGGGGATTGTGACACACACATACTGTCCAATGGGGTTTTTGACACGCACACTCTCCAAAGGGGTTTGTGACACACAAGCCGTCCAGTGGGGTTTGTGACACACACACTGTCCAAAGGGGTTTGTGACACACACGATGTCCAATGGGGTTTGTGACACGCACAGTGTCCATGGGTGTTTGTGACACACACGCTGTCAAGTGGGGTTTGTGACACACAAACTGTCCAAAAGGGTTTGTGACACGCACGATGTCCATTGGGGTTTCTGACACTCACACTGTCCATGGGTATTTACGACAGACACGCTGTCCAATGGGATTTGTGACACACACACTGTCCAACGGGTGTTGTTACACACACACGCTATCCAATTGGGTTAGTGACACACACACTGTCCAATGGGTATTGTTACACACACACGCTGTCCAATGGGGTTTGTGACACACACACTGTCCAATGGGAATTGTGACACACACACTGTCTAAAGCGGTTTGAGACACACACGCAATGCAAGGGGGTTTATGACACGCACACTGTCCATGGCTGTTTGTGACACACACGCTGTCCAATGGGGTTTGTGACACGCTCACTGTCCATGGGTGTTTGTGACACACACAATGTCCACGGGGGTTTGTGTCACAAACTATGTCCAATGAGGTTTGTGGCTCACACACTGTCAAATGGGTATTGTGACACACACACCCTGTCCAATGGGATTTGTGACACATACACTGTCCAATGGGTCTTGTGACACACACTCTGTCCAATGGGGTTTGTGACACACACACTGTCCAGTGGGGTTTGTGACACACACAGTGTCCAATGGGGTTTGTGACACGCACACTTTATAATGGGGTTTGTGACACACGCACGCTATCCAATGGGGTTTATGACACACACGCTGTCCAATGGGAATTGTGACACTACACACGCTGTCCAATGGTTGTTTGTGACACACACGCTGTCCAATGGGATTTGTGACACAGACGCTGTCTAATGGGGATTGTGAAATAAACACTGTCCAATAGGGTTTGTGACACACACATGCTATCCAATGGGGTTTGTGACAATCATACTTTCTAATGAAGTTTTAGACACACACACGCTATCCAGTGGGGTTTGTGACACATACTATCCAATGGGGTTTGTGACACCCAGTCGCTGTCCCATTGGGTTTGAGACACACACGCTGACCAATTGGGTTTGTTACACACACACTGTCCAATGGTGTGTGTGACACGCATGCTGTCCAATGGGTTTTGTGACACACACACTTTACCAGGAGGGTTTGTGACACACACATACTATTCAATGGGTTTTGTAATGCATACACGTTCCAATGGGGTTTGTGACGCACACACTCTGTCCAATGGCGCTTGTGACACATACGCTGTGCAATGGGGTTCGTGACACACACTCTGTCCCATGGGTATTGTGACACACACACTGACTAATGGGGATTGTGACAGACAAACACTGTGCAATGGGGTTTGTGACACACACACTGTCGAAAGGGGTTTGTGACACACACGATGTCCAATGGGGTTTGTGACTACGCACACTGTCCATGGGTCTCTGTGGCACACATGCTGTCCAATGGGGTTTGTGACACACACACTGTCCAAAGGGGTTTGTGACACACACGATGTCCAATGGGGTTTGTGACTACGCACACTGTCCATGGGTCTCTGTGGCACACACTCTGTCCAATAGGGTTTGTGACACACACACTGTCCAAAGGGGTTTGTGATACACACACTGTCCAATGGGTGTTGTTAAACACAAACTCTGTCCAATACGGTTTGTGACACACAAACTGTCCAATGGGGTCTGTGATACACACACTGTCCGATGGGTATTGTTAAACACAAACTCTGTCCAATGGGTTTTTTGACACACACACTGACCAAGAGGGTTTGTGATACACACACGCTATCCAATGGGGTATGTGACGCATACACTTTCCAATGGGGTTTGTGACACACACACTCTGTCCAAAGGCGCTTTTGACACACACGCTGTCCAATGGGGTTCGTGACACGCACTCTGTCCCATGGGGTTTGTGACACACGTGCAATATCCAATGGGGTTTATGACACAAACACTGTCCAAAGTGGTTTGTGACTCACACTATGTCTAAAGGTGTTTGTGACACACACACTGTCCAAAAGGGTTTGTGACACACATGATGTCCAAAGGGGTTTGTGACACGCACACTGTCCAATGGGATTTGTGACACACACACTGTGCAATGGGTATTGTTACACACACACGATGTCCAATGGTGTTTGTGACACACAGGCTATCCAATGGGCTTTGTGACACACACACTGTCCAATGGGTATTGTTACACACACATGATGTCCAATGGTGTTTGTGACACACACGCTATCCAATGGGGTTTGGACACATGCACTTTCCAATGGGGTTTGTGACACACACACTCTGTCCAATGGTGCTTGTGACACACACGCTGTCCAATGGGGTTAGTGAAAAACACGCTGTCCAGTGGGTTTTGTGACACACACACTCTGTCCAATGGGCTAGTGACACGCTGTCCAATGGGGTTTGTGACTCAAACTGTGATCAATGGGGTTTCTGACACGCACACTGTCCAAAAGGGTTTGTGACACACACACGCTAACCAGTGGTGTTTGTGACACATACACTTTCCAATGGGGATTGTGACAAACACACGCTGACCAATGGTGTTTGTGACACACATGCTGTCCAATGGAGTTTGTGACACGCACACTTTCTAATGGGGATTGTGACACACACACACTGTCCAATGAGGTTTGTGACACACACACTGTCCAATGGGGTTTGTGACACAGACGCTGTCCAATGGGGATTGTGACATACACACTGTCCAATAGGATTTGTGACACGCACATTCTATCCAAAGGGGTTTGTGACACGCGCACTTTCTAAAGGGGTTTGTGACACACACACGCTATCCAATTGGGTTTGTGACACACACACATTCCAATGGCGCTTGTGACACACACGCTGTCCAATGGGGTCCGTGAACACACACGCTGTCCAGTGGGTTTTGTGACACACACACTCTGTCCAATGGGCTAGTGACACACACACTATCCAATGGGGTTTGTGACACACACACTTTCAAATGGGGTTTGTGACACACACACGCTATCCAATGGGGTTTGTGACACACACTATATCAAATAGGTTTTGTGACACAAACACTGTCCAATGGGGATTGTGACACACACACGCTGTCCAATGGGGTTTGTGACACACACGCTGTCCAATGGGGTTTGTGACACACACACTGTCCAATGTGGCTTGTGACACACACGCTGTCCAATGGGGTGTGTCACACACACACTATGTCCAATCGGTCTTGTGACACACACGCTGTCCATTAGACTTTGTGACACACACACGCTATCCAATGGGGTTTGTGACACACACGCTGTCCAATGGGGTTTGTGACACACACGGTGTCCAATGGGGATTGTTACACACGCTGTGCAATGGGGTTTGTGACACACACACTCTGTCCAATGGGTCTTGTGACACACACTGTCCAATAGGGTTTGTGACACACACACTGTCCAATGGGGATTGTGACACACACACGCTGTCCAAAGGTGTTTGTGACAAAAACGCTGTCCAATGGGGTTTGTGACACAGACGCTGTCCAATGGGGATTGTGACATATATACTGTCCAATAGGTTTTGTGACACGCACACACTATCCAATGAAGTTTGTGAGACACACACTTTCCAATGGGGTTTGTGACACAGACGTTCTGTCCGATGGGGTTTGTGACACACACGCTGTCCAATGGGGTTCGTGACACACACGATGTCCATTGCGGTTTGTGACACGCACACTGTACATGGGTGTTTGCGACACACACGATGTCCATTGGGGTTTCTGACACACACACTGTCCAAAAGGGTTTGTGACACACACACACGGTATCCAATGGGGTTTGGGACACATACACTTTCCAATGGGGATTGTGACACACACACGCTGTCCAATGATGTTTGTGACACACACGCTGTCCAATGGGTTTGTGGCACAGATGCTGTCCAATGGGGATTGTGACATACACACTGTCCAATAGGGTTCGTGACACACACACTTTCCAAAGGGGTTTGTGACAAGCACACTTTCTAAAGCGGTCTGTGACACACACACGCTATCCAATTGGGTTTCTGACACACACAATTTCCAATGGCGCTTGTGACACACACGCTGTCCATTTGGGTCCGTGACACACACGCTGTCCAGTGGGTTTTGTGACACACACACATTCAAATGGGGTTTGTGACACGCACACTTTCTAATGGGGTTTGTGACACACACACGCTATCCAATGGGGTTTGTGACACGCATACTGTTTAATGGGTTTTGTGAAACACACACGCTATCCAATGGGGTTTGTGACACACACACTTTCCAATGGGGTTTGTGACACACACTCTGTCCCATTGGGTTTGTGACACACACGCTGACCAATTGGTTTTGTTAGACATACACTGTCCAACGGTGTTTGTGACATGCATACTGTTTACTGGGTTTTGTGAAACACACACACTATCCAATGGGATTTGTGACGCACACGCTGTCCAATCGGGTTTGTGACACTCGCACCCTCCATGGGTGTTTGTTGCACACATGCTGTCGAGTGGGGTTTCTGACACACACAAAGTCCAAAAGGGTTTGTGACGCACACGATGTCCAATGGGGTTTGTGACATGCACACTGTCAATGGGTATTTATGACACACACGCTGTCCAGTGGGGTTTGTGACACACACACTGTCCAATGGGGTTTGTAACACACACAGTGTCCACGGGGGTTTGTAACACAGACAATCTATCCAATGGGGTTTGTGACACGCACACTATCTAATGGGGTTTGTGACACACACGCTGTCCAATGTTGTTTGTGACACACACACTTTCCAAAGGGGTTTGTGACACGCACACTTTCTAATGGGGTTTGTGACACACACGCGCTATCCAATTGGGTTTGTGACACACACTCTGTCCAGAAGGGTTTGTGACACACACACGCTGTCCAACGAGGTTTGTGAAACACAGACGGTCCAAAGGGGTGTGTGACACACACGCTATCCAATGGGGTTTGTGACACTCACACTGTCCATGGTTGTTTGGAACTCACACGCTATCCAGTGGGTTTTGTGACACACACACTGTCCAATGGGGTTTTGACACACACGCTGTCCACTTGGGATTGTGACAGACAAACTGACTAGGGGGGTTTGTGACACACACCCTGTCCAGTGGGTTTTGTGACACACGCACTGTCCAATTGGGTTTTGACACACACTCTGTCCACTGGGGAGTGTGACACAAACACTGTCCAATGGGGTTTCTGACACACACAGTGTCCAATGGGTTTTGTCACACAAACTCTATCCAGTGGGGTTTGTGAAACACACACTCTGTGCAATGGAGCTTATGACACATACACACTGTCCAATGGGGTCTGTGACACACACGCTGTCCAAAGGAGTTCGTGACACAAACGCCGTCCAGTGGGTTTTGTGACACACACAGTCTGTCCAGTGGTATTGTGACACACACGCTGTCCAATGATGATTGTGACATACACACTGTCCTATGGGGATTGTGACACACACCCTGTACTGAGGGGTCTGTGACACACACACTGTCCAAAGGGGTTTGTGACAAACACACTGTACAGTGGGGATAGTGACACACACACGCTGTACAATGGGGTTTGTGACACACACACTGTCCAAAGGGTTTTGTAACACACACACTCTGTCCAATGGGCTTGTGACACACACGCTGTCGAATGATGTTTGGGACACAAACCATGTTCAATCCAGTTTGTGACACCCACACTTTCCAATGGGTATTGTGACACACACACGCTGTCCAATGGGGTTTGTGAAACACACGCTGTTCAGTGGAGTTTCTGACACACACACTGTCCAATGGGGTTTGTGACACGCACACTGTCCATGGGTGTTTGTGACACACACAGTGTCCACGGGGGTTTGTGACACAAACTATGTCCAATGAGGTTTGTGGCTCACACACTGTCAAATGGGTATTGTGACACACACATGCAATCCAATGGGGATTGTGACACACACATTCTGTCCAATGGTGCTTGTGACACACACACTCTGTCCAATGGGCTTGTGACACACACGCTGTCCAATTATGTTTGTGACACACACACTGTCCAATGGGGATTGTGACACTCACACTCTGTCCAATGGGTTTTGTGACACACACACTGTCCAAAGGGGTTTCTGCCACACACGCTATCCAAAGCGGTTTGTGAAACTCACACTGTCCACGGGTTTTTGTGACACACAGACTGTCCAACGGGTTTTTGACACACACTCTGTCCACTGGGGATTGTGACATACACACTGTCCAATGGGGTTTGTGACACACACTCGCTACCCCATGGGGTTTGTGACACACATACTTTCTAATGGGATTTTTGACACACACACGCTATACAATGGGGTTTGTGACACCCACGCTTTCCAATGGGGTTTGTGACATACACACTGTCTAATAGGGTTTGTGACACACACACGGTATCAAATGGGGTTTGTGACACGCACACTTTATAATGGGGTTTGTGACACTCACACTCTATCCAATGGGTTTTGTGACACACACTTTCCAATGGGGTTTTTGACACACACACGTTGTCCCATGGGGTTTGTGAGACACACACTGTCCAAAGGGGATTGAAACACACACACGCTGTCCAATGGGGTTTGTGACACGTACGTTGTCCATGGGTGTTTGAGACACACACGCTGTCCAGTGGGGTTTGTGACACACGCAGTGTCCACGGGGGATTGTGACACAGACGCTGTCCAATACGGTTTTTGACACACACGCTGTCCAAAGGGGCTGGTGACACACACACTATCCAATGGGGTTTGTGACACACACGCTGTCCGGTGGGTTTTGTGACACACAAACTGTCCAATAGGGTTTTTGCCACACACACGCTATCCAATGGGGTTTGTGACACATACACTTTCCAATGGGGTTTGTGACACACACACTCTGTCCAATGGCGCTTGTGACAGACACACTGTCCAATGGGGTTCGTGTCACGAACAATGTCCATGGGTGTTTGTGACACACACGCTGTCCAGTGGGTTTTGTGAACACACACACTGTCCAAAAGGGTTTGTGACACAACACAATGAATAATGGGGTATGTGACACGCACACTGTCCATGGGTGTTTGTGACACACATGCTGTCCAATGGGGTTTGTGACACACACATTGTCCAATGGGTATTGTTACACAAACACGCTGTCCAATGGTGTTTTTGACACACATGCTGTCCAATGGGGCTGGTGGCACGCACACTATCCATGGGTGTTTGTGACACACACTCTGTCCAGTGCTGTTTTTGACACACAAACTTTCCAGTGGGGTTTGTGACACGCATCCTGTCCATGGGTGTTTGTGACACACACGCTGTCCAGGGGGGTTTGTGACACAAACGCTGTCCAGTGGGTTTTGTGACACACACAGTGTCCAATAGGGTTTGTGACACACACACTCTATCCAATGGGTTTTGTGAAACACACACTGTCCAATGGGGATTGTGACACACACACACTGTCCAGTAGGGTTTGTAACACACACACGCTATCCAATGGGCTTTGTGACACACCCTTTCAAATGGGGTTTGTGACACACACACTGTCCAATGGGGATTGTGACACAAACACGCTGTCCAATGGAGTTTGTGACACACACATTGTCCGAAGAGGTTTGTGACACACACGATGTCCAATGGGATTTGTGACACGCACACTGTCCATGGGTGTTTTTGACACACACACTGTCCAATGGGGATTGTGACACAGACGCTGTACAATGGGCTTTGGGACACACACACTCTGTACAATGGGTCTTGTTAAAAATTCGCTGTCCAATGGTGTTTGTGAACACACACGATGTGCAGTTGGTTTTGTGACACAGATACTATCCAGTAGGGTTTGTGACACACACACGCTATCGAATGGGGTTTGTGACACACACACTGTCCAATAGGGATTGTGACACACACACGCTGTCCAATGGGGTTTGTGACACACACACTGTGCAAAGGGGTTTGTGACACACACGCTATCCAATGGGGCTTGTGACACACACACTGTCCATGGGTGTTTGTGACACACACGCTGTCCAGTGCGTTTTGTCACAGACATAATGTCCAATGGGGATTTGACACACACGCTGTCCAATGGGGATTGTGACAAACACACTGTCCAGGGGGGTTTGTGATACACACGCTATCCAATGGTTTTTGTGACACACACACACAGTGTCCAATGGGGATTGTGAACCACACACGCTGTCCAATGGTTATTGTGACATACTTACTCTCCAATAGGGTTTGTGACACACACATGCTATCCAATGGGGTTTGTGACACATATACTTTCTAATGGGGTTTTTGACACACACACGATATGCAAAAAGGTTTGTGACACAAACTTTCCAATGGGTTTTGTGACACACACACGCTGTCCAATGGGGTTTGTTACACACACGCTGTCCAATGATGTTTGTGACACGCATGCTGTCCAATGGGTTTTGTGTCACACACACTGACCAGGAGGGTTTGTGACACACACACTCTATCCAATGGTGTTTGTGACACTCACTCTTTCCAATGGGGTTTGTGACACACACACTTTCTAATGGGGTTTGTGAATCACACACTCTGTCCAGTGGGGCTTGTGACACGCACGCTGTCCAATGGGGTTCGTGACAGACACTCTGTCCAATGGGGATTGTGACACACACACGCTGTCCAATGACTCTTTTGACACACACACTGTCCAAAGGGGTTTGTGACACACAAGTTGTCCAATGGGGTTTGTGACACTCACACTCTACATGGGTGTTTGTGACACATACACTTTCAAATAGGGTTTGTGACACACACGCTGCTCAGTGGGTTTTGTGACACACACGCTGTCCAATAGGGTTTGTGACACACACACGCTATCCAATGGGGTTTGGAACACATACACTTTCCAATGGGGTTTGTGACACACACACTCTGTCCAATGGTGCTTGTGACACACACGCTGTCCAATGGGGTTCGTGGCACACACGCTGTCCAGTGGGTTTTGTGACACACACACTGTCCAAAAGGGTTTGTGACACACACGCTGTCCAATAGGGTTTGTGACACACACACGCTATCCAATGGGGTTTGGAACACATACACTTTCCAATGGGGTTTGTGACACACACACTCTGTCCAATGGTGCTTGTGACACACACGCTGTCCAATGGGGTTCGTGGCACACACGCTGTCCAGTGGGTTTTGTGACACACACACTGTCCAAAAGGGTTTGTGACACACACGCTGTCCAATACGGTTTGTGACACTCACACTTTCCTTTGTTTTTTTTGACACACACGCTGTCCAGTTGGTTTTGTGACACACACACTGTCCACAGGGGTTTTGACACACACGCTGTCCACTGGGGATTGTGACACACACGCTGTCCAATGGCGTTCGTGACACACACATTGTCCACGGGGGTTTGTGACACACACGTTGTCCAATGGGGTTTGTGACACACTCACTGTGCAATGCGTATTGTTACACACACACGCTCTCCAATGGGTTTTGTGACACACACACTGTCCAATGGGTATTGTTAGACACAAACGCTGTCCAATGCGGTTTGTGACACACACACTGTCGAATGGTGTTTGTGAAAAACACACGCTGTCCAATGGGGATTGTGACACACACGCTGTCCAATGGGGATTGTGACCTACACACTGTCCAATAGGGTTTGTGACACACACACGCTATCCAATGGGGTTTGTGACACACACACACTGTCATAGGGTTCTTTTGACACACACGCTGTCCAATGGGGTTTTAACAAACACGCTGTCAACTGGGGATTGTGACACACAAACTGTCCACGGGGGTTTGTGACACACACACTGTCCAAAGCGGTTTGTGACACACACACTGTCGATTGCGTATTGTTACACACACACGCTGTCCAATAGGGTTTGTGACACACACACTGACCAGGAGGGTTTGTGACACACCCACGCTGTCCAATGTGGTTTGTGAAACACACGCTGTCCAATGGGGATTGTGACACACACGCTATCCAAAGGGCTTTGTGAACACTCACACTCGCCATTGGTGTTTGTGACACACACTCTGTCCAGTGGGTTTTCTGACACACATACTGTCCAATGGGGTTTTGACACACAGGCTGTCCAATGGGGTTTGTGACACAGATGCTGTCCAATGGGGATTGTAACCTACACACTGTCCAATAGGGTTTGTGACACACACACGCTATCCAATGGGGTTTGTGACACATACACTTTCCAATGGGGTTTGTGACACACACACTCTGTCCAATGGTGCTTGTGACAGACACGCTGTCCAATGGGGTTTGTGACACAGATGCTGTCCAATGGGCATTGTAACCTACACACTGTCCAATAGGGTTTGTGACACACACACGCTATCCAATGGGGTTTGTGACACATACACTTTCCAATGGGGTTTGTGACACACACACTCTGTCCAATGGTGCTTGTGACACACACGCTGTCCATTGGGGATTGTGACACACACACGCTGTCCACTGGGGATTGTGACACACACACTCTCCAATGGGTATTGTTACATAACACACGCTGTCCAATGGGGTTTCTGACACTCACACTCTGTCCAAAGGGTCTTGTGACACATACGCTGTTCAATGGGGTTTCTTGCTCACACGCTGTACAGTGGGGTTTGTGACACACACACTGTCCAATAGGGTTTGTGACACACCCATGATATCCAATGGGGTTTGTGACACACACAATTTCCAATGGGGTTTGTGACACACACACAGTCCAATGGGGATTGTGACACACACACGCTGTCCAATGGGGTTTGTGACACACACGCTATCCAATGCGTTTTGTGACGCATACACTCTGTCCAATGGGGCTTATGACACACATGCTGTCCAATGGGGTTTGTGACACACACTCTGACCAGGAGGGTTTGTGACACACACACACGCTGTCCAATGGGGTTTGTGACACACACACTGTCCAATGGTGTTTGTGACACACACGCTCTCCAATAGGGTTTCTGACAAAAACTCTGATAAATGGGGTTTGTGACACACACGCTGTCCAATGGGGATTGTGACACACACGCTGTCCAATGGGGTTTGTGACACATACATTCTGTCCAATGGGGCTTATGAAACACACGCTCTCCAAGGTGGTTTGTGACACACACGCTGTCCAGTGGGTTTTGTAACACACACACTGCCGAATGGGTTTTGCGACACACACACTGCCCAGGAGGGTTTGTGACACACACACGCTGTCCAATGGGGTTTGTGACAAACTCGCTGTCCAGTGGGTTTTGTGACACGCACACTCTGTCCAATGGGCTTGTGACACACATGCTGTCCAACAGTGTTTGTGACAAATACTCTGTGCCCTGGGGTTTGAGACACACACACTGTCCAATGGCGATTGTTACACACATACACTGTCCAATGTGGTTTGTGACACACACTCTGAACAGGAGCGTTTTTGACACACCCACGCTGTCTAATGGGGTTTGTGAAACACACACTGTCCAATGGTGATTGTGACACACACTCTGTCAAATGGGGTTTGTGACACACACACGCTCTCAAATGGGATTTGTGACACATACGCTGTCCAATGGGTTTTATGATACACACGGTCCAATGGGGTTTCTAACACTAAACGCTGTCCAATGGGTTTTGTGACACACACACACTGTTCAAAGGAGATTGTGACACACACACGCTGTCCAATGGGGTTTGTGACACACACACTGTCCAATGGTGTTTGTGACACACATGCTGTCCAATGGGGTTTCTGACACGTACACTTTCCAATAGGGTTTGTGACACCACACTCTCTCCAATGGTGCTTGAGACACACGCGCTGTCTAATGGGGTTCGTGACACACACGCTGTCCAATAGGGTTTGTGACACAAACTCTGTCCAATGGGGTTTGTGACACACACGCTGTCCAATGGGGATTGTGACATACACGCTGTCCAGTGGCTTTTGTGACACACACACTGTCCAATAGGGTTTGTGACACACACACAATTTCCAATGGGGTTTGTGACACATACTCTTTTTAATGGGGTTTTTGACACCACACTCTGTCCAATGCGGTGTCTGACACACACTTTGTCCAATGGGGATTGTGACACACATGCTGTCCAATGGGGTTTATGACACACAGGAGGTCCAATGGGTTTTGTGACACACACGCTGTCCAATGGGGTTTGTGACACACACACACTATCCAATAGGATTTGTAACACACACACTGTCCTATGGGTATTCTTACACACACACTCTGTCCAATGGGTCTTGTGACACACACGCTGTCCAATGGGATTCGTTGCACACACGCTGTACAGTGGGGTTTGTGACACACACTGTCCAATAAGGTTTGTGACACACACACGCTATCCAATGGGGTTTGTGACACGCACACTTTCCAATGGGGTTTGTGACACACACACTGTCCAAAGGTGTTTGTGACACACACACTATCCAATAGGGTTTGTGGCACTAACTCTGTCCAATGGGGTTTGAGACACACACGCTGTCCAGTGGGTTTTGTGACACACACACTATGTCCAATGGGCTTGCGACACACATGTTGTCCAATAGTGTTTGTGACAAACACTCTGTACCATGGGTTTTGTGACACACACACTGTCCAATGGGGCTTGTGAGACACACGATGTCCAATGGTGTTTGTGACACACACGCTGTCCAATGGGGCTTGTGAGACACACGCTGTCCAATGGGGTTTGTGACACATACACTTTCCAAAGTGGTTTTTGACACACACAGTCTGTCCAATTGTGGTTGTGACACACAAGCTGTCCAATTGGATTTGTGACACACACTCTGTCCAAAGGAGATTGGGACACACACACACTGTCCAATGAGCGTTTGTTACACACCCGCTGTCCAATGGGGTTTGTGACAAACACACTGTCCAATAGGTTTTGTGACACCATACTCTGTCCAATGGTGTTTGTGACACACACGCTGTCCAATGGGTTTTGTGACACACACACTGTCCAAAGGGGACTGGGACACACACGCGCTGTCCGAAGGGTTTGTGACACACACACTGTCCAAAGGGGTTTGTGACACACAAACACTGTACAATGGGGATTGTGACACACACACGCTGTCCAATGGGGTTTGGAACACACACACTCTGTTAAATGGGGTTTCTGACACACACGCTGTCCAATGGGGATTGTGACGCACACGCTGTCCAATAGGGTTTGTGACAGACACACTGTCCGAAGGGTTTGTGATACACACACTGGTCAAAGGGTTTGTGACACACACTCTGTCCAATGACATTTGTGACACAAACTCTGTCCAATGGGGTTAGTGACACACACGCTGTCCGATGGGGTTTCTGACACAGACGCTGTTCAATGTGGATTGTGACCTACACATGTCCAATAGGGTTTGTGACACACAAACGCTATCGAATGGTTTTTGTGACGCGCACACCCTTTCCAATGGGATTTTTGACATAACACACTGTCCAGTGGGGTTTGTGACACACACGCGGTCCACTGGGGTTTGTGACACACACACTGACCAGGAGGGCTTGTGACACACACGCTGTCCAATGGGCCTTGTGACACACACGCTGTGCAATGGGGTTCGTGACGCACAAACGCTGTCCAAAGGGGTTTGTGACAGACACACTGTCCAAAGGCGTTTGTGACACACACGCTGTCCAATGGGGTTTGTGATACACACACTGTACAATGGGGTTTGTGACACACACGCTGTCCAATGGGGTTTGTGACACACACACTGACCAGGTGGTTTTGTGACACACACACGCTGTCCAATGGGGTATGTGACACACACACTGCCCAATGGTGTTTGTGACACATACGCTGTCCAATAGGGTTTGTGACACAAACTCCGTCCAATGGGTTTTGTGACTCACATGCTGTCCAATGGGGATTGTGACACTCACGCTGTCCAGTGGGTTTTGTGAGACACACACTCTGTCCAATGGGCTTGTCACACACAATGTCCAATGGTGTTTGTGACACATACGCTGTCCAATAGGGTTTGTGACACAAACTCTGTCCCATGGTGTTTGTGGCACACACACTGTCCAATGGGGTTTGTGACATACACAATGTCCAATGGGGTTTGTGACAGGCACACTGTATATGGGTGTTTGTGACACACACGCTATCCAATGGGGTTTGTGACGCACACAGTTTTCAAAGGGGTTTGTGACACACACACGCTGTCCCATGGGGTTTGTGACACACACACACTGTCCATTGGGGTTTTTGACACACACATTGTCCAGTGGGGATTGTGACACACACACTGTCCGATGGCATTCGTGACACACACAGTGTCCACGGGGGTTTATGACACACACGCTCTCCAATGGGGTTTGTGACACACACACAGTCCAAAGGGTATTGTTACACACACACGCTGTCCAATGGGGTTTGTGACACACACACTCTGTCCAATGGGTCTTATGACACACACTTTGTCCAATGGGAATCGTTGTAAACACGCTGTACAGGGGGTTTTGTGACACACACACTGTCCAATAGGGTTTGTATCACACACACGCTATCCAATGGGGTTTGTGAAACACACACTTTCAAATGGGGTTTGTGACACACATGCTATCCAGTGGGTTTTGTGACACACCCACTGTCCAATGGGGATTGTGACACACACACGCTGTCCAGTGGTGTTTGCGACACACATGCTGTCCAATGGGGTTTGTGAAACAGACGCTGTCCAAAGGGGTTTGTGACATAGACGCTGTCCAATGTGGATTGTGACCTACACACTGTCCAATAGGGTTTGCGACACACACGCTATCCACTGGGGTTTGTGACACGCAAGTTTATAATGGGGTTTGTGACACACACACGCTATCGAATGAGGTTTGTGACACACACACTGTCCAATGGGTTTTGTGAAACAGACACTTACCAGGAGGGTTTGTGACACACACACACGCTGTCCAATAGGGTTTGTGACACAAACTCTGTCCAATAGGGTTTGTGACACAAACTCTGTCCAATGGGGTTTGTGAAACGCACACTGTACATGGGTGTTTTTGACACGCACACTGTCCAATGGGTATTATTACACACACACGCTGTCCAATGATGTTTGTGACACACACGTTGTCCAATGGGCTTGTGACGAAAACGCTGTCCAGTGGGTTTTGTTACACACACACTGTCCAGGGGGGTTTGAGACACACACGCTGTCCAATGGCATTCGTGACACACACAGTGTCCACATGGGGTTTATGACACACACGCTGTCCAATGGGTATTGTGACACACACACTGTCCAATGGGTATTGTTACACACACACGCTGTCCAACGGTGTTTGTGACACACACACGCTGTTGAATGGTGTTTTTGACACACAGGCTGTCCAATGGGGTTTGTGAAACACACACTGTCCAATAAGGTTTGTGACACACACACGCTATCTAATGGGGTTTGTGACACACACACTGTCCAAAGGGGTTTTTGACACACACTCTGTCCAATGGGGTTTGTGACACACAAACACTGTACAATGGAGATTGTGACACGCACACGCTGTCCAATGGGGTTTATGCCACACACGCTGTCCAACGGGGTTTGTGACACACAAACACTGTACAATGGGGATTGTGACACACGCGATGTCCGAAGGGGTTGGTGAAAAACACGATGTCCAATGGGGTTTGTGACACGCACACTGTCTAAAGGGTTTTGTGACAAACACGATGTCCAATGGGGTTTGTGACACGCACACTGTCCAGTGGGGTTTGTGAGACACACACTGTCCAAAAGGGTTTGTGACACACACGATGTCCAAAGGGGTTTGTGACACACACGATGTCCAATGGGGTTTGTGACACACACACACTGTACAATTGGGATAGTGACACACACGCTGTCCAGTGGGCTTTGGTGGCACACACACTGTCTAAAGGGGTTTGTGACACACACGATGACCAATGGGTTATGTGACACGCACACTGTCCAGTGGGGTTTGTGATGCACACAGTGTCTAATGGGGTTTGTGAAACACACACTGTGTCCAATGGGGTTTCTGACACACACGCTGTCCAATGGGGATTGTGACACACACGCTTTCTAATGGGGATTGTGACACACACGCTGTCCAGAGGGTTTTGTGACACTCACACTGTCCAATGGGGTTTGTTACACATACAGTGTCTGCGAGGGCTTGTGACACACAAGCTGTCCAAAGGGGTTTGTGACACACACACTGTCCAATGGGTATTGTGACACATACACGCTGTCCAATGGTGTTTGTTACACACACGCTGTCCAAAGGGGCTTGTGACACATACGCTGTCCAATGGGGTTTGTGACACACACGCTGTCCAATGGGTTTTGTTACACACACACTGTCCAATGGTGTTTGTGACACACACGCTGTCCAAATGGATTTGTGACACATACACTGACCAGGAGGGTTTGTGACACACACACGCTGTCCAATGGGGTTTTTGACACACACGCTGTCCAATGGGCTTTGTGACACACACACTTTCCAATGGGGTTTGTGACACACACGCTGTCCAATGGGGTTTGTTACACACACACTGTCCAATGGTGTTTGTGACACACACGCTGTCCAATGGGGTTTGTAACACACACACTGACCAGGAGGGTTTGTGACACACACACGCTATCCAATGGGGTTTGTGACACACACACTTTCCAATGGAGTTTGTGACACGCACACTCTGCAATGGGGTTTCTGACACACACGCTGTCCAATAGGGATTGTGACACACACGCTGTCCAATGGGGTTTGTGAAACACACACTCTGTCCAATGGGGTTTGAAACACACACGCTGTCCAATGGGGTTTGTGACACACACACTGTCCAAAGCAGTTTGTGACACACACGATGTCCAATGGGTTATGTGACACGCACACTGTCCAGTGGGGTTTGTGATACACATATTGTTCAAAAGGGTTTGTGACACTCACGATGTCTAATGGGGTTTGTGACACACACGCTCTCCAGAGGGGTTTGAGACACGCACACTGTCCAATGTCGTTTGTGACACATAATGTGGCTGCGAGGGTTTGTGACACACACCCTGTCCAATAGGGTTTGTGACACACACGCTGTCCACAGGGGTTTGTGACACACATACTTTCTAATGGGGTTTTTGACACACACACGCTCTCCAATGGTGTTTGTGAGACACACGCTGTCCAATGTGGCTTGTGACACATACGCATTCCAATGGCGTTTGAGACACAAACGCTGTCCAATGGGGTTTGTGACACACACAGTCTGTCCAATGGGGTTTGAGACACCCACACTGTCCAGTGGTGTTTGTGACACACACGCTGTCCAGTGGGTTTTGTGACACGCACACTGTCCAATAGGGTTTGTGACACACACGCTGTCCAATTGGGTTTGTGACACACACACTTTCCAAAGGTGTTTGTGACACACACTCCGTCCAATGGTGATTGTGACACACACGCTGTCCGGTGGAGTTCGTGAAAGACACATGGTGTTCAATGGCGTTTGTGACACACACACTGTCCAAAGGAGATCGTGACACACACACGCTGACCAAAGGGGCTTGTGACACAGACGCTGTCCAATGGGGTTTGTGACACACACGCTGTCCAATGGGGTTTGTGACACACACACTGACCAGGAGGTTTTGTGACACACACACGCTGTCCATTGGGGTTTTTGACACACACACTTTCCAATGATGTTTGTGAAACATACACACTGTACAATGGGGATTGTGACACATACAATGTCCAGGGGGGTTTGTGACACACACTCTGCACAATGGCATTCGTGACACACACAGTGTCCACATGGGGTTTATGACACACAAGCTGTCCAATGGGTATTGTGACACACACACCCTGTCCAATGGGGTTTGTGACACACACACTGTCCAATGGGTATTGTTACACATACACGCTGTCCAATGGGGTGTGTGACACACACACAGTCCAATGATTATTGTTACACACACACGCTGTCCAATGGGGTTTGTGACACACACACTGACCAATAGAGTTTGTGACACACACACGCTATCCAATGGGATTTGTGAAACACACACTTTCCAATAGAGTTTGTGACACACACACGCTATCCAATGGGATTTGTGACACACACACTTTCCAATGGGGTTTGTGACACACACACTCTGTGCAATGGGGTTTCTGACACACACGCTGTCCAATGGGGATTGTGACACACACGCTGTCCAATGGGTTTTGTGAAACACACACTCTGTCCAATGGGGTTTGAGACACACACGCTGTCCAATGAGGTTTGTGACACACACACTCTGTCCAAAGTGTCTTGTGACACACACGCTCTCCAATGGGGATTGTCACACACACGGTGTCCAGAGCGGTTTGTGACACGCACACTGTCCAATGTGTTTGTGCCACATACAGTGTCTGAAAGGGTTTGTGACACGCACGCTCTCCAATGGGGTTTGTGACACACACACTGTCCAATGGGTATTGTTACACACACACGCTGTCCAATGGGGTTTGTGACACACACACTGTCCAAAGGGTATTGTTACACATACATGCTGTCCAATGGTGTTTGTTACACACACGCTGTCCAAAGGGGCTTGTGACACATACGCTGTCCAATGGGGTTTGTGAAACACACACTCTGTCCAATGGGGTTTCTGACACACACGCTGTCCAATGGTGTTTGTGACACACACTTTCTAATGCTGTTTGTGACACACACACTATGAAAAGGGGTTTGTGACACTCACAATCTGTCCAATGGTGCTTGTGACACACACTCTGTCCCATGGGTTTTCTGACACACACGCTATCCAATGGGGTTTATGACACACACGCAGTCCAATGGGGTTTGAAAAACACACACAATTTCTAATGCGGATTGTGACACACACACTATCCAATGGGGTTTGTGACACTCACACTCTGTCCAATGGTGCTTGTGACACACATGCTGTCCTATGGCGTTCATGACACACACGCTGTCCAGTGGGTTTTGTGACACACACACTCTGTCCAATGGGCTTGTGACACACACACTGTCCAATTGTGTTTGTGACACACACACTGTCCAATGGTGTTTTGTGACACACAAGCTGTCCATGGGTGTTTGTGACACACACGCTGTCCAGTGGGTTTTCTGACACACACACTGTCCAGATTGGTTTTGACAAATACGCTGTCCAATGGGGATTGTGAACACACACAGTCTGTCCAATGGTGTTTATGACACACAATCTGTTCAATGGAGTTTGTGACACACACGCTGTCCAATGGGGACTGTGACACACACGCTGTCCAATGGGGTTTGTGACTCACACACTCTGTCCAATGGGTCTTGTGACACACACACTATCTAATGGGTATTGTGACACACGCACACTGTCGATGGGTTTGTGACACACACGCTGTCCAATGGGGACTGTGACACACACACTGTCCAATGGGGTTTGTGACACATACACTGTGTCCAATGGGGCTTGTGACACACCACTCTGTCCCATGGTGTTTGTAAAACACACACTGTCCAATGGGGATTGTGACACACACACTCTGTCCAATGGGAATTGTGACACACACGCTGTCCAATGGTTTTTTTGACACACAAGCTGTCCAATGGGGATTGTGACACACACGTTGTCCAATCGGCTTTGTGACACGAACACTCTGTCCAATGGGGTTTATGACACCCAAACTGTCCAATGGGGTTTTTGACACACATGCTGTCCAATGGTGTTTGTGAACAAACACGCTGTCCAATGGGGATTGTGACACACACGCTGTCCAATGGGCTTGTGACACACACACGCTGTCCAATAGGGTTTGTGACACACACACGCCACCCAATGGGGTTTGTGACACACACACTGTACAATGGGGATTGTGACACTCACACGCTGTCCCTTGGGGTTTGTGACACACACGCCCTGTCCAATGGGGTTTGTGACACACACGCTGTCTAATGGTGTTTGTGACACACACACGCTGTCCAATGGGGTTTGTGACACACACGCTGTCCATTTGTGTGTGTGATACACTCTGTCCAAAGGGGTTTGTGACACACACGCTGTCTAATGGGGACTGTGACACACACACGCTGTCCAATGGGGTTTGTGACATACACGCTGTCCTATTGTGTTTGTGACACACACGCTGTAAAATGGGGTTTGTGAACACACACGCTGTCCAGTGGGTTTTGTGACACACACACTGTCCAACGGGGTTTGTGACACACACGCTGTCCAATGGGATTCGTGACACACATGCTGTTCAATGGGGTTTGTAACACACACACTGACCAAAACGGTTTGTGACACACAGACGCTCTCCAATGGGTTTTGTGAGACACACAAATTCTAATGGGTTTTGTGACACACACACTATCCAGTGGGGTTTGTGACACTCACACTCTGTCCAATGGTGCTTGTGACACACACGCTGTACAGTGAGTTTCGTGACACACACGCTGTCAACTGAGTTTTGTGACACACACACTTTGTCCAATGGGCTTGTGACACAAACGCTGTCCAATGGGGTTTG
The DNA here is from genome assembly GCA_032206185.1 of Columba guinea. Lineage (NCBI taxonomy): Eukaryota > Metazoa > Chordata > Aves > Columbiformes > Columbidae > Columba > Columba guinea. Next base: position 1,436,973 of record JAVLUU010000005.1, read on the forward strand.
TGACACAGACAATGTCCAATGGTGATTCTGACACAGACGCTGTCCAATGGGGTTTGTGACACACACTCTGTCTCATGGGGTTTGTGACACACACACGCTATCCAATGGGGTTTATGACACACACGCTATCCAATGGGGTTTGTGACACTCACACTGTCCATGGGTGTTGGTGCCACACACGCTGTGCAGTGGGTTTTGTGACACACACACTGTCCAATGGGGATTGTGACACAAACGCTGCCCAATGGGGTTTGTAACACAATCTCTGGCCAATGGGATTTGTGACACATACACTCTGTCCAATGGGGCTTGTGACATACACACTGTCCAATGAGGATTGTGAAACACACACGCTATCCAATGGGGTTTGTGACACATACTTTCCAAAGGTGTTTGTGACACACACACGCTGTCCAATGGTGTTTGTGACACGCATGCTGTCCAATGGGGACTGTAACACACGCGCTGTCCAATGGGGTTTGTGACACACACACTGATCAGGAGGGTTTGTGACACACACACTCTATCCAATGGCGCTTGTGACACACACGCTGTCCAATGGGGACTGTGACACACACGCTGTCCAATGGGGTTTGTGACACACACACTCTGTCCAATGGGTCTTGTGACACAAACGCTGTCCAATGGGATTCGTGACACACACGCTGTTCAATGAGGTTTGTGACACACACATTCTCCAATAGGTTTTCTGACAAACACACGCTATCCAATGGGGTTTGTGATACACACACATTCTAATGGGGTTTGTGACACACACACTATCCAATGGGGTTTGTGACACTCACACTCTGTCCAATGGTTCTTGTGACACACACGCTGTCCAATGCGTTTTATGACACACACTCTGCCCCATGGGGTTTGTGACACACACGCTGTCCAACGGTTTTTGTGAGACACACGCTGTCCAGTGGGGTTCGTGACACACATGCCGTTCAATGTCATTTGTGACACACACACTGTCCGATAGGGTTTGTGACACACAGACGCTATATAATGGGGTTTGTGATACACACACTTTCAAATTGGGTTTGTGACACAGACTCTATCCAATGGGGTTCGTGACACACACGCTGTCCAGTGAGTTTTGTGACACACACACTGTCCAATTGGGTTTTGACACACACTCTGTCCAATGGGGATTGTGACACACAAACGCTGTCCAATGGGGTTTTTGACACACACACTGTCCAATAGGGTTTGTGACACACACACTCTCTCCAACGGTGTTTGTGACACACACACTTTCTAATGGGGTTTGTGACACACACATTATCCAATGGGGTTTGTGACATTCACACTCTATCCAATGGTGCTTGTGGCACACACGCTGTCCAAAGGGGTTTCGTGACACGCAGGCTGTCAAGTGGGTTTTGTGACACACACACTCTGTCCAATGGGCTTGTGACCCACACACACTGTCCAATGGGGTTTGTGACACACACGCTATCCAATGGGGTTTGTGACACTCACACTGTCCATGGTTGTTTGTGACTCACACGCTGTCCAGTGGGTTTTGTGACACACACAGTGTCCAATTGGTTTTTGACATACACGCTGTCCACTGGGGATTGTGACACAAACAATGACCAGGGGTGTTTGTGACACACACGGTGTCCAGTGGGTTGTGTGACACACACACTGTCCAGTGGGGATTGTGACACAAACACTGTCCAATGGGTTTGTGACACAAACTCTGTTAAATGGGGTTTGTGACGCACACACTGTCTAATGGGTACTGTGACAGACGCACACTGTCCAATGGGGTATGTGACACACACGCAATCCAATGGGGATTGTGACACACACACTGTTCAATGGGGATTGTGACACACACACTATCCAGTGGGGTTTGTGACACTCACACTCTGTCCAATGGTGCTTGTGACACACACGCTGTCCAAACGGGTTGGTGACACACACGCTGTCCAGTGGGTTTTGTGACACACACACTCTTTCCAATGGGCTTGTGACACACACACGCTGTCCAATGGGGTTTGTGACACACAAACTGTCCAAAGGGGTTTGTGACACACACACTGTCCAGTAGGGTTTGTGACACTCACACTGTCCAAGGGTGTTTGTGACACACACGCTGTACAGAGGGTTTTGTGACACAAACGCTGTCCAATGGGGTTTGTGACACACACACTGTCCAAAGGTGTTTCTGACACACATGCTGTCCAATGGGGTTTTTGAAACAAACTCTGTCCAATGGGTATTGTGACACGCACACACTGTCCCATGGGGTTTGTGACACACACGCTCTCCAATGGGGATTGTGACACCACACTCTGTCCAATGGTGCTTGTGATACACACGCTGTCCAATGGGGTTCGTGACAAACACGCTGTCCAGTGGATTTTGTGACACACAAACTCTCTCCAAAGGGATTGTGACACACACAAGCTGTCCAATAGTGTTTGTCACACACACTCTGTCCCATGGGGTTTGTGACATACGCACTGTCCAATGGGGATTGTGACACACACACTCTCCAATGGGGTTCATGACACACACGCTCTCCAATGGGTTTTGTGACACACACACTCTGTCCAATGGGCTTGTGACACACACGCTGTCCAATGGTCTTTGTGACACACACGCTGTCCAATGGAATTTTGTGACACACAAACTGTCCATGGGTGTTTGTGACAAACACGCTGTCCAGTGGGTTTTCTGACACACACACTGTCCAATTGGGTTTTGACATACACTTTGTCCAATGGGGATTGTGACACACCCACGATGTCCAATGGTGTTTATGACACACACACTCTGTCCAATGGGTCTTGTGACACACACGCTGTCCAGTGGGGTTCATGACACACACGCTGTTCAATGGGGTTTGTGACACACACACTGTCCAATAGGGTTTGTGACACACACACTCTACCCAACGGTGTTTGTGACACACACACTTTCTAATGGGGTTTGTGACACACACACTATCCGATGGGGTTTGTGACATTCACACTCTGTCCAATGGTGCTTGTGACACACACGCTGTCCAATGGGTTTCATGACACACAGGCTGTCCAGTGGGTTTTGTGACACACACACTCTGTCCAATGGGCTTGTGACACACACACACTGGCCAAAGGGGCTTGTGACACACAGGCTGTTTAATGGGGTTTGTGACACACAAACACTGTCCAATGGGTATTGTTACACACACACGCTGCCAATGGTGTTTGTGACACACAAGCTGTGCAATGGGGATTGTGACACACACGCTGTCCAATGGGCTTTGCGACACACACACTGTCCAGTGGGGTTTGTGACACACACACTGTCCAATTGGATTTGTGACACACGCTATCGAATATGGTTTGTGACACATACACTTTCCAAAGGGTTTGTGATACACACACTCTGTCCAATGGGAATTGTGACAAACACACGCTGTCCAATGGGTATTGTGACACAAACGTTTTCCAATGGTTTTTGTGACACACACACTGTCCAATGGGTCTTGTGACACACACGCTGTCCAATGGGGTTCGTGACACACATGCTGTTCAATGGGTTTGTGACACACACACTGTCCAATATGGTTTGTGACACACACACGCAATCCAATGGGGTTTGTGATACACACACTTTCTAATGGGTTTTGTGATACACACACTATCTAATGGGTTTGTGATATTCACATTCTGTCCAATGGTGCTTGTGACACACACGCTGTAAAATGGGGTTCGCGACACACACGCTGCCCAGTGGGTTTTGTGACACACACACTCTGTCCAATGGGTTTGTGAAACACTCGCTGTCCAATGGTGTTTGTGACACACATGCTGTCCAATGGGTTTTTTGACACACACACTGACCAGGAGGGTTTGTGACACACACACGCTATCCAAGGGGGTTTGTGACACATACACTTTCCAATGGGGTTTGTGACACACACACTCTGTCCAGTGGGGCTTCTGACACAGACACTGTCCAATGGGGATTGTGACACACACACGCTGTCCAATGGGGTTTGTGACACATACACTCTGTCCAATGGGGCTTGTGACACACACGCTGTCCAATGGTGTTTGTGACATACGCTCTCGCCAGTGGGTTTTGTGACACACACACTGTCCAATAGGGTTTGTGACACATACATTCTGTCCAAAGGGGCTAGAGACACACACGCTGTCCAATTGGGTTTTGTGACACACACACTGTCGAATAGGGTTTATGACACACACACGCTATCCAATGGGGTTTGTGACACATGCACTGTCCAAAGGGGTTTGTGACACACACGTTGTCTAATGGGGTTTGTGAGACACCCACTCTTCAAAGGGGTTTGTGACACACACGCTGTCTATTGGGGTTTGTGTCACACTCACACTGTCCAATGGGGATTGTGACACACACACGCTGTCCAATGGGGTTTATTACACACACGCTGTCCAATGGGGTTTGTGACACACACTCTGTCCCATGCGGTTTGTGACACACACATGCTATCCAATTTGGTTTGTGACACAAATACTTTCTAATTGGGTTTTTGACACACACACGCTATCTAATGTGGTTTGTGACACACACTCTCCAATGGGGTTTGTGACACACACACGTTGTAAAATGGTGTTTGTGACACGCATGCTGTCCAATATTTTTCTAAACACACACTGACCAGGAGGGTTTGTGACACACACACTGTCCAAAGGGGTTTGTGACACACACGTTTTCTAATTGGGTTTGTGACACGCACAACTCCCATGGGTATTTGTGAACACACACGCTGTCCAGTGGAGTTTGTGACACACAAACCGTCCAATGGGGTTTGTGACACACACAGTGTCCACGGGGTTTTGTGATGAAAACTCTGTCCAATGAGGTTTGCGACACACACACTGTCCAATGGGTATTGTGACAAACACACACCCTGTCCAATGGGGTTTTTGACACACACACTGTCCAAAGGGGTTTGTGACACACACCTTGTCCAATGGGCTTTGTGACACATATACTTTCCAATGGGATTTGTGACACCACACTCTGTCCAATGGAGCTTGTGACACACACGCTGTCCAATGTGTATTGTGACACACACGCTGTCCAGTTGGTTTTGTGACACACACACGCTATCCAATGGCGTTTGTGAACATGCATACTTTCTAATGGAGTTTGTGACACACACACGGTGTCCAATGGGGTTTGTGACACACACGCTGACCAATTGGGTTTGTTACACACACACTGTCAAACTGTGTTTGTGAAACACATGCTGTCCAATGGGTTTTGTGACACACACACTGACCAGGAGGGTTTGTGACACAAACACGCTGTCCAATGGCGCTTGTGACACACACTGTCCAATGGAGTTCGTGACACACACTCAGTCCCATGGTGTTTGTGACACACACGCTGTCCAATGGTGTTTGTGACACACACTCTCGCCAGTGGGTTTTGTGACCCACACACTGTCTAACAGGATTTGTGACACATACACTCTGTCCAATGGGACTTGAGACACACACGCTGTCCAATGGGGTTTGTGACACAATAGCTGGACAGTGGGTTTTGTGACACACACACTGTCCAATAGGGTTTGTGAAACACACACGCTATCCAATGAGGTTTGTGACACATACACTTTCCAATGGGGTTTGTGACACCGCACTCTGTCCAATGGTGCTTGTGACACACACACTGTCCAATAGGGTTTGTGACACACACACGCTATGCAATGGGGTTTGTGACACATGCACTTTCCAATGTGGTTTGTGACACCGCACTCTGTCCAATAGTGCTTGTGACACACACGCTGTTCAATGCGGTTCGTGACACACACGCTGTCCAGTGGATTTTGTGACACACACACTCTGTCCAATGGGCTTGTGACACACACTCGCTGTCCAAAAGTGTTTGTGACACACACACTGTCCAAAGTGGTTTGTGGCACACAGGCTGTCTAATGGGGTTTGTGACACACACGCTGTGCAGTGGGGATTGTGACACACACGCTGTCTAATGGGCTTTGTGACACACACACTCTGTCCAATGGGGCTTGTGACACACATGCTGTCCAATGGGTTTTGTAACACACACACTGTCCAATAGGGTTTGTGACACACACACGCTATCCAAAGGGGTTTGTGAAACATACACTTTCCAATGGGGTTTGTGACATCACACTCTGTCCAATGGTGCTTTTGACACACACGCTGTCCAATGGGGTTTGTGACACACACACTCTGTCCAATGGGCTTGTGACACACACACGCTGAGCAATAGTGTTTGTGACACACACTCTGTCCCATGGGTTTTGTGACACACACACTGTCCAATGGGGATTGTGACACACACACGCTGTCCAATGCGGTTTGTGACAAACACAATATCCAATGGGGTTTGTGACAAGCATACTTTCTAATGGGGTTTGTGACACACACTGTACGAAGGGGTTTGTGACACACACGCTGTCCAAAGGGGTTCGTGACACACAATCTGTCCAGTGTGTTTTGTGACAGACACACTCTGTCCAATGGGCTTGTGACACACACACGCTGTCCTATAGTGTTTGTGACACACACTCTGTCCCATTGAGTTTGTGACAAAGACACTGTCCAAAGGGGATTGTGTCATACACAATGTCCAATAGGGTTTGTGACACACACATGCTATCCAATGGGGTTTGTGAGACACACGCTGTCCAATAGGGTTCGTGACACACACTCTGTCCCATGGGGTTTGTGACACACACATTGTCCAAAGGGGTTGGTGAGTACACACGTTGTCCAATGGGGTTTGAGGCACGCACACTGTCCATGGGTGTTCGTGACACACACACTGTCCAAAGGGCTTTGTGACACACACACGCTATGCAATGGGGTTTGTGACACATACACTTTCCAATGGGGTTAGTGACACCGCACTCTGTCCAATGGTGCTTGTGACACACACGCTGTCCAGTGGGTTTTGTGACACACACACTCTGTCCAATGGGCTTGTGACACACACTCGCTGTCCAAAAGTGTTTGTGACACACACACTGTCCAAAGGGGTTTGTGGCACACAGGCTGTCTAATGGTGTTTGTGACACACACACACTGTCCAATGGGTATTGTTACACACACACGCTGTCCAATGGTGTTTGTGACACACACGCTGTGCAGTGGGGATTGTGACACACACGCTGTCTAATGGGCTTTGTGACACACACACTCTCTCCAATGGGTCTTGTGAAAAACACGCTGTCCAATGGGTTTTGTGAACACACACCCTGTCCAGTGGGGTTTGTGACTCACACACTGTCAAATAGGGTTTGTGACACACACACGCTATCGAATGGGGTTTGTGAATACATACACTTTCCAATGGGGTTTGTGACACACACACTCTGTCCAATGGACTTGTGACACACACGCTGTCCAATGGTGTTTGTGACACACACACTGTCCAATGGGAATTGTGACACACACACGCTGTACAATGGGGTTTGTGACACCCACACTGTTCATGGGTGTTTGTGACACACACGCTGTCCAGCGGGTTTTGTGACACACAGACTATCCAATTGGGTTTTGACACTCACGCTGTCTAATGGGGATTGTGACACACACACGCTGTCCAATGGCGTTTGTGACACCACACTCTGTCCAATGGGTCTTGTGACACACACGCTGTCCAATGGGGTTCGTGACACACATGCTGTTCAATGGGGTTTGTGAGACACATACTGTCGAATAGGGTTTGTGACGCACACACGCTATCCAATGGGGTTTGTGATACACACACTTTCTAATTGTGCTGGCGACACACACACTATCCAATGGGGTTTGTGACACTCACACTCTGTCCAATGGTGCTTGTGACACACACGCTGTCCAGTTGTGTTTGTGACACACACACTGTCCAATGGGGATTGTGACACACACACGTTTTCCAATGGGGTTTCTGACACACAAACTGTCAAAAGGGTTTATGACACGCACACTGTCCAATAGGGTTTGTGACACTCACACGGTCCAAGGGTGTTTGTGACAGACACGCTCTCAAGTGGGTTTTGTGACACACACATTATCAAATGGGGCTTTGACACACACGCTTTCCACTGGGGTTTGTGACACACACGCTGTCCAATTGGGTTTTGACACACATTCTGTCCAATGGGGTTTGTGAAACAAACTCTGTCCAATGAGGTTTGTGACACACACACTGTCCAATGGTTTTTGTGACACACACACCCTGTCCAATGGCGTTTGTGATACACACAGTTTCCAATGGGGATTGTGACACACACGCTGTCCAATGGGCTTTGTGACAAATACACTCTGTCCAATCGGGCTTGTAACACACATGCTGTCCAATGGGCTTTGTAACACACACACTGTCCAATAGGGTTTGTGACACACACACGCTATCCAAAGGGGTTTGTGAAACATACACTTTCCAATGGGGTTTGTGACATCACACTCTGTCCAATGGTGCTTTTGACACACACGCTGTCCAATGGGGTTTGTGACACACACACTCTGTCCAATGGGCTTGTGACACACACACGCTGACCAATAGTGTTTATGACACACACTCTGTCCCATGGGTTTTGTGACACACACACTGTCCAATGGGGATTGTGACACGCACACGCTGTCCAATGCGGTTTGTGACACACACAATATACAATGGGGTTTGTGACAAGCATACTTTCTAATGGGGTTTGTGACACACAATGTACGAAGGGGTGTGTGACACACACGCTGTCCAAAGGGGTTCGTGACACACAAGCTGTCCAGTGTGTTTTGTGACAGACACACTCTGTCCAATGGGCTTGTGACACACACACGCTGTCCTATAGTGTTTGTGACACACACTATGTCCCATTGAGTTTGTGACAAAGACACTGTCCAAAGGGGATTGTGTCATACACAATGTCCAATAGGGTTTGTGACACACACATGCTATCCAATGGGGTTTGTGACACACACGCTGTCCAATGGGGTTCGTGACACACACTCTGTCCCATGGGGTTTGTGACACACACATTGTCCAATGGGGTTTGAGGCACGCACACTGTCCATGGGTGTTCGTGACACACACACTGTCCAAAGGGCTTTGTGACACACACGATGTCCAATGGGGTTTGTGACACGCACACTGCCCATGGGTGTTTGAGACACACACGCTGTCCAGTGGAGTTTGTGTCACACACGCTGTCCAAAGGGGTTTGTGACACGCACATTGTCCACGGGGGTTTGTGAAACAAACTCTGTCCAATGAGTTTTGCGAAACACACACTGTACAATGGGTATTGTGACATACACACCCTGTCCACTGGGGTTTCTGACACACACGCGTTTCCAATGGGTATTGTGACACTCGCTGTCCAATGGGCTTTGTGACACACACACACTGTCCAATGGGTATTGTTACACACACACGCTGTCCTATGGGGTTTGTGACACACACGCTATCCAGTGGGTTTTGTGACACACATACTGTCCAATAGGGTTTGTGACACACACGCTGTCTAATGGGGTTTGTGAGACACACACACTGTCCAATGGGGTTTGTGACACACAAACACTGTCCAATGGGTATTGTTACACACACACGCTGCCAATGGTGTTTGTGACACACAAGCTGTGCAATGGGGATTGTGACACACACGCTGTCCAATGGGCTTTGCGACACACACACTGTCCAGTGGGGTTTGTGACACACACACTGTCCAATTGGATTTGTGACACACGCTATCGAATATGGTTTGTGACACATACACTTTCCAAAGGGTTTGTGATACACACACTCTGTCCAATGGGAATTGTGACAAACACACGCTGTCCAATGGGTATTGTGACACAAACGTTTTCCAATGGTTTTTGTGACACACACACTGTCCAATGGGTCTTGTGACACACACGCTGTCCAATGGGGTTCGTGACACACATGCTGTTCAATGGGTTTGTGACACACACACTGTCCAATATGGTTTGTGACACACACACGCAATCCAATGGGGTTTGTGATACACACACTTTCTAATGGGTTTTGTGATACACACACTATCTAATGGGTTTGTGACATTCACATTCTGTCCAATGGTGCTTGTGACACACACGCTGTAAAATGGGGTTCGCGACACACACGCTGCCCAGTGGGTTTTGTGACACACACACTCTGTCCAATGGGTTTGTGAAACACTCGCTGTCCAATGGTGTTTGTGACACACATGCTGTCCAATGGGTTTTTTGACACACACACTGACCAGGAGGGTTTGTGACACACACACGCTATCCAAGGGGGTTTGTGACACATACACTTTCCAATGGGGTTTGTGACACACACACTCTGTCCAGTGGGGCTTCTGACACAGACACTGTCCAATGGGGATTGTGACACACACACGCTGTCCAATGGGGTTTGTGACACATACACTCTGTCCAATGGGGCTTGTGACACACACGCTGTCCAATGGTGTTTGTGACATACGCTCTCGCCAGTGGGTTTTGTGACACACACACTGTCCAATAGGGTTTGTGACACATACATTCTGTCCAAAGGGGCTAGAGACACACACGCTGTCCAATTGGGTTTTGTGACACACACACTGTCGAATAGGGTTTATGACACACACACGCTATCCAATGGGGTTTGTGACACATGCACTGTCCAAAGGGGTTTGTGACACACACGTTGTCTAATGGGGTTTGTGAGACACCCACTCTTCAAAGGGGTTTGTGACACACACGCTGTCTATTGGGGTTTGTGTCACACTCACACTGTCCAATGGGGATTGTGACACACACACGCTGTCCAATGGGGTTTATTACACACACGCTGTCCAATGGGGTTTGTGACACACACTCTGTCCCATGCGGTTTGTGACACACACATGCTATCCAATTTGGTTTGTGACACAAATACTTTCTAATTGGGTTTTTGACACACACACGCTATCTAATGTGGTTTGTGACACACACTCTCCAATGGGGTTTGTGACACACACACGTTGTAAAATGGTGTTTGTGACACGCATGCTGTCCAATATTTTTCTAAACACACACTGACCAGGAGGGTTTGTGACACACACACTGTCCAAAGGGGTTTGTGACACACACGTTTTCTAATTGGGTTTGTGACACGCACAACTCCCATGGGTATTTGTGAACACACACGCTGTCCAGTGGAGTTTGTGACACACAAACCGTCCAATGGGGTTTGTGACACACACAGTGTCCACGGGGTTTTGTGATGAAAACTCTGTCCAATGAGGTTTGCGACACACACACTGTCCAATGGGTATTGTGACAAACACACACCCTGTCCAATGGGGTTTTTGACACACACACTGTCCAAAGGGGTTTGTGACACACACCTTGTCCAATGGGCTTTGTGACACATATACTTTCCAATGGGATTTGTGACACCACACTCTGTCCAATGGAGCTTGTGACACACACGCTGTCCAATGTGTATTGTGACACACACGCTGTCCAGTTGGTTTTGTGACACACACACGCTATCCAATGGCGTTTGTGAACATGCATACTTTCTAATGGAGTTTGTGACACACACACGGTGTCCAATGGGGTTTGTGACACACACGCTGACCAATTGGGTTTGTTACACACACACTGTCAAACTGTGTTTGTGAAACACATGCTGTCCAATGGGTTTTGTGACACACACACTGACCAGGAGGGTTTGTGACACAAACACGCTGTCCAATGGCGCTTGTGACACACACTGTCCAATGGAGTTCGTGACACACAGTCAGTCCCATGGTGTTTGTGACACACACGCTGTCCAATGGTGTTTGTGACACACACTCTCGCCAGTGGGTTTTGTGACCCACACACTGTCTAACAGGATTTGTGACACATACACTCTGTCCAATGGGACTTGAGACACACACGCTGTCCAATGGGGTTTGTGACACAATAGCTGGACAGTGGGTTTTGTGACACACACACTGTCCAATAGGGTTTGTGAAACACACACGCTATCCAATGAGGTTTGTGACACATACACTTTCCAATGGGGTTTGTGACACCGCACTCTGTCCAATGGTGCTTGTGACACACACACTGTCCAATAGGGTTTGTGACACACACACGCTATGCAATGGGGTTTGTGACACATGCACTTTCCAATGTGGTTTGTGACACCGCACTCTGTCCAATAGTGCTTGTGACACACACGCTGTTCAATGCGGTTCGTGACACACACGCTGTCCAGTGGATTTTGTGACACACACACTCTGTCCAATGGGCTTGTGACACACACTCGCTGTCCAAAAGTGTTTGTGACACACACACTGTCCAAAGTGGTTTGTGGCACACAGGCTGTCTAATGGGGTTTGTGACACACACGCTGTGCAGTGGGGATTGTGACACACACGCTGTCTAATGGGCTTTGTGACACACACACTCTGTCCAATGGGGCTTGTGACACACATGCTGTCCAATGGGTTTTGTAACACACACACTGTCCAATAGGGTTTGTGACACACACACGCTATCCAAAGGGGTTTGTGAAACATACACTTTCCAATGGGGTTTGTGACATCACACTCTGTCCAATGGTGCTTTTGACACACACGCTGTCCAATGGGGTTTGTGACACACACACTCTGTCCAATGGGCTTGTGACACACACACGCTGAGCAATAGTGTTTGTGACACACACTCTGTCCCATGGGTTTTGTGACACACACACTGTCCAATGGGGATTGTGACACACACACGCTGTCCAATGCGGTTTGTGACAAACACAATATCCAATGGGGTTTGTGACAAGCATACTTTCTAATGGGGTTTGTGACACACACTGTACGAAGGGGTTTGTGACACACACGCTGTCCAAAGGGGTTCGTGACACACAATCTGTCCAGTGTGTTTTGTGACAGACACACTCTGTCCAATGGGCTTGTGACACACACACGCTGTCCTATAGTGTTTGTGACACACACTCTGTCCCATTGAGTTTGTGACAAAGACACTGTCCAAAGGGGATTGTGTCATACACAATGTCCAATAGGGTTTGTGACACACACATGCTATCCAATGGGGTTTGTGAGACACACGCTGTCCAATAGGGTTCGTGACACACACTCTGTCCCATGGGGTTTGTGACACACACATTGTCCAAAGGGGTTGGTGAGTACACACGTTGTCCAATGGGGTTTGAGGCACGCACACTGTCCATGGGTGTTCGTGACACACACACTGTCCAAAGGGCTTTGTGACACACACACGCTATGCAATGGGGTTTGTGACACATACACTTTCCAATGGGGTTAGTGACACCGCACTCTGTCCAATGGTGCTTGTGACACACACGCTGTCCAGTGGGTTTTGTGACACACACACTCTGTCCAATGGGCTTGTGACACACACTCGCTGTCCAAAAGTGTTTGTGACACACACACTGTCCAAAGGGGTTTGTGGCACACAGGCTGTCTAATGGTGTTTGTGACACACACACACTGTCCAATGGGTATTGTTACACACACACGCTGTCCAATGGTGTTTGTGACACACACGCTGTGCAGTGGGGATTGTGACACACACGCTGTCTAATGGGCTTTGTGACACACACACTCTCTCCAATGGGTCTTGTGAAAAACACGCTGTCCAATGGGTTTTGTGAACACACACCCTGTCCAGTGGGGTTTGTGACTCACACACTGTCAAATAGGGTTTGTGACACACACACGCTATCGAATGGGGTTTGTGAATACATACACTTTCCAATGGGGTTTGTGACACACACACTCTGTCCAATGGACTTGTGACACACACGCTGTCCAATGGTGTTTGTGACACACACACTGTCCAATGGGAATTGTGACACACACACGCTGTACAATGGGGTTTGTGACACCCACACTGTTCATGGGTGTTTGTGACACACACGCTGTCCAGCGGGTTTTGTGACACACAGACTATCCAATTGGGTTTTGACACTCACGCTGTCTAATGGGGATTGTGACACACACACGCTGTCCAATGGCGTTTGTGACACCACACTCTGTCCAATGGGTCTTGTGACACACACGCTGTCCAATGGGGTTCGTGACACACATGCTGTTCAATGGGGTTTGTGAGACACATACTGTCGAATAGGGTTTGTGACGCACACACGCTATCCAATGGGGTTTGTGATACACACACTTTCTAATTGTGCTGGCGACACACACACTATCCAATGGGGTTTGTGACACTCACACTCTGTCCAATGGTGCTTGTGACACACACGCTGTCCAGTTGTGTTTGTGACACACACACTGTCCAATGGGGATTGTGACACACACACGTTTTCCAATGGGGTTTCTGACACACAAACTGTCAAAAGGGTTTATGACACGCACACTGTCCAATAGGGTTTGTGACACTCACACGGTCCAAGGGTGTTTGTGACAGACACGCTCTCAAGTGGGTTTTGTGACACACACATTATCAAATGGGGCTTTGACACACACGCTTTCCACTGGGGATTGTGACACACACACTGAAAAGGGGGGTTTGTGACACACACGCTGTCCAATTGGGTTTTGACACACATTCTGTCCAATGGGGTTTGTGAAACAAACTCTGTCCAATGAGGTTTGTGACACACACACTGTCCAATGGTTTTTGTGACACACACACCCTGTCCAATGGCGTTTGTGATACACACAGTTTCCAATGGGGATTGTGACACACACGCTGTCCAATGGGCTTTGTGACAAATACACTCTGTCCAATCGGGCTTGTAACACACATGCTGTCCAATGGGTTTTGTAACACACACACTGTCCAATAGGGTTTGTGACACACACACGCTATCCAAAGGGGTTTGTGAAACATACACTTTCCAATGGGGTTTGTGACATCACACTCTGTCCAATGGTGCTTTTGACACACACGCTGTCCAATGGGGTTTGTGACACACACACTCTGTCCAATGGGCTTGTGACACACACACGCTGACCAATAGTGTTTATGACACACACTCTGTCCCATGGGTTTTGTGACACACACACTGTCCAATGGGGATTGTGACACGCACACGCTGTCCAATGCGGTTTGTGACACACACAATATACAATGGGGTTTGTGACAAGCATACTTTCTAATGGGGTTTGTGACACACAATGTACGAAGGGGTGTGTGACACACACGCTGTCCAAAGGGGTTCGTGACACACAAGCTGTCCAGTGTGTTTTGTGACAGACACACTCTGTCCAATGGGCTTGTGACACACACACGCTGTCCTATAGTGTTTGTGACACACACTCTGTCCCATTGAGTTTGTGACAAAGACACTGTCCAAAGGGGATTGTGTCATACACAATGTCCAATAGGGTTTGTGACACACACATGCTATCCAATGGGGTTTGTGACACACACGCTGTCCAATGGGGTTCGTGACACACACTCTGTCCCATGGGGTTTGTGACACACACATTGTCCAATGGGGTTTGAGGCACGCACACTGTCCATGGGTGTTCGTGACACACACACTGTCCAAAGGGCTTTGTGACACACACGATGTCCAATGGGGTTTGTGACACGCACACTGCCCATGGGTGTTTGAGACACACACGCTGTCCAGTGGAGTTTGTGTCACACACGCTGTCCAAAGGGGTTTGTGACACGCACATTGTCCACGGGGGTTTGTGAAACAAACTCTGTCCAATGAGTTTTGCGAAACACACACTGTACAATGGGTATTGTGACATACACACCCTGTCCACTGGGGTTTCTGACACACACGCGTTTCCAATGGGTATTGTGACACTCGCTGTCCAATGGGCTTTGTGACACACACACACTGTCCAATGGGTATTGTTACACACACACGCTGTCCTATGGGGTTTGTGACACACACGCTATCCAGTGGGTTTTGTGACACACATACTGTCCAATAGGGTTTGTGACACACACGCTGTCTAATGGGGTTTGTGAGACACACACACTGTCCAATGGGGTTTGTGAAAGACACACTCTGTCCAATGGGGTTTGTGACACACACGCTGTCCAATTTCCTTTGTGAACAAATACACTCTGTCCAATGGGGCTTGTGACACACACGCTGTCCAATGGGGTTTATTACACACACGCTGTCCAATGAGGTTTGTGACACACACTCTGTCCCATGGGGTTTGCGACACACACACGCTGTCCAATGTGGCTTGTGACACACACGCTGTCTAATGGGGTTTGTGAAACACACACACTGTCCAGTAGGGTTTGTGACACACACATGCTATCCAAAGGGGTTTGTGACACACATACTTTCTAATGGCGTTTTTGGCACACACACGCTATCCAATGGGGTTTGTGACACACACTTTCCAATCGGGTTTGTGACACACACACGCTGTCCAATAGTGTTTGTGACACATACACTTTCAAATGGGGTTTGTGACACACACACTCTGTCAAATGGCGCTTGTGACACACACTCTGTCCCATGGGGTTTGTGACACACACACTCTGTCCAATGGGGATTGTGACACACACACACTGTCCAATGGGGTTTGTGGCACGCACACTGTCCATGGGTGTTTGTAACACACACGCTGCCCAATGGTGTTTGTGACACAGACACTGTCCAAAGGGGTTTGTGACACACACGATGTCCGATGGGGTTTGTGACACGCACAATGTCCATGGGTGTTTGTGACACACACGCTGTCCAGTGGAGTTTGTGTCACAAACTCTGTCCAATGAGGTTTGTGAGACACACACTGTCCAATGGGTATTGTGACACACACGCTGACCAATTGGGTTTGTTACACATACACTGTCCATTGGTGTTTGCAACACGCCTGCTGTCCAATGGGTTTTGTGACACACACACTGACCAGGAGGGTTTGTGACACACACACGCTATCCAATGGGCTTTGTGACACATACACTTTCCAATGGGGTTTGTGACACACACACACTGTCCACCGGTGCTTGTGACACACATTCTGTCCATTGAGTTTTGTTGCACACACACTGTCTAAGGGGGTTTGTGACACACACGCGGTCCAGTGGGATTGATGACACACAAACAGTGTCCAATGGAGATTGTGACACACAGACGCTGTCCAATGCGGTTTATGACACACACGCTGTCCAATAGGGTTTGCGACACACAAACACTGAACAATGGGGATTGTGACACACACACACTCTCCAATCGTGTTTGTGACACACACACGCTGTCCAATGGGGCTTGTGACACACACGCTGTTCAGTGGGGTTCGTGAACACACACTCTGTCCTGTGGGTTTTGTGACACACACACTCTGTCCAATGGTCTTGTGACACACACGCTGTCCAATGGGTTTCTTTACACACACACTCTGTCCAATGGGTTTTGTGACACAGACACTTTGTAATGGGGTTTGTGACACACACACTTTACAATGAGGTTTGTGACACACAAACTTTCCAATGGGGTTTGTGACACACACACGCTGTCCCATGGGGTTTGTGACACACACATTGAACAATTGGTTTTCTTACACACACACTGTGCAATGGTGTTTGCGACACGCATGCTGTCCAATGGGTTTTGTGACACAATTTTGTCCCATGGGGTTTGTGACACACACACTGTCCAAAGGGAATTGTTACACACACACACTCTCCAATGGGGTTTGTGACACACGCACTGTCCAATGGGTATTGTTACACACACACGCTCTCCAATGGTGTTTGTGACACACACGCTGTCCAATGGGGTTCGTGAACACACATGCTGTCCAGTGGGTTTTGTGACACACACACTCTGTCCAATGGTCTTGTGACATACACACTGTCCAATAGGGTTTGTGACACACACACTGTTCAATGGGGATTGTGACACACACACGGTGTCCCATGGGGTTTGTGACACACACGCTGACCAATTGGGTTTGTTACACACTCACTGTCCAATGGGGTTTGTGACACGCACACTCTCCAATGGGTTTTGTGACACACACACTGACCAGGAGGGTTTGTGACATACACTCGCTGTCCAATGGGGTTTGTGACAGACACACTTTCCAATGGTGTTTGTGACACACTCTGTCAAATGGGTTTTGTGACACACACACGCTCTCCAATGGGATTTGTGACACACATGTTGTCAAATGGGGTTCGTGACACACGCACTGTCCAATGGGTATTGTGACACACACACGCTGTCCAATGGTGTTTGTGACACACACGCTGTCGAATGGGGCTTGCGACACACATGCTGTCCAGTGGGTTTTGTGACACACACACTGTCCAGTAGGGTTTGTGACACACACACACTTTCTAATGGGGTTTATAACACACACGCTATACAATGGATTTTTTAGACACACACACTGTCCAATGGGGATTGTGACATACACACCCTCTCCAATGGGGTTTGTGAAACACACACTGTCCAATGGGGATTGTGGCACACATGCTGTCCAATGGGATTTTTGACACACACGCTATCCGGTGTGTTTTGTGACACACACATTGTCCAATAGGGTTTGTGACACACACACGCTATCCAATGGGGTTTGTGACACATCCACTTTCCAATGGGGTTTCTGACACCACACTCTGTCCAATGGTGCTTGTGACACACACACGCTATCCAATGGGGTTTGTGACACGCATAGTTTCTAATGGGGTTTGTGACACACACACTCTATCCAATGGGGTTTGTGACACATACACTGTCCAATGTGGATTGTGACACCACACTCTGTCCAACGGTGCTTTTGACACACACGCTGTCCAATGGGGTTCGTGACACACATGCTGTCCAGTGGGTTTTGTGACACACACACTCTGTCCAATGGTCTTGTGACACAGACACGCTGACCAATGGTGTTTGTGACACGCACTCTGGCCCATGGGGATTGTGACACACACACGCTGTCCAGTGGGGTTTGTGACACAGACAATGTCCAAAGGGGTTTGTGACACACACGCTGTCCAGTGGGCTTTGGACAAATACACTCTGTACAATGGGGCTTGTGACACACACGGTGTCCAATGGGGTTTGTGACTCACACGCTATCCAGTGGGTTTTGTGATACAGACAGTGTCTAATAGGGTTTGTGACACACACACTCTATCAAATAGGTCTTGTGACACACGCACATTGTCCAAAGGGGTTTGTGACACACACGCTGTCCAATGGGGATTGTGACACCACACTCTGTCCAATGGTGCTTGTGACACACAAACGCTATCCAATGGGGTTTGTGACACACACGCTGTCCAATGGGGATTGTGACACACACACTCTATCAAATGGGGTTTGTGACACACACACACTGTCCAGTGGGGTTTGTGACACACACGCTGTCCAATGGTTTTTGTGACACCACACACTGTCCAAAGGTGCTTGTGACACACACACGCTATCCAATGGGGTTTTTGACACTCATACTTTCTAATGGGGTTTGTGACACACACACTCTGTCTAAAGGGGATTGTGACACACACACACTGTCCAATGGGGTATGTGACACACACGCTGCCTAATGGGGACTTGACACAACACTCTGTCCAACGGTGCTTGTGACACACACGCTGTCCAATGGGGTTCGTTACACACACGCTGTACAGTGGGTTTCCTGACACACACACTCTGTCCAATGGGCTTGTGACACACACACGCTGACCAATAGTGTTTGTGACACACACACTGTCCAAAGGGGTTTGTGAAACACATGCTGTCCAATGCGGTTTGTGACACGTACTCTGTCTCATGGGGTTTGCGACACACACACGCTGTCCAATGGGGTTTGTGACACACACGCTGTCCAGTGGGGTTTGTGACACACACACTGAGCAGGAGGGTTTGTGACACACACATGCTATCCAATGGGGTTTGTGACACACATACTTTCTAATGGGTTTTGTAAACACACACTGACCAGGAGGGTTCGTGACACACACACGCTATCCAATGGGTTTTGTGACACAGACACTGTCCAATGGGGTTTGTGACACACACACTCTGTCCAATGGGGACTGCGACACACACACGCTATCCAATGGGGTTTGTGACACGCATACTTTCCAATGGGTTTTGTGACACACACACTCTATCAAATGGGGTTTGTGACACATACACTTTCCAATGGGGTTTGTGACACACACAGTGTCCACGGGGGTTTGTGACACAAACTCTGTCCAATGAGGTTTGTGACACACATACTGTCCAATGGGTATTGTGACACACACACCCTGTCCAATGGGGTTTGTGACACACACGCTGTCCAGTGGGTTTTGTGACACACACACTGTCCAATAGGGTTTGTGACACACACACTCTATGAAATTGGCTTTGTGACACACACACACTGTCCAATGGGGTTTGTGACACACACGCTGTCCAATGGGGATTGTGACACCACACTCTGTCCAATGGTGCTTGTGACACACTCACGCTATCCAATGGGTTTTGTGACACGCATACATTCTAATGGGGTTTGTAAAACACACACTCTATCAAATGGGGTTTGTGACACACACACACTGTCCAATGGGGTTTGTGACACATACGCTGTCCAATGGCGATTGTGACACCACACTCTGTCCAACAGTGTTTTTGACACACACGCTGTCCAATGGGGTTCGTGACACACACGCTGTCCAGTGGATTATGTGACACACACACTCTGTCCAACGGGCTTGAGACACAGACGCGCTGACAAATGGTGTTTGTGACACACACTCTGTCCTATGGGGTTTGTGACACACACACGCTGTCCAATGGGGTTTGTGAGACACACGCTGTCCAATGGGGTTTGTGAAACACACACTCTGTCTAATAGGGTTTTTGACACACACATGCGATCCAATGGGGTTTGTGACACACATACTTTCTAATGGGGTTTTTGACCCACACACTCTGTCCAATAACGCTTGTGAACACACACGCTGTTTAATGGGGTTCATGACACACACTCTGTAGCATGGGGTTTGTGACACACACGCTGTCCAATGGGGTTTGTGACACAGACGCTATCCAGAGGGTTTTGTTACACACACAATGTCCAATAGGGTTTGTGAGACACACACGCTATCCAATGGGGTTTGTGACACACACACTCTGTCCAATGGGTCTTGTGACACACTCACACTATTCAATGGTGTTTGTGACACGCACACTTTCTAATGGTGTTTGTGACGCACACACTGTCCAATAGGGTTTGTGACACACACACGCTATCCAATGGTGTTTGTGACACGCACGCTTTCTAATGGGGTTTGTGACACACGTACACTTTCCAATGGGCTTTTGTGTCACACAGACTGTCCAATGGGGATTGTGACACACACACGCTGTCCAATAGGGTTTGTGACACACACACGCTATCCAATGGGGTTTGTGACACGCACGCTTTCTAATGGGGTTTGTTACACACGTACACTTTCCAATGGGCTTTTGTGTCACACAGACTGTCCAATGGGGATTGTGACACACACACGCTGTCCAATTGGGTTTGTGAAACACACGCTGTCCAGTGGGGTTTGTGACATACACACGCTATCCAATGGGGTTTGTGACACGCATACATTCTAATGAGGATTGTGACACACACATGCTATCTAATGAGGTTTGTGACACACACACTTTGCAATGGGGTTTGTGACACACACACTTTCCAAAGGGTTTTGTGACACACACGCTAACCAATTGGATTTGTTACACACACACTGTCCAATGGGGTTCGTGACACACACTCGGTCCCATCGGGTTTGTGACACACACAATGTCCAAAGGGGTTTCTGACACAAACGATGTCCAATGGGTTTTGGGACACGCATGCTGTCCATGGGTGTTTGTGAAACACACGCTGTCCAGTGGGCTTTGTGACACACACACTGTCCAAAAGGGTTTGTGACACACACGATGTCCAGTGGGGTTTGAGACAAAAACACTGTCCAATGGGGTTTGTGACACACACATTGTCCATGGGGATTTGTGACACACACGCTCTCCAATGGGGTTTGTGACACACACACTGTCCAATGGGTATTGTTACGCACACACGCTGTCCAATGGTGTTTGTGACACAGACGCTGTCCAATGGGGCTTGTGACACACACGCTATCCAATGGGTTTGTGACACACACGCTGTCCAGTGGGTTTTGTGACACACACACTCTGTCCAATGGGCTTGTGACACACACGCTGTCCAATGGTGTTTGTGACACGCACACTGTCCATGGGTGTTTGTGACAGACACGTTGTCCAGTGGGGTTTGTGACAAACACAGTGTCCAAAAGGGTTTGTGAAACACAGGATGTCCAATGGGGTTTGTGACACGCACACTGTCCATGGGTGTTTGTGACACACACGCTGTCCAGTGGGGTTTGTGACACACACGCCGTCCAATGGGGATTGTGATACACACACTGTCCAATGGGGTTTGTCACACACACACTGTCCAATGGGGTTTGTGACACGCACACTGTCCAATAGCACTTGTGACACACATGCTGTCCAGTGGGGTTTGTCAGACACATATTGTCCAATGGGTACTGTGACACAAACACGTTTTAAAAATGGGGTTTGTGACACACACACTGTCCAGGGGGGTTTGTGACACACACGCTTTTGAATGGGGTTTGTCACACACGCACTCTGTCCAAAGGGGCTTGTGACACACACGCTGTGCAATGGGGTTCATGACACAGACGCTGTCAAGCGGGTTTTGTGACACACACACTGTCCAATAGGGTTTGTGTCACACACACGCTATCGTATGGGTATTGTGACACTTACGCTTTCCAATGGTGTTTGTGACAGACAAACTCTGTCCAATGGGGCTTGTGACACACACTCTGTCCCATGGGGTTTGTGACACACGCAGTTTCCAATGGGATTTGTGACACACATGCTCTCCAATGGGGTTTGTGACACACACGCTGTCCAATGGGGTTTGTGACACACATACTCTGACCAATGGGTTTTGTGACACACACACTGTCCATTGGGGTTTGTCATACACACTCTGTCCAATGGGGATTGTGAAACACACACACTTTCCAGTGAGGTTTGTGACACACACACTGTCCAGTAGTGTATGTGACAGACACGCTGTAAAATGGGGATTGTGACACACTCACGCTGTCCAATGGGTTTTCTGACACACACACTGTCCAGGGGGGTTTGTGAAACACAAATGGTATCCAATGGGGTTTGTGACATACACACGCTATCCAATGGGGTTCGTGAAAAGCACGCTCTGTCCAATTGGGCTTGTAACACACACTCTGTCGAAAGGGGATTGTGACACAAACTCTGTCCAATGGGGTTTGTGACACACACTGTCCAATGGGAATTGAGAGACACACACGCTGTCCAATGGGGTTTGTGACACACACGCTGTCCAGGGGTTTTTGTGACACACAAGCTGTCCAGAGGTGTTTGTGACACACAGACTGTCCAATGGGGTTTCTGAAACACACGCTGTCCAATGGGGATTGTGACACACACACTGTCCAGGGGGGTTTGCGACACACACGCAGTCCAATGAGGATTGTGACACACAGACTGTCCAGGGGCGTTTGTGACACACACACTGTCCTGTGGGGTTTGTGACACATACACTGTCCAAAGGTTTTTTGACACAGACATGCTGCCCAATAGTGTTTGTGACACACACACGCTGTGAAATGGGGTTTGTGACACAAACACTGTCCAGGGGGGTTTGTGACACACACACTGTCCAATGGGGTATGTCACACACACTCTGTCCAACTGTGATTGTGACACACAAACTCTGTACACTGGGGTTTGTGAAACAAACACTGTCCAATGTTTTTTGTGACACAAATGCTGTCCAATGGGTATTGCGACACACACACGCTGTCCAATGGTGATTGTGACACACGCTCTGTCCAGGGGGGGTTGTGACACACATGCTGCCTAATGGGGTTCGTGACACACACACTTTCCAATGCGGTTTGTGACACACACATGCTGTCCAATGGGGTTTGTGACACACACATGCTATCCAAAGGGGTTTGTGATACACATGCTGTCCAATGGGGTTTGTGACACACACACTGTTCAATGGTTTTTGTAACACACACACTGTCCAATAGGGTTTGTGACACAGACAGGCTATCCAATGGGGTGTGTGATACACACGCTGTCCAGCGGGTTTTGTGACACACACACTGTCCAATAGGGTTTGTGACACAGACACGCTATCCAATGGGGTTTGAGACACACACACTCTGTCCAATGGGTATTGTGACACACACATACTGTCCAATGGGGTTTGTGACACACACATGCTATCCAACGGGGTTTGTGATACACATGCTGTCCAATGGGGTTTGTGACACACACGCTGTCCGATGGGGTTTGTGACACACATGCTGTCCAATGGGGATTGTGACACATACACTCTGTCCAATGGTGTCTGTGACAAACACGCAGTGCAGTGGGTTTTGTGACACATACACTTTCCTATGGGCTTTGTGACACACGCTGACCAATTGGGTTTGTTACACATACACTGTCCATTGGTGTTTGCAACACGCCTGCTGTCCAATGGGTTTTGTGACACACACACTGACCAGGAGGGTTTGTGACACACACACTCTATCCAATGGGCTTTGTGACACATACACTTTCCAATGGGGTTTGTGACACACACACACTGTCCACCGGTGCTTGTGACACACATTCTGTCCATTGAGTTTTGTGACACACACACTGTCTAAGGGGGTTTGTGACACACACGCGGTCCAGTGGGATTGATGACACACAAACAGTGTCCAATGGAGATTGTGACACACAGATGCTGTCCAATGCGGTTTATGACACACACGCTGTCCAATAGGGTTTGTGACACACAAACACTCTACAATGGGGACTGTGACACACACACGCTGTCCAATGGGGTTTATGACACACACGCTGTCCAAAGTGGTTGATGACACACAAACACTGAACAATGGGGATTGTGACACACACACGCTGTCCAAAGGTGTTTATGACACACACGCTGTCCAATGGGGTTTGTGACACACAAACACTGTACAATGGAGATTGTAACACACACGCTCTGTCCAATTGGGTTTATGACACACACGCTGTCCAATGGGGTTTGTGACACACACACTCTGTCCAATGGGATTTCTGACACACACGCTGTCCAATGGGTATTGTGACACACACGCTATCCAAAGGGGTTTGTGACACACACGCTCTCCAATAGGGTTTGTGACACACACACTGTCCAATGAGTATTGTGACACACACACTGTGCAAAGGGGATTGTGTCACACACACGCTGTCCAATGGGGTTTGTGACACACACACTGTCCAAAGGGGTTTGTGAAACACAGGCTGTCCAATGGGATTTGTGACACACACGCACTGTCCAATGGGGTTTGTGACACACACTCTGTCCCATGGGGATTGTGACACACACACGCTGTCCATTGGGGTTTGTGACACACACACACTGTCCAATGGGGCTTGTGACACACACGCTGTCCAATGGGGTTTGTGACACACACGCTGTCCAGTGGGGTTTGAGACACACACACTGTCCACCTGGGTTTTGACACACACAGTGTACACGGGGGTTTGTGAAACACACGCTGTCCAATGGGTTTTGTGACACACACACTGTCCAATGGGTATTGTTACACACACACACTCTCCAATCGTGTTTGTGACACACACGCTGTCCAATGGGGCTTGTGACACACACGCTGTTCAGTGGGGTTCGTGAACACACACTCTGTCCTGTGGGTTTTGTGACACACACACTCTGTCCAATGGTCTTGTGACACACACGCTGTCCAATGGGTTTCGTTACACACACACTCTGTCCAATGGGGTTTGTGACACAGACACTTTGTAATGGGGTTTGTGACACACACTTTACAATGAGGTTTGTGACGCACAAACTTTCCAATGGGGTTTGTGACACACACACGCTGTCCCATGGGGTTTGTGACACACACATTGAACAATTGGTTTTCTTACACACACACTGTCCAATGGTGTTTGCGACACGCATGCTGTCCAAAGGGTTTTTCGACACACACACTGACCAGCAGGGTTTGTGACACACACATGCTATCCATTGGGGTTTGTGACACATACACTTTCCTATGGGGTTTGTGACACACACACTCTGTTCAATGGCGCTTGTGACACACACGCTGTCCAATGCGTTTTGTGACACAATTCTGTCCCATGGGGTTTGTGACACACACACTGTCCAATGGGGATTGTGACATACACACGATGTCCATTGGAGTTTGTGACACACATACACTGTCCAATGGGGATTGTGACACACACGTGCTGTCCAATGGGGTTTGTGACAAGCACACTATCCATGGGTGTTTGTGACACACACGCTGTCTAGTGGGGTTTGTGACACACACACCATCCAATGGTTTTTGTGACACAGACACTCTGTCCAGTGGCGCTTGTGACACACACGCTGTCCAAAGGGGTTCGTGACACACACTCTTTCCAATGGGGATTGTGACACACACACTGTTCAATGGGGATTGTGACACACACACGCTGTCCCATAGGGTTTGTGACACACACGCTGACCAATTGGGTTTGTTACACACTCACTATCCAACGGGGTTTGTGACACGCACACTCTCCAATGGGTTTTGTGACACACACACTGACCAGAAGGGTTTGTGACATACACTCGCTGTCCAATGGGGTTTGTGACAGACACACTTTCCAATGGTGTTTGTGACACACACTCTTTCAAATGGGTTTTGTGACACACACACGCTCTCCAATGGGATTTGTGACACACATGTTGTCAAATGGGGTTCGTGACACACGCACTGTCCAATGGGTATTGTGACACACACACGCTGTCCAATGGTGTTTGTGACACACACGCTGTCGAATGGGGCTTGCGACACACATGCTGTCCAGTGGGTTTTGTGACACACACACTGTCCAGTAGGGTTTGTGACACACACACACTTTCTAATGGGGTTTATAACACACACGCTATACAATGGATTTTTTAGACACACACACTGTCCAATGGGGATTGTGACATACACACTGTCCAATATGGTTTGTGACACTCACATGCTATCCAATGGGGTTTGTGACACGCACACTTTCTAATGGGGTTTGTGAAACACCCACGATATCCAATGGGGTTTGTGACACACACACTTTCCAATGGGCTTTGTGACACTCACACTTTCTAATGGGGTTTGTGACACATACACGGTATCCTATAGGTTTTGTGACACACACACTTTCCAATGGGGTTTGCGGCACACACGCTGACCAATTGGGTTTCTTACACACACACTGTCCAATGGTGTTTGCGACACGCATGCTGTCCAATGGGTTTTGTGACACACACTCTGACTTGGAGGGTTTGTGACACACACACGCTATCCAATGGGGTTTGTGACACATACACTTTGCAATGGGGTTTGTGACACACACACTCTGTCCAATGGGTTTTGTGAATACACACGCTGTCCAATGGGGCTTGTGACACACATGCTGTTCAATGGGGTTTGTGACACACACGCTGTCCGGTGGGTTTTGTGACACACACACTGTGCAATGGGGTTTCTGACACACACACTCTCCAATGGGCTTTGTGACACACAGGCTGACCAATATAGGTTTCTTACACACACACGCTGTCCAATGGGGTTTGTGACACACACGCTGTCCAATGAGGTTTGTGAAACAAACTCTGTCCAATAGGGTTTGTGACACATACACTTGCCAATGGGGTTTGTGACACACACACTCTGTCCAATGGTGCTTGTGACACACACGCTGTGCAATGATGTTCGTGACACACACACTATCCAGTGGGTTTTGTGACACGCACACTCTTTCCAATGGGCTTGTGACACACACGCTGTCCAATAGTGTTTGTGACACACACGCTGTCCAATAGTGTTTGTGACACACATTCTGTCCCATGGGGTTTGTGACACACACACTTTCTAATGGGGTTTGTGACACACACACGCTATCCAATGGGGTTTGTGACACACACGCTGTAAAAAGGTGTTTGTG
Source organism: Columba guinea (assembly GCA_032206185.1). Lineage (NCBI taxonomy): Eukaryota > Metazoa > Chordata > Aves > Columbiformes > Columbidae > Columba > Columba guinea. The sequence continues at coordinate 1,464,978 of JAVLUU010000005.1, forward strand.
ACACGCATGCTGTCCAATGCGTTTTGTGACACACCAACTGAGCAGGAGGGTTTGTGACACACACACGCTATCCAATGGGGTTTGTGTCACATACACTTTCCAAAGGGGTTTGTGTCACGCACACTCTGTCCAATGGCACTTGTGACACACACACTGTCCAATGGGGATTGTGACACACAAACTCTGCCTAATGGGGTTTGTGTCACACACACTATCTAATGGGGTTTGTGACACAAACTCTCTCCAATGGGGTTTGTGACACACACAAGCTGTCCAATCGTGTTTGTGACACATACGCTCTCCAATGGGGATTGTGACACACACGCTGTCCAATGGGGTTTGTGACACACACACTGTCCAAAGGGGTTTGTGACATACAAGATGTAAAATGGGGTTTGTGACACACACACTGTCCAGTCAAGTTTATGACACACACACTGTCCAATGGGGTTTGTGACACACACAGTGTGCATGGGGTTTCTAAACACACGCTGTCCAATGGGGTTTGTGACACACACACTGTCCATCGGTGTTTGTGACACACACACTGTCCAGTCAATTTTATGACACACACACTGTCCAATGGGGTTTGTGACACACACACTGTCCAATGGGTATTGTTCCACACACACACTGTCCAACGGGGTTCGTGACACTCACTGTGCTCACGGGGGTTTGTGACACACACACTGTCCAATAGGGTTTGTCACACACACATGCTATCCAATGGGTTTTGTGACACACACAATCTCAAATGGGGATTGTGACACACACACGCTCTCCAATGGTGTTTGTGACACACACGCTGTCAAATGGGGTTTGTGACACAGATGCTGTCCAATGGGGATTGTGACCAACACACTGTCCAAAAGGGCTTGTGACACACACACGCTATCCAATGGTGTTTGTGACACGCACACTTTATAATGGGGTTTGTGACACACACACGCTGTCCAATGGGGTTTGTGACACACACGATGTCCAATGGGGTTTGTGACACGCACACTGTCCGTGGGTGTTTGTGACACACACGCTGTCCAATGGGGATTGTGACACACACATGCTTTCCAATGGGGTTTGTGACACACACACTGTCCAAAGTGGTTTGTGACACACACGCTGTCCAATGGGGTTTGTGACAAGCACACTATCCATGGGTGTTTGTGACACACACACCATCCAGTGGGGTTTGTGACACAGACACTCTGTCCAGTGGCGCTTGTGACACACACGCTGTCCAAAGGGGTTCGTGACACACACTCCTTCCAATGGGGATTGTGACACACACACGCTGTCCAATGGGGAGTGTGATAGAAACGCTGTCCAATGGAGTTCGTGACACACACGATCTCCAATGGGGTTTGTGACACGCACACTGTCCATGGGTGTTTCTGACACACACGCTGTCCAATGCGGTTTGTGAAACAGATGCTGTCCAATGGGGATTGTTACCTACACACTCTCCAAAAGGGTTTGTGACACGCACACTTTATAATGGGGTTTGTGACACACACACTGTCCAATGGGGATTGTGATACACACACTGTCCAATGGGGATTGTGACACACACACGCTGTCCAATGGGGATTGTGACACACACATGCTTTCAAATGGGGTTTGAGACACACACATGCTTTCAAATGGGGTTTGTGACACACACACTGACCAATGGGGATTGTGACACACACACGCTGTCCAAAGGGGTTTGTGACACACACACTGTCCAAAGGGGTTTGTGACACACACGCTGTCCAATGGTATATGTGACACACACTGTCCAATGGGATTTCTGACACACACGCTGTCCAATGGGCTTGGTGACACACACGCTGTCCAATGTGGTTTGTGACACACACACTCTGTCCAATAGGGATTGTGACACACATACGCTATCCAACGGGGTTTGTGACACTCACACTTTCCAATGGGGTTTGTGACACAAACTCTCTCCAATGGGATTTGTGACACACACACTGTCCAATGGGGATTGTGACACACACATGCTGTCCAGTGGGGTTTGTGACACACACGCTGTCCATGGGGATGGAGATACACATGATGTCCAATTGGGTTGGTGACACACACACACTGTCCAATGAGGATTTTGACACACACACTCTGTAAAATGGGGGTTATGACACACACACTTTCCAATGGGGTTTGTGACACACACACTTTCCAGTGGCGCTTGTGACACACACGCTGTCCAATGGGTTTCCTGACACACACGCTGTCCAAAGGGGATTGTGACACACTCGATGTCCAATGGGGTTTTTGACACACACACTCTGTCCAATGGGTTTTGTGACACACACGCTGTCCAATGGGGATTGTGACACACTCGATGTCCAATGGGGTTTGTGACACACACAATCTGTCCAATGGGGTTTGTGACACACACGATGTCCAATGGGGTTCGTGACACAAACGTTGTCCAGTTGTGTTTGTGACACACACACTGTCCAATGGGGTTTGTGACACAAACAGTGTCCACAGGGGTTTGTGACACACACTCTGTCAAATGGGGATTCTGACACACACACTGTCCAGGGGGGTTTGTGACACACACACTGTCCAGTGTGGTTTGTGACACACACACTGTCCAATGGGGATTGTGACACAGACACGCTGTCCAATGGGGTTTATGACACACATGCTGTCCAACGGTGTTTGTGACACACACACACTATCCAATGGGGATTGTGTCACATACGCTATCCAATGGGTTTTGTGACACACACACTCTCGAATGGGGATTTTGACACACACACGCTGTCCCATGGGGTTTGTGACACACACGCTGACGAATTGGTTTTGTTACACACACACTGTCCAATGGTTTTTGTGACACGCATGCTATCTAATGGGTTTTCTGACACACACACTGTCCAATGGGGAATGTGACACACACACTCTGACCAATGGGTCTTTTGGCTCACAAGCTGTCCAATGGGGTTCGTGACACACACAGTGTATCCAATGTGTTTTGTGGCACACACATGCTGTCCAATGGGGTTTGTGACATACACACTTTCCAATGGCGCTTGTGACACACACGCTGTCCAATGGGGATTGTGACACACACGCTATCCAATGCGTTTTGTGACACACACACTGTCCAATAGTGTTTGTGACACCCACTCTGTCCAATGGGGTTTCTGACACTACACGCTGTCCAATGGGTTTTGTGACACACACAAACTGTCCAATGGAGTTTGTGACACACACTCTGTCAAACGGGCTTTGTGACACACACAAGCTGTCCAATGGGGTTTGTGACATACACGCTGTCCAATGGGATTTGTGACACACACATGCTGTCCAATGGCATTTGTGACACACACACGCTGTCCAATGGGGTATGTCCCACACACACTGTCCAATGGTGTTTGAGATACACACGCTGTCCAATGGGGTTTGTGACACAAACTCTGTCCAATGGGTATTGTGACACAGACACACTGTTCAATGGGGTTTGTGACACACAGGCTGTCCAATGGGGATTTTGTCATACACACTCTCCAATAGGGTTTGTGACACACACACGCTATCCAATGGGGTTTGTGACACACACACGCTATCCGTTGGGGTTTCTGACACAAAAACTTTCAGCTGCGGTTTGTGAAACACACGCTATCCAATGGGGTTTGTGGCACACAAACTGTCCAATGAGGACTGTGACACACACACACTGTCCAATGGTGTTTGTGACATACACGCTGTCCAATTGGGTTTGTGACACAGACGCTGTCCAATGGGGATTGTGACCTACACACTGTCCAATAGGGTTGGTGACACACACACGTTATCCAGTGGGGTTTGTGAACACGCACTACTTTATAATGGAATTTGTGACACACACACGCTATGCAATGGGATTTGTGGCACACACACTTCCCAATGGGGTTTGTGAAACACACACTGAACAGGAGGGTTTGAGACACACACACGCTGTCCAATGGGGTTTGTGACACACACAAACTGTCCAATGGGGATTGTAACACACACACGCTGTAAAATGGGTGTTATGACACACACGGTGTCCAATGGGGTTTGTCACACACAATCTGTCCAATGTGGTTTGTGACACACACACTCTCCAGTGGGGTTTGTGACACACACACTCTGTCCAATGGGTTTGTGACACAAACGCTGTCCAATAGTGTTTGTGACACACAGCCTGTCCAATGGGGTTTGTGACACACACACTGTCCAAAGGGGTTTATTACACACAAGCTGTCCAATGGCGTTTGTGACACACACACTGACCAGGAGGGTTTGTGACACACACACACTATCCAATGGGGTTTGTGACACATACACTTTGTAATGGGGTTTGTGACACACACGCTCTGTCCAATGGCGCTTGTAGACACACACGTTGTCCAATGGGGTTCGTGACACACACTCTGTCCCATGGGGTTTGTGACACACACACTGTCCAACGGGGTTTGGGACACACACGATGTCCAATGAGGTTTTCGAATTGCACACTATCTATGGGTGTTTCTGACACACACACTGTCCAAAACGGTTTGTGACACACACGATGTCCAATGGGGTTTGTGACACGCACAGTGTCCATCGGTGTTTGTGACACAAACGCTGTCCAATGGGGATTGTGACACACACACTGTCCAATAGGGTTTGTGACACACACGCTATCCAATGGGGTTTGTGAGACACACACTTTCTAATGGGGTTTGTGACACACACGCTATCCAATGGGTTTTGTGACACACACACTGTCCAATGGGGATTTTGACACACACACTTTCAAATGTGATTTGTGACAGTCAGACTTTCTCATGGGGTTTGTGGCACACACACGCTATCCAATGGGGTTTGTCACACGCGTACTGTTTAATGGGTTTTGTGAAACACACACGCTTTCCAATGGGGTTTGTGACACACACACTTTCCAATGGGGTTTGTGACACACACGCTGTCCAATGGGGTTTGTGACACACACGCTGTCCAATGGGCTGTGTCACACACACACACTGTCCAGTGGGGTTTGTGACACACACGCTGTCCAATGCGTTTTGTGAAACACACATGCTTTCCAATGGGGTTTGTGACACGCACACTTTCCAATGCGGTTTGTGACACACACACTTTCCAATGGGGATTGTGACACACACACGCTGTCCAATGGTGTTTGTGACACACACGCTGTCCAATGGGGTTTGTGACACAGACGCTGTCCAATGGGGATTGTGACATATACACTGTCCAATAGGGTTTGTGACACACACACACTATCCAATGGGGTTTGTGACACGCACACTTTCCAATGGGGTTTATGACACATACGCTCTGTCCAATGGTGTTTCTGACAGACACACTGTCCAAATGGGTTTGTGACACGCACACTGTCCATGGGTGTTTGTGACACACACGCTGTCCAGTGGGGTTTCTGACATACACACTGTCCAATAGGTTTCGTGACACACACAATCTATCCAATGGGGTTTGTGACACGCACACTTTCCAATGGGGTTTGTGACACACACATGGTGTCCCATGGTGTTTGTGACACACACGCTGATCACAGGGGTTTGTTACACACACAGTGTCCAATGTGGCTTGTGACACACACGCTGACCAATGGGGTGTGTCACACACACACTCTGTCCAATGGGTCTGGGACACACACGCTGTTCAATAGGCTTTGTGACACACACACGCTATCCAATGGGGTTTTTGACACACACTATATCAAATAGGTTTTGCGACACAAAAACTGTCCAATGGGGATGGTGACACACACACGCTGTCCAATGGGGTTTGTGACACAGACGCTGTCCAATGGGGATTGTGACATACACACTGTCCAATATGGTTTCTGACACACACACTGTCCAAAGTTGTTTGTGACACACACGCTGTCCACTGGGGATTGTGACACACACAGTGTCCACGGGTGTTAGTTACACACACGCTTTCCAATGGGGTTTGTGACACACACACTGTCCAATGGGTATTGATACACACACACACTGTCAAATGGGGTTTGTAACACACATTCTGTCCAGTGGGGTTTGTCACATACAGTCTGTCTAAAGGGGTTTGTGACACACACACTCTGTCCAATGGCGTTTATGTCACACACGTTGTCCAATGGGGTTTGTGAACACACACGGTGTCCAGTGGGGTTTGTGACACACACACTGCCCAAAGGGGTTTGTGACACACGCGCTGTCCAATGGGGATTGTTACACACGCTGTGCAATGAGGTTTGTTACACACAAACTCTGTCCAATGGGTCTTCTGACACACACAGTGTCCAATAGGGTTTCTGACACACACACGCTATCCAATGGGGTTTGTGACACACACACTTTCTAATGGGGTTTGTGACGCACACGCTATCCAATAGGTTTTTTGACACACACATTGTCCAAAGGGGATTGTGACACACACACGCTGTCCAATGGTGTTTGTGACAAAAACGCTGTCCAATGGGGTTTGTGACACAGACGCTCTCCAATGGGGATTGTGACATATATACTGTCCAACAGGGTTTGTGACACACACACACTCTCCAACGGGTTTTGTGACACACACAGTTTCCAATGAGGTTTGTGACACAGACGTTCTGTCCAATGGGGTTTGTGACACACACGATGTAAAATGGGGTTTGTGACACGCACACTGTCCATGGGTGTTTTTGACACACACGATGTCCAGTGGGGTTTGTGACACACGCACTGTCCAGTGGGGTTTGTGACACACACAGTTTCCACGGGGGTTTGTGACACACACAATCTATCCAATGGGGTTTGTGACACGCACACTATCTAATGGGGTTTGTGACACACACACGCTATCCAATGGGGTTTGTGACACTCACACTGTCCAATGGGGTTTTGACACACACGCTGTCCACTGGGGATTGTGAAACACAAACTGACTAGGGGGGTTTGTGACACACACCCTGTCCAGTGGGTTTTGTGACACACGTACTGTCCAATTGGGTTTTGACACACACCCTGCCCACTAGGGAGTGTGACACAAACGCTGTCCAATGGGGATTGTGACACACACACGCTGTCCAGTGGGTTTTGTGACACACACACTGTCCAATTGGGTTTTGACACACACGCTGTCCAATGGGGTTTATGACACACAATCTGTCCAATGGGTCTTGTGACACACACGCTGTTCAATGGGGTTCGTGACACACATACTGTTCAATGGGGTTTGTGACACACACACTGTCCAATAGGGTTTGTGATACACACTCTGTCCGATGTGGTTTGTCACACACACACTGTCCAATGGGGATTACGACACACACACTCTGTATAATGGGATTTGTGACACACACACTGTTCATGGGTGTTTGTGACACACACGCTGTCCAGTGGTGTTTGTGACACACACACTGTCCAAAGGGCTTTGTGACACACATGACGTCAAATGGGGTTTGTGACACGCACACTTTCCATGGGTGTTTGTGACACACACGCTGTTCAATGGTGTTCGTAACACACACGTTGTCCAGTGGGTTTTGTGACACACACACTCTGTTCAATGGGCTTGTGACACACACACATTGTCCAATACTGTTTGTGACACACACTCTGTCCCATGGTGTTTGTAAAACACACACTGTCCAATGGGGCTTGTGACACACACACGCTGTCCAATGGGGTTTGTGACACACACACTGTCCAAAGGGGTTTGTGATACATGCGCTGCCTAATGGGTATTGTGACACACACACGCTGTCCAATGGGGTTTGTGACACACCATCTGTCCAATGGGGTTTGTTACACACACACTCTGTCCAATGGGTCTTGAGACAAACACGCTGTCCAATGGTGTTTGTGACACATACACGCTGTCCAATGGAGTTTTTTACGCACACGTTGTACCATGGGGATTGTGACACACGCGCTGTCCAATGGGGTTCGTCACACACACGCTGTACAATGGGGATTGTGACACACACGCTGTCCAATGGGGTTTGTGACACACACACTGTCCAATGGATATTGTTACACACACAGTCTTTCCAATAGGGTTTGTGACACACATACGCTATCCAACAGTGTTTATGACACACACTCTGTCCCTTGGGGTTTGTGACACACACGCTCTCTAATGGGGATTGTGACACACACATGCTGTCCAATGCGGTTTCTGACACACACGATGTCCAATGGGGTTTGTGACACACACACTGTCCAATCGGGTTTGTGACACTCACACGCTGTCAAATGGTTTTTGTGACACACACAATGTCCAAAGGGGTTTGCGACACACATGCTGTCCAAAGGGGTTTGTGACACTCAGACTGTCTATTGTTGTTTGTGACACACACGCTGTCCAGAGGGTTTTGTGACACACACACTGTCCAATGGGGTTTTGACACACACGCTGTCCCCTGGGGATTGTGACACACACACTTTCCAATGGGTATTGTTACACACACACGCTGTCCAATGGGGTTTGTGACACATACACTTTCCAATGGGGTTTGTGACACACAGACTCTGTACAATGGTGCTTGTGACAGACACGCTGTCCAATGGGGTTTGTGACACACAAGCTGTCCAATGGGGTTTGTGTCACACAAACTCTGTCCAATGGGTCTTCTGACACACACGCTGTCCAATGGATTTCGTGGCACACAAGCTTTCTTATGGGGATTGTGACACACACACGCTGTTCAATGGGGTTTCTGGCACACACGCTGTCCAATGGTGCTTGTGACACACACGCTGTCCAATGGGGTTTGTGACACACACAATGTCCAGTGGGTTTTGTGACACACACACTCTGTCCAATGGGCTTGTGACACACACGCTTTTCAAAGGTGTTTGTGACACTCACACTGTCGAATGGAGATTGTGACACACACACGCTGTCCAATGAGGTTTGTGACACACACATTGTCCAATAGGGTTTGTGACACACACACGCTATCCAATGGAGTTTGTGACACATACACTTTCCAATGATGTTTGTGGCAGACACACTCTGTCCAATGGTTCTTGTGACACACACACTGTCCAATGGGGTTCATGACACACACTCTGTCCAATGGCCTTGTGACATACACACTCTGTCCAATAGTGTTTGTGACACACACTCTGTCAAATGGTGTTTGTAAAACACACATTGTCCATTGGGGATTGTGACACAGACACATTGTCCAATGGGGTTTGTGACACACACACTGTCCAAAGGGGTATGTGACACACACGCTGTCTAATGGGGATTTTGACACACACACGCTGTCCAAAGGGGTTTGTGACACACACGCTCTCCAATGGTGTTTGTGACACACACCTTGTCCAATGGGGATTGTGACACACACGCTGTCAAATCGGCTTTGTGACACACACACTCTGTTCAATGGGGTTTATGAAACAGAATCTGTCCAATGGGGTTTGTGACACACACGCTGTCCAACGGTGTTTGTGACACACATACTGTCCAAAGGGGATTCTGACACACACGCTGTCAAATGGGAATTGTGAAACACAAATGCTGTCCAATGGGGTTTATGACACACACGCTGTCTAATGGGGATTGTGACACACACACGCTGTCCATTGGGGTTGGTGACACACACGGTTTCCAATGGGGTTTTCTGACACACAAACTGTCCATGGGTGTTTGTTACACACACGTTCTCCAGTGTGTTTTTTGACACACACACTGTCCAGTTGGGTTTTGACACACACGCTCTCCAATGGGGATTGTGACACACACACGCTGTCCAAAGGTGTTTGTGACACACACGCTGTCCAATTGGGTTTGTGACACAGACGCTGTCCAATGGGGATTGTGACATACACACTGTCCAATAGGGTTTATGACACACACTTGCTATCCAATGGGGTTTGTGACAAATACACTGTCCAATGGCGCTTGTGACACACAGGCTGTCCAATGGGGTTTGTGACACATACACTCTGTCCAATGGGGCTTGTGGCACACACGCTGCTCAATGGAGTTTGTGACACCGCACTCTGTCCAATGATGCTTGTGACACACACGCTGTTCAATGGGGTTCGTGACACACACGCTGTACAATGGGTTTTGTGACACACACACTCTTTCCAAAGGGCTTGTAACACATACACGCTGTCCAATGGGGTTTGTGAAACACACACGCTGTCCAATGGAGTTTTTTACACACACGCTGTACAATGGGGATTGTGACACACACGCTGTCCAATGGGGATTGTGACACACACGCTGTCCAATGGGGTTTGTGACACATACACTGTCCAATGGGGTTTGTGACACACACGCTGTACAATGGGGATTGTGACACACGGGCTGTCCAATGAGGTTGGTCACACACACTGTCCCATGGGGTTTGTGACACACACACTCTGTCCAATGGTGCTTGTGACACACACATTTTGTCCAATGGGCTTGTGACACACACGATATCCAAAGGGTTTGTGACACACACAGTGTCCAATGGGTATTGTGACACACATGCTGTCCAATGGGGTTTGTGACACACACGCTGTCCAGTGGGGATTGTGACACACACGCTGTCTAATGACGTCTGTGACACACACACTGTCTAATGGGGTTTGTGACACACATACACTGTGCAATGGGGATTGTGACACACACACTCTGTCCAATGGGGTTTGTAACACACACGCTGTCCAATGGGGATTGTGACACACGCGGTGTCCAATGGGGTTCGTCACAGACACGCTGTCCCATGGGGTTTGAGACACACACGCAGACCAATTGGGTTTGGTACACACACACTGCCCAATGGTGTTTGTGACACGCGTGCTGTCCAATTGGTTTTCTGACACACACACTGACTAGGAGGGTTTGTGACACACTCACACTATCCGATGGGGTTTGTGACACATACACTTTCCAATGGGGTTTGTGACACACACACTCTGTCCAATGGTGCTTGTGACACACACGCTGTACAAAGGTGTTCGTGACACACACGCCGTCCAGTGGGTTTTGTGGCACACACAGTCTCTTCAATGGTATTGTGACACACACGCTGTCCAATGATGATTGTGACATGCACACTGTCCTATGGGGATTGTGACACACACCCTGTACTGAGGGGTCTGTGACACACACACTGTCCAAAGGGGTTTGTGACACACACTCTATCCAATGGTGTTTGTGACACACACACTGTACAGTGGGGATTGTGACACACACATGCTGTACAATGGGGTTTGTGACACACACACTGTCCAATCGGTTTTGTAACACACACACTCTGACCAATGGGCTTGTGACACACACGCTGTCCAATGATGTTTGTGACACAAACTCTGTCCAATCCAGTTTGTGACACACACACTTTCCGAAGGGTATTGTGACACACACACGCTGTCCAATGGGGTTTGTGAAACACACGCTGTTCAGTGGATTTTCTGACACACACACTGTCCAACGGGGTTTGTGACACACACACTGTCCAAAAGGGTTTGTGACACACACGATGTCTAATGGAGTTTGTGACACGCACACTGTCCATGGGTGTTTGTGACACACACGCTGTCCAATGGGGTTTGTGACACACACACTCTGTACAATGGCGCTTGTGACACACAGGCTGTCCAATGGGGTTCGTGATACACCCTTGTCCAATGGGTTTTGTGACACACACACTGTCCAATGTTGTTTGTGACACACACATTGTCCGAAGTGGTTTGTGACACACACGATATCCATTGGGGTTTGTGAAAGGCACACTGTCTAAAAGGGTTTGTGACACACACGATGTGCAATGGGGTTTGTGACACGCATACTGTGCATGGGTTTTTGTGACTCACACACTGTTCAATGGGTTTTGTGACACACAAACTGTTAAATATGGTTTGTGACACAGACACGCTATCCAATGGGTTTCGTGACACACACACTGTCCAATGGGGATTGTGAAACACATTCGCTGTCCAACGGGGTTTGTGACACACACTCTGTCAAACGGGCTTTGTGACACACACAAGCTGTCCAATGGGGTTTGTGACACACACACGCTGTCCAATGGGGTTTGTGAAACATTCACTTTCCAATGAGGTTTGTGACACAAGCTCTCTGTCCAATGGTGCTTGTGACACAAATGCTGTCCAATGGGGTTTGTGACACAGACGCTGTCCAATGGGGATTGTGACCTACACACTGTCCAATAAGGTTTGTGACACACACACGCTATCAAATGGGGTTTGTGACACGCACACTTTATAATGGGGTTTGTGACACACACGCGCTATCCAAAGGGGTTTGTGACACACACTTTCCAGTGGGGTTTGTGACACACACACACGTTGTCCAATGGGGTTTTGACACACACACTGTCCAAAGGGGTTTGTGACACACAGGATGTCCAATGGGGTTTGTGACACGCACATTGTCCATGGGTGATTGTGACACACACGCTGTCCAGTGGAGTTTGTGACACACAAACTGTCCAATGGGGTTTGTGACACATGCATTGTCCACGGGGGTTTGCGACACAGACGCTGTCCAATGGGGTTTGTGAACACACACGGTGTTCAGAGGGTTTTGTGACAAACACTGTCCAAAAGGGTTTGTGACAGACACACGCTATCCAATGGGGTTTGTGAAACATACACTTTCCAGTGGGGTTTGTGACACACAATCCCTGTCCAATTGTGCTTGTGACACACACACTGTCCAATGGGGTTCGTGGCACACACGCTGTCCAATGGGTTTTGTGACACACACACTGTCCAATGGGGTTTGTGACACAGACGCTGTCCAATGGGGATTTTGACCTACACACTGTCCAATAGGGTTTGTGACACACACACGCTATCAAATGGGGTTTGTGACAAGCACACTTTATAATGGGGTTTGTGACACACCACGCTGTCCAATGGGTTTTGTGACACAGACGCTGTCCAATGGGGATTGTGACCTACACAGTGTCCAGCAGGGTTTCTGACACACACACGCTATCAAATGGGGTTTGTGACACACACACTATCCAATGGGTTTTGTGACACACACACTGTCCAATGTTGATTGTGACACACACGCTGTCCAATGGTGTTTGTGACACACACACTTTCCAGTGGGGTTTGTGACACGCACACTTTCTAATGGTGTTTGTGACACACACGCTGTCCAATGGGGCTTGTGACACACAGGCTGTCCATAGGGTTCGTGACACACACTCTGTCCCTTGGGGTTTGTGACACACACACTGTCCAATGATGATTGTGACACACACATGCTGTCCCATGGGGTTTGTGACACACACGCTGACCAAATGGGTTTGTTACACACACACTGTCCAATAGTGTTTGTGACACACACAGTGTCCACTGGGGTTTGTGACACACACGCTGTCCAATGGGGATTGTGACACAGACGCTATCCAATGGGTATTGTGACATACACACAATCCAATGGGGTTTGTGACACACACGCTGTCCGTTGGGTTTTGTGACACACACACTGTCCAAGAGGGTTTGTGCCACACACACGCTATCCAATGGGGTTTGTGACACGCACACTGTCCATGGGTGTTTTTGACACACATGCTGTCCACTGGGGTTTGTGACACACACACTGTCCATAACGGTTTGTGACACACATGATGTACAATGGGTTTAGTGACACGCACACTGTCCATGGGTGTTTGTGACACACACGCCGTCCAGTGGGGTTTGTGACACACACACTCCGTACAATGGGTCTTGTTAAAAATTCGCTATCCAATGGTGTTTGTGAACACAGACGCTGTCCAGTGAGTTTTGTGACACACATACTATCCAGTAGAGTTTGTGACACACACACGCTATCGAATGGGTTTTGTTACACATACACTTTCCAATGGTGTTTGTGACACACACACTGTCCAATGGGGACTGTGACACACACACGCTGTAAAATGGGGTTTGTGACACACACACTGTGCAAAGGGGTTCGTGACACACACGCTATCCAGTGGGGTTTGTGACACTCACACTGTCCATGGGTGTTTGTGACACACAGGCTGTCCAGTGGGTTTTGTCACACACACAATGTCCAATGGGGATTTGACACACATGCTGTCAACTGGGAATTGTGACACACACACTGTCCAGGGGGGTTTGTGACACACACATTGTCCAATGACGTTCGTGACACACACAGTGTCCACGGGCGTTTCTGACACACACGCTATCCAATGGGTTTTGTGACACACACACACAGTGTCCAATGCGGATTGTGAACCACACACGCTGTCCAATGTTGTTTGTGACTCACACGCTGTCCAATGGGGTTTGTGACACAGACGCTGTCCAATGGGGATTGTGACCTACACGCTATCCAATAGGGTTTGTGACACACACACGCTATCCAACGGGGATTGCGACATACTTACTGTCCAATAGGTTTTGTGACACACACATGCTATCCAATGGGGTTTGTGACAGAAACTTCCCAATGGGTTTTGTGACACACACGCTGTCCAATGATGTTTGTGACACGCATGCTGTCCAATGGGTTTTGTGTCACACACACTGACCAGGAGGGTTTGTGACACACACACTCTATCCAATGGTGATTGTGACACATACACTTTCCAATGGGGTTTGTGACACACACACTGTCCAATGGGGATTGTGACACACACACACTGTCCAATGGGGTTTGTGACACACACACTGTCCAAAGGGGTTTGTGACTCACACGAAGTCCAATGGGGTTTGTGACAGGCACACTGTCCATGGGTGTTTGTGACACACACGCTGTCCAGTGGGTTTTGTGACAGGCACACTGTCCATGGGAGTTTGTGACACACACGGTGTCCAATAGGGTTTGCGACACACACACTGTCCAAAGGGGTTTCTGACAAACACGATGTCCAATGGGGTTTTGACACGCACACTGTCCATGAGTGTTTGTGACACACATGCTGTCCTGTGGGGTTTGTGACACACACACTGCCCAATGGCGTTCGTGACACACACATTGTCCACGGGGGTTTGTGACACACACGCTGTCCAATGGGTATTGTTAAACACAAACTCTGTCCAATATGGTTTGTGACACACAAACTGTCCAATGGGGTTTCTGATACACACACTGTCAAATGGGTATTGTTAAATACAAACTCTGTCCAATGGGGTTTGTGACACACACGCTGTCCAATGGGGTTTGTGACCCACACGGTGTCCAATGGGGATTGTGATACGCATGCTGTCCCATGGGGTTTGTGACACATACGCTGACCAGGAGGGTTTGTGACACACACACGCTATCCAATGGGGTTTGTGACACCTACACTTTCCAATGGGGTTTGTGACATACAAACTCTGTCCAATGGCGCTTGTGACACACACGCTGTCCAATGGAGTTCGTGAGACACACTCAGTCCCATGGGGTTTGTGACACACACACTGTCCAATGGGGATTGTGACACACACACAATATCCAATGGGTTTTCTGACACATACAATTTCCAATGGGGTTTGTGACACACACGCTGTCCAATGTGTTTTGTGACACACACACTGTCTAATAGGGTTTGTGACACACACACGCTATCCAATGGGGTTTATGACACATACACTTTCCAAAGGGGTTTGTGACACACACAGTCTGTCCAATGGTGCTTGTGACACACACACTGTCCAAAGGGGTTTCTGACACAAACGATGTCCAATTAGGTTCCTGACAACCACACTGTCCATGAGTGTTTGTGAAACACACACTGTCCAATGGGGACTGTGACACACACACGCTGCCCAATGGTGTTTGTGACACACACGCTGTCCAATGGGGTTTGTTACACACACACTCTGTCCAAAGGGGTTTTTGAGACACACGCTGTCCAATGGGGTTTGTGACACAGATGCTGTCAAATGGGGATTGTGACCTACACTCTGTCCAACAGGGTTTGTGACACACACACTCTGTCCAATGATTCTTTTGACACACACACTGTCCAAAGGGGTTTGTGACACACACACTGTCCAGGGGGGTTTGTGACACAAACATTGTCGAATGGCATTCGTGACACACACAGTGTCCACGGGGGTTTATGACACACATGCTGTCCAATGGGCTTTGTGACACACACACTGTCCAATGGGTTTTGTTACACACACACTCTCTCCAATGGGTCTTGTGACACACACTCTGTCCAGTGGGGTTCGTTGAGTACATGCTTTAGAGTGGGGTTTGTGACACACACACTGTTCAATAGGGTTTGTGACACACACACGCTATCCAATGGGGTTTGTGACACACACACTTTCAAATGGTTTTGTGACACGCAGGCTATCCAGTGGGTTTTGTGACACACACACGCTGTCCAATGGGGTTTGTTACACACACACTGTCCAAAGGGGTTTGTGACACATACACACTGTCCAATGGGGTTTGTGACACACACACGCTGTCCAATGGGGTTTGTGACACACAAACTGTCCAAAGGAGTTTGTGATACACACGATGTCCAATGGGGTTTGTGACAGGCACACTATCCAGTGGGGTTTGTGAGACACACACTGTCCAAAAGGTTTTTTGACACGCACGACGTCCAATGGGGTTTGTGACACACACATTCTGCCCAACTGGGTTTATGACACACATGGTGTCCAATGGGGATTGTGACACACACGCTGTCCAATGCGGTTTGTGACACACACGCTGCCCAATGGGGTTTGTGACACACACACTGACCAGGAGGTTTTGAGACACACACACACTGTCCATTGGGGTTTTTGACACACACACTCTCCAATGGTGTTTGTGACACATACATACTGTACAATGGGGATTGTGACACACACACTTTCCAATAGAGTTTGTGACACACACGCTATCCAATATGATTTGTGAAACACACACTTTCCAATGGGGTTTGTGACACACACGCTGTCCAATGGGGATTGTGACACACACGCTGTCCAATGGGGTTTGTGAAACACACACTCTGTCCGATGGGGTTTGAGACACACACACTGTCCAATGGGGTTTGTGACACACACACTCTGTCCAAAGTTTCTTGTGACACACACACTCTGTCCAATGCGTCTTGTGACACACAAGCTGTCCAATGGGGTTCGTGACACACACGGTGTCCAGTGGGGTTTGTGACACACACGATGTCCAATGCGTTATGTGACACGCACACTGTCCAGAGGGGTTTGCGATACACACACTGTCCAAAAGGGTTTGTGACACACAGAATGTCTAATGGGGTTTCTGACACACACGCTGTGCCATGGGGATTGTGACACACACGCTGTCCAATGGGGATTGTCACACACACGCTGTCCAGAGCTGTTTGTGACACGCACACTGTCCAATGTGTTTGTGACACATACAGTGTCTGCAAGGGTTTGTGACACACACGCTGTCCAATGGTGTTTGTGACACACACACGCTGTTGAATGGTGTTTGTGACACACAGGCTGTCCAATGGGGCTTGTGACACACATGCTGTCCAATGGGTTTGTGAAACACACACTGTCCAATAGTGTTTGTTACAGACAAACACTGTACAAGTGGGATTGTGACACACACGATGTCCAAAGGGGTTTGTGACAAACACGATGTCCAATGGGGTTTGTGACACGCACACTGCCCAAAGGGGTTTATGACAAACACGATGTCCAATGGGGTTTGTGACACGCACAATGTCCAGTGGGGTTTTTGAGACACACTCTGTCCAAAAGGGTTTGTGACACACACGATGTCCAAAGGGGTTTGTGACACACACGATGTCCAATGGGGTTTGTGACACATACACACTGTACAATTGTGATTGTGACACACACGCTGTCCAATGGGCTTTGTGACACGCACACTGTCCAGTGGGGTTTGTGAAATACACACTGTGCAATAGGGTTTGTGACACACACACGCTATCCAATAGGGTTTGTGACACACATACTTTCAAAAGGATTTTGTGACATACACGCTATCCAATGGTTTTTGTGACACACACACTGTCTAGTGGGGATTGTGACACAGACAGGCTGTAAAATGATGTTTGTGATACACACGATGTCCAATAGTGTTTGTGACAAACACACTGTCCCATGGGGTTTGTGACACACACACTGTCCAATGGGGATTGTGACACACACGCTGCCTAATGGGGTTTGTGACACACACACTGTCCAATGGGGATTGTGACACACACATGCTGTACAATGTGCTTTGTGACACACACACTGTCTAAAGGGGTTTTTGACACACACGCTGTCCAACGGGGTTTGTGACACACACACTCTGTCCAAAGGGCTTGTGGGAAACACTCTGTACAATGGGGTTTGTGTCACACACACGCTATCTAATGCGGTTTGTGACACATACACTTTCCAATGGGGTTTGTGAAACACACGCTGTCCAATGGTGTTTGTGACACAAACACTGTCCAAAGGGGTTTGTGACACACACACTGTGCAGTGGGTTTTGTGACACACACACTCTGTCCAATGGTGTCTGTGTCACCCTCGCTGTCCAATGGGGTTTGTGACACATACACTGTAAAATGGGGTTGGTCACACACACTCTGTCCAATGGGGTTTGTGACACACACGCTGTCGAATGGGGATTATGACAAACAAGCTGTACAATGGGATTTGTGCCACTCACACTCTGTCCAAAGGCTTGTGAAAAACGCGCTGTACAATGGGGTTTGTAACACACACACGCTCTCCCGTGCGGTTTGTGACACATACACTTTCCAATGGGGTTTGTGAACACACGCTCTGTCCAATGGGGTTTGTGACACACACGCTGTCCAGTGGGATTTGTGACACACGCACTCCCCAATAGTCTTTGAGACGTACAGAGTCTATCCAATGGGGTTTGTGACACATACACTTTTCAATGGGGTTTGTGACACACACACTCTTTCCAATAGGCTTGCGACACACACGCTGTCCAATGGTGTTTGTGACACTCACACTGTCCATGGATGTTTGTGACACACACGCTGTCCAGTGGGTTTTGTCACACACGCACTGTCCAATGGGGTTTTGACACACACGCTGTCCACTTGGGATTGTGACACACACACTGTCCAGGGGGGTTAGTGACACACACGATCTCCAATGGGGTTTGTGACACACACTCTCTCCAATGGGGTTTGTCACACACACTCTGTCCAATGGGGTTTCTGACACACACGCTGTAAAATGGGGATTGTGACCAACACGCTGTACAATGACGTTTGTGACACACACACTCTGCCCAAAGGGCTTGTGACAAACACGCTGTACAATGAGGTTTGTGACACAAACTCTCTCCAAATGGGTTTGTGACACGCACATTGTCCAATGGATATTGTGACACACACGCTGTCCACTTGTGATTGTGACACACACACTGAGAAAGAGGTTTTTTACACACACACGCTTTCCAACGGGGTTTGTGACACACACACTGTCCAATGGTGTTTGTGACACACACGCTGTCCAATGGGGTTTGTGAAACAAACTCTGTCCAATGGGGTTTCTGACACACACACTGTCGAAAGGGTATTGTGAAGCACACACGCTGTCCAAAGAGGTTTGTTACACACACGCTGTCCAATGGGGTTTGTGACACACTTGCTGTCCAGTGGGTTTTGTGATACACACACTCTCCAATAGGCTTTGTGACACACACACATGCTATCCAATGGCTTTTGTGACACATACACTTTCCAGTGGTGCTTGTGACACACACGCTCTCCAATGGGGTTCGTGACACACACGCAGTCTAGTGGGTTTTGTGATACACGCACTCTGTCCAATAGGCTTGTGTCACACACGCTGTCCAATGGTGTTTGTGACACACACACGGTCCAATGGGGATTGTGACACACACACGCTGTCCAATGGGGTTTGTGAAACACACACTGTCCAATGGGGTTCATGACACAAATTCTGTCCAATGGGGTTTGTGACACACACACTCTGTTCAATGTGGATTTTGATACACACGCTGTCCAATGGAGTTTGTGACACACACACTGACCAGGAGGTTTGTGACACACACACGCTGTCCAAAGAGGTTTATTACACACATGCTGTCCAATCGGGTTTGTGACATACACGCTGTCCAGTGGGTTTTGTGACTACACACACTCTCCAATTGGCTTTGTGACACACACACATGCTATCCAATGGGGTTTGTGACACATACACTTTCCAATAGTGCTTGTGACACACACGCTGTCCAATGGGGTTCGTGACACACACGCTGTCGAGTGGGTTTTGTGACACACGCACTCTGTCCAATAGGCTTGTGACACACACGTTGTCCAATGGTGTTTGTGACACACACACGCTGGCCTATGGGTTTTGTGACACACACTCTCTCCAATGGGGTTTATCACACACACTCTATCCAATGGGGTTTGTGACAGACACACTGTACAATGGGGTTTGTGACACACACACTCTGTCCAATAGGCTTGTGACACACACACCCTGACCAATAGTGTTTGTGACACACACTCTGCCCCATGGGGTATGTGACTCACACACTGTCCAAAGGGGATTGCGACACACACTCTGTCCCATGGGGTTTTCGACACACACACGCTGTCCAATGGGGTTTGTGACACACAGGCTGTCCAATGGGGTTTGTGAAACACACACTCTGTCCAATAGGGTTTGTGACACACACACGCTATCCAATGGGGTTTGTGACACACATACACGCTGTCCAATGGGGTTTGTGAAACACACACTCTGTCCAATAGGGTTTGTGACACACACACGCTATCCAATGGGGTTTGTGACACACATACTTTCTGGTGGGGTTTTTGACACACACACGCTATCCAATGGGGTTTGTGACACATACAGTTTCCAATGGCGCTTGTGACACACACGCTGTCCAATGGGGTTCGTGACACACACTCTGTCCCATGCGGTTTGTGACACACACACTCTGTCCAATCGGGATTGTGACACAAACACGCTGTCTAATGGGGTTTGTGACACACACGCTGTCCAAAGGGGTTTGTGACACACAGGATGTCCAATGGGGTTTGTGACAAGCACTACTGTCCAGTGGGTATTGTGACACACACACCCTATCCAATGGGGTTTGTGACACACACGCTGTCCAATTGGGATTGTGACACACTCGCTGTCCAATGGGCTTTGTGACAAATACACTCTGTCCAATGGGGCTTGTGACACACACGCTGTCCAATGGGGTATGTGACTCACACACTGTCCAATGGGGATTGCGACACACACTCTGTCCCATGGCGTTTTCGACACACACACGCTGTCCAATGGGGTTTGTGACACACACGCTGTCCAATGGGGTTTGTGAAACACTCACTCTGTCCAATAGGGTTTGTGACACACACACGCTATCCAATGGGGTTTGTGACACACATACACGCTGTCCAATGAGGTTTGTGAAACACACACCCTGACCAATAGTGTTTGTGACACACACTCTGCCCCATGGGGTATGTGACTCACACACTGTCCAATGGGGATTGCGACACACACTCTGTCCCATGGGGTTTTCGACACACACACACTGTCCAATGGGGTTTGTGACACACACGCTGTCCAATGGGGTTTGTGAAACACACACTCTGTCCAATAGGTTTTGTGACACACACACGCTATCCAATGGGGTTTGTGACACACATACACACTGTCCAATGGGGTTTGTGACACACATACTTTCTAGTGGGGTTTTTGACACACACACGCTATCCAATAGGGTTTGTGACACATACAGTTTCCAATGGCGCTTGTGACACACACGCTGTCCAATGGGGTTCGCGACACACACTCTGTCCCATGTGGTTTGTGACACACACACTCTGTCCATTCGGGATTGTGACACAAACACGCTGTCTAATGGGGTTTGTGACACACATATTGTCCAAAGGGGTTTGTGAGACACACGATGTCCAATGGGGTTTGTGACAAGCACTACTGTCCAATGGGTATTGTGACACACACACCCTATCCAATGGGGTTTGTGACACACACGCTGTCCAATTGGGATTGTGACACACACGCTGTCCAATGGGGTTTGTGACACACACGCTATCCAGTGGATTTTGTGACACACACACTGTCCAATAGGGCTTGTGACACACACACGCTATCCAACGGGGTTTGTGACACATCCACTTTCCAATGGGGTTTGTGACACCACACTCTGTCCAATGGTGCTTGTGACACACACACGCTGTCCAATTGGGATTGTGACACACACGCTGTCCAATGGGCTTTGTGACACACACACACTGTCCAATGGGTTTTGTGACACCTACGCTGTCCAATGGCGATTGTGACACCACACTCTGTCCAACGGTGCTTTTGACACACACGCTGTCCAATGGGGTTCGTGACACACACGCTGTCCAGTGGGCTTTGTGACACACACACTATCCAATGGGTTTTGTGACACACACGCTGTCCAATAGAGTTTGTGACACACACACTCTATCAAATGGGGTTTGTGACACACGCACACTGTCCAATGGGGTTTGTGACACACACGCTGTCCAATCGTTTTTGTGACACCACACACTGTCCAATGGGGTTTTTGACACACACGCTGTCTAATGGGGATTGTGACACAACACTCTGTCCAACGGTGCTTGTGACACACACGCTGTCCAATGGGGTTCATTACACACACGCTGTCCAGTGGCTTTTGTGACACACACACGCTGACCAATAGTGTTTGTGACACACACTCTGTCCCATGGGGTTTGTGACACACACACTGTCCAAAGGGGTTTGTGACACACACACTGTCCAAAGGGGTTTGTGAAACACACGCTGTCTAATGGGGTGTGTGACACACACACGCTGTCCAATGGGGTTTGTGACACGCATACTTTCTAATGGGGTTTGTGACACACACACTCTATCACATGGGGTTTCTGACACACGCACACTGTCCAATGGGGTTTGTGACACACACGCTGTCCAATCGTTTTTGTGACACCACACACTGTCCAATGGGGTTTTTGACACACACGCTGTCTAATGGGGATTGTGACACAACACTCTGTCCAACGGTGCTTGTGACACACACGCTGTCCAATGGGGTTCATTACACACACGCTGTCCAGTGGCTTTTGTGACACACACACTCTGTCCAATGGGGATTGTGTCACACACACGCTGACCAATAGTGTTTGTGACACACACTCTGTCCCATGGGGTTTGTGACACACACACTGTCCAAAGGGGTTTGTGAAACACACGCTGTCTAATGGGGTGTGTGACACACACACGCTGTCCAATGGGGTTTGTGACACGCATACTTTCTAATGGGGTTTGTGACACACACACTCTATCACATGGGGTTTCTGACACACACACACTGTCCAATGGGGTTTGTGACACACACTCTGTCCAATGGGGTTCGTGACACACACACGCTGACCAATGGGGTTTCTGACACGCATACTTTCTAATGGGGTTTGTGACACACACACTCTATCACATGGGGTTCCTGACACACACACACTGTCCAATGGGGTTTGTGACACACACTCTGTCCAATGGGGTTTGCAACACACGCACTGTCCAAAGGGGTTTGTGACACACACGCTGTCTAATGGGGTTTGTGACACACACACGCTGTCCAATGGGGATTGTGACACACACTCTGTCAAATGAGGTTTGGGACACACATACTTTCTAATGGGTTTTTGACACACACACGCTATCCAATGCGGTTTGTGACACATACATTCCAATGGGGTTATTGACACACACACGCTGTCCAAAGGGGTTTGTGACACACACGCTGTCCAATGGGGTTCGAGACACACACGCTGTCCAGTGGGTTTTGTGAAACACACACACTCTTTCCAATAGGCTTGTGACACACACACCCTGACCAATAGTGTTTGTGACACATACTCTGCCCCATGTGGTATGTGACACACACACTGTCCAATGGGGATTGCGACACACACACGCTGTCCAATTGGGTTTATTACACACACGCTGTCCAATGGGGTTTGTGACACACACTCTGTCCCATGGGGTTTTCGACACACACAGGCTGTCCAATGGGGTTTGTGACACACACGCTGTCCAATGGGGTTTGTGAAACACACACGCTGTCCAATAGAGTTTGTGACACACACACGCTATCCAATGGGGTTTGTGACACACATACTTTCCAGTGGGGTTTTTGACACACACGCTGTCCAATGGGGTTTGTGACACATACGCTGTCCAATGGCGATTGTGACACCACACTCTGTCCAACGGTGCTTTTGACACACACGCTGTCCAATGGGGTTCGTGACACACACGCTGTCCTGTGGGCTTTGTGATAAATACACTCTGTACAATGGGGCTTGTGACACACACACTGTCCAATGGCGTTTGTGACACACACGCTATCCAATGGGTTTTGTGACACACACACTGTCCAATAGGGTTTGTGACACACACACTCTATCAAATGGGGTTTGTGACACACGCACACTGTCCAATGGGGTTTGTGACACACACTCTGTCCAATGGTTTTTGTGACACCATACACTGTCCAATGGGGTTTTTGACACACACGCTGTCTAATGGGGATTGTGACACACACACGCTGACCAATAGTGTTTGTGACACACACTCTGTCCCATGGGGTTTGTGACACACACACTGTCCCAAGGGGTTTGTGAAACACACGCTGTCTAATGGGGTTTGTGACACACACACGCTGTCCAATGGGGTTTGTGACACACATACTTTCTAATGGGGTTTGTGACACACACACTCTATCACATGGGGTTTCTGACACACACACACTGTCCAATGGGGTTTGTGACACACACTCTGTCCAATGGGGTTCGTGACACACCCGCTGCCCAGTGGGTTTTGTGACACACACACTCTGTCCAATGGTCTTGTGACACACACACGCTGACCAATGGTGTTTGTGACACGCATACTTTCTAATGGGGTTTGTGACACACACACTCTATCACATGGGGTTTGTGACACACACACGCTGTCCAATGGGCATTGTGACACACACACGCTGTCCAATGGGGTTTATTACACACACGCTGTCCAATTGGGTTTGTGACACGTACTATGTCCCATGGGGTTTGCGACACACACACGCTGTCCAATGGGGTTTGTGACACACACACGCTGTCCAATGGGGTTCGTGACACACACTCTGTAGCATGTGGATTCACAGAATCACAGAATCGACTGGGTTGGAAAAGACCTCAGAGATCATCGAGTCCAACCCTTGGCCCAACTCTAGTCCATTTACTAGATCATGGCACTAATTGCCATGTCCAATCTCAGTTTAAAAACCTCCAGGGACGGCGAGTCCACTACCTCCCTGGGCAGGCCATTCCAATGCCTGACCACTCTCTCTGTAAAGAATTTCTTTCTAATATCCAGCCTAAATTTCCCCTGGTAGAGTTTAAGCCCATGCCCCCCTGTCCTGTTGCTAACTGCCTGGGAGAAGCGACCAATCCCCACCTGGCTATAACTTCCCTTCAGGTAGTTATAGAGAGTGATGAGGTCACCTCTAAGCCTCCTCTTCTCTAGACTAAACAACCCCAGCTCCCTCAGCCTCTCCTCATAGGTCTTATGTTCGAGTCCTTTCACCAGTCGTGTTGCTCTTCTCTGGACCCGCTCCAGCACTTCAATGTCTTTCCTGAACTGAGGGGCCCAGAACTGAACACAATACTCCAGGTGTGGCCTCACCAATGCAGAGTACAGGGGAAGGATCACTTCCCTTGTCCTGCTGACCACGCTATTTTTGATACAGGACAGGATACCATTGGCCTTCTTGGCCACCTGGGCACACTGATGGCTCATGTTGAGCTTCCTATCAATTAGTACTCCCAGGTCCCTTTCTGTCTGACTGCTCTCCAGCCACTCTGCGCCCAGCCTGTAGCGCTGCAGGGGGTTGTTGTGACCAAAGTGCAGCACCCGGCATTTGGCCTTATTGAACTTCATCCCATTGGAATCAGCCCATTTTTCCAGTCTATCCAGATCCCTCTGCAAGGCCCTCCTGCCTTCCAGCAGGTCGACACTCCCTCCCAACTTGGTGACACACACACGCTGTCCAATGGGGTTTTTGACACACACACTGTCCAAAGGGGTTTGTGACACACACGTTGTCGAATGAGGTTTGTGGCACGCACACTGTCCAAAGGGGTTTGTGACACGCAAGATGTCCAATGGGGTTTGTGACACGCACACTGTCCATGGGTTTATGTGACACACATGCTGTCCAATGGTGTTTGTGACACACACACTGTCCAAAGGGGTTTGTGACACGCACACTGTCCATGGGTGTTTGTGACACACAAGCTGTCCAGTGGAGTTTGTGACACACACGCTGTCCAATTGGGTTTGTGACACACACAGTGTCCACGGGGGTTTGTGACACAAACTCTGTCCAATGAGGTTTGTGACACACACACTGTCCAATGGGTATTGTGACACACACACCCTGTCCAATGGGGATTGTGACACACACGCTATCCAATGGGCTTTGTGACAAATACACTGTCCAATGGGGCTTGTGACACACACGCTCTCCAATGGGGTTTGTGACACACACGCTATCCAGTGGGTTTTGTGACACACACACTGTCCAATAGGGTTCGTGACACACCCATGCTATCCATTGGGGTTTGTGACACCACACTCTGTCCAGTGGTGCTTCTGACACACACACGCTGTCCTATAGTGTTTGTGACACACACTCTGTCCCATTGGGTTTGTGACAAAGACGCTGTCCAATGGGGATTGTATCATACACACTGTCCAATAGGGTTTGTGACACACACTTGCTATCCAATGGGGTTTGTGACACGCACACTTTCTAATGGGGTTTGTGACACACACACTCTGTCCAATGGCGTTTGTGACACACACGCTGTCCCATGGCTTTTCTGAAACACAAAGTCTGTCCAATGGCCTTTGTGACACACACACGCTGTCCAATGGGGTTTGTGACACACACGTTGTCCAATTGGGCTTGTGGAACGCACACTTTCCATGGGTGTTTGTGACACACACGATGTCCAATGGTGTTTGTGACACACACACTGTCCAAAGGGGTTTGTGACACACACGAAGTCCAATGGGGTTTGTGACACGCACACTGTCCATGGGTGTTTGTGACACACACGCTGTCCAGTGGAGTTTGTGACACACACACTCTGTCCAATGGTGCTTGTGACACACACGCTGTCCAATGGGGTTCGTGACACACACTCTGTCCCATGGGGTTTGTGACACACACATTGTCCAAAGGGGTTTGTGACACACACGGTGTCCAATGGGGTTTGTGTCACACACACTGTCCAATGGGCTTTGTGACACACACAGTGTCCACAGGAGTTTGTGACACAAACTCTGTCCAATGAGGTTTGTGACACACACAAGGTCCAATGGGGCTTGTGACACACACGATGTCCAAAGGGGTTTGTGACACACACGCTATCCAGTGGGTTTTATGACACACACTCTGTCCAATGCCGCTTGTAACACACACGCTGTCCAATGGAGTTCGTGACACACACTCTGTCCCATGGGGTTTGTGACACACACACTCTGTCCAATGGGGATTGTGACACACACACGCTGTCCAATGGGGTTTATCACACACACGCTGTTCAATGGGGTTTGTGACACACACTCTGTCCCATGGGGTTTGTGACACACACACTCTGTCCAATGGGGATTGTGACACACACACGCTGTCCAATGGGGTTTATCACACACACGCTGTCCAATGGGGTTTGCGACACACACGCTGTCTAGTGGGTTTTGTGACACACACACTCTGTCCAATGGGGATTGTGACACACATACCTTCTAATGGGGTTTTTGACACACACACGCTATCCAATGCGGTTTGTGACACACACTTTCCAATGGGGTTTGTGACACACACACGCTGCCCAATGGTGTAATACGCATGACGTCCAATGTGTTTTGTAAACACACACTGAACAGGAGGGTTTTTGACACACACACGCTCTCCAATGGGGTTTGTGAAACACACACTCTCTTCAATAGGGTTTGTGACACACACATGCTATACAATGGGGTTTGTGACACACATCCTTTCTAATGGGGATTGTGACACACACACGCTGTCCAATGGGGTTTGTGACACACACGCTGTCCAATGGGGCTTGTGACACACACGCTGTCCAATGGCATTTGTGACACACATGCTATCCAGTGGGTTTTGTGACACACACACTGTCCAATAGGGTTTGTGACACAAACACTCTATCAAATGGGGTTTCTGACACACACACACTGTCCAATGGAGTTTGTGATACACACGATGGCCAGTGGGGATTGTGACACACACACACTGTCCAATGGCTATGTGACACACATGCTGTCTAATGGGGATTGTGACACAACAGTCTGTCCAACAGTGCTTGTGACACACAAGCGGTCCAATGGGGTTCGTTACACACACGCTGTCCAGTGGGTTTTGTGACACACACACTCTGTCCAATGGGCTTGTGACACACACACACTGACCAATAGTGTTTGTGACACACACTCTGTCCCATGGGGTTTGTGACAAAAACACTGTCCAATGGGGATTGTGACACACACACACTGTCCAAAGGGGTTTGTGACACACACGCTGTCTAATGGGTTTTGTGACACACACACACTGTCCAATGGGGATTGTGACACACACACGCTGTCCAATGGGGTTTATTACACACACGCTATCCAATGGGGTTTGTGACACACACTTTCCAATCGGGTTTGTGACACACATACGCTGTCCAATCGTGTTTGTGACACGCATGCTGTCCAATGGGTTTTGTGACACACACACTGACCAGGATTGTTCGTGACACACAAACTCTATCCAATGGGGTTTGTGACAAAACACTGTCCAATGCGGTTTGTGACACACACACTCTGTCCAATGGGGACTGCGATACACACACGCTATCCAATGGGGTTTGCGACACGCATACTTTCTAATGGGGTTTGTGACACACACGCTATCCAATGGGGTTTGCGACACACACACTGTCCAAAGGGGATTGTGACACACACACGCTGTCCAATGGGGTTTGTGACACACACAGTGTCCAAAGGGGTTTGTGACACACACGCTGTCCAGTGGGGTTTGTGACACACACACACTCTCCAATGGGGTTTGTGACACACACTCTGTAAAATGGTGCTTGTGACACACACGCTGTCCAATGGGGTTCGTGACACATACTCTGTCCAATGGGCTTGTGACACACACACGATATCCAATATCGTTTGTGACACACACTCTGTTCATGGGGTTTGTGACACAACCACTGTGCAATGGGTATTGTGACACAGACACGCTGTCCAATGGGTTTTGTGACACACACACTGTCCAATGGGGTTTGTGATATACACTCTGTCCCATGGGATTTGTGACACACACACGCTATCCAATGGTGTTTATGACACACATGCTATCCAATGGGTTTTGTGACACACATAGTTTCTTATGAGGTTTTTGACAAACACGATATCCAATGGGGTTTTTGACTCACACTTTCCAATGGGGTTTGTGACACACACGCTGTCCAATGGGGTTTGTGATACACACACGCTGTCCAGTGGGTTTTGTGACACACACACTGTCCAATAGGGTTTGTGACACAGACACGCTATCCAATGGGGTTTGAGACACACACACTCTGTCCAATGGGTATTGTGACACACACACGCTGTCCAATGGGGTTTGTGACACACATGCAGTCCAATGGGGATTGTGACACATACACTCTTGTCCAATGGGGTCTGTGACACATACGCAGTGCAGTGGGTTTTGTGACACATACACTTTCCAATGGGCTTTGTGACACACACGCTGACCAATTGGGTTTGTTACACACACACTGTCCAATGGTGTTTGCAACACGCCTGCTGTCCAATGGGTTTTGTGACACACACACTGACCAGGAGGGTTTGTGACACACACACGCTATCCAAAGGGCTTTGTGACACATACACTTTCCAATGGGGTTTGTGACACACACACTCTGTCCACTGGTGCTTGTGACACACATTCTGTCCATTGGGTTTTGTGACACACACACTGTCCAAGGGGGTTTGTGACACACACACGCTGTCCAATGCGGTTTATGACACGCACGCTGTATAATAGGGTTTGTGACACACAAACACTGTACAATGGGGACTGTGACACACACACACTGTCCAATGGGGTTTGTTACACACACACTTTCCAATAGGGTTTGTGACACATACACTTTCCAAAGGGGTTTGTGACACACACATACTATCCAATGGGTTTTGTGACACATACACTTTCCAATGGTGTTTGTGACACACACACTGTTCAATGGTGCTTGTGACACATACTCTGTCCAATGGGCTTGTGACACACACGCTGTCCAATGAGTTTTGTGACACACACACTGACCAGGAGGGTTTGTGACATACACTCGCTGTCCAATAGGGTTTGTGACACACACACTTTCCAATGGTGTTTGTGACACACACTCTGTCAAATGGGGTTTGTCACACACACACGCTCTCCAATGGGATTTGTGACACACATGTTGTCCAATGGGGTTCCTGACACACGCACTGTCCAATGGGTATTGTGACACACACACGCTGTCCAATGGTGTTTGTGATACACACGGTGTCGAATGGGGCTTGCGACACACATGCTCTCCAGTGCGTTTTGAGACACTCACACTCTGTACAATAGGGTTTGTGACACACACAAGCTATCCAATGGGTTTTGTGACACATACAATTTCCAAAGGGGTTTCTGACACACACGCTCTGCCCAATGGTGCTTGTGACACACACACACTTTCTAATGGGGTTTATAACACACACGCTATACAATGGATTTTTTGACACACACACTGTCCAATGGGGATTGTGACATACACACTGTCCAATAGGGTTTGTGACACAAACATACTATCCAATACGGTTTGTGACACAAACACGGTATCCAATGGGGTTTGTGACACACACACTTTCCAATAGATTTTGTGACAAACACACTCTGTCCCATGGGGTTTGTTACACACACGCTGACCAATTGGGTTTCTTACACAAACACTGTCCAATGGTGTTTGCGACACGCATGCTGTCCAAAGGGTTTTGTGACACGCACACTGACCACGAGGGTTTGTGACACACACGCGCTATCCAATGGCGCTTGTGACACACACGCTGTCCAATGGGGTTCGTGACACACACATGTTCCAATGGGTTTTGTGACACACACACTTTCTAATGCAGTTTGTGACACACATGATGTCCAATGGGGTTTATGAGACACACACACTGTCCAAAGGTGTTTGTGACACACATGATGACCAATGGGGTTTGTGACATGCACACTGTCCAAAAGGATTTGTGACACACAGGATGTCCAATGGGGTTTACGAAACACACGATGTCCAGTGGGGTTTGTGACACACACACTGTCAAATGGGATTTGTGACACACACCGTGTCTATGGGGGTTTGTGACACCATGCTGTCCAATGGGGTTTGTGACACACACACTGTCCAATGGGTATTGTTACACACACACGCTGTCCTATGTTGCTTGTGACACACACGCTGTCCAATGGGTTTTGTAACACAGAAACACTGTCCAATGGGGTTTGTGACACACACACGCTGTCCAATGGGGTTTATGAGACACACGCTGTCCAATGGGGTTTGTGACACACACACTCTGTCCAATGGGGTTTGTGACACACACTCTGTCCATTGCGGATTGTGACACACACGATTTCCAATGGGGTTTGTGACACAGATGCTGTCCAATGGGGTTTGAGACCCAAAAAAACTCTCCAATGGGGATTGTGAGACACACTCACTGTCCAATGGGGTTCGTGACACACACACGCACTGTCCAATGGGGATTGTGACACACACACGCATCCAATGGGGTTTGTGAAACACACACTGTCCAAAGGGGTTTGTGACACACATGATGTCCAGTGCGGTTTGTGACACGCACACTATCCATGGGTGTTTGTGACACACACGCTGTTCAGCGGGGTTTGTGAGATGCACACTGTCCAAAAGGATTTGTGACACACACGATGTCCAATGGGGTTTATGACACACACGCTGTCCAATGGGGTTTGTGACACACACACTGTCCAATGGGGTTTGTGACACACACACGCTATCCAATGGGTTTTGTAACACAGAAACACTGTCCAATGGGGTTTGTGACACACACACGCTGTCCAATGGGGTTTATGAGACACACGCTGTCCAATGGGGTTTGTGACACACACACTCTGTCCAATGGGGTTTGTGACACACACTCTGTCCATTGCGGATTGTGACACACACGATTTCCAATGGGGTTTGTGACACAGATGCTGTCCAATGGGGTTTGAGACCCAAAAAAACTCTCCAATGGGGATTGTGAGACACACTCACTGTCCAATGGGGTTCGTGACACACACACGCACTGTCCAATGGGGATTGTGACACACACACGCATCCAATGGGGTTTGTGAAACACACACTGTCCAAAGGGGTTTGTGACACACATGATGTCCAGTGCGGTTTGTGACACGCACACTATCCATGGGTGTTTGTGACACACACGCTGTTCAGCGGGGTTTGTGAGATGCACACTGTCCAAAAGGATTTGTGACACACACGATGTCCAATGGGGTTTATGACACACACGCTGTCCAATGGGGTTTGTGACACACACACTGTCCAATGGGGTTTGTGACACACACACGCTATCCAATGGGTTTGTGACACACACACACTGTCCCATAGGGTTTGTGACACACACGCTGTCCAGTGGGTTTGTGACACACAAACTGTCCAATGGTGTTTGTGACTCACACTCTGTCAAATGGGGTTTGTGACACACACACGCTGCCAATGGTGTATGTGACACACACGCTGTGGAATGGGGTTTGTGACAGAAATTCTGTCCAATGGGGTTTGTGACACACACACTGTCCAATGCATATTGTGACACACACATGCTGTCCAATGTGGTTTGTGACACACACGCTGTCCAACGTGGTTTGTGACACAGACGCTATCCAATGTGTTTGTGACACATACACTTTTCAATGGGGTTTGTGACACCACACTCTCTCCAATGGTGCTTGTGACACACACGCTGTCCAATGGGGTTCGTGACACACACGCTGTCCAGTGGGTTTTGTGACACACACACTCTGTCCAATGGGCTTGTGACACGCATGCTGTCCAATAGTGTTTGTGACAAACACTCTGTCCCATGGGGTTTGTGACACACGCACTGGCCAGTGGGGATTGTGACATATACACGCTGTCCAATGGGGTTTGTGACACACACGCTGTCCAATGGGGTTCGTGACACACAAACACTGTCCAATGGGGATTGTGACATACATACTCTGTCCAATGGTTTTCGTGACACACAAGCTGTCACTTGAGTTTTGTGACACACACACTCTGTCCAAAGGGTATTGTGACACACAAACGCTCTCCAATGCGTTTTATGACACGCACACTGTCCAATAGGGTTTATGACACACACACCCAGTCCAATGGTTTTTTCACACACACCTGTCCAATGGGGATTGTGACACACACGCTGTCCAATGGGGATCGTGACACACACACTCTGTCCAATAGCTCTTGTGACACAGAAGCTGTCCAATGGGGTTCCTGACACTCACGCTGTCCAGTGGGGTTTGTGACACACGCAGTGTCCAATAGGGTTTGTGACATCACACACGCTATCCAAAGGGGTTTTTGACACACAGTCTTTCTAATGGGGTTTGTGACACACACACGGTCCAATGGCATTCGTGACACACACATTGTCCACGGTCGTTTGTGAGACACACAATGTCCAAAAGGTTTTGTGACACACACGATGTAGAATCGGGTTTGTGACACGCACACTGTCCATGGGTGTTTGTTTCACACTCGCTATCCAGTGGGGTTTGTGACACACACACTGTCCAATGGGGTTTGTGACACACACAGTGTTCACGGGGGTTTGTGACACACATGCTGTACAATGGGTTTTGTGACACACACACTGTCCTATGGGTATTGTTACACACACACGCTGTCCAATGGTGTTTGTGACACACACGCTGTCCAATGGGCTTTCTGACAAACAGACTCTGTACAATGGGTCTTGTGAAAACCACGCTGTCCAATGGGTTTTGTGAACACACACGCTATCCAATGGGGATTGTGACACAGACACGCTGTCCAATGGGGCTTGAGACACTCACACTGTCCAGGGGGGTTTTTGACACACACACTATCCAATGGCCTTCGTGACACACACAGTGTCCACGGGGGTTTGTGACACACACGCTATCCAATGGGTTTGTGACACACACACAAATTGTCCAATGGGGATTGTGACACACACACGCTGCCCAACGATGTTTGTGACACAAACGCTATCCAATGGGTTTTGTGACACAGACGCTGTCCAATGGGGATTGTGACCTACACTCTGTCCAATAGGGTTTGTGACACACACATGCTATCCAATGGGGTTTGTGACACAAATACTTTCTAATAGGGTTTTTGACACACACACGCTATCCAATGGGGTTTGTGACACATACACTTTCCAACTGGGTTAGTGAGACACACACTCTGTCCAATGGCGCTTGTGACACACACGCTGTCAAATGGCGTTTGTGACACACACTTAGTCCCATGGGGTTTGTGACACACACACTGTCCAATGGGGTTTGTGACACACACACTCTTTCCAACGGGGTTTGTGATGCACACGCTGTCCAATAGGGATTGGAACACACACGCTGTCCAATGGGGATTGTTACACACACACTCTGTCCAATAGGTCTTGTGACACACAAGCTGTCCAATGGGTTTCGAGACACACACTCTGTCCAATGGCACTTGTGATACACTCGCTGTCCAATGGGGTTCGTGACACACACTCTGTACCATGGGGATTGTGACACACACACGCTGTCTAATGGGGTCTCTGAACACACACTCTGTTCAGTGAGTTTTGTGACACACATACTATCCAATAGGGTTTGTGTCACACACACGCTATCCAATGGGTTTTGTGACAAATACACTTTCCAAAAGGGTTTTTGATACACACACTCTGTCCAACGGTGGTTGTGACACACACTCTTTCCAATGGCGTTTGTGACACACACACGCTATCCAATGGGGTTTGTGATACACACGATGACCAATTGGGTTTGTTACACACAGACTGTCCAATATTGTTTTTGACACGCATGCTGTCCAATGGGTTTTGTGACACACACACTGACCAGGAGGTTTTGTGACACACAGGCTATCCAATGGGTTTTGTGACACATACACTTTCCAATGGGGTTCGTGACACACACACTGTCCAATGGGTATTGTTAAGCACAAACTCTGTCCAATGGGGTTTGTGACACACACACTGTCCAATGGGATTTGTGATACACACGCTTTCCAATGGGGTTTGTGACACGCACACTTTATAATGGGTTTTGTGACACACACACAGTATCCAATGGGGTTTATGACACACACGCTGTCCAGTAAGGTTTGTGACACACACGATGTCCAATGGGGTTTGTGACAGACACACTGTCCAATGGGGTTTGTGCCACACACGTTATCCAATGGGATTTGTGACACAGACGCTGTCCAAAGGTGATTGTGACATACAAACTGTCAATAGGGTATATGACACACACATGCTATCCAATGGGCTTTGTAAAACACATACTTTCTAATGGGGTTTTTGACACACACACGCTATCCAATGGGGTTTCTGACACACACTTTCCTATGGGGTTTGTGACACACACGCTGTCCAATGGAGTTTGTGACACACACGCTGTCCAATGGGGATTGTGACACACACGCTGTCCAATGGGGTTTGTGACACATACACTCTGTCCAATAGGTCTTGTGACACATACACTCTGTCAAATGGGGTTTGTGACACACACACGCTGTCCAATGGGGTTTGTGACACAACCACTGTCCAAAGGGGTTTGTGACACACACGATGTCCAATGGGGTTTGTGACACGCACATTGCCCATGGGTGTTTGTGACACAGACGCTGTCCAGTGGAGTTTGTGACACACACACTGTCCAATGGGTATTGTGACACACACCCTGTCCAATGGGGTTTGTGACACATACACTCTGTCCAATGGAACTTGTGACACACTCTCTCTCTTATGGGGTTTGTGACACACGCACACTGTCCAATGGGGATTGTGAAACACACACGCTGTCCAATGGGTTTTATGACACACACACTGTCCAATGGGGTTTGTGACACACACACACTGTCCAATAGGTCTTATGACACACAAGCTGTCCAAAGGGGTTCGTGACACACACGCTGTCCAGTGGGGTTTGTGACACACACACTGTCCAATAGGGTTTGTGACATCACACACGCTATCCAATGGTGTTTGAGACACACAGTCTTTCTAATGGGGTTTGTGACACACACACTGTCCAATGGGGATTGTGACACACACATGCTGTCCAGTGGTGTTTGTGACACACACACGCTATCGAATGGGGTTTGTGACACACACAATGTCCAGTGGGGTTCGTAACACACACATTGTCCACGAGGGTTTGTGTCACACACGCTATCCAATGGGGTTTGTGACACACTCACTGTCCAATGGGTATTGTTAAACACAAACTCTGTGCAATGGGGTTTGTGACACACAAACTGTCCAATGGGGTTTGTGACACACACATTCTGTCCAATGGGTCTTGTGAAAAACACGCTGACCAATGTGGTTTGTGAACACACACGCTGTCCAGTGGGTTTTGTGACAAAGACACTGTCCAATAGGTTTTGTGACACAGACACGCTATCCAATAGATTTTGTGACACAAACACTGTCCAATGGGGTTTGTGCCACACACGCTGTCCAATGCTGTTGTTGACACATACACACTGTCCAATGTGGTTTGTGACACACACGCTGTCCAATGGGGATTGTGACCCACACGCTATCCAATGGGGTTTGTGACACATACACTCTGTCCAATGGGCTTGTGACACACACGCTGTCCAATGATGTTTGTGACTCACACACTATCCAATGGGGATTGTGACACACACATGCTGTCCAATGGGGTTTGTGTACACACACTATCCAATGGGGTTTGTGACACTCAGGCTGTCCATGGGTTTTTCTGACACACACTCTATCCAGTGGGTTTTGTGAAATACACACTGTCCAATGGGGTTTTGACACACACGCTGTCCAGTGGTGTTTGTGACACACACACTGTCCAATGTGGTTTGTGACACACACAGTGTCCAATGGGGTTTGTGACACGCATACTTTCTAGTGGAGTTTGTGACACACACACACGCTATCCAAAAGGGTTTGTGAAACTCACGCTTTCCAATGGGTTTTCTGAAACACACACGCTGTCCCATGGGTTTTGTGACACACAGGCTGACCAATTGGGTTTGTTACACACACACTGTCCAATGGTGACACGCATGCTGTCCAATGGGTTTTGTGACAGACACACTGACCAGGAGGGTTTGTGACAGAGACACGCTATCCAATGGGTTTTGTAACACATACACTTTCCAATGAGGTTTGTGACACACACACTCTGTCCAATGGCGCTTGTGATACACACGCTGTCCAATGGGGTTCGTGAGACACACTCTGTCCCATGCGGTTAGTGACATACACACTGTCCAATGGGGATTGTGATACACACACTCTGTACAATGGGGTTTGTGACACACACTGTCCAAAGTGGTTTGTGACTCACACGATGTCCATAGGGGTTTGTGACACACATGATGTCCAATGGGGTTTGTGACACGCATACTGTCCATGGGTGTTTGTGACACACACGCTGTCCAGTGGGTTTTGTGACACACTCACTGTCCAATAGGGTATGTGCCACACACACGCTATCCAATGGGGTTTGTGACACACACGCTGTCGACGGAGGATTGTTGCACACACACTTTCCAGGGGGGTTTGTGACACACACGCTGTCCAGTGGGTTTTGTGACACACACACTGATTAATGGGTATTGTTAAACACACACGCTGTCCAATGGGGTTTGTGACACACGAACTGTCCAATGGGGTTTGTGACAAACACGCTGTCCAATGGGATTTGTGACACACACAGTGTGCAGTGGGGATTGTGACACACATATTCTGTCCAATGGGGTTTGTGACACATACACTGCCCAAAGGAGTTTTTGACACACACGCTGTCCAATGGGCTTTGTGACACACAAACTGTCCAATAGGGATTGTGACACACACTATGTCTAATGGGGTTTGTGACACACAGACACTGTCCAATTGGGATTGTGAAACACACACGCTGTCCATTGGGGTTTATGACACACACACTGTCCAATGGGTTTTGTGACACACACACTCTGTCCAATAGGTCTTGTGACACACAAACTGTCCAATGTGCTTCGTGACACATACACTCTGTCAATGGGGTTTGGGACACACACACTGCCCAAAGGAGTTTGTGAAACACACGCTGTCCAATGGGGTTTGTGACACACACGCTGTCCACGGAGGATTGTTGCACACACACTTTCCAGGGGGATTTGTGACACACACGCTGTCCAGTGGGTTTTGTGACACACACACTGATTAATGGGTATTGTTAAACACACACGCTGTCCAATGGGGTTTGTGACACACACACTGTCCAATGTGGATTGTGACACACACTCTGTCTAATGGGGTTTGTGACACAGAGACACTGTCCAATGGGGATTGTGACACACACTCTGTCTAATGGGGTTTGTGACACAGAGACACTGTCCAATGGGGATTGTGAAACACACATGCTGTCCAATGGGGTTTGTGACACACACACTGTCCAAAGTGGTTTGTGACACACACGATGTCCAATGGGGTTTGTGACACGCACACTGTACAAAATGGTTTGTGACACATACGATCTCCAATGGGGTTTGTGACACGCACACTCCCCAATGGGGTTTGTGACACACACACGCTATCCAATGTGGTTTATGACAGAAACGCTGTCCAATGTGGTTTGTAACACACACACTCTGTCCAATAGGGTTTGTGACTCACACATGCTATCCAATGGGGTTTGTGACACATACACTTTCCAAAGGGGTTTGTGACACACACACTCTGTCCAATGGGCTTATGACACACACGCTGTCCAATGCTGTTTGTGACACAAACACTGTACAATGAGGATTGCGACACACACACGCTGTCCAATGGGGTTTGTGATACACAAACGCTGTCCAATGGGGTTTGTGACACACACACTGTCCAATGGTGTTTCTGACACACACGCTGTCCAATGGGGTTTGTGACACAAACTCTGTCCAATGGGGTTTGTGAACACATACAATCTGTCCAATGGGGCATTTGACACACACGCTGTCCAATGGGGTTTGTGACACACACACTGTCCAAAAGGGATTGTGACACACACGATGTCCAGTGGGGTTTCTGGCACGCACACTGTCCATGGGTGTTTGTGACACACACACTGTCCAATGGGGTTTGTGACACGCACACTGTCCACCGGGGTTTTTGACACACACGCTGTCCAATGGGGTTTGTGACACACACACTGTCCAATGGGTATTGTGACACAGACACGCTGTCCAATGGGGTTTGTGACTCAAACTCTGTCCAATGGGGTTTGTGACACGCACACTGTCCATGGGTGTTTTTGACTACACACGCTGTCCAGTGGAGTTTGTGACACAGACGCTGTCCAATGGGGATTGTGACATACACACTGCCCAATAGGGTTTGTGACACATTCACTTTCCAATGGGGTTTGTGACACACACACTCTTTCCAATGGCGCTTGTGACACACACTCTGTCCAATGGGGTTCGTGACACGCACTCTGTCCCACGGGGTTTGTGACACACCTGCAATATCCAATGGGGTTTATGACACAAACGCTGTCCAAAGTGGTTTGTGACTCACACAATGTCCAATGGGGTTTGTGACACACACACTGTCCAAAAGGGTTTGTGACACACATGATGTCCAATGGGGTTTGTGACACGCACACTGTCCATGGGTGTTTGTGACACACACACTGTCCAATGGGATTTGTGACACACACACTGTGCAATGGGTATTGTTGCACACACACGATGTCCAATGGTGTTTGTGACACACACGCTGTCCAATGGGGTTCGTGAAAAACACGCTGTCCAGTGGGTTTTGTGACACACACACTCTGTCCAATGGGCTAGTGAAACACACGCTATCCAATGGGGTTTGTGACACATGCACTTTCCAATGGGGTTTGTGACACACACACTCTGTCCAATGGTGCTTGTGAACACACACGATGTCCAATGGGGTTTCTGACACGCACACTGTCCATGGGTGTTTGTGACACACACGCTATCCAGTGGGGTTTCTGACACACACACTGTCCAAAAGGGTTTGTGACACACACACACTATCCAATGGTGTTTGTGGCACACACACATTCCAATGGCGCTTGTTGCACACACGCTGTCCAATGGGATCCGTGACACACACGCTGTCTAGTGCGTTTTGTGACACAAACACTCTGTCCAATGGGCTAGTGACACACACACTATCCAATGGGGTTTGTGACACACACACTTTCAAATGGGGTTTGTGACACACACGCTCTCCAATAGGGTTTGTCACACACACACTCTGTCCAATGGGGTTTGTGACACGCATACTGTTTAATGGGGTTTGTGAAACACACACGCTATCCAATGGGGTTTGTGACACACACACTTTCCAATGGGATTTGTGACACACGCTCTGTCCCGTGGGGTTTGTGACACACACGCTGACCAATTGGTTTTGTTACACATACACTGTCCAATGGGGTTTGTGACACACACTCTGTCCCGTGGGGTTTGTGACACACACCCTGTACTGAGGGGTCTGTGACACACACAATGTCCAATGGGGTTTGTGACACGCACACTTTATAATGGGGTTTGTGACACACACACGCTATCCAATGGCGTTTATGTCACAAACGGTGTCCAATTTGGTGTGTCACACACACACTCTGTCCAATAGTGTTTGTGACACACAAACGCTATCCAATGGTGTTTTGGATACACGCAATTTCTAATGGGTTTTGTGACACACACACTGTCCAATGAGGATTGTGACAATTCACACCCTGTCCAATGGTGTTTGTGAACACACACGCTGTCCAATGGGGTTTGTGACACAGACGCTGTACAATGGGGATTGTGAAATACAAACTGTCCAATAGGGTTTGTGACACACACACGCTATCCAATGGGGTTTGTGAAACACACTTTCCAATGGGGTTTCTGACACACACGCTGAACAATTGGGTTTGTTACACACACACTGTGCAATGCTGTGTGTGACACGCATGCTTTCCAATGGGTTTTGTGACACACACAATGTCCAGGAGAGTTTGTGACACACACACGCTACCCAATGGGGTTTGTGACACACACACACTGTCCAATGGCACTTGTGACACACACGCTGTCCAATGGGGTTTGTGACACACACTCTGTCCCATGGGGTTTGTGACACACACACTATCCAATGGGGATTGTGACACACACACGCTTTCCAATGGGGTCTGTGACACACACACTGTCCAAAGGGGTTTGTGACACACACGATATCCAATGGAGTTTGTGACACACACAGTGTCCTAAGGGTATTGTGACACACACACACTGTCCAATGGGGATTGTGAAACACACACGCTGTCCAATGGGGTTTATGACACACACACTGTCCAAGGGGGATTGTGATACACACGCTGTCCAATGGTGTTTGTGACACACACACTTTCCAATGGGGTTTGTGACACGCACAACTTCTAATGGGGTTTGTGACACACATAAACTATCCAATGGGGTTTGTGACACACATACTTTCTAAAGGGTTTGTGACACACACACTTTCCAAAGGGGTTTGTGACAAACACACGCTGTCCCATGCGGTTTGTGAGATGCATGCTGTGCAATGGGTTTTGTGACACACAAACGCTATCCAATGGGGTTTGTGACACATACACTTTCCAATGAGGTTTGTGACACGCACACTCTATCCAATGGCGCTTGTGACACACACGCTGTCCAATGGGGTTCGTGATACACCCTTGTCCCATGGGGTTTGTGACACACACACAGTCCAATGGTGTTTGTGACACACACATTGTCCGAAGTGGTTTGTGACACACACGATATCCATTGGGGTTTGTGAAACGCACACTGTCCAAAAGGGTTTGTGACACACACGATGTACAATGCGGTTTGTGAACACGCATACTGTCCATGGGTGTTTGTGACACACGCTGTCCAACGGGGTTTTGATACACACGATGTCCACTGGGGTTTGTGAAACACACACTGTCCAGTGGGTTTTGTGACACACACGCTGTCCAATGGGGTTTGTGACACAGACGCTGTCCAATGGGGATTGTGACCTACACACTGTCCAATAGGGTTTGTGACACACACACGCTATCAAATGGGGTTTGAGACACACACGCTTTCCAATGGGGTTTGTGACCTACACGCTGTCCAATAGGGTTTGTGACACACACACGGTATCAAATGGGGTTTGTGACACGTACACTTTATAATTGGGTTTGTGACACTCACACTCTATCCAATGGGTTTTGTGACACACACTTTCCAATGGGGTTTGTGACACACACACGTTGTCCCATGGGGTTTGTGACACACACACTGTCCAAAGG
This sequence comes from Columba guinea, assembly GCA_032206185.1. NCBI lineage: Eukaryota > Metazoa > Chordata > Aves > Columbiformes > Columbidae > Columba > Columba guinea. Next base: position 1,507,704 of record JAVLUU010000005.1, read on the forward strand.
GGAATGAAACACACACATGCTTTCCAATGGTGTTTGTGACACGTACGTTGTCCATGGGTGTTTGATACACACACGCTGTCCAATGGGGTTTGTGACACACTCAGTGTCCACGGGGGATTGTGACACAGACGCTGTCCAAAGCGGTTTGTGACACACACACTGTCCAATGGGTATTGTTACGCACACAAGCTCTTCAATGGTGTTTGTGACACACACGCTGTCCAATGGGGTTTGTGGCACACACTTTCCAATGGGGTTTGTGACACACACAGGCTATCCAACGGGGTTTGTGACACACACACTGTCCAATGGGGATTGTGACAAACACGATGTCCAATGGGTATTGTTACACACACACGCTGTCCAATGGTGTTTGTGACACAGACATTGTACAGGGGGGTTTGCGACACACACACTGTCCAATGGGGATTGTGACAAACACGCTGTCCAATGGGGTTTGTGACACAGACGCTGTCCAATGGGGATTGTGACCTACACACTGTCCAATAAGGTTTGTGACACACACACGCTATCAAATGGGGTTTGTGACACGCACTCTTTATAATGGGGTTTGTGACACAAACGCGCTATCCAAGGGGTTTGTGACAAACACTTTCCAATGGGGTTTGTGACACACACACACGTTGTCCAATGGGGTATTGACACACACACTGTCCAAAGGGGTTTGTGACACACACAATGTCCAATGGTGTTTGTGACACGCACATTGTCCATGGGTGATTGTGACACACACGCTGTCCAGTGGAGTTTGTGACACACAAATTGTCAAATGGGGTTTGTGAAAAATGCATTGTCCACGGGGGTTTGTGACACAGACGCTGTCCAAAGGGGTTTGTGACACACACACTGTCCAATGGGTATTGTTACAAACACATGCTGTCCAATGGTGTTTGTTACACAAACACTTTCCAATGGGGTTTGTGACACACACACGATGTCCAATGGGGTTTGTGACACAGGCTCTGTCCATTTGGGATTGTGACAAAAACGTTGTCCAGTGGAGTTTGTGACACGCACACTGTTCAATGGGGTTTGTGTCACACGCAGTGTCTACAGGGGTTTGTGACACACACACTCTCCAATGTGGGTTGTGACACACAAACGCTGTCCAATGGTGTTTGTGACACAGACGCTGTCCAACGGGGATTGTGACCTATTCACTGTCCTATAGGGTTTGTGACACACACACGCTATCAAATGGGGTTTGTGACACACACATACTATCCAAAGGGTTTGTGACACACATACTTTCTAATGGGGTTTTTGACACACACACGGTATCCGATGGGGTTTGTGACACACACACTGTCCAATGTTGTTTGTGACACACACGCTGTCCAATGGGGTTTGTGACACAGACGCTGTCCAATGGGGATTTTGACCTACACACTGTCCAATAGGGTTTGTGACACACACACGCTGTCCAATGAGGTTTGTGACACACACATTGTCCAGAAGGGTTTGTGACACACACGATGTAGAATGGGGTTTCTGACACGCACACTGTCCATGGGTGTATGTAACACACACGCTGTCCAGTGGGGTTTGTCACAAACGGTCTTCCTAATGGGGTTTGTGACACGCATACTGTCCATGGGTGTTTGTGACACACACGCTGTCCAATGGGATTTTGACAAACATGCTATCCACTGGGGTTTGTGACACACACACTGTTCAATGGGGTTTGTGACACACACACACACAGTGTCCAATGGGGATTGTGAACCACACACGCTGTCCAATGTTGTTTGTGACACACACGCTGTCCAATGGGGATTGTGACCTACACGCTATCCAATAGGGTTTGTGACACACACACGCTATCAAATGGGGTTTGTGACACATATACTTTCTAATGGGGTTTTTGAAACAAACTCGATATGCAAAGTAGTTTATGACACACACGCTGTCCATTGGGGTTTGTTACACACACGCTGTCCAATGATTTTTGTGACACGCATGCTGTCTAATGGTTTTGGTGTCACACACACTGACCAGGAGGGTTTGTGACACACACACTCTATCCAATGGTGTTTGTGACACATACACTTTCCAATGGGGTTTGTGACACACACACACTGTCCAATGGCGCTTGTGTCACAGACGCTGTCCAATGGGGTTTGTGACACAAACTCAATCCCATGGGGTTTGTGACACACACACTGTCCAATGGGGATTGTGACACAGACACGCTGTCCAATGGGGTTTGTGACACACACACTGTCCAAAGGGGTTTGTGACACACACTAAGTCCAAAGGGGTTTGTGACAGGCACACTTTCCATGGGTGTTTGTGACACACACGCTGTCCAATGTGGTTTGCGACACACACACTGTCCAAAGGGGTTTGTGACACACACGATGTCCAATGGGGTTTCTGACACGCACACTTTACATGGGTGTTTGTGACACACACACTGTCCAGTGGAGTTTGTGACACACACATTTTCCAAGGTTGTTTGTGACACACAGTGTCCACGGCGGTTGATGACACAAACTCTGTCCAACTGTGTTTGTGACACACACACTGTCCAATGAGGTTTGTGACACACACGCTGTCCAATGAGGATTGTGACACACACTCTGTCCAATGGGGATCGTGAAACACACACGCTCTCCAATGGGGTTTATGACACACACACTGTCCAAAGGGGTTTGTGACACACACGATATCCAATGGGGTTTCTGACACGCACACTTTCCATGGGTTTTTGTTACACACACACACTGTCCAATGGGGTTTGTGACACACACAGTGTCCACGGTGGTTGGTGACACAAACTCTGTCCAATAGGGTTTGTGACACACACGCTGTCCAATGGGTCTCGTGAAAAACACGCTGTCCAATCGGGTTTGTGAACACACACACTGTCCAGTGGGTTTCGTGACACACGCACTCTGTCCAATAGGCTTGTGACACACATGCTGTCCAATGGTGTTTGTGACACACACACTGTCCAATGGGAATTGTGACACACACACTGTCCAAAGCGGTTTGAGACACACACGCTATGCAATGGGGCTTGTGACACTCACACTGTCCATGGGTGTTTGTGACACACACGCTGTCCACTGGGGATTGTGACACACACACTGTCCAGGGGGGTTTGTGACACACACACTGTCCAATGCTGTTTCTGACACACATGCTGTCCAATGGGGTTTGTGACACAAACTCGGTCCAATGGGGTTTGTGTCACACAGACTGTCCAATAGGTACTGTTACACACACTCGCTATCCAATGGGGTTTGTGACAGACACGCTATAAAATGGGGTTTGTGACACACACTCTGTCCAGTGGGGTTTGTGACACACACTGTCCAATGGGTATTGTGACACACACACACTGTCCAATGGGGTTAGTGACACACACGCTGTCCAGTGGGTTTTGTGACACACACACTCTGTCCAATAGGTTTGTGACACACACACGCTGTCCAATGTTTTTTGTGACACACACTCAGTCCCATGGGGTTTGTGACACACACACTGTCCAATGGGGATTGTGACACACACACGCTGTCCAATGGTGTTTGTGACACGCATGCTGTCCAAAGGGGTTTGTGACACACACGCTGTCTAATGGGGTTTGTGAAACACACACACTGTCCAAAGGAGATTGTGACACACACACACTATCCAATGGGGTTTATGACACACACTCTGTCCAATGGGGTTTGCGACACACGAACTCTGTCCAAAGGGTTTGTGACACACACACGCTGTCCAATGGGGTTCGTGACACACACGCTGTCCAGTGGGTTTTGTGACACACACACTCTTTCCAATGGGTTTGTGACACACACACACTGTCCAACAGTGTTTGTGACACACATTCTGTACCATGGGGTTTATGACAAAGACGCTGTCCAATGGGGATTGTGTCATACACACTGTCCAATAGGGTTTGTGACACACACACGCTATCCAATGGGGTTTATGACACATACACTTTCCAAAGGGGTTTGTGGCACACACACTCTGTCCAATGGTGCTTGTGACACACACACTGTCCAAAGGGGTTTCTGACACAAACGATGTCCAATGGGGTTCCTGACAACCACACTGTCCATGAGTGTTTGTGAAACACACACTGTCCAATGGGGACTGTGACACACACACGCTGCCCAATGGTGTTTGTGACACACACGCTGTCCAATGGGGTTTGTGACACACACACGCTATCCAATGGGGTTTGGAACACATGCACTTTCCAATGGGGTTTGTGACAAACAGACACTGTCCAATGGCGCTTGTGACACACATGCTGTCCAATGGGGTTCGTGAAACACACTCTGTCCCATGGGGTTTGTGACACACACACTTTCCAATATGTATTGTTACACCCACACGCTGTCCAGCGGTGTTTGTGACACACACACTCTGTCCAATGGTGCATGTGACACACACGCTGTCCAATGGGGTTCGTGACACACACGCTGTCCAGTGGGTTTTGTGACACACGCACTCTGTTAAATTGGCTTGTGATACACACGCTGTCCAATGGGGATTGTGACACACACACTGTCCAAAAGGGTTTGTGACACACACGCTGTCCAATAGGGATTGTGACACACACACTGTTCACGGGGGTTTGTGACACAAACACTCTCCATTGGTGTTTGTGACACACACTCTGTCCATTGGGTTTTCTGACACACATACTGTCCAATGGGGATTGTAACCTACACACTGTCCAATAGGGTTTGTGACACACACACTCTGTACAATGGTGCTTGTGACACACACGCTGTCCAATGTGGTTCGTGACACACACGCTGTCCAGTGGGTTTTGTGACACACACACTCTGTCCAATGGGCTTGTGACACACACGCTGTCCATTGGGGATTGTGACACACACACGCTGTCCAATGGGGTTTGTGACACACACACTGTCCAAAGGGGTTTGTGAACATACACCCCGTCCACAGGGGTTTGTGACACTCACACTCTCCTTTGGTGTTTGTGACACACACGCTGTCCAGTGGGTTTTGTGACACACACACTGTCCAACGGGGTTTTGACACACACGCTGTCCACTGGGGATTGTGACACACATACTGTCCAGGGTGGTTTGTGACACACACACTGTCCGATGGCGTTCATGACACACAAAGTGTCCACGGGGGTTTTTGACACACACGCTGTCCAGTGGGGTTTGTGACACACACACTCTCCAATGGGTATTGTTACGTAACACACGCTGTCCAAAGGGGTTTGTGACACACACGCTGTCCAATGGGGTTTCTGACACTCACACTCTGTCCAAAGGGTCCTGTGACACACACGCTGTCCAATGGGGTTTCTTGCTCACACGCTGTACAGTGGGGTTTGTGACACACACACTGTCCAATAGGGTTTGTGACACACCCATGATATCCAATGGGGTTTGTGACACACACAATTTCCAATGGGGTTTGTGACACACACACGCTATCCAATGGGGTATGTGACACACACACTTTCCAATGGGGTATGTGACACACACACTTTCCAATGGGGATTGTGACACACAGACTTTCCAATTGGGTTTGTGACACACACACCCTGTCCAATGGGTTTTGTGACACACACACAGTCCAATGGGTATTGTTACACACTCACGCTGTCCAATGCGGTTTGTGACGCATACACTCTGTCCAATGGGGCTTATGAAACACACGCTCTCCAATGTGGTTTGTGACATACATGCTGGGTTTTGCGACACACACGCTGTCCAGTGGGTTTTGTGACACGCACACTCCGTCCAATGGGCATGTGACACACACGCTGTCCAACAGTGTTTGTGACAAATACTCTGTGCCATGGGGTTTGAGACACACAGACTGTCCAATGGCGATTGTTACACACATACACTGTCCAATGTGGTTTGTGACACACACTCTGACCAGGAGGGTTTTTGACACACCCACGCTGTCCAATGGGGTTTGTGAAACACACACTGTCCAATGGTGCTTGTGACACACACTCTGTCAAATGGGGTTTGTGACACACATACGCTCTCAAATGGGATTTGTGACACACACGCTGTCCAATGGTTTTTCTGATACACACTGTCCAAAGGGGTTTCTGACACTTCACGCTGTCCAATGGGTTTTGTGACACACACACACGGTCCAAAGGAGATTGTGACACACACACGCTGTCCAATGGGGTTTGTGACACACACACTGTCCAATGGGGTTTGTGACTCAAACTCTGTCCAATGGGGTTTTTGACACACACGCTCTCCATTAGGGTTTGTGACACACATGCTGTCCAATGGGGATTGTGACACTCACGCTGTCCAGTGGGTTTTGTGACACACACACTCTGTCCAATGGGCTTGTCACACACACTGTCCAGTGGTGTTTGTGACACATACGCTGTACAATAGGGTTTGTGACACAAGCTCTCTCTCATGGGGTTTGTGGCACACACACTGTCCAATGGGGATTGTGAAACACACACTGTCCAATGGGGTTTGTGACATACACGATGTCCAACGGGGTTTGTGACACGCACAGTGTACATGGGTGTTTGTGACACACACGCTGTCCAGTGGGGTTTGTGACACACATGCTATCCAATGGGGTTTGTGACACACACAGTTTCCAATGGAGTTTGTGACACACACACTCTGTTCAATGGGGTTTGAGAAACACACGCTGTCCAATGGGGTTTGTGACAAACACACTTTCCAATGGGGTTTGTGACACACACATGCCGTCCAAAGGGGTTTGTGACACACATACTTTCTAAAGGGTTTTTTGACACACACTCTGTACAATGGGTTTTGTGACACACACACTGTCCAATCGTATTGTTACACACACACGCTGTCCAATGGGGTTTGTGACACACACGCTGTCCAATGGGTGTTGTTACAAACACACGCTGTCCAATGGGGTTTGTGACACACACAATGTCCAATTCGGTTTGTGACAAACACGCTGTCCAATGGGTTTTGTTACACTCAGAAGCTGTCCAATGGTGTTTGTGACACACAGGCTGTCCATTGGGGCTTGTGACACACACGCTGTCCAATGGGGTTTGCGACACACACACGCTGTCCAATGGGGTTTGTGACATACACACTGTCTAATAGGGTTTGTGACACACAAACTCTACCCAATGGGGTTTGTGATACATACACTTTCCAATGGGGCTTGTGATACACACACTCTGTCCAATGGTGCTTCTGACAAACACACTGTCCAATGGGTTTTGTGACACACACACTGTCCAAAGGGGATTGGGACACACACACCCTGTCCAATGGGGTTTGTGACACACACACTGTCCAAAGGGGTTTGCGACACACACTCTGTCGAATGGGGTTTGTGACACACAAACACTGTACAATGGGGATTGTGACACACACACTGTCCAACGGGTATTGTTACACACTCATGGTGTCCAATGGGTTTTGTGACACAGACGCTGTCCAATGGGGATTGTGACCTACACACTGTCCAATAGGATTTGTGACACACACTCGATATCCAAGGGGGTTTGTGACGCACACAATTTCCAATATGGTTTGTGACACACACACGCTGTCCAATGCGGTTTGTGACACAAACACTGACCAGGAGGTTTTGTGACACACACACGCTGTCCATTGGGGTTTGTGACACACACACTGTCCAATGGGTATTCTTACACACACACGCTGTTCAATGGGCTTTGTGACACACACACACTGTCCAATGGGATTTGTGATACACACTGTCCAAAGGGGTTTCTGAAACTACACGCTGTCCAATGGGGTTTGTGACACACACACTGACCAGGAGGGTTTGTGACACACAAACGCTGTCCAATGGGGTTTGTGACACACACACTGTCCAATGGGTATTGTTACACACAGATGAAGTCCAATGGGGTTTGTGACACACACACTGTCCAATGGGGATTGTGACAAGCACACTGTCCAATGGGGATTGTGACACACACACGCTGTCGAAGGCGGTTTGTGACACAAACACTGACCAGGAGGTTTTGTGACACACACACGCTGTCCATTGGCGTTTTTGACACACACACTGTCCACTGGGGATTGTGACACAAACACTGTCCAGGCGGGTTTGTGACACACACACTGTCCAATGGCATTCGTGACACACACAGTGTCCACAGGGGTTTATGACACACACGCTGTTCAATGGGGTTTGTGACACACACACTGTCCAATGGGGTTTTTGACACACACGCTGTAAAATGGGGATTGTGACACACACGCTCTCGAGTATGATTTGTGACAGACGCACTCTGTCCAATAGGCTTGTGATACACACGCTGTACAATGGTGTTTGTGACACACAGACGCTATCCAATGGGGTTTGCGATACACATACTTTCTAAAGAGGTTTTTGACACACACACGCTATCCAATGGCGTTTGTGACACACACTTTCCAATGGTGTTTGTGACACACACACGCTGTCCTATGGGGTTTGTGACACACACGCTGTCCAATGGGGTTTGTGACACACTCACTGTCCAACGGGAATTGTGACACACACACACTGTCCAATGGTGTTTGTGACACACACGCTGTCCAATGGGGTTTGTGAAAAAGACGATTTCCAATGGTGATTGTGACATACATACTGTCCAATAGGGCTTGTGACACACACATGCTATCCAATGGGGTTTGTGACACACATACTTTCTAATGGGGTTTTTGAAACACACGCTGTCCCATGGGGTTTGTGACACACAGGCTGACCAATGGTGTTTGTGACATACACACTGTCCAATGAGGTTTGTGACAAAGATGCTGTCCAAAGGGGATTGTGACCTACACACTGTCCAATAGGGTTTCAGACACACACACGCTATCCAATGCGGTTTGTGACACACACACTGTCCAAAGGGGTTTGTGACACACACGATGTCCAATGGGTATTGTTACACACACACGCTGTCCAATGGTGTTTATGACACACACAGTGTCCACGTGGTTTGTGACACAGGGGCTTTCCAATAGGGTTTGTGACATGCACGCTGTCGATGGGTGTTTGTGACACACACGCTGTCCAGTGGGGTTTGTGACACAAACACTGTCCAAAAGGGTTTGTGACACACACGATGTACAATGGGGTTTGTGACACGCACACTGTCCATGGGTGTTTGTGACACACACGCTGTTCAGTGGGGTTTGGGACACACACACTGTCCAATGGGGTTTGTAACACACACAGTGTCCACGGGGGTTTGTGACACACACGCTGTCCAATGGGGTTTGTGACACACACACTGTCCAAAGGGTATCGTTACACACACACGCTGTCCAATGGTGTTTCTGACACACACATTGTCCAATGAGTCTTATGACACACACGCTGTCCAATGGGGTTTGTGACACACTCATTTTCTTATGGGTTTTGTGACACACACATGTTATTCAATGGGGTTTGTGACATGCATACTTTCTAATGGGGTTTGTGACACGCACACGCTATCCAATGGGGTTTGTGACACACACGCTGTCCAATGGGGTTTGTGACACACACGGTTACCAATTGGTTTTGTGACACACACGCAGTCCAAAGGTGTTTGTGACAAGCATGCTGTCCAATGGGGTTTGTGACACACACACTCTGTCCAATGGTGCTTGTGACACACACGCTGTCCAATGGGGTTCGTGACACACACTCTGTCCCATGGGGTTTGTGACGCAAACGCTGTCCAATGGGGATTGTGACACACACACGCTGTCCAATGGGGCTTGTGACACACACGCTGTCCAATGGTGTCTGTGACACACACGCTGTCCAATGGGGTTTGTGACACATACGCTATCCAATGAAGATTGTGAGATACACACTGTCCAATAGGGTTTATGACACACACATGCTATCCAATGGGGTTTGTGACACAAATACTTCCTTAATGGGGTTTTTGACACACACACGCTATCCAATGGGGTTTGTGACACACACGCTGTCCAATGGGATTTGTGATACAAGCGCTGTCCAATGGGGATTGTGACACACACGCTGTCCAATGGCGTACGTGACACATACACTCTGTGCAATGGGGTTTGTGACACACACGCTGACCAATTGGTTTTGTTACACACACACTGTCCAAAGGTGTTTGTGACACGCATGCTGTCCAATGGGTTTTGTGACACACACACTGACAAGGAGCGTTTGTGACACACACACGCTATCCAATGGGGTTTGTGATACATACACTTTCCAATGGGATTTGTGACACACACACTCAGTCCAATGGCGCTTGTTACACACACGCTGTCCAATGGGGTTCGTGACACACACGCTGTCCAAAGGGTATTGTTACACACACACGCTGTCCAAAGGTGTTTGTGACACGCATGCTGTCCAATTCGGTTTTTGACACGCATGCTGTCCAATGGGGTTTGTGACAAACACACTCTGTCCAATGGTGCTTGTGACACACACGCTGTCCAATGGGGTTCGTGACACACACTCTCTCCCATGGGGTTTGTGACACACACACTGTCCAATGAGGATTGTGACACACACACGCTGTCCAATGGTGTTTGTGACACACACGCTGTCCAATGGGGTTTGTGACACATACGCTATCCAATGAAGATTGTGAGATATACACTGTCCAACAGGGTTTATGATACACACATGCTATCCAATGGGGTTTGTGACACAAACACTTCCTTAATGGGGTTTTTGACACACACACGCTATCCAAAGGGGTTTGTGACACACACGCTGTCCAATGGGGTTTGTGACACATACACTCTGTCCAATGGGCTTGTGACACACACTCTGTCCAATGGGGTTTGTGACCCACACGGTGTCCAATGGGTATTGTGACACACACGCTGTCCAATGGGGTTCGTGACACACACGCTGTCCATTGGGGTTTGTGACAAACACACTGTCGAATAGGGTTTGTGACATCACACACCCTCTCCAATGGGGTTTCTGACACACACACTTTCTAAAGGGGTTTGTGAAACACACGCTATCCAAAGGGTTTTTTGAAACACACACTGTCCAATGGTGATTGTGAGGCACACACGCTGTCCAGTGGTGTTTGTGACACACACACGCTGTCCAATGGTGTTTGTGACACACACGCTGTCCACTGGTGCTTGTGACATACACAGTGTCCAATAGGTTTTGTGACACACACATGCTTTCCAATGGTGTTTGTGACACACAAACGTTCTATTGGGGTTTTTGACACACACACGCTGTCCATTGGGGTTTTTGACACACACACTGTCCAGTGGTGTTTGTGACACACACTGTCCAACTGGTTTTCTGAAACTACACACTGTCCAATGGGGTTTGTGACACACACAGTGACCAGGAGGGTTTGTGATACACACACGCTCTCCAATGGGTTTTGTGACACACATGCTCTCAAATGGAGTTTGTGACACAGACGCTGTCCAATGGGGATTGTGACCTACACACTGTCCAATAGGGTTTGTGACACACACACGCTATGCAATGGGGTTTGTGACACACACACGCTGACCCATGTGGTTTGTGACAGACACGCTGACAAATTGGGTTTGTTACACACACACTGTCCAATGGGGTTTGTGACACACACGCTGTCCAATGGGGTTTGTGACACACACACTGACCAGGAGGTTCTGTGACACACACACACTGTCCAATGGTGTTTGTGACACACACTCTGTCAAATGGTGTTTGTGACACACACGTTGTCCAATGGGGTTTGTGACACACACGCTGTCCAATGGGGTATGTGACACACACTTTCCAATTGGGTTTGTGACACACACACTGTCCAATGGGGATTGTGACACACACACGCTGTCCAATGGGGTTTGAGACACACACACAGTCCAATGGGGTTTGTGATACTCACAGTGTCCAAGGGTTGGTGACACAAACTCTGTCCAATGGGTTTTTTTACACACACACTGTCCAATGGGTATTGTGACACACACACACTGTCCAATGGGGTTTGTGACACACACGCTGTCCAGTGAGGATTGTGACACACACGCTGTCCAATGGGGTTTGTGACACATACACTCTGTCCAATGGGGATTGTGAAACACAAACGCTCTCCAATAGGGTTTATGACACACACACTGTCCAATAGGGTTTGAGACACACACAGTGTCCAATAGGGTTTGTGACATCACACACGCTATACAACGGGGTTTGTGACACACACTCTTTCTAATGGGGTTTGTGACACACACGCTGTCCAATGGTGTTTTTGACAAACACGGTGTCCAATGGGGTTTCTGACACGCACACTTTCCATGGGTGTCTGTGACACACACGCTGTCCAATGGGGCTTGTGTCACACACACTGTCCAATCGGAATTGTGACACACACACTGTCCAAAGCGGTTTGAAACACAAACGCTATGCAATGGGGCTTGTGACACTCACACTGTCCAATGGGGTTCGTGACACTCACGCTGTCCAATGGTGTTTGTGACACTCACACTGTCCATGGGTGTTTGTGACACACACGCTGTCCAGTGGGTTTGTCACACACACACAGTCCAATGGGGTTTTGACACACACGCTGTCCACTGGGGATTGTGACACACACACTGTCCAGGGGAGTTTTTGACACACACACTGTCCAATGGAGTTCGAGACACACACGGAGTCCACGGGGGTTTGTGACACACACGCTATCCAATGGGTTTTGTGACGCACACACACATTGTCCAATGGGGATTGTGACACACACACGCTGTTCAACGTTGTTTGTGACACACACGCTGTCCAATGGGGTTTGTGACACATACACTTTGTCCAATGGGGCTTGTGACACACATGCTGTCCAATGGGGTTTGTGACACACACACTCTGTCCAATAGGTCTTGTGACACTCACGCTGTCCAATGGGTTTTGTGACACACACACTGTCCAAAGGGGTTTGTGACACAAACGATATCCAATGGAGTTTGTGACACACAGAGTGTCCTATGGGTATTGTGACACACACACACTGTCCAATGGGGTTTGGAAAAACACACGCTGTCCAATGGAGTTTGTGACACACACAGTGTCCTATGGGTATTGTGACACACACACACTGTCCAATGGGGATTGTGAAACACACACACTTTCCAATGTGGATTGTGAAACACACACGCTGTCCAATGAGGTTTATGACACACACGCTGTCCAGAGGGGTTTCTGACACACACTTTCCAATAGGGTTTGTGACATCACACATGCTATCCAATGGGGTTTGTGACACACACTCGTTCTAATGGGGTTTGTGACACACACGCTGTCCAGTGGGTTTTGTGACACACACACTGTCCAATGGGGATTGTGAAACACACACGCTGTCCAATGGTGTTTGTGACACAGACGCTGTCCAATGGGTTTGTGACACAGATGCTGTCCAATGGGGATTGTGACCTATACACTGTCCAATAGGGTTTGTGACACACACACGCTATCAAATGGGGTTTGTGACACACACTTTCCAATGGGGTTTGTGACACACACACCTTGTCCCATGGGGTTTGTGACACACACACTGTCCAAAGGGGTTTGTGACACACACGCTGTCCAATGGGGTTTGTGACACACACAATGTCCAAAGGGGTTTGTGACACACACGATGTCCAATGGGGTTTGTGACACGCACATTGTCCATGGGTGTTTGTGACACACAGGCTGTACAGTGGAGTTTGTGACACACACACTGTCCAATGGGGTTTGTGACACACGCAGTATCCACGGGGTTTGTGACACAGACGCTGTACAATGGGTATTGTAAAAACACACACACGCTCTCCAATGGTGTTTGTGACACACACGCTGTCCAATGGAGTATGTGACACACACTTTCCAATTGGGTTTGTGACACACACACTGTCCAATGGGGATTGTGACACACACACGCTGTCCAATGGGGTTTGAGACACACACACAGTCCAATGGGGTTTGTGATACTCACAGTGTCCAGGGGGTTGGTGACACAAACTCTGTCCAATGGGGTTTTTTACACACACACTGTCCAATGGGTATTGTGACACACACACACTGTCCAATGGGGTTTGTGACACACACACTGTCCAATGAGGATTGTGACACACACGCTGTCCAATGGGGTTTGTGACACATACACTCTGTCCAATGGGGATTGTGAAACACACACGCTCTCCAATAGGGTTTATGACACACACACTGTCCAATAGGGTTTGTGACACACACACCCAGTCCAGTGGTGTCTGTGACACACACCTGGCCAATGGGGATTGTGACACACACTCTGTCTAATGGGTTTGTGACACAAACACTCTGTCCAATAGGTCTTGTGACACACACGCTGTCCAATGGGGTTTGTGACACACACACTGTCCAATGGGTATTATTACACACACACGCTGTCCAATGGGGTTTGTTTCACACACACTGTTCAGTGGGGTTTCTGACACACACTCTGTCCAATGGGGTTCGTTGCACACAGACTGTCCAATATGGTTTTTGACATAAACTCTGTCCAATGGGGTTTATAACACACACTCTGTCCAAAGGGGTTGTGAAACACACACTATCCAATGGGGTTCGTGACACACAAACACTGTCCAATGGGGATTGTGACACACACACGCTGTCCAGTGGTGTTTATGACACACACGCTGTCCATTGCAGATTGTGACACACACACTCTGTCCAATGGTGCTTGTGTCACACTTGCTGACCAATGGGGTTTGTCACACACACTGCCCAGTGGGGTTTGTGACACACACGCAGTCCAATTGGAATTATGACAAACACGCTATACAATGGGGTTTGTGACACACACACGCTACCCAATGCGGTTTGTGACACATACACTTTCCATTGGGGTTTATGACACACACGCTGTCCAATGGGGTTTGTCACACAAACTCTGTTCAATGGGGTTTGTGACACACACACTGTCCTATCAGGTTTGTGACAACACTCTGACCAACGGCTATTGTGACACATACACTCTGTTGAATGTGGCTTTTGATACACACGCTGTCCAATGGTATTTGTAAACACACCCTGTCCAATGGGGTTTGTGACACACACACGCTGTCCAATGGGGTTTGTGACACACACACCCTCCAATACACTCTGTGACACACACACGCTATCCAATGGGTTTTGTGACACATACACTTTCCAATGGGTTTTGTGACACACACTCTCTCCAATGGGGTTTATCACACACACTCTATCCAATGGGGTTTGTGACAGACACACTGTACAATGGGGTTTGTGACACACACAGGCTGTCCAAAGGGCTTGTGACAAACACGCTGTCCAATGGGTATTGTGACACACACACGCTGTCCAATGGGGTTTGTGACACACACACTGTCTAAAGGGTTTTGTGACACACACGCTGTCCAATGGGGTTTGTGATACACAAACTGACCAGGAGGTTTGTGACACACACACTCTGTCCAAAGGGCTTGTGACAAACACGCTGTACAATGGGGTTTGTGACACACACACGCTATCCAATGCGATTTCTGACACATATACTTTCAAATGGGTTTTGTGACTCACACGCTGTCCAATAGGGTTTCTGACACGAACTCTGTCCAGAGGGGTTTGTGACAGATACACTGTCCAATGGGGTTTGTGACACACACACTGTCCAAAGGGTTTTGTGACACACATGCTCTGTCCAATGGTGCTTGTGTCACACTCGCTGACCAATGGGGTTTGGGACACATACACTGTCCAATGGGGTTTGTCACACACACTCTGCCCAATGTGGTTTGACACACACACTCTGCCCAATGGGGTTTGTGACACACACGCTGTCCAATGGGGATTATGACAAACAATCTGTACAGTGGGGTTTGTGACACACACACTGTCCAATGGGTATTGTGACATACACACGCTGTCCGATAAGGTTTGTGACACACACGCTGTCTAATGGGGATTGCGACACACACACTCTGTCCAATGGGCTTGTGACACACACGCTGTCCAATGGGGTTTGTGACACACACACGCTACCCAATGCGGTTTGTGACACACACACTCTGTCCAATGGGGTTTATGACACACGCGCTGTCCAATGGGGTTTGTCACACAAACTCTGTCCAATGGGGTTTGTGACACATACACTGTCCAGTAGGTTTGTGACAACAATCTGGCCAATGGCTATTGTGACACACACGTGTCCAATGGGGTTTGTGACACATACACTCTGTCGAAAGTGGCTTTTGATACACACGCTGTCCAATTGGAGTTGTGACACACACGCTGTCCAATGGGCTTTGTGACACACACACTGTCCAATAGTGTTTGTGACACGCACACGATATCCAATGGGTTTGTGACACATACACTTTCCAATGGGGTTTGTGAAACACACACTCTGTCCAATGGTCTTGCGAAAAACATGCTGTCCAATTGGGTTTGTGAACACACACGCTGTAAAGTGGATTTTGTGACACACACACTGTCCAATAGGGCCAGTGACACACACACGCAATCCAATGGGGTTTGTGACAAATACATTTTCCAATAGGGTTTGTGACACACACACTCTGTCCAATGGTGCTTGTGACACACACACTCTGTCCAATGGGCTTGTGACACACATGCTGTCCAATGATGTTTGTGACTCACACACTGTCCAATGGGGATTGTGACACACACACTATCCAATGGGGTTTGTGACACACACACTGTCCAAAGGGGTTTGTGATACACACGCTATCCAATGGGGTTTATGAAACTCAAACTGACCATGGGTTTTTGTGACACACACTCTGTCCAGAGGGTTTTGTGACACACACACTGTCAAATGGGGTTTTGACACACACGCTGTCCAATGGGGATTGTGACACACACGCGGTCCAATGGGTATTGTTACACACACACTCTCTCCAATAGTGTTTGTGACACAAATGCTGTCCACTGGGGATTGTTACACACACGCGGTCCAATGGGGTTGTGACACACACGCTATCCAGTGGGGTTTGTGACACACACTTTGTCCAATAGGGTTTGTGACATCACACACGCTATCCATTGCGGTTTGTAACACACACTCTTTCTCATGGTGTTTGTGACACACACACTGTCCAATGGGGATTGTGACACACACACGCTGTACAATGGTGTTTGTGTGACACACACAATTTCCAATGGGGTCTGTGAAACACACACGCTGTCAGATGGGTTTTGTAACAAACACGATGACCAGTTGGGTTTGTTACACACACACTGTCCAATGGTGTTTGTGACGGGCTTGCTGTCCAGTGGGTTTTATGACACACACACTGACCAGGAGGGTTTGTGAAACACACACACTTTCCAATGGGTTTTGTGACACATACACTCTGTCCAATCGAGCCTGTGATACACACGCTCTCCAACGGGGTTCGTGACACACACAAGCTGTCCAGTGGGTATTGTGACACAAACACGCTGTAAAATGGGGTTTGTGACATACGCTGTCCAATGGGGTTTGTGACACAAACTCTGTCCAATGGGTTTTGTGACACACACAAGCTATCCAATGGGGTTTGTGACACATACACTTTCTAATGGGCTTTGTGGCACACACACTCTGTCCAATGGTGCTTGTGACACACACGCTGTCCAATGGGGTTCATGACACACACGCTGTCCAATGGTGTTTGTGACACACACTCTGTCCAATGGTGGTTGTGACACACACGCTGTCCAGTGGGTTTTGTGACACAGACGCTGTCCAATGGGGATTGTGACCTACACTCTGTCCAATAGGGTTTGTGACACACACATACTATCCAATGGGGTTTGTGACACACACGCTGTCCAATGGGGTTTGTGACACACACGCTGTCCAATGGGGATTGTGACCTACACTCTGTCCAATAGGGTTTGTGACACACACATACTATCCAATGGGGTTTGTGACACACTTACTTTCTAATCTGGTTTTTGACACACACACGCTATCCAATGGGGTTTGTGACACATACAGTTTCCAACGGGGTTAGTGACACACACACTCTGTCCAATGGCGCTTGTGACACACACGCTGTCCAATGGCGTTCGTGACACACACTTAGTCCCATGGGGTTTGTGACACACACACTCTCTAATGGGGATTGTGACACACACACGCTGCCCAAAATGATTTGTGACACGCACACTGTCCATGGGTGTTTGTGACACACATGCTGTTCAATGGGGTTTGTGACACACACACTGCCCAAAAGGGTTTGTGACACACATGCTGTCCAATGGGGTTTGTGACACACACACTGTCCAAAAGGGTTTGTGACACACACGATGTACAGTGGCGTTTGTGACACGCACACTGTCCATGGGTGTTTGTGACACATACGCTCTTCAATGGGGTTTGTGACACACACACTGTCCAAAAGGGTTTGTGACACACACGATGTACAGTGGCATTTGTGACACGCACAATATCCATGGGTGTTTGTGACACACACGTAGTCCAATGGGGTTTATGACACACAGTGTCCACTGGGGTTTGTGACACACACGCTGTACAATAGGTTTTGTGACACACACACTGTCCAATGGGTATTGTTACACACACACGCTATCCAATGGGATTCGTGACACACACGCTGTCCAGTGGGTTTTGTGACACACAAACTCTGTCCAATGCGTTTTGTGACACACACAGTGTCCACGGGGGTTTGTGACACAGAAGCTGTCCAATGGGGTTTGTGACACACGCACTGTCCAATGGGTATTGTTACACACACACGCTGTCCAATGGTGTTTGTGACACACACGCTGTCCAATGGGGTTTGTGACACACACGCTACCCAATGGGGTTTGCGAAAGAGGCGCTATCCAATTGGGTTTGTGACACACACACTGTCCAAGCGTATTGTTACACACACACGCTGTCCAGTGGGGTGTGTGACACACACATTGTCCACTGGGTATTCTTACACACACACGCTGTCCAATGGGGTTCATGACACACACTCTGTCACATGGGTTTTGTGACACACACACTGTCCAATGGGGATTATGACACACACACGCTGTCTAGTGGAGTTTGTGACACACACACTGTCCAATGGGGTTTGTGACATACACATGCTAGCCAAAGGGGTCTGTGACACAAATACTTTCTAATGGGGTTTGTGACACATACACTCTGTCCAAGGGGGCTTGTGACACACATTCTGACTAATGGGGTTTGTCACACACGCACACTGTCCAATGGGGATTGTGAAACACACACGCTGTCAAATGGGGTTTATGACACACACAATGTCCAATGGGGTTTGTGACACACACGCTGTCCAATGGGGTTTGTGACACACACAATGTCCAATGGGGATTGTGACAAACAGTCTGTCCAATGGGCTTTTGACACACGCACTGTGTCCAACGGGTCTTGCGAAAAACATGCTGTCCAATTGGGTTTGTGAACACACACGCTGTAAAGTGGATTTTGTGACACACACACTGTCCAATAGGGCCAGTGACACACACACGCAATCCAATGGGGTTTGTGACAAATACATTTTCCAATGGGGTTTGTGACACACACACTCTGTCCAATGGTGCTTGTGACACACACACTCTGTCCAACGGGCTTGTGACACACATGCTGTCCAATGATGTTTGTGACTCACACACTGTCCAATGGGGATTGTGACACACACACACTGTCATATGGGTTTTGTGTACACACACACTGTCCAAAGGGGTTTGTGACACACACGCTATCCAATGGGGTTTGTGACACTCAGACTGTCCATGGGTTTTTGTGACACACACTCTATCCAGTGGGTTTTGTGAAATACACACTGTCCAATGGGCTTTTGACACACACGCTGTCCACTGGGGACTGTGACACACACACTGTCCAGGGGTGTTTGTGACACACACACTGTCCAATGGCGTTCGTGGCACACACGCTGTCCAATATGGTTTGTGACACACACACTGTCCAATGGGGCTTGTGTTACACACAGTGTCCAATTCGTATTGTTGAACACAAACTCTGTCCAATGGGGTTTGTGACACACACACTGTCCAATGGTGTTCGTGACACACACGCTGTCCAATGGGGCTTGTGACACACACACTGTCCAATAGGGTTTGTGACACACACACACTATCCAATGGAGTTTGTGACACACACGCTGTCTAATGGGGATTGTGACACAGACACGCTGTCCAGTGGGTTTTGTGACACACACGCTGTCTAATAGGGATTGTGACACAGACACGCTGTCCAGTGAGTTTTGTGAGACACACTCTGTCCAATGGTGTTTGTGACACACACGCTGTCCAATGGGGATTGTGACACACACGCTGTCCAATGGGGTTTGTGACACACACACTCTGTCCAAAGGGTCTTGTGACACACACGCTGTCCAATGGGGATTGTGTCACACACGCTGTCCAATGGTGTTTGTGATACACACACTTTCTAATGGGGTTTATGACACACAAACTATCCAATGGGGTTTGTGACACTCACACTCTGTCCAATGGTGCTTGTGAAACACACGCTGTCCAACGGGGTTCGTGACACACGCTGTCCAAAGGGGTTCGTGACACACATGTTGTTCAATGTGGTTTGTGACACACACACTGTCCAATAGGGTTTGTGACACACAAATTGTCCAAAGGGGTTTGTGACACTCACACTGTCCAAGGGTGTCTCTGACACACACGCTGTCCAGTGGGTTTTGTGACACACACACTATCCAGTGGGGTTTGTGACACACACACTCTGTCCAATGGGCTTGCGAAACACACGCTGTCTAATGGGGTTTGTGACACACACGCAGTGTCCAATGGGGATTGTGACACAGTCACGCTGTCCAATGGGGTTTATGACTACACACGCTGTCCAAAGGGGTTTGTGACACTCACACTGTCCAAGGGTGTCTCTGACACACACGCTGTCCAGTGGGTTTTGTGACACACACACTATCCAGTGGGGTTTGTGACACACACACTCTGTCCAATGGGCTTGCGAAACACACGCTGTCTAATGGGGTTTGTGACACACACGCAGTGTCCAATGGGGATTGTGACACAGTCACGCTGCTCCATGGGGTTTGATACACACATGCTGTCCAATGGGGTTTGTGACACACACATGCTACCCAATGGGGTTTGTGACACACATACTTTCTAATGGGGTTTTTGACACACACATGCTATCCAATGGGGTTTGTGACACACACTTTCCAATGGGGTTTGTGACACACACACTGACCAAGGGGGTTTGTGACACACACGCTGTCCAGTGGGTTTTGTGACACACGCACTGTCCAATTGGGTTTTGACACACACGCTGTCCACTGGGCATTGTGACACAAACGATGTCCAATGGGGTTTGTGACACACACACTGTGCAATGGTGTTTCTGACACACATGCTGTCCAATGGGTTTTGTGACACACACACACTGTCCAATGGGGTTTGTGACACAAACGCTGTCCAATAGGGATTGTGACACCACACTCTGTCCAATGGCTCTTGTGACACACACGCTGTCCAATGGGGATTGTGACAGACGCACGTTGTCCAATGGTGTTTGTGACAAACACGCTGTCCAATTGGGTTTGTGACACAGACGCTGTCCAATGGGGATTGTGACCTACAAACTGTCCAATAGGGTTTGTGACACACACACCCTATCAAATGGGGTTTGTGACACGCACACTTTATAATGGGGTTTGTGACACACACACGCTATCCAATGGGGTTTGTGACACATGTACTTTCTAATGGCTTTTTTGACACACACACGCTATCCAATGAGGTTTGTGACACACACGCTGTCCAATGGGGTTTGTGACAAACACACTGTCCAATGGGGTTTGTGACACACACACGCTGTCCGATGGGGTTTGTGTCTCACACACTGTCCAATGGTGATTGTGACACACACACGCTGTCCAATGGGGTTTATGACTACACACGCTGTCCAAAGGGGTTTGTGACACACACACGCTGTCCCATGGTGTTTGTGACACATACACTTTCCAATGGTGTTTGTCACACACATGCTGTCCAATGGGGTTTGTGACACCAAACTCTGTCTAATGGTGTTTGTGACACACACGCTGTCCAATGGGGTTTGTGACACACACATTGTCCAAAGAGTTTCGTGACACACACAGTGTCCAATGGGTTTGTGACACGCACACTATCCATGGGTGTTTGTGACACACATGCTCTCCAGTGGAGTTTGTGACACACACACTGTCCAATGGGGTTTGTGACACACACAGTGTCCAATGGGGTTTGTGACATACACACTCTATACAATGGTGTTTGTGACACACACCTGTCCTATGGGAATTGTAACACACACACGCTGTCTAATGGGGTTTGTGACACACACACACTGTAAAATGGGGATTGTGACACACACTTGGGGATTGTGACACACACACACTTTCCAATGGGGTTTATGACACGCTGTCCAATGAGGTTTGTGACACACACTCTGTCCCATGGGGATTGTGACACACACACACTTTCCAATGGTGTTTGTGACACACACGCTGTTCAATGGTGTTTGTGAAAAAGACGCTGTCCAATGGTGATTCTAACATACATACTGTCCAATAGGGCTTGTGACACACACATGCTATCCAATGGGGTTTGTGACACACATACTTTCTAATGGGGTTTTTGACACACTCGCTATCCAATGGGATTTGTGAAACACACTTTCCAATGGGGTTTGTGACACACACACGCTGTCCCATGGGGTTTGTGACACCAGCTCTCCAATGGGGTTTGTGACACGCACACTGTCCATGGGTGTTTCTGACACACTCGCTGTCCAGTGGAGTTTGTGACACACACAATATCCAATGGGGTTTGTGACATACACAGTGTCCACGGGGGTTGGTGACACAAACTCTGTCCAAAGGGGTTTGTGACACACACGCTGTCCAATAGGCTTTGTGACACACACACTCTGTCCAATGGCTCTTGTGAAAAACACGCTGTCCAATGGGGTTTGTGAACGCACAAGGTGTCCGGTGTGTTTTGTGACACAAACACTGTCCAAAAGGGTTTGTGATACACAAACGCTATCCAATGGGGTTTGCGACACATACACTTTCCAATGGGGTTTGTGTCACACACACTCTGTCCAATGGTGCTTGTGACACACACGCTGTCCAATGGGGTTCGTTACACACATGCTGTCCAGTGGGTTTTGTGACACACACACTCTGACCAATGGGCTTGTGACACACATGCTGTCCAATGATATTTGTGACAAACATACTGTCCAATGGGGATTGTGACACACACACGCTGTCTACTGGGGTTTTGACACACACACTGTCCAGGGGGGTTTGTGACACACACGCTCTCCAATAGTGTTTGTGACACACACGCTGTCCAATGGGGATTATGACCTACACACTGTCCAACAGGGTTTCAGACACACACACGCTGTCCAATGGGGTTTGTGACACACACACTGTCCAAAAGGGTTTGTGACACAGACGCTGTCCAATGGGGTTTGTGACACACACACTGTCCAATGGGTATTGTTACACACACATGCTGTCCAATGGTGTTTGTGACACACACTCTCCAATGGGGATTGTGACACACAGGCTGTCAAATGGGCTTTGTGACACACACACTCTGCGCAGTGGGGTTTGTGACACACACGCTGTCCAATGATATTTGTGACACACACACTGTCCAATGGGGATTGTGACACACACACGCTATCCAATGGGGTTTGTGACACTCACATTGTTCATGGGTGTTTGTGACACACACGCTGTCCAGTGGGTTTTGTGACACACACACTGTCCAATGGGGTTTTGACACACACGCTTTCCAGTGGGTTTTCTGAAACACACACTGTCCAATAGGGTTTGTGACATACACACGCTATCCAATGGGTTTTGTGACAAACACGCTGTCCAATGGGGATTGTGACAGACACACGTTGTCCAATGGTGTTTGTGACAAACACGCTGTCCAATTGGGTTTGTGACACAGACGCTGTCCAATGGGGATTGTGACCTACAAACTGTCCAATAGGGTTTGTGACACACACACCCTATCAAATGGGGTTTGTGACACGCACACTTTATAATGGGGTTTGTGACACACACACGCTATCCAATGGGGTTTGTGACACACACGCTGTCCAATGGGGTTTGTGACACACACACTCTGTCCAATGGTGCTTGTGACACACACACTCTGTCCAACGGGCTTGTGACACACATGCTGTCCAATGATGTTTGTGACTCACACACTGTCCAATGGGGATTGTGACACACACACGCTGTCATATGGGTTTTGTGTACACACACACTGTCCAAAGGGGTTTGTGACACACACGCTATCCAATGTGGTTTGTGACACTCAGACTGTCCATGGGTTTTTGTGACACACACTCTATCCAGTGGGTTTTGTGAAATACACACTGTCCAATGGGCTTTTGACACACACGCTGTCCACTGGGGACTGTGACACACACACTGTCCAGGGGTGTTTGTGACACACACACTGTCCAATGGCGTTCGTGGCACACACGCTGTCCAATATGGTTTGTGACACACACACTGTCCAATGGGGCTTGTGTTACACACAGTGTCCAATTCGTATTGTTGAACACAAACTCTGTCCAATGGGGTTTGTGACACACACACACTATCCAATGGTGTTTGTGACACACAGGCTGTCCAATGGGGCTTGTGACACACACGCTGTCCAATGGGGTTTGTGACACACACACTCTGTCCAAAGGGTCTTGTGACACACACGCTGTCCAATGGGGATTGTGTCACACACGCTGTCCAATGGTGTTTGTGATACACACACTTTCTAATGGGGTTTATGACACACAAACTATCCAATGGGGTTTGTGACACTCACACTCTGTCCAATGGTGCTTGTGAAACACACGCTGTCCAACGGGGTTCGTGACACACGCTGTCCAATGGGGTTCGTGACACACATGTTGTTCAATGTGGTTTGTGACACACACACTGTCCAATAGGGTTTGTGACACACAAATTGTCCAAAGGGGTTTGTGACACTCACACTGTCCAAGGGTGTCTCTGACACACACGCTGTCCAGTGGGTTTTGTGACACACACACTATCCGTTGGGGTTTGTGACACACACACTCTGTCCAATGGGCTTGCGAAACACACGCTGTCTAATGGGGTTTGTGACACACACGCAGTGTCCAATGGGGATTGTGACACAGTCACGCTGCTCCATGGGGTTTGATACACACATGCTGTCCAATGGGGTTTGTGACACACACATGCTACCCAATGGGGTTTGTGACACACATACTTTCTAATGGGGTTTTTGACACACACATGCTATCCAATGGGGTTTGTGACACACACTTTCCAATGGGGTTTGTGACACACACACTGACCAAGGGGGTTTGTGACACACACGCTGTCCAGTGGGATTTGTGACACATGCACTGTCAAATTGGGTTTTGACACACACGCTGTCCAATGGGCATTGTGACACAAACGATGTCCAATGGGGTTTGTGACACACACACTGTGCAATGGTGTTTCTGACACACATGCTGTCCAGTGGGTTTTGTGACACACGCACTGTCCAATTGGGTTTTGACACACACGCTGTCCACTGGGCATTGTGACAAAAACGATGTCCAATGGGGTTTGTGACACACACACTGTGCAATGGTGTTTCTGACACACATGCTGTCCAATGGGTTTTGTGACACACACACACTGTCCAATGGGGTTTGTGACACAAACGCTGTCCAATAGGGATTGTGACACCACACTCTGTCCAATGGCTCTTGTGACACACACGCTGTACAATGGGGTTCGTGACATACACGCTGACCAGTGGGTTTTGTGACACACACACTCTGTCCAATGGGCTTGTGACACACACACTGTCCAATGGGGATTGTGACACACACGCTATCCAATGGGGTTTGTGACACTCACACTGTCTGTGGGTTTTTGTGACACACACGCTGTCCAATGGTGTTTGTGACATGCATGCTGTCCAATGGGTTTTGTGACACACACACTGACCAGGAGGGTTTGTGACACACACACGCTGCCCAACGGTGTTTGTGACACGAATGCTGTCCAATGGGGTTTGTGACACACACAATCTGTCCAATGGGGACGGTGACACACACGCTGTCCAATGCGGATTGTGACACACACAATCTGTCCAATGGGGACGGTGACACACACGCTGTCCAATGGGGATTCTGACAGACACACGTTGTCCAATGGTGTTTGTGACAAACACGCTGTCCAATTGGGTTTGTGACACAGACGCTGTCCAATGGGGATTGTGACCTACAAACTGTCCAATAGGGTTTGTGACACACACACCCTATCAAATGGGGTTTGTGACACGCACACTTTATAATGGGGTTTGTGACACACACACGCTATCCAATGGGGTTTGTGACACATGTACTTTCTAATGGCTTTTTTGACACACACACGCTATCCAGTGAGGTTTGTGACACACACGCTGTCCAATGGGGTTTGTGACACACACGCTGTCCAATGGGGTTTGTGACAAACACACTGTCCAATGGGGTTTGTGACACACACACGCTGTCCCATGGGGTTTGTGACTCACACACTGTCCAATGGTGATTGTGACACACACACGCTGTCCAATGGGGTTTATGACTACACACGCTGTCCAAAGGGGTTTGTGACACACACACGCTGTCCCATGGTGTTTGTGACACATACACTTTCCAATGGTGTTTGTCATACACATGCTGTCCAATGGGGTTTGTGACACACACACTCTGTCCAATAGGTCTTGTGACACACAAGCTGTCCAATGGGTTTCGTGACACACACGCTGTCCAGTGGGGTTTGTGACACACACACTGTCCAATAGGGTTTGTGACATTCACACACGCTATCCAATGGGGTTTGTGACACACACACTTTCTAATGGGGTTTGTGACACACACGCTATCCAATGTGTTTTGTGACACACACACTGTCCAATGTTGATTGTGACACACAAACGCTGTCCAATGGTGTTTGTGACAGACACACTTTCCAAAGGGGTTTCTGACACACACACGCTGCCCCATGGGGTTTGTGACACACACGCTGACCAATTGGGTTTGTTACACACAGACTGTCCAATAGTGTTTGTGACATGCATGCTGTCCAATGGCGTTCGTGACACACAGGCTGACCAGGAGGGTTTGTGACACACACACACTATCCAATGGTGTTTGTGACATACACACTTTCCAATGGGGTCTGTGACGCACACTCTGTCCAATGGCGCTTGTGACACACACGCTGTCCAATGGGGTTCGAGAAACACACTCTGTACCATGGGGTTTGTGACAGACACACTGTCCAACGGGGATTGTGACACAAACGTTGTCCGAAGAGTTTTGTGAAAAACACATGATGTCCAGTGGGGTTTGTGACACGCACACTGTCCAAAGGGGTTTGTGACACACACCCTGTCCAATGGGGTTTGTGAAACAGACACGCTGTCCAATGGGGTTTGTGACACACACACTTTCCAAAGAGGTTTGTGACACACACGATGTCCAATGGGGTTTGTAACAGGCACACTGTCCATGGGTGTTTGTGACACACACGCTGTCCAGTGGGTTTTGTGACACACACACTGGCCTCTGGGGTTTGTGACACACACACTGTCCAGGGGGGTTTGTGAAACACACGCTGTCAAGTGGGTTTTGTGACAAACACACTGTCCAATTGGGTTTGTGACATACACACGCTATCCAATCGGTTTTGTGACACACACATTGTCCAACGGGGATTGTGACAGACACATGCTGTCCAATGGTGATTGTGACCAACACACTGTCCAATAGGGTTTGTGACACACACACGCTATCAAATGGGGTTTGTGACACGCACACTTTATAATGGGGTTTGTGACACACACACGCTATCAATGGGGTTTCTGACACACATACTTTTCAATGGGGTTTTTGACACACACACGCTATCCAATGGGGTTTGTGACACACACGCTGACCAATTGGGTTTGTTATACACACACTGGCCAATGGGGTTTGTGACATACTCACTGTCCAGGGGGTTTTGTGACACAGACACTGTTCAGTGAGTTTTGTGACAAACACACTGTCCAATAGGGTTTGTGACAGACACACACTGTCCAATGGGGTTTGTGACACACACGCTGTCCAATACGGTTTGTGACACACACAACGACCAGGGGTCTTGTGACACACACATTCTGTCCAATGGGGTTAGTGACACACACATGCTGTCCAAAGGGGTTTGTGACACACACACTGTCCAATGGGGTTAGTGACAACCACACTGTCCAATGGGGATTGTGAAACACACACGCTATCCAATGGGGTTTGGGACACACACATGCTGTCCAAAGGGGTTTGTGACACACACGCTGTCCGATGGTGTTTATGACATACACACACTGTCCAAAGGGGATTGTGACACAAACACACTGTCCAATGGGGTTTGTGACACACACGCTGTCCAGTGGGTACTGTGACACACACACTGTCCAATGGGGTTTTGACACACACGCTGTCCACTGTCGATTGTGACACACACACAGTCAAGGGGGGTTTGTGACACACATACTGTCCAAAGGCATTCGTGAAACACACAGTTTCCACGGGGTTTTGTGACACACACTCTGTCCAATGGGATTTTGTGACTACACATACACATTGTCCAATGGGGACTGTGAGACACACACGCTGTCCAATGGTGTTTGTGACACATACGCTGTCCAATGGGTTTTGTGACACAGACGCTGTCCATTAGATTTTGTGACATTCACACTGTCCAATGGGTTTTCGACACACACGCTGTCCACTGGTGATTGTGACGCACACCCTGTCCGGGCGAGTTTGTGACAGACACACTGTCCAATGGCATTCGTGACACACACAGTGTCCACGGGGGTTTGTGACACACACACTGTCCAATGGGGTTAGTGACAACCACACTGTCCAATGGGGACTGTGAAACACACACGCTGTCCAATGGGGTTTGGGACACACACATGCTGTCCAAAGGGTTTTGTGAGACACACGCTGTCCGATGGGGTTTGTGACACACACACTGTCCAAAGGGGATTGTGACACAAACACACTGTCCAATGGGGTTTGTGACACACACGCTGTCCAGTGGGTACTGTGACACACACACGGTCCAATGGGGTTTTGACACACACGCTGTCCACTGGCATTTGTGACACACACACAGTGTCCACGGGGGTTTGTGACACACACTATGTCCAATGGGGTTTCTGACACACACACTGTCCAAAGGGTATCGTTACACACACACGCTGTCCAGTGGGGTTTGTGACACATACACTCTGTCCAATGGGGATTGTGACACACACGCTGTCCAATGGGGTTTGTGAACACAAATGCTGTCCAATGGGGTTCGTGACACACATGCTGTCCAGTGGGGTTTGTGACACACACTCTTTCTAATGGGGTTTGTGAAACACACGCTATTCAACGGGTTTTGTGACACACACACTGTACAATGGTGATAGTGACACACACACGCTGTACAATGGGGTTTGTGAAACACACACTTTCCAATGGTGTTTGTGACACGCACACTTTCTAATGGGGTTTGTGACACACACGCGCTATCCAATGGGGTTTGTGAAACGCATACTTTCTAATGGGGTTTGTGACACACACACGCTATCCAATGCGGTTTGTGACACACACGCTGACCAATTGGTTTTGTTACACACACACTGTCCAAAGATGTTTGTGAAACGCACGATGTTTGTGACACGCATGCCGTCCAATGGGTTTTGTGACACACACACTGACCAGGAGTGTTTGTGACACACACACGCTATCCAACGGGGTTTGTGACATATACACTTTCCAATGGGGTTTGTGACACACACACTCTGTCCAATGGCGCTTGTGACACACACGCTGTCCAATGGGGTTCGTGACACACACTCTGTCCCATGGGGTCTGTGATACACACACTGTCCAATGGGTATTGTTACACACACGCTGTCCAATTGTGTTTGTGACACAGACGCTGTCCAATGGGGCTTGCGACACACATGCTGTCCAATGGGGTTTGTGACACACACATTGTCCAATGGGTATTGTGACACACACACGCTGTCCAATGGGGTTTTTGACACACACGGTGTCCAGTGGGTTTTGTGACACACAAACTCTGTCCAATAGGGTTTGTGACACGCACGCTGTCCATGATTGTTTGTGTCACACACGCTGTTCAGTGGGGTTTGTGACACACACACTGTCCAATGGGGTATTTGACACACACACTGTCCAAAGGGTATTGTTACACACACACGCTGTCCAATGGTGTTTGTGACACACACGCTGTCCAATGGGTCTTGTGACACACACGATGTGCAATGGTGTTTGTGACACACACGCTGTCCAGTGGGTTTTGTGACACAATCATTTTCTAATGGCTTTTGTGACACACACATTTTATCCAATGGGGTTTGTGACATGCATACTTTCTAATAGGGTTTGTGAGACACACACGCTATCCAATGGGGTTTGTGACACACACGCTTACCAATTGGTTTTGTGAAACACACGCAGTCCAAAGGTGTTTGTGACACGCATGCTGTCCAATGGGGTTTGTGACACACACACTCTGTCCAATGATGCTTCTGACACACACGCTGTCCAATAGGGATTGTGACACACACACTGTCCAATGGGGATTGTGACACACACACGCTGTCCAATGGGGTTTGTGACACACACGCTATCCAATGGGGCTTGTGACACACACGCTGTCCAATGGTGTTTGTGACACACACACTTTCCAATGGTGTTTGTGACACCCACACTTTCTAATGGGGTTTGTGACACACACACGCTATGCAATGGGGTTTGTGACGCATACGCTGACCAATTTGTTTTCTACACACACACTGACCAGGAGGGTTTGTGACACACACACGCTATCCAACGGGGTTTGTGACACATACACTTTCCAATGGGGTTTGTGACACACACACTCTGTCCAATGGCGCTTGTGACACACACGCTATCCAATGGGGTTCGTGACACACACTGTGTCCCATGGGGTTTGTTACACACACTTTGTCCAATGGGTATTGTTACACACACACGCTGTCCAATTGTGTTTGTAACACACACACTGTCCAATAGGGTTCGTGCCACGCACACGCTATCCAATGGGGTTTGTGACACATACACTTTCCAATGGGGTTTGTGACACACACCGTCCAAAGGGGTTTGTGACACGCACAATTTCCATGGGTGTTTGTGACATACACGCTGTCCAGTGGGTTTTGCGACACACACACTTTCCAAAAGGGTTTGTGACACAAACAATGTCCAATGGGGATTTGACACGAACACTGTCCATAGGTGTTTGTGACACACACGCTGTCCAATGGGGTTCGTGACACACACGCTCTCCAGTGTGTTTTGTGACACACACACTCTGTCAAATGGGCTTGTGACACACACGCTGTCCAATGGAGTTTGTGACACACACACTGTACAATAGGGATTGTGACACACACACGCTGTAATGGGGTTTGTGACACACACACTGTCCAATGGGTATTGTGACACACACACGCTGTCCAATGGGCTTTGTGACACCCACACTCTGTCCAATGGGTCTTGTGAAAAACACGCTTTCCAGTGGGTTTTGTGACGCACAGCTGTCCAATAGGATTTGTGGCACACACACGCAGTCCAATGCAGCTTGTGACACATACGCTTTCCAATGGGGTTTGTGACACACACGGTGTCCAGTGGGTTTTTTGACACACACACTCTGTCCAATGGGCTTGTGACACACATGCTGTCCAATGATTTTTGTGACACACACACTATCCAAAGGGGTTTGTGACACACACGATGTCCAATAGGGTTTCTGCAACAACACACGCTGTCCAATGGTGTTTGTGATACACACGCTGTCCAATGGGGATTGTGACCTACACACTGTCCAATAGGGTTTGTGACACATACACGCTATCAAATGGGGTTTGTGTCAATCATACTTTCTAATGGGGTTTTTGACACACACACGCTATCCAAAAGGGTTTGTGACACACACGCTTTCCAATGGGTTTTGTGACACCCACACGCTGGCCCATGGGGTTTGTAACACACACGCTGTCCAATTGGGTTTGTTACACACACACTGTCCAATGGTGTTTGTGACACGCATGCTCTCAAATGGGTTTTGTGACACACACACTGACCAGGAGGGATTATGAGACACACACGCTAGCCAATGCGGTTTGTGACACATACACTTTACAATGGGGTTTGTGACACACACAATCTTTCCAATGGCGCTTGTGACACGCACACTGTCCAATGGGGTTCGTGACACACACCCTGTCCCTTGGGGTTTGTGACAAACACACTATCCAATGGGGATTGTGACACTCATACGCTGTCCAATGGGGTTTATAAGATACACGCTGTCCAAAGGGGATTGTGACACAGACGATGTCCAGTGGGGTTTGTGACACACACAATGTCAAATGGGGTGTGTGACACTCACACTGTCCAACGGTGTTTGTGACACACAAAGTGCCCAATGGGTATTGTGACACACACACACTGTCCAATGGGGATTTTGAAACACACACGCTGTCCAATGGGTTTCATGACACACACACTGTCGAATGGGGTTTGTGACACACACACTCTGTCCAATGGGCTTTGTGACACACACGCTGTCCAATGGGGATTGTGACACACACGCTGTCCAATGGGGTTAGTGACACAAACGCTGTCCAATGGGGTTTGTGACACACAATCTTTCTAATGGGGTTTGTGACACATACGTTATCCAATGGGTTTTGAGACACACACACTGTCCAATGGGGATTGTGAAACACACACGCTGTCCTATGGTGTTTGTGACACACACACTTTCCAAACGGGTTTCTGACACACACAGTGTCCACGGGGGATTGTGACACACATTCTGTCCAATGGGGTTTGTGACACACACAGTGTCCAATGTTTATTGTTACACACACACGCTGTCCAATGCTGTTTGTGACACAGACGCTGTCCAACAGGGCTGGTGACACACACACTATCCAATGGGGTTTGTGACACATAGACGCTATCCAATAGGGTTTGTGACACACACACTCTGTCCAATGGTGCTTGTGACACACACACTGTCCAATGCGGTTCGTGACACACACGCTGTCCAGTGGGTTTTGTGACACACACACTCTATCCAATGAGCTTGTGAAAAACACGCTATCCAATGCAGTTTGTGACACACACGCTGTAAAATAGGGATTGTGACACATACACGCAATCCAATGGGGTTTTTGACACACACACTGTCCAATGGATATTGTGACACACACACACTGTCCAATGGGTATTGTGACACATACACTTTCCAATGGGGTTTGTTACACACACACTCTGTCCAATGGTGCTTGTGACACACACGCTGTCCAATGGGGTTCGTTTCACACACGGTGTCCAGTGGGTTTTGTGACACACACACTTTCCAATAGGGTTTGTGCAACAACACACGCTATTCAATGGGGTTTGTGACACATACACTTTCCAATGAGGTTTGTGACACACACACTCTGTCCAATGGGCTTGTGACACACACGCTGTCCAGTGGTGTTTGTGACACACACACTGTACAATAGGGATTGTGACACAGACACACTGTAACGGGGTTTGTGACACACACAATTTCCAATGGGGCTTGTGACACAAACTCTGTCCAATGGCGTTTGTGACACGCACACTGTCCAGTGTAGTTTGTGACACACACACTGTCCAATAGGGATTGTGACACACACACGCTGTCCAATTGTGTTTGTGACACACACGCTGCCCAGTGGGTTTTGTGAAACACAATTTCCAATGGGGTTTGTGACACACACACACTATCCAATGGTGTTTGTAACACACACGCTGACCAATTGGGTTTGTTACACACACACTGTCCAAAGGGTTTTGTGACACACACGATGTCCAATGGGGTTTGTGACACACACACTCTATCCAATGGGGCTTGTGACACAAGCTCTGTTCAATGGGGTTCGTGACACACATTGTCCAGTGGGTTTTGTGACACACACACTCTGACCAATGGGCTTGTGACACACACGCTGTCCAATAGTGTCTGCGACACACACTCTGTCCCATGGGGTTTGTGAGACACACACTGTTTAATGGGGATTGTGACACACACACGCTGTCCAATGGGGTTAGTGACTCATACAATTTCCAATGGAGTTTGTGACACACACACTCTCTCCAATGGCTATTGTGACACACACAGTCTGTCCAATGGGGTTCGTGACACACACACACTGTCAAATGGGGATTGTGATACACACACGCTATGCAATGGGGTTTGTGACACACACGCTGTCCAAATGGGTTTGTGAACACACACGATGTCCAATGGGGTTTGTGACATGCACACTGTCCATGGGTGTTTGTGACACATACCCTGTCCACTGGGGTTTGTAGCACAGACACTGTCCAATGGAGTTTGTGACACACACAGTGTCCACGGGGGTTTGTGACACACACTCTGTCCCCTGGGCTTCGTGACACACACGCTGTCCAATGGGGATTGTGACAAACACGCTGTACAATGGGATTTGTGACATACAGACTCTGTACAATGGGCTTGTGACAAACACACCGTACAATGCGTTTTGTGACACAAACACGCTATTCAGTGAGGTTTGTGACACATACACTTTCCAATGGGGTTTTTGACACACACGCTTTGAAATGGGGTTTGTGACACAAACTCTGTCCAATGGGATTGTGACATCACACGCTCTCCAAAGGGGTTTGTGAAACACACACTCTGTCCAATGTGGCTTGTGAAACACACACTGTCCAATGGGGTATGTGACACACACGCTGTCCAACGGGGTTTGTGACACACACGCTGTCCAGTGGGTTTTGTGACACACACACTGTCCAATAGGGATTGTGCCACACACGATGTCCAATGGGTTTGGTGACACACACACTGTCCAATAGGGTTTGTGACACACACATGCTATCCAATGGGTTTTGCGACACACACTCTTTCAAACAGGGTTTGTGACACACACGCTATCCAATGGGTTTTGTGACACACACACTGTCCAACGGGTATTGTTACACACACAGGCTGTTCAATGGGGTTTGTGACACACAGTGTCCACGGGGGTTTGTAACACACATGCTGTCCAATGGGTTTTGTGAGATACACACTGTCCAATAGGGTTTGTGCCACACACACGCTATCCAAAGGGGTTTGTGACACATACACTTTCCAATGGGGTTTGTGACACACACACTGTCCAGTGGGGTTTTGACATACACGCTGTCCACTGGGGTTTGTGACACACACTCTGTCCAGTGGGTTTTGTGACACACACACTCTGTCCAATAGGCTTGTGACACACACGCTGCCCAATAGTGTTTGTGACACACACTCTGTCCGATGGCGTTTGTGACACACACGCTGTCCACTGGGGTTTGTGACACACACACACTGTCCAATGGCATTCGTGACACACACAGTGTCCACGGTTGTTTGTGACACACACTCTGTCCAAAGGGGTTTGTGCCACACATGATGTCCAATGGGGTTTGTGACACGCACACTGTCAATGGGTGTTTGTGACACACACGCTCTCCAGTGGGGTTTGTACACAGACACTGTCCAATGGGGTTTGCGACACACACAGTGTCCCCCGGCGTTTGTGACACTCACGCTGTCCAATGGGTTTCGTTACACACACACACTGTCCAAAAGGGTTTGTGACACACACACGCTATCCAATGGTGTTTGTGACACATACACTTTCCAATGGGGATTGTGACAAACACACGCTGACCAATGGTGTTTGTGACACACATGCTGTCCAATGGGGTTTGTGACACACACACTTTCTAACAGGGTTTGTGACACGCACACTTTCTAAAGGGGTTTGTGACACATACGATGTCCAATGGGGTCTGTGACACACACACTTCCAAATAGTGTTTGTGACACGCACACTTTCTAATGGGGTTTGTGACACACACACGCTATCCAATGGGGTTTGTGACACGCACACTGTCCATGGCTGTTTCTGACACACACGCTGTCCAAAAGGGTTTGTGACACACACGATGTCCAATGGGGTTTGTGACACGCACAGTGTCCATGGGTGTTTGTGACACACACGCTGTCCAATGGGGTTTGTGACACAGACGCTGTCCAATGGGGATTGTGACACACAAGCTGTGCAATGGGGTTTGTGACACACACATTGTCCAATAGGGTTTGTGACACGCACAGTTTCTAATGGGGTTTGTGACACACACACGGAATCCAATGGGTTTTGTGACACGCATACTGTTTAATGGGTTTTGTGACACACACACGCTATCCAATGGGGTTTGTGACACACACACTTTCCAATGGGGTTTGTGAAACACACTCTGTCCCATTGGTTTGTATACACACTCGCTGAACAATGGGTTTTGTTACACACACACTGTCCAAAGGTGTTTGTGACACGCATGCTACCCAATGGGTTTTGTGACACACACACTGACCAGGAGGGTTTGTGACACACACACGCTGTCTAATGGGGTTCGTGAAATACACTCTGTCCAAAGGGGTTTGTGACACACACGATGTCCAAATGGTTTGTGACACGCACACCGTCCATGGGTGTTTGTGACACACACGCTGTCCAGTGGGGTTTCTGACACACACACAGTCCATGGGTGTTTGTGACACACACGCTGTCCAGTGGGGTTTGTGACACAGACGCTGTCCAATGGGGATTGTGACATACACACTCTCCAATAGGGTTTGTGACACACACACTCTATCCAATGGGGTTTGTGACACACACACTGTCCAATGGGGTTTGTGACACACACACACTGTCCAATGGGGATTGTGAAACACACACGCTGTCCAATGGGGTTTATGACACACACACTGTCCAATGGTGTTTGTGACACACACACTCTGTCCAATGGGGTTTGTGACCCACACGCTGTCCAATGGGGATTGTGATACACACGCTGTCCAATGGGATTTGTGACCCACACACTCTGTCCAATACGTCTTGTTGCACACAAGCTCTCCAATGGGTTTTGTGTCACACAAACTGTCCAACGGGCTTGTGACACACATGCTGTCCAATGGGGACTGTGACAAACACACGCTGTCCAATGGTCTTTGTGACACACACACTGTCTAAAGGGGTTTGTTACATACACGCTGTCCAATGGGGTTTGTGACACTTACACTTTCCTATGCAGTTTGTGACACACACACATGCTGTCCAATAAGGTTTGTGACACACACGGTTTCCAATGGTGTTTGTGACACACGCAAGCTGTCCCATGGGGTTTGTGACACACACGCTGACCAATTGGGTTTGTTACACACACACTGTCCAATGTTGTTTGTGACACTCATGCTGTCCAATTGGTTTTGTGACACCTACACTGACCAGGAGGGTTTGTGACACATACACGCTATCCAATGGGGTTTGTGACACACACGCTCTGTCCAATGGCGCTTGTGACACACACGCTGTCCAGTGGGTTTTGTGACACACACACTCTCCAATGGGGTTTGTGACACACACGCTGTCTACTGGGGATTGTTGCACACACACTGTCCAGGGGGGTTTGTGACACACACGCTGTCCAATGGGGTTTGTGACACACACACTGTCCAATGGGGTTTGTGACAGACACGCTGTCCAATGGGGTTTGTGACACACACACTGTGCAGTGGGGATTGTGACACACATTCGCTGTCCAATGGGGTTTGTGACACACACACTGTCCAAAGGGGTTTGTGACACACACGCTGTCCAATGGTGTTTGTGACACACACGCTCTCCAATGAGATTTGTGACACACACTGTCCAATGGGGTGTCTGACACACACGCTGTCCCATGGGGTTTGTGACACACACACTGTCCAATGGGGTTTGTGACAGACACGCTGTCCAATGGGGTTTGTGACACACACACTGTGCAGTGGGGATTGTGACACACATTCGCTGTCCAATGGGGTTTGTGACACACACACTGTCCAAAGGGGTTTGTGACACACACGCTGTCCAATGGTGTTTGTGACACACACGCTCTCCAATGGGATTTGTGACACACACTGTCCAATGGGGTGTCTGACACACACGCTGTCCCATGGGGTTTGTGACACACACATTGTCCAATGGGGATTGTGACACACTCACGCTGTCCAATGGGGTTCGTGACACACACACTCTCCAGTGGGTTTTGAGAAACACACACTCTGTCCAATGGGCTTGTGACACACACGCTGTCCAATAGTGTTTGTGACACACACTCTGTCCCACTGTGTTTGTGACAAATACACTGTCCAATGGGGATTGTGATACACACACGCTCTCTAAAGCGTTTTGTGACACACACACTGTCCAAAGGGGTTTGTGACACACACGGTTTCCAATGGGGTTTGTGACACACACACTCTGTCCAATGGTGCTTGTGACATCAAACGCTGTCCAATGGGGTTCGTGACAGATACGCTTTCCAGTGGGGTTTGTGACACACACACTGTCCAATAGGGTTTGTGACACACACACGCTGTCCAATGGTTTTTGTGACACACAAGCAGTCCAATGGAGATTGTGACACACACGCTGTCCAATGGGGTTTGTGACACACACAGTCTGTCCAATGGGTCTTGTGACACACACACTGTCCAATGGGGTTTGTGAACACACATGCTGTCCAGTGTTTTTTGTAAACACACACTGTCCTATAGGGTTTGTGACACACATACGCTATCCAGTGGGGTTTGTGACACATACACTTTCCAGTGGGTTTTGTGACACACACACTCTGTCCCATGGTGCTTGTGAGACACACACTGTCCAAAGGGGTTCGTGACACACACGCTGTCCACTGGGTTTTGTGACACAGACACTTTCTAATGGTGCTTGTGACACACACTCTGTCCAATGTGGTTCGTGACTCACACGCTGTCCACTGGGTTTTGTGACACACACACACTGTCCAACGGGCTTGTGACACACATGCTGTCCAATGGGGATTGTGACACACACACTGTCCAAAGGGGTTTGTGACACACACGCTGTCCAATGGTGTTTGTGACACGCAGGCTGTCCCATGGGTTTTGTGACAGACACACTGACCAGGAGGGTTTGTGACACACACACGCTATACAATGGAGTTTGTGACACATACACTTTCCAATGGGGTTTTGTGACACACACACTCTGTCCAATGGTGCTTGTGACACACACGCTGTCCAATGGGGTTTGTGACACACACACGCTATCCAATGGGGTTTGTGACACAGACACTTTCTAATGGTGCTTGTGACACACACTCTGTCCAATGTGGTTCGTGACTCACACGCTGTCCACTGGGTTTTGTGACACACACACACTGTCCAATGGGCTTGTGACACACATGCTGTCCAATGGGGACTGTGACAAACACACGCTGTCCAATGGTCTTTGTGACACACACACTGTCTAAAGGGGTTTGTTACACACACGCTGTCCAATGGGGTTTGTGACACTTACACTGTCCATGGGTGTTTGTGACACACACGCTGTCCAGTGGGTTTTGTACTACACGCACTGTTCACTGGGGTTTTGACACACACACTGTCCAATGCGTATTGTTACACACACACGCTGTCCAATGGGGTTTGTGACACTTACACTGTCCATGGGTGTTTGTGACACACACGCTGTCCAGTGGGTTTTGTACTACACGCACTGTTCATTGGGGTTTTGACACACACGCTGTCCACTGGGGATTGTGACACACACACTGTCCAATGCGTATTGTTACACACACACGCTGTCCAATGGGGTTTGTGACACACACACTGTCCAATGGCGTTCGTGGCACATAGAGTTTCCACGGGGGTTTGTGACACACACGTTGTCCAAAGGGATTGTGACACAGACACGCTGTCCAATGGGGTTTGTGACACACACACGCTCTCCAATGGCGTTCGTGATGCATACAGTGTCCACGGGGGCTTGTGACACTGTGGGTTGTCTGAATTTAGAGTTGATGAGTTAGTTTTCTGTATTTGGAGTTAATAGGCTAGTTTGCTGTATGTTTGTTGTGTGAATAAAGTTTAGTGTTGCAGTGGTTGCGAGGCGCGGCGTGCTCGGGCGGGACTTTGAGGCGGGGAGCTTGTGGTCGGTGGGAGTGCCCACGCCCTGGAGCGGGGGGCGGTTTGTGACTACGAGATAATGATCTTGTTATCGCGCGAACACCGCCTGACTAAAGATCCCACCCTAGCTAGGTTAATGTCTGTTAAAGTGATTAGCCAATCAACACAAAACACGTGTGCCTTAAACTATATAAATGTATGTTTGCCAAGCAATAAAGCGGACATCTTGCTTGCATCAAGCTGCGTCCCCGTCTCTCAATCGCGGCAAATTGGTGACCTCCGACGTGATCGTCAGCGACGCAACCGCCGGAGATTGAAAAACCGCCTACCTGGTGGCATGTCGCGAGTCCCGCAGAACGTGGAATGAGCTGCTGAAAGGAAGCAGGATAAGCCGGCCGGCCAAACAATCCCTCCGTCTGGAACGAGAGGTGAGCTGCGGGAAACTAGCAAAATGGGGAATCAAGAGTCTTCCCCTGAGAGAGACGTTTATAACCTTTATGAGCTTATGAAAGCTCTACTTAAGAAGCATGGGAAAAAGACTCTTTCGGAACAAGATCTTAAGTTAATCCTTAAATGAGTGCAGGTTAAGATCCCCGCGGTGACTGCTTCTTCTATTTTTACGCGTGAACTTTGGGACAATGTGGGGGTAAAGTTATGGGACGCAGCCACCTCAGGAAATGAGGAAGCGCAGCGTATGCTCCCCAGTTGGAGAAAAATCTTTGAAACCATAAAGGCGCAAGAGCAAAATCAGCGAGGCTCCGAGGAGGGAGCTCAGTCACCTCCCCCCTGCCCCTCTAAAATCGCTGGTGGGGCGGAACCCTCTGCGCCACCATTAGCTTGTGCCGCTGGATATCCCCCGGAGAATGATCCCTTTGACCCGGGTCCGATTGACCCTGAAAAGGAACCTGATCTTTTTCCCCCTGATCCTCATGAGGTTTGGGGAAAAATTAAGCGCCAAGCGATAAACGAGGGGGAGTTGGAAATAGCCAGAACTATAGTAGCCCCCGTTATATACCAAGGACGGGGGGGGGGCTCAGGCTCAGTGGGAGGCTCTTTCTTTTTCGGTCATTAAGGAGTTGCGCCGTACAGTTACCGAGCATGGGTTGTCTTCCCCTTATTTTGCAAGCCTTTTATCTTCTGTATTCGATACATATGTCATGACCCCACATGATTTAAAATCTCTCGCGCGGTTGTTATTAACCCCAACACAATATACAATGTGGGAGTCTCAATGGAGAACGGGATTGCAGACAGTTTTGTTGGGTTATGCAGGACATGCTAATGCCGCCTTAGCTGCATTGACTATAGAGCACCTCACAGGAACAGGGCAGTTTTCGGACCCGGCGGCCCAAGCTAGGGACATTCCTCGGGAGGCTTTGGAAGCAGGCAGAGAAGAAGCGAAAAGGGCCTTGTTGAGAGTTCCTGACTCTGGTAAACCTCAAAAAGCATTTACTAGTATCACTCAGGAACCCCGTGAGCCGTATATGCAGTTTATAGATAGATTAAAACAAGCCTTAGAGCGGCAGGTTGATAACGTACAAGCTCGGGAGATTCTACTCCTTAAACTGGCTGTGGAAAACGCTAACGCCGTTTGTAAAAAGCTCTTAAAGTCTCTCCCAAATCAAAACCCCACCTTAATTGAAATGGTGGAAGCCTGCAATAGAATTGGCACTATGGATCATAAATATGAGGCCATGGCTGCTGTTTTTGCGGCCATGCGCGGCCCGATGGGCGCCAACCCACAGCGAAACTGCTATGGGTGTGGAAAGCCAGGACACCTTAAAAAAGATTGCTTTAATGCCAATGCTGGGAAACGACCCCAAACACCTGGGGTTTGTCCCAAGTGCCAAAAAGGGCGCCACTATGCTAATCAATGTCGATCTAAATACGACTTTCAAGGGCGCCCCATACAGGGAAACCGATCGCAGAGCGCGGGATCGCGGCGCGCACAGACACAAGTTCCGCGACCAGCGCCCCCACAAACGCCGGGCGGGGAAACAGGAATGTTTCCAGTCTCCGCCCAGCAACAGCAGGGAGCGCTGGCCTGGACCTGGCAACCGCCCACACAGTAACGCTACTTGATTCCTCTGTTCACTTACTGCCTACCAAAGTTGCAGGTCCTTTGCCCCCTCGAACGCAGGCTTTATTATTAGGAAGATCGTCCACCACTCTGTCAGGACTTTTTGTATTGCCCGGAGTAGTCGATCCTGACAGTAATTTAGGTCTTGTGTGGGCGTGATGTCTTGTCTTCAGTGGGGGATGTCTATTCAGACACATTTTTAGGTGGGGCCATTGAGGGGCGTGAAACCCTAAAGTTAACTTGGAAAACAGATGCTCCTGTTTGGATTGATCAATGGTCCCTGCCGCTGGAAAAGCTTCACGCCCTCCAAGAAATAGTTAATGAACAACTATCTATGGGACATATTGTACCCTCCACGAGCCCTTGGAACTCGCCTATTTTTGTTATTAAAAAACTGACTGGCAAGTGGCGCTTGCTCCATGACCTCAGAAAAATTAATGACGCTATGGAAGACATGGGAGCACTGCAACCTGGGCTTC
Organism: Columba guinea; assembly: GCA_032206185.1. NCBI lineage: Eukaryota > Metazoa > Chordata > Aves > Columbiformes > Columbidae > Columba > Columba guinea. The sequence goes on from JAVLUU010000005.1 coordinate 1,550,468, forward strand.
CATCACCTACCATGATCCCTCGAGATTGGCATTTAACCATCATAGACCTCAAAGATTGTTTTTTCAACATTCCATTGCATCCAGATGATGCTCCTAAATTTGCCTTTTCGGTCCCTAGCGTCAACATGCAAGCCCCTTTGCAAAGATACCAGTGGGTTGTGCTACCGCAGGGAATGAAAAATAGCCCCACAATATGCCAATGGTATGTAGCCAAAATACTTAGTCCTGTCAGAACTGTAGTACCTGCTGCATTGTTATATCATTATATGGATGACATTCTAGTGGCAGCACAACACCATGAGGTCATGGAGGAAGCTGTAGCCCTTGTCGTGGCTGCTGTAAAATCAGCAGACCTCTGTATTGCACCAGAAAAAATTCAAAAAATGCCACCTTGGAAATACTTAGGATGGCGTATAAGAGCTCAGACTATTGCTCCGCAACCTTTACAAATACAGGCGAATGTAAAAAATTTACATGACGTGCAAAAACTGCTGGGTACAATCAATTGGGTCAGACCATTGTTAGGAATCACTAATGCAGATCTTCGTCCCTTATTCGAAATGCTTAAAGGAAGCTCGGACTTAAACGCTCCGCGAACTCTTAGTCCTGAAGCCATAGCTTCCTTGCATAAAGCTGCGGCAGCGATTACCTCCAGACAAGCGCATCGATGGGAACCAGAATTGCCTTTTCAATTAATCATCCTTAACCCTGCTCAACAGCCTCATGCACTTATTTTCCAATGGGACTGCCAGAAAATGGACCCTTTACTGATCATTGAATGGATTTTTTTGCCTAACCAAGCCACAAAGACGATTTCTACCCAGCATGAAATGTTTGCATCTTTAATCATCAGGGCTCAACAGCGATTACTTACCCTGGCGGGCACGGACTTTACCCTTATACGTATGCCAGTAACAAGTGTTTACTTGCAATGGTTACAACAACAATCAGATGCACTAGGCATAGCTCTAACTGGCTATGCAGGCCAACTCACTTCTCATCCGCCTTCTCACAAACTGTTAAGCGTTGATTTTCACCTTTTACCTATTCCAAAGCGGAGTGACCGGCCTCTACAAGCCCTCACTGTATTCACGGATGGGTCTGGCAAATCCCACAAGTCTGTCATCCTTTGGTGGGATGACCATCGGGAACAGTGGAACTCAGATGTAGAGACTGTACAGGGTTCTCCTCAAATAGTAGAATTGTCTGCAGTTGTTCGAGTGTTTTGAAAATGGTCTGTCCCTCTCAATATAATCACTGATTCTGCTTATGTTGCAGGAATTGTTAGCCGAGCAGAGGCTTCTGTGCTATGAGACATTTCTCATACGACACTGTTTAATTTGTTACAAGAACTCATTTTCCTGTTAAATTCCCATCTTCACCCTTATTTTATTATGCATGTTGATCTCACACTTCTTTACCTGGTTTTATTGCAGAAGGGAACCGACAGGCTGATTTGCTTACGCTACCGGTGCAGGTATTACCAGATCGATTAGCGCAAGCTAGACTCAGCCACTCCTTTTTTCATCAAAACGCTGCAGGCCTTAAGCGTCAGTTTGACCTCACTATACAACAAGCCCATAATATCATTGCGGTGTGTCCTGATTGTCAAAGGCACTCTTTCCCTTCTATAGCAGAAGGAATCAATCCCAGAGGGCTACAGAGCCTTCAACTCTGGCAAACAGATGTCACTCATTTTGCTGAATTTGGTCGTTTAAAGTTTGTTCATTGCTCTATTGATACATTTTGTTTGCCTTCTTTGTCTCTGTCTACTCTGCCGGAGGCTGTCCTGGGGAGCCCTGTACCCCTGAGACCCCGGATGAAGCCAGGTCAATGGAGGAGTTTGCTTTAGTTGATGAGGACTGGGTTAGGGAGCAATTAAATAGTCTGGACATCCATAAATCCATGGGTCCAGATGGGATGCACCCGCGGGTGCTGAGGGAGCTGGCTGAGGTCATTGCTGGACCGCTCTCCATCATCTTTGCCAAGTCTTGGGAAACGGGGGAGGTGTCCGAGGATTGGAGGAAAGCAAATGTCACTCCAGTCTTCAAAAAGGGCAAGAAGGAGGACCCGGGTAATTATAGACGGGTCAGCCTCACCTCTGTCCCTGGGAAAGTAATGGAACAGCTTATCCTTGGTGCCATCTCAAGGCATATCAAGGATAAGAGGGTTATTAGGGGCAGTCAGCATGGCTTCACCAAGGGTAAGTCATGCTTGACCAACCTCATAGCCTTTTATGAGAATGTAACAAGGTGGATGGATGATGGCAGAGCGATGGATGTGGTCTACCTTGACTTCAGTAAAGCCTTTGACACAGTCTCCCACAGCATCCTCACAGCTAAGTTGAGGAGGTGTGGTCTAGACAATAGAGTAGTGAGGTGGGTTGCAAACTGGCTTAAGGAGAGAAGCCAGAGAGTGGTAGTCAATGGTGCGGAGTCTAGTTGGAGGCCAGTATCTAGTGCAGTGCCTCAGGGGTCAGTACTGGGGCCAACATTATTCAATATATTCATTAACGATTTAGACGAGGGAATAGAGTGTACTATCAGCAAGTTTGCTGATGACACCAAGCTGGGAGGAGTGGCTGACACGCCAGAAGGCTGTGCTGCCATCCAGCGGGACCTGGACAGGCTGGAGAGTTGGGCGGGGAATAACCTGATGAAATTTAACAAGGACAAGTGTAGAGTCCTGCATCTGGGCAGGAACAACCCCAGGTTCCAGTATAGGTTGGGAAATTACATATTAGAGAGCAGTGTAGAGGAAAGGGACCTGGGGGTCCTGGTGGACAACAGGATGACCATGAGCCAGCACTGTGCCCTTGTGGCCAGGAAGGCCAATGGCATTCTGGGGTGTATTACAAGGTGGGTGGTTAGTAGATCGAGAGAGGTCCTCCTTCCCCTCTACTCCACCCTGGTGAGACCACATCTGGAATATTGTGTCCAGTTCTGGGCCCCTCAGTTCCAGAAGGACAGGGAACTGCTGGAGAGGGTCCAGCGTAGGGCAACCAAGATGATGAAGGGAGTGGAGCATCTCCCTTATGAAGAAAGGCTGAGGGAGCTGGGGCTCTTTAGTTTGAAGGAGACTGAGGGGTGAACTTATTAACGCTTATAAATATATAAAGGGAGAGTGCCACGAGGACAGAGCCAGGCTCTTCTTGGTGGCAAACTATGATAGGACAAGGGGTAATGGGATCAAGCTGGAACACAAGAGGTACCGCTTAAATTTGAGAAGAAACTTCTTCTCAGTGAGGGTGACAGAGCCTGGCCCAGGCTGCCCAGGGAGGTTGTGGAGTCTCCTTCTCTGGAGACATTCAAAACCCGCCTGGACATGTTCCTGTGCGACCTCACCTGGGCGTTCCTGCTCCAGCAGGGGGATTGGACTGGATGATCTTTTGAGGTCCCTTCCAATCCCAAACATACTGCGATACTGTGATACTGTGAAACACACGCTATCCAATGGGGTTTGTGACTCACACTTTCCAATAGGGTTTGTGACACACACACCCAGTCCAATGGGGTTTGTGACACATACGCTGTCCAATAGGGATTGTGACACACACGCTGTCCAATGGGCTTTGTGACACACACACTGTCCAATAGGGTTTGTGACACACACACGCTGTCCAATGGGGTTTGTGACACACAAACTGTCCAAAGGGGTTTGTGACACACACGCTGTCTAATGGGGTTTGTGACACACACACACTGTCCAATGGGGATTGTGACACACACACTGTTCAAAGTGGTTTTTGACACACACGTTGTCCAATGGGGTTTGTGACACGCACACTGTCCATGGGTGTTTGTGACACATACGCTGTCCAATGGTGTTTGTGACACACACACTGTCCAAAGAGGTTTGTGACACACACGATGTCCAATGGGGTTTGTGAAACGCACACTGTCCATGGGTGTTTGTGACACACACGCTGTCCAGTGGAGTTTGTGACAAACACACTGTCCAGTGGGGTTTGTGACATACACAGTGTCCACAGGTGTTTGTGACACAAACTCTGTCCAAAGGAGTTTGTGACACACACACTGTCCAATGGGTATTGTGACACACACACCCTGTCCAATGGGGATTGTGACACACATGCTGTCCAATGGGCTTTGTACACAAATACACTCTCTCCAATGGGGTTTGTGACACACACGCTATCCAGCGGGTTTTGTGACACACACACTGTCCAATAGGTTTTGTGACACACACACGCTGTCCAATGGGGTTTGTGACACACACACTGTCCAAAGGGGTTTGTGACACACACGCTGTCCAATGGGGTTCGTGAAACACACTCTGTCCAATGGGCTTCTGACACACACACGCTATCCAATATTGTTTGTGACACACACTCTGTTCATGGGGTTTGTGACACACACGCTGTCTAATGGGGTTTGTGACACGCAAACGCTGTCCAATGGGGATTTTGACACACACACGCTGTCCTATGGGGTTTATGACACACACGCTGTCCAATGGGGTTTGTGATACCCACACTCTGTGCCGTGGGGTTTGTGACACACACACGCTATCCAATGGGGTTTGTGACTCACACTTTCCAATGGGGTTTCTGACACACACACGCTGTCCCATGGGGTTTGTTACACACACGCTGACCATTTGGGTTTGTGACACACACGCTTTGAAATGGGGTTTGTGACACAAACTCTGTCCAATGGGGATTGTGACACACACGCTGTCCAATGGGGTTTGTGACACACACACGCTGTCCAATGGGGTTCGTGACACACACTCTGTCCAATAGGGTTTGTGCCACACACACGCTGTCCAATGGGGTTTGTGACACACACACGCTATCCAATGGGGATTGTGACACACACACGCTATCCAATGGGGTTTGTGACACACACACTGTCCAATAGGGTTTGTGACACACACGCTGTCCAATGGGGTTTTTGACACATACACGCCATCCAATGGGGTCTGTGACACACACGCTATCCAATGGGGTTTGTGACACACACACGCTATCCAATGGGGTTTGTGACACACACGATGTCCAATGGGGTTTGTGACACACACACTTTGCAATGGGGTTTGTGACACCACACTCTGTCCAATGGTGCTTGTGACACACACGCTGTCCAATAGGGTTCGTGACACACAAGCTGTCCCGTGGTTTTTGTGAAACAAACACTCTGCCCAATGGGCTTGTGACATACACACGCTGTCCAAAGGGGTTTGTGATAAACACACTGTCCAAAGGGGTTTGTGACACACAATATGTCCTATGGGGATTGTGACACGCACATTGTCCAATGGGTGTTTGTGATACACACGTTTTCCAGGGGGGTTTGTGAAAAACACACTCTCCAATGGCGTTCGTGACACACACAGTGTCCACGGGGCTTTATGACACACACGCTGTCCAGTGGGGTTTGTGACACACACTGTCCAATGGGTATTGTGACACACACACACTGTCCAATGGGGTTTGTGACACACACGCTGTCCAATGGGGATTGTGACACCACACTCTGTCTAATGGTGCTTGTGACACACACGCTGTCCAATGGGGTTCGTGACACACACACGCTATCCAATGTTTTTTGTGACACACACTCAGTCCCATGGGGTTTGTGACACACACACTGTCCAAAGGGCTTGTGACACACACACGCTGTCCAATGGGGTTCGTGACACACACGCTGTCCAGTGGGTTTTGTGACACACACACTCTTTCCAATGGGTTTGTGACACACACACGCTGTCAATAGTGTTTGTGACACACACTCTGTACCATGGGGTTTATGAGAAAGACGCTGTCCAATGGGGATTCTTTCACACACACTGTCCAATAGGGTTTGTGACACACGCACACTGTCCATGGGTGTTTGTGAAACATACTCTGTCTACTGGTGTTTGTGACACACACACTGTCCAAAGGGGTTTGTGACACACACACTGTCCAATGGGTATTGTGACACACACACCCTGTCCAATGGGGTTTGTGACACACGCACACTGTCCATGGGTGTTTGTGAAACATATTCTGTCTACTGGTGTTTGTGACACACACACTGTCCAAAGGGGTTTGTGACACACACACTGTCCAATGGGTATTGTGACACACACACCCTGTCCAATGGGGTTTGTGACACACACGCTGTCCAATGGGGATTGTGACACACATGCTGTCCAATGGGCTTTGTAGACAAATACACTCTCTCCAACGGGGCTTGTGACACACACGCTGTCCAATGGGGTTTGTGACACACACGCTATCCAGTGGGTTTTGTGACACACACACTGTCCAATAGGTTTTGTAACACACACACGCTGTCCAGTGGGGCTTGTGACACACACACACGCTGTCCAATATTTTGTGTGAAACAAATTCTGTTCATGGGGTTTGTGACACAACCACTGTCCAATGGGGATTTTGACACAGACACGCTGTCCAATGGGGTTTGTGACACACACACTGACCAGGACGGTTTGTGACACACACACGCTGTCCCATGGGGTTTGTTACACACACACTGTCCAATGGTGCTTGTGACATACACGCTGTCCAATGGGGTTCGTGACACACACTCTTTCCCATGGGGTTTGTGACACACACACTGTCCAACGGGGATTGTGACACAGACACTCTGTCCAATGGGGTTTGTGACACACACACGCTGTCCAATGGGGTTTATGAAACACAAACTCTGTCCAATAGGGTTTGTGACACACACATGCTATCCAAAGGGGTTTGTGACACACACACTTTCCAATGGGTTTTGTGACACACACACTGACCAGGAGGGTTTGTGACACACACACGCTATCCAATGGGGTTAGGGACACATACAATTTCCAATGGAGTTTGCGACACACACACTCCCTCCAATGGCTATTGTGACACACACAGTCTGTCCAGTGGGGTTCGTGATACTCACACACTGTCCAATGGGGATTGTGACACACACACGCTATCCAATGTGGTTTGTGACACACACGCTGTCCAATGCGGTTTGTGACACACACCCTGTCCAGTGGGGTTTGTAACACAGACACTGTCCAATGGAGTTTGTGACACACACAGTGTCCACGGGGGTTGGTGACACAGAAGCTGTCCAATGGGTATTGTGACACACACACTGTCCAATGGGTATTGTGATACAGACACTGTGAAAGGGGGATTGTGTCACACACACGCTGTCCAATGGGGTTTGTGACACACACACTGTCCAAAGGGGTTTGTGAAACACACGCTGTCCAATGTGGTTTGTGACACACAAACACTGTCCAATGGGTATTGTGACACACACACGCTGTCCAATGGGGTTTATGAAACACACACTGTCCAATGGGGTTTGTGACACACACACTCTGTACAATGGGTATTGTGACACACACGCGCTGTCCAATGGTGTTTTTGAAACACACGCTGTCCAATAGGGTTTGTGACACACACGCTGTCCAATGGGTATGTGACACACACACTCTGTCCAATGGGTCTTGTGACACACATGCTGTCCAATGGGGTTCGTTGCTTACACGCTGTACAGTAAGGTATTGTGAGACATACACTGTCCAATAGGGTTTGTGAAACACACACGCTATCCAGTGGGGTTTGAGACACACACACACACTGTCCACTGGGGTTTGTGACACACACAGGCTATCCAATGGGGTTTGTGACACACAAGCTGTCCAATGGGGTTTGTGACACACACTCTGTCCAAAGGGGATTGTGACACACACGCTGTCCAATGGGTTTTGTGACACACACACTGTCCAATGGAGATTGTGTCACACACACTCTGTCCAATGGGATTCGTGACACACACACTGTCCAATGGTGCTTGTGACACACACTCTGTCCAATGGGTTTTGTGACACACACACTGACCAGGAGGGTTTGTGACATACACTCGCTGTCCAATAGGGTTTGTGACACACACACTTTCCAATGGTGTTTGTGACACACACGCTGTCGAATGGGGCTTGCGACACACATGCTCTCCAGTGGGTTTTGAGACACACACACTGTCCAATAGGGTTTGTGACACACACAAGCTATCCAATGGGTTTTGTGACACATACAATTTCCAAAGGGGTTTGTGACACACACGCTCTGCCCAATGGTGCTTGTGACACACACACACTTTCTAATGGGGTTTATAACACACACGCTATACAATGGATTTTTTGACACACACACTGTCCAATGGGGATTGTGACATACACACTGTCCAATAGGGTTTGTGACACACACATGCTATCCAATGGGGTTTGTGATACGCACACTTTCTAATGGGTTTTGTGACACACCCACGATATCCAATGGGGTTTGTGACACACACACTTTCCAATGGGCTTTGTGACACTCACAATTTCTAATGGGGTTTGTGACACACACACGGTATCCAATGGGGTTTGTGACACACACACTTTCCAATGGGGTTTGTGACACACACACGCTATCCAAACGGGTTTGTGACACACACAGTTTCCAATGGGGTTTGTGACACACACACTTTCCAATAGGTGTTGTGACACACACACTCTGTCCCATGGGGTTTGTTACACACACGCTGACCAATTGGGTTTCTTACACAAACACTGTCCAATGGTGTTTGAGACACGCATGCTGTCCAAAGGGTTTTGTGACACGCACACTGACCACGAGGGTTTGTGACACACACACGCTATCCAATGGCGCTTGTGACACACACGCTGTCCAATGGGGTTCGTGACACACACTCTGTCCCATGGGTTTTGCGACACACGCACAGTCCAATGGAGATTGTGACACACACATGTTGTCCAATGGGTTTTTTACACACGCAACCTGTCCGATGGGGATTGTGACACACACACGCTGTCCAATGGGGTTTGTGACAAGTACGCTGTACATGGGTGTTTTTGAAACACACACTGTCCAGTGGGGTTTGTGACACACACACTGTGCAATGGGGTTTGTGACACACAGAGTGTATACGGGGGTTTGTGACACACACACTGTCCATTGGGTATTATTACACACACACGCTGTCCAATGGTGTTTCTGGCACACACGCTGTCCAATGGGATTCGTGACACACACGCTGTCCAGTGGGGTTTGTGACAAAAACACGCTATCAAATAGGGTTTGTGACACACACACTTTCCAATGGGGTTTGTGACACGCATACTTTCTAAAGGGGTGTGACACACACTCTCTGTCCAATGGCGGTTGTGACACACACGCTGTCCAATGGGGCTTGTGACACACACGCTGTCCAATGGGGTTTTTGACACACACTATGTCCAATGGGATTTGTGACACACACACTCTGTCCAATGGGTCTTGTGACACACAAGTTGTCCAGTGGGATTTGTGACTCACACACGCTATCCAATGTGGTTTGTGACACACACACTTTCTAATGCAGTTTGTGACACACATGATGTCCAATGGGGTTTATGACACACAAACACTCTGTCCAATGGGGATTGTGACACACACACGCTGAACAATGGGGTTTGTGACACACACACTGTCCAAAGGGGTTTGTGACACACATGATGTCCAATGGGGTTTGTGACATGCACACTGTCCATGGGTGTTTGTGACACACACGCTGTCCAGCGGGGTTTGTGACACACACACTGTCTAAAAGGATTTGTGACACACAGGATGTCCAATGGGGTTTATGAAACACACGATGTCCAGTACGGTTTGTGACACACACGCTGTCCAATGGGGTTTGTGACACACACACTGTCCAATGGGTATTGTTACACACACACGCTGTCCTATGTTGCTTGTGACACACACGCTGTCCAATGGGGCTTGTGATACACACACTGTCCAATGGGGCTTGTGACACACACGCTGTCCAATGGGGTTTGTAACACACAAACACTGTCCAATGGGGTTTGTGACACACACACGCTGTCCAATGGGGTTTATGAGAAACACGCTGTCCAATGGGGTTTGTGACACACACTCTGTCCATTGCGGATTGTGACACACACGCTGTCCAATGGGGTTTGTGACACAGATGCTGTCCAATGGGGTTTGAGACACACAAAAACTGTCCAATGGGGATTGTGAGATACACTCACTGTCCAATGGGGTTTGTGACACACACACACACTGTCCAATGGGGATTGTGACACACACACGCATCCAATGGGGTTTGTGAAACACACACTGTCCAAAGGGGTTTGTGACACACAGAATGTCCAATAGGGTTTGTGACACACACATGCTATCCAATGAGGTTTGTGACACACATACTTTCTAATGGGGATTTTGACACACACACGCTATCCAATGGGGTTTGTGACACACACTCTGTCCCATGGGGTTTGTGACAAACACATGATCCAAAGGGGATTGTGACACTCACACACTGTCCAATGGTGTTTGTAAATACACGCTGCCCAAAGGGGATTGTGACACAGACGATGTCCAATGGGGTTAGAGACACACAACCTTTCTAATGGGGTTTGTGACACATACACTTTCCAATGACGTTTGTTACACACACACTCTGTCCAACGGTGCTTGTGACACACACGCTATCCAATGGGGATTGTGACACACACACGCTGTCCAATGGGGTTTTTGATACACACACTCTCCAAAGGGGTTTGTGACACACACTCTGTCCAATGGGGTTTGTGACACACACACACTGTCCAATGGGGGTTCTGACACACACACGCTGTCCAATGGGGTTTGTGATACACACATTTTCCAATTGGGTTTGTGACACACATGCTGTCCCATGGGGTTTGTGACACACACGCTGATCAGTTGGGTTTGTTACACACACACTGTCCAATGGTGTTTGAGACACGCATGCTGTCCAATGGGTTTTGTGACACACACACTGACTGGGAGGGTTTGTGACACACACACGCTATCCAATGGGGTTAGTGACACATACAATTTCCAATGGAGTTTGTGACACACACACTCTCTCCAATGGCTATTGTGACACACACAGTCTGCACAATGGGGCTCTTGACACACACACACTGTCCAATGGGGATTGTGACACACACACGCTATCCAATGGTGCTTATGACACACACGCTGTCCAATGGAGTTTGTGACACACACTCTGTCCAGTGGGTTTTGTGACACACACACTCTGTCCAATGGGCTTGTGACACACACGCTGTCCAATAGTGTTTGTGACACACACTCTGTCCCATGGCGTTTGTGACACACACGCTGTCCACTGGGGATTGTGACACACAAACTGTCCAATGGCGTTCGTGACACACACAGTGTCCACGGTTGTTTGTGACACACACTCTGTCCAAAGGGGTTTGTGCCACACACGATGTCCAATGGGTTTTGTGACACGCACACTGTCCATGGGTGTTTGTGACACACACGCTCTCCAGTGGGGTTTGTACACAGACACTGTCCAATGGGATTTGCGACACACACAGTGTCCCCGGGGGTTTGTGACACACACGCTGTCCAATGGGGTTAGGGACACACACACTGTCCAATGGGGATTCTGACACACACACGCTGTCCAATGGTGTTTGTGACACAAACTCTTTCCAATGGGGATTTTGACACACACGATGTCCAATGGCGTTTGTGACACACACGCTGTCCAATGGGGATTGTAACACACACACCGTCCAAAGAGGTTTGTGACACACACACTTTCCAGTGGGGTGTGTAACACAGACACTATCCAATTGGGTTTGTAACACACAGAGTGTCCACGGGGGTTTGTCAAAAACACGCTGTCCCATGGGGTTTGTGACACACACACTGTCCAATGGGTATTGTTACACACACATGCTGTCCAATGGCTTTTGTGACACACACACTGTACAAAGGGGTTTGTGACATACACGCTGTCCAATGAGGTTTGTGACACGCACACTGTCCGTGGGTGTTTGTGACACACACGCTGTCCAGTATGTTTTATGACACTCACACTGTCCATGGGTGTTTGTGACACACACGCTGTCCACTGGGGATTGTTGCACACACACTCTCCAGTGGGTTTTCTGACACACACACTGTCCAATAGGGTTTGTGACACACACACTGTCCAATAGGGTTTGTGACACATACACACTGTCCAATGGGGATTCTGATAAACACACGCTGGCCAATGGGGTTTGTGAGACACACGCTGTCCAATGGGATTTTTGACACACAATGTCTAATGGGGTTTCTGACACACACGCTCTCCAATGGGCTTTGTGACACACACGCTGACCAATATGGGTTTGTTACACACACACACTGTCCAATGAGGTTTGTGACAGACACACTGTCCAATGGTTTTTGTGACACGCACACTTTCCAATGGGGTTTGTGACACAAACTATGTCCAATGGGGTTTGTGACACACACACTGTCCAATAGGTATTGTGACACACACACGCTGTCCGATGGGGTTTGTCACACACATGCTGTCCAATGAGGTTTGTGACACAAACTCTGGCCAATGGGGTTTGTGACACAGACACTGTCCAATGGGTATTGTGACACACACAGTCTCCAATAGGGTTTGTCACACAAACACGCTATCCAACGGTGTTTGTGATACATAGACTTTCCAATGGGGTTTGTGACACACACACTTTCCAATGGGGCTTGTGACACACATACTCTGTCCAATGGCGCTTGTGACACACGCGCTTTGCAATGGGGTTCTTGACATACACTCTGTCCCATGGGGTTTGTGACACAGACGCTATCCAATGTGGTTTGTGACACTCACACTGTCCATGGGTGTTTGTGACACAGACGCTCTCCACTGGGGATTGTTGCACACCCACTCTGTCCAGTGAGCTTGTAACAAACACTCTGTACAATGGGGTTTGTGACACACACACGCTATCCAGTGGTGTTTATGACACACACACTGTTCCAAGGGTTTTGTGAAACTCACGATGTCCCATGGGGTTTCTGACATGCACGCTGTCCATGGGTGTTTGTGACACACACGCTGTCCAGTGGGGTTTGTGACACACACACTGTCCAATGGGGTTTGTGACACACACGATGTCCAGTGGCGTTTGTGACACACACGCTGTCCAATGGGGTTTGTGACACACACGCTGTTGAATGGGGTTTGTGACACACACAAGCTGTCCAATGCTGTTTGTCACACACACTCTGTCCAATGGGGTCTGCGACACACACGCTGTCCAGTGAGGATTGTGACATAGACGATGTACAATGGGGTTTGTGACACACACACGCTATCCAATGCTGTTTGTGACAAAGACACTTTCCAATGGGGTTTGTGACACAGACGCTGTCCAATGGGGTTTGTGACACAAACTCTGTCCAATAGGGTTTGTGACACACACACTGTCCAATAGGGTTTGTGACACACAGACGCTATCCAATGGGGTTTGTTACACATACACTTTCCAATGGGGTTTCTGACACACACACTATGTCCAATGGTGCTTGTGACACACACGCTGTCCAAAGGGGTTTGTGACACACACACTTTCCAATGGGGTTTGTGACACAAACTCTGTCCACTGGGGATTGTGACACACACACTGTCCAGGGGGGGTTGTAACACACACACTGTCCAATGGCATTCGTGACACACACAGTGTCCACGGGGGTTTGTGACACACTCGCTGTCCAATGGGGTTTCTGACACACACACTGTCCAATGGGGACTGTGAGACACACGCTGTCCAATGGGGTCTGTGGCACACACACTCTGTCCAATGTGGCTTTTGACACACACGCTGTCCAATGGGGTTAGTGACACACACACTGTCCAATAGGGTTTGTGACACACACACGCTATAAAATGGGGTTTGTGACACACACACTGTACAAAGGGGTTTGTGACACACACACTGTCCAAAGGGGTTAGTGACACACACGATATCCAATAGGGTTTGTGACACGCACGCTGTCCAATGGGATTTGTGACACAGACGCTGTCCAATGGGGATTGTGACACGCACACTTTCTAATGGGGTTTGTGACACAGACACGCTATCCAATGGCGTTTTTTACACAAACACTGTCTAATGGGGTTTCTGACACACACGCTGTCCAATGAGGTTTGTGACACACATGCTGTTCAATGGGGTTTTTGACACACAAGCTGTCCAGTGGGGTTCGTGACACACAAGCTGTCCAGTGGGGTTTGTGACACACACACTGTCCAAGATGGCTTGTAACACACACACGCTATCAAATGGGGTTTGTGACACACACGCTATCCAATGGGTTTTGTGACACACACACTCTGTCCAGTGGGTATTGTGACAGACACGCTGTCCAATGGGGTTTGTGACACACACGCTGTCCAGTGGGGTTTGTGAAACACACACTGTTCAATGGGAATTGTGACACACACATGCTGTCCAATGCTGTTTGTGACACACACACTTTCTAATGGGGTTTGTGACACACACGCTTTCCAATGGGGTTTGTGACACACACACTTTCCAATGGGGTTTGTGGCACACACACTGACCAAGAAGGTTTGTGACACGCACACGCGGTCCAATGGGATTTGTGACACACGCATTGTCCAATGATGTTTGTGACACACACTAGGCCAAATGGGCTTTGTGACACACACACGGTGTCCAATGGGATTTGTGACACACACACTTTCAAATTGGATTTCTGAAAACCACGCTATCTAATGGGGTTTGTGACACACACGCTGTCCCATGGGCTTTGTGACACAGACGCTGTCCAATGGGGATTGTGACCTACACACTGTCCAATATATTTGTGACACACACACGCTATTCAATGGGGATTGTGACACACGCACTGTCCAATGATGTTTGTGACACACACTCGGCCAAATGGGCTTTGTGACACACACACGGTGTCCTTGGCGTTTGTGACACACACGCTGTCCAATGGGACTTGTGACACACACTGTCCAGTGGGGTTTCTGACACTACACGCTGTCCAATGGGGTTTGTGACACACACATGCTATCCAATGGGGTTTTTGACACACAGACGCTGTCCAATGGGGATTGTGACACACAAACTTTCAAATTGGGTTTCTGAAAACCACGCTATCTAATGGGGTTTGTGACACACAGGCTGTCCCATGGGCTTTGTGACACAGACGCTGTCCAATGGGGATTGTGACCTACACACTGTGCAATATATTTGTGACACACACACGCTATTCAATGGGGATTGTGACACACACACGCTGTCCAATGGCGTTTGTGACACACAGGCGGTCCAGTGGGTTTTGCGACACACACACTTTCCAATAGGGTTTGTGACACACACGCGCTATACAATGGTGTTTGTGACACATACACTTTCCAGTGGGGTTTGTGACACCACACTCTGTCCAATGGTTCTTGTGACACACACGATGTTCAATGGGGTTTGTGACACACACTGTCCAGTGGGTTTTGTGACACACACACTCTGTCCAATGGGGTTTGTGACACACACACTGTCCAATGGGGATTGTGACACACACGCTGTCCAATGGGGTTTGTGACACACACACACTGTCCAATGGGGACTGTGACACACACTAGCTGTCCAATGGGGTTTATGACACACACGCTGTGCAATGGGGTTTGTGACACACACGCTGTAGAATGGGGATTGTGACACACACGCTGTCCAATGGGGTTTGTGACACAGACGCTGTCCAATGGGGATTGTGACAAAGACGCGGTCCCATGGGGTTAGTGACACACACACTCTGTCCAATGGGGCTTGTGACACACAAGCTGTCCAAAGGGGTTCGTGACAGACACGCTGTCCAGTGGGGTTTGTGACACAAACACTGTCCAATGGGGTTTGTGACACACACACATTGTCCAATGGTGTTTGTGACACAGACGCTGTCCAATGCGGTTTGTGACAAAGACGCTGTCCCATGGGGTTTGTGACACACACACTGTCCAAAGGGGTTTGTGACCCACACGATGTCCTATGGGGTTTGTGACATGCACACTGTCAATGGGTGTTTGTGACACACACGCTGTCCATTGGGGATGGTGATACACACGATGTCCAATGGGGTTCGTGACACACACAAGCTATCCAATGGGGTTTGTAACACGCACACTTTCTAATTGGGTTTGTGACCAGCACACGCTATCCAATGGGGTTTGTGACACGCATACTGTTTAAGGGGTTTTGTGACACAGACACGCTGTCAAATGGGGTTTGTGACACACACACTGTCCAGTGGGGTTTGTGACACAAACACGCTATCCTATCAGTTTTTTTGTCACACACGCTGACCAATTTGTTTTGTTACACGCACACTGTCCAATAGTGTTTTTGACACACACAGTGTCCACGGGGGTTTGTGACACACACGCTGTCTGATGGGGTTTGTGACACACATACTGTCCAATTGGTATTGTTACACACACTATGTCCAATGGTGTTTCTGACACACACGCTGTCCAATGGGGCTTGTGACACACACGCTGTCCAATAGGGTTTGTGCCACGCACGATGTCCAATGGGGTTTCTGACACCCACACTTTCCATGGGTGTTTGTGACACACACGCTGTCCAGTGGGTTTTGTGACACACACAGTGTCCAAAAGGGTTTGTGACACACACGATATACAATGGGGTTTGTGACACGCACACTGTCCATGGGTGTTTGTAACACACACGCTGTCCAGTGGGGTGTGTGACACACACACTTTCCAATGGGGTTTGTGACCATTATACTGTCCATGGGTGTTTGTGACAGACACGCTGTCCAATGGGGTTTTGACACACATGCAACCCACTGGGGTTTGTGACACACGCACTGTCCAATAGGGTTTGTGACACACATACGCTATCAAATGGGGTTTGTGACACACACTCTTTCTAATGGGGTTTGTGACACACACGCTATCGTATGGTTTTTGTGACACACACACTGTCCAATGTTGGTTGTGACACACACGCTGTCCAATGGTGTTTGTGATACACACACTTTCCAATGGGGTTTGTGACACGCACACTTTATAATTTGATTTTTACACACACACGCTGTCCCATAGGGTTTGTGACACACACGCTGACCAATTGGTTTTGTTACACAAACACTGTCCAATAGTGTTTGTGACGCACACAGTGTCCACAGGGGTTTGTGACACACACGCTGTCCAATGGGGATTGTGATCTACACACTGTCTAATAGGGTTTGTGACACACACACGCTATCCAATGGGGTTTGTGACACGCACACTTTCTAATGGGCTATGTGACACACACGCTGACAGATTGGGTTTGTTACACACACACTGTCCAATTGGGTTTGTGACACACACACTCTGTCCAATGGGGTTTGTGACACATACAACGACTATTGGGTTTGTGACACAAACACGCTGTCCAAAAGGGTTTGTGACACACACATGCTGTCCAAAGGGTTTTGTGACACACACGCTTTCCAAAGGGGTTTGTGACACACACAAACTGTCCAATGGAATTTGTTACACACACACACTGTCCAAAGGGGTTTGTGACACACACGATGTAAAATGGGGTTTGTGACACACACACTGTCCATGGGTGTTTGTGACACACATGCTGTCCAGTGGGTTTTGTTACACACACACTGTCCAATGGGTATTGTTACACACACACGCTGTCCAATGGTGTTTGTGACACACACGGTGTCCAGTGGGTTTTGTGACACACACACTGCCCTATAGGTTTTGTGCCAAACAAACGCTATCCAATGGGGTGTGTGACGCATACACTTTCCAATGGGGTTTGTGACACACACACTCTGTCCAATGGCGATTGTGACACACACGCTGTCCAAAGGGGTTTGTGTCACACACACTCTGTCCAATGGGCCTTGTGACACACATGCTGTCCAATGGGTTTCGTGACAGACACGCTATCCAGTGGTGTTTGTGACACACACACTGTCCAATAGGGTTTGTGACATACACACGCTATCCAGTTTCGATTCTGACACACACACATTCTAATGGGGTTTGTGACACACACGCTATCCAATGGGTTTTGTGACACACACACTGTCCAAATGGGATTGTGACAAACACACGCTGTCCGATGGTGTTTATGACACACACGCTGTCCCATGGGGTTGGTGATACACCCAATTTCCAACGGTGTTCGTGACACACACTCTGTCCTATGGGGTTTGTGACACACACACGCTATCCAATGGGGTTTAAGACACACACACTGTCCAATAGGGTTTGTGACATCACACACGCTATCCAATGGGGTTTGTGACACACACGCTTTCTAATGGGGTTTGTGACACACACGCTGTCCAATGGGTTTTGTGACACACACACTGTCCAATGGGGCTTGTGACACACAAACTCTGTCCAATGGGTCTTGTGACACACATACGCTGTCCAATGGCGATTGTGACACACACACTGTCCAATGGTTCTTGTGACACAAATGCTGCACAGTGGGGTTCGTGACACGCACCCTGTCCAGTGGGTTTTGTGACACGCTCACTATACAATAGGGTATTGACACACACACTGTCCACGGGGGTTTGTGACACACACGCTGTCCATTGGCGTTCGTGACACACACAGGGTACAGGGGGGGTTGTGACACACACGCTGTCCAATGCGGTTTGTGACACACACACTGTCCAATGGTTATTGTTACACACACACGATGCCTAATGGGGTTTGTGACACACACACTGTCCTGGAGCGTTTGTGACACATACACGCTATCCAATAGGGTTTGAGACACATACACTGTCCAATGGGGTTTGTGACACACACACGCTGTCCACTGGTGTTTGTGACACACACACTGTCCAAAAGGTTTTGTGACACACAGGATGTCCAATGGCGTTTTGACACGCACACTGTCCATGGCTTTTTGTGACACACACAATGTCCAGTGGGGTTTGTGACACACACACTGTCCAATGGGGCTGGTGACACACACACTATCCAATGGGTTTTATGACACACACGCTGTCCAATAGGTTTTGTGACACACACACTGTCCAATAGGGTTTGTGCCACACACACGCTATCCAATGGGGTTTGTGACACACACACTCTGTCCAATAGCGCTTGTGACACAAACGCTGTCAAATGGGGTTCGTGACACACACTCTGTCCCGTGGCGTTTGTGACACACACGCTGTCCAATGGTGTTTCTGACACACACACTGTCTAAAGGGGTTTGTGACACACACGATGTCCAATGGGGTTTCTGACACACACACTGTCCAAAGGGGTTTGTGACACACACGATGTCCAATGGGGTTTGTGACACACACATCGCCCAATGGGTATTGTGACACACACGCACAGTCCAATGGGGTTTGTGACACACACGCTGTCCAATGGGGATTGTGACACACACTTTCCAATGGGGTTTGTGACACACACACGTTGTCCCATGGGGTTTGTGACACACACACTGTCCATGGGTGTTTGTGACACACACGCTGTCCAGTGGGGTTTGTAACACACACACTGTCCAAAAGGGTTTGTGACACACATGATGTACAATGGGGTTTGTGGCACGCACACTGTCCATGGGTGTTTGTGACACACACGCTGTCCAGTGGGGTTTGTGACACACACACTGTCCAGTGGGTTTATGACACACATGATGTACAATGGGGTTTGTGACACGCACACTGTCCATGGGTGTTTGTGACACACACGCCGCCCAGGGGGGTTTGTGACACACACATTGTCCAATGTGGTTTGTGACACACACAGTGTCCACTGGGGTTTGTGATACACACGCTGTCCAATGGGGTTTGTGACACGAATACTGTCCATGGGAGTTTGTGACACCACACTGTCCAATGGGGATTGTGACACACACGCTGTCCAATGGGCTTTGTGACACACACACTCTGTACAGTGGGTCTTGTGAAAAACACGCTATCCAATGGGGTTTGTGACACACACTTTCCAATGGGGTTTGTGACACACACACGCTGTCCCATGGGGTTTGTGACACGCACGCTAACCAATTGGGTTTGTTACACACACACTGTCCAATGGTGTTTGTGACACTCATGCTGTCCAATGGGTTTTGTGTCACACACACTGACCAGGAGGGTTTGTGACACACACATGCTATCCAACAGGGTTTGTGACACATACACCTTCCAATGTGGTTTGTGACACACACACGGTGTCCAATGATGTTTGTAACACACACGCTGTCCAATGAGGCTGCTGACACACACGCTATCCAATGGGGTTTCTGAAACATACACTTTCCAATGGGGTTTGTGACACGCACACTTTCTATATGGGGTTTGTGAAAAACACACGCTATCCAATAGGGTTTGTGACACATACCCTTTCCAATGGGTTTTGTGACACACACACTGTCCAATGGGGATTGTGACACACACACGCTATCCAATGGGGTTTGTGACACACACGCTGTCCCATTGGGTTTGTTGCACAGACGCTGTCCAATGGGGATTGTGACCTACACACTGTCCAATATGGCTTGTGACACACACACGCTATCAAATTCGATTTGTGACACACAGTATTTCTAATGGGGTTTGTGACACACACGCTATCCAATGGGTTTTGTGACACACACACTTTCCAATGGGTTTGTGACACACACAAAGTCCATGGGTGTTTGTGACACACACGCTGTCCAAAGGGCTTTGTGACACACATGCTGTCCAGTGGGTTTTGTGACACACATACTATAGAATAGGGTTTGTGACACACACACGCTATCCAATGGGGTTTGTGACACATACCCTTTCCAATGGGTTTTGTGACACATACACATTCCAATGGGGTTTGTGACACACACACACTGTCCAATGGTGCTTGTGACACACACGCTTTCCAATGGAGTTCGTGACACACACACTGTCCGATGGGCATTGTGACACACACGCAATCCAATGGGGCTTGTGACACTCACACTGTCCATGGGTGTTTGTGACACACATGCTGTCCAGTGGGTTTTGGCACACATACACTGTCCAATTGGGTTTTGACACACACGCTGTCCACTGGGTATTGTGACATACACACTGTCAAGGGGGGTTTCTGACACACACACTGTCCAATGGCGTTCGTGACACACACAGTGTCCACGGGGGTTTGTGACACACACGCTATACAATTGGCTTTGTGACACACACACACATTGTCCAATGGGGATTGTGACACACACTCACGCTGTCCAATGGTGTTTGTGACACACACGCTTTCCAATTGGGTTTGTGACATAGACGCTATCCAATAGGGATTGTGACATACACACTGTCCAATAGGGTTTGTGACACACACACGCTATCCAATGGGGTTTGAGACACACACTTTCAAATGGGGTTTGTGAAACACACATGCTGTCCCACGGGGTTTGTGACACATACACTCTGTCCAATGGGAATTGCGAAATATCCACGCTGTCCAGTGGGGATTGTGACACACACAGTCTGTCCAATAGGTCTTGTGACACACAAGCTGTCCAATGGGGTTCGTGACACACACGCTGTCCAGTGGGGTTTGTGAAACACACACTGTCCATTAGGGTTTGCGACATCACACACGCTATCCAACAGGGTTTGTAACACACACTCTTTCAAAAGGGGTTTGTGACACACACGTTATCTAACGGGTTTTCTGACAAACACACTGTCCAATGGGGATTGTGACACGCACACGCTGTCCAATGGTGTTTGTGACACACACACTTTACAATGGGGTTTGTGACACAAACGCTGTCCAATGGTGTTTGTGACACAAACTCTGTCCAATGGGGTTTGTGACACGGACACTGTCCGTGGGTGTTTGTGACACACCCGCTGTCCACTGGAGTTTGTGACACAGACACTGTCCAATGGGGTTTGTGACACACACACTGTCAAATGGGTATTGTTACACACACACGCTGTCCAATGGTGTTTGTGACACACACGCTGTCCAATGGGGATTCTGACACACTCACTGTCCAATGGGCTTTGTGACACACACATTTTCCAAAGGGGTTTGTGACACACACGATGTACAACGGGGTTTGTGACATACACACTGTCCATGGGTGTTTGTAACACAGATGCTGTCCACCAGGGTTTGTGACACGCACAGTGTCCACGGGGCTTTGTGACACACACACTGTCCAAAGAGGTCTGTGACATGCATACTGTCCATGGATGTTTGTGACACACACGATTTCCAAAGGGGATTGTGACATACACACTGTCCAATGGGCTTTGTGACACACACACTCTTTCGAATGGGTCTTGTGAAAAACACAATGTCCAATGGGGTTTGTGAACACACATGCTATCCAGTTGGTTTTGTGACACACATACTATCCAATAGGGTTTTTTACACACAAACGCTATACAATGGGGTTTGTGACACATAAACTTTCCAATGGGGTTTGTTACGCATACACTCTTTCCAATGGTGCTTGTGACACACACACTCTGTCCAATGGTGCTTGTGACACACACGCTGTGCAAAGGGGTTGGTGACACAGACGCTATCCAATGGGGCTTGTGAAACTCACACTGTCCATAGGTGTTTGTGAGACACACAGTGTCCAATGGCGTTCGTGACACACACAGTGTCCACGGGGGATTGTGACACACACGCTGTCCACTGGGGATTGTGACACACACACTGTCCAGGGGGGTTTGTGAGACACACCCTGTCCAATGGCGTTCGTGACACACACAGTGTCCACGCGGGTTTGTTACACACACGCTATCCTATGGGTTTTGTGACACACACACACATTTTACAATGGGGATTGTGACACACACAAGCTCTCCAATGGTGTTTGTGACACACACGCTGTCCAATGGGTTTTGTGACACAGACGCTGTCCAATGGGGATTGTGACCTACACACTGTCCAATAGGGTTTGTGACACAAACACTCTGTCCAATGGGGATTGTGACACACACACAGTCCAAAGGGGTTTGTGACACACACGCTACCTAACGGGGTTTGTGACACACACGCTGTCCAATGCTTATTGTGACACACACATGCTGTCCAATGGGGTTCATGACACACACGCTGTCCAGTGGGTTTTCTGACAAACACATTCTTTCAAATGGGCTTGTGACACACACACTGTCCAATGGGGTTTGTGACACACACACTGTCCAATGGGTATTGTGACACAGACACGCTGTCCAATGGGGTTTGTGACACAAACTCTGTCCAATGGGGTTTGTGACACGCACACTGTCCATGGGTGTTTGTGACACACACGCTGACGAATGGGCTTGTGACACACAAACGCTGTCCAATAGAGTTTGTGACACACACTCTGTCCCATGGTGTTTGTGACACACACACTGTCCAATAGGATTGTGACACACACACGCTGTCCAATGGGGTTTCTGACACACACACGCTGTCTAATGGGGTTTGTGACACACACGCTGTCTAATGGGGAATGTGACACAGACACGCTGTCCAATGCGGTTTTTGACACAAACGGTGTCCAATGGGGTTTGTGACACACAAACTGTCCAATGGGTATTGTTACACACACACGCTGTCCAATGGGGTTTATGACACATACACTTTCCAATGGGGTTTGTGACACACACACTCGGTCCAATGGGCTTGTGACACACACACTGTACAATTGGGATTGTGACACACACACCCGGTCCAATGAGGTTTGTGACACACACGCTGGCCAATGGGGTTTGTGACACATACCCTCTGTCCAATGGGGCATTTGACACACACACTGTCCAAAGGGGTTGGTGACACACACACTGTCCAATGGGGTTTGTGACACATTCAATGTCTACGGGGGTTTGTGACACAAACGCTATCCAATGGATTTTGTGACACACACACTGTCCAATGGGTATTGTTACACACACACGCTGTCCAATGGGGTTTTTGACACATAGACATTCCAATGGGGTTTGTGACACAGACGCTGTCCAATGGGGTTTGTGACACACACACTGTCCAGTGGGTTTTGTGACACACAAACTCTGTCCAATGGGGTTTGTGACACACACAGTGTCCACGTGGTTTGTGACACAGGCGCTTTCCAATAGGGTTTGTGACAGTCACGCTGTCCATGGGTGTTTGTGACACACACGCTGTCCAGTGGGGTTTGTGACACGCACACTGTCCGTGGGTGTTTGTGACACACACACTGTTCAATGTGGTTTGTGACACACACAGTGTCCAAGGGGGTTTCTGACACACACGCTGTCCAGTGGGGTTTGTGACACACACACTGTCCAATGGGTCTTGTGACACACACGCTGTGCAATGGTGTTTGTGACACACGCGCTGACCAATGGGGTTTGTGACACACTCATTTTCTAAGGGGTTTTGTGACACACACATGTTATCCAAAGGTGTTAGTGACAAGCATGCTGTCCAATGGGGTTTGTGACACACACACTCTGTCCAATGGTGCTTGTGACACACACGAAGTCCAATGGGGTTCGTGACACACACGCTGTCCCATGGCGTTTGTGACACACACACTGTCCAATGGGGATTGTGACACACACACGATGTTCAATGGGGTTTGTGACACACACGCTGTCCAATGGTGCTTGTGACACACACGCTGTCCAATGGAGATTGTGACATACACACTGTCCAATAGGGTTTATGACACACACATGCTATCCAATGGGGTTTGTGAAACAAATACTTTCTTAATGGGGTTTTTGACACACACTGTCCAATGGGGTTTGTAACACACACGCTGTCCAATGGGGATTGTGACTACACACGCTGTCCAATGGCGTTTGTGACACATACACTCTGTCCAATGGGGTTTGTGACACACATGCTGACCAATTGGTTTTGTTACACACACACTGTCCAAAGGTGTTTGTGACACGCATGCTGTCCAGTGGGTTTTGTGACACACACACTGACCAGGAGCGTTTGTGACACACACACGCTATCCAATGGGGTTTGTGATACATACACTTTCCAATGGGATTTGTGACAGAAACACAGTCCAATGGCGCTTGTTACACACACGCTGTCCAATGGGGTTCGTGACACACACGCTGTCCAAAGGGTATTGTTACACACACACGCTGTCCAAAGGTGTTTGTGACACGCATGCTGTCCAATGGGGTTTGTGACAAACACACTCTGTCCAATGGTGCTTGTGACACACACGCTGTCCAATGGGGTTCGTGACACACACTCTGTCCCATGGGGTTTGTGACACACACACTGTCCAATGGGGATTGTGACACACACACGCTTTCCAATGTGGTTTGTAACACACACGCTATCCAATGGGGCTTGTTACACACACTAAGTCCAATGGCGCTTGTGACACACACGCTGTCCAATGGGGATTGTGACACACACACGCTGTCCAATGGGGTTTGTGACATGGACGCTGTCCAATGGGGTTTGTGAACACACACGCTGTTCAGTGGGTTTTGTGACACACATACTATCCAATAGGGTTTCTGACACACACACGCTATCCAATGGGGTTTGTGACACATACACTTTCCAATAGGGTTTGTGATACACACACTCTGTCCAATGGTGGTTGTGACACACACGCTTTCCAATGGGGTTCGTGACACACACGCTGTCCAGTGGGTTTTGTAACACGCGCACTCTGTCCAATAGGCTTGTGACACACACGCTATCCAATGGGGCTTGTGACACTCACACTGTCCATGGGTGTTTGTGACACACACGCTGTCCAGTGTGTTTTGGCACACACACACAGTCCAATGGGGTTTTGACACACACGCTGTCCACTGGAGATTTTAACACACACACTGTCCAGGGGGTATGTGACACACACACTGTCCAATGGCGTTCGTGACACACACAGTGTCCATGGGGGTTTGTGACACTCATGCTATGCAATGGGATTTGTGACACACACACACTTTCTGCAATGTGGAGTGTAACACACACACGCTGTCCAATGGTGTTTTTGACACACACACTGTCCAATAGGGTTTATGACACATACACTCTGTCCAATGGGGAATGTGACACACACACTTGGTCCAATAAGTCTTGTGACACACAAGCTGTCCAATGGGTTTCGAGACACACAGGCTGTCCAGTGGGGTTTGTGACACACACACAGTCCAATGGGGATTGTGACACACACACGCTGTCCAATGGTGTTTGTGACACACACGATGACCAACTGGGTTTGTTACACACAGACTGTCCAATATTGTTTTTGACACGCATGCTGTCCAATGGGTTTTGTGACACACACACTGACCAGGAGGGTTTGTGACACACACAGGCTATCCAATGGGTTTTGTGACACATACACTTTCCAATGGGGTTCGTGACACACACTCTGTCCCATGGGGTTTGTGAACACGCACACTGTCCAATGCGGAATGTGACACACACGCTGACCAATGGGGCTTTTGACACACCCACTATCCAATGGGGTTTGTGACACACACGCTGCCAATGGGGTACGTGACACACGCACTCTGTCCAATAGGGTTTGTGACACACAGCATTTCTAATGGTGTTCGTGACACACACACTATCCAATGGGTTTTATGACACACACACTGTCCCATGGGGTTTGTGACACACACACTGTCCAATGCGGAATGTGACACACACGCTGTCCAATGCGGTTTGTGACACACATACTTTCTAATGGGGTTTTTGACACACAGAGGTTATCCAATGGGCTTTGTGACACACACTTTCCAATGGGGTTTGTGACATCACTCACTTTCTAATGGGGTTTGTGACACACACACGCTATCCAATGGGGTTTGTGTCACACACGCTTACCAATTGATTTTGTAACACACACACTGTCCAATGGTGTTTGTGATACGCATGCTGTCCAATGGGTTTTGTGACACACACACGCTATCCAATGGGGTTTGTGACGCATACACCTTCCAATTGGGTTTGTGACACACACACTCTGTCCAATGGCGCTTGCGACACACACGCTGTCCAATGGGGTTCGTGACACACACTCTGTCCCATGCGTTTTGTGACACACACACTCTGTCCAGTGGGGTTTGTGACACACACACTTTCCAAAAGGGTTTGTGACAAGCACGATGTCCAATGAGGATTGTGACACACGCTGTCCAATGGGGTTTGTGACACATACACTCTGTCCAATGGGGATTGTGAAACACACACGCTGTCCAATGGGGTTTATGACACACACACTGTCCAAAAGGGTTTGTGACACACACACTCAGTCCAATGGTGTTTGTGACACACACCTGTCCAATGGGGATTGTGACACACACACTCTGTGCAGTGGGTCTTGTGAAAAACACGCTGTCCAGTGGGCTTTGCTACACAGATTCTATCCAATAGGGTTTGTGACACACACACACTATCCAATTGGTTTTGTGACACATACACTTTCCAATGGGTTTCGTGACACACACACGCTGTCCCATGGGGATTGTGAAACACACGCTGTCCAGTGGGTTTCGTGACACACGCACTCTGACCAATAGGCTTGTGACACACACGCTGTCCAATGGTGTTTGTGACACATACACTGTCCAATGGGGATTGTGACACACACACTGTCCAAAGCGGTTTGAGACACACACGCTACTCAATGGGGCTTTTGACGCTCACACTGACCATGTGTGTTTGTGACACACATGCTGTCCTGTGGGTTTTGTCACACACACACCGTCCAATGGGGTTTTGACACACACGCTGTCCAGTGGGGTTTGTGACACGCACACTGTCCAGGGGGCTTTGTGACTCAAACACTGTCCAATGGCGTTCGTGATACACACAGTGTCCACGGGGGATTGTGACACACACACTGTCCAAAAGGTTATGTGACACACATGATGTACAATGGGTTTTGTGACACGCACACAGTCCGTGGGTGTTTGTGACACACACGCTATCCAGTGGGGTTTGTGACACACACACTGTACAACGGGTTTTGTGACACACACAACCCGTGCAATGGGTATTGTTACACACACACGCTGTCCAATGGTGTTTGAGACACACACGCTGTCCAATGGGTTTCGAGACACACAGGCTGTCCAGTGGGGTTTGTGACACACACACGCTGTCCAATGGTGTTTCTGACACACACACTGTCCAATGAGGTTTGTGACACACACTTTCCAAAGGGGTTTGTGACACACACACTGTCCAATGGAGTTTGTAACACACACTCTGTCCAATGGGGATTGTGACACACACGCTGTCCAATAGGGTTTGTAACACATACACTCTGTCCAATAGGTCTTGTGGAACACAAGCTGTCCAATGGGGTTCGTGACACACACGCTTTCCAATGGGGTTTGTGACACACACACTGTCCAATAGGGTTTGTGCAACAACACACGCTATCCATTGGGGTTTATGACACACACGCTCTGTCCAGTGGGCTTGTGACTCACACGCTGTCCAGTGCTATTTGTGACACACACACTGTCCTGGGGGGGTTGTGACACACACTCTGTCCAATGGCGTTCGTGAAACACACAGTGTCCACGGGGGTTTGTGACACACACACTGTCCAATGGGGTTTGTGACACACACAGTGTCCAAAGGGGTTTGTGACACGCACATTTTATAATGGGGTTTGTGACACACAGACGCTATCCAATGGTGTTTATGAAACACACACTGTCCAATGGGGTGTGTGACACACACATTCTGACCAATGGTGTTTGTGACATACATATGCTATTCAATGGGGTTTGTGACACACACGCTCTCCAATGGAGATTGTGACATACACACTGTGCAATAGGTTTTTTGACACACACACTGTCCAATGGGGATTGTGATACACACATGCTGTCCAATGGTGTTTGTGAACACACACGCTGTCCAATGGGGATTGTGACACACACGCTGTCCAGTGGATTTTGTGACACCCACACTCTGTCCAATGGGTCTTGTGACACACACGCTGTCCAACGATGTTTGTGACACGCACAGTGTCCAATGCTTTTTGTGAAACACACAATGTCCAATGAGGTTTGTGACACTCACACTGTCCATGGGTGTTTATGACACACACGTTGTCCAGTGGGTTTTGTGACACACACACTATGCACTGGGGTTTTGACACACACGCTGTCAACTGGGGATTGTGACACACACACTGTCCTGGGGGGGTTGTGACACACACTCTGTCCAATGGCGTTCGTGAAACACACAGTGTCCACGGGGGTTTGTGACACACACACTGTCCAATGGGGTTTGTGACACACACAGTGTCCAAAGGGGTTTGTGACACGCACATTTTATAATGGGGTTTGTGACACACAGACGCTATCCAATGGTGTTTATGAAACACACGCTGTCCAATGGGGTGTGTGACACACACATTCTGACCAATGGTGTTTGTGACATACATATGCTATTCAATGGGGTTTGTGACACACACGCTGTCCAATGGAGATTGTGACATACACACTGTGCAATAGGTTTTTTGACACACACACTGTCCAATGGGGTTTGTGACACACAGACACTGTCCAATGGGGATTGTGAAACACACATGCTGTCCAATGGGGTTTGTGACACACACGCTGTCCAATGGGACTTGTGACACACACTGTCCAGTGGGGTTTCTGACACTACACGCTGTCCAATGTGGTTTGTGACACACACATGCTATCCAATGGGGTTTGTGACACACACACGCTGTCCAATGGGGTTTGTAACACACACACTGTCCAATGGTGATTGTGACACGCACGCTGTCCAATGGGGTTTGTGACACAGACGCTGTCCATTGGGGATTGTGTCATACACACTGTCCAATAGGTTTTGTGACACGCACATTCTATCCGAAGGGGTTTATGACACGCACACTTTCTAATGGGGTTTGTGACACACACACGCTATCCAATGGGGTTTGTGACACACACACTATCCAATGGGGTTTGTGACACACACATTTTCAAATGGGGTTTGTGACACGCACACTTTCTAATGGGGTTTGTGACACACACATGATATCCGATGGGGTTTGTGACACGCATACTCTTTAATGGCTTTTGTGAAACACACACGCTATCCAATGGGGTTTGTGACACCCATACTTTCCAATGGGGTTTGTGACACACACTCTGTCCCATTGGGTTTGAGACACACACGCTGACCAATTGGTTTTGTTACACATACACTGCCCAATGGTGTTTATGACACGTATGCTGTCCAATAGGGTTTGTGACAGGCGTACTGTTTAATGGGTTTTGTGAAACACACACGCTATCCAATGGGATTTGGTACACACACGCTATCCAATAGTGTTCGTGACACACACTCTGTCCCATGGGGTTTGTGACACACACACTGTCCAAAGGGGTTTGTGACACACACGATGTCCAACGGGTTTGTGACACGCACACCGTCCATGGGTGTTTGTGACACACACGCTGTCCAATGGGGTCTGTGACACAGACGCTGTCCAATGGGGATTGTGACACAGAAGCTGTCCAATGGGGTTTGTGACACAGTGTCCCCGGGTGTTTGTGACACAGACGCTGTCCAATGAGGTTAGTGACACACACGCTGTCCAGTGGAATTTGTGACACACACACTGTCCAATGGGGTTTGTGACACAGTGTCCCCGGGTGTTTGTGACACAGACGCTGTCCAATGGTGTTTGCGACACACACGCTGTCCAGTGGGGATTGTGACACACACGCTGTCCAATGGGGATTGTGACACACACACTCTGTCCAATGGGTCTTTTGAAAAACACATGCTGTCCAGTGGATTTTGTGTCACATACACTCTCCAAAAGGTCTGTGACACACACACGCAATCCAATGGCGTTTGTCACACACACACTCTGTCCAAAGGTGCTTGTGACACACACACTCTGTCCAATGGGCTTCTGACACACACACTGTCCAATGATGTTTGTGACACACACACTGTCCAATGGGGATTGTGACACTCACACGCTGTCCAATGGTGTTTGTGACACACACACTGTCCAAAGGGGTATCTGACACACACGCTATCCAATGGGGTTTGTGACACTCACACTGTCCAATGGGGTTTTGACACACATGCTGTCCACTGGGGATTGTGACACACACACTGTCCAATGGGTATTGTTAAACACAAACTCTGTCCAATGGGGTTTGTGACACATACAGTCTGTCCAATGGGGTTTGTGACACGCACACTTTATAATGGTGTTTGTGACATACACGCTGTCCAATGGGATTTGTGACACAGACGCTGTCCAATGGGGATTGTGAAATACAAACTGTCCAAAAGGGTTTGAGACACATACGTGCTATCCAATGGGGTTTGTGACAAACATACTTTCTAATGGGGTTTTTGACAGACACACGATATCCAATGGGGTTTGTGACACACACAGTGTCCACTGGGGATTGTGAACAACACACGGTGTGCAATGGTGTTTGTGACACACACGCTGTCCAATGGGGTTTGTGACACAGACGCTGTCCAATGGGGTTTGTGACACGAACACTTTATAATGGGTTTTGTGACACACTCACGCTATCCAATGGGGATTGTGACATACTTACTTTCTAATGGGGTTTTTGACACACACACGCTGTCCCATGGGGTTTGTGACTCACACGCTAACCAATTGGGTTTGTTACACACACGCTGTCCAATGCTGTTTGTGACACGCATGCTGTCCAATGGGTTTTGTGTCACACACACTGACCAGGAGGGTTTGTGACACACACAATGTCCAATAGGGTTTGTGACATAACACACGCTATCCAGTGGGGTTTGAGACACACACACTTTCTAATGGGGTTTGTGACACACACGCTGTCCAACGGGTTTTGTGACACACACACTGTCCAATGGGGCTTGTGACACACACACTCTGTCCAATGGTGCTTGTGACACACATACGCTGTCCAATGGGTTTGTGACACACACACTGTCCAATGGGGCTGGTGACACACAAACTCTGTCCAATGGGTCTTGCGACACACATACGCTGTCCAATGGGGATTGTGACACACACACTGTCCAATGGTTCTTGTGACACAAATGCTGCACAATGCGGTTCGTGACACGCACCCTGTCCAGTGGGTTTTGTGACACACTCACTATACAATGGGGTATTGACACACACACTGTCCACGGGGGTTTGTGACACACACGCTGTCCATTGGCGTTCGTGACACACACAGGGTCCGGGGGGGTTGTGACACACACGCTGTCCAATGCGGTTTGTGAGACACACACTGTCCAATGGTTATTGTTACACACACACGCTGCCTAATGGGGTTTGTGACACACACACTGTCCTGGACCGTTGGTGACACACACACGCTATCCAATAGGGTTTGAGACACATACACTGTCCATGGCTGTTTGTGATACACACGCTGTCCAGTGGGGTTTGTGACCCACACACTGTCCAATGGGGTTTGTGCCACACACACGCTATCCAATGTGGTTTGTGACACACACGCTCTGTCCAATGGCGCATGTGACACAAACGCTGTCAAATGGGGTTCGTGACACACACTCTGTCCCGTGGGCTTTGTGACACACACGCTGTCCAATGGTGTTTCTGACACACACACTGTCCAAAGGGGTTTGTGACACACACGATGTCCAATGGGGTTTCTGACACACACACTGTCCAAAGGGGTTTGTGACACACACGATGTCCAATGGGGTTTGTGACACACGCATCGCCCAATGGGTATTGTGACACACACGCACAGTCCAATGGGGTTTGTGACACACACGCTGTCCAATGGGGATTGTGACACACACTTTCCAATGGGGTTTGTGACACACACACGTTGTCCCATGGGGTTTGTGACACACACACTGTCCATGGGTGTTTGTGACACACACGCTGTCCAGTGGGGTTTGTAACACACACACTGTCCAAAAGGGTTTGTGACACACATGATGTACAATGGGGTTTGTGGCACGCACACTGTCCATGGGGGTTTGTGACACACACTCCGTCCAGTGGGGTTTGTGACACACACACTGTCCAGTGGGTTTGTGACACACACGCTGTCCAATGGGGTTTGTGACACGCATACTGTCCATGGGAGTTTGTGACACCACACTGTCCAATGGGGATTGTGACACACACGCTGTCCAATGGGCTTTGTGACACACACACTCTGTACAGTGGGTCTTGTGAAAAACACGCTATCCAATGGGGTTTGTGACACACAATTTCCAATGGGGTTTGTGACACACACACGCTGTCCCATGGGGTTTGTGACACACACGCTAACAAATTGGGTTTATTACACACACACTGTCCAATGGTGTTTGTGACACTCATGCTGTCCAATGGGTTTTGTGTCACACACACTGACCAGAGGGGTTTGTGACACACACATGCTATCCAACAGGGTTTGTGACACATACACCTTCCAATGGTGTTTGTAACACACACGCTGTCCAATGGGGCTGCTGACACACACGCTATCCAATGGGGTTTCTGACACATACACTTTCCAATGGGGTTTGTGACACGCACACTTTCTATATGGGGTTTGTGAAAAACACACGCTATCCAATGGGGTTTGTGACACATACCCTTTCAAATGGGTTTTGTGACACACACACTGTCCAATGGGGATTGTGACACACACACACTATCCAATGGGGTTTGTGACACACACACGCTATCCAATGGGGTTTGTGACACACACACGCTATCCAATGGGGTTTGTGACACACACGCTGTCCCATTGGGTTTGTTGCACAGACGCTGTCCAATGGGGATTGTGAGCTACACACTGTACAATATGGCTTGTGACACACACACGCTATCAAATTCGGTTTGTGACACACAGTATTTCTAATGGGGTTTGTGACACACACGCTATCCAATGGGTTTTGTGACACACATACTATAGAATAGGGTTTGTGACACAAATACGCTATCCAATGGGTTTTGTGGCACATACACATTCCAATGGGGTTTGTGACACACACACACTGTCCAATGGTGCTTGTGACACACACGCTTTCCAATGGGGTTCGTGACACACACACTGTCCGATAGGGATTGTGACACACACGCAATCCAATGGGGCTTGTGACACTCACATGGTCCATGGGTGTTTGTGACACACATGCTGTCCAGTGGGTTTTGGCACACACACACTGTCCAATTGGGTTTTGACACACACGCTGTCCACTGGGTATTGTGACATACACACTGTCAAAGGGGGTTTCTGACACACACACTGTCCAATGGCGTTCGTGACACACACAGTGTCCACGGGGGTTTGTGACACACACGCTATACAATGGGTTTTGTGACACACACACACATTGTCCAATGGGGATTGTGACACACACTCACGCTGTCCAATGGTGTTTGTGACACACACGCTTTCCAATTGGGTTTGTGACATAGACGCTATCCAATAGGGATTGTGATATACACACTGCCCAATAGAGTTTGTGCCACACACACGCTATCCAATGGGGTTTGAGACACACACTTTCAAATGGGGTTTGTGAAACACACATGCTGTCCCATGGGGTTTGTGACACATACACTCTGTCCAATGGGAATTGAGAAATATCCACGCTGTCCAATGGGGATTGTGACACACATAATCTGTCCGTTGGGGTTTGTGACACACACGCTGTCCAATGGGGATTGTGACACACACAGTCTGTCCAATAGGTCTTGTGACACACAAGCTGTCCAATGGTGTTTGTGACACACACGCTGTCCAGTGGGCTTTGTGAAACACACACTGTCCAATGGGGATTGTGACACGCACACGCTGTCCAATGGTGTTTCTGACACACACACTTTCCAATGGGGTTTGTGACACAAACGCTGTCCAATGGGGTTTGTGACACGTACACTGTCCGTGGATGTTTGTGACACACACGCTGTCCACTGGAGTTTGTGACACAGACACTGTCCAATGGGGTTTGTGACACACACACTGTCAAATGGGTATTGTCACACACACGCTGTCCAAAGGTGTTTGTGACACACACGCTGTCCAATGGGGATTCTGACACACTCACTGTCCAATGGGCTTTGTGACACACACATTTTCCAAAGGGGTTTGTGACACACACGATGTACAAAGGGGTTTGTGACACGCACACTGTCCATGGGTGTTTGTAACACAGACGCTGTTCACGGGGGTTTGTGACACGCACAGTGTCCACGGGGGTTTGTGACACACACACTATCCAAAGGGATTTGTGACACGCATACTGTCCATGGATGTTTGTGACACACACGATTTCCAAAGGGGATTGTGACATACACACTGTCCAATGGGCTTTGTGACACACACACTCTTTCAAATGGGTCTTGTGAAAAACACAATGTCCAATGGGGTTTGTGAACACACATGCTATCCAGTTGGTTTTGTGACACACATACTATCCTATAGGGTTTGTTACACACAAGCGCTATACAATGGGGTTTGTGACACATAAACTTTCCAATGGGGTTTGTTACACATACACTCTGTCCAATGGTGCTCGTGACACACACGCTGTGCAAAGGGGTTTGTGACACAGACGCTATCCAATGGGGCTTGTGAAACTCACACTGTCCATGGGTGTTTGTGACACACACAGTGTCCAATGGCGTTCGTGACACACACAGTGTCCACGGGGGATTGTGACACACACGCTGTCCACTGGGGATTGTGACAAACACACTGTCCAGGGGGGTTTGTGAGACACACACTGTCCAATGGCGTTCGTGACACACACAGTGTCCACGGGGCTTTGTTACACACACGCTATCCTATGGGTTTTGTGACACACACACACATTGTACAATGGGGATTGTGACACACACAAGCTCTCCAATGGTGTTTGTGACACACACGCTGTCCAATGGGTTTTGTGACACAGACGCTGTCCAATGGGGATTGTGACCTACACACTGTCCAATAGGGTTTGTGACACAAACACTCTGTCCAATGGGGATTGTGACACACAGAGTCCAAAGGGGTTTGTGACACACACGCTACCAAACGGGGTTTGTGACACACACGCTGTCCAATGGTTATTGTGACACACACATGCTGTCCAATGGGGTTCATGACACACACGCTGTCCAGTGGGTTTTGTGACAAACACATTCTTTCAAATGGGCTTGTGACACACACACTGTCCAATGGGGTTTGTGACACACACACTGTCTAATGGGTATTGTGACACAGACACGCTGCCCAATGGGGTTTGTGACACAAACTCTGTCCAATGGGGTTTGTGACACGCACACTGTCCATGGGTGTTTGTGACACACACGTTGTCCAATGGTGTTTGTGACACACACGCTGTCCAATGGGGCTTGTGACACACACGCTGTCCAATGTTGCTTGTTACACACACTCTGTCCAATGGGGCTTGTGACACAGACGCTATCCAGTGGGGTTTGTGACACACACACAGGCTGTCCAATGGGCTTGTGAAACACACGCAGTCCAATAGTGTTAGTGCAACACACACTGTCCAATGGGTATTGTTACACACACACGCTGTCCAATGGGGTTTGTGAAACACACACAGTTCAATGGGTATTATGACACACACAGGGTGTCCAATGGGGTTTGTGACACACACGCTGTCCAATGGTGTTAGTGACACATACGCTGTCCAACGGTGTTCGTGACACAGACGCTATCCAATGGGGAATGTGAAATACAAACTGTCCAATAGGGTTTATGACACACACATGCTATCCAATGGGGTTTGTGACAGAAATACTTTCTAATGCGGTTTTTGACACACACAAGCGATTCAATGGGGTTTGTGACACACACTGTCCAATGGGGTTTGTGACACACACACGCTGTCCAATGGTGTTTGTGAACACACACGCTGTCCAATGGGGTTTGTGACACAGACACCGTCCAATGGGGATTGTGACATACACACTGTCCAATAGGGTTTATGACACACACATGCTATCCAATGGGCTTTGTGACACACACTTTCCAATGGGGTTTGTGACACACATGCTATCCAAAGGAGTTTGTGACACACACTTTCCAATGGGGTTTGTGACACACACGCTGTCCAATGGAGTTTGTGACACATACACTCTGTCAAATGGGGTATGTGACACACACACTCTGTGCAATGGGGTTTGTGAGCCACACTGTGTCCAATAGGTCTTGTGACACACAAGCTGTCCAATGCCGTTCGTGAAACACACGCTGTCCAGTGGGCTTTGTGACACACACACTGTCCAATAGGGTTTGTGACATCACACACGCTATCCAATGGGGTTTGTGACACACACACTGTCCAATGGGGATTGTGACACACACACGCTGTCCAATGGGGATTGTGACACACACACGCTGTCCAATGGGATTTGTGACACACACACTGTCCAAAGGGGTTTGTGACACACACTCTGTCTAATGGGGATTGTGACACACACGCTGTCGAATGGGCTTGTTACACACAAACGCTGTCCAATAGTGTTTGTGAAACACACTCTGTCCCATGGTGTTTGTGACACACACACTGTCCAATAGGATTGTGACACACACACGCTGTCCAATGGGGTTTCTGACACACACACGCTGTCTAATGGGGTTTGTGACACACACGCTGTCTAATGGGGAATATGACACAGACAAGCTGTCCAATACGGTTTGTGACACACACGGTGTCCAATGGGGTTTGTGACACACACGCTGTCCAATGGGGCTTGTGACACACACACGCTGTCCAATGGTGTTTGTGACACACACGCTGTCCAATGGGGTTTGTGACACACACGCTGTCCAATGGAGATTGTGACATACACACTGTGCAATAGGGTTTATGACACACACATGCTATCCAATGGGGTTTGTGAAACAAATACTTTCTTAATGGGGTTTTTGACACACACACGCTATCCAATGGGGTTTGTGAAACACATGCTGTCCAATGGGGTTTGTGACACACACACTGTCCAATGGGGATTGTGACACACACGCTGTCCAATGGCGTTTGTGACACATACACTCTGTCCAATGGGGTTTGTGACACACACGCTGACCAATTGGTTTTGTTACACACACACTGTCCAAAGGTGTTTGTGACACGCATGCTGTCCAATGGGTTTTGTGACACACACACTGAAAAGGAGCGTTTGTGACACACACACGCTATCCAATGGGGTTTGTGATACATACACTTTCCAATGGTATTTGTGACAGAAACACAGTCCAATGGCGCTTGTTACACACACGCTGTCCAATGGGGTCCGTGACACACACGCTGTCCAAAGGGTATTGTTACACACACACGCTGTCCAAAGGTGTTTGTGACACGCATGCTGTCCAATGGGGTTTGTGACAAACACACTCTGTCCAATGGTGCTTGTGACACACACGCTGTCCAATGGGTTTTGTGACACACACGCTGTCCAATGGAGATTGTGACATACACACTGTGCAATAGGGTTTATGACACACACATGCTATCCAATGGGGTTTGTGAAACAAATACTTTCTTAATGGGGTTTTTGACACACATGCTGTCCAATGGGGCTTGTGACACACACACGCTGTCCAATAGTGTTTGTGACACACACACTGTCCAATGGGGATTGTGACACACACACGCTGTCCAATGGTGTTTGTGACACACACTCTTTCCAATGGGGTTTATGACACACACACGCTATCCAATGGGGTTTGTGACACACACGATGACCAACTGGGTTTGTTTACACACAGACTGTCCAATATTGTTTTTGACACGCATGCTATCCAATGGGTTTTGTGACACATACACTTTCCAATGGGGTTCGTGACACACACTCTGTCCCATGGGGTTTGTGACAAACACGCTGTCCAATGCGTAATGTGACACACACGCTGTCCAATGGGGTTTGTGACACACACATTATCCGAAGAGGTTTGTGACACACACGCTGACCAATGGGGCTTTTGACACACCCACTATTCAATGGGGTTTGTGACACACACGCTGCCAATGGGGTATGTGACACACGCACTCTGTCCAATAGGGTTTGTGACACACAGAATTTCTAATGGTGTTCGTGACACACACACTATCCAATGGGTTTTATGACACACTCACTGTCCCATGGGGTTTTGTGACACACACACTGTCCAATGCGGAATGTGACACACACGCTGTCCAATGGGGTTTGTGACACACATACTTACTAATGGGGTTTTTGACACACAGAGGTTATCCAATGGGGTTTGTGACACACACTTTCCAATGGGGTTTGTGACACACACGCTGTCCAATGGGGATAGTGACACACACGCTGTCCAATTGGGTTTGTGACACATACACTCTGTCCAATGGGGTTAGTGACCCACACGGAGTCCAATGGGGACTGTGACACACACGATGCGCAATGGGGTTTGTGACCCACACGGTGTTCAATGGGTATTGTGACACACACGCTCTCCAATGGGGTTTGTGACACACACACTCTGTCCAATGGTGTTTGCGACACACACACTGTCCAATAGGGTTTGTGACATCACACACTTTCTAATGGGGTTTGTGACACGCACACTTTCTAATGTGCTTGTGACACGCATACTTTCTAATGGGGTTTGTGACACACACACGCTATCCAATGGTGTTTGTGT
Source organism: Columba guinea (assembly GCA_032206185.1). Lineage (NCBI taxonomy): Eukaryota > Metazoa > Chordata > Aves > Columbiformes > Columbidae > Columba > Columba guinea. The sequence goes on from JAVLUU010000005.1 coordinate 1,589,967, forward strand.
CACACACGCTTACCAATTGATTTTGTTACACACACACTGTCCAATGGTGTTTGTGATACGCATGCTGTCCAATGGGTTTTGTGACACACACACTAACGAGGAGGGTTTGTGACACACACACGCTATCCAATGGCTTTTGTGACGCATACACTTTCCAATTGGGTTTGTGACACACACACTCTGTCCAATGGCGCTTGTGACACACACGCTGTCCAATGGGGTTCGTGACACACACTCTGTCCCATGGGTTTTGTGACACACACACGCTGTCCAGTGGGGTTTGTGACACACACACTTTCCAAAAGGGTTTGTGACACACACACGCTGTCCAATGGGGTTTGTGACACAAACGCTGTACAATGGGCTTTGTGACACAGACCCTGTCCAATGGGGATTGTGACAAACACACTGTCCCATAGGGTTTGTGACACACACATGCTATCCAATGGGGTTTGTGACACGCACACTTTATAATGGGGTTTGTGACACACACATGCTATCCAATTGGGTTTGTGACACACACTTTTCAATGGCGTTTGTGACACACACACGCTGTCCCATGGGGATTGGGATACACACGCTCTCCAATGGGGTTTGTGACACATACACTCTGTCCAGTGGAGTTTGTGACACACACGCTGTCCAATGGGGTTTGTGACACACACGCTGTCCAATGGGGTTTGTGACACGCACACTTTATAATGGGGTTTGTGACACACACATGGTATCCAATGGGGTTTATGAAACACACGCTGTCCAATAGGGTTTGTGACACACATACACTATCCAATGGGTATTGTGACACGCACACGCTATCCAATGGGGTTTATGACACACACGCTGTCCAATGGGGTATGTGATACACACTCTGTACAATAGTGTTTGTGACACACATACGCTATCCAATGGGTTTTGTGACACACACTCTGTCCAATGGAGATTGTGAGAAACACGCTGACCAGTGGGGATTCTGACACACACGCTGTCCAATGGGCTTTGTGACACACACACTCTGTCCAATGGGTCTTGTGAAAAACACGCTGACCAATGGGGTTTGTGAACACAGACGCTATCCAATGGGTTTTGTGTCACACACACTGTCCAATGGGGATTGTGAAACACACACGCTGTCCAATGGTGTTTTTGACACACACGCTGTCCAATGGAGTTTGTGACACAGACGCTGTCAAATGGGGTTTATGACACACACGCTGTCCAATGGTGTTTGTGACACACACACTGTCCAATGGGGATTGTGACACAGACACGCTGTCCAATGGGGTTTGTTACACACATAGCGTCCAAAGGGTTTTGTGACACACACGCTATCCAATGGGGATTGTGACACTCACACTGTCCATGGGTGTTTGTGACACACACGCTATCCACTGGGTTTTATGACACACACACTGTCCAATGGGGATTGTGACACACACACGCTGTCCAATGGTGTTTCTGACACACACGCTGTTCAATGGGGTTTGTGACACACACTTTCCAATGGGGTTTGTGACACACACGCTGTCCAATGGAGTTTGTAACACACACTCTGTCCAATGGGGATTGTGACACACACGCTGTCCAATGGTGTTTGTGACACACACACTGTCCAATGGAGATTGTGACACAGACACAATCCAATGGGGTTTGTTACACACATAGCGTCCAAAGGGTTTTGTGACACACACGCTATCCAATGGGGATTGTGACACTCACACTGTCCATGGGTGTTTGTGACACACACGCTATCCAATGGGTTTTATGACACACACACTGTCCAATGGGGATTGTGACACACACACGCTGTCCAATGGTGTTTCTGACACACACGCTGTCCAATGGGGTTTGTGACACACACTTTCCAATGGGGTTTGTGACACACACGCTGTCCAATGGAGTTTGTAACACACACTCTGTCCAATGGGGATTGTGACACACACGCTGTCCAATAGGGTTTGTGACACATACACTCTGTCAAATAGGTCTTGTGAAACACAAGCTGTCCAATGGGGTTTGTGACACACACGCTGTCCAGTGGGGTTTGTGACACACACACTGTCCAATAGGGTTTGTGACATCACACACGCTATCCAATGGTGTTTGTGACACACACTCTTTCTAATGGGGTTTGTGAAACACACGCTGTCCAATGGGTTTTGTGACACACACATGCTATCCAATGGGGTTTGTGACACGCATACTTTCTAATGGGGTTTGTGACACGTACACGCTATCCAATGGGGTTTGTGACACACACGCTGACCAATTGGGTTTGTTACACACACACTGCCCAATGGTGTTTATGACACGCATGCTGTCCAATGGGTTTTGTGACACACACACTGACTAGGAGGGTTTGTGACACACACACTTATTCAATGGATTTTGTAACACACACACTGTCCAATGGGGATTGTGACACACACACGCTGTCCCATGGAGTTTGTGACACACACGCTGTCCAGTGGGTTTTGTGACACAGATGCTGTCCAATGGGGATTGTGACATACATACTTTCTAATAGGGATTTTGACACACACACGCTATCCAATGGGGTTTGTGACACATACACTTTCCAATGGAGATTGTGACACACGTGCTGTCCAATACAGTTTGTGACACACACGCAGTCCAATGGGGATTGTGACACACATGCTGTCCAGTGGGGTTTGTGACACACACATTCTTCAATAGGGTTTGTGACATCACACACGCTATCCAATGGGGTTTGTAACACACACTCTTTCTAAAGGGGTTTGTGACACACACGCTATCCAATGGGTTTTATGACACACACACTGTCCAATGGGGATTGTGACACACACACGCTGTCCAATGGTGTTTCTGACACACACGCTGTCCAATGGGGATTGTGACACACACTTTCCAATGGGGTTTGTGACACACACGCTGTCCAATGGAGTTTGTAACACACACTCTGTCCAGTGGGGATTGTGACACACACGCTGTCCAATAGGGTTTGTGACACATACACTCTGTCCAATAGGTCTTGTGGCACACAAGCTGTCCAATGGGGTTCGTGACACACACGCTTTCCAAAGGGGTTTGTGACACACACTCTGTCCAATGGGGTTTGTGACACATACACTCTGTCAAATAGGTCTTGTGAAACACAAGCTGTCCAGTGGGGTTTGTGACACACACACTGTCCAATAGGGTTTGTGACATCACACACGCTATCCAATGGTGTTTGTGACACACACTATTTCTATTGGGGTTTGTGACACACACGCTATCCAATGGGTTTTGTGACACACACACTTTCCAATGGGGTTTGTGACACACACATGCTATCCAGTGGGGTTTGTGACACGCATACTTTCTAATGGGGTTTGTGACACGTACACGCTATCCAATGGGGTTTGTGACACACACGCTGACCAATTGGGTTTGTTACACACACACGGCCCAATGGTGTTTATGACACGCATGCTGTCCAATGGGTTTTGTGACACACAAACTGACTAGGAGGGTTTGTGACACACACACTTATTCAATGGATTTTGTAACACACACACTATCCAATGGGGATTGTGACAAACACACGCTGTCCCATGGGGTTTGTGACACACACACTGTCCAATGGGGTTCGTAACCCACACTCTGTCCCATGGGGTTTGTGACACACACACTGTCCATTGGGGATTGTAACACACACACGATGTCCAATGGGGTTTGTGACACGCACACTGTCCATGGGTGTTTGTAACACACTCGCTTTCCAGTCAAGTTTGTGACACACACACTGTCCAATGGGTATTGTGACACAAACACACTGTCCAATGTGGTTTGTGACACACACGCTGTCCAATGGGGCTTGTGACACACACTCTGTCTAATGGGGTTTGTTACACACGAACACTGTCCAATGGGGATTGTGAAATACACACGCTGTACAATGGGGTTTATGACACACACACTTTCCAGTGGGGTTTGTGACCCACACGCTGTCCAATGGGGATTGTGACACACACGGTGTCCAATGGGGATTGTGACACACAAGCTGTCCAATGGGGTTCATGACACATGCTGTCTAGTGGGGTTTGTGACACACACACTGTCCAATAGGGTTTGTGACATAACACACGCTATCCAATGGTGTTTGTGACACACACACTTTCCAGAGGGGTTTGTGACACGCATACTTTCTAATGGGGTTTGTGACATACACACACGCTGTCCAAAAGGTTTTGTGACACATACGCTTTCCAATGCGGTTTGTGATACACATACGCTAACCAATTTGGTTTATTACACGCATACTTTCTAATGGGGTTTGTTACACACACACTCTCCAATGGTGTTTCTGACAAGCATGCTGTCCAATGGGTTTTGTGACACACACACTGACCAGGAGGGTTTGTGACACACACACGCTATCCAATGGGTTTTGTAACACATACACTCTCCAATGGGGTTTGTGACACACACACTCTGTCGAACGGTGCTTGTGACACACACGCTGTGCAATGGGGTTCGTGACACACATACTGTCCAGAGGGGTTTGTGACACACACGCTGTCCAATGGGGTTTGTGACACGCACACTGTCCATGGGTGTTTGTGACACACACGCTGTCCAGTGGAGTTTGTGACACACACACTGTAAAATGGGTTTTGTGACATATACAGTGCCCAATGGGTATTGTGACACACACACTCTGTCCAATGGGGTTTGTGACACACACGCTGTCCAATGGGGATTGTGAAACACACATTGTCTAATAGGGTTTGTGACACACACACACTGTCCAATGGGGTTTGTGACACACACACTCTGTTCAAAGGGGTTTTTGGCACACACGCTGTCCAATGGGGATTGTGAGACACACGCTGTCCAATGGGGTTAGTGACACACAGGCTGTCCAAAGGGGATTGTGACACACACGCTGTCCAGTGGAGTTTGTGACACACACACGTTCCACTAGGGATTGTGACACACACGCTGTTGAATGGGATTAGTGACACACACGCTGTCCAATGGGGTTTGTGACACACACTCTTTCTAATGGGTTTTGTGACACACACACTGTCCAAAGGGGATTGTGAAACACACACACTGTCCAATGGTGTTTGTGACACACACGCTGTCCAATGGGGTTGTGACACAGACGCTGTCCAATGGGGATTGTGACATATACACTGTCCAATAGGGTTTGTGACACACACACACTTTCCAATGGGGTTTGTGACACATACGCTCTGTCCAATGGGGTTCGTGACACACACGCTGTCCAATGGGGTTTGTGACACGCACACTGTCCATGGGTGTTTGTGACACACACGATATCCAATGGGGTTTCTGACACACACACTGTCCAACAGGGTTTGTGACACACACACACTATCCAATGGGGTTTGTGACACACACGCTGTGCAATGGGGTGTGTCACACACACACTTTGTCCAATGGGGTTTGTGAAACACACGCTGTCCAAAGGGGATTGTTACACCCGCTGTCCAATGGCGTTTGTGACACACACACTGTCCAACAGGGTTTGTGACACACACACACGGTATCTAATGGGGTTTGTGACACATACACTGTCCAATAGGGTTTGTGACACACACACGCTATCCAATGGGGTTTGTGACATGTACACTTTCTAATGGGGTTTGTGACACACACATTATCCAATAGGTTTTGTGACACACACACTGTCCAAAGGGGATTGTGACACACACAGTTTCCAATGGGTTTTGTGACACACACGCTGTCCAATTGGCTGTGTCACACACTCACTCTGTCCAAAGGGGTTTGTGACACACACGATGTCCAATGGGGTTTGTGACACGCACAGTGTCCATGGGTGTTTGTGACACACACGCTATCCAATGGGGTTTGTGACACACACACTTTCCAATGGGGTTTGTGACACACATACTTTCAAATGTGGTTTGTGACACACACACTTTCCAATGGGGTTTGTGACACACACTCTGTCCCATTGGTTTGTGACACACTCGCTGAACAATGGGTTTTGTTACACACACACTGTCCAATGGTGTTTGTGACACGCATGCTACGCAATGAGTTTTGTTTCACACACACTGAACATGAGGGTTTGTGACACACACATGCTATCCAATGGGGTTTCTGACACATACACTTTCCAATGGGGTTTGTGACACACACACTCTGTCCAAAGGTGTTTGTGACACACACGATGTCCAATGGGGTTTCTGACACGCACACTGTCCATGGGTGTTTGTGACACACACGCTATCCAGTGGGGTTTGTGACACACACACTGTCCAAAAGGGTTTGTGACACACACACGCTATCCAATGGTGTTTGTGACACATACACTTTGGAATGGTGATTGTGACAAACACACGCTGTCCAATGGTGTTTGTGACACACACGCTGTCCAATGGTGTTTGTGACACAGATGCTGTCCAATGGGGATTCTGACATACACACTGTCCAATAGGGTTTGTGACACACACATTCTATCCATAGGGGTTTGTGATACGGTCACTTTCTAATGGGGTTTGTGACACACACACGCTATCCAATGGGGATTGTGACACACACGCTGTCCAGTGGGTTTTGTGACACACACACTCTGTACAATGGGTATTGTGACACACAACACACTCTACAATGGGTTTGTGACACACACGCTGGCCAATGGGGACTGTGACATACACACTGTCCAATGGGGTTTGTGACACATACACTCTGTCCAATGGGGCATTTGACACACACACTGTCCAATGGCGTTTGTGACACACACTCTGTCCAGTGGGTTTTGTGACACACACACTGTCCAAAGGGGATGGTGACACACACACTGTCCAATGGGGTTTGTGACACACACAGTGTCTACGGGGGTTTGTGACACACACGCTATCCAATGGAGATGGTGACACACACACTAGCCAATGGAGATGGTGACACACACACTGTCCAATGGGTCTTGTGACACACACGCTGTCCAATGGGGTTTGAGACACATACACTCTTTCCAATGGGGCTAGTAGCACACACGCTGTTCAATGGGGTTTGTGACACCGCACTCTGTCCAACGGTGCTTGTGACACACACGCTGTTCAATGGGGATTGTGACACAAACGCTGTCCTATGGGATTTGAGACACACACGCAGACCAATAGGGTTTGTTGCACACACACTGCCAATGGTGTTTGTGACACGCATGCTGTCCAATGGGTTTTCTGACACACACACTGACCAGGAGGGTTTGTGACACACTCACGGTATCCGATGGGGTTTGTGACACACACACTGTCCATAGGGGTTTGTGACACACACGATGTCCAATGGGGTTTGTGACACACACACTGTCCAATGGGTATTGTTACACACACACTCTGTCCAATAGGGTTTGTGACACTCATACGCTATCCAATGGGGTTTGTGACACACACACTCTGTACAATGGTGCTTGTGACACACACGCTGTCCAATGGGGTTAGTGACACACACGCAGTCCAGTGGGTTTTGTGACACACACACGCGGTCCAATGGAGTTTTTTACACACACGCTGTACAATGGGGATTGTGACACACACACTGTCTAATGGGTTTTGTGACACACACACTCTGTCCAAAGTGGTTTGTGACACACACGCTGTCCAATGGGGATTGTGACACACGCGCTCTCCAGTGGGGTTCGTCACACACACGCTGTCCCATGGGGTTTGTGAAACACACACTCTGTCCAATGGTGCTTGTGACACACACAGTGTCCAATGGGTATTGTGACACACACACTGTCTAATCGTGTTGGTGACACACACGCTCTGTCCAATGGGGTTTGTGACACACACGCTGTCCAATGGGGATTGCGACACACGCGGTGTCCAATGGGGTTCGTCACAGACACGGTGTCCCATGGGGTTTGAGACACACACGCAGACCAATTGGGTTTGTTACACACACACTGCCAATGGTGTTTGTGACACGCATGCTGTGAAATGGGTTTTCTGACACACACACTGACCAGGAGGGTTTGTGACACTATCCGATGGGGTTTGTGACAGATACACTTTCCAATGGGGTTTGTGACACACACACTCTCTCCAATGGTGCTTGTGACACACACGCTGTCCAAAGTGGTTCGTGACACACACGCCGTCCAGTGGGTTTTATGACACACACAGTCTGTCCAATGGTATTGTGACACACACGCTGTCCAATGATGATTGTGACACACACACTGTCCTATGGGGATTGTAACACACACCCTGTACTGAGGGGTCTGTGACACACACACTGTCCAAAGGGCTTTGTGACACAAACGCTATCCAATGGTGTTTGTGACACACACACTGTACAGTGGGGATTGTGACACACACACTGTCCAATGGGCTTGTGACACACACGCTGTCCAATGATGTTTGTGACACAAACTCTGTCCAATACAGTTTGTGACACACACACTATCCAATGGGTATTGTGTCACACACACGCTGTCCAATGATGTTTGGGACACACGCACTTTCTAATGGGGTTTGTGACACACGCGCTGTCCAATGGGTTTTGTGACACACACACTGTCCAATGAGGATTGTGACACTTCACACGCTGTCCAATGGTGTTTTTGAAGACACACGCTGTCCAATGGGGTTTGTGACACAGACACTGTACAATGGGGATTGTGAAATACAAACTGTCCAATAGGGTTTGTGACACACACACGCTATCCAATGGGGTTTGTGAAAAACACTTTCCAATGGGGTTTGTGACACAAACGCACGCTGCCCCATGGGGTTTGTGACACACATGCTGACCAGTTGGGTTTGTTACACACACACTGTGCAATGCTGTGTGTGACACGCATGCTTTCCAATGTGTCTTGTGATACACACACTGACCAGGAGGGTTTGTGACACACACACGCTACCCAATGTGGTTTGTGACACACACACACTGTCCAATGGCGCTTGTGACACACACGCTGTCCAATGGGGTTTGTGACACACACACTATCCAATGGGGATTGTGACACACACACGCTTTCCAATGGGGTCTGTGACACACACACTGTCCAAAGGGGTTTATGACACAGACGATGTACAATGGGGTTTCTGACACTCACACTGTCCATGGGTGTTTGTGACACACAGCTGTCCAATGGGGTTTATGACACACACACTGTCCAATGGGGTTTGTGACACACACACTCTGTCCAATGGGGTTTGTGACACACACGCTATCCAATGGGGATTGTGACACACACACTGTCCAAAGGGGTTTGTGAAACACACGATATCCAATGGAGTTTGTGACACACATTGTCCTATGGCTATTGTGACACACACACACTGTCAAATGGGGATTGTGAAACACACACACTGTCCAATGGGGTTTGTGACAAACACACTGTCCAATGGGGTTTGTGACACACACACTCTGTCCAATGGGGTTTGTGACACACACACTGTACAATGGGGATTGTGACACACAGGCTGTCCAATGCGGTTAATGACACACACACTGTCCAATCGGCTTGTGACATACACGCTGTCCAATGATGTTTGTGACACAAACTCTGTCCAATCCAGTTTGTGACACACACACTATCCAATGGGTATTGTGTCACACACACGCTGTCCAATGTGGTTTGTGAAACACACGCTGTTCAATGGAGTTTCTGACACACACACTGTCCAATGGGGTTTGTGACATACACAGTGTCCAAGAGGGTTTGTGACACACACACTGTCCAATGGTTATTGTTACACACACACGCTGTCCAATGGTATTTGCGACACACATGCTGTCCAATGGGGATTGTGACACACACACTCTGTCCAGTGGGGTTTGTGACACACATAGTGTCCAATTGGGATTGTGACACACAGGATGTCCAATGCGGTTAATGACACACACGCTGTCCAGTGGGGTTTCTGACACACACACTGTCCAATAGGGTTTGTGACATCACACACTCTGTCCAATGGTGCTTGTGACACACACACTCTGTCCAATGGGCTTGTGACACACATGCTGTCCAATGATGTTTGTAACACGCACACTGTCCAATGGGTTTCGTGACACACACGCTGTCCATTGGGTTTTGTGACACACACACTGTCCAATGGGGATTGTGACACACACACTCTGTCCAATGGGGTTTGTGACATACACAGTGTCCAATTGGGATTGTGACACACAGGATGTCCAATGCGGTTAATGACACACACGCTGTCCAGTCGGGTTTCTGACACACACACTGTCCAATAGGGTTTGTGACATCACACACTCTGTCCAATGGTGCTTGTGACACACACACTCTGTCCAATGGGCTTGTGACACACATGCTGTCCAATGATGTTTGTAACACGCACACTGTCCAATGGGTTTCGTGACACACATGCTGTCCACTGGGTTTTGTGACACACACACTGTCCAATGGGGATTGTGACACACACACTCTGTCCAATGGTGTTTGTGACACACACACTTTCCAATGGGGTTTGTGACACGCACAACTTCTAATGGGGTTTGTGACACACATACACTATCCAATGGGGTTTGTGACACGCATAATTTCTAAAGGGTTTGTGTCACGCATACTTTCTAAAGGGTTTGTGACACCCACACTTTCCAAAGGGGTTTGTGACACACACACGCTGTCCCATGGGGTTTGTGACACGCATGCTGTCCAATGGGTTTTGTGACACACACACACTATCCAATGGGTTTTGTGACACGGACACTTTCAAATGGGGTTTGTGACACACACACTCTGTCCAATGGCGCTTGTGACACACACGCTTTCCAATGGGGTTCGTGACACACACTATGTCCCATTTTGTTTGTGACACACACACTGTCCAATGGGGATTGTGACACACACACGTTGTCCAATGGGGTTTGTGAAACACACACTGTCCAAAGGTTTTTGTGACACACACAATGTCCAATGGGGTTTGTGACATCACACTGTCCATGGGTGTTTGTGACACACACGCTGTCCAGTGGGGTTTGTGACACACACACTGTCCAAAAGGTTTTGTGACACAAACGATGTCCAATGGGGTTTTGACATGAACACTGTCCCTAGGTGTCTGTGACACACACGCTGTCCAGTGGGGTTTGTGACACACACACTACCCAATGGGTATTGTTAAACACACACTCTGTCCAATGGTGTTTGTGACACACACACTGTCCAATCGGTATTGTTAAACACACACTCGTTCCAATGGTGTTTGTGACACACACGCTGTCCAATGGCGCTTGTGACACACACATACTATCCGATGGGGTTTGTGACACACACAGTGTCCAGAGGGTTTTGTGAGACACACACTCTGAGCAATGGGCTTGTGACACACACGCTGTCCAATGGAATTTGTGACACACACACTGTACAATGGGGATTGTGACACACACACTCTGTCCAATGCGCTTTGTGACACAAACTCTGTCCAATGGGGATTTTGACACACACACTGTCCAATGGGTATTGTGACACACACACGCTGTCCAATGGAGTTTGTGACAGACACGTTGTCCAATGGGGTTTGTGACACAAACTCTGTCTAATGGGATTTGTTGCACGCACACTGTCCTTGGTTGTTTGTGAGACACTCGCTGTCCAGTGGAGTTTGTGACACACACACTGTCCAATGGGCTTTGTGACAACCAGACTCTGTCCAATGTTTCTTGTGAAAAACACGCTGTCCAATGGGGTTTATGAACACACACGCTATCCAGTGGGTTTTGTGACACACACACTGTCCAATAGGTTTTGTGACACACACACGCAGTCAAATGGGGTTTGTGACACATACACTTTCCAATGGGTTTTGTGACACACCCACTCTGTCCAATGGTGCTTGTGACACACACGCTGTCCAATATGGTTCGTGACACACATGGTGTCCAGTGGGTTTTGTGACACACACACTCTGTCGAATAGAGTTTGTGACACACATACGCTATACAATGGGGTTTGTGACACAGACGCGGTCCAATGGGGATTGTGACACACACGCTGTAAAATGTGGTTTGTGACACATACACTCTGTCCAATGGGGCTTGTGACACACACTCTGTCCAATGGGGTTTGTGACCGACACACTCTGTTCAATGGGGATTGTGACACACACGCTGTCCAATGGGGTTTGTGACACACAAACTCTGTTCAATAGGCCTTGTGACACACAAGATGTCCAATGGGGTTCGTGACACACACGCTGTCCAATGGGGTTTGTGACACACAGTCTTTCTAATGGGGTTTGTGCAACACACGCTATCCAATTGATTTTGTGACACACACACTTTCCAATGCGGTTCATGACACACACATGCTATCCAATGGGGTTTGTGACACACACGCTGACCAATTGGGTTTTTAACACACCCGATGTACAATGGTGTTTATGACACGCATGCTGTCCAATGGGTTTTGTGACACACACACTGACCAGGAGGGTTTGTGAAACACACACGCTATCCAATGGGGTTTCTGACACACACTCTCTGTCCAATGGTGCTTGTGACATACACGCTGTCCAATGGGTTTTGTGAACACATACGCTGTCCAATGGGTTTTGTGACACACACACTGTCCAATGGGTTTTGTGACACACACGCTGTCCTATGGTGTTCGTGACACACACGATGTCCAATGGGGTTTGTGACACAGACGCTGTCCAGTGGGGATTGTGACAAAAACGCTGTCCAGTGGAGTTTGTGAGACACACACTTTCCAAAGGGGTTTGTGACACACGCAGTGTCCACGGGGGGTTCGTGACACAGACGCTGTCCAATGGGGTTTGTGACACGCACACTGTCCAATGGGTATTGTTACACACACACGCTGTCGAATGGTGTTTGTGACACACACGCTGTCCAATGGGGTTTGTGACAAACACGCTGTCCAATGGGGTTTGTGAACACACACGGGGTTCAGTGGGTTTTGTGACACACACACTGTCCAATAGGGGTTGTGACACACACACGCTGTCCAATGGTGTCTGTGACACACACACTGTCCAAAGTGGTTTGTGACACACACGCTATCCAATGGGGTTTGTGATACTCACACTGTCCACGGATGTTTGTGACACACACGCTGTCCAATGGCGTTTTGACACACACGCTATCCAGTGGGGTTGTGAAACACACACTGTCCAGGGGGTTTTTTGAAACACACGCTGTCCAGTGCGTTTTGTGACACACACACTGTCCAATGTGGATTGTGACACACAAACGCTGTCCAATGGTGTTTGTGACACACACGCTGTCCAATGGGGTTTGTGACACAGACGCTGTCCAATGGGGATTATGACCTACGCACTGTCCTATACTGTTTGTGACACACACACGCTATCAAATGGGGTTTGTGACAAGCACACTTTATAATGGGGTTTCTGACACACACACACTTTCCAATGGGGTTTGTGACACACACACTGTGTAATGAGGACTGTGACACACACACGCTGTCCAATGGGGATTTTGTGACACACACACTGTCCAATGGGGTTTGTGAAACAGACGCTGTCCAATAAGGATTGTGACAAAAACGCTGTCCAATGGGGTTTGTGATACACACAATGTCCAATGGGGATTGTGACACACACACTGTCCAATGGGTATTGTTACACACTCACGCTGTCCAGTGGTGTTTGTGACACACACACTATCCAATGGGGTTTGTTGCACACACGCTGTCCAGTGGGGATTGTGACAAACACGCTGTCCAATGGGGATTGTGAACACACACGGTGTCCAGTGGATTTTGTGACAAACACTGTCCAAAAGGATTTGTGACAGACACACGCTATCCAATGGGGTTTGTGAAACATACACTTTCCAATGGTGCTTGTGACACACACGCTGTCCAATGGGGTTTGTGACACGTACACTTTCCAATGGCGTTTGTGACACACACACTGTCCAAAGGGGTTTGTGACACACACGATGTCCAATGGGGTTTCTGACACGCACACTTTCCATGGGTGTTTGTGACACACACGCTGTCCAGTGGGGTTTGTGACACACACACTGTCCAAAGGGGTTTATGACACACACGATGCACAATGGGGTTTGTGACACGCACACTGTCCAACGGGTATTGTTACACACACACACTGTCCAATGGGGATTGTGACACTCACACACTGTCCAATGGTGTTTGTGACACACACACTGTCCAAAGGGGTTTCTGACACACACGCTATCCAATGAGGTTTGTGACACTCACACTGTCCATGGGTTTTTGTGAACACACACACTGTCCAAAGGGGTTTTGACACACACTCTGTCCACTGGGGATTGTGTCTCACACACTCTCCAGGGGGGTTTGTGACACACAGACTGTCCAAAGGCGTTCGTGACACACACATCTTCCACGGGGGTTTTTGATATACACACTGTTGAATGCGGTTTGTGACACACTCACTGTCCAATGGGTATTGTTAAACACAAACTCTGTCCAATGGGGTTTGTGACACACACACTGTCCAATGGGGTTTGTGACACGCACACGCTATACAATGGGGTTTATGACACAGATGCTGTCCAATGGGGTGTGTGACACCCACACTCTGTCCAATAGTGTTTGCGACACATATACGCTATCCAATGGGGTTTGTGACACACACACTTTATAATCGGGTTTGTGACACACACGCTATACAATGGGTTTTGTGACACACACACTGTCCAAAGAGGATTGTGACACTACACACACTGTCCAATGGTGTTTGTGACACACACGCTGTCCAATGGGGATTGTGAAATACAAACTGTCCAATAGGGTTTGTGACACACACATGCAATCCAATGGGGTTTGTGACAAACATACTTTCTAATGGGGTTTTTGACAGACACACGCTATCCAATGGGATTTGTCACACACACATTCCAATGGGGTTTGTGGTACACTCGCACGCTGTCCCATTTTGTTTGTGACACACACGCTGACCAACTGGGTTTGTTACACACACACTGTGCAACGATGTGTGTGACACGCATGCTGTCCAATGGGTTTTGAAACACACACACTGACCAGGAGGGCTTGTGACACACATACGCTATCCAATGGGGTTTGTGACACATACACTTTCCAATGGCGTTTGTGACACACACGCTGTCCAATGGGGTTCGTGACACACACGCTGTCCAATGGGGTCTGTGACACACACGCTATCCATGGGCATTTGTGACACAGAGGCTGTCCAATGGGGTTTGTGACACACACGCTATCCAATGGGGTTTGTGACACACACGATATCCAAAGGAGTTTGTGACACACACGATATCCAATGGAGTTTGTGACACACACGCTATCCGATGCGGATTGTGACACATACGCTGTAAAATGGGGTTTGTGACACACAAGCTGTCCAATGGGGCTTGTGACATACACACTCTGTCCAATGGGGTTTGTGACACACACACTGTCCATATGGGATTGTGACACACACGCTGTCCAAGGCAGTTAATGACACTCACGTTGTCCAGTGGGGTTTGTGACACACACAGTGTCCAATAGGGTTTGTGACATCACACACGCTATCCAATCGGGTTTTTGACACACACACTGTCCAATGGGGATTGTGACACCCACACGCTGTCCAATGGTGTTTGTGACACACACACTTTCCAGTGGGGTTTGTGACAGGCACACTTTCTAATGGGGTTTGTGACACACACACGCTATCCAATGGGTTTTGTGACACGCATACTTTCTAATGGGGTTTGTGACACACACTCTCTGTCCCATGGGGTTTGTGACACGCATGCTCTCCAATGGTTTTTGTGACACACACACTGACCAGGAGGGTTTGTGAAACACACACGTTATGCAATGGGGTTTGTGATACATACACTTTCCAATGGGGTTTGTGATACACACACACTGTCCAATGGCGATTGTGACACACAGGCTGTCCAATTTGGTTCGTGACACACACTCTGTCCCACTGGGTTTGTGACACACACATTGTCCAATGGCGCTTGTGACACATACATTCTGTCCTATGGGGCTTGTGACACACACTCTGTCCAATGGGGTTTGTGACCCACACACTCTGGCCAATAGGTCTTGAGACAAACAAGCTGTCCAATGGGGTTTGTGACACATACACTCTGTCCAATGGGGTTTCTGACACACACACTGTGTCCAACGGTGCTTGTGACACACACGCTGTCCAATGGGGTTCATGACACACACGCTGTCCAATGGGGTTCATGACACACACGCTGTCCAATGGTGTTTGTGACACACACGCTGTCCAATGATGTTTGTAACACAAACTCTGTCCAATCTGGTTTGTGACACATAGACTTTCCAATGGTGTCTGTGACGCACACTCTGTCCAATGGCGCTTGTGACACACACTCTGTCCAATGGGGTTCGAGACACACACTCTGTACCATGGGGTTTGTGACACACACACTGTCCAATGGGGATTGTGACACAAACTCGCTGTCCAATGGGGTTTGTGACAAAAACGTTGTCCGAAGAGTTTTGTGAAAAACACACGATGTCCAGTGGGGTTTGCGACACGCACACTGTCCATCGGTGTTTGTGACACACACACTCTCCAATGGTGTTTGTGATACGCATGCTGTCCAATGGGTTTTGTGACACAGACACTGACGAGGAGGGTTTGTGACACACACACGCTATCCAATGTGGTTTGTGACACACACACTCTGTCCAATGGTGCTTGTAACACACACGCTGTCCAATGGGGTTCGTGACACACACTGTGTCCCATGGGGTTTGTGACACACACATTGTCCAAAGATGTTTGTGACACACACAATATCCTATGGGGTTTGTGACACGCAAGCTCTAAATGGTTGTTTGTGATTCACATGCTGCCCAGTGGGGTTTGTGACACACACACTGTCCAAAAGGGATTGTGACACACACGATGTACAATGGGGTTTGTGACACGAACACTGTCCAATGGGTAATGTTAAACACACACGCTGTCCAATGGTGTTTGTGAAACACACGCTGTCCAAAGGGTATTGTGACACAGACACGCTGTCCAGTGGTGTTTCTGACACACAGGCTGTCCAATGGGGCTTGTGACACACACACTATCCGATGGGGTTTGTGTCACACATGCTGTCCAGTGGGTTTTGTGACACACACAGTGTCCAATAGGGTTTGTGCCACACACAACCTATTCAGTGGGGTTTGTGACACATACACTTTCCAATGGCGTTTGTGACACACACACTCTACAATGGGTATTGTGACACACACACGCTGTACAATGGGGTTTCTGACACACACACTGTCCAATGGGGATTGTGACACACACACGCTGTCCAATGTTGTTTGTGACACAAACTCTGTCCAATGGGTTTTGTGACACCCACAATGTCCATGGGTATTTGTGACACACATGCTGTCCAGTGGTGTTTGTGACACACACACTGTCCAATGGGGATTCTGACACACACACTGTCCAATGGGCTTTGTGACAAACACGCTCTATCCAATGGGTCTTGTGAAACACACGCTGTCCAGTGGAGTTTGTGACACACATACTGTGCAATGGGGATTGTGACACACACACGTCGTCCAATGGGTTTTGTGACATTCACACACGCTATCCAATGGGGTTTGTGACACGCACACTTTCTAATGGGCTTTGTGCCACACACGCTATCCAATGGCGCTTGAGACACACAAGCTGTCCAATGGGGTTCGTTACAAAAACTCAGTCCCATGGGGCTTGTGACACACACACTGTCCAATGGGGATTGTGACATACACACACTGTCCAATGGGGTTTGTGACACACACACTGTCCAAAGGGGTTTGTGCCACAAACACTGTCCAGTGGAGTTTGTGATACACACACTGTCCAAAGGGGTTTGTGACATACACGATGTCCAATGAGGTTTGTGGCACAAACTGTCCAATGGGAATTGTGAAACACAGACGCTGTCCAATGGGGTTTATGACACACACACTGTCCAATGGGGTTTGTGACACACACCTGTCCAATGGGGATTGTGACACACACGCTGTCAATTGGGGATTGTGACACACACACTCTGTCCAATAGGTCTTGTGACACACAAGCTGTCCAATGGGGTTCGTGAAACACACGCTGTCCAGTGGGGTTTTTGACACACACACTGTCCAATAGGGTTTGTGACATTCACTCACGCTATCCAATGGTTTTTGTGACACGCACACTTTCTAATGGGGTTTGTGCCACACACAGGCTATCCAATGGGGTTTGAGACACGCACACTTTCCAATGGGGTTTGTGACACACACACGCTATCCAATGGTGTTTGTGACACGCACACTTTATAATGGGGTTTTTGACACACACACGCTGTCCCATGGGTTTTGTGACACACACACTGTCCAATGGGGTGTGTGACACAAACACTCTGTCTAATGGGTTTTGTGAGACACACACTGTCTAATGGGGATTGTGACACACACACGTTGTCCAATGGGGTTTGTGACACTCATAATTTCTAATGGTGTTTGTGACACGCATGCTGTCCAATGGGGTTTGTGACACACACACTGTCCAAAAGGGTTTGTGACACACACGATGTAGAATGGGGTTTGTGACACGCACACTGTCCAATAGGGTTTGTGCCACACAGACGGTATCCAATGGGGTTTGTGACACATACACTGTCCAATGGGTATTGTTACACACACACGCTGTCCAGTGGTGTTTGTGACACACACGCTGTCCAATGGGGATTCTGACACACACACTGTCCAATGGGCTTTGTGATGCACACATTCTATCCAATGGGTCTTGTGAAAAACACGCTGACCAGTGGGTTTTGTGACACACACACTGTCCAATAGGGTTTGTGTCACACACACACAATCCAATGGGGTTTCTGACACACACACTCTGTCCAATGTTGCTTTTGACACACGCGCTGTCCATTGGGGTTCATGACACACACGCAGTCCAGTGGGTTATGCGACACACACACTCTGTCCAATGGGCTTCTGACACACATGCTGTCCAATGGGGCTTGTGACACACACACTGTCCAATGTCGTTCGTAAAACACACAGTGTCCATGGTGATTTGTGACACACACGCTGTCCAATGGTGTTTGTGACACACAGGCTGTCCAATGGGGTTTGTGACACAGACGCTGTGAAATGGGGATTGTGATATACACGCTGTCCAATAGGGTTTATGACACACACATGCTATCCAATGTGGTTTGTTACACACATACATTCTAATGGGGTTTTTGACACAAACACTGTATCCAATGGGGTTTGTGACACACACTTTCCAATGGGGTTTGTGACACACACTCTGTCCAATGGGGATTGTGAAACACACGCTGTCCAACGGGGTTTTTGACCCACACGGTGTCCAATGGGGATTGTGACACACACGCTGTCCAACAGGGTTTGTGACACACACACTCTGTCCAATAGTTCTTGAGACACACAAGCTGTCCAATGGGGTTCATGACACACACGCTGTCCAATGGGGTTTGTGACACATGCACTCTGTCCAATGGGGTTTGTGACCCACACGCTGTCCAATGGGTATTGTGACACACACACGGTCCAATGGGGGTTGTGACACACACACTGTCCAATAGGTGTTGTGACACACACACTCTGTCCAATAGGTCTTGTGACACACAAGCTGTCCAATGGGGTTCGTGACACGCAAGCTGTCCAGTGGGGTTTGTGACACAAACTTTGTCCAATGGGGTTTGTGACACGTAGACTGTCCATGGGTGTTTGTGACTACACACGCTGTCCAGTGGGTTTTGTGACACACACACTGTCCATTAGGTTTTGACACACACGCTGTCCACTGGGGATTGTGACACACACACTATCCAGGAGGGTTTGTGACACACACACTGTCCAGTGGGTATTGCTAAACACAAACTTTGTCCAATGGGGTTTGTGAAACACACACTGCCCAATGGGGTTTATGACACACGCTGCCCAATGGCGTGTGTGACATACACACTCTGTCCAATAGGGTTTGTGCCACACAGACGCTATACAATGGTTTTTGTGACACATAGACTTTCCAATGGGGTTTGTGACACACACACTCAGTCCAATGGTGCATGTGACACACACGCTGTCCAATGGGGTTCGGGACACACACGCTGTCCAGTGGGCTTTGTGACACACACACTCTTTCCAATGGGCTTGTGACACACACGCTGTCCAATGGTGTTTGTGACACACACACTCTAAATTGGGGATTGTGGCACACACACGCTATTCAATGATGACTGTGACACACACACTGTCCAATGGGTATTGTGACACAAACTTTTTCCAATGGGGTTTGTGACACACACACTTTCCAATGGTGTTTGTGACACAAACTTTGTCCAATGTGGTTTGTTACACGTAGACTGTCCATGGGTGTTTGTGACAACACACGCTGTCCAGTGGAGTTTGTGACACACACTGTCCAAAGGGGATTGTGACACACACACACTGTGCCATGGTGTTTGTGACACACACGCTGTCCAATGGGGATTGTGACTCACACGCTGTCCAATGGGCTTTGTGACACACACACTCTGTTCAAGGGCCTTGTGAAAAACATGCTGTCCAATGGGGTTTGTGAACACACACGCTGTCCAGTGGATTTTTTGACACACAAACTGTCCAATAGGATTTGTGACACACACGCTGTCCAATGGGGTTTGTGACACACACGCTGTCCAGTGGATTTTGTGACACACACACTCTGTCCAATGGGCTTCTGACACACACGCTGTACAATGATGAGTGTGACACACACACTGTCCTATGGGGATTGTGACACACACCCTGTACTGAGGGGTTTGTGACACACACTCGCTCTACAATGGGGTTTGTGACACACACACTCTGTCCAATGGGCTTGTGACACACACGCTGTCCAATGGTGTTTGTGGCACACACACTGCACAATGGGGTTGTGACACTCACACTCTGTCCAATGGGGTTTGTGACACACACACTGTCCAAAGGGGTTTCTGACACACACGCTATCCAATGGGGTTTGTGACACTCACACTGTATACGGGTTTTTGTGACACACAGACTGTCCAATGGGGTTTTGACACACACGCTGTCTACTGGGGATTGTGACACACACATATTCCACGGGGGTTTGTGACACACACGCTGTCCAATGCGGTTTGCGACACACTCACTGCCAATGGTACTGTTAAAAACAAACAAAATCCAATGGGGATTGTGACCTACACACTGTCCAATAGGGTTTGTGACAGTCACACGCTCTCCAATGGGGTTTGTGACACACACTTTCCAACCGGTTTTGTGACACACACACCTTGTCCCATGTGGTTTGTGACACACACACTTTCCAATGGGGTTTGTGACACACACACGATGTCCAATGGGGTTTGTGACACACACACTGTCCAAAGAGGTTTGTGACACACACGATGTCCAATGGGGTTTGTGACACGCACATTGTCCATGGGTGTTTGTGACACACACGCTGTCCAGTGGAGTTTGTGACACACAAACTGTCCAATGGGGTTTTTGACACGCACACTGTCCAATGCGTATTGTTACACACACACGCTGTCCTATGGGGATTGTGACACACACTCTGTCCAATGGGGTTTGTGACTCACACACTCTGTAAAATGGGTGTTGTGAGACACACGCTGTCCAATGGGGTTCGTGACACACACTCTGTCCCATGCGGTTTGTGACACAAACACTGTCCAATGGGGTTTGTGACACACACACTGTCCAATAGGGTTTGTGACACTCACACGCTATCCAATGGGGTTTGTGACACACAATATCCTACCGGTTTTGTGACACACACACCTTGTCCCATGGGGTTTGTGACACATACACTTTCCAATGGGGTTTGTGACACACACACAATGTCCAATGGTGTTTGTGACACACACGGTGTCCAATAGGGTTTGTGACACAAACTCTGTCCAATGGGAATTGTGGCATACACGCTGCCCAATGGGGTTTGTGACACATACACTCCGTCCAATGTGGTTTATGACACACACGCTGTCCAATAGGGTTTGTGACACAAACTCTGTCCAATGCGGATTGTGGCATACACGCTGCCCAATGGGGTTTGTGACACATACACTCTGTCCAATGTGGTTTATGACACACACGCTGTCCAATGGGGTTTGTGACACACATGCTGAACAGTGGGTTTTGTGACACACACACTGTCCAATAGGGTTTGTGACACAGACACGCTATCCAATGGGGTTTGTGAAACATACACTTTCCAATGGGCTTGTGACACACACACGCTGTCCAATAGTGTTTGTGACACACACTCTGTCCCATGGCGTTTGTAACACACACTGTCCAATGGGGATTGTGACACACACACGCTGTCTAATGGGGTTTGTGAGACACACACACTGTCCAATGGGAATTGTGACACACACATGCTGTTCAAAGTGGTTTGTGACACACAGGCTATCCAATGGGATTTGTGACACATACACTTTCCAAGGGTGTTTGTGACACACACGCTATCCAATGAGGTATGTGACACATACACTTTCTAGTGGGGTTCGTGACACAAACACTATACAATGGGGTTTGTGACACTCACACTCTGTCCAATGGTGCTTGTGACACACAGGCTGTCCAATGGTGTTTGTGATACACACGCTGTCCAATGGGGTTTGTGACACACAGACTCTCTAAAGGGGTTTGTGACACACACACCGTCCAATAGGGTTTGTGACACTCACACTGTCCATTGAGGATTGTGAAACACACACTCTGTCCAATGGGGTTTATGACACACAACCTGTCCAATTGGGTTTGTGACACACTGTCCAATGGGGTTTGTGACACACAAACACGGTGCAATGGTGATTGTGACACACACACGCTATCCAATGGGGTTTATGACACATACGCTTTCCAATGTGGTTTGTGACACACACACTCTGTCCAATGGTGTTTGTGACACACAGGATCTCCATGGGGATTGTGACACACACGCTGTCCAACGGGGTTTGTGACACACACACTCTGTCCAATAGGGTTTGTGACACACATACGCAATCCAATGGGGTTTGTGACACACACACTTTCTAAAGGGGTTTGTGACACACACTCTGTCCCATGGGGTTTTGTGACACACACACTGTCCAATGGTGTTTGTGGCACACACACTGTCCAATGGGGATTGTGACACACACACGCTATCCAATGGGATTTGTGACACTCACACTCTCCAATGTGGATTTGACACACACGCTGTCCACTGGGGATTGTGACTCACACGCTGACCAGGCGGGTTTGTGACACACAAGCTGTCCAGTGGGTTTTGTGACACACGCACTGTCCAATGGGGTTTGTGACACACACACTCTCTAATGCGTATTGTGACACACGAACACTGTCCAATGTGGTTTGTGACACACACACGCTGTCCAATGGGGTTTGTGACACTCACACTCTGGTCAATGTCGCTTGTGAAACACACGCTGTCCAATGGGTTCGTGACACACATGCTGTCCAGTGGGTTTTGTGACACACACACTCTGTCCAATGGGCTTGTAACACACACGCTGCCAATGGTATTTGTGAAACACAGGCTGTCCAGTGGGTTTTCCGACACACACACTGTCCAATTGGGTTTTGACACACAATCTGTCCAGTGGGGTTTATGACACACACACTCTTTCCAATGGGTTTTGTGACACACACGCTGTCCAATGGGGTTTGTGACACACACACTTTCCAATGGGATTTGTGGCACACACACTGTCCAACGGGCTTTGTGACACAATCGCTGTCCAATGGGTTTCGTCACACACACGCTGTCCAGTGGGTTTTGTGACACACACATTCTGTCCAACGGGCTTGTTACACACACGCTGTCCAATGGTGTTTGTGACACACACACTATCCAATGGGGATTGTGACACACACACGCTGTACAATGGGGCTTGTGACTCACACGCTGTCCAATGGGGTTTTTGAAACACACACTGTTTAACGGGTACTGTGACACACGCACACTGTCCAATTGGGTTCGTGACACACACGCTATCCAGTGGGTATTGTGACACACACACTGTTCAATGGGGAATGTGACACATACACTCTGTCCAATGGGGCTTGTGGCACACACGCTGTTCAATGGGGTTTGTGACACACACGCTGTCCAATGGGGATTGTGACACACTGGATCTCCAATGGGCTTTGTGACACACACACTCTGTCTAATGGGTCTTGTGAAAAACACGCTGTCCAATGGGGTTTGTGAAGACACACGCTGTCCAGTGGGTTTTGTGACACACAAACTGTCCAATCGTGTTTGTGACACACACACGTTATCCAGTGGCTTTTGTGACACATATACTTTCCAAATGGTTTTGTGACACATACACTCTGTCCAATGGCCTTGTGACACACACGCTGTCCAATGTGGTTTGCGACACATACGCGGTCCAGTGGGGTTGTGACACACGCACTGTCCAATAGGGTTTGTGACACACACGCTATCCAATCAGTTTTGTGACACACACACTATCCAATGGGGATTGTGTCATACACACGCTGTCCAATGGGGTTCGTGACACGCACTCTGTCCCATGGGGTTTGTGATACACACACACTATCCAATGGGGTTTGTGACATACATACGCTACCCAATGGTGTTTGTGACACACACACTTTCTAATGGGGTTTGTGACACACACACTGTCCAATAGAGATTGTGACAGAGACGCTGTCCAATGGGGATTGTGACATACACACTGTCCAAAAGGGTTTGTGACACACACATGCTATACAATGGGGTTTGGGACACAAATACTTTCTAATGGGGTTTTTGACACACACACGCTGTCCCATGGGGTTTGTGACACACACGCTGACCAATTCGGTTTGTTACACACAGACTGTCCAATGGTGTTTGTGACACACACACTGACCAGGAGGGTTTGTGACACACACACGTTATAGAATTCGTTTGTGAAACATACACTTTCCAATGGGGTTTGTGATACACACACTTTGTCCAATGGCGCTTGTGACACACATGCTGTCCAATGGGGTTCGTGATACACACTCTGCCCCATGGGGTTTGTGACACACACACTGTCCAATGGGGATTATGACACACACACACTGTCCAATGGGGTTTGTGACACACACACTGTCAAAAGGTTTTTGTGACACACAGAATGTCCAATGGGGTTTGTGACACACACACTGTCCAATGGGGTTTGTGACACACAGAGTGTCCACGGGGGTTTGTGTCACACACGCTATCCAATGCGGATTGTGGCACACACACTGTCCAATGGGTATTGTTACACACACACGCTGTACTATGGGGTTTGTGACAAACACACTGTCCAAAGGGGTTTGTGACACACACGCTATCCAATTGGGTTTGTGACACTAACACTGTCCATGGGTGTTTGTGACACACACGCTGTCCAGTGGGTTTTGTGACACACACACTGTCCAAGTGGGTTTTGACACACAAGCTGTCCAAATGGGATTGTGACACACACACGCTGTCCAATGGGGTTTACAACACAATCTGTCCAATGGGTTTTGTGACACACACACTCTGTCCAATGGGCTTGTGACACACACGCTGTCCAATGGGGTTTGTGACACACACACTGTCCAATGGAGATTGTGACACACACACACTGTCCAATAGGGTTTGTGATACACACACGCTATGCAATGGAGTTTCTGACACATACACTTTCCAATGGGGTTTATGACACCAGACTCTGTCCAATGGTGCTTGTGAAACACACACGGTTCAATGGGGATCGTGACACACACGCTGTCCAGTGGGTTTTGTGACACACACACTATGCAAAGGGGTCTGTGACACTCACAATCTCTCCAATGGTGCTTGTGACACAGACTCTGTCCCATGGGGTTTGTGACACACACGCTATCCAATGGGGTTTATGACACATACGCAGTCCAATGGGGTTTGAAAAACACACACACTTTGTAATGGGGATTGTGACACACACACTATCCAATGGGGTTTGTGACACTCATACTCTGTCCAATGGTGCTTGTGACACACACTCTGTCCCATGGGGTTTGTGACACACACACGCTATCCAGTAGGGTTTATGACACACATGTAGTCCAATGGGGTTTGAAAAACACACACAATTTCTAATGGGGATTGTGACACACACACTATCCAATGGGGTTTGTGACACAAACTTTGTCAAATGGGGTTTGTGACACACACAGTGTCTACGGGGGTTTGTGACACACAAGCTGTCCAATGGGTTTTGTGACACACACACTGTCCAATGGCTATTGTTACACACACACGCTGTCCTATGGTGCTTGTGACACACACGCTGTCCAATGAGGACTGCGACATCACACACACTGTCCAATGGGGTTTGTGACACACACACGCTGTCCAATGGGTTTTGTGACACATACACTTTCCAATGGGGTTTGAGACACACACACTCTGTCCAATGGTGCTTGTGACATACACGCTGTACAATGGGGTTCGTGACACACACACTGTCTAAAGGGGATTGTGTCACACACACTCTGTTCAATGGGGTTTGTGACACACACACTGTCCAAAGGGGTTTTTGAAACACACGATGTCCAATGGGGTTTGTGACACACACACACTGTCCAATGGGGTTTGTGACACACACGCTGTCCAATGGGGTTTATGATACGAACACTTTCAAATGGGGTTTGTGACACACACAGGCTTTCCAATGGGTCTTGTGACACACAAGCTGTCCAATGGGGTTCGTGACACACACGCTGTCCAGTGGGGTTTGTGACACACACACGTTCCAAAGTGGTTTGTAACATGCACACGCTATCCAAAAGGGTTTGTAACACATACACTTTCCATTGGGGTTTTGTGACACACACACTCTGTCCAATATCGCTTGTGACACACACGCTGTCCCATGGGGTTTGTGACACACACACTGTCCAGTGGGGATTGTGACACACACACGCTGTCCAATGGGATTTATGAGACACACGCTGTCCAATGGGGTTTGTGACACACACGCTGTCCAGTGGGGTTTGTGACACATACGCTGTCCAATGCGTATTGTGACATCACACACGCTGTCCAATGGTGTTTGTGACACACACACTGTCCAAAGGGGATTGTGTCACACACACTCTGTCCAATGGGTTTTATGACACACACGCTGTCCAATGGGGTTTGTGCCAGACACACGCTGTCCAATGGGGTTTATGATACACACACTTTCAAATGGGGTTTGTGATACACACGCTATCCAATGGGTTTTGTGACATACACACTGTCCAAAGGGGATTGGGATACACACACACTGTCCAATGGTGTTTGTGACAAAAACGCTGTCCAATGGGGTTTGTGACACAGACGCTGTTCAATGGGGATTATGACCTACACACTGTCCAATGGGGTTTGTGACACACACAGGCTATCCAATGGGGTTTGTGACACACACACGCTATCCAATGGGGTTTGTGACACACACACGTTCCAATGGGGTTTTTGACACGCACACTGTGTCCAGTGGGTTTTGTGATACACACAGTGTCAAAAGGGGTTTTGACACACATGCTATCCAGTGGGGTATGTGACACACACTGTCCATGGGTGTTTGTCACACACACGCTGTCCACTGGGGATTGTTGCACACACACTCTCCAGTGGGTTTTGTGAAACACACACTGTCCAATGGGTACTGTTACACACACACACGCTGTCCAGTGGGGTTTGTGACACACACGCTGTCCAATAGGGTTTGTGACACACACACTGTCCAATGGTGTTTGTGACACACACACTTTCCAATGGGGTTTGTGACACAAACTCTGTCCAATGGGGTTTGTGACACACACACTGTCCAATGGTGTTTGTGACACACACACTTTCCAATGGGGTTTGTGACACAAACTCTGTCCAATGGGGTTTGTGACACACACACTGTCCAATGGGTATTGTGACACACACACGCTGTCCAATGGGGTTTGTGACACACATGCTGTCCAATGAGGTTTGTGACACAAACTCTGTCCAATGGGGTTTGTGACACACATGCTGTCCAGTGGGTTTTGTGTCACACACAGTCTCCAATAGGGTTTGTCACACACACACGCTATCCAATGGTGTTTGTGACACATAGACTTTCCAATGGGGTTTGTGACACACACACTTTGCAATGGGGCTTGGGACACGCACACTCTGTCCAATGGCGCTTGTGACACACGCGCTTTCCAATGGGGTTCTTGACACACACGCTGTCCAATGGGGTTTGTGACACACACATTGTCCAAAGGGGTTTGTGACACACACGATGTCCAAAGGGATTTGTGACACGCACACTATCCATGGGTGTTTGTGACACACACACTGACCAGGAGGGTTTGTGACACACACACGTTATAGAATTCGTTTGTGAAACATACACTTTCCAATGGGGTTTGTGATACACACACTTTGTCCAATGGCGCTTGTGACACACATGCTGTCCAATGGGGTTCGTGATACACACTCTGCCCCATGGGGTTTGTGACACACACACTGTCCAATGGGGATTATGACACACACACACTGTCCAATGGGGTTTGTGACACACACACTGTCAAAAGGTTTTTGTGACACACAGAATGTCCAATGGGGTTTGTGACACACACACTGTCCAATGGGGTTTGTGACACACAGAGTGTCCACGGGGGTTTGTGTCACACACGCTATCCAATGCGGATTGTGGCACACACACTGTCCAATGGGTATTGTTACACACACACGCTGTACTATGGGGTTTGTGACAAACACACTGTCCAAAGGGGTTTGTGACACACACGCTATCCAATTGGGTTTGTGACACTAACACTGTCCATGGGTGTTTGTGACACACACGCTGTCCAGTGGGTTTTGTGACACACACACTGTCCAAGTGGGTTTTGACACACAAGCTGTCCAAATGGGATTGTGACACACACACGCTGTCCAATGGGGTTTACAACACAATCTGTCCAATGGGTTTTGTGACACACACACTCTGTCCAATGGGCTTGTGACACACACGCTGTCCAATGGGGTTTGTGACACACACACTGTCCAATGGAGATTGTGACACACACACACTGTCCAATAGGGTTTGTGATACACACACGCTATGCAATGGAGTTTCTGACACATACACTTTCCAATGGGGTTTATGACACCAGACTCTGTCCAATGGTGCTTGTGAAACACACACGGTTCAATGGGGATCGTGACACACACGCTGTCCAGTGGGTTTTGTGACACACACACTATGCAAAGGGGTCTGTGACACTCACAATCTCTCCAATGGTGCTTGTGACACAGACTCTGTCCCATGGGGTTTGTGACACACACGCTATCCAATGGGGTTTATGACACATACGCAGTCCAATGGGGTTTGAAAAACACACACACTTTGTAATGGGGATTGTGACACACACACTATCCAATGGGGTTTGTGACACTCATACTCTGTCCAATGGTGCTTGTGACACACACTCTGTCCCATGGGGTTTGTGACACACACACGCTATCCAGTAGGGTTTATGACACACATGTAGTCCAATGGGGTTTGAAAAACACACACAATTTCTAATGGGGATTGTGACACACACACTATCCAATGGGGTTTGTGACACAAACTTTGTCAAATGGGGTTTGTGACACACACAGTGTCTACGGGGGTTTGTGACACACAAGCTGTCCAATGGGTTTTGTGACACACACACTGTCCAATGGCTATTGTTACACACACACGCTGTCCTATGGTGCTTGTGACACACACGCTGTCCAATGAGGACTGCGACATCACACACACTGTCCAATGGGGTTTGTGACACACACACGCTGTCCAATGGGTTTTGTGACACATACACTTTCCAATGGGGTTTGAGACACACACACTCTGTCCAATGGTGCTTGTGACATACACGCTGTACAATGGGGTTCGTGACACACACACTGTCTAAAGGGGATTGTGTCACACACACTCTGTTCAATGGGGTTTGTGACACACACACTGTCCAAAGGGGTTTTTGAAACACACGATGTCCAATGGGGTTTGTGACACACACACACTGTCCAATGGGGTTTGTGACACACACGCTGTCCAATGGGGTTTATGATACGAACACTTTCAAATGGGGTTTGTGACACACACAGGCTTTCCAATGGGTCTTGTGACACACAAGCTGTCCAATGGGGTTCGTGACACACACGCTGTCCAGTGGGGTTTGTGACACACACACGTTCCAAAGTGGTTTGTAACATGCACACGCTATCCAAAAGGGTTTGTAACACATACACTTTCCATTGGGGTTTTGTGACACACACACTCTGTCCAATATCGCTTGTGACACACACGCTGTCCCATGGGGTTTGTGACACACACACTGTCCAGTGGGGATTGTGACACACACACGCTGTCCAATGGGATTTATGAGACACACGCTGTCCAATGGGGTTTGTGACACACACGCTGTCCAGTGGGGTTTGTGACACATACGCTGTCCAATGCGTATTGTGACATCACACACGCTGTCCAATGGTGTTTGTGACACACACACTGTCCAAAGGGGATTGTGTCACACACACTCTGTCCAATGGGTTTTATGACACACACGCTGTCCAATGGGGTTTGTGCCAGACACACGCTGTCCAATGGGGTTTATGATACACACACTTTCAAATGGGGTTTGTGATACACACGCTATCCAATGGGTTTTGTGACATACACACTGTCCAAAGGGGATTGGGATACACACACACTGTCCAATGGTGTTTGTGACAAAAACGCTGTCCAATGGGGTTTGTGACACAGACGCTGTTCAATGGGGATTATGACCTACACACTGTCCAATGGGGTTTGTGACACACACAGGCTATCCAATGGGGTTTGTGACACACACACGCTATCCAATGGGGTTTGTGACACACACACGTTCCAATGGGGTTTTTGACACGCACACTGTGTCCAGTGGGTTTTGTGATACACACAGTGTCAAAAGGGGTTTTGACACACATGCTATCCAGTGGGGTATGTGACACACACTGTCCATGGGTGTTTGTCACACACACGCTGTCCACTGGGGATTGTTGCACACACACTCTCCAGTGGGTTTTGTGAAACACACACTGTCCAATGGGTACTGTTACACACACACACGCTGTCCAGTGGGGTTTGTGACACACACGCTGTCCAATAGGGTTTGTGACACACACACTGTCCAATGGTGTTTGTGACACACACACTTTCCAATGGGGTTTGTGACACAAACTCTGTCCAATGGGGTTTGTGACACACACACTGTCCAATGGGTATTGTGACACACACACGCTGTCCAATGGGGTTTGTGACACACATGCTGTCCAATGAGGTTTGTGACACAAACTCTGTCCAATGGGGTTTGTGACACACATGCTGTCCAGTGGGTTTTGTGTCACACACAGTCTCCAATAGGGTTTGTCACACACACACGCTATCCAATGGTGTTTGTGACACATAGACTTTCCAATGGGGTTTGTGACACACACACTTTGCAATGGGGCTTGGGACACGCACACTCTGTCCAATGGCGCTTGTGACACACGCGCTTTCCAATGGGGTTCTTGACACACACGCTGTCCAATGGGGTTTGTGACACACACATTGTCCAAAGGGGTTTGTGACACACACGATGTCCAAAGGGATTTGTGACACGCACACTATCCATGGGTGTTTGTGACACACACGCTGTCCAGCAGGGTTTGTGACACACACACTGTCCAATGGGGTTTGCGACACATACCATGTCCACGAGGGTTTGCGACACACACGCTGTCCTATGGGTTTTGTGACACACACACTGTCCAATGGTTATTGTTACACACACACACTATCCATTCCTGTTTGTGACACACACGCTGTCCAGTGGGTTTTGTGACACACGAACTGTCCAATAGGGTTTGTGCCACACACAATACGATATCCAATGGGGTTTGTGACACATACACTTTCCAATGGGGTTTGTGACACACACACTCTGTCCAATGGTGCCTGTGACACACACGCTGTCCAATGGGGTTTGTGACACACACGCTGTCCAGTGCGTTTTGTGACACACACATTCTGTCCAATTGGCTTGTGACACTCACGCTGTCCAATGGTTTTTGTGAACACACACACTGTAAAATGGGGATTGTGACACACACACGATGTCCAGTGGGGATTGAGACACACACTGTCCAAAGGGATTTGAGACACACGCTATCCAATGGGGTTTGTGACACTAACACTGTCAATGGGTGTTTGTGACACAGACGCTTTCCAGTGGGGATTGTTGCACACACACTCTCCATTGGGTTTTGTGACACACACACTGTCCAATAGTGATTGTGACACACATTCTGTCCCATGGGGTTTGTGGCACACACACTTTCTAATGGGGTTTGTGACACACACACTTTCCAATGGGCTTTGTGACACACACTCGCTGTCCCATGGGGTTTGTGACACACACGCTGTAAAAAGGTGTTTGTGACACGCATGCTGACCAATGCGTTTTGTGACACACACACTGAGCAGGAGGGTTTGTGACACACACAAGTTATCCAATGGGGTTTGTGACACATACACTTTCCAATGGGGTTTGTGTCACACACACTCTGTCCAATGGCGCTTGTGACACACACGCTGTCCCATGGGGTTTTTGAGACACACACTCTCCAATGGGGATTGTGACACACACACGCTGTCCAATGGGGTTTGTAACACGCACACTGTCCATTTGTGTTTGTGACACACACGCTGTACAACGGGGTTTGTGACACAAACACTGTCCAAAGGGGTTTGTGACACACACGATGTAAAACGGGGTTTGTGACACGCACACTGTCCAGTGGAGTTTATGACACACACACTGTTCAATGGGGTTTGTGACACACACAGTGTGCACGGGGTTAGTGACACACACGCTGTCCAATGGGGATTGTGACACACACACTGTCCAATGGGGATTGTGACACACACACGCTGTCCAATGGTGTTTCTGACACACACACTGTCCAAAGGTGTTTGTGACACAGACCATATCCAATGGGGTATGTGACACTCACACTGTCCATGGATGTTTGTGACACACAATCTGTCCAGTGGGTTTTGTCACACACACACTGTCCAATGGTTTTTTGACACACATGCTGTCCAAAGGGGATTGTGACACACACACTGTGCAGGGGGGTTTGTGACACACGCACTGTCCAATGGGGTTTGTGACACACAGTGTGTCCACGGGCGTTTGTGACACACACGCTGTACTATGGGGATTGTGACACACACACTGTCCAATGGGGATTGTGGCACACACACGCTGTCCAATGGGGTTTCCGACACACACACTATCCAAAGGGGTTTGTGACACAGACGCTATCCAATGGGGTTTGTGACACTCACACTGTCCATGGGTGTTTGTGACACACACGCTGTCCATTGGGTTTTGTCACACACAAACTGTCCCATGGGGTTTTGACACACACGCTGTCCACTGGGGATAGTGACACACACACTGTCCAATGGGGTTTGTGACATACACACTGTCCAATGGGTATTGTTAAACACAAACGCTGTAAAATGGGGTTTGTGACACACACACTGTCCAATGGGGTTTGTGACACACACACGCTATCCAATGGGGTTTGTGACACACACACTGTCCAAGGGGGATTGTGACACACACACGCTGTCCAATGGTGTTATTCACACACACGATGTCCAATGGCGTTTGTGACACATAAGCTGTCCAATGGGTATTGTGACCTACACAATGTCCTATAGGGTTTGTAACAAACACACGCTATCCAATGGGGTTTGTGACACACACACTTCATAATGGAGTTTGTGACACACACACGCTCTCCAATGGGGTTTGTGACACACATGCTTTCTAATGGGGTTTTTGACACACACACGCTATCCAATGCGGTTTGTGACACACACTTTCCAATGGGGTTTGTGAAACACACACGCTGGCCCATGAGGTTTGTGACACACTCGCTGTCCAATGGGGTTCGTGACACACACACTGTCCAAAGGGGTTTGTGACACACACGATGTAAAACGGGGTTTGTGACACGCACACTGTCCAGTGGAGTTTATGACACACACACTGTTCAATGGGGTTTGTGACACACACAGTGTGCACGGGGTTAGTGACACACACGCTGTCCAATGGGGATTGTGACACACACACTGTCCAATGGGGATTGTGACACACACACGCTGTCCAATGGTGTTTCTGACACACACACTGTCCAAAGGTGTTTGTGACACAGACCATATCCAATGGGGTATGTGACACTCACACTGTCCATGGATGTTTGTGACACACAATCTGTCCAGTGGGTTTTGTCACACACACACTGTCCAATGGTTTTTTGACACACATGCTGTCCACTGGGGATTGTGACACACACACTGTCCAGGGGGGTTTGTGACACACACACTGTCCAATGGTGTTCGTGACACACACAGTGTCCACAGGGGTTTGTGACACACACGCTGTCCAATGGGGTTTGTGACACACACACTGTCCAATGGGTATTGTTAACCACAAACACTGTCCAATGGGGTTTGTGACACACACACTATCCAATGGGGTTTGTGACACACACGCTATACAATGGGGTTTGTCACACACACACTGTCCAATAGGGTTTGTCACACACACATGCTATCCAATGGGTTTTGTGACACACACACTTTCCAATGAAGATTGTGACACACACACGCTGTCCAATGGTGTTTGTGACACACACGCTGTCTAATGCGTTTTGTCACACAGATGCTGTCCAATGGGGATTGTGACCTACACATTGTCCAAAAGGGTTTGTGACACTCACACGCTATCCAATGGGGTTTGTGACACACACGCTGTCTATTGGGGTTTGTGACACTCACACTGTCCAATAGGGTTTGTGACACACACCGTGTCCACGGGGGTTTGTGACACATACGCTGTCCAATGGGGTTTGTGACACACACACTGTCCAATGGGGATTGTGACACGCACACGCTGTCCAATGGTGTTTGTGACACACACGCTATCCAACGGGTTTTCTGACACACACTTTCCAATAGGGTTTGTTACACACATGCTGTACAATGGGTTTTGTGACACACACACTGACCAGGAGTGTTTGTGACACACACACTATACAATTGGTTTTGTGACACATACATTTTACAATGGGCGTTTTGACACAGACCTTCTGTCCAATGGCGTTTGTGACACACACGCTGTCCAGTGGAGTTTATGACACACACAGTGCCCAATGAGGTTTGTGACACACACGCTGTCCAATGGGGTTTGTGACACTCCACACCGTCTAATGGGTATTGTTACACACACGCACTGTCCAAAGGGGTTTGTGACACACAGTGTGTCCACGGGCGTTTGTGACACACACGCTGTACTATGGGGATTGTGACACACACACACTGTCCAATGGGGTTTCCGACACACACACTATCCAAAGGGGTTTGTGACACAGACGCTATCCAATGGGGTTTGTGACACTCACACTGTCCATGGGTGTTTGTGACACACACGCTGTCCATTGGGTTTTGTCACATACAAACTGTCCCATGGGGTTTTGACACACACGCTGTCCACTGGGGATAGTGACACACACACTGTCCAATGGGGTTTGTGACACACACACACTATCCAATGGGGTTTGCGACACACACACTGTCCAAGGGGGATTGTGACACACACACGCTGTCCAATGGTGTTATTCACACACACGATGTCCAATGGCGTTTGTGACACATAAGCTGTCCAATGGGTATTGTGACCTACACAATGTCCTATAGGGTTTGTAACAAACACACGCTATCCAATGGGGTTTGTGACACACACACTTCATAATGGAGTTTGTGACACACACACACTCTCCAATGGGGTTTGTGACACACATGCTTTCTAATGGGGTTTTTGACACACACACGCTATCCAATGCGGTTTGTGACACACACTTTCCAATGGGGTTTGTGAAACACACACGCTGGCCCATGAGGTTTGTGACACACTCGCTGTCCAATGGGGTTCGTGACACACACACTGTCCAATGGGGATTGTGACACACACGCTGTCCAATGGGGATTGTGACAGACACACGCTGTCCAATAGGGTTTATGACACACACGCTCTCCAATGGGTTTGTGACACACACACTGTCCAATGGGGATTGTGACACACACGCTGTCCAATGGGGTTTGTGACACACACACTGTACTATGGGGATTGTGACACACACACTGTCCAATGGGGTTTGTGAAACACACGATGTCCAGTGCTGTTTGTGACACACACACTATCCAAAGGGGTTTGTGACACAGACGCTATCCAATGGGGTTTGTGACACTCACACTGTCCATGGGTGTTTGTGACACACACGCTGTCCATTGGGTTTTGTCACATACAAACTGTCCCATGGGGTTTTGACACACACGCTGTCCACTGGGGATAGTGACACACACACTGTCCAATGGGGTTTGTGACACACACACACTATCCAATGGGGTTTGCGACACACACACTGTCCAAGGGGGATTGTGACACACACACGCTGTCCAATGGTGTTATTCACACACACGATGTCCAATGGCGTTTGTGACACATAAGCTGTCCAATGGGTATTGTGACCTACACAATGTCCTATAGGGTTTGTAACAAACACACGCTATCCAATGGGGTTTGTGACACACACACTTCATAATGGAGTTTGTGACACACACACACTCTCCAATGGGGTTTGTGACACACATGCTTTCTAATGGGGTTTTTGACACACACACGCTATCCAATGCGGTTTGTGACACACACTTTCCAATGGGGTTTGTGAAACACACACGCTGGCCCATGAGGTTTGTGACACACTCGCTGTCCAATGGGGTTCGTGACACACACACTGTCCAATGGGGATTGTGACACACACGCTGTCCAATGGGGATTGTGACAGACACACGCTGTCCAATAGGGTTTATGACACACACGCTCTCCAATGGGTTTGTGACACACACACTGTCCAATGGGGATTGTGACACACACGCTGTCCAATGGGGTTTGTGACACACACACTGTCCAATGGGGTTTGTGAAACACACGATGTCCAGTGCTGTTTGTGACACACACACTGTCCAATGAAGATTGTGACACACACAGTGTCCATAGGGGTTTGTGACACACACGATGTCCAATGGTGTTTGTGACACCCACGCTGTCCCATGCGGTTTGTGACACACACACTTTCCAATGGGGTTTGTGACACACACACTTTTCAATAGGGCTTGTGACACACACATGCTTTCCCATGGGGTTTGTGACACACACACGCTATCCAATGGGGTTTGTGACACATACACTTTCCAATGGGGTTTGTGACACACACACTCTGTCCAATGGTGCTTGTGACACACACGCTGTCCAATGGGGTTCGTGACACACACTCTGTCCCATGGGGTTTGTGACACACAGGGTGTCCAATGGGGTTTGTGACACACACACTGTCCATGGGTGTTTGCGACACACACGCAGTACAATGGGGATTGTGACATATACAATCTGTCCAAAGGGTTTTTTGACAAACACGCTGTCCAATGAGGTTTGTGACACACACACTGTCCAATGGGGATTGTGACACACACACACTGTCCAATAGGGTTTGTGAAACACACATGCTATCCAGTGGGGTTTGTTACCCACACACTTTCCAAAGGGGTTTGTGACACATAGGATGTCCAATGGGATTTGTGACACGCATGCTGTCCATGGGTGTTTGTGACAGACACGATGTCCAGTGGGGTCTGTGACACACACACTGTCCAAAGGGGTTTGTGACAAACACAGTGTCCACGGGGGTTTGAGACACACACGCTGTCCAATGGGGATTGTGACACACACACTGTCCAGGGGGGTTTGTAACACACACATTGTCCAGTGACGTTCGCGACACACACAGTGTCCATGGGGGTTTGTGACACAGACATTCTGTCCGATGGGCTTGTACCACACACGCTGTCCAATGAGCTTGTGACAAACACTCTGTACAATGGGGTCTGTGACACAAGGACGCTATCCAATGGGATTACTGACACACACACTGTCTAAAGAGGTTTGTGACACACACGATGTCCAGTGGGGTTTGTGACACGCACGCTGTCCTTGGTTGTTTGTGACACACACGCTGTCCAGAGGGGTTTGTGACACAAACTTTGTCCAATAGTGTTTGTGACACTCACGCTGTCCAATGGGGTTTGTGACTCACACACTGTCCAATGGGGACTGTGACACACAGGCTGTCCAATGGGGTTTTGACACACACGCTGTCCTCTGGGTATTGTGACACACACACTGTCCAGGGGCGGTTGTGACACACACACGCTGTCCAATGTGGTTTGTGACACACACACTGTCCAATGGTGTTTGTGAGACACACTCTGTCCAATGCGGTTTGTGACACACACACTGTCCAATGGGGTTTGTGACACACACTCTGTCCAATGCGGTTTGTGACACACACACTCTGTCCAATGGGTCTTGTGACACACACGCTGTCCAATGGGGTTTGTGACACACTCTGTATAACAGGGTTTGTGACACACACGCTGTCCAATGGGGTTTGTGGCACACACACTCTGTCCAATGGGTCTTGTGACACACACACTATCCAATGGGTTTTGTGACACATACACTTTCAAATAGGGTTTGTGATACAAACGATATGCAGAGGGTTTTGTGAAAAACACGCTGTCCAATGGGGATTGTGACACACACACGCTGTCCAAAGGGGTTTGTGACACAGACGCTGTCCAATGGGATTTGTGACACACACATTGTCCAAAGGGAATTGTGACACACACGCTATCCAATGGGGTTTGTGACTCACACTCTGTCCAGTGGATTTTGTGACACACACACTGTCCAATAGGGTTTGTGACACACACACCCTATCCAATGGGGTTTGTGACACACACACTTTCCAATGGGGTTTCTGACACACACACTCTGTCCAATGTTGCTTGTGACACACACGCTGTCCAATGGGGTTCATGACACACACGTTGTCCAATGGGAATTGCGACACACACGCTCTCCAATAGGGTTTGTGACACACACACTGTCCAATGGCGTTCGTGACACACACCGTGTCCACGGGGTTATATGACACACACACTCTGTCCAGTGGGCTTGTACCACACACGCTGTCCAATGGGGATTGTGACAAACACACTGTACAATGGGGTTTGTGACACACACACTCTGTCCAAAGGGCTTGTGACAAACAGCCTGTACAATGGGGTTTGTGACACACACACGCTATCCAATACGGTTTGTGGCACAGACACTTTTCAATGGGGTTTGTGACACAGACGCTGTCCAATGGGGTTTGTGACACACACACTGTCCAATGGGGTTTGTGACACATACACTTTCCAATGGGGTTTCTGACACACACACTATGTCCAATGGTGCTTGTGACACACATGCTGTCGAATGGGGTTTGGACACACACACTGTCCAATGGGGTTTGTCACACAAACTCTGTCCACTGGGCATTGTGACACACACACTGTCCAGGGGTGGTTGTGACACACACACTGTCCAATGACATTCGTGACACACACAGTGTCCACGGGGTTTTGTGACACAGACGCTGTCCAATGGGGTTTGTGACACACACACTGTCCAATGGGGTTTGTTACACACACACGCTGTCATATTGGGGTTTGTGACACACACGCTGTCCAATGGGGTTTGTGACACACACAGTGTCCAGGTGGGTTTGTGACACACACGC
This sequence comes from Columba guinea, assembly GCA_032206185.1. NCBI lineage: Eukaryota > Metazoa > Chordata > Aves > Columbiformes > Columbidae > Columba > Columba guinea. The sequence goes on from JAVLUU010000005.1 coordinate 1,629,815, forward strand.
TGTCCAATGGTGTTCGTGATACACACAGTGACACGGGTTTTTGTGACACACACACTCTGACCAATGGTCTTGTGACACACACGCTGTCCAATGGAGACAGTGACTCACAAACGCCATCAAATGAGGTTTTTGACACACATGCTGTCCAATGGGGTTTTTGACACACACACTGTCCAGTGGGTTTTGTGACACACACACTGTCCAATAGGGCTTGTGACACACACACGCTGTCCAATGCAGTTTATTGCACACACACTGTCCAATGGGGATTGTGACACACACACTGTCCAATAGGGCCTGTGACACACAAACGCTATCCAATGCGGTTTGTGACGCGTACACTTTCCAATGGGTTTTCTGACACACACACCCTGTCCAATGGTGCTTGCGACACACACGCTGCCAATGGGGTTCGTGACACACACGCTGTCCAATAGGGATTGTGATACGAACGCTGTCCAATAGGTTTTGTGACACACACAGTGTCCACAGGGTTTTGCGACACGCACGCTTTCCATGGGTGTTTGTGACAGATGCGATGTCCAGTGGGGTTTCTGACACACACACTGTCCAATGGGGTTTGTGACACACACAGTACCCACTGGGGTTTTTGACACAGACGCTATCCAATATTTCTTGTGACACACACGCTGTACAATGGGGTTTGAGATACAGATGCTGTCCAATAGGGATTGTGACACACACACTGTCCAGGGGGGTTCGTGACACACACACTCTGTCCAATGAGCTTGTGACAAACACTCTTTACAATGGGGTTTGTGACACACACACACTATCCAATGCGGTTTGTGACATAGACAGTTTCCAATGGGGTTTGTGACACAGACGCTGTCCAATGGGGTTTGTGACTCACATACTTTCTAATGGTGTTTTTGACACACACACGCTATCCAGTGCGGTTTGTGACACACACACACTGTCCAATGGTGTTTGTAATATGCATGACGTCCAGTGTGTTTTGTAAACACACACTGACCAGGAGGGTTTGTGACACACACACGCTATCCAAAGGGGTTTGTGACACAGACGCTGTCCAATGGGGTTTGTGAAACACACACTCTGTCCAATAGTGTTTGTGACACACACACGCTATCCAATGGGGTTTCTGACACACACTTTCCAATGGGGTTTTTGACACACACACGGTGTCCAATGGTATTTGTCACACGCATTCTGTCCAATGGGTTTTGTGACACACACACTGCCCAGGAGGTTTTGTGACACACACACGCTATCCAATGGGGTTTGTGACACATACAGTTTCCAATGGGTTTCGTGACACACACTCTGTCCCATGCGGTTTGTGACACACACACTCTGTCCAATGGGGATTGTGACACACACAGGCTGTCTAATGGGATTTGTGACACACACACTGTCCAAAGGTGTTTGTGACACACACGATGTCCAATCGGGTTTGTGACACGCAGTACTGTCCAATGGGTATTGTGACACACACACCCTGTCCAATGGGTTTTGTGATGCACACGCTGTCAAATGGGGATTGTGACACACACGCTATCCAATGGGGTTTGTGACACACACACTCTATCCAATGGGGTTTGTGACACACACACACTGTCCAATGGCTATTGTGACACCACACTCTGTCCAACGGTGCTTTTGACACACACGCTGTCCAATGGGGTTTGTGACACACATGCTGTCCCGTAGATTATGTGACACACACACTCTGTGCAATGGGCTTATGACACAGACACGCTGACCAATGGTGTTTGTGACACACACGCTGTCCCATGGGGTTTGTGACACAGACACTGTCCAAAGGGGTTTGTGACACACACGCTGTCCAGTGGGCTTTGTGACAAATACACTCTGTACAATGGGTCTTGTGACACACACGCTGTCCAATGGGGTTAGTGACACACACGCTGTCCAATGGCCTTTGTGACACACACGCTATCCAGTGGGTTTTGTGACACACACACTGTCCAATAGGGTTTGTGACACACACACTCTATCAAATGGGGTTTCTGACACACACACACTGTCCAATGGGGTTCGTGACACACACGCTGTCCAATGGGGATTGTGACACCACACACTGTCCAATGATGCTTGTGACACACACACGCTATCCAATGGGGTTTGTGACACGCATACTTTCTGATGGGGTTTGTGACAAACACACTCTATCAAATGGTGTTTGTGACACATACACTTTCCAATGGGGTTTGTGACACCACACTCTGTTCAATCGTGCTTGTGACACACACACGCTATCCAATGGGGTTTTTGACACGCATACATTCTAATGGGATTTGTGACACACACTCTATCAAAAGGGGATTGTGACAGACACGCACTGTCCAATGGGGTATGTGACACACACGCAGTCTAATTGGGATTGTGACACAACACTCTGTCCAACGGTGCTTGTGACACACACGTTGTCCAATGCGGTTCGTTACACACACGCTGTCCAATGGGCTTGTGACACACACAGTACAAAGGGGTTTGTGAAACACACGCTGTCTGATGGGGTTTGTGACACACACACACTGTCCAATGGGTTTTGTGACACACACGCTGTCCAATGGGGTTCGTGACACACACGCTGCCCAGTGGGTTTTGTGACACACACACTCTGTCCTATGGGCTTGTGACACACACACGCTGACCAATAGTGTTTGTGACACGCACTCTGTCCCATGGGGTTTGTGACACACACACTGTCCAATAGGGATTGTCACACACACATATGCTATCTAATGGGGTTTATGACACACACACACTGTCGTTGGGGATTGTGACACACACACTCTGTCCAATGGCGCATGTGACACACATGCTATCCAATGTGGTTTGTGACACACACTTTCCAATGGGCTTTGTGACACACACACGCTGTCCAATGGTGTTTGTGACACGCATGCAGTCCAATTGGTTTTGTGACACACACACTGACCAGGAGGGTTCGTGACACACACACAGTATTCAATGGGTTTTGTGACACGTACACTTTCCAATGGGGTTTGTGACACACACATTCTGTCAAATGGCGCATGTGACACACACGATGTCCAATGGGGTTTGTGACACGTACACTGTCCATGGGTGTTTGTGACACACACGCTGTCCAGTGGAGTTTGTGATACACACACTGCCAAATGGTTTTTGTGACACACACAGTGTCCACGGGGGTTTGTGACACAAACTCTGTCCAATGATGTTTGTGACACACGCACTGTCCAATGGGTATTGTGACACACACACCGTGTCCAATGGGGTTTGTGACACACACGCTGTCCAATGGGGTTTGTGACACATACACTGTCCAAAGGGGTTTGTGACACACACGCTGTCCAGTGGGCTTTGTGACTAATTCACTCTGTACAATGGGGTTTGTGACACACACACTGTCCAATGGGGTTTGTGACACACATGCTATCCAGTGGGTTTTGTGACACACACACTGTCCAATAGGGTTTGTGACACACACACTCTATCAAATTGGGTTTGTGACACACTCACACTGTCCAATGGGGTTTGTGACACACACGCTGTCCAATGGGGATTGTGACACCACACTCTGTCCAATGGTACTTGTGACACACTCACGCTATCCAATGGGGTTTGTGACACGCATAGTTTCTAATAAGGTTTGTGACACACACACTCTATCAAATGGGGTTTGTGACACACACACACTGTACAATGGGGTTTGTGACACACACAGTGTCCAAAGGGGTTTGTGACACACACGCTCTCTAATGGGGTTTGTGACACACACACACTGTCGAATGCGGTTTGTGACACACACGCTGTCCAATAGGGTTTGTGACACACACATGCCATCCAATGTGGTTTGTGACACACATGCTTCCTAATGGGGTTTTTGACACACACACTCTGTCCAATGGCGCTTGTGACACACACGCTGTCCAATGGGGTTCGTGACACACACTCTGTCCCATGGGGTTTGTGACACACACGCTGTCCAATGGGGTTTGTGACACACATACGCTATCCAATGGGGTTTGTGACACACGCACTCTGTCCAATAGATCTTGTAACACACACGCTGTCCAATGGGTTTTGTGAAAACACACGGTTTCCAGTGGTGTTTGTGACACACACACTGTCCAAAGGGGTTTGTGACACACACGATGTCCAATGGGGTTTGTGACACGCACACTGTCCATGGGTGTTTCTGGCACACACACTCTCCAAAACGGTTTGTGACACACACGATGTCCAATGGGGTTTGTGACACGCACAGTGTCCATGGGTGTTTGTGACACACACGCTGTCCAATGAGGTTTGTGACACAGACGCTGTCCAATGGGGACTGTGACACAAAAGCTGTCCAATGGCGTTTGTGACAAACACACTTTCCAAAGGGGTTTGTGACACACACAATGTCCACGGGGTTTAATGACACACACGCTATCCAATGGGGTTTGTGACACACACACTGTGCAATGAGTATTGATACACACACACACTGTCCAATGGTGTTTGTGACACACACACTGTTTAATGGGGCTTGTGACACACACACTCTGTCCAATGGGTTTTGTGACACACACCCTGTCCAATGGGGATTGTTACACACGCTGTCCAATGGGGTTTGTGACACACACACTCTGTCCAATGGGTCTTGTGACACACACTGTCCAATAAGGTTTGTGACACACTCACGCTATCCAATGGGGTTTGTAACACGCACACTATCTAATGGGGTTTGTGACATACACGCTATCCAATAGGTTTTGTGACACACACACTGTCCAATGGGGATTGTGACACACACACACTGTCCAAAGGTGTTTGTGACACACACGCTGTCCAATGGGGTTTGTGACACAGACGCTGTCCAATGGGGATTGTGACATATGCACTGTCCAATAGGGTTTGTGACACATACACACTGTCCAATGGTGTTTGTGACACACACACTGTCCAAAGGGGTTTGTTATACACACACTGTCTAATGGGGTTTGTGACACACACACTGACCAGGAGGGTTTTTGACACACACACGCTGTCCAATGATGTTTGTGACACACACACTGTACAATGGGGTTTGTGACACACACACACGGTATCCAATGGAGTTTTTGACACACACCCTGTCCAATGGGGTTTGTGACACACACGCTATCCAGTGGGTTTTGTGACACACACACTCTGTCCAATGGGATTGTGACACACACACTTTCAAATGGGGTTTGTGACACGCACACTTTCTAATGGGGTTTGTGACACACACACGAAATCCAATGGGTTTTGTGACACGCATACTGTTTAACGGGTTTTGTGACACAACACTGTCGAATGGTGTTTCTGACACACACACTAACCAGGAGGGTTTGTGATACACACAAACTGACCAATGGGGTTTGTGACACACACACTGTCCAATGGTGTTAGTGACACACACTCTGTCAAATGGGGTTTGTGACACACACGTTGTCAAATGGGATTTGAGACACACACTGTCCAAAGGGGTTTGTTACACACACACACTGTCCAAAGGGGTTTCTACACTACACGCTGTCCAGTGGTGTTTGTGACGCACACACTGACCAGGAGTGTTTGTGACACACACACGCTGTCCAATGGGGTTTGTGACACACACACTGTCTAAAGGTGTTTGTGACACACATGCTATCCAATAGGGTTTGTAACACTAACTCTGTCCAATGGGGTTTGTGACACAGACGATGTCCAGTGGGTTTTGTGACACACACACTGTCCAATAGGGTTTGAGGCACACACTCGCTATCCAGTGGGGTTTGTGACACGTACACTTTCCAATGGGTTTTGTGAACACCACTCTCTCTCCAATGGTGCTTGTGACACACACGCTGTCCAATGGGATTCGTGACACACACGCAGTCCAGTGGGTTTTGTGACACACACACTATGTCCAATGGGCTTGTGACACACATGCTGTCCAATACTGTCTGTGACAAACACTCTGTCCCATGGGTTTTGTGACACAGACACTGTCCAATGGGGATTGTGAGACACACGATGTCCAATGGTGTTTGTGACACACACGCTGTCCAATGGGGCTTGTGAGACACACTCTGTCCAAAGGAGATTGGGACACATACATGCTGTCCAATGAGTGTTTGTGACACACACGCTGTCCAATGAGGTTTGTGACAAACACACTGTCCAATAGTGTTTGTGACACACACACGCTATCCAATGGGTTTTGTGACACACACGCTGTCCAATGGGTTTTGTGACACACACACTGTCCAAAGGGGTTTGTGACACACAAACACTGTACAATGGGGATTGTGACACACACACACGCTCTCCAATGGGTTTAATGACACACACTCTGTCCAGTGGGGTTTGTGAGAAACAAACACTGTACAATGGGCATTGTGACACACACACGCTGTCCAATGGGGCTTATGACACACACGCTGTCCAATGGGGTTTGTGACACACACGCTATCCTGTGGAGATTGTGACACACATGCTGTCCAATGGGGTTCGTGACACACACGCTGTCCAATGGGGTTCGTGACACACACGCTGTCCCAAGGAGTTTGTGACACACACACTGTCCAATGACGATTGTGACACACACACGCTGTCCAATGGGGTTTGTTACACACACACTGTCAAAAGGGGTTTGTGACACACAGGATGTCCAATGGGGTTTGTGACACACACGCTGTCCAATGGGGTTTGTGACACACACGCTGTCCAATGGGGATTGTGACACACATGCTGTCCAATGGGGTTTGTGAAACATACACTCTGTGCAATGAGGCTTGTGACACACACTGTGTCCCATGGGGTTTGTGACACACACACACTGTCCAATGGGGACTGTGAAACACACACGCTGTCCAATGGGGTTTATGTCACACACAATGTCCAATAGGGTTTGTGACACACACGCTATCCAATGGGGTTTATGACACACACACTTTGAAATGAGGTTTGTGACGTATACGGTATCCAATGGGTTTTGTGACACACACACTGTCCAATGCAGTTTGTGACACACACACGCTGTCCAATAGTGTTTGTGACACACACTCTGTCCCATGGGGTTTGTGACACACACACTGTCCAATTGGGATTGTGACACACACACGATGTCCAATGGGGTTTATGACACACATGCTGTCCAATGGAATTTGTGACACACATCTCTCCCTTGGGTTTTGTGACACACACACGCTATCCAATGGGGATTATGACACACACGCTATCCAATGGGGCGTGTGACACACACACTCTGTACAATAGGGTTTGTGACACACATAAGATATGCAGTGGGGTTTGTGACACACATACTTTCTAATGGGGTTTTTGACACACACACGCAATCCAATGGGGTTTCTGACACACACTTTCCAATGGGGTTTGTGACACACACACACTTTCCCATGGTTTTTGTGACACACACGCTGACCACGAGGGTATGTGTCACACACACGCAATCCAATGGGGTTTGTGACACACACACATTTCAATGGGGATAGTGACACACACACGCTGTCCAATGGTGTATGTGACTCACACACTGTCCAATGGGGTTTGTGACACAGACGCTGTCCAATGGGGTTTGTGAACTATAGATTGTCCAATAGGGTTTGTGACACACACACGCTGTCCAATGGGGTTTGTGATGCGCACACTTTCCAATGGGGTTTGTGACACACACACTGACCAGGAGGTTTTGTGACACACACACGCTGTCCATTGGGGTTTGTGACACACACGCTGTCCAAAGGGGTTTGTGACACACAAGCTGTCCAGTGGGTTTTGTGACACATACACTGTCCAATAGGGTTTGTGTCACATACACGATATCCAGTGAGGTTTCTGACTCATACACTTTCCAATGGGTTTTGTGACAACACACTCTGTCCTATGGTGCTTGTGACACTCACTGTCCAATGGGGTTCATGACACACACGCTGTCCAGGGGGTTTTGTTGCACACACACTGTCCAATGGGGTTTGTGACACACACAGTGTCCAGGGTGTTTTGTGGCACAAACTCTGTCTAATGTATTTTGTGACACGCACACTGTCCAATGGGCATTGTGAAACACACGCTGTCCAATGGGGTTTGTGACACACACACACTGTCTAATGGGGACTGTGAAACACACAGGCTGTCCAATGGGGTTTATGACACACACACTGTCCAAATGGCTTTGTGACACACACACTCTGTCCAGTGGGTTTTGTGACACACACACTGTCCAATAGGGTTTGTGACACACAAACCCTCTCCAATGGGGTTTGTGACGCATACACTTTCCAATGGGTTTTCTGACACACACACCCTGTCCAACGGTGCTTGTGACACACACGCTGCCAATGTGGTTCTTGACACACACTCTGTCCAAAGGGGATTGTGACACAAACACTGTCCAATAGGGTTTGTGACACACACACGATATCCAATGGGGTTACTAAGACATACACTTTCAAATGAGGTTTGTGACACACACGCTCTCCAGTGGGTTTTATGACACAAACACTCTGCCCAATGGGCTTGTGACACACATGCTGTATAATAGTGTTTGTGACAAACACTCTGTCCCATGGGGTTTGTGACACAAACGCTGTCCAATGGGGTTTTTGACACACACACTGTCCAAAGGGGTTTGTGACACACACAGTGTCCAAGGGGGTTTGCGACACGCACGCTGTCCATGGGTGTTTGTGACAGATGCGATGTCCAGTGGGGTTTGTGACACACACACTGTCCAATGGGGTTTGTGACACACACACTCTGTCCAATGTGGCTTTTGACACACATGCTGTCCAATGGGGTATGTGACATACAAGCTGTCCAGTGGGTTGTGTGCCACACACACTGTCCAATGGGGTTTGTGACACACACACGCTATCCAGCGGGGTTTGTGACACACACACTGTCCAAAGGGGTTAGTTACACACACGATGTCTAATGGGTTTTGTGACACGCACGCTGTCCATGGGTGTTTGTGACAAACACGCTGTCCACTGGGGTTTGTGATACACACACTGTCCAATGGGGTTTGTAACACACACACTATCCAATGGGTTTTGTGACACACACTCTGTCTAAAGGGGTTTCTGACTCACACGCTGTCCAGTGGGGTTTGTGACACACACACTGTCCAATGGGGATTGTAACACACACACGCTGTAAAATGGGGGTTATGACACACACGGTGTCCAATGGGGTTTGTCACACAAACTCTGTCCAATGGGTTTGTGACACAAACGCTGTCCAATAGTGTTTGTGACACACAGCCTGTCCTATGGGGTTTGTGACACACACACTGTCCAAAGGGGTTTATTACACACACGCTGTCCAATGGTGTTTGTGACACATACACATTGTCCCATGGTGTTTGTGACACGCATGCTATCCAATGGGTTTTCTGACACACACACTGACCAGGAGGGTTTGTGACACACACACACTATCCAATGGGGTTTGTGACACATACACATTCTAATGGGGTTTGTGACACACACGCTCTGTCCAATGGCGCTTGTAGACACACACGCTGTCCAATGGGGTTCGTGACACACACTCTGTCCCATGGGGATTGTGACACACACGCTGTCCAACGGGGTTTGGGACACACACGATGTCCAATGAGGTTTTTGACATGCACACTGTCCATGGGTGTTTGTGACACACAGGCTGTCCAGTGGGTTTTGTGACACACACACTCTGTTCAATGGGGATTGTGTGACACACACACGCTGTAAAGTGGGGATTCTGACACACAAGCTGTCCAATGGGTTTGTGACACACACGCTGTCCAATGGGTCTTGTGACACACACGCTTTCCAGTGGGGTTTGTGACACACGCACTGTCCAAAGGGGTTTGTGACACACACGTTGTCCAGTGGTGTTTGAGACACACACGCTGTCCAATGGGGATTGTGACACACACGCTGTCCAATGCGGATTGTGACATACACACTGTCCAATAAGGTTTGTGACAAGCACATTCTATCCAATGGGGTTTGTCACAGGTACACTTTCTAAAGGGGTTTGTGACACACACACTTTCTTATGGGGTTTGTGACACACACACGGAATCCAATGGGTTTTGTGACACGCATGCTCTTTAATGCGTTTTGTGACAGACACACTGACCAGGAGGGTTTGTGACACACACACGCTATCTAATGGGGTTTGTGACACATACACTTTCCAATGGGGCTGGTGACACACACGCTTGTTTAATGGCGCTTGTGACACACACGCTTTCCAATGGGGTTCGTGACACACACTCTGTCCCATGGGGTTTGTGATACACACTCCTCCCATTGGTGTTTGTGACACACACGCTGTCCAGTGGGGTTTCTGACACACACAATGTCCAAAAGGGTTTGTGACACACACACGCTATCCAATGGGGTTTGTGACACATACACTTACCAATGGGGTTTGTGACACGCACACTTTCTAATGGGGTTTGTGACACACACACGCTGTCCAATGGGGTTTGTGACAAAAACGCTGTCCAATGGGATTTGTGACACAGACGCTGTCCAATGGGTATTGTGACATATACACTGTCCAATGGGGTTTGTGACACACACACGCTATCCAGTGGGGTTTCTGACACACACACTGTCCAAAAGGGTTTGTGACACACAGACGCTATCCAATGGTGTTTGTGACACACACGCTGTCCAATGGGGTTTGTGACACACACGCTGTCCAATGGGGTTTGTGACACATACACTCTGTCCAATGGGGCTTGTGACACACACACTTTCCAATGGGGATTGTGACACACACAATCTGTAAATTGGGCTTGTGACACACACGCTGTGCAATGGTGTTTGTGACACACACACTGTCCAATGGGGATTGTGACACACACACGCTGTCCAGTGTGTATTGTGACACACACACGCTGTCCAATGGGTATTGTGACACACACACTCTGTCCAATGGTGTTTATGACACACAAGCTGTCCAATGGGTCTTGTGACACACACGGTGTTCAATGGGGTTCGTGACAGACATACTGTTCAATGGGGTTTGTGACACACGCGGTGTCCAATGGGGTTCGTCACAGACACGCTATCCAATGGGGTTTGAGACACACACGCAGACCATTTGGGTTTGTTACACACACACTGCCCAATGATGTTTGTGACATACACAGTGTCCAAGAGGGTTTCAGACACACACACTGTCCAATGGTTATAGTTACACACACACTCTGTCCAATGGGGTTTGTGACACATACACTTACCAATGGGGTTTGTGACACGCACACTTTCTAATGGGGTTTGTGACACACACACGCTGTCCAATGGGGTTTCTGACAAAAACGCTGTCCCATGTGGTTTGTGACACACACGCTGACCAATTGGGTTTGTTACACACACACTGTGCAGTGCTGTGTGTGACACTCATGCTTTCCAATGGGTTTTGTGACACACACACTTTACCAGGAGGGTTTGTGACACACACACGCTACCCAATGGGGTTTGTCACACACACACACTGTCCAATGGCGCTTTTGACAGACACGCTGTCCAATGGGGTTTCTGACACACTCTCCGTCCCATAGGGTTTGTGACACACACACTATCCAATGGGGATTGCTACACACACACGCTTTCCAATGGGGTCTGTGACACACACAGTGTCCAAAGGGGTTTGTGACACAGACGATCTCCAATGGGGTTTCTGACACGCACACTGTCCATGGGTGTTTGTGACACACAGGCTGTCCAATGGAGATTGTGACACACACACTGTCCAAAGGGGTTTGTGACACACACGATGTCCAATGGGGTTTCTGACACGCACACTTTCCAATGTGGATTGTGAAACACACACGCTGTCCAATGGGGTTTATGACACACACACTGTCCAAAGGGGTTTGTGAAAAACACACTCTGTCCAATGGGTATTGTGACACACACACTGTCCAATGGTAATTGTGACACACACGCTGTCCAATGGTGTTTGTGACACACACACTTTCCAATGGGATTTGTGACACGCACAACTTCTAATGGGGTTTGTAACACACATACATTATCCAATGGGGTTTGTGACACGCATACTTTCCAAAGGGGTTTGTGACACACACACGCTGTCCCATGGGGTTTGTGACACGCATGCTGTCCAATGGGTTTTGTGAGACATACACTTTCCAATGGGTTTTGTGACACACCCACTCTGTCCAATGGTGCTTGTGACACACACACTGTCCAATATGGTTCGTGACACACATGGTGTCCAGTGGGTTTTGTGACACACACACTCTGTCCAATGAGCTTGTGACACACACGCTGTCCAATGATGTTTGTAACACGCACACTGTCCAATGCGGTTTGTGACTACACACACTGTCCAAAGGGTTAGTGACACACACGTTATCCAATGGGGTTTGTGACATTCACACTGTCCATGGCTGTTTTTGATACACACGATGTCCAGTGGGGTTTGTGACACACACACTGTATAAAAGGGTTTGTGACAGACATGATGTACAACGGGGTTTGTGACACGCACACTGTCCATGGGTGTTTGTAACACACACGCTGTCTAGTGGGGTTTGGGACACACGCACTTTCCAATGGGGTTTGTGACACGCATACTGTCCAATGGGGATTGTGACACACACACGCTCTCCAATGGAATTTGTGACACACACATTGTCCGAAGAGGTTTGTGACACACACGATATCCAATGGGATTTGTGACACGCACACTGTCCATGGGTGTTTTTGACACACATGCTGTCCATTGGGGTTTGTGACACACACACCGTCCATAAGGGTTTGTGACACACATGATGTATAATGGGTTTAGTGACACGCACATTGTCCATGGGTGTTTGTGACACACACGCCGTCCAGTGGGGTTTGTGACACACACACTGTCCTATGGGGTTTGTGACACACATACTGTCCATGGGTGTTTGTGACACACACACTGTCCAATGGGGATTGTGACACACACGCTGTCCAATGGGCTTTGTGACACACACACTCTGTACAATGGGTCTTGTTAAAAATTCGCTGTCCAATGGTGTTTGTGAACACAGACGCTGTCCAGTGGGTTTTGTGACACACATACTATCCAATAGGGTTTGTGACACACACACGCTTTCGAATGGGGTTTGTTACACATACAATTTCCAATGGGGTTTGTGACACACGCACTCTGTCCAATAGGCTTGTGACACACACGTTGTCCAATGGTGTTTGTGACACACACACTGTCCAATGGGGATTGTGACACACACACGCTGTCCAATGGGGTTTGTGACACTCACACTGTCCATGGGTGTTAGTGACACACACGCTGTCCAGTGGGTTTTGTCACACACACAGTGTCCAATGGGGATTTGACACACACGCTGACCACTGGGGATTGTGACACACACACTGTCCACGGGCGTTTGTGACACACATGCTGTCCAATGGGTTTTGTGACACACACACACAGTGTCCAATGGGGATTGTCAAGCACACACGCTGTCCAATGGTGTTTGAGACACACACGCTGTCCAATGGGGTTTGTGACCTACACGCTATCCAATAGGGTTTGTGACACACACATGCTATCCAAAGGGGTCTGTGAGACATATACTTTCTCATGGGGTTTTTGACACACACACACTATGCAAAGGGGTTTGTTACACACACGCTAACCAATTGGGTTTGTTACACACACACTGTCCAATGGTGTTTGTGACAAGCATGCTGTCCAATGGGTTTTGTGTCACACACACTGACCAAGAGCGTTTGTGACACACACACTCTATCCAATGGTGTTTGTGACACATACACTTTCCAATGGGGTTTGTGACACACACACTCTGTCCAATGGCGCTTGTGAAACAGACGCTGTCCAATGGGGTTCGTGACACAAACTCAGTCCCATGGGGTCTGTGACACACACACTTTCCAATGGGGATTGTGACACACACACGCTGTCCAATGGGGTTTGTGACACACACACTGTCCAAAGGGGTTTGTGACACACACGAAGTCCAATGGGGTTTGTGACAGGCACGCTCTCCATGGGTGTTTGTGACACACACGCTGTCCAATGGGGTTTGAGACACACACACTGTCCAAAGGGGTTTGTGACACACACGATGTCCAATGGGGTTTCTGACACGCACACTTTCCATGGGTGTTTGTGACACACACACTGTCCAGTGGAGTTTGTGACACACAATCTGTCCAATGTTGTTTCTGACACACACAGTGTCCACGGGGGTTGGTGACACACACCCTGTCCAATTGGGTTTGTGACACACACCTGTCCAATGGGGATTGTGACACACAAGCTGTCCATTGGGGTTCGTGACACACACGCTGTCCAGTGGGGTTTGTGACACACACAGTGTCCAATAGGGTTTGTGACATCACACACGCTATCCAATGGTGTTTGTGACACCCATTCTTTTTAATGGGGTTTGTGACACACACGCTGTCCAATGGGGCTTGTGACACACACATTGTCCAATCGGATTTGTGACACACACACTGTCCAAAGGGGTTTGTGACACACACGATGTCCAATGGGGTTTCTGACACGCACACTTTCCATAGGTGTTTGTGACACACACGCTGTCCAGTGGAGTTTGTGACACACACACTGTCCAATGGGGTTTGTGACACACACAGTGTCCACGGTGGTTGGTGACACAAACTCTGTCCAATGGGTTTTGTGACACACACACTCTGTCCAATAGGCTTGTGACACACACGCTGTCCAATGGTGTTTGTGACACACACGCTGTCCAATGGGATTTGTGACACAGACGCTGTCTAATGGGGATTGTGGAATACACACTGTCCAATAGGGTTTGTGACACACACATGCTATCCAATGGGGTTTGTGACAATCATACTTTCTAATGGGGTTTTAGACACACACACGCTATCCAATGGAGTTTGTGACACATACTATCCAATGGGGTTTGTGACACCCAGCTGCTGTCCCATGGGGTTTGAGACACACACGCTGACCAATTGGGTTTGTTACACACACACTGTCCAATGGTGTGTCTGACATGCATGCTGTCCAATGGGTTTTGTGACACACACACTTTACCAGGAGGGTTTGTGACACACACACACTATTCAATGGGGTTTGTAATGCATACACGTTCCAATGGGGTTTGTGACACACACACTGTGCAAAGGGGTTTGTGACACACACGATGTCCGATGGGGTTTGTGACACGCACACTGTCCATGGGTCTCTGTGACACACACTCTGTCCAAAGGGGTTTGTGACACACACACTGTCCAAAGTGGTTTGTGATACACACACTGTCCAATGGGTGTTGTTAAACACAAACTCTGTCCAATACGGTTTGTGACACACAAACTGTCCAATGGGGTCTGTGATACACACATGCTATCCAATGGGGTTTGTGACACACACACTCTGTCCAATGGCGCTTTTGACACACACGCTGTCCAATGGGGTTCTTGGCACACACTCTGTCCCATAGGCTTTTTGACACACACGCAGTCCAATGGGGATTGTGACACACATACGCTGTCCAATGGTGTTTGTGACACGCACACAGTCCATGGGTGTTTATGACACACATGCTGCCCAGAGGGGTTTGTGACACACACACTGTCCAAAAGGGTTTGTGACACACACATTGTCCACGGGGGTTTGTGACACACACGCTGTCCAATGGGTATTGTTAAAAACAAACTCTGTCCAATGGGGTTTGTGACACACACGCAGTCCAATGGGGTTTGTTACACGCACAGTTTATAATGGGGTTTGTGACACACACACGTTATCCAATGAGGTTTACGAAACACACGCCATCCAATGGGGTGTGCGACACACACATTCTGTCCAATAGGGTTTGTGACACACATACGCTATCCAATGGGGTTTGTGACACACACACTGTCCAATGGGGATTGTGACACACACACTCTGTCCAATCGTGTTTGTGACACACATGCTATCCAATGGGGTTTGTGACACACATACTTTTTAATGGGGTTTTTGACACACGCACAAGATCCAATGGGGTTTGTGACACACACTTTCCAATGGGGTTTGTGACACACACGCTGTCCAAAGGGGTTTGTCACACACACGCTGTCCAATGTGGATTGTGACACATACACTCTGTCCAATGGGGCTTGTGACACAGACTCTGTACAATGGGGTCTGTGACACACACACTCTGTCCAATAGGTCTTGTGACACACGAGCTGTCCAATGGGGTTCGTGACACACAGACTGTCCAATAGGGTTTGTGACATCACACACGCTATCCAATTGGGTTTGTGACACGCACGCTGACAAATTGGGTTTGTTACACACACACTGTCCAATGGTGTTTGTGACACACATGCTGTCCAATGGGTTTTGTGACACACATACTGACCAGGAGGGTGTGTGACACACGCTATCCAAAGGGGTTTGCGACACATGCACTTTCCAATGGGCTTTGTGACACACACATTCTGTCCAATGGGGTTTGTGACACACACAATTTCCAAAGGGGTTTGTGACACACACGATGTCCAATGTTGTTTGTGACACACAAAATGTCCATGGGTGTTTGTGACACACACGCTTTCCAATGGGGTCTGTGACACACACACTGTCCAAAAGGGTTTGTGACACACTCGATGTCCAATGGGGTTTCTGACACGCACACTGTCCATGGGTGTCTGTGACACACACACTGTCCAATGGGGTTTGTGACACACACAGTGTCCACCGTGGTTTTTGACACACACGCTGTCCAATGGGGTTTGTGACACACACACTGTCCAATGGGTGTTGTTACACTACACACGCTGTCCAATGGTGTTTGTGACACACACACTGTACAATGGGGATTGTGACACACACACGCTCTCCAATGGCATTTGTGACACACACACTGTCCAATGGGTATTGTGACACAGACACGCTGTCCAATGGGGTTTGTGACTCAAACTCTGTCCAAAGGGGTTTGTGACACGCACACTGTCCATGGGTGTTTTTGACTACACACGCTCTCCAGTGGAGTTTGTGACACAGACGCTGTCCAGTGGGGATTGTGACATACACACTGTCCAATAGGGTTCGTGACACACACACTGTCCAATGGGATTTGTGACACACACACTGTGCAATGGGTATTGTTACACACACACGATGTCCAATGGTGTTTGAGACACACACGCTATCCAATGGGATTTGTGACACACAGACTGTCCAATGGGTATTGTTACACACACATGATGTCCAATGGTATTTGTGACACATACACTTTCCAATGGGGTTTGTGACACACACACTCTGTCCAATGGTGCTTGTGAACACACAAGATGTCCAATGGGGTTTCTCACATGCACACGGTCCATGGGTGTTTGTGACACACACGTTATCCAGTGGGGTTTCTGACACACACACTGTCCAAAAGGGTTTGTGACACACACACGCTATCCAATGGTGTTTGTGAAACATACACTTTCCAATGGGTATTGTGACAAACACAGGCTGACCAATGGTGTTTGTGACACACATGCTGTCCAATGGAGTTTGTGACACGCACACTTTCTAATGGGGATTGTGACTCACACACACTGTCCAATGAGGTTTGTGACACACAAACTGTCCAATGGGGTTTGTGACACAGACGCTTTCCAATGGGGATTGTGACATACACACTGTCCAATAGGGTTTGTGACACGCACATTCTATCCAAAGGGGTTTGTGACACGCGCACTTTCTAAAGGGGTTTGTGACACACACACGCTATCCAATTGGGTTTGTGACACACACACATTCCAATGGCGCTTGTGACACACACGCTGTCCAATGGGGTCCGTGACACACACGCTGTCCAGTGGGTTTTGTGACACACACACTCTGTCCAATGGGCTAGTGACACACACACTATCCAATGGGGTTTGTGACACACACACTTTCAAATGGGGTTTGTGACACACACTGTATCAAATAGGTTTTGTGTCACAAACACTGTCCAATGGGGATTGTGACACACACACGCTGTCCAATGGGGTTTGTGACACACACGCTGTCCAATGGGGTTTGTGACACAGACGCTGTCCAATGGAGTTTGTGACACACACACTGTCCAATGGAGTTTATGACACACACAGTGTCCACGGGGGTTTGTGACACACACGCTGTCCACTGGAGATTGTGACACACACAGTGTCCACGGGGGTTAGTGACACTCACGCTGTCCAATGGGGTTTGCGACACACACACTGTCCAATGTGGCTTGTGACACACACGCTGTCCAATGGGGTGTGTCACACACACACTCTGTCCAATGGGTCTTGTGACACACACGCTGTCCAATAGGCTTTGTGACACACACACGCTATCCAATGGGGTTTGTGACACACAATGTATCAAATAGGTTTTGTGACACAAACACTGTCCAATGGGGATTGTGACACACACACTGTCCAAAGGGGTTTGTGACACACACACTGTCCAATGGAGTTTGTGACACACACGCTGTCCAGTGGGGTTTATGACACACACAGTGTCCACGGGGGTGTGTTACACACACGCTGTCCACTGGGGACTGTGACACACACAGTGTCCACGGGGGTTTGTGAAACACACGCTGTCCAATGGGGTTTGTGACACACACTCTGTCCAGTGGAGTTTGTCACACACAGTCTGTCTAAAGGGGTTTGTGACACACACAAACTGTCCAATGGGGATTGTGACACACACACGCTGTCCAATGGGGTTTATATCACAGACGCTGTCCAATGTGGTTCGTGACACACACACTGTCCAAAGGTGTTTGTGACACACATGCTGTCCAATGGGGTGTGTCGCACACACACTCTGTCCAATGGGGTTTGTGAAACACACGCTGTCCAATGGGGTTGTTACACACGCTGTGCAATGGGGTTTGTCACACACACACTCTGTCCAATGCGTCTTGTGACACACACTCTCCAATAGGGTTTGTGACAGACACACGCTATCCAATGTGGTTTGTGACACGCACACTTTCTAATGGGGTTTGTGACACACACGCTATCCAATGGGTTTTGTGACACACACACTGTCCAATGGGGATTGTGACACACACACGCTGTCCAATGGTGTTTGTGACAAAATCGCTGTCCAATGGGGATTGTGACATATACACTGTCCAATAGGGTTTGTGACACACACACACTGTCCCATGGGGTTTGTGAGACACACACTTTCCAATGGGGTTTGTGACACCGACGTTCTGTCCAGTGGGGTTTGTGACACACACGCTGTCCAATGGGGTTCGTGACACAAGATGTCCAATGGGGTTTGTGACACGCACAATGTCCATGGGTGTTTGTGACACACACGATGTCCAGTGGAGTTTCTGACACACACACTGTCCAACAGGGTTTGTGACACACACACACGGTATCCAATGGGGTTTGTGAAACATACACTTTCCAATGGGGATTGTGACACACACACGCTGTCCAATGATGTTTGTGACACACACGCTGTCCAATGGGTTTGTGGCATAGACGCTGTCCAAAGGGCATTGTGACATACACACTGTCCAATAGGGTTCGTGACACACACAATCAATCCAATGGGGTTTGTGACACACACACTTTCCAAAGGGGTTTGTGACAAGCACACTTTCTAAAGGGGTTTGTGACACACACACGCTATCCAATTGGGTTTGTGACACACACAATTTCCAATGGCGCTTGCGACACACACGCTGTCCAATGGGGTCCGTGACACACACGCTGTCCAGTGGGTTTTGTGACACACACACTTTCAAATGGCGTTTGTGACACGCACACTTTCTAATGGGTTTTGTGAAACACACACTCTATCCAATGGGTTTTGTGACACATACACTCTGTCCCATTGGGTTTGTGACACACACGCTGACCAATTGGTTTTGTTACACATACACTGTCCAATGGTGTTTGTGACACGCATACTGTTTAATGGGTTTTGTGAAACACACACGCTAACCAATGGGATTTGTGATGCACACGCTGTCCAATGGGGTTCGTGACACACACTCTGTCCTATGGGGTTTGTGACACACACACTGTCCAAAGGGGTTTGTGACACACACGATATACAATGCGGTTTGTGACACGCACACTGTCCATGGGTGTTTGTGAGTCACACGCTGTCCAACGGGGTTTTGACACACACGCTGTCCACTGTGTTTTGTGACACACACTGTCCAATGGGGATTGTGAAACACACCTGCTGTCCAACGGTGTTTGTGACACAGACACTGTCCAATGGGGTTTGTGACACAGAAGCTGTCCAATGGGGATTGTAACCTACACACTGTCCAATAGGGTTTGTGACACACACACGCTATCAAATGGGCTTTGAGACACGCACACTTTATAATGGGGTTTGTGACACACACTCGCTATCCCATGGGGTTTGTGACACACATACTTTCTAATGGGATTTTTGACACACACACGCTATACAATGGGGTTTGTGACACAGACGGTGTCCAATGGGGATTGTGACCTACACACTGTCCAATAGGGTTTGTGACACACACACGGTATCAAATGGGGCTGGTGACACGCACACTTTATAATGGGGTTTGTGACACTCACACTGTATCCAATGGATTTTGTGACACACACGTTGTCCCATGGGGTTTGTGACACACACTCTGTCCAAAGGGGATTGAAACACACACACGCTGTCCAATGGGGTTTGTGACACGTACGTTGTCCATGGGTGTTTGAGACACACACGCTGTCCAATGGGGTTTGTCACACACGCAGGGTCCACGTGGGATTGTGACACAGACGCTGTCCAATGCGATTTGTGACACACACACTGTCCAATGGGTATTGTTACACACACAAGCTCTTCGATGGTGTTTGTGACACACACGCTGTCCAATGGGCTTTTTGACACACACTTTCCAATGGGGTTTGTGACACACACACGCTATCCAACAGGTTTTGTGACACACACACTGTCCAATGGGGATTGTGAAAAACACGCTGTCCAATGGGGTTTGTGACACAGACGCTGTCCAATGGGGATTTTGACCTACACACTGTCCAATAAGGTTTGTGCCACACACACGCTATCCAATGGGGTTCGTGACACGCACAATATCCATGGGTGTTTGTGACACACACGCAGTCCAGTGGGTTTTGTGAACACACACACTGTCCAAAAGGGTTTGTGACACAACACAATGTATAATGGGGTTTGTGACACGCACACTGTCCATGGGTGTTTGTGACACACACGCTGTCCAATGGGGTTTGTGACACACACACTGTCCTATGGGTATTGTTACACAAACACGCTGTCCAATGGTGTTTTTGACACAAAGGCGGTCCAATGGGGCTGGTGACACGCACACTATCCATGGGTGTTTGTGACACACACGCTGTCCAGTGGGGTTTGTGACACACAAACTTTCCAATGGGGTTTGTGACACGCATCCTGTCCATGGGTGTTTGTGACACACACGCTGTCCAGGGGGGTTTGTGACACACACACTGTCCAGTGGTTTTTGTGACACACACACTGTGCAGTAGGGTTTGTGACACACACACGCTATCCAATGGGTTTTGTGACACACACACAGTCCAATGGGGATTGTGACACACACACAAAGTCCAATAGGGTTTGTAACACACACACGCTATCCAATGGGCTTTGTGACACATACCCTTTCAAATGGGGTTTGTGAAACACATTGTCCGAAGAGGTTTGTGACACACACGATGTCCAATGGGATTTGTGACACGCACACTGTCCATGGGTGTTTTTGACACACACACTGTCCACTGGGGTTTGTGACACACACACTGTCCATAAGGGTCTGTGATACACTTGATGTACAATGGGTTTAGTGACACGCACACTCTCCATGACTGTTTGTGACACACACGACGTCCAGTGGGGTTTGTGACACACACGCTGTCCACTGGGGATTGTGACACACACACTTTCCAAGGGGGTTTGTGACACACACATTGTCCAATGGCGTTCGTGACACACACAGTGTCCACGGGCGTTTGTTACACACATGCTATCCAATGGGTTTTGTGACATACACACACAGTGTCCAATGGGGATTGTGAACCACACACGCTGTCCAATGTTGTTTCTGACACACACGCTGTCCAATGGGGTTTGTGACAAAGACGCTGTCCAATGGGGATTGTGACCTACAAGATATCCAATAGGGTTTGTGACAGGCACACTGTCCATGGGTGTTTGTGACACACACGCTGTCCAATGGGGTTTGCGACACACACACTGTCCAAAGGGGTTTGTGACAAACACGATGTCCAATGGGGTTTCTGACACGCACACTTTCCATGGGTGTTTGTGACACACACACTGTCCAGTGGAGTTTGTGACACACATATTGTCCAAGGTTGTTTTTGACACACACAGTGTCCATGGCGGTTGGTGACACAAACTCTTTCCAATTGTGTTTGTGACACACACACTGCCCTATGGGGCTGGTGACACACACACACTGTCCAATGAGGTTTGTGACACACACGCTGTCCAATGAGGATTGTGACACACACGCTGTCCAATGGGGTTTGTGACACATACACTCTGTCCAATGGGGATCGTGAAACACACACGCTCTCCAATGGGGTTTATGACACACACGCTATCCAATAGGGTTTGTGACACACACACCCAGTCCAATGGTGTTTGTGACACACACCTGTCCAATGGGGTTCGTGACACATACGCTGTCCAGTGGGGTTTGTGACACACACAGTGTCCAATAGGGTTTTTGACATCACACACGCTATCCAATGGGGTTTGTGACACACACTATTTCTAATGGGGTTTGTGACACACACGCTGTCCAATGGTGTTTGTGACACACACGCTGTCCAATGGGGCTTGTGACACACAAACTGTCCAATCGGGTTTGTGACACACACACTGTCCAAAGGGGTTTGTGACACACACGATATCCAATGGGGTTTCTGACACGCACACTTTCCTTGGGTGTTTGTGACACACACACTGTCCAATGGTGTTTGTGACACACACAGTGTCCACGGTGGTTGGTGACACAAACTCTGTTCAATGGGGTTTGTGACACACACGCTGTCCAATGGGTCTTGTGAAAAACACGCTGTCCAATCGGGTTTGTGAACACACACGCTGTCCAGTGGGTTTCGTGACACACGCACTCTGTACAATAGTCTTGTGACACACACGCTGTCCAATGGTGTTTGTGACACACACACTGTCCAGTGGGAATTCTGACACACACACTGTCCAATGCGGTTTGAGAAACACACGCTATGGAATGGGGCTTGTGACACTCACACTGTCCATGTGTGTTTGTGACACACACGCTGTCCACTGGGGATTGTGACACACACACTGTCCAGCGGCGTTCATGACACACACAGTGTCCATGGCGGTTTGTGACACACACAATGTCCAATGGGGTTTGTGAAACACACACTGTCCAATGCTGTTTCTGACACACACGCTGTCCAATGGGGTTTGTGACAGACACTCTGTCCCATGGGGTTTGTGACACACACAATGTCTAATGGGGATTGTGACACACACACGCTGTCCAATGGTGTTTGTGACACACACGATGGCCAATGGGCTTTCTGACAAACACGCTGTCTAATGGGGTTTGTGACACACACTGTCCAATGGGTATTGTGACACACACACTCTGTCCAATGGTGCTTGTGACACACACGCTGTCCAATGGGGTTTGTGACACACACGCTGTCCAGTGGGTTTTGTGACACACACACTCTGTCCAATGGGGATTGTGACACACACACGCTATCCAATGTGGTTTATGATACACACTCTGTCCAATGGGGTTTGCTACACACGAACTCTGTCCAAAGGGTTTGTGACACACACACGCTGTCCAATGGGGTTCGTGACAAACACGTTGTCCAGTGGGTTTTGTGACACACACACTCTTTCCAATGAGTTTGTGACACATTCACGCTGTCCAATACTGTTTGTGACACACATTCTGTACCATGGGGTTTATGAAAAAGTCGCTGTCCAATGGGGATTGTGTCACACACTCTGCAATAGGGTTTGTGACACACACATGCTATCCAAAGGGGTTTGTGACACGCACACTTTCTAATGGGGTTTGTGACACACACACGCTATCCAATGGGGTTTGTGACACACACACTTTCTAATGGGGTTTGTTTCACACACACGCTGTCCAATGGGGTTTGTGACACACACTCTTTCCAATGGGATTTGTGACACGCACACTTTCTAATGGGGTTTGTGACTCACACACTCTGTCCAGTGGGGCTTGTGACACGCATGCTGTCCAATGGGGTTCGTGACAGACACTCTGTCCCACGGGGTTTGTGACACACACAGTGTCCAGTAGGGATTTTGACACACACACGCTGTCCAATGATTCTTTTGGCACACACACTGTCCAAAGGGGTTTGTGACACACACGTTGTCCAATGGGGTTTGTGACACGCACACAGTCAATGAGTATTTGTGACACACACACTGTCCAATGGGGTTTGAGACACGCACACTGTCCATGGGTGTTTGTGACACACACAGTGTCCACGGGGGTTTGTGACACAAACTATGTCCAATGAGGTTTGTGGCTCAAACACTGTCAAATGGGTATTGTGACACACACACCCTGTCCAATGGGATTTGTGACACATACACTGTCCAATGAGGATTGTGACACACACGCTGTCCAATGGGCTTTGTGACACATACACTCTATGCAATGGGTCTTGTGACACACACTCTGTCCAATGGCGTTTGTGACACACACACTGTCCAATGGGGACTGTGACACACACACGCTGTCCAATGGTGTTTGTGACACACACGATGGCCAATGGGCTTTCTGACACACACACTGTCTAATGGGGTTTGTGACACACACACTCTGTCCAATGGGGCTTGTGACACACACGATGTCCAGTGGGGTTTGTGACACACACTGTCCAATGGGTACTGTGACAGACACACACTGTCCAATGGGGTTTGTGACACACACGCTGTCCAACAGGGATTGTGACACACACACTGACCAGTGGGGATTGTGAGACACACACGCTGTCCAATGGGGTTTGTGACACACACTATGTCAAGTGGGCTTTGTGACACACACACGCTGTCAAATGGGGTTTGTGACACACACGCTGTCCAATGGGATTTGTGACACACACTGTCCAATGGGGTTTCTGAAACTACACGCTGTCCAATGGGGTTTGTGACACAAATACTGACCAGGAGGGTTTGTGATACACACATGCTGTCCGATGGGGTTTGTGACACACACACTGTCCGAAGGGTTTGTGATACACACTCTGGTCAAAGGGTTTGTGACACACACTCTGTCCAATGAAGTTTGTGACACAAAATCTGTCCAATGGTGTTAGTGACACACACGCTGTCCAATGGGGTTTCTGATACAGACGCTGTTCAATGTGGATTTGACCTACACACTGTCCATAAGGGTTTATGACACACAAACGCTATCCAAAGGGTTTTGTGGCGCGCACACCCTTTCCAATGGGATTTTTGACACACACACGCTGTCCCATGGGGTTTGTGACACACACGCGGTCCAATGGGGTTTGTAACACACACACTGACCAGGAGGGTTTGTGACACACACGCTGTCCAATGGGCCTTGTGACACACACGCTGTGCAATGGGTTCGTGACGCACAAACGCTGTCCAATGGGGTTTGTGACACACACACTGTCCAAAGGGGTTTGTGACACACACGCTGTCCAATGGGGTTTGTGACACTCACACTCTCCATGGTTGTTTTTGACACACATACTGTCCAGTGGGTTTTGTGAAACACACACTGTCCAATAGGGTATTGACACACACACTGTCTACTGGGGATTGTGACACACACGCTGTCCAGTGGGGTTTGTGACACACACACGGTCCAGTGGTGTTTGTGACACACACGCTGTCCAATAGGGTTTGTGACACAAACTCTGTCCAATGGGGTTTGTGGCACACACACTGTCCAATGGGGATTGCGAAACACACACGCTGTCCAATGGGGTTTGTGACATACACAATGTCCAATGGGGTTTGTGACACGCACACTGTACATGGGTGTTTGTGACACACACGCTGTCCCATGGGGTTTGTGACACACACGCTTTCCAATGGCGTTTGTGACACACACACTGTCCAAAGGGGTTTGTGACACACACATGCTATCCAATGGGGTTTGTGACACGTACACTTTATAATGGGGTTTGTGACACACACGCTGTCCCATGGGGTTTGTGACACTCACACTCTCCATGGGTGTTTTTGACACACATACTGTCCAGTGGGTTTTGTGAAACACACACTGTCCAATGGGGTATTGAGACACACACTGTCTACTGGGGATTGTGACACACACGCTGTCCAGTGGGGTTTGTGACACACACACGGTCCAGTGGTGTTTGTGACACACACAAGCTGTCCAATGGGGTATGTGACACACACACTGCCCAATGGTGTTTGTGACACATACGCTGTCCAATAGGGTTTGTGACACAAACTCTGTCCAATGGGGTTTGTGACACACATGCTATCCAATTGGAAACTGTGACACTCACGCTGTCCAGTGGGTTTCGTGACACACACACTCTGTCCAATGGGCTTGTCACACACAATGTCCAATGGTGTTTGTGACACATACGTTGTCCAATAGGGTTTGTGACACAAACTCTGTCCCATGGGGTTTGTGGCACACACACTGTCCAATGGGGATTGCGAAACACACACGCTGTCCAATGGGGTTTGTGACATACACAATGTCCAATGGGGTTTGTGACACGCACACTGTACATGGGTGTTTGTGACACACACGCTGTCCCATGGGGTTTGTGACACACACGCTTTCCAATGGCGTTTGTGACACACACACTGTCCAAAGGGGTTTGTGACACAGACGCTGTCCAATGGGGATTGTGACATACACGCTGTCCAATAGGGTTTGTGACACACACGTGAATTCCAATGGAGTTTGTGACACACTTATTTTCTAATGGGGTTTTTGACACACAGACGCTGTCCAATAGGGTTTGTGACACACACACGCTGTCCATTGGGGTTTTTGACACACACACTGTCCAATGGTGTTTGTGACACATACACACTGTACAATGGGGATTGTGACACACGCACTGTCCAGGGGGGTTTGTGACACACACTCTGCACAATGGCATTCGTGACACACACAGTTTCCACATGGGGTTTATGACACACACGCTGTCCAAAGGGGTTTGTGACACACACACTGTCCAATGGGTATTGTTACACATACACGCTGTCCAATGGGGTGTGTGACACTAACACAGTCCAATGATTATTCCTACACACACACGCTGTCCAATGAGGTTTGTGACACACACACTGACCAATAGAGTTTGTGACACACACACGCTATCCAATGGGATTTTGACACACACACTTTCCAATGGGGTTTGTGACACACACACTCTGTGCAATGGGGTTTCTGACACACACGCGGTCCAATGGGGATTGTGACACACACGCTATCCAATGGGGTTTGTGAAACACACACTCTGTTCAATGGTGTTTCTGACACACACGCTGTCCAATGGGCTTTGTGACACACACACTGTCCAATGGGTATTGTTACACACTCATGGTGTCCAATGGGTTTTGTGACACAGACGCTGTCCAATGGGGATTGTGACCTACACACTGTCCAATAGGATTTGTGACACACACACGATATCCAACGGGGTTTGTGACGCACACACTTTCCAATATGGTTTGTGACACACACACGCTGCCCCATGGGGTTTGTGACACACACACGCTGTCCAATGCGGTTTGTGACACACACACTGACCAGGAGGTTTTGTGACACACACACGCTGTCCATTGGGGTTTTTGAACACACTCACCGTCCACTGGGGATTGTGACACACACACTGTCCAATGGCATTCGTGGCACACACAGTGTCCACGGGGGTTTATGACACAAACGCTGTCCAATGGGGTTTGGACACACACACTGTCCAATGGGTATTCTTACACACACACGTTGTTCAATGGGGTTTGTGACACACACTGTCCAATGGGGTTTCTGAAACTACACTCTGTCCAATGGCGTTTGTGACACACACACTGACCAGGAGGGTTTGTGACACACACACGCTGTCCAATGGGGTTTGTGACACACACACTGTCCAATGGGTATTGTTACACACAGACGCTGTCCAATGGGGTTTGTGACACACACAGTGTCCAATGGGGTTTGTGACACACACACTGTAATGGGTTTTGTTACACAAATGCTCTGTCCAATGGGTCTTGTGACACACACTCTGTCCAGTGAGGATCGTTGCACACACGCTCTACAGTGGGGTTTGTGACACACACACTTTCAAATGGGGTTTGTGACACACAAGCTATCCAATGGGTTTTGTGACACACACACGCTGTCGAAGGGGGTTTGTGACACAAACACTGACCAGGAGGTTTTGTGACACACACAAGCTGTTCATTGGGGTTTTTGACACACACACTGTCCACTGGGGATTGTGACACACACACTCTCCAGGGGGGTTTGTGACACACACACTGTCCAATGGCATTCGTGACACACACAGTGTCCACGGGGGTTTATTACACACACGCTGTCCAATGGGGTTTGTGATACACACACTGTCCAATGGGTATTGTTACACACACACGCTGTCCAATGGGGTTTGTGACACACACACTGTCCAATGGGGTTTTTGACGCACACGCTGTCCAATGGGGTTTGTGACACACACACTCTGTCCAGTAGGTCTTCTGACACACACTCTGTCCAATGTGATGGTTGCACGCACGCTGTACATTGGGGTATGTGACACACACACTGTCCAATAGGGTTTGTGACACACACACTGTCCCTTGGGTTTTGTGACACACACACTCTGTCCAATGGGTTTGTGACACACACGCTGTCTAATGGGGTTTGTGACACACAGTCTATCCCATGGGGTTTGTGACACACACACTGTCAAAAGGAGATTGTGACACACACACGCTGTCCAATGGAGTTTGTGACACATACACTTTCCAATGGGTATTGTGACACACACACTCTGTCCCATGGGGCTTGTGACACACACGCTGTCCAATGGGGTTCGTGACACACACGCGGTCCAGTGAGTTTTGTGACACACACACTCTGTCCAATGGGCTTGTGACACACACACTGTCCAATGGGGATTGTGACACACACACGCTGTCCAATGGTGTTTGTGACAAAGACACTGTCGAAAGGCGTTTGTGACACACACGCTGTCCAATTGGGTTTGTGACACTCACACTCTCCATGGGTGTTTGTGACACACACTCTGACCAGTGGGTTTTGTGACACACACACTGTCCAATGGGGTATTGACACAGAAACTGTACACTGGTGATTGTGACCAACACGCTGTACAATGGGGTTTGTGACACACACACTCTGCCCAAAGGGCTTTTGACAAACACGCTGTACAATGGGGTTTGTGACACAAACTCTCTCCAAATGGGTTTCTGACACACACACTGTCCAATGGGTATTGTGACACACACGCTGTCCACTTGATATTGTGACACACACACTGACCAGGAGGTTTGTGACACACACACGCTGTCCAGTGGGGTTTGTGACACACACACGGTCCAGTGGTGTTTGTGACACATACGCTGTCCAATAGGGTTTGTGACACAAACTCTGTCCAATGGGGATTGTGACACACACATGCTGTCCAATGGTGTTTGTGACACAGACGCTGTCCAATGAGGATTGCGACATACACACTGTCCAATAGGGTTTGTGAAAGACACACGCTATCCAATGGGGTTTGTGACACGTACACTTTATAATGGGGTTTGTGACACACACACACAATGCAATGGGGTTTGTGACACACACACGCTGTCCCATGGGGTTTGTGACACACACGCTGACCAATTGGGTTTGTTACACACACACTGTACAATGGGGTTTGTGACACACACGCTGTCCAATGGGGTTTGTGACACACACACTGAGCAGGAGGTTTTGTGAAACACACACGCTTTCCAATGGGGTTTGTGACACACACACTGTCCAGTGGTGGTTGTGACACACAAGCTGTCCAATTGGAAATTGTGACACTCACGCTGTCCAGTGGGTTTTGTGACACACACACTCTGTCCAATGGGCTTGTCACACACAATGTCCAATGGTGTTTGTGACACAAACTCTGTCCCATGGGGTTTGTGGCACACACACTGTCCAATGGGGATTGTGAAACACACACGCTGTCCAATGGGGTTTGTGACATACACAATGTCCAATGGGGTTTGTGACACGCACACTGTACATGGGTGTTTGTGACACACACGCTGTCCAGTGGGGTTTGCTACACACATGCTATCCAATGGGGTTTGTGACGCACACAGTTTTCAAAGGCGTTTCTGACACACACACGCTGTCCCATGGGGTTTGTGACACACACGCTGTCCAACGGGTTTTTTGACACACACACAGTCCAAAGGGTATTGTTACACACACACGCTGTCCAATGGGGTTTGTGACACACACACTGTCCAATGGGTCTTGTGACACACACTCTGTCCAATGGTGTTTGTGACTCACACGTTGTCCAATAGTGTTTGTGACAAAAACTCTGTCCAATGGGGTTTGTGAAATGCACACTGTACATGGCTGTTTGTGACACGTACACTGTCCAATGGGTATTGTTACACACACACGCTGTCCAATGATGTTTGTGACACACACGTTGTCCAATTTGCTTGTGACAAAAACGCTGTCCAGTGGGTTTTGTTACACACACACTGTCCAGGGGGGTTTGAGACACACACACTGTCCAATGGCATTCGTGACACACACAGTGTCCACGGGGGTTTATGACACACACGCTGTCCAGTGGGGTTTGTGACACACACACTGTTAAATGGGGTTTGTGACACACACACTCTGTCCAATGGGTCTTCTGACACACACTCTGTCCAATGGGGATCGTTGTACACACGCTGTACAGTGGGGTTTGTGACATACACACTGTCCAATAGGGTTTGTGACCCACACACGCTATCCAAAGGGGTTTGTGACACACAGACTTTCAAATGGGGTTTGTGACACACACGTTATCCAATGGGTTTTGTGACACACACACTGTCCAATGGGTATTGTTACACACACACGCTGTCCAATGGGGTTTGTGACACACACGCTGTCCAATGGGTCTTGGTACACACACTCTGTCAAATGGGGATCGTGAACACACGCTGTCCAATGGGGTTTGTGACACAGACGCTGTCCAATGGGGTTTGTGACCTACACACTGTCCAATAGGGTTTTTGACACACACAGGCTATCCAATGGGGTTTGTGACACATAAACTTTCGAATGGGGTTTGTGACACACACTCCGTCCAATGGTGCTTGTGACACACACGCTGTCCAGTGGAGTTCCTGAAACACACATGCTGTTCAATGGCGTTTGTGACACACACACTGTCCAAAGGGGTTTGTGACACAGACGCTGTCCAATGGGGATTGTGACATACACACTGTCCAATAGGGTTTGTGACACACACGTGCATTCCAATGGGGTTTGTGACACACTTATTTTCTAATGGGGTTTTTGACACACAGACGCTGTCCAATGGGGTTTGTGACACACACACTGTCCAATGGAGTTTATGACACACACAGTGTCCACGGGCGTTTGTGACACACACGCTGTCCACTGGAGATTGTGACACACACAGTGTCCACGGGTGTTAGTGACACACACGCTGTCCAATGGGGTTTGTGACACACACACTGTCCAATGGGTATTGATACACACACACACTGTCCAATGGTGTTTGTGACACACACACTGTCCAGTGTGGCTTGTGACACACACGCTGTCCAATAGGCTTTGTGACACACACACGCTATCCAATGGGGTTTGTGACACACACTGTATCAAATAGGTTTTGTGACACAAACACTGTCCAATGGGGATTGTGACACACACATTGTCCAAAGGGGTTTGTGACACACACACTGTCCAATGGAGTTTGTGATACACACGCTGTCCAGTGGGGTTTATGACACACACAGTGTCCACAGTGGTGTGTGACGCACAGGCTGACCACTGGGGATTGTGACACACACAGTGTCCACGGGGGTTTGCGAAACACACGCTGTCCAATGGGGTTTGTGACACACACTCTGTCCAGAGAGTTTGTCACACACAGTCTGTCTAAAGGGGTTTGTGACACACACAAACTGTCCAATGGGGATTGTGACACACACACGCTGTCCAATGGGGTTTATGTCACACACGCTGTCCAATGGGGTTCGTGACACACACACTGTCCAAAGGGGTTTGTGACACACACGCTGTCCAATGGGGTTGTGACACTCGCTGTGCAATGGGGTTTGTGACACACACTGTCCAATAGGGTTTGTGACAGACACACACTGTCCAATGGGATTTGTGACACACACTGTCCAATGGGGTTTCTGAAACTACTCGCTGTCCAGTGGGGTTTGTGACACAAATACTGACCAGGAGGGTTTGTGATACACACACGCTGTCCAATGGGTTTTGTGACACACACACTGTCCGAAGGGTTTGTGATACACACTCTGGTCAAAGGGTTTGTGACACACACTCTGTCCAATGAAGTTTGTGACACAAACTCTGTCCAATGGTGTTAGTGACACACACGCTGTCCAATGGGGTTTCTGATACAGACGCTGTTCAATGTGGATTGTGACCTACACACTATCCAATGGGTTTTGTGACGCGCACACCCTTTCCAATGGGATTTTTGACACACACACGCTGTCCCATGGGGTTTGTGACACACACGCGGTCCAATGGGGTTTGTGACACACACAATGACCAGGAGGGTTTGTGACACACACGCTGTCCAATGGGCCTTGTGACACACACGCTGTGCAATGGGTTCGTGACGCACAAACGCTGTCCAATGGGGTTTGTGACACACACACAGTCCAAAGGGGTTAGTGACACACACGCTGTCCAATGGGGTTTGTGACACTCACACTCTCCATGGTTGTTTTTGACACACATACTGTCCAGTGGGTTTTGTGAAACACACACTGTCCAAAGGGGTATTGACACACACACTGTCTACTGGGGATTGTGACACACACGCTGTCCAGTGGGGTTTGTGACACACACACGGTCCAGTGGTGTTTGTGACACACACGCTGTCCAATGGGGTTTGTGACACACACACTGTTAAATGGGGTTTGTGACACACACACTCTGTCCAATGGGTCTTCTGACACACACTCTGTCCAATGGGGATCGTTGTACACACGCTGTACAGTGGGGTTTGTGACATACACACTGTCCAATAGGGTTTGTGACCCACACACGCTATCCAAAGGGGTTTGTGACACACAGACTTTCAAATGGGGTTTGTGACACACACGTTATCCAATGGGTTTTGTGACACACACACTGTCCAATGGGTATTGTTACACACACACGCTGTCCAATGGGGTTTGTGACACACACGCTGTCCAATGGGTCTTGGTACACACACTCTGTCAAATGGGGATCGTGAACACACGCTGTCCAATGGGGTTTGTGACACAGACGCTGTCCAATGGGGTTTGTGACCTACACACTGTCCAATAGGGTTTTTGACACACACAGGCTATCCAATGGGGTTTGTGACACATAAACTTTCGAATGGGGTTTGTGACACACACTCCGTCCAATGGTGCTTGTGACACACACGCTGTCCAGTGGAGTTCCTGAAACACACATGCTGTTCAATGGCGTTTGTGACACACACACTGTCCAAAGGGGTTTGTGACACAGACGCTGTCCAATGGGGATTGTGACATACACACTGTCCAATAGGGTTTGTGACACACACGTGCATTCCAATGGGGTTTGTGACACACTTATTTTCTAATGGGGTTTTTGACACACAGACGCTGTCCAATGGGGTTTGTGACACACACACTGTCCAATGGAGTTTATGACACACACAGTGTCCACGGGCGTTTGTGACACACACGCTGTCCACTGGAGATTGTGACACACACAGTGTCCACGGGTGTTAGTGACACACACGCTGTCCAATGGGGTTTGTGACACACACACTGTCCAATGGGTATTGATACACACACACACTGTCCAATGGTGTTTGTGACACACACACTGTCCAGTGTGGCTTGTGACACACACGCTGTCCAATAGGCTTTGTGACACACACACGCTATCCAATGGGGTTTGTGACACACACTGTATCAAATAGGTTTTGTGACACAAACACTGTCCAATGGGGATTGTGACACACACATTGTCCAAAGGGGTTTGTGACACACACACTGTCCAATGGAGTTTGTGATACACACGCTGTCCAGTGGGGTTTATGACACACACAGTGTCCACAGTGGTGTGTGACGCACAGGCTGACCACTGGGGATTGTGACACACACAGTGTCCACGGGGGTTTGCGAAACACACGCTGTCCAATGGGGTTTGTGACACACACTCTGTCCAGAGAGTTTGTCACACACAGTCTGTCTAAAGGGGTTTGTGACACACACAAACTGTCCAATGGGGATTGTGACACACACACGCTGTCCAATGGGGTTTATGTCACACACGCTGTCCAATGGGGTTCGTGACACACACACTGTCCAAAGGGGTTTGTGACACACACGCTGTCCAATGGGGTTGTGACACTCGCTGTGCAATGGGGTTTGTGACACACACTGTCCAATAGGGTTTGTGACAGACACACACTGTCCAATGGGATTTGTGACACACACTGTCCAATGGGGTTTCTGAAACTACTCGCTGTCCAGTGGGGTTTGTGACACAAATACTGACCAGGAGGGTTTGTGATACACACACGCTGTCCAATGGGTTTTGTGACACACACACTGTCCGAAGGGTTTGTGATACACACTCTGGTCAAAGGGTTTGTGACACACACTCTGTCCAATGAAGTTTGTGACACAAACTCTGTCCAATGGTGTTAGTGACACACACGCTGTCCAATGGGGTTTCTGATACAGACGCTGTTCAATGTGGATTGTGACCTACACACTATCCAATGGGTTTTGTGACGCGCACACCCTTTCCAATGGGATTTTTGACACACACACGCTGTCCCATGGGGTTTGTGACACACACGCGGTCCAATGGGGTTTGTGACACACACAATGACCAGGAGGGTTTGTGACACACACGCTGTCCAATGGGCCTTGTGACACACACGCTGTGCAATGGGTTCGTGACGCACAAACGCTGTCCAATGGGGTTTGTGACACACACACAGTCCAAAGGGGTTAGTGACACACACGCTGTCCAATGGGGTTTGTGACACTCACACTCTCCATGGTTGTTTTTGACACACATACTGTCCAGTGGGTTTTGTGAAACACACACTGTCCAAAGGGGTATTGACACACACACTGTCTACTGGGGATTGTGACACACACGCTGTCCAGTGGGGTTTGTGACACACACACGGTCCAGTGGTGTTTGTGACACACACGCTGTCCAATAGGGTTTGTGACACAAACTCTGTCCAATGGGGATTGTGACACACACATGCTGTCCAATGGTGTTTGTGACACAGACGCTGTCCAATGGGGATTGCGACATAAACACTGTCCAATAGGGTTTGTGACACACACACGCTATCCAATGGGGTTTGTGACACGTACACTTTATAATGGGGTTTGTGACACACACGCTGTCCAATGGGGTTTGTGACACTCACACTCTCCATGGGTGTTTTTGACACACATACTGTCCAGTGGGTTTTGTGAAACACACACTGTCCAATGGGGTATTGACACACACACTGTCTACTGGGGATTGTGACACACACGCTGTCCAGTGGGGTTTGTGACACACACACGGTCCAGTGGTGTTTGTGACACACACACTCTGTCCAATGGGCTTGTCACACACAATGTCCAATGGTGTTTTTGACACATACGTTGTCCAATAGGGTTTGTGACACAAACTCCGTCCAATGGGGTTTGTGACACACACACGGTCCAGTGGTGTTTGTGACACACACGCTGTCCAATAGGGTTTGTGACACAAACTCTGTCCAATGGGGATTGTGACACACACATGCTGTCCAATGGTGTTTGTGACACAGACGCTGTCCAATGGGGATTGCGACATAAACACTGTCCAATACGGTTTGTGACACACACACGCTATCCAATGGGGTTTGTGACACGTACACTTTATAATGGGGTTTGTGACACACACGCTGTCCAATGGGGTTTGTGACACTCACACTCTCCATGGGTGTTTTTGACACACATACTGTCCAGTGGGTTTTGTGAAACACACACTGTCCAATGGGGTATTGACACACACACTGTCTACTGGGGATTGTGACACACACGCTGTCCAGTGGGGTTTGTGACACACACACGGTCCAGTGGTGTTTGTGACACACACACTCTGTCCAATGGGCTTGTCACACACAATGTCCAATGGTGTTTTTGACACATACGTTGTCCAATAGGGTTTGTGACACAAACTCCGTCCAATGGGGTTTGTGACAAACATGCTGTCCAATTGGAAACTGTGACACTCACGCTGTCCAGTGGGTTTTGTGACACACACACTCTGTCCAATGGGCTTGTCACACACAATGTCCAATGGTGTTTGTGACACATACGTTGTCCAATAGGGTTTGTGACACAAACTCTGTCCCATGGGGTTTGTGGCACACACACTGTCCAATGGGGATTGCGAAACACACACGCTGTCCAATGGGGTTTGTGACATACACAATGTCCAATGGGGTTTGTGACACACACACTGTACATGGGTGTTTGTGACACACACGCTGTCCCATGGGGTTTGTGACACACACGCTTTCCAATGGCGTTTGTGACACACACACTGTCCAAAGGGGTTTGTGACACAGACGCTGTCCAATGGGGATTGTGACATACACGCTGTCCAATAGGGTTTGTGACATACACGTGCATTCCAATGGAGTTTGTGACACACTTATTTTCTAATGGGGTTTTTGACACACAGACGCTGTCCAATGGGGTTTGTGACACACACACGCTGTCCATTGGGGTTTTTGACACACACACTGTCCAATGGTGTTTGTGACACATACACACTGTACAATGGGGATTGTGACACACACAGTTTCCACATGGGGTTTATGACACACACGCTGTCCAATGGGTATTTTTACACACACACGCTGTCCAAAGGGGTTTGTGACACACACACTGTCCAATGGGTATTGTTACACATACACGCTGTCCAATGGGGTGTGTGACACTAACACAGTCCAATGATTATTGCTACACACACACGCTGTCCAATGAGGTTTGTGACACACACACTGACCAATGGGGTTTGTGACACACACACTCTGTGCAATGGGGTTTCTGACACACACGCGGTCCAATGGGGATTGTGACACACACGCTATCCAATGGGGTTTGTGAAGCACACACTCTGTTCAATGGTGTTTCTGACACACACGCTGTCCAATGGGCTTTGTGACACACACACTGTCCAATGGGTATTGTTACACACTCATGGTGTCCAATGGGTTTTGTGACACAGACGCTGTCCAATGGGGATTGTGACCTACACACTGTCCAATAGGATTTGTGACACACACACGATATCCAATGGGGTTTGTGACGCACACACTTTCCAATATGGTTTGTGACACACACACGCTGCCCCATGGGGTTTGTGACACACACACGCTGTCCAATGCGGTTTGTGACACACACACTGACCAGGAGGTTTTGTGACACACACACGCTGTCCATTGGGGTTTTTGAACACACACACCGTCCACTGGGGATTGTGACACACACACTGTCCAAAGGCATTCGTGGCACACACAGTGTCCACGGGGGTTTATGACACAAACGCTGTCCAATGGGGTTTGGACACACATACTGTCTAATGGGTATTCTTACACACACACGCTGTTCAATGGGGTTTGTGATAAAAACACTGTCAAATGGGCTTTGTGAAACACACACGCTGTCCAATGGGATTTGTGACACACACTGTCCAATGGGGTTTCTGAAACTACACTCTGTCCAATGGCGTTTGTGACAAACACACTGACCAGGAGGGTTTGTGACACACACACGCTGTCCAATGGGGTTTGTGACAAGTACACTCTGTCCAATGGGACTTGTGACACACACGCTGTCCAATGGGGTTTGTGACACATATGCTATCCAGTGGGTTTTGTGACACACACACTGTCGAATGGGGATTGTGACACACACACGCTGTCCAATAGGGTTTATGACACATGCACTTTCCAATGGGGTTTGTGACACCACACTCTGTCCAATGGTGCTTGTGACACACACGCTGTCCAAAGGTGTTCGTGACACACACGCTGTCCAGTGTGTTTTGTGACAGACACACTCTGACCAATGGGTTTGTGACACACACACGCTGTCCAATGGGGTTTGTGACACACACAATGTCCAAAGGGGTTTGTGACACACACGTTGTCCAATGGGGTTTGTGACACACACACTGTCCAAAGGGCTTT
The DNA here is from genome assembly GCA_032206185.1 of Columba guinea. NCBI lineage: Eukaryota > Metazoa > Chordata > Aves > Columbiformes > Columbidae > Columba > Columba guinea. The sequence continues at coordinate 1,668,415 of JAVLUU010000005.1, forward strand.
GTGACACACACGGTGTCCAATGGGGTTTGTGACACGCACACTGTCCATGGGTGTTTGTGACACACACGCCGTCCAGCGGAGTTTGTGTCACACACACTGTCCAATGGGGTTTGTGACACACACAGTGTCCACGGGGGTTTGTGACACAAACTCTGTCCAATGATGTTTGTGACACACACACTGTCAAATGGGTATTGTGACACACACACCCTCTCCAATGGGGTTTGTGACACACACGCTGTCCAATGGGGATTGTGACACTCGCTGTCCAATGGGCTTTGAAATAAATACACTCTGTCCAATAGGGCTTGTGACACACACACTGTCCAATGGGGTTTATTACACACACGCTGTCCAATGTGGTTTGTGACACACACGCTGTCCAATGGGGTTTATGACACACACTCTGTCCAAAGTAGTTTGTGACACACATGATGTCCAATGGGGTTTGTGACACGGACACTGTCCATGACTGTTTGTGACACACATCCTGTGCAATGGGGTTTGTGACACACACGCTGTCCAAAGGTGATTGTGACACACACAGTGTCCACGGGGGTTTGTGACACAAACTCTGTCCAATGAGGTTTGTGACACACACACTGTCCAATGGGTATTGTGAGACACACACCCTCTCCAATGGGGTTTGTGACACACATGCTCTCCAATGGGTTTTGGGTCACACACGCTGTCCAATGGGGTTTGTGACACACACGCTGTCCAATAGGCTTTTTGACAAATACACTCTGTCCAATGGGGCTTGTGACACACACGCTGTCCAATGGGGTTTTTGACACACACGCTATCCATTGGGTTTTGTGACACACACACTGTCCAATAGGGTTTTTGACACACACACGCTATCCAATGGGGTTCGTGACACACACTCTGTCCCATGGGGTTTGTGACACACACACTCTGTCCAATGGGGATTGTGACACACACACACTGTCCAATGGGGTTTGTGACACGCTTACTTTCTAATGGGGTTTGTGACACAAACATGCTATCCAATGAGGTTTGTGACATACATACTTTCTAATGAGGTTTTTGACACACACATGCTATCCAATGCGGTTTGTGACACATACTTTCCAATGGGGTTTGTGACACACACACGCTGTCCAATGGTGTTTGTAATAAGCATGCCGTTCAATGTGTTTTGTAAACACACACTGACCAGGAGGGTTTGTGACACACACACGCTATACAAAGCGGTTTGTGACACACACTCTGTCCCATGGGGTTTGTGACACACACTCTGTCCAATGGGGTTCGAGACACACACGCTGTCCAGTGGGTTTTGTGAAACACACACACTCTGTCCAATAGGCTTGTGACACACACACCCTGACCAATAGTGTTTGTGACACACACTCTGTCCCATGAGGTTTGTGACACACACGCTGTCCAAAGGGGATTGCGACACACACACGCTGTCCAATGGGGTTTATTACACACACGCTGTCCAATGGGGTTTGTGACACACACTCTGTCCAATAGGGTTTGTGACACACACATGCTATCCAATGGGGTTTGTGACACACATACTTTCTAGTGGGGTTTTTGACACACACACGCTATCCAATGGGGTTTGTGACACACACTTTCCAATGGGTTTTGTGACACACACACGCTGTCCAATGGTATTTGTGACACGCATGGTGTCCAATGGGTTTTGTGACACACACACTGACCAGGAGGTTTTGTGATACACACACGCTATCCAATGGGGTTTGTGACACATACAGTTTCCAATGGGGTTTGTGACACACACACTCTGTCCAATGGTGCTTGTGACACACACGCTGTCCAATGGGGTTCATGACACACACTCTGTCCCATGCGGTTTGTGACACACACACTCTGTCCAATGGGGATTGTGACACAAACACGCTGTCTAATGGGGTTTGTGACACACACACTGTCCAAAGGGGTTTGTGACACACATGATGACCAATGGGGTTTGTGACACGCACTACTGTCCAATGGGTATTGTGACACACACACCCTGTGCAATGGGGTTTGTGACACACATGCTGTCCAAAGGGGTTTGTGACACACACACTGTCCAAAGGGGTTTGTGAAACACATGCTGTCTAATTGGGTTTGTGACACACACGCTGTCTAATGGGGTTTGTGAAAAATACACTCTGTCCAAAGGGGCTTGTGACACACACGCTGTCTAGTGGGGTTTGTGACACACACGCTATCCAGTGGGTTTTGTGACACACACACTGTCTATTAGGGCTTGTGACACACACACGCTACCCAATGGGGTTTGTGACACATCCACTTTCCAATGGGGTTTGTGACACCACACTCTGTCCAATGGTGCTTGTGACACACACAGCAATCCAATGGGGTTTGTGACACACACACACTGTCCAATGGGGTTTGTGACACATACGCTGTCCAATGGCGATTGTGACACCGCACTCTGTCCAACGGTGCTTTTGACACACACGCTGTCCAATGGGGTTGGTGACACACACGCTCTCCAGTGGGTTATGTGACACACACACTCTGTCCAATGGGCTTGTGACACAGACACGCTGACCAATGGTGTTTGTGACACACACTCTGTCCCATGGGGTTTGTGACACAAACACTGTCCAATGGGGATTGTGACACACACATGCTGTCCAATGGGGTTTGTGACACACACACTGTCCAAAGGGGTTTGTGACACACACTCTGTCCAGTGGGTTTTGTGACAAATACACTCTGTACAATGGGGCTTGTTGCACACACGCTGTCCAATGGCCTTTGTGACACACACGCTATCCAGTGGGTTTTGTGACACACACACTGTCCAATAGGGTTTGTGACACACACACTCTATCAAATGGGGTTTGTGACACACACACACTGTCCAATCGGGTTTGTGACACACACGCTGTCCAATGGTTTTTGTGACACTGCACACTGTCCAATGGTGCTTGTGACACACACACGCTATCCAATGGGGTTTTTCACACGCATACTTTCTAATGGGGTTTGTGACACACACACTCTATCAAATGGGGTTTGTGACACATACACTTTCCAATGGGGTTTGTGACACCCCAATCTGTCCAATGGTGCTTGTGACAGACACACGCTATCCAATGGGGTTTTTGACACGCATACATTCTAATGGGGTTTGTGACACGTACTCTGTCCCATGGGGTTTGCGACAAAGACGCTGTCCAATGGGGATTGTTTCACACACACTGTCCAAAGGGGTATGTGACACACACGCTGTCTAATGGGGATTGTGACTCAACACTCTGTCCAACGGTGCTTGTGATACACACGCTGTCCAGTGGGGTTCATTACACACACGCTGTCCAGTGGGTTTTGTGACACACACACTCTGTCCAATGGGCTTGTGACACACACACGCTGACCAATAGTGTTTGTGACACACACCCTGTCCCATGGTGTTTGTGACACACACACTGTTTAAAGGGGTTTGTGAAACACACGCTGTCTAATGGGGTTTGTGACACACACACACTGTCCAATGGGGATTGTGACACACACACGCTGTCCAATGGGGTTTGTGACACGCATACTTTCTAAAGGTGTTTGTGACACACACACTCTATCACATGGGGTTTGTGACACACACACGCTGTCCAATGGGGTTTGTGACACACACTCTGTCCAGTGGGGTTCGTGACACACACACTGCCCAGTGGGTTTTGTGACACACACACTCTGTCCAATGGGATTGTGACACACACACGCTGACCAATAGTTTTTGTGACACACACTCTGTCCCATGGGGTTTGTGACACACACACTGTCCAATAGGGATTGTTACACACACACGCTGTCCAATGGGGTTTGTGACACGCATACTTTCTAATGGGGTTTGTGACACGTACTCTGTCCCATGGGGTTTGCGACAAAGACGCTGTCCAATGGGGATTGTTTCACACACACTGTCCAAAGGGTTTTGTGACACACACGTTGTCCAATGAGGTTTGTGGCACGCACACTGTCAAAATGGGTTTGTGACACGCAAGATGTCCAATGGGGTTGTGACACACACACTGTCCAAAGGGGCTTGTGAAACACACGATGTCCAATGGAGTTTGTGACACGCACACTCTCCATGAGTGTTTGTGACACACAAGCTGTCCAATGAGGTTTGTGACACACACACTGTCCAATGGGGTTTGTGACACACACACCCTGTCCAATGGGGTTTGTGACACACACGCTGTCCAATGGTGATTGTGACACACACGCTGTCCAATGGGCTTTGTCACAAATACACTCTGTCCAATGGGGCTTGTGACACACATGCTGTCCAATGGGGTTTGTGACACACACATGCTATCCAATGGGGTTTGTGACACTACACTCCCTCCAGTGGTGCTTGATACACACACTCTGTCCTATAGCGTTGGTGACACACACTCTGTCCCATTGTGTTTGTGACAAAGACGCTGTCCAATGGGGATTGTGTCATACACACTGTCCAATAGGGTTTGTGACACACACTTGCTATCCAATGGTGTTTGTGACACGCACACTTTCTAAAGGGGTTTGTGAAACACACACTCTGTCCAATGGCGCTTGTGACACACACCCTGTCCCATTGCTTTTGTGACACACGAAGTCTGTCCAATGGCGCTTGTGACACACACACGCTGTCCAATGGGGTTTGTGACACACACGATGTCCAATGGGGTTTGTGACACGCACACTGTCCATGGGTGTTTGTGACACACAAGCTCTCCAGTGGAGTTTGTGACACACACACTGTCCAATGGGGTTTGTGACACACACAGCGTCCAATGGTGTTTCTGACACACATGCTGTCCAACGGGGTTTGTGAAACAAACTCTGTCCAATGGGGTTTGTGACACACACACTGTCCAATGGGTATTGTGACACACAGACACTGTCCAATGGGGTTTGTGACACACACGTTGTCCAATGGGGATTGTGACACCACACTCTGTCCAATGGTGCTTGTGACACACACGCTGTCCAATGGGGTTCATGACGCACACGCTGTCTAGTGGGTTTTGTGACACACATACTCTGTCCAATGGGGATTGTGACACACACTCTGTCACATGGGGTTTGTGACACACATACTTTCTAATGGGGTTTCTGACACACACACGCTGTCCAATGGGGTTTGTGACACACACGCTATCCAATGGTGTTCGTGACACACAAACTTTCCAATGGCGCTTGTGACACACAAGCTGTCCAATGGAGTTGGTGACACACACGCTGTCCAATGGGGTTTGTGACACACACACGCTGTCCCATGGGGTTTGTGACACACACGCTGAACAATTGGTTTTCTTACACACACACTGTCCAAAGGTGTTTGCGACACGCATGCTGTCCAGTGGGTTTTGTGACATACACACTGTCTATTAGGGTTTGTGACACACATACGCTATCCAATGGGTTTTGTGACACATACAATTTCCAAAGGGGTTTGTGACACACACACTCTGTCCAATGGTTCTTGTGACACACACGCTGTCCAGTGGGGTTTGTGACACACACACTGTCCAATAGGGTTCGTGACACACACACGCTATCCAATGGGGTTTGTGACACACACACTTTAATGGGGTTTGAACACACACGCTATCCAATGGGTTTTGAGACACACACACTGTCCAATGGGGATTGTGACACACACACTGTCCAATGGGGTTTGAGATACGCATACTTTCTAATGGGGTTTGTAACACACAAACTTTCCAATGGGGTTTGTAACACACTCACGCTGTCCCATGGGGTTTGTGACACAAACGCTGACCAATTGGGTTTGTTCCACACGCACTGTCCAATGGGGATTGTGACACACACGCTATCCAATGGGGTTTGTGACACACACAATGTACAGGGGTGTTTGACACACACATTGTACAATGGGGTTGTGACACACACGGTAGCCGATGGGTTTTGTGACATGCACACTATGTCCAATGGGGCTTGTGACACATACGCTGTGCAACGGAGTTCCTGACACACACGCTGTCCAGTGGGGTTTCTGACACACACACAGTCCAATAGGGTTTGTGACACACACAGTGTCGAATGGGGATTGTGACAGACACACTGTTCAATGGGGTTTGTGACACACACTCTTTCCAAAGGTGTTTGTGACACACACACTGTCAAATGAAAATTGGGACACACACACATAGTCCAAAGGGCATTGTAACACACACAAGGTCCAATGGGGTTTGTGACACACTCACTGTCCATTGTGGTTTCTGACACACACACACTGTCCAATGGGGATTGTGACACCCACACGCTGTCCAATGGGGATTTTGACACACACACTGTCCAATGGGATTTGTGAACACACACGCTGTCCAGTGGAGATTGCGAAACGCACACGCTGTCCAATGGGGATTTTGACACACACACTGTCCAATGGGATTTGTGAACACACACGCTGTCCAGTGGAGATTGCGACACGCACACGCTGTCCAATGGTGTTTGTGACACGCATGCTGTCCAATGGTGTTTGTGACACACACGCTGTCCAATAGGGTTTGTGACAGACAAACGATATCCAATTGTGTTTGTGACATGCACACTTTCTAAAGGGGTTTGTGACATACACACGCTATACATTGGGGTTTGTGACACACACAATTTCCAATGGGGTTTCTGATACACACGCTCTCAAATGGGGTTCGTGACACACACGCTGTCCAGTGGGGTTTGTGACACTCACAATCTCCAATGGGTTTCGTGACACACATGCTGTCCAGTAGGGTTTGTGTCACACACACTGTTCAATAGGGTTTGTAACACAGACACGCTATCTTATTGCGTTTGTGACACACAAACTTTCTAATGGTTTTTGTGACACACACAAGCTATGCAATGGGGTTTGTGACACACACACTTTCCAATGGGTTTTGTGAAACACACACTGTCCATTGGGTTTGTCACACACACACGCTTTCCACTGGTGTTTGTGACACACACACTCTAAAATGGGGATTCTGACACACACGCTGTCCAATGGGGACTCTGACAGACAGGCTGTCCAGTGGGGATTGTGACACACATGCTGTCCAATTGGTTTTGTGACACAGACATTGTACAGTAGGGTTTGTGAAACACACACTCTCCAAAGGGTTTTGTGACACACACAATGTACAGTGGGTTTTTTGACACACACACTGTCCTATTGGGTTGTGACACACGCGGTGTCCGATGGGTTTTGTGACACGCACACTATGTCCGATGGGGCTTGTGGCACATACGCTGTCCAACGGGGTTCGTGACACACACGCTGTCCGTTGGGGTTTGTGACACACACACTGTCCAGTAGGGGTTGTGACACACACAGTGTCGAATGGGGATTATGACATACGCACTGTCCAATGGGGTTTTTGACAGACACTCTGCCCAATGGGGTTTGTAACACACACACTGTCCAATGAGAATTGGGACACACACACACTGTCCAATAGGGATTGTGACACACAAAAGGTCGAAAGGGGTTTTTGACACACACGCTGTCCAATGGGGATTGTAACATACACACGCTGTCCAATTGTGTTCGTAACACGGTTGCTGTCCCATGGCTTTTATGACACACACAGTGTCCAATTGGGTTTGTGAAACACACTCTGTCCAATGGGTATTGTGACACAAACATGCTGTCCAATGGAGATTTTGAAACACACAGTGTCCCATGGGATTTGTGACACACACGCTGTCCAATGGAGATTGCGACACACAAATGCTGTCCAGTGGTGTTTGCGACACGCATGCTGTCCAGTGGTGTTTGTGACACACATGGTGTCCAATGGGGACTGTGACACAGACGCTGTACAGTGGGGTTTGTGAACACACGCACTGTCCAATGGGGTTCGTGACACACATGCTCTCCAGTGGGGTTTGTGACACACACACTTTCCAATGGGGTTTGTGACACACACACGCTTTCCAATGGTGTTTGTGACACACACAGTCTCCAATGGTGATTTTGACACACACACGCTGTCCAATGGTGTTTGTGACACTCTCGCTGTCCAATGGGGTTTGTGACACACACACTCTCCAATGGGGTTTCTGACACACATGCTTTCCAATGGGGATTGTGACAGACACGCTGTCCAGGGTTGTTTGAGACACACATGCTGTCGAACGGGGTTTGTGACACACACACTGTCCAGGGGCGTTTTTGACACACACGCTGTCCAATGGGGATTGTGACACACACACTCCCCAGGGGAGTTTGTGACACACACGCTGTCCAATGAGGATTGTGACACACACACTGTCCAGGGGCGTTTGTGACACACACACTGTCCTGTGGGGTTTGTGACACATACACTGTCCAAAGTTTTTTTGACACACACACATGCTGTCCAATAGTGTTTGTGACACACACACGCTGTGAAATGGGCTTTGTGACACAAACACTGTCCAGGGGGGTTTGTGACACACACACTGTCCAATGGGGTATGTCACACACACTCTGTCCAAATGTGATCGTGACACATAAACTCTGTACACTGGGGTTTGTGAAACAAACACTGTCCAATGTTGTTTGTGACACAAACGCTGTCCAATGGGTATTGCGACACACACACGCTATCCAATGGTGATTGTGACTCACGCGCTGTCCAGGGGGGGTTGTGACACACATGCTGCCTAATGGGGTTCGTGACACACACACTGTCCAGTAGAGTTTGTAACACACTATCCAATGGGGTGGTGACACGCACACTTTCCAATGCGGTTTGTGACACACACATGCTATCCAATGGGGTTTGTGACACACACACGCTGTCCAATGGGGTTTGTGACACACACACTGTCCAATGGTTTTTGTAACACACACACGCTGTCCTATGGGTACTGTGACACACACGCTGTCCAAAGGGGTTTGTGATACACACGCTGTCCAGTGGGTTTTGTGACACACACACTGTCCAATAGGGTTTGTGACACAGACACGCTATCCAATGGGGTTTGAGACACACACACTCTGTCCAATGGGGATTGTGACACATACACGCTGTCCAATGGGGTCTGTGACACACACGCAGTGCAGTGGGTTTTGTGACACATACACTTTCCAATGGGGTTTGTGACACACACACTCTGTCCACTGGTGCTTGTGACACACATTCTGTCCATTGGGTTTTGTGACACACACACTGTCCAATGGGGTGGATGACACACAAACACTGTCCAATGGGGATTGTGACACACAGACGCTTTCCAATGCTGTTTATGACACACACGCTGTCCAATAGGGTTTGTGACACACAAACACTGTACAATGGGGATTGTGACACACACACGCTGTCCAATGGGGTTTATGACACACACGCTGTCCAAAGGGGTTGATGACACACACGCTGTCCAATGGGGTTTATGACACACACGCTGTCCAATGGGGTTTCTGACACACACGCTGTCCAATGGGGTTTGTGACACACACACTGTCCAAATTGCTTTGTGACACACACGATGTCCAAAGGGGTTCGTGACACATATGATGTCCAATGGGGTTTGTGACACACAATCTCTCCAATGAGTTTTGTGACACACACAGTGTCCACGGGGGTTGTTGACACACACGCTGTCCAATGCGGTTTGTGACACACACACTGTCCAAGGGTATTGTTACACACACACGATGTCCAATGGTGTTTGTGACACACAAGCTGTCCCATGCGGATTGTGACACACACGCTGTGTCCAATGGTGCTTGTGAAACACTCGCTGTCCAATGGGGTTCGTGACACACACTCTGTCCAGTGGGTTTTGTGACACACACACTCTGTCCAATGGGCTTGTGACACACACGCTGTCCAATGGGGTTTGTGACACACACACTGTCCACTGGGGTTTTGACACACATGATGTCCACTGGGGATTGTGACACACACACTGTCCAGTGAGTTTTCTGACACACACACTGTCCAATGGCATTCGTGACACACACAGTGTCCACGGGGATTTGTGACACACACGCTGTCCAATGGTGTTTGTGACACAGACGCTGTCCAATGGGCATTTTTGACACGCACACTTTATAATGGGGTTTCTGATACAAACACGCTGTCCCATGGGGTTTGTCACACACACTCTGACCAATTAGGTTTGTTACAGACACACAGTCCAATGGGGTTTGTAACACATACTCTGACCAATTAGGTTTGTTACAGACACACAGTCCAATGGGGTTTGTGACACACACACTGACCAGGAGGGTTTGTGACACACACTCGCTATCCAATGGTGTTTGTGACACACACTCTGTCAAATGGGGTTTGTGACACAAACACGCTATCCATTGGGTTTTGTGACACACACGCTGACCAATGGGGTGTGTCACACACACACTCTGTCCAATGGGGTTTGTGACACACACACGCTGTCCAATGGGGATTGTTACAGACGCTGTCCAATGGGGTTTGTGACACACACACTCTGTCCAATGGGGATTGTGACATACACACTGTCCAATAGGGTTTGTGAAACGCACATTCTATCCAAAGGGGTTTGTGACACGCGCACTTTCTAATGGGGTTTGTGACACACACACTTTCCCAAGGGGTTTGTGACATCCACACTTTCTAAAGGGTTTTGTGACACAGACAAGCTAACCAATAGGGTTTGTGACACACACAATTTCCAATGGCGCTTGTGACACACACGCTGTCCAATGGTGTCCGTGACACACATGCTGTCCAGTGGGTTTTGTGACACACACACTCTGGCCAATGGGCTAGTGACACACACGCTATCCAGTGGGGTTTGTGACACACACACTTTCAAATGGGGTTTGTGACACGCACACTTTCTAATGGGGTTTGTGACACACACACGCTCTCCAATGGGGTTTGTGACACGCATACTTTTTAATGAGTTTTGTGAAACACACACGCTATCCAATGGGGTTTGTGACACACACTCTGTCCCATTGGGTTTGTGACACACACGCTGACCAATTGGTTTTGTTACACTTACACTGTCCAATGGTGTTTGTGACGCGCATGCTATACAATAGGGTTTGTGACACGCATACTGTTTAATGGGTTTTGTGAAACACACACGCTATCCAATGGGATTAGTGACACAAACGCTGTCTAATGGGGTTCGTGACACACACTCTGTCCCATGGGGTTTGTGACACACACACTGTCCAAAGGGGTTTGTGACACACACGATGTCCAAATGGTTTGTGACACGCACGCCGTCCATGGGTGTTTGTGACACACACGCTGTCCAGTGGGGTTTCTGACACACAAACAGTCCAAAAGGGTTTGTGACACACAAACTGTCAAATGGGGTTTGTGACACACACAGTGTCCACCGGGGGTTTGTGACACACACAATCTATCTAATGGGGTTTGTGACACACACACGCTATCCAATGGGGTTTGTGATACACACACTTTCCAAAGGGGTTTGTGACACGCACACTTTTTTATGGCGTTTGTGACACACACGCGCTATCCGATTGGGTTTGTGACACACACACTGTCCAATAGGGTTTGTAACACACACACGTTATCCAATGGGGTTTGTGACACACACACTGTCCAATGGTGCTTTTGACACACACGCTGTCCAATGGTGTTTGAGACACACACACTGTCCAATGGGGATTGTGACACACACACGCTGTCCAACGAGGTTTGTGAAACACTGACGGTCCAAAGGGGTCTGTGACACACACGCTATCCAATGGGGTTTGTGACACTCACACTGTCCGTGGTTGTTTGGAACTCACACGCTATCCAGTGGGTTTTCTGACACACACACTGTCCAATGGGGTTTTGACACACACGCTGTCCACTGGGGAGTGTGGCACAAACGCTGTCCATGGGGTTTGTGACACACAGACTCTGTCCAATGGGCTTTTGACACACACGCTGTCCAATGGTGTTTGTGACAAACACACTGTACAATGGGGATTGTGACACACACACGCTGTCCAGTGGGTTTTGTAACCCACACACTGTCCAATTTGGTTTTGACACAAACACTGGCCAATGGGGATAGTGAACACACACGCTGTCCAAAGGGGTTTTGTGACACACACTCTCTGTCCAATGGGCTTGTGACACACACGCTGTCCAATGGTGTTTGTGACACACACACTGTCCAAACGGGATGGGGACACACACACGCTGTCCAATGGGGTTTGTGACACACACACTGTCCAGTGGGTTTTGTTAACACACACACTGTCCAATTTGGTTTTGACACACACACTGTCTAATGGGGATTGTGACACACAGACTCTCTCCAATGGGGTTTATGACACACAATCTGTCCAATGGGGTTTGTGATACACACGCTGTCCAATGGGGATTGTGACACACACGCTGTCCAATGGGGTTTGTGACACGCACACTCTGTCTAATGGGTCTTGTGACACACACGATGTCCAACGGTGTTCGTGACACATACGCTGTTCAATGGGGTTTGTGACACTCACACTGTCCAATACGGTTTGTGACACTCACATGCTATCCAATGGTTTCTGTGACACACACTCTGCCCAAAGGGGTTTATGACACACAATCTGTCCAATGGGGTTTGTGACAAACACGCTGTCCAATGGGGTTTGCGACAAATACGCTGTGCAATGTATTTTGTGACACACACGCTGTCCAATGTTGATTGTGACATACACGCTGTCCAATGGGCTTGTGACACACAAACTCTGTCCAATAATTTTTGTGACACACACTCTGTCCCATGGTGTTCGTAACACACACACTGTCCAATAGGACTGTGACACACACATGCTGTCCAATGGTGTTTGTGACACACACACGCTGTCTAATGAGGTTTGTGACACACACGCTCTCTAATGGGGATTGTGACACACACACGCTGTCCAATGCGGTTTGTGACACACACGATGTCCAATGGGTTTGTGACACACACACTGTCCAATGGGTATTGTTTCACACATATGCTGTCCAGTGGGGTTTGTGACACATACACTTTCCAATGGGGTTCGTGACACACACGCTGTTCAATGGGTTTGTGACACACACAATGTCCAATAGGGTTTGTGACACACACACGCTGTCCAATGGGGTTTGTGACACACACACTTTCTAATGGGGTTTGTGACACACACGCTATCCAATGGTGTTTGTGACACTCACAGTTTGTCCAATGGTGCTTGTGACACACACACTGTCCAATGGGGATTGTGACACAGACATGCTGTCCAATGGGATTTGTGAGACACACACTGTCCAAAGGGGTTTCTGACACACACGCTGTCTAATGGGGATTGTGACACACACACGCTGTCCAATTGGATTTGTTACACACACTCTGTCCAATGGGGATTGTGACACACACGCTGTCCAATTGCGTTTGTGACACACACGCTGTCCAGTGGGTTTTGTGACACACACACTCTGTCCAATGGGCTTGTGACACACACGCTGTCCAATGGTGTTTGTGACACACACACTGTACAATTGGGATTGTGACACACACACGCTGGCCAATGGGGTTTGTGACACAAACTCTGTCCAGTGGGTTTTGTGACACACACACTGTCCAATGGGTATTGTGAAACACACACACTGTCCAATGGGGTTTGTGACACACACGCTCGCCAATGGGGATTGTGACACATACACAGTCCAATGGGGCATTTTACACACACGCTGTCCAATGGGGTTTGTGACACACAAACGCTGTCCAATGGCGTTTATGACACACACACTCTGTCCAATGGGGTTTGTGACACACACACTGTCCAATGGGTATTGTGACACACACACACGTTGTTCAATGGTGCTTGTGATACACACACTGTCCAATGGGGATTGTGACACACACACGCTGTCCAATGAGTTTTGTGACACACAGACTGTCCAAAGGGGTTTGTGACACACACGCTATACAAAGGGGTTTGTGACACTCACACTGTCTATTGTTGTTTGTGACACGCACGCTGTCCAGTGGGTTTTGTGACACATACACTCTGTCCAATGGAGCATTTGACACATACGCTGTCCAATGGGGTTTTTGACACACTCGCTGTCTAGTGGGTTTTGTGACACACACACTGTCCGAAGGGGTTGGTGACACACACACTGTCCAATAGGGTTTGTGACACACACAGTGTCTACGGGGGTTTGTGACACAAACGCTGTCCAATGGGGTTTGAGAAACACACGCTGCCCAATGGGTATTGTTACACACACACGCTGTCCAATTCTGTTTGTGACTCTCACGCTGTCCAATGGGGCTTGTGACACACACGCTGTCCAATGGGGTTTGTGACACTACACTTTCCAATGGGGTTTGTGACACACACACTCTGTCCAATGGTGCTTGTCACACACATGCTGTCCAAAGGCGTTTGTGACACACAAGCTGTCCAATGGTTTTTGTAACACACACACTGTCCAATGGGTATTGTTACACACACACGCTGTCCAATGGGGTTTTTGACACATTCACTTTCCAATGGGGTTTGTGACACACACACTCTGTCCAGTGGTGCTTGTGACACACACGCTGTCCAATGGGGTTTGTGACACACACACTGTACATTGGGGATTGTGACACACAAACGCTGTCCAATGGTGTTTGTGACACACACACTCTGTCCAATGTGGTTTGTGACACACACGCTGTTCAATTGGGTTTGTGACACACACACTGTCCAATAGGTTTTGTGACACTCACTCGCTATCCAATGGTTTTTGTGAGACACACAATGTCAAAAGGGGTTTGTGACACACACACGATCTAATGGGGTTTGTGAAACTCACACTCTGTTTAATGGTGCTTGTGACACACACGCTGTCCAATGGGGTTCGTGACACACACGCTGTCCAGTGGGTCTTGTGACACACACACTCTGTCCAATGGGCTTGTGACACACACGCTGTTCAATGGTGCTTGTGACACACACACTGTCCAATGGGGACTGTGACACACACACGCTGTCCAATACGGTTTGTGACACACATGCTATCCAAAGGGGTTGTGACACTCACACTGTCCATTGTTGTTTGTGACACACACGTTGTCCAGTGGGTTTTGTGACACACACACTGTCCAATCGGGTTTTGACACACATGCTGTCCACTGGGGATTGTGACGCAAACGCTGTCCAAATCGGGTTTGTGACACACACACTGTCCAATGGTGTTTCTGACACACACGCTGTCCGATGGGGTTTATGACACACAATCTGTCCAATGGGGTTTGTGATACACAAGCTGTCCAATGGGGATTGTGACTACAGACTCTGTCCAATGGAGTTCGTGACACACACGCTGTTCAATGGGCTTGTGACACACACACTGTCCAATAGGGTTTGTGACACACACACGCTATCCAATGGGTTTTATGACACACACACTTTCTAATGGGGTTTGTGACACACACAATATCCAATGGGGTTTGTGACACTCACAATCTGTGCAATGTTGCTTGTGACACACACATGCTGTCCAATGGTATTTGTGACACACACACTGTCCAAAGCGGTTTGTGACACACACGCTGTCTAATGGGGATTGTGACACACACACGCTGTCCAATGGTGTTTGTGACACACACTCTCTCCATGGTGTTTGTGACACACACACTGTCCAATAGGATTGTGAGACACACACGCTGTCCAATGGGGTTTGTGACACACACACGCTGTCTAATGGGGTTTGTGACACACACGCTGTCTAATGGGGAATCTGATACACACACGCTGTCCAATGCAGTTTGTGACACACATGGTGTCCAATGGGGTTTATGACGCACACACTGTCCAATGGGTATTGTTACACACACACGCTGTCCAATGGGGTTTGTGACACATATACTTTCCAATGGGGTTTCTAACACACACACACTGTCCAAAGGTGCTTGTGACACACACGTTGTCCAATGGGGTTTGTGACACACACGCTGTCCAGTGGGTTTTGTGACACACACACTCTGTCCAATGGGTATTGTTACACACACACGCTGTCCAATCGGCTTTGTGACACATACACATTCCAATGTGGTTTGTGACACACACACTCTGTCCAATGGTGCTTGTGACACACACGCTGTCCAGTGGGGTTTGTGGCACACACACGCTATCCAATGGGGTTTGTGACACACACTCTGTCCCATGGGGTTTGTGACAGAAACACGCTATCCAATGGGGTTTATGACACAGACGCTGACCATTTGGGTTTGTGAAACACACACTCTGTCCAATAGGGTTTGTGACACACACATACTATCCAATGGGGTTTGTGACACACACTTTCCAATGGGGTTTGTGACACACACATGCTGTCCAATGGGGTTTGTGACACGCATGCTGTCCAATGGGTTTTGTGACAAACACACTGACCAGCAGGGTTTGTCACACACACACTCTGTCTAATGGCGCTTGTGACAAACACGTTGTCCTATGAGGTTCCTGAAACACACTCTGTACCATGGGGTTTGTGACTAAGACGCTGTCCAATGGGGATTGTGTCATACACACTGTCCAATAGGTTTTGTAACACACACATGATATCCAATGGGTTTTGCGACGCACACTTTCTAATGGGGTTTGTGACACACACACGCTATCCAATGGGGTTTGTGACACACACTCTTTCCAATGGGGTTTGTGACACGCACACTTTCTAATGGGCTTTGTGACACACATGCGCTATCCAATAGGGTTTGTGACACACATACTTTCTAATGGGGTTTGTGACACACACACTTTCCATTGGGGTTTGTGACACACACGCTGTCCAATGGGGTTTGTGACACACACTGTCCAATTGTGTTTGTGACACACACACGCTGTCCAATGGGTTTTGTGACACACACAGGCTATCCAACGGGGTTTGTGACACATACTCTTTCTAATGGGGTTTGTGACACACAGACTCTGTCCAATGGCGCTTGTGACACACACGCTCTCCAAAGGGGTTTGTGACACACCATATGTAAAACGGGGTTTGTGACACACACGCTGTCCATGGGTGTTTGTGATATACACGCTGTCCAGTGGGTTTTGTGACACACACACTCTGTCCAATGGTACTTGTGACACATACGCTCTCCACTGGTGTTTGTGACACACACATTGTCCAATGGGGATTGTGACACACACAGGCTGTCCAATGGCGTTTGTGACACACACGCTGTCCAAAGGGGTTTGTGACACACACCATGTCTAATGGGGTTTGTGACACGCACACTGTCCATGGGTGTTTGTGACACACACGATGTACAACGGGGTTCTTGACACACACGCTGTCCAGTGGGTTTTGTGACACACACACTCTCTCCCATGGGGTCTGTGACACACTCACTGTCCAATGGAGATTGTGACACACATGCTGTCCAATGGGTTTTGTGGCATACAAACTGTCCAAAGGGGTTTGTGACATACAAGCTGTCCAATAGGGTTAGTGACACACACACACTGTCCAATGGGGTTTGTGACACACACACTCTGTCAAATGGGGTTTGTATCACACACCCTGTTCAAAGGGGATTGTGGCACACACGCTGTCCAATGGTGCTTGTGACACACACGATGTCCAATGGAGTTTGTGACACACACCCTGTCCAATGGGGTTTTTGACACACACACTCTGTCCAATGGGTCTTGTGACACACACGCTGACACACGTGGTTCGTGAACACACACGATGTCCAGTGGGGTTTGGGACACACACACTGTCCAATAGGGTTCGTGACAGACACACGATATCCAATGGGGTTAGTGACACACACACTTTAATGGGGTTTGTGACACACACTCTATCCAATGGGTTTTGTGACACACACACTTTCCAATGGGGATGGTGACACACACACGGTGTCCAATGGTGTTTGTGACGCACACGCTGTCCAATGGGGTTTGTGACACAGACGCTGTCCAATGGGGATTGTGTCATACACACTGTCCAATAGGGTTCGTGACACACACACGCTATCCAATGGGTTTTGTGACACGCACAATTTCTATTGGGTTTGTGACACACACAGTCTGTCCAACGGCGCTTGTGACACACACGCTGTCCAATGGCGTTCGTGACACACACTCAGTCCCTGTGGTTTGTGACACACACACTGTCCAATGGCGATTGTGACACACACAAGCTGTCCAATGGGGTTTGTGACACACACAAGCTGTCCAATGGGGTTTGTGACACAAACGATGTCCAATGGGGTTTGTGACGCGCACACTGTCCATGGGTGTTTGTGACACACACGCTGTCCAGTGGGGTTTGTGACACACACACTGTCCAATGGGTATTGTGACACACACACGCTGTCCAGTGGGGTTTGTGACACACACACTGTACATTGGGTATTGTTACACACACACGCTGTCCAGTGGGGTTTGTGACACACACGCTGTCCTGTGTGTTTTTTGACACACACAATGTCCAATAGTGTTTGTGACACACACACGCTATCCAATGGGGTTTGTGACACATACACTTTCCAATGGGTTTTGTGACACACACACTCTGTCCAATGGTGCTTGTGACACACACGCTGTCCAATTGGGTTTGTGACACACACACTGTCCAGTGGGTTTTGTGACACACAATCTATCCAATGGGGATTGTGACACACACAAGCTGCCCTATGGGATTTATGTCACACACGCTGTCCAATAGGGTTAGTGACACACACACCCAGTCCAAAGGGTTTTGTGACACACACGCTGTCCAATGGGGATTGTGACACACACGCTGTCCAATGGGGTTTGTGACACACACACTCTGTCCAATGGGTCTTGTGACACACACACTGTCCAATGGGGTTCTTGACACACACGCTGTCCAGGGTGGTTTGTGACACACACACTGTTTAATAGGGTTTGTGACACACAGACTCTGTCCAATGGGGTTTGTGACACACACACTTTCCAATGGGGTTTGTGACAAACACACGCTGTCACATGGGGTTTGTGACACACACACTGACCAATTAGGTTTGTTACACAAACACTGTCCAATGGTGTTTGTGACACGCATGCTGGCCAATGGGTTTTGTGACACACACACTGACCAGGAGGGTTTTTGACACACACACGCTATCTAATGGGGTTTGTGACACATACACTTTCCAATGGGGTGTGTGACACACACTATGTTCAATGGGGTTTGTGACATGCACACTGTCCATGTGTTTTTGTGACACACACACTGTCCAGTGGGTTTTGTGACACACATCACTGTCCAAAAGGGTTTGTGACACACACGATGTCCAATGGGGTTTGTGACACGCACACTGTCCATGGGTGTTTGTGACACAGACGCTGTCCAGTGGGGTTTGTGACACACACTCTGTCCAATGGGGTTTGTGACACACACAGTGTCCATGGGGGTTTGTGACACACACGCTGTCCAATGGGGCTTGTGACGCACACGCTGTCCAGTTGGGTTTGTGACACACTGTTACGGAGGCAACCCACAGGTCAATTTAAGGGACAACAAGGTCCAGAAACAACTTTTATTAGACCGGCGACGAACAGGGTTTTAGCACTCCAAAAGTGACTTAAATGCATTTTCAGATATCAGTGGAGGAAATTATTGAGAGGGGCGGTCCACAGAGTGCATGCACGTGGCTTCACTCAAAACAATGCCGGAGCCGCCCCTGAGTCCCGGAGGAGTACTCACTTTCCTAAACATGGTGTGGGATTATTTTTATAGAGATACACGTACTCGTAGTGAGTACGGAAAGTGTGCACTCACGATTCCGCGAGAGTAAACTTATAATACGCTCGCATCCTGCGAGAGTTATTTTACACATGCAAATGTGCACGGAATCCTACACGTGCTTATGTGGAAGCACGGGAGGAAAATACACTCGCGATTGTGCGAGGGGCTCTCGGCGGCCACTCGCGATTGTGCGAGGAATAAAATACTTGTGCAAATGTGCACGGAAAGGAAAATAACCCGCGATTCTGCGAGGATTAATTTTACACGCGCTCATATGGAGTGCGGAAAGTTATACGTGCAAATGTGCACGAAAAGTATAAAAATACTCGCAATCCTGAGAGAAGTTTACTTACACCCGTGGCGGCGAGGCAAGCGGAGTCCCCATCCCAGGGAGGGGGGCTCTCGGCGGCAGCATCTTGCTCGTGCTCCGAGAGACCCGCGGCAAATGGGCGGAGTCTCGATGAGAGTCCCGTTCTTATACTGGCTGATCAGATCTGACTGTAGGCACTCTAGAAGCTTCTCTGCACCCCCACACTGGCTGTGTGCGCCCCTGAAGCCTCCAAACATCCCCCACACTGGGCGCGGCTCAGTGTGCCTTGGCACGCCCTTCTTCTAATGTCCCAGGAGCCAGGGTGCTCTGGGCCAAACAAAAGAAGCTGTTAGCCTCAAGTAGTAGAGAAAGGGGGAGATGTGCCATAGTGAAGGAGGGAGGGGGGTTGCATTCTGCGACAGCTTGTGACACACACCCTGTCCAATAGTGTTTGTGACACACACTCTGTCCCATGGGGTTTGTGACACACAGACTGTCCAATGGGGATTGGGACACACACACACTGTCCAATGGGGTTTGTGACACACACACTGTCCAATGGGGTTTGAGAAACACACACTGTCCAATGGGGATTGTGACACACACGCTGTCCAATGGGTCTTGTGACACACATGCTGTACAATGGGGTTCGTGACACACACGCTGTATAGGGGGGTTTGTGACACACACACTCTGTCCAATGGTGCTTATGACACACACGCTGTCCAGTGGGGATTGTGACACACACGCTGTCCAATTGTATTTGTGACATACACACACTGTCCCATGGGCTTTGTGACACACACACGCTGTCCAATGGGTTTTGTGACACACACACTGTCCTAAGGGGTTTGTGACACACACGCTGTCCAATGGGGTTTGTGACACACACGCACTGTCCAATGGGGATTGTGACACACACACGCTGTCCAATAGGGTTTATGACACACACGCTGTCCAATGGGGTTTGCGACACACACACTGTGTCCAATGGGGTTTGTGACACACACGCTGTCCAATTGGCTTTGTGACACACACACCATGACCAATGGGTCTTGTGACACACAAGCTGTCCAATGGATTTCGTGACACACACGCTGTCCAGTGGGTTGTGTGACACACACACTGTCCAATAGGGTTTGTTACACACACAGGCTATCCAATGGGTTTTGTGACACACACACTGACCAATGGGGATTGTGACACACACGCTGTCCAATGGGTTTCGTGACACACACGCTGTCCAGTGGGTTTTGTGACACACACACTGTCCAATAGGGTTTGTTACACACCACACTGTCGAATGGGGTTTGTGACACGCACACTTTCTAATGGGGTTTGTGACGCGCACACTTTCACAGTATCACAGTATCACAGTATCACAGTATGTTTGGGATTGGAAGGGACCTCAAAAGATCATCCAGTCCAATCCCCCTGCTGGAGCAGGAACGCCCAGGTGAGGTCGCACAGGAACATGTCCAGGCGGGTTTTGAATGTCTCCAAGGAAGGAGACTCCACAACCTCCCTGGGCAGCCTGTTCCAGTGCTCTGTCACCCTTACTGAGAAGTTTTTTCTCAAATTTAAGCGGAACCTCTTGTGTTCCAGCTTGATCCCATTACCCCTTGTCCTATCATTGTTTGCCACCGAGAAGAGCCTGGCTCCATCCTCATGGCACTCACCCTTTATATATTTATAAACATTAATGAGGTCCCCCCTTAGTCTCCTCTTCTCCAAACTAAAGAGACTAAGCTCCCTCAGCCTTTCTTCCTAAGGGAGGTGCTCCACTCCCTTAATCATCTTCGTTGCCCTACGCTGGACCCTCTCCAGCAGTTCCCTGTCCTGCTGGAACTGAGGGGCCCAGAACTGGACACAATATTCCAGATGTGGTCTCACCAGGGCGGAGTAGAGGGGAAGGAGGACCTCTCTCGATCTACTAGCCACCCCCCTTCTAATACACCCCAGGATGCCATTGGCCTTCCTGGCCACAAGGGCACAGTGCTGGCTCATGGTCATCCTGTTGTCCACCAGGACCCCCAGGTCCCTTTCCTCTACACTGCTCTCTAATATGTAATTTCCCAGACTATACTGGAACCTGGGGTTGTTCCTGCCCAGATGCAGGACTCCACACTTGTCCTTGTTAAATTTCATCAGGTTATTCCCCGCCCAACTCTCCAGCCTGTGCAGGTCCCGCTGGATGGCAGCACAGCCTTCTGGCATGTCAGCTACTCCTCCCAGCTTGGTGTCATCAGCAAACTTGCTGATAGTACACTCTATTCCCTCGTCTAAATCGTTAATGAATATATTGAATAATATTGGCCCCAGCACTGACCCCTGAGGCACTGCACTAGATACTGGCCTCCAACTAGACTCCGCACCATTGACTACCACTCTCTGGCTTCTCTCCTTAAGCCAGTTTGCAACCCACCTCACTACTCTATTGTCTAGACCACACCTCCTCAACTTAGCTGTGAGGATGCTGTGGGAGACTGTGTCAAAGGCTTTACTGAAGTCAAGGTAGACCACATCCACTGCTCTGCCATCATCCATCCACCTTGTTACATTCTCATAAAAGGCTATGAGGTTGGTCAAGCATGACTTACCCTTGGTAAAGCCATGCTGACTGCCCCTAGTAACCCTCTTATCCTTGATATGCCTTGAGATGGCACCAAGGACAAGCTGTTCCATTACTGTCCCAGGGACAGAGGTGAGGCTGACCGGTCTATAATTACCCGGGTCCTCCTTCTTGCCCTTTTTGAAGACTGGAGTGACATTTGCTTTCCTCCAATCCTCGGGCACCTCCCCCATTTCCCAAGACTTGGCAAAGATGATGGAGAGTTCTTCTTATTTTAATATCCATTGACATCAACGGATATCTGATGGGCCTACAAACATGAAGCCAAGATTATGTTGTGTCTTGCACAGCGCCCCATGCCCTCTGAACCTTCCCTGACCAGGACTCCTCACACGTTGCCCAGAGCGAGTCACACTGAGGGGTTGGCTGGTTCACTGGCTGAGATGTTGGTTTAGATGGTCACCTACAGCACAGGTGGATCCTGCCCCATCATCGTCTGCTCTGCTCCAGTCTGAAACAGAGCCCAACATCACAATGGGATCATGAGAGAACTGAGGTTGAAGGGACCTCAGGAGTCTGCAGTCCAGCCTGTCACCAACTGGGTCACACCAAGGTGTTCAAGCCTTGATTCAATCAGAGCTTTAGCAGGACTAGAGAAGTGATCATCCCTTTGTACTGGGCACTGGTGAGGCTGCACCTTGAATCCTGGGGACAGTTTTAGGCGCCTCATGGCAAGGAAGACATTGAGGTGCTGGAGAGAGTTCAGAGGAGGGTGACAAGGCTGGTGAAGGGTCTGGAGCACCAGTCTGACGAGGAGCGGTTGAGGGAGCTGGGGCTGCTCAGCCTTGAGAACAGGAGGCTGAGGAGAGACCTTATTACTCTCTACAGCTGCCTGAAAGGAGGTTTTATCATGGAGGGTGTTGGTCTCTTGTCCCAAGTAGCAAGTGATAGGACAAGAGGAAATGGCCTCAAGTTGCACACGGGGAGGTTTAGATTGGATATGAGGAAACAATTCTTCAGGGAAAGGGTTTAGAAGCAATGGAACAGACTGCCCAGTGAGGTTGTGGAGTCCCCATCACTGAAAGGTGTTCAAAAGACATACAGATGAGGCTCTAGGGACATGGTTTATTGCCAGAATTAAATTATGTTTGGACTCAATGATCCTAAGGGTCTCTTGCAGCCACAATTATTCTATGATTCCATGATAAGTCATTTCTGATATTTTCTTTCCCAGAGGACCATGCAGCCTCCCTGAGAGCCAGGACTTTTCTGAGGTGTTGGAGAGACGTCTCACGGTCACACCAGCCAGTTCCACCAGCCCCTGTCTGTCCCTTCCCAGACCAAACCTTTTCTCCATATCCCAACCTTCCAGGCGAGTTTCTGGGACACAGCAAATGCTGTGCTGGTCTTCTGGACCTGTTCAGAGAGAGCAGCTTGCCAACATGTTGATGGGCTCTCTGTGCACCTCAAAGCTTTCCTGATCGTTTTTCTCAATGCCCCACTTGAACCCAACCTTTATGGTCCTTGAACTGTATGTGAGGGGATTGAGCAGGGATGTGGGGATGGTGTAGAAAAAAGCTTTGTCAAACTGTTTTGCAAGGGTTGTTCTGGGAATCCCACAGTCCAGGATGAGGGTGCTGTAGAAACCAGTGGCATTGGTGAGAGGTCCAGGAGGAGAAGGCCTTGTGCCTGTCTACACTGGGGTAGAGCAGTGATGCATTCATGGGATGCCCATGTGAACAGGAAGGGGACAAATGGCTCCAGGGGACAAAATGCCTTCCAGCCAGTTCTTTACCCATCGCAGATACACCATCCAGGCCACGAGCTGCAGCTTCTCCAGGAGATGCTGTGGGACACGGTGTCACAGGCTTTACTGCAGTCTAAGGACACAACACCCACAGCCCCTGTGGCAGATTCACTCCCCACGACAGACTTTCCCTCATCTGCTCAGCCGGTCACCTTGCCACAGAAGAGATCAGGGTGGTCAAGCAGGACCTGCCTTTCATCCAGCCATGCTGATTGGGCGTGATTGCTCGTCTCATGTGTGTGACCTCACAGTCCTTTCCCAGCCATGTTCCTGTTGTTGGCCAATCCCCTGCAGAGGCAGAAGTGACCTCACAGTCCCCTCCACAGCCATTGGTTCCTACTGGACTACGAGTTCCTGAGACACAAGCGACCACATGGCATCGTACCCACCATCACCCTCCTTGTGGTCCAGTGTGTGAGCACATCAAACTAAGCTGCTTTGATCAAATGTATCTGATAGATTTCCTATCAAGGGTTTGAGTGGAGAAACGTTCCTCAGAGGAGCTGCTGTATTTACTCTGGGGCATTTTACATCTCTGCTTCTGCCTGTGATTTTTTGTTCTTCTTCCTCTGTCTATTCTGATGTTAAAGAGCTCTCCAAGGAAAAGATTCATGGAATCCTATAATAACGCAGGTTGGAAGAGGCCCCTGAACACCCTCTCTGTCCCACTGACCTTTATGGCACCCCAAGGAATAGCTGATGGCATTTGTGCTCACTTGGGTTCATCTCACCACATGCACACAGTGGACATGCACATGATGTGTGTGTTTACATCTCATCTGTACAATGAAAACTTTTGACCTAGTATTTCATAGAATCATGGAATGTCCTGAGTTGGAAGGACCCACAAGGATCATGGAGTCCAACTCCTGTCCTTGCACAGGACACCCCACAGGTCACACCGTGCATCTGAGGACGTTGTCCAGTCTCTTCCTGAACACTGTCAGGTTGGGGCCGTGACACCTCCCTGGGGAGCCTGTTCAGTGTCCAGCACCTTCCTGCTAAAGATCTGAGAGAAGAAGCATTCTTGACAGGAATGTGAAATGTTGAAACCTTTTCTATGTCCTCTCCTACCTCTTTTATTTCTTATTGTTTTCCTTCTTCCTGGTTCTCATGGTGAATTCACTACCTGAAGTGCAAAGCCAATCCCACACCCAGAGATGAGATCTTGTTTATTCCAGAGTTGTGCAAGTCTGGATGCTGGAATGAAACCAGCACAACAGATAGAGAAGGAACATCTATTATATACAAATCTTATCCCTACATTCACACCCTCCCGGCAGTCCTAAAGAGCCAAGTGCTTACACATTGGCATATTGGTTACATAATCATTTTACCACTACACATGCTTGTTGAGAGAGGGTTCCGGGCTGAGCCTGGGACTCCCATCCTGGGGATGTGTGTTTTAGTATTATAATGAGAGTAAAAGGAGCAAAGCTCAGCTAAAGGACACTTCATGTAACCGTTTTGAGACAGCTGTTAGAACAAGACTCAGCTAATTGTGCAGGCTCCAGAGTGTCTGCGCTGCAAGGACAGTATTCTTTGCAGGTTCTGATTAGGTGTTTTAAACATCACTTTTATCTTTGTTAGAGCAGCAGACTGACCAAAACTGAGAGGATTTACATGTTTTAGGTTAGCAATTGCAGGCAGGATTCATTCTTTTAAATGGTAATGACTACATCTTCTGTTTTCAAACACCTCTCCAAGGTAAAGGTTCATTGACTCATAGAATATCTCAGGTGTGAAGAGTGCCCTGAATATCTGTCCTGGTTTTGTTAAAAACAAGTTTCTCTTTTAGTGAATTTGCCTGTCAGCTAAAGCCTTCATATTAACTGCGTTTTCCTGGAGAACGAGACACATGTTTTGGTAAACCTAGCAATGGAATGCAAACATATTGATAAGCACGGATGGACATCTCGCGAGAGGGATGACGAGAAACAAGTGACCAAGAAACTGACCAACTGTGTATAACATCCCATTCACGTGAATACTTCATATAAAGTGGGAGATCACGAGGATCTCGTCCCTTCGTTCCCTTTTTCCCTTTTCCCTTCTGCTTATGGCCGATATTAGAAGAGGACCTTGCTAGCCGTCCCTGCGAACTGAGGCCAGTGAGAGACTGAATCCAGCTCCGGTTGGCTGCACGGTCCAGTCCAGGACTTTGGTTGCCGGCTCTGCAGTTGCTGAGACTTTCAAGATTGGTTTTGTATATTTTGTATTATTTTCTCTATTCTTATTAGTAGCATTAGTAAAACATCTTTAATTTTTTCCAACTCTTCACTCTGTCCTTCTTTTCCTCCCAATCGCCTCTCCTTAGTGGAAAGGGGGAAGAGGGAGGGGGAAGTGGCGGGGGCGGGGAGAGAGGGTTAACAATACATCTGCCAGGGTTTTATTGTCACCCCCGCAATCTTAACCCTCGACAAGGAGTGAGATGGAGGAATTGAAAGAAAAGAGGCAGGAAGCAGAAGAGTGAGAGAAAAGGAAAGAAGAGAGGAAAGAAGAGACATGCAGCCAGACGAGGGGTTAGTGAGAGAGGATGGGACAGAGAACAGGATGAGAAGGAAATAAGGCAAGGCAAGGACAGGAAAGGCAAGGCTAGGCTGCAGGACATTTGTTTGCTTAATACTTTCTAGCACATTCGTCTTCACACGAGGAGGAAAGCCATAAGACCTAAAGGATTAGGGCCAAGGAAAAACCCAAGCTACTTGAGATACTTAGACTAAGCCTCAAAATACGAAGATCTCTCCATAAGGATGGTTTTTATTCTGTACTTCCGCAATCTGCTGGCAGGACAAAAAAATAAGCTGCAGATCTACTTAGGCTGAGTCATGGTGCTTTGGTGCAGGGACCATGCATATCATGGGAATATTTCACCATTTCTGCTCTGGTTTTCAGTGTATTACACCAAAACACCCACCTGATGACATCTTTCAAGAGCAAAGGCAGCAATTTGCAGAATTCCGCTTCTTTGGGCAACTGAGAAATTGCTGAGCTGACACCAAGTCCTGCAGTGTTCCTGTCACCTGCAGAGTCACCGCATCCTCGCCACGGTAGCGGGAATTGTGACAAAGGTTCTATGTCAGCTGGGTGTGGCAGCCAGGCGCCCCCTAGGGGATGGGGAGCCTGTCAGCCCCGGGCCTGTCACTGCCTGCTGTCCCTGCTGTCACCAGCCAGGCCTCTGAAAACTTGTTAAACCATGCCCAGACTTGGGGCCAATTTGGCCCAAAGTCTCCAAGAGACAAGTCGGGAAGAAAGATATGGGATAGAGGGAGATACGAAGGGAGCAGGAGAAAGGGAAGGAAGAATAAAAAGTAGTGTTGGGCTGCAGGAGTGAGATGGAGGAATTGCAAGAAAAGAGGCAGGAAGCAGAAGAGTGAGAGAAAAGGAAAGAAGAGACATGCAGCCAGACGAGGGGTGAGTGAGAGAGGATGGGACAGAGAACAGGATGAGAAGGAAATAAGGCAAGGCAAGGACAGGCTAGGACAGGCTAGGCACCAGGACATTTTTTTGCTTTATAGTTTCTAGCATATTCGTCTTCAGACTAGGAGGAAATCCATGAGACCGTATGGATTAGGCCCAAGCAAAAAACCCAGCTACTTGAGACACTTAGACTAAGCCTAAAATACGAAGATCTCTCCATAAGGATGGTTTTTATACTGTACTTCCACAATCTGCTGGCAGTACAAGAAAAGAAGCTGCAGATCTCCTTAGGCTGAGTCATGGTGCTTTGGGGCAGGGACCATGCATATCATGGCAATATTTCACAGTTTCTGCTCTGGTTTTCAGTGTATTACACCAAAACACCCACCTGATGACATCTTTCAAGAGCAAAGGCAGCAATTTGCAGAATTCCGCTTCCTTGGGGAACTGAGAAATTGCTGAGCTGACAGCAAGTCCTGCAGTGTCCCTGTCACCTGCAGAGTCACCGCATCCTCGCCACGGTAGCGGGCATTGTGACAAAGGTTCTATGTCAGCTGGGTGTGGCAGCCAGGCGCCCCATGGGGGATGGGGAGCCTGTCAGCCCCGGGCCTGTCACTGCCTGCTGTCCCTGCTGTCACCAGCCAGGCCTCTGAAAACTTGTCAAACCATGCCCAGACGTGGGGCCAATTTGGCCCAAAGTCTCCAACAGACAAGTCGGGAAGAAAGATATGGGTCAGAGGGAGAAAGGGAAGGGAGCAGGAGAAAGGGAAGGAAGAATAAAAAGTAGTGTTGGGCTGCAGGAGTGAGGTGGAGGAATTGCAAGAAAAGAGGCAGGAAGCAGGAGAGTGAGAGAAAAGGAAAGAAGAGACATGCAGCCAGACAAGGGGTTAGTGAAAGAGGATGGGACAGAGAACAGGATGAGAAGGAATTAAGGCAAGGCAAGGACAGGCAATGCAAGGCTAGGCTGGAGGACATTTTTTTGCTTTATAGCTTCTAGCACATTCGTCTTCAGACTAGGAGGAAAGCCATAAGACCGTATGGATTAGGCCCAAGCAAAAACCCCAGCTACTTGAGACACTTAGACTAAGCCTAAAATACGAAGATCTCTCCATAAGGATGGTTTTTATACTCTACTTCCACAATCTGCTGGCAGTACAAAAAAAGAAGCTGCAGATCTCCTTAGGCTGAGTCATGGTGCTTTGGGGCAGGGACCATGCATGTCATGGGAATATTTCACCGTTTCTGCTCTGTTTTCAGTGTGTTACACCAAAACACCCACCTGATGACATCCTTTCAAGAGCAAAGGCAGCAATTTGCAAAAATCCGCTTCTTTGGGGAACTGAGAAATTGCTGAGCTGACACCAAGTCCTGCAGTGTCCCTGTCACCTGCAGAGTCACCGCAGCCTCGCCACGGTAGTGGGCATTGTGACAAAGGTTCTATGTCAGCTGGGTGTGGCAGCCAGGCGCCCCCTAGGGGATGGGGAGCCTGTCAGCCCCGGGCCTGTCACTGCCTGCTGTCCCTGCTGTCACCAGCCAGGCCTCTGAAAACTTGTCAAACCATGCCCAGACGTGGGGCCAATTTGGCCCAAAGTCTCCAACAGACATTTCGGGAAGAAAGATATGGGACAGAGGGAGAAAGCGAAGGGAGCAGGAGAAAGGGAAGGAAGAATAAAAAGTAGTGTTGGGCTGCAGGAGTGAGATGGAGGAATTGCAAGAAAAGAGGCAGGAAGCAGAATAGTGAGAGAAAAGGAAAGAAGAGACATGCAGCCAGACGAGGGGTTAGTGAGAGAGTATGGGACAGAGAACAGGATGAGAAGGAAATAAGGCAAGGCAAGGACAGGCAAGGACAGGCAAGGCAAGGCTAGGCTGGAGGACATTTATTTGCTTTATAGTCTCTAGCACATTCGTCTTCAGACTAGGAGGAAAGCCATAAGACCGTATAGACTAGGCCCAACCAAAAAACCCAGCTACTTGAGACACTTAGACTAAGCCTAAAATACGAAGATCTCTCCATAAGGATGGTTTTTATACTGTACTTCCACAATCTGCTGGCAGTACAAAAAAAGAAGCTGCAGATCTCCTTACGCTGAGTCATGGTGCTTTGGGGCAGGGACCATGCATATCATGGGAATATTTCGCCATTTCTTCTCTGGTTTTCAGTGTATTACACCAAAACACCCACCTGATGACATCTTTCAAGAGTAAAGGCAGCAATTTGTAGAATTCCGCTTCTTTGGGGAACTGAGAAATTGCTGAGCTGACACCAAGTCCTGCAGTGTCCCTGTCACCTGCAGAGTCACCGCATCTTCGCCACGGTAGCGGGCATTGTGACAAAGGTTCTATGTCAGCTGGGTGTGGCAGCCAGGCGCCCCCTAGGGGATGGGGAGCCTGTCAGCCCCGGGCCTGTCACTGCCTGTTGTCCCTGCTGTCACCAGCGAGGCCTCTGTAAAATGGTCAAACCATGCCCAGAGTTGGGGCCAATTTGGCTCAAAGTCTCCAACAGACAAGTCGGGAAGAAAGATATGGGACAGAGGGAGAAAGCGAAGGGAGCAGGAGAGAGGGAAGGAAGAATAAAAAGTAGTGTTGGGCTGCAGGAGTGAGATGGAGGAATTGCAAGAAAAGAGGCAGGAAGCAGGAGAGTGAGAGAAAAGGAAAGAAGAGACATGCAGCCAGACGAGGGGTTAGTGAGAGAGGATGGGACAGAGAACAGGATGAGAAGGAAATAAGGCAAGGCAAGGATAGGCAAGGACAGGCAAGGCAAGGCTGGGCTGCAGGACATTTTTTTCCTTTATAGTTTCTAGCACCTTCGTCTTCAGACTAGGAGGACAGCCATAAGACAGTATGAATTAGGCCCAAGCAAAATCCCCAGCTACTTGAGACACTTATACTAAGCCTAAAATACGAAGATCTCTCCATAAGGATGGTTTTTATACTGTACTTCCACAATCTGCTGGCAGTACAAAAACATAAGCTGCAGATCTCCTTAGGTTGAGTCACGGTGCTTTGGGGCAGGGACCGTGGATATCATGGGAATATTTTGCAGTTTCTGCTCTGGTTTTCAGTGTATTACATCAAAACACCCACCTGATGACATCTTTCAAGAGCAAAGGCAGCAATTTGCAGAATTCTGCTTCTTTGGAGAACTGAGAAATTGCTGAGCTGACACCAAGTCCTGCAGTGTCCCTGTCAACTGCAGAGTCACCGCATCCTCGCCACGGTAGTGGGCATTGTGACAAAGGTTCTATGTCAGCTGGGTGTGGCAGCCAGGCGCCCCCTAGGGGATGGGGAGCCTGTCAGCCCCGGGGCATGTCACTGCCTGCTGTCCCTGCTGTCACCAGCCAGGCCTCTGAAAACTTGTCAAACCATGCCCAGACGTGGGGCCAATTTGCCCCAAAGTCTCCAAGAGACAAGTCGGGAAGAAAGATATGGGACAGAGGGAGAAAGCGAAGGGAGCAGGAGAAAGGGAAGGAAGAATAAAAAGTAGTGTTGGGCTGCAGGAGTGAGATGGAGGAATTGCAAGAAAAGAGGCAGGAAGCAGGAGAGTGAGAGAAAAGGAAAGAAGAGACATACATCCAGACGAGGGGTTAGTGAGAGAGGATGGGACAGAGAACAGGATGAGAAGGAAATAAGGCAACGCAAGGAAAGGCAAGGACAGGCTAGGCACCAGGACATTTATTTTATTTATAGTTTCTAGCACATTCCTCTTCAGACTAGGAGGAAAGTCAGGAGACCATATGGATTAGGCCAAGCAAAAACCCCAGCTACTTGAGACACTTAGACTAAGCCTAAAATATGAAGATCTCTCCATAAGGATGTTTTTTATACTGTACTTCCACAATCTGCTGGCAGTACAAAAAAACAAGCTGCAGATCTCCTTAGGCTGAGTCATTGTGCTTTGGGGCAGGGTCCATGCATATCATGGGAATATTTCACCATTTCTGCTCTGGTTTTCAGTGTGTTACACCAAAACACCCACCTGATGACATCTTTCAAGAGCAAAGGCAGCAATTTGCAGAATTCCGCTTCCTTGGGGAACTGAGAAATTGCTGAGCTGACAGCAAGTCCTGCAGTGTCCCTGTCACCTGCAGAGTCACCGCATCCTCGCCACGGTAGCGGGCATTGTGACAAAGGTTCTATGTCAGCTGGGTGTGGCAGCCAGGCGCCCCCTAGGGGATGGGGAGCCTGTCAGCCCCGGGCCTGTCACTGCCTGCTGTCCCTGCTGTCACCAGCCAGGCCTCTGAAAACCTTTCAAACCATGCCCAGACGAGGGGCCAATTTAGCCCATAGTCTCCAACAGAGAAGTCGGGAAGAAAGATATGGGACAGAGGGAGAAAGCAAAAGGAGCAGCAGAATAGGAAGGAAGAATAAAAAGTAGTATTGGGCTGCAGGAGTGAGATGGAGGAATTGCAAGAAAAGAGGCAGGAAGCAGGAGAGTGAGAGAAAAGGAAAGAAGAGACATGCAGCCAGACGAGTGGTCAGTGAGAGAGCATGGGACAGAGAACAGGATGAGAAGGAAATAAGGCAAAGCAAGAACAGGCAAGGACAGGCAAGGCAAGGCTAGGCTGGAGGACATTTTTTTGCTTTATAGTCTCTAGCACATTCGTCTTCAGACTAGGAGGAAAGCCATAAGACCGTATGGATTAGGCCCAAGCAAAAACCCCAGCTACTTGAGACACTTAGACTAAGCCTAAAATACGAAGATCTCTCCATAAGGATGTTTTTTATACTGTACTTCCACAATCTGCTGGCAGTACAAAAAAATAAGCTGCAGATCTCCTTAGGTTGAGTCGCGGTGCTTTGGGGTAGGGACCATGCATATTATGGGAATATTTCACAGTTTCTGCTCTGTTGTCAGTGTGTTACAACAAAACACCCACCTGATGACATCTTTCTAGAGGAAAGGCAGCAATTTGCAGAATTCTGCTTCTTTGGGGAACTGAGAAATTGCTGAGCTGACACCAAGTCCTGCAGTGTCCCTGTCACCTGCAGAGTCACCGCAGCCTCGCCACGGTAGCGGGCATTGTGACAAAGGTTCTATGTCAGCTGGGTGTGGCAGCCAGGCGCCCTCTGGGGGATGGGGAGCCTGTCAGCCCCGGGCCTGTCACTGCCTGCTGTCCCTGCTGTCACCAGCCAGGCCTCTGAAAACAGGTCAAACCATGCCCAGAGTTGGGGCCAATTTGGCCCAAAGTCTCCAACAGACAAGTCGGAAAGAAAGATATGGGACTGAGGGAGAAAGCAAAGGGAGCAGGAGAAAGGGAAGGAAGAATAAAAAGTAGTGTTGGGCTGCAGGAGTGAGATGGAGGAATTGCAAGAAAAGAGGCAGGAAGCAGGAGAGTGAGAGAAAAGGAAAGAAGAGACATTCAGCCAGACGAGTGGTCAGTGAGAGAGGATGGGACAGAGAACAGGATGAGAAGGAAATAAGGCAAGGCAAGGACAGGCAAGGACAGGCAAGGCAAGGCTAGGCTGGAGAACATTTTTTTGCTTTATAGTCTCTAGCACATTCGTCTTCAGACTAGGAAGAAAGCCATAAGACCGTATGGATTAGGCCCAAGCAAAAACCCCAGCTACTTGAGACACTTAGACTAAGCCTAAAATACGAAGATCTCTCAAAAAGGATGGTTTTTATACTATACTTCCACAATCTGCTGGCAGTACAAAAAAAGAAGCTGCAGATCTCCTTAGGTTGAGTCATGGTGCTTTGGGGCAGGGACCATGCATATCATGGGAATATTTCACAGTTTCTGCTCTGTTTTCAGTGTATTACACCAAAACACCCACCTGATGACATCTTTCAAGAGCAAAGTAGCAATTTGCAGAATTCCGCTTCTTTGGGGAACTGAGAAATTGCTGAGCTGACCCCAAGTCCTGCAGTGTCCCTGTCACCTGCAGAGTCACCGCAGCCTCGCCACGGAGGCGGGCATTGTGACAAAGGTTCTATGTCAGCTGGGTGTGGCAGCCAGGCGCCCCCTAGGGGATGGGGAGCCTGTCAGCCCCGGGCCTGTCACTGCCTGCTGTCCCTGCTGTCACCAGCCAGGCCTCCGAAAACCTGTTAAACCATGCCCAGACGTGGGGCCAATTTGGCCCAAAGTCTCCAACAGACAAGTCGGGAAGAAAGATCTGGGACAGAGGGAGAAAGCGAAGGGAGCAGGAGAAAGGGAAGGAAGAATAAAAAGTAGTGTTGGGCTGCAGGAGTGAGATGGAGGAATTGCAAGAAAAGAGGCAGGAAGCAGGAGAGTGAGAGAAAAGGAAAGAAGAGACATGCAGCCAGACGAGGGGTTAGTGAGAGAGGATGGGACAGAGAACAGGATGAGAAGGAAATAAGGCAAGGCAAGGACAGGCAAGAACAGGCTAGGCACCAGGACATTTTTTTGATTTATAGTTTCTAGCACATTCGTCTTCAGACTAGGAGGAAAGCCATAAGACCGTATAGATTAGGCCCAACCAAAAAACCCAGCTACTTGAGACACTTAGACTAAGCCTAAAATACGAAGATCTCTCCATAAGGATGGTTTTTATACTGTACTTCCACAATCTGCTGGCAGTGCAAAAAAATAAGCTGCATATCTCCTTAGGTTGAGTCATGGTGCTTTGGTGCAGGGTCCATGCATGTCATGGGAATATTTCACAGTTTCTCCTCTGTTTTCAGTGTATTACACCAAAACACCCACCTGATGACATCCTTTCAAGAGTAAAGGCAGCAATTTACAGAATTCCGCTTCTTTGGGGAACTGAGAAATTGCTGAGCTGACAGCAAGTCCTGCAGTGTTCCTGTCACCTGCAGAGTCACCGCAGCCTCTCCACGGTAGCGGGCATTGTGACAAAGGTTCTATGTCAGCTGGGTGTGGCAACCGAGCGCCCCCTAGGGGAGGGGGAGCCTGTCAGCCCCGGGCCTGTCACTGCCTGCTGTCCCTCCTGTCACCAGCCTGGCCTCTGAAAACTGGTCAAACCATGCCAAGACTTGGGGCCAAAGTGGACCCAAGCCTCCTACAGACAAGACAGGAAGAATGATATGGGACAGAGGGAGAAAGCAAAGGGAGCAGGAAGATTAAAAAGTAGTGTTGGGCTGCAGGAGTGAGATGGAGGAATGGAAAGAAAAGAGGCAGGAAGCAGGAGAGTTAGAGAAAAGGAAAGAAGAGACGAAAGAAGAGACATGCAGCCAGACGAGGGGTTAGTGAGAGAGGATGGGACAGAGAACAGGATGGGAAGGAAATAAGGTAAGACAAGGACAGGCAAAGACAGGAAAGGCAAGGCTAGGCTGCAGGACATTTGTTTGCTTCATAGTTTCTTGGACAGTCGTCTTCAGACGAGGAGGAAAGCCATAAGACCTTATGGATTAGGCCCAAGCAAAAACCCCAGCTACTTGAGACACTTAGACTAAGCCTAGAGTACGACGATCTCTCCATAAGGATGGTTTTTATACTGTATTTCCACAATTTGCTGGCAGTACAAAAAAATAAGCTGCAGATCTACTTAGGCTGAGTCATGGTGGTTTGGTGTAGGGATCATGCATCTCATGGGAGTATTACCCCATTTCTACTCTGGTTTTCAGTGTATTACACACAAACCCCCACCTGATGACACCCTTTCAAGAGCAAAGGCAGCAATTTGC
This sequence comes from Columba guinea, assembly GCA_032206185.1. NCBI lineage: Eukaryota > Metazoa > Chordata > Aves > Columbiformes > Columbidae > Columba > Columba guinea. The sequence goes on from JAVLUU010000005.1 coordinate 1,703,824, forward strand.
AGAATTCCGCTTCTTTGGGGAACTGATAAATTGCTGAGCTGACACCAAGTCCTGCAGTGTCCCTGTCACCTGCAGAGTCACCGCATCCTCGCTACGGTAGCGGGCATTGTGACAAAGGTGCTATGTCAGCTAGGTGTGGCAGCCCAGCGCCCCCTAGGGGAGGGGGAGCCTGTCAGCCCCGGGCCTCTCACTGCCTGCTGTCCCTCCTGTCACCAGCCAGGCCTCTGAAAACTGGTCAAACCATGCCCAGACTTGGGCCCATAGTGGCCCAAAGTCGCCAAGAGACAAGTCGGGAAGAAAGAAATGGGACAGAGGGATGAAGCGAAGGGAGCAGGAGAAAGGGAAGGAAGAATAAAAAGTAGTGTTGGGCTGCAGGAGTGAGACGGAGGAATTGAAGAAAAGAGGCAGGAAGCAGGAGAGTGAGAGAAAAGGAAAGAAGAGAGGAGAGAAGAGACATGCAGCCAGACGAGGGGTTAGTGAGAGAGGATGGGACGGAGAACAGGATGAGAAGGAAATAAGGCAAGGCAAGGACCGGCAAGGACAGGCAAGGCAAGGCTGGGCTGCAGGACATTTGTTTGCTTCATAGTTTCTAGCACATTTGTCTTCAGACAAGGACGAAAGCCATAAGACCTTATGGATTAGGCCCAAGCAAAAACCCCAGTTACTTGGGACACTTAGACTAAGCCTAAAATACGAAGATCTCTTCAAAAGGATGGTTTTTATACTGTACTTCCACAATCTGCTGGCAGTACAAAAAAATAAGCTGCAGATCTCCTTAGGCTGAGTCATGGTGGTTTGGTGCAGGGATCATGCATCTCATGGGAATATTTCAAAGTTTCTGCTCTGTTTTCAGTGTATTACACCAAAACACCCACCTGATGACATCCTTTCAAGAGCAAAGGCAGCAATTTCCAGAATTCCGCTTCTTTGGGGAGCTGAGAAATTCCTGATTTGACACCAAGTCCTGCAGTGTCCCTGTCACCTGCAGAGTCACCGCATCCTCGCCATGGTAGCGGGCATTGTGACAAAGGTTCTATGTCAGCTGGGTGTGGCAGCCAGGCGCCCCCTAGGGGATGGGGAGCCTGTCAGCCCCGGGCCTCTCACTGCCTGCTGTCCCTCCTGTCACCAGCCAGGCCTCTGAAAACTTGTCAAACCGTGCCCAGACGTGGGGCCAATTTGGCCCAAAGTCGCCAAGAGACAAGTCGGGAAGAAAGATATGGGACAGAGGGAGAAAGCGAAGGGAGCAGGAGAAAGGGAAGGAAAAATGAAAAGTAGTGTTGGGCTGCAGGAGTGAGATGGAGGAATCGAAAGAAAAGAGGCAGGAAGCAGGAGAGTGAGAGAAAAGGAAAGAAGAGACATGCATCCAGACGAGGGGTTAGTGAGAGAGGATGGGACAGAGAACAGGATGAGAAGGAAATAAGGCAAGGCAAGGACAGACAAGGACAGGCTAGGCAAGGCTAGGCTGCAGGACATTTTTTTGCTTTATAGTTTCTAGCACATGCGTCTTCAGACTTGGTGGAAAGCCATAAGACCGTATCGGTTAGGCCCAAGCAAAAACCCCAGCTACTTGAGACACTTAGACTAAGCCTAAAATACGAAGATCTCTCCATAAGGATGGTTTTTATACTGTACTTCCACAATCTGCTGGCAGTACAAAAAAATAAGATGCAGATCTCCTTAGGTTAAGTCATGGTGCTTTGGGGCAGGGACCATGCATGTCATGGGAATATTTCACAGTTTCTGCTCTGTTTTCAGTGTATTACACCAAAACACCCACCTGATGACATCCTTTCAAGAGCAGAGGAAGCAATTTGCAGAATTCCGCTTCTTTGGGCAACTGAGAAATTGCTGAGCTGACACCAAGTCCTGCAGTGTCCCTGTCACCTGCAGAGTCACCGCAGCCTCGCCACGGTAGCGGGCATTGTGACAAAGGTTCTATGTCAGCTGGGTGTGGCAGCCAGGCGCCCCCTAGGGGATGGGGAGCCTGTCAGCCCCGGGCCTGTCACTGCCTGCTGTCCCTGCTGTCACCAGCCAGGCCTCTGAAAACTTGTCAAACCATGCCCAGACTTGGGGCCAATTTGGCCCAAAGTCTCCAAGAGACATGTCGGGAAGAAAGATATGGGACAGAGGGAGAAAGCGAAGGGAGCAGGAGAAAGGGAAGGAAGAATAAAAAGTAGTATTGGGCTGCAGGAGTGAGATGGAGGAATTGCAAGAAAAGAGGCAGGAAGCAGGAGAGTGAGAGAAAAGGAAAGAAGAGATATGCAGCCAGACGAGGGCTTAGTGAGAGAGGATGGGACAGAGAACAGGGTTAGAAAGAAATAAGGCAAGGCAAGGACAGGCAAGGACAGGCAAGGCAAGGCTAGGCTGCAGGACATTTGTTTGCTTCATAGTGATACACACACGCTATAAAATGTGGTTTGTGACACACACGCTTTCCAATGGGGTATGTGACACACACTCGCTGTCCAATGGGGTTTGTGACACACACACTGTGCAACGGGGTTTGTGACACACACACTGTCCAGTAGGGTTTGCGACACACACACGATCCAGGTGACTTTGTGACACACACTCTGTCCAATGGGGTTTCTTACACAGAGACTCTCCAGGGGTGTTTGTGATAAACACACTGTCCAAGGGGTTTGTGACACACACACTGTCTAATGGGGTTTGTGACAGACACGCTGTCCAATGGGGTTTGTGACACAGACTCACTCCAACAGGGATTGTGACACACACAATTTCCAATGGGGTTTGTGACACACACACGCTATCCAATGGGTTTTGTGACACACACACTGTCCAATGGGGATTGTGACACACACGCTATCCAATGGGTTTTGTGACACACACGCTATCCAATGGGTTTTGTGAACATACACTGTCCAATGGGGAATGTGACACACACATGCTGTCCAATGGTGTTTGTGACACACACGCTGTCCAATGGCGTTCGTGACACACACACTGTCCATTGGGTATTGTGACACAGACACACTGTCAAAAGAGGTTTGTGAAACACAGACGGTCAAAGGGGTGTGTGACACACACGCTATCCAATAGGGTTTTTGACACTCACACTGTCCACGGGGGTTTTTGACACACACAATCTATCAAATGGGGTTTGTGACACGCACACTATCTAATGGGGTTTGCGACACACACACGCTATCAAATGGGGTTTGTGACACACACACTTTCCAAAGGGGTTTGTGACACGCACGCGCTATCCAATTGGGTTTGTGACACACACACTGTCCAATAGGGTTTGTGACACACACACATTATCCAGTGAGGTTTGTGACACACACACTGTCCAAAGGGGTTTGTGACACACACACTATCCAACGGGGTTTGTGACACTCACACTCTGTCCAGTGGTGCTTGTGACACACACGCTGTCCAATGCTTTTTGTGACACACACACTGTCCAATGGGGATTGTGACACACACACGCTGTCCAAAGAGGTTTGTGAAACACAGACGGTCAAAGGGGTGTGTGACACACACGCTATCCAATAGGGTTTTTGACACTCACACTGTCCATGGTTGTTTGGAACACACACGCTATCCAGTGGGTTTTGTGACACACACACTGTCCAATGGGGTTTTGACACACACGCTGTCCACTGGGGATTGTGACACACATACTGACTAGGGGGGTTTGTGACACACACCCTGTCCAGTGGGTTTTGTGACACACGCACTGACCAATTGGGTTTTGACACACACTCTGTCCAATGGGGTTTGTGAAACACACACTCTGTGCAATGGGGATTGTGACACACACATTGTCCAATGGGGTTTGTGACACATACAATCTGTCCAATGGGGCTTGTGACACACGCACCCTGTAAAATAGGTTTGTGACACACACACGCTGTCCAATAGTGTTTGTGACACACACACTGTCCAATGGGGATTGTGACACACACACGCTGTCCAGTGAGTTTTGTCACACACGCACTGTTCAATGGGGTTTTGACACACACGCTGTCCACTTGGGATTGTGACACACACACTGTACAGGGGGGTTTGTGACACACACTCTCTCCAAAGGGGTTTGTCACACACACTCTGTCCAATGGGGTTTGTGACACACATGCTGTAAAAAGGGGATTGTGACACACACGCTGTCCAGTGGAGTTTGTGACACACACACTCTGCCCAAAGGGCTTGTTACAAACACGCTGTGCAATGGGGTTTGTGACACAAACTCTCTCCAAACGGGTTTGTGAAACACACACTGTCCAATGGGTATTGTGACACACACGCTGTCCACTTGGGATTGTGACACACACTGACCAGGAGGTTTGTGACACACACACGCTGTCCAATGGGGTTTGTGACACACGCACTGTCCAATGGTGTTTGTGCCACACACGCTGTCCAATGGTGTTTGTGAAACAAACTCTGTCCAATGGGGTTTCTGACACACACACTGTCGAAAGGGTATTGTGAAGCACACACGCTGTCCAAAGAGGTTTGTTACACACATGCTGTCCAATGGGGTTTCTGACACACTTGCTCTCCAGTGGGTTTTGTACACACACACTCTCCAATAGGCTTTGTGACACACACACATGTCCAATGGGGTTTGTGACACATACACTTTGCAAAGGGGTTTGTGACACACACACGCTGTCCAATGGGGTTTGTGAACACACACGGTGTCCAGTGGGTTTTGTGACAAACACTGTCCTAAAGGGTTTGTGACTGACACACGCTATCCAATGCGGTTTGTGAAACATACACTTTCCCATGGGGTTTGTGACACACACTCTCTGTCCAATGGGGTTTGTGAAACACATGCTGTATAGTGTGTTTTCTGACATACACACTCTGTCCAATGGGCTTGTGACACACACGCTTTCCAATGATGTTTGTGACACATACACTCTCCAATAGGGATTGTGACACACACACGCTATCCAATGGGGTTTGTGACACACATACTTTCTAATGGGGTTTTTGACACACACACGCTATCCAATGGGGTTTGTGACACACACACTGTCCAATGGGTTTTGTGACACACACACTCTGTCCAATAGGTCTTGTGACACAAGAGCTGTCCAATGAGGTTCGTGACACACACGCTGTCCAGTGGGGCTTGTGTCACACACACTGTCCAATGGGTATTGTTACACACACACGCTGTCCAATGGTGTTTGTGACACACACGCTATCCAATGGGGTTTGTGACACACACGCTGTCCAGTGGGGATTGTGACACACACAGACTGTCCAATGGGTTTTGTGACACACACACTCTCCAATGGGTTTTGTGACACACACACGCTGTCCAATGGGGTTTGTGAAACACACACTGTCCAATGGGGATTGTGAAACATACAATTTCCAATGGGGTTTGTGACACACACACTCTGTCCAATGGTGCTTGTGACACACACGCTGTCCAACGATATTTGTGACTCACACACTGTCCAATTGGGATTGTGACACACACACACTCTCCAAAGGGGTTTGTGACACACACGTTATCCAATGGGGTTTATGACACTCACACTTTCCAATGGGGTTTTGACCCACACGCTGTCCACTGGGGATTGTGACACATAGACTGTCCAGGGGGGTTTGTGACACACACGCTGTCCAGTGGGGTTTGTGACACACACGCTGTCCTATAGGTTTTGTGACACACACACTCTGTCCAATGGGGTTTGTGACACACACACTGTCCAATGGGTATTGTGACACACACACGCTGTCCAATGGGGTTTGTGACACTCACACTGTCCAATGGGGTTTGTGACACATACACTTTCCAATGGGGTTTGTGACACACACACTGTCCAATGGGTATTGTTACACACACACGCTGTCCAATGGTGTTTGTGACACGCATACTTTCCAATGGGGTTTGTGAAACGCACACTTTCTAAAGGGGTTTGTGACACACACATGCTATCCAATGGGGTTTGTCACTCGCGTACTTTCTAATGGGGTTTGTGACACACACACGCTATCCAATTGGGTTTGTGACACACACGCTGACAAATTGGGTTTGTTACACACACACTGTCCAATGGTGTTTGTGACACGCATGCTGTCCAATGGGGTTTTTGACACATACACGCTGTCCAATGGGGTTTGTGACACACACACTGTCCAAAGGGTATTGTTACACACACACGCTGTCCAATGTTGTTTGTGACACACACGCTGTCCAATGAGGCTTGTGACACACACGCTATCCAATAGGGTTTGTGACACACACGCTATCTAAAGGGGTTAGTGACACATACACTTTCCAATGGGGTTTGTGACACACACGCTGTCCTATAGGTTTTGTGACACACACACGCTGTCCAATGGTGTTTGTGACACACATACTTTCCAATGGGGTTTGTGAAACGCACACTTTCTAAAGGGGTTTGTGACACACACATGCTATCCAATGGGGTTTGTCACCGCGTACTTTCTAATGGGGTTTGTGACACAAACACGCTATCCAATTGGGTTTGTGACACACACGCTGACAAATTGGGTTTGTTACACACACACTGTCCAATGGTGTTTGTGACACGCATGCTGTCCAATGGGTTTTGTGACACACACACTGACCAGGAGGGTTTGTGACACACACACGCTATCCAATGGGCTTTGTGACACATGCACTTTACGATGGGCTTTGTGACACACACATTCTGTCCAATGGCGCTTGTGAAACACATGCTGTCCATTGGCGTTGGTGATACACACTCTGTCCCATGGGTTTTGTGACACACACACTGTCCAATGAGGATTGTGACACACACACGCTGTCCAATGGGGTTTGTGACACACACAATTTCCAAAGGGGTTAGTGACACAAACGATGTCCAATGTTGCTTGTGACACGCAAAATGTCCATGGGTGTTTGTGACACACACGCTGTCCAGTGGGGTTTGTGACACACACACTGTCCAAAAGGGTTTGTGACACACACGATGTCCAATGGGGTTTCTGACACGCACACTGTCCATGAGTGTTTGTGACACACACACTGTCCAATGGGCTTTGTGACACACACAGTGTCCACCGGGGTTTGTGACACACACGCTGTCCAATGGGGTTTGTGACGCACACGCTGTCCAATGGGGCTTGTGACACACAAGCTATCCAAAGAGATTTGTGACACATACACTTTCCAGTGGGCTTGTGACACACGCACTGTCCAATGGCGTTTGTGACACACACACTGTACAATGGGGATTGTGACACACACATGCTGTCCAATGGGGTTTGTGACACACACACTGTCCAATGGGTATTGTGACACACACACGCTGTCCAATTGGGTTTGTGACACACACACTTTCCAATGGGGTTTGTGGCACGCACCCTTTCTAAAGGGACTACTGTCACACACACGCTGTCCCATAGGGTTTGTGACACACACGCTGACCAAATGGGTTTGTTACACACACACTGTCCAATAGTGTTTATGACGCACACAGTGTCCAAAGGGGGTTTGTGACACACACGCTGTCCAATGGGGTTTGTGACACACACACGCTGTCCAATGGAGTTTGTGACACACACACTGTCCAAAGGTGTTTGTGACACAAACTCTGTCAAATGGGGTTTGTGACACACACGTTGTCAAATGGGATTTGAGACACACACTGTCCAAAGGGGTTTCTGACACTAAACGCTGTCCAGTGGGGTTTGTGACACACAAACTGACCATGAGTGTTTGTGACACACACACGCTGTCCAATGGGTTTTGTGACACACACACTGTCCAAAGGTTTTTGTGACACACACGCTGTCCAATAGGGATTGTGACACACATGCTGTCTAATGGGGTTTCTGAAACACACACTTTCCTATGGGTTTTGTGACACACACACTCTGTCCAAAAACGCTTGTGACACACACGTTGTCCCAACGAGTTTGTGACACACACACTGTGCAAAGGGGTTTGTGACACACAGGATGTCCAATGGGGTTTGTGACACACACGCTGTCCAATGGGTTTTGAGACACGCACACTGACCAGGAGTGTTTGTGACACACACACACTATCCAATAGGATTTGTGACACACACACTGTCCTATGGGTATTCTTACACACACACTCTGTCCAATGGGGTTTGTGACACACAAACTGTCCAATGGGGTTTCTGACACACACGCTGTCCAATGGGATTTGTGACACACACGCTGTCTAATGAGGATTGTGACACACACACTGTCCAGTAGGGTTTGTGACACACACATGCTATCCAAAGGGGTTTGTGACACGCACACTTTCTAATGGTGTTTGTGACACACCCAAGTCATCCAATGGGGTTTGTGACACACACGCTGTACAATGGGGATTGTGACCTACACACTGTCCAATAGAGTTTGTGACACACACACACTATTCAATGGGGTTTGTGACACACACGCTGTCCAATTAGTTTTGTGACACACACACTGAAAAGTGGCGATTGTGAGACACACACGCTGTCAAATGGGGTTTGTGACACACACGCTGTCCAATGGGATTTGTAACACACACTGTCCAATGGGGTTTCTGAAACTACACGCTGTCCAATGGGGTTTGTGACACAAATACAGACCAGGAGGATTTGTGACACAAACTCTGTCCCATGGGGTTTCTGACACACGCACTGTCCAATGGGTATTGTTACACACACACGCTGTCCAATGGGGATTGTGACATACACACTGTCCAATAGGGTTTGAGACACACACATGCATTCCAATGGGGTTTGTGAAACACATACTTTCTAATGGGGTATTTGACACACACACTCTATCCAATTGGGTTTGTGACACACACACGCTGTCCAATGGGGTTTGTGTCACACACGCTGTCCAATGGGGTTTGTGACACACACACACTATCCAATGGGGTTTGTGACACACACACTTTCTAATGGGGTTTGTGACACACACGCTATCCAATGGGTTTTGTGACACACACACTGTCTAAAGGGGATTGTGACTACACACACGCTGTCCAATGGTGCTTGTGTCACACACGCTGTCCAGGGGGGATTGTGACACTCACGCTGTCCAATGGGGTTTGTGACAAACACACTTTCCAATGGGGTTTGTGACTAACACACTGTCCAATGGAGTTTGTGACACACACACTGTCCAAGAGGGTTTGTGACACAGACACGCTATCCAATAGGGTTTGTGACACACATACTTTCAAAAGGATTTTGTGACACATACGCTATCCAATGGTTTTTGTGACACACACACTGTCTAGTGGGGATTGTGACACACACACGCTGTAAAATGGTGTTTGTGATACACACGATGTCCAATGGGGTTTGTGACACAGACACTCTCCAATGGGGATCGTGACCTACACACTGTCCAATAGGGTTTGTGACACACACACGGTGTCCAATGGGGTTTGTGACACACACGCTGTCCAATGGGTGTTGTTACAAACACACGCTGTTCAATGGGGTTTGTGACACACACACTGTCCAATGGGGTTTGTGACACACACTCTGTCCAATGGTGTTTGTTACACTCAGACGCTGTCCAATGGTGTTTGTAACACATAGGCTGTCCAATGGGGCTTGTGACACAAATGCTGTCCTATGGGGTTTGTGACACACACACTGTCCAAAGGGGTTTGTGACACACACACTGTCCAATGGGGTTTGTTAAACACAAACACTGTACAAAGGGGATTATGACACACACACGCTGTCCAATGGGGTTTATGAAACTCATGCTGTCCAATGGTGTTTGTCACACCAACACTGTCCAATGGTGTTTGTGACACACACGATGACCAATGGGGATTGTGACACACACGCTGTCCAATGGGGTTTGTGAAACACACACTCTGTTCAATAGGGTTTGTGACACACACATGCTATACAATGGGGTTTGTGACACACATCCTTTCTAATGGGGATTGTGACACACACACGCTGTCCAATGGGTTTTCTGACACACACACTGTCCAAAGGGGTTTGTGACACACACGCTGTCCAATGGGGCTTGTGACACACACGCTGTCCAATGGCATTTGTGACACACACGCTATCCAGTGGGTTTTGTGACACACACACTGTCCAATAGGGTTTGTGACACAAACACTCTATCAAATGCGGTTTCTGACACACACACACTGTCCAATGGGGATTGTGACACCACACACTGTCCAATGGGGTTTTTGACACGCATACATTCTAATGGGGTTTGTGACACACACAGTCTATCAAATGAGGATTGTGACACACACACACTGTCCAATGGGGTATGTGACACACATGCTGTCTAATGGGGATTGTGACACAACAGTCTGTCCAACGGTGCTTGTGACACACAAGCGGTCCAATGGGGTTCGTTACACACACGCTGTCTAGTGGGTTTTGTGACACACACACTCTGTCCAATGGGCTTGTGACACACACACGCTGACCAATAGTGTTTGTGACACACCCTCTGTCCCATGGGGTTTGTGACACACCCGCTGTCCAGTGGGGTTTGTGACACAAACTCTGTCCAATGGGGTTTATGGCACACACACTGTCCAATGGGGATTGTGACACACACACGCTGTCCAAAGGGGTTTGTGATACATAAGCTGTCTAATGGGGTTTGTGACTCACACACTCTGTCCAATGGGGCTTGTGACACGCACGCTGTCCAATGGGGTTCGTGACAGACACTCTGTCCCATGGGGTTTCTGACACACACTCTGTCCAATGGGGATTCTGACACACACACACTGTCCATGGGTGTTTGTGACACACATGCTGTCCAAAGGTGTTTGTGACACACTCACTGTCCAAAGGGGCTTGTGACACACACTATGTCTAATGGGGTTTGTGACACGCACCATGTCCATGGGTGTTTGTGACACACACCGTGTCCACGGCGGTTTGTGACACAAACTATGTCCAATGAGGTTTGTGGCACACACACTGTCCAATGTGTATTGTGACACACACACCCTGTCCAATGGGATTTGTGACACATACGCTGTTCAATGGGTATTGTGACACACACGCTGTCCAAAGGTGTTTGTGACACAAACGATGTCCAATGGGGTTTGTGACACGCACACTGTCAATGGGTGTTTGTGACACACACACTGTCCAGGGAGTTTGTGACGCACACACTGTCCAATGGGGTTTGTGACACACACAGTGTCCAAGGGGGTTTGTGACACAAACTCTGTCCCATGGGGTTTGTGACACACACACTGTCCAAAGGGGTTTGTGACACAAACGGTGTCCAATGGGGTTTGTGTCACACACACTGTCCAATGGGCTTTGTGACACACACAGTGTCCACGGTAGTTTGTGACACAAACTCTGTCCAATGAGGTTTGTGACACACACAAGGTCCAATGGGTATTGTGACACACACACCCTGTGCAATGGCGTTTGTGACAAATACACTCTGTCCAATGGGGCTTGTGACACACACGATGTCCAAAGGGGTTTGTGACACACACGCTATCCAGTGGGTTTTGTGACACACACTCTGTCCAATGATGCTTGTAACACACACGCTGTCCCATGGGGTTTGTGACACACACACTCTGTCCAATGGGGATTGTGACACACACACGCTGTCCAATGGGGTTTATGACACACACGCTGTCCAATGGGGTTTGTGACACACACTCGCTATCCAATGGGGTTTATGACACACACGCTGTCCAATGGGGTTTGCGACACAGACACTCTGTCCAATAGGGTTTGTGACACACACATGCTATCCAATGGGTTTTGTGACACACATACTTTCTAATGAGGTTTTTGACAAACACACACTATCCAATGGGGTTTGTGACTCACACTTTCCAAAGGGGTTTGTGGCACACACAGGCTGTTCCATGGTGTTTGTTACACACACGCTGACCATTTGGGTTTGTTACACACACACTGTCCAATGGCGTTTATGACACACAAGCTGTCCAATGGGGATTGTGACACGCACGCTGTCCAATGGGTCTTGTGACACACACGCTATCCAATGGTGTTCGTGACAGACACCCTGTCCAGGGGGGTTTGTGACACACACACTGTCCAATAGGCTTTGTGAAACACACACGCTATCAAATGGGTTTTGTGACACGCACACTTTCTGATGGGGTTTGTGACATACACACGGTATCCAAAGGGGTTCGTGACACACACACTCTGTCTAATGGGTCTTGTGACACACACACTTTAATGGGGTTTGTGACACACACGCTATCCAATGGGTTTTGAGACACACACACTGTCCAATGGGGTTTGTGACACACACGCTTTCCAATGGGTTTTGTGACACACACACTTTCCAATGGGGTTTGTAACACACTCACGCTGTCCCATGGGGTTTGTGACACACACACTGACCAGGAGGGTTTCCGACACACACACGCTATCCAATTAGGTGTGTGACACATACAGTTTCCCATGGGGTTTGTGACACACACACTCTGTTCAATGGCACTTGTGACACACACGCTGTGCAATGGGCTTCGTGACACTCAGTTAGTCCCATGGGGATTGTGACACACACACGCTATCCAATGAGGTTTGTGACACATACATTTTCCAACGGGCTTTGTGACACACACACTCTGTCCAATGGCGCTTGTGACAAACAAGCTGTCCAACGAATTTCGTGACACACACTCAGTCCCATGGGGTTTGTCACACACTCACTGTCCAATGGCGATTGTGACACACACACACTGTCCAATGGGGTTTGTGACACTCACACTGTCCAAAGGGGTTTCTGATACAAACGATGTCCAATGGAGATTGTGACACGCACACTGTCCATGGGTGTTTGTGACACAGACGCTGTCCTGTGGGGTTTGTAACACACACACTGTCCAATGTGGTTTGTGACACACACAGTGTCCACGGGGGTTTGTGACACACACGCAGTCCAATGGGAATTGTGACAGACACACTGTCCAATGGGTATTGTTACACACACACGCTGTCCAATGGTGTTTGTGACACACACGCTGTACAATGGGGCGTGTGACACACACGCTCTGCAATGGGGTTTGTGACACACACTCTGTCCAATGGTGCTTTTGACACACACTCTGTCCAGTGGGGTTCGTGACACACACATGCTGTCCAATGGCGTTTGTGACACACACGCTGTACAATGGGGCGTGTGACACACACGCTCTGCAATGGGGTTTGTGACACACACTCTGTCCAATGGTGCTTTTGACACACACTCTGTCCAGTGGGGTTCGTGACACACACATGCTGTCCAATGGCGTTTGTGACACACACACTGTACAAAGGGGTTTGTGACACAGACACTCTGTCCAATAGGGTTTGTGACACACACATGCTATCCAATGGGTTTTGAGAAACACACACTGTCCAATGGCGTTTGTGACACACACGCTGCCCAAAGGGGCTTGCGACCCACTCGCTGTCCAATGGGGATTGTGACATACACACTGTCCAATAGGGTTTGTGACACACACATTCCAATGGGGTATGTGAAACACATACTTTCTAATGGGGTATTTGACAGACACACGCTGTACAATGGGGCTTGTGACACACACACTCTGCAATGGGGTTTGTGACACGCACACAGTCCAATGGGAATTGGGACACACACACACTGTCCAATGGGGATTGTGACACACACACTGTCCCATGGGATTTGTAACACACACGCTGTCCAATGGAGATTGTGAAACACACACTGTCCAATGGTGTTTGTGACTCGCGTGCTGTCCAATGGTGTTTGTGACACACACGCAGTCCAATGGGTTTCGTGACACACATGCTGTCCAGTGGGGTTCATGACACACACATTCTCCAATGGGGATTGTGTCACACACACGCTGTCCAATGGTGTTTGTGACACACTCGCTGTCTAATGGGGTTTGTGACACACACACTCTCCAATGGGGTTTCTGTCACAAACTCTGTCCAACTGGGATTGTGACACACACGGTGTCCAGGGAGGTTTGTGACACACACGCTGTCCAATAGGGTTTGATACACACACACTGTCCAGGGGCATTTGTGACAAACACACTGACCAATGGCATTTGAGACACACACACGTTGACCAATTGGGTTTGTTACAAACGCATTGTCCAGTGGAGTTTGTGACACATACGCTATCCAATGGGTTTGTCACACCCACTCTGTCCAATGGGGTTTCTGACAAACACACGCTGTCCAACAGTGTTTGTGACACACACGCTGTCCAATGGGGTTTGTGACACAGACATTGTACACGGGGGATTGTAACACACACACTGTCCAATGGGATTTGTGACACACACGCTGTTCAATGTGTTTTGTGACACGCATTCTGTCAAATGGGTTTTGTGACAAACACACTTTTCAATGGGGTTTCTGATACACACGCTGTCAAATGGGGTTAGTGACACACACTCTGTCCAGTAGGGTTTGTGACAAACACACTGTTCAATACCGTTTGTAACACAGACACGCTATCTTATTGTGTTTCTGACACACAAACTTTCTAATGGTTTTTGTGACACACACACACTATACAATGGTGTTTGTGACACACACACTTTCCAAAGGGTTTTGTGAAACACACACTGTCCATTGGGGTTTGTCACAAACACACGCTTTCCAATGGTGTTTGTGACACACACACTCTAAAATGGGGTTTCTGACACAAATGCTGTCCAATAGGGACTGTGACAGACACGGTGTCCAATGGCTTTTATGATACACACAGTGTCCAATGGGGTTTGTGAAACACACGCTGTCCAGTGGGGTTTGTGACACACACACTGTCCAATAGGGTTTGTGACACACACAGTGTCCACGGGGGTTTGTGACACACACGCCGTCCAATGGGGATTGTGATACACATACTGTCCAATGGGGTTTGTCACACACACTCTGTCCAATGGGGATTGTCGCAGACACACTCTGACCAATGGGGCTTGTGACATACACTCTGTCCAATGGGGTTTGTGACACGCACACTGTCCAATAGCACTTGTGACACACATGCTGTCCAGGTGAGTTTGTGGCACACACGCTGTCCAGTGGGGTTTGTGAGACACATATTGTCCAATGGGTACCGTGACACAAACACGTTGTAAAAATGAGGTTTGTGACACACACACTGTCAAATGGGGTTTGTCACACACGCACTCTGTCCAAAGGGGCTTGTGACACACACGCTGTGCAATGGGGTTCATGACACAGACGCTGTCAAGTGGGTTTTGTGACACACACACTGTCCAGCGGGGTTTGTGACACACATATGGTATCCAATGGGGTTTGTGACATACACACGCTATCCAATGGGGCTCATGAAAAACAAGCTCTGTCCAATTGGGCTTGTAACACAGTCTCTGTCGAAAGGGGATTTTGACACAAACTCTGTCCAATGGGGTTTGTGACACACACACTGTCCAGGGGTTTTTGTGACACACAAGCTATCCAGAGGTGTTTGTGACACACAGAGTGTCCAATGGGGTTTCTGAAACACACGCTGTCCAATGGGGATTGTGACACACACACTGTCCAGGGGCGTTTGTGACACACACGCTGTCCTGTGGGGTTTGTGACACATACACACTATGAAATGGGGTTTGTGACACAAACACTGTCCAGGGGGGTTTGTGACACATACACTGTCCAATGGGGTATGTCACACACACTCTGTCCAATTGTGATTGTGACACACAAACTCTGTACACTAGGGTTTGTGAAACAAACACTGTCCTTTGTTGTTTGTGACACACACGCTGTCCAATGGTGATTGTGACACACGCGCTGTCCAGGGGGCTTGTGACACACATGCTGTCTAATGGGGTTCGTGACACACACACTGTCCAGTAGAGTTTGTAACACACTATCCAGTGGGGTTGGTGACACACACACTTTCCAATGCGGTTTGTGACACACACACGCTGTCCAATGGGGTTTGTGACACACACACACAGTCCAATGGGGATTGTGACAAACACTCGCTGTCCAATGGGGTTTGTGACACACACACTGTCTAAAGGTGTTTCTGACACACACGATGTCCAATGTGGTTAGTGACACACACACTGTCCAAAGGGGTTTGTGACACACACGCTGTCCTGTGGGGTTTGTGACACTCGCACTGTCCAAAAGGGTTTGTGACACACACGATATCCAAAGGGGTTTGTGACACGCACACTGTACATGGGTGTTTGTGACACAAACGCTGTCCAGCGGGGTTTGAGACACACACACAGTCCCATGGGGTTTGTGACACACACACTGTCCAACGGGTTTGTGACACACACACTCGTTTTCCAATGTGCCTTGTGACACACACGCTGTCCAATGGGGTTTTTTGCACTCACGCTGTACAATGGGGTTTGTGACACACACACGCTATCCAATGGGGTTTCTGTCACACATACTTTCAAGTGGGGTTTGTGACACACACGCTATCCAATGGGTTTTATGACACACACACTGTTCAATGGGGATTGTGATACACACACGCTGTCCCATGGGGTTTGTAACACACACGCTGTCCAATGGGGTTTGTGACACTCACACTGTCCAATGGTGTTTGTGACACACACACTCTGTCAAATGGGTTTTGTGATACACACACGCTGTCCAATGGGATTTGTGACACACATGCTGTCCAATAGGGTTTGTGACACAAACTCTGTCCAAAAGGGTTTGTGACACAAACGGTGTCGAATGGGGTTTGTGCCAGGCACACTGTCCAGTGGGGTTTGTGACACACACAGTGTCTACGGGGGTTTGTGACACACACACTGTCCAATGGGTATTGTGACACAGACACTGTGAAAAGGGGATTGTGTCACACACACGCTGTCCAATGGGGTTTATGAAACACATGCTTTCCAATGGGGTTTGTGACACGCACACTTTCTAATGGGGTTTGTTACACACCCACGATATCCAATGGGATTTGTGACACACACACTTTCCAATGGGCTTTGTGACACTCACAATTTCTAATGGGGTTTGTGACACACACACGGTATCCAATGGGGTTTGTGACACACACACTTTCCAATGGGGTTTGTGACACGCACACTTTCTAATGGGGTTTGTGACACACACACGCTATCCAAACGGGTTTGTGACACATACAGTTTCCAATGGGGTTTGTGACACACACACTTTCCAATAGGTGTTGTGACACACACACTCTGTCCCATGGGGTTTGTTACACACACGCTGACCAATTGGGTTTCTTACACAAACACTGTCCAGTGGCGTTTGCGACACGCATGCTGTCCAAAGAGTTTTGTGGCACGCACACTGACCACGAGGGTTTGTGACACACACGCTGTCCAATGGGGTTCGTGACACACACTCAGTCGCATGGGGTTTGCGACACACGCACAGTCCAATGGAGATTGTGACACACACATGTTTTCCAATGGGTTTTTTACACACACAACCTGTCCGATGGGGATTGTGACACACACACGCTGTCCAATGGTGTTTCTGACACACACGCTGTCCAATGGGATTCGTGACACACACGCTGTCCAGTGGGGTTTGTGACAAAAACACGCTATCAAATAGGGTTTGTGACACACACACTTTCCAATGGGGTTTGTGACACGCATACTTTCTAAAGGGGTGTGACACACACACTCTGTCCAATGGCGGTTGTGACACACACGCTGTCCAATGGGGTTTTTGACACACACGATGTCCAATGGGATTTGTGACACACACATTCTGTCCAATGGGTCTTGTGACACACAAGCTGTCCAGTGGGATTTGTGACACACACACGGTATCCAATGGGGTTTGTGACACACACACTTTCTAATGCAGTTTGTGACACACATGATGTCCAATGGGGTTTATGACACACAAACACACTGTCCAATGGGGATTGTGACACACACACGCTGTCCAATGGGGTTTGTGACACACACACTGTCCAAAGGGGTTTGTGACACACACGCTGTCCAATGGGGTATGTGAGACACGCTGTCCAGCGGGGTTTGTGACACACACACTGTCCAAAAGGATTTGTGACACACAGGATGTCCAATGGGGTTTATGAAACACACGATGTCCAGTGCGGTTTGTGACACACACGCTGTCCAATGGGGTTTGTGACACACACACTGTCCAATGGGTATTTTTACACACACACGCTGTCCTATGTTGCTTGTGACACACACGCTGTCCAATGGGGTTTATGAGACACACGCTGTCCAATGGGGTTTGTGACACACACACTCTGTCCAATGGGGTTTGTGACACACACTCTGTCCATTGCGGATTGTGACATACACGCTGTACAATGGGGTTTGTGACACAGATGCTGTCCAATGGGGTTTGAGACACACAAAAACTGTCCAGTGGGGATTGTGAGACACACTCACTGTCCAATGGGGTTTGTGACACACACACACACTGTCCAAAGGGGTTTGTGACACACAGGATGTCCAATAGGGTTTGTGACACACACATGCTATCCAATGGGGTTTGTGACACACATACTTTCTAATGGGGTTTTTGACACACACACGCTATCCAATGGGGTTTGTGACACATACACTTTCCAACAGGGTTAGTGATACACACACTCTGTCCAATGGCGCTTGTGACACACACGCTGTCAAATGGCGTTTGTGACACACACTTAGTCCCATGGGGTTTGTGACACACACACTGTCCAATGGGGTTTGTGACACGCCACTGTCCATGAGTGTCTGTGACACACACGCTTTCCAATGGGGTTTGTGACACACACTGTCCAAAGGGGTTTGTGACACAGAGGATGTCCAATGGGGTTTTTGACACGCACACTGTCCATGGGTGTTTGTGACACACAAGTTGTCCAATGGGGTTTGTGACACACACACACTGTCCAATGGGGTTTGTGACACACACGCTGTCCAATGAGGATTGTGACACACACACTGTCCAATGGGGTTTGTGGCACACACACTCTGTCCAACGGGGTTTGTGACGCACACGCTGTCCAATAGGGATTGGAACACACACGCTGTCCAATGGGGATTGTGACACACGCACTCTGTCCAATAGGTCTTGTGACACACAAGCTGTCCAATGGGTTTCGAGACACACACTCTGTCCAATGGCGCTTGTGATACACTCGCTGTTCAATGGGGTTCGTGACAAACACTCTGTACCATGGGGTTTGTGACACACACACTGTCCATTGGGGATTGTGACACACACACGCTGTCTAATGGGGTTTGTGAACACACACTCCGTTCAGTGGGTTTTGTGACACACATACTATCCAATAGGATTTGTGTCACACACACGCTATCCAATGGGGTTTGTGACACATACACTTTCCAAAAGGGTTTGTGATACACACACTCTGTCCAATGGTGGTTGTGACACACACGCGTTCCAATGGGGTTCGTGACACACACGCTATCCAGTGGGGCTTGTGACACTCACACTGTCCAATGGCGTTCGTGACACACACAGTGTCCATGGGGGTTTGTGACACTCAAGCTATGCAATGGGATTTGTGACACACACACACATTCCCCAATGGGGATTGTGACACACACACGCTGTCCAATGGTGTTTTTGACACACAAGCTGTCCAATGGGGTTCGTGACACACGCGCTGTCCAGTGGGGTTTGTGACACACACACTGTCCAATAGGGTTTGTGACATCACACACATTATCCAATGGGATTTGTGACACACACTCTTTCAAAAGAGGTTTGTGACACACACGCTATCCAATGGGTTTTGTGACACACACACTGTCCAATGGGGATTGTGACACACACACGCTGTCCAATGGTGTTTGTGACACACAGTCTTTCCAAAGGCGTTTGAGACACACGCACGCTATCCAAAAGGGTTTGTGATACACACGATGACCAATTGGGTTTGTTACACACAGACTGTCCAATATTGTTTTTGACACGCATGCTGTCCAATGGGTTTTGTGACACACACACTGACCAGGAGGGTTTGTGACACAAAGGCTATCCAATGGGTTTTGTGACACATACACTTTCCAATGGGGTTCGTGACACACACTCTGTCCCATGGGTTTTGTGACACACACACTGTCCAATGCGGAATGTGACACACACGCTGTCCAATGGGGTTTGTGACACACACATTATCCGAAGAGGTTTGTGACACACACTCTGACCAATGGGGCTTTTGACACACCCACTATACAATGGGGTTTGTGACACACACGCTTCCAATGGTTTATGTGACACATACACTCTGTCTAATAGGGTTTGTGACACACAGAATTTCTAATGGTGTTCGTGACACACACACTATCCAATGGGTTTTGTGACACACACACTGTGCCATGGGGTTTGTAACACAGACACTGTCCAATGCGGAAAGTGACACACACGCTGTCCAATGGGGATTGTGACAAACACACTGTCCAATAGGATTTATGACACACACATGCTATCCAATGGGGTTTGTGACACACATACTCTCTAATGGGGTTTTTGACACACAGAGGTTATCCAATGGGCTTTGTGACACACACTTTCCAATGGGGTTTGTGACACACATGCTGTCCAATGGGGATTGTGACACACACGCTGTCCAATGGGGTTTGTGACACATACAATCTGTCCAATGGGGCTTGTGACACACACACTGTCCAATGGGGTTTGTGACCCACACGGAGTCCAATGGGGATTGTGACACACACGATGTCCAATGTGGTTTGTGACCCACACGTTGTCCAATGGGTATTGTGACACACACGCTGTCCAATGGGGTTTGCGACACACACACTGTCCAGTAGGGTTTGTGACATCACACACGCTATCCAATGGGTTTTGTGACACACACACTGTCTAATGGTGATTGTGACACACACAAGCTGTCCAATGGTGTTTGTGACACACACACTTTCCAATGGGGTTTGTGACACGCACACTTTCTAATGGGGTTTATGACACACACACTGACGAGGAGGGTTTGTGATACACACACGCTATCCAATGGGTTTTGTGACACACAGACTTTCCAATGGGGTTTGTGACACAAACAGTCTGTCCAATGGCGCTTGTGACACACACGCAGCCCAGTCGGGTTCATGACACACACTGTGTCCAATGGGTGTTTGTGACACACACGCTGTCAAGTGTGGTTTGTGACACACACTGTCCTAAAGGGTTTGTGACACGAACGATGTCCAATGGGGTTTCTGACACGCACACTGTCCATGGGTATTTGCGAAACACACGCTGTCCAAAGGGGTTTGTGACACACACACTGTCCAATGGTGTTTGTGACACACACAATGTGTCCAATGGGTCTTGTGACATAAACACACTGTCCAATGGGGTTTGTGACACACACGCTGTCCAGTGGGTTTTGTGACACACAAAAAGTCCACTGGGGTTTTGACACACACGCTGTCCACTGGGGATTATGAAACACAAACTGTCCAGGGGGGGTTTGTGACACACACACTGTCCAATGGCGTTCGTGAAACACACAGTGTCCACGGGGGTTTGTGACACACACGCTGTCCAATGGGCTTTGTGAAACACACACTCTGTCCAATGGGCTTGTGACACACATGCTGTCCAATGGGGTTTGTGACTTACACACAGTCCAAACGGGTTTGTGACACACACGCTACCCAATGGGGTTTGTGACACACACCCTGTCCAATTGGTTTTGTGACACACACACTCTGTCCAATGGGCTTGTGACACACCTGCTGTCCAATGGGTATTTTGTCACACACGTTGTCCAATGGGGTTTGTGACACACACACTCTGTCCAATAGGTCTTGTGAAACACAAGCTGTTCAAAGGGGTTCGTGACACACACGCTGTCTATTGAGGTTTGTGACACACACACTGTCCAACAGGGTTTGTGACATCACACACGCTATCCAACGGGGTTTGTGACACACATTCTTTCTAATGGAGTTTGTAAAACCCACGCTATCCAATGGGTTTTGTGACACACACACTGTCCAATGGGGATTATGACACACACACGCTGTCCAATGGGGTTTGTGACACACAAATTTCCAAAGGGGTTTGTGACACACACGATGTCCAATGGGGTTTGTTACACGCACAATGTCCATGGGTGTTTGTAAACACACATGCTGTCCAGTGGGGTTTGTGACACACACACTGTCCAAAAGGGTTTTTGACACGCACGATGTGCAATGGGGTTTCTGACACACACACTGTCCAATGGGTATTGTTACACACACACACTGTCCAATGGTCTTTGTGACAAACACGCTGTCCAATGGGGTTTGTGACACACACACTGTCCAAGGGTATTGTTACACACACACACTGTCCAATGGGGTTTGTGACACAAACACTTTCCAATGGGGTTTTTGACACGCACACTTTCTATTTGTGGTTTGTGACACACACACGCTATCCATTGTGGTTTGTGACACGCATACTTTCTAATGGGGTTTGTGACACACACACGCTGTCCAATGGGGTTTATGACACACACACTGTCCAACGGGGTTTGTGACACACACACTCTGTCCAATGGGGTTTGTGACACACACGCTGTCCAATGGGGACTGTGACACACACGCTGTCCAACGTGTTTTGTGACACAAACACTCTGTCCAATAGGGTTTGTGACATCTACTCACGCTATCCAATAGTGTTTGACACACACAGTCTTTCTAATGGGGTTTCTGACACACACGCTATCCAATGGGTTTTGTGAAACACACACTCTATCCAATGGGGTTTGTGACACTCATACTTTCTAATGGGGTTTGTGACACACACACTGTCCAATGGCGTTCGTGACACACACATTGTCCACTGGGGTATTGTGACACACACGCTATCCAATGGGGTTTGTGACACACTCACTGTACAATGGGTATTGTTAAACACAAACTCTGTCCAATGGGGTTTGTGGCACGCACACTTTATAATGGGGTTTGTGACACACACACGCTATCCAATGGGGTTTATGACACACACACTGTCCAAAGGGGTTTGTGACACACACGATGTCCAGTGGGGTTTGTGACACACACACTGTCCAATGGGTATTGTTAAGCACAAACTCTGTCCAATGGGGTTTGTGACACACACACTGTCCAATAGGATTTGTGATACACACGCTGTCCAATGAGGTTTGTGACACGCACACTTTATAATGGGGTTTGTGACACACACACGGTATCCAATGGGGTTTATGACACACACGCTGTCCAGTAGGGTTTGTGACACACACGATGTCCAATGGGCTTTGTGACACACACTTTCCAATGGGGTTTGTGACACACACACGTTGTCCCTTGGGGTTTGTGACAGACACACTGTCCAAACTGGATTGTGACACACACACGCTGTCCAATGGTGTTTGAGACACACACACTTTCCAAAGAAGTTTGTGACACACACGATGTCCATTGGGGTTTCTGACACGCACATTGTCCGTGTGTGTTTGTGACACACACACTGTCCAGTGGAGTTTGTGACACACACACTTTCCAATGGGGTTTGTGACACACGCAGTGTCCAATGGGTATTGTTAAACACACACACTGTCCAATGGTGTTTGTGACACACACGCTGTCCAGTGGGGTTCGTGACACACACGCTGTCCAGTGGGTTTTGTGACACAAACACTCTGTCCAATGGGCTTGTGACAAATACGCTGTCCAATGATATTTGTGACACACACACTGTCCAATAGGGATTGTGACACACGCACGCTGTCCAATGGCGTCTTTGACACACACACTGTCCAAAGTGGTTTGTGACACACACACTATCCAATGCGGTTTGTGACACTCACACTGCACATGGGTGTTTGTGACACACACGCTGTCCAGTGGGTTTTGTGACACACACACTGTCCAATGGGGTTTTAACACACACGCTGTCCAATGGGATTTGTGACACACACAGTGTGCAAAGGGGTTTGTGACACACACGATGTCCAATGGGGTTTGTGTCACACACACTTTCCAATGGGTATTGTTAAGCACAAACTCTGTCCAATGGGGTTTGTGACACACACACTGTCCAATGGGATTTGTGATACACACGCTGTACAATGAGGTTTGTGACACGCACACTTTATAATGGGGTTTGTGACACACACACGGTATCCAATGGGGTTTATGACACACACGCTGTCCAGTAGGGTTTGTGACACACACGATGTCCAATGGGGTTTGTGACAGACACACTGTCCAATGGGTATTGTTAAGCACAAACTCTGTCCAATGGAGTTTGTGACACACACACTGTCCAATGGGGTTTGTGACACACACGTTATCCAATGGGGTTTGTGACACACACACGCTGTACAATGGGGTTTGTGACACACAGTGTCCAAAGTGGTTTGTGACTCACACGATGTCCATAGGGGTTTGTGACACACACACTGTCCAATAGGGTTTGTGACACACATGATGTCCAATGGGGTTTGTGACACGCATACTGTCCATGGGTGTTTGTGACACACACGCTGTCCAGTGGGTTTTGTGACACACTCACTGTCCAATAGGGTATGTGTCACACACACACTATCCAATGGGGTTTGTGACACATACACTTTCCAATGGGGTTTGTAACACACACACACTGTCCAATGGTGCTTGTGACACACACGCTGTCCAATGGGGTTCGTGAAATACACGCTGTCCAGTGGGTTTTGTGACACACACACTCTGTCAAATGGGCTTGTGACACACACGCTTTCCAATGGTGTTTGTGACACACACTGTCCAATGGGGTTTGTGACACACAAACTGTCCAATGGGGTTTGTGACAAACACGCTGTCCAATGGGGTTTGTGACACACACAGTGTGCAGTGGGGATTGTGACACACATATTCTGTCCAATGGGGTTTGTGACTCACAAACTGCCCAAAGGAGTTTGTGACACACACGCTGTCCAATGGGCTTTGCGACACACACACTGTCCAATGGGGATTGTGACACACACTATGTCTAATGGGGTTTGTAACCCACAGACACTATCCAACTGGGATTGTGAAACACACACGCTGTCCAATGGGGTTTATGACACACACACTGTCCAATGGGTTTTGTGACACACACACTCTGTCCAATGGGGTTTGTGACCCACACGCTGTCCAATGGGGTTTGTGACAAACACGCTGTCCAATGGGGTTTGTGACACACACAGTGTGCAGTGGGGATTGTGACACACATATTCTGTCCAATGGGGTTTGTGGCACACACACTGCCCAAAGGAGTTTGTGACCCACACGCTGTCCAATGGGCTTTGCGACACACACACTGTCCAATGGGGATTGTGACACACACTATGTCTAATGGGGATTGTGACACACACACTCTGTCCAATGGGGTTTGTGACACACAAACTGTCCAATGTGCTTTGTAACACATACACTCTGTCCAATGGGGTTTGGGACACACACACTGCCCAAAGGAGTTTGTGAAACACACGCTGTCCAATGGGGTTTGTGACACATACACTGTCCAATTGGGATTGTGAAACACACACGCTGTCCATTGGGCTTTGCGACACACACACTGTCCAATGGGGATTGTGACACACACACTCTGTCCAATGGGGTTTGTGACCCACACGCTGTCCAATGGGGTTTGTGACACACACACTCTGTCCAATGGGGTTTGTGACCCACACGCTGTCCAATGGGGTTTGTGACACACACACTCTGTCCAATGGGGTTTGTGACACACAAACTGTACAATGTGCTTTGTAACACATACACTCTGTCTAATGGGGTTTGTGACACACAGACACTGTCGAATGGGGATTGTGACACACACTCTGTCTAATGGGGTTTGTGACACAGAGACACTGTCCAATGGGGATTGTGAAACACACATGCTGTCCAATGGGGTTTGTGACACACACACTGTCCAATGGGGATTGTGACACACTCATGCTGTCCAATGGGGTTTGTGACACACACACTGTCCAAAGTGGTTTGTGACACACATGATGTCCAATGGGGTTTGTGACACGCACACTGTACAAAATGGTTTGTAACACATACGATCTCCGATGGGGTTTGTGACACACACACGCTATCCAAAGGGGTTTGTGACACATACACTTTCCAATGGGATTTTGTGACACACACACTCTTTCCAATGGCGCTTGTGAGACACACGCTGTCCAATGGGGTTCGTGACACACACTCTGTCCCATGGGGTTTGTGACACACACACGCTATCCAATGTGGTTTATGACACAAACGCTGTCCAATGTGGTTTGTAACACACACACTCTGTCCAATAGGGTTTGTGACTCACACACGCTATCCAATGGGGTTTGTGACACACACACTTTCTAACTGGGTTTGTGACACACACGCTATCCAATGGGTTTTGTGACACACAGACTGTCCAATGGGGTTTGTGACACATAGAATTTACAATGGGGTTTGTGACACACACACTCTGTCCAATGGGCTTGTGACACACACGCTGTCCAATGCTGTTTGTGACACAAACGCTGTACAATGGGGATTGCGACACACACACGCTGTCCAATGGGGTTTGTGATACACAAACGCTGTCCAATGGGGTTTGTGACACACACACTGTCCAATGGTGTTTCTGACAGACACGCTGTCCAATGGGGTTTGTGACACAAACTCTGTCCAATGGGGTTTGTGACACACACACTCTCCAAAGGTCATTGTGATACACACACACTGTCCAATGGGGTTTGTGACACACAAGCTGTCCAATGGGGATTGTGACACACACACTGTCCAATGGGGTTTGTGAACACATACACTCTGTCCAATGGGGCATTTGATACACACGCTGTCCAACGGGGTTTGTGACACACACACGCTGTCAAATGGGGTTTGTGACACACAAACTGTCCAAAGGGGTTTGTAACACACACACTGTCCAATAGGGTTTGTGACACTCACACTGTTGATGGGTGTTTGTGACTCACACGCTGCCCAGTTGGTTTTGTGACACACACACTGTCCAATTGGGTTTTGACACACACGCTGTCCACTGGGGATTGTGACACAAACGCTGTCCAATGGGTTTTGTGACATACACACTGTCCAATGGTGTTTCTGACACACACGCTGTCCAATGGGCTTTGTCACACAAACTCTGTCCAATGGGGTTTGTGACACACGCTGTACAACGGGGATTGTGACACACACACTGTCCAATGGGGTTTGTGACACATACATTCTGTCCAATGGGGCTTGTGACACGCAGACTGTCCAGTGGGGTTTGTGACACACTCACTGTCCAATAGGTTTCTGACACACACATGCTATCCAATGGCGTTTGTGACACACAATCTGTCCAATGGGGTTTGTGAGACACACGCTGTCCAATGAGGATTGTGACACACACACTGTCTACTAGGGTTTGTGACAAACACACTATGCAAAGGGGTTTGTGACACTCACAATCTGTCCAATGGTGCTTGTGACACACACTCTGTCCCATGGGGTTTGTGACACACACGCTATCCAATGGGGTTTATGACACACACGCAGTCCAATGGGGTTTGAAAAACACACACAGTTTGTAATGGGGATAGTGACACACACGCTATCCAGTGGGGTTTCTGACACACACACTGTCCAAAAGGGTTTGTGACACACACACGCTATCCGATGGTGTTTGTGACACAGACGCTTTCCAATGGGGATTGTGACAAACATACGCTGACTAATGGTGTTTGTGACACGCACAGTGTCCATGGGTGTTTGTGAATACACATGCTGTCCAGTGGTGTTTGTGACACACACGCTGTCCAATGGGGTTTGTGGCACACACATACTATCCAATAGGGTTTGTGACAAACATACTTTCTAATGGGGTTTTTGACACACACACGCTGTCCAACGGGGTTTGTGACACACACACTGTCCAAAAGGGTTTGTGACACACACGATGTCCAATGGGGTTTGTGACACGCACACTGTCCATGGGTGTTTGTGACACACACACTGTCCAATGGGGTTTGTGACACACACACTCTGTCCAATGGCGCTTGTGACACACAGGCTATCCAATGGGGTTCGTGGTACACCCTTGTCCAATGGGTTTTGTGACACACACACAGTCCAATGGTGTTTGTGACACGCACACTGTCCAGGGGGGTTTGTGACACACACATTGTCCAATGGCATTCGTGACACACACAGTGTCCACGGGCGTTTCTGACACACACGCTATCCAATGTGTTTTGTGACACACACACACAGTGTCCTATGGGGATTGTGTACCACACACGCTGTCCAATATTGTTTGTGACTCACACGCTGTCCAATGGGGTTTGTGACAGAGACGCTGTCCAATGGGGATTGTGACCTACATGCTATCCAATAGGGTTTGTGACACACACACGCTATCCAACGGGGATTGTGACATACTTACTGTCCAATAGGTTTTGTGACACACACATGCTATCCAATGGGGTTTGTGACACAAACTTTCCAATGGGTTTTGTGACACACACACGCTGTCAAATGGGGTTTGTTACACACACGCAGTCCAATAATGTTTGTTAAATGCATGCTGTCCAATGGGTTTTGTGTCACACACACTGACCTGGAGGGTTTGTGACACACACACTCTATCCAATGGTGATTGTGACACATACACTTTCCAATGGGGTTTGTGACACACACACTGTCCAATGGGGATTGTGACACACACACGCTGTCCAATGGGGTTTGTGACACACACACTGTCCAAAGGGGTTTGTGACAGGCACACTGTCCATGGGAGTTTGTGACACACACGCTGTCCAATGGGGTTTGCGACACACACACGGTCCAATGTTGTTTGTGACACACACAGTGTCCACGGCGGTTGGTGACACAAACTCTGTCCAATTGTGTTTGTGACACACACACTGTCCAATGGGTATTGTGACACACACACGCTGT
Organism: Columba guinea; assembly: GCA_032206185.1. Taxonomy (NCBI): domain Eukaryota; kingdom Metazoa; phylum Chordata; class Aves; order Columbiformes; family Columbidae; genus Columba; species Columba guinea. Next base: position 1,732,691 of record JAVLUU010000005.1, read on the forward strand.
CCAATGATGATTGTGTCACACACGCTGTCCAATGGGGTTTGTGACACATACACTCTGTCCAATGGAGATCACGAAACACACACGCTCTCCAATGGGGTTTATGACACACACACTGTCCAATAGGGTTTGTGACACACACACACGCAGTCCAATGGTGTTTGTGACACACACCTGTCCTATGGGATTCGTGACACACACGCTGTCCAGTGGGGTTTGTGACACACACAGTGTCCAATAGCGTTTGTGACATCACACACGCTACCAATGGGGTTTGTGACACACACTCTTTCTAATGGGGTTTGTGACACACACGCTGTCCAATGGTGTTTGTGACACACACGCTGTCCAATGGGGCTTGTGAAACACACACTGTCCAATCGGGTTTGTGACACACACGATGTCCAGTGGGGTTTCTGACACGCACACTTTCCATGGGTGTTTGTGACACACACACTGTCCAATGGGGTTTGTTACACACACATTGTCCACGGTGGTTGGTGACACAAACTCTGTCCAATGGGGTTTGTGACGCACACGCTGTCCAATGTGTCTTGTGAAAAACACGCTGTCCAATCGAGTTTGTGAACACACACGCTGTCCAGTGGGTTTCGTGACACACACGCACTCTGTCCAATAGGCTTGTGACACACACGCTGTCCAATGGGGATTGTGACACACACAATGTCCAATGGGGTTTGTGACACGCACACTTTATAATGGGGTTTGTGACACACGCACACTATCCAATGGGGTTTGTGACACACACGCTGTCCAATGGGGATTGTGACACACACGCTGTCCAATGGGGTTTGTGACACACACACTCTGTCCAATGTGTCTTGTGACACACAAGCTGTCCAATGGGGTTCGTGACACACACGCTGTCCAATGGGGTTTGTGACACACACGATGTCCAATGGGTTCTGTGACACGCACACTGTCCAGAGGGGTTTGTGATACACACACTGTCCAAAAGGGTTTGTGACACACACACTCTGTCCAATGTGGTTTCTGACACACACGCTGTGCAATGGGGATTGTGACACACACGCTGTCCTATGGGGATTGTCACACACACGCTGTCCAGTGCGGTTTGTGACACGCACACTGTCCAATCTGTTTGAGACACATACAGTGTCTGCAAAGGTTTGTGACACACACGCTGTCCAATGGTGTTTGTGACACACACACGCTGTTGAATGGTGTTTGTGACACACGGGCTGTCCAATGGGGCTTGTGACACACAAGCTGTCCAATGGGGTTTGTGAAACACACACGGTCCAAAAGGGTTTGTTACACACAAACACTGTACAAGTGGGATTGTGACACACACGATGTCCATGGGGTTTGTGACAAACACGATGTCCAATGGGGTTTGTGACACGCACACTGCCCAAAGGGGTTTGTGATAAACACGATTTCCAATGGGGTTTGTGACACACACACTGTCCAAAAGGGTTTGTGACACGCACACTGTCCAGTGGGGTTTGTGAAACACACACTGTGCAATAGGGTTTGTGACGCAAACACTGTCTAGTGGGGATTGTGACACACACACGCTGTAAAATGATGTTTGTGATACACACGATGTCCAATAGTGTTTGTGACAAACACTCTGTCTCATGGGGTTTGTGACACACACACTGTCCAATGGGGATTGTGACACACACACGCTGTCCAATGGGGTTTGTGACACACACTATGTCCAATGGGGTTTGTGACACGCACGCGGTACATGGGTGTTTGTGACACACACGCTGTCCAGTGGGGCTTGTGATAAAAATGCTGTCCAGTGGGTTTAGTGACACACGCACTGTCCAATAGGGTTTGTGACACACACATGCTATCCAATGAGGTTCGTGACACATACACTTTCCAATGGTGTTTGTGACACAAACACTCTGTCCAATGGTGCTTGTGACACACACGCTATCTAATGGGGTTTATGGCACATACACTTTCCAATGGGGTTTGTGACACACACACTCTGTCCAATGGTGCTTGTGACACACACGCTGTCCAATGGGATTTGTGACGCACACGCTGTGCAGTGTGTTTTGTGACGCACACACACTGTCCAATGGAATTTGTGACACACACACTGTCCAATGGGGATTGTGACACACATACGCTGTACAATGTGCTTTGTGACACACACACTGTCTAAAGGGGTTTTTGACATACACGCTGTCCAACGGGGTTTGTGACACACACACTCTGTCCAAAGGGCTTGTGGCAAACACGCTGTACAATGGGGTTTGTGTCACACACACGCTATCTAATGCTGTTTGTGACACATGCACTCTGTCCAATAGGCTTGTGACACACACGCTGTCCAATGGTTTTTGTGACACACACACTGTCCAATAGGAATTGTGACACACACACACTGTCCTATGGGTTTTGTGACACACACTCTCTCCAATGGTGTTTATCACACACACTCTGTCCAATGGGGTTTGTGACAGACACACTGTACAATGGGGTTTGTGACACACACACTCTGTCCAAAGGGCTTGTGACAAACACGATGTACAATGGGATTTGTGACACACACACGCTATGCAATGCGGTTTGTGACACGTACACGTTCCAGTGGGGCTTGTGACACACACGCTGTCCAATGGGGTTTGTGACACGAACTCTGTCCAAAGGGGTTTGTGACAGACACACTGTACAATGGGGTTTGTGATACACACACTGTCCAATGGGATTTGTGACACACACACTCTGTCCAATGGGGTTTGTGACAGACACACTGTCCAATGGGGTTTGTCACACAAACTCTGTCCAATGGGGTTTGTGACAGACACACTGTACAATGGGATTTGTGACACACACACTGTCCAATGTGTTTTGTGACACACACACTCTGTCCAATGGTGCTTTTGTCACACTTGCTGACCAATGGGGTTTGGGACACATACAGTGTCCAATGGGGTTTGTCACACACACGCTGTCCAATGGGGTTTGTCACACACACTCTGCCCAGTGGGGTTTGTTACACACACGCTGTCCAATGGGGTTTGTGACACAAACTCTCTCGAAACGGGTTTGTGACACACACACTGTAAAATGGGTATTGTGACACACACACGCTGTCCGATGGGGTTTGTGACACACACGCTGTCTAATGGGGATTGTGACACACACACTCTGTCCAATGGGATTTGTGACACTCATACTTTCTAATGGTGTTTCTGACACACATACAGTCTATAAAATGGGGTTTGTCACAGATACACTCTCTCCAATGGGGCTTGTGACACACACGCTGTCCAGTGGGTTTTGTGACACACACGCTGTCCAATAGTGTTTGTTACACACAGACGCTATCCATTGGGGTTTGTGACACATACACTTTCCAATGGGGTTTGTGACACCACACTCTGTCCGATGGTGCTTGTGACACACACACGCTATCCAATGGGGTTTGTGAGACGGATACTTTCTAATGGGGTTTGTGACACACACACTCTATCCAATGGGGTTTGTGACACACACACTCTGTCCAATGGGGATTGTGACACACACACGGTGTCCAATGGGTTTTGTGACACACACACTGTCCAATGGGGATTGTGACACACACACGCTGTACAATGTGCTTTGTGACACACAACTGTCTAAAGGGGTTTTTGACATACACGCTGTCCAACGGGGTTTGTGACACACACACTCTGTCCAAAGGGCTTGTGGCAAACACGCTGTACAATGGGGTTTGTGTCACACACACGCTATCTAATGCGGTTTGTGACACATACACTTTCCAATGGGGTTTGTGAAACACACGCTGTCCTATGGTGTTTGTGACACGAACACTGTCCAAAGGGTTTTGTGACACACACACTGTGCAGTGGGTTTTGTGACACACACACTCTGTCCAATGGTGTCTGTGTCACACTCGCTGTCCAATGGGGTTTGTGACACATACACTGTAAAATGGGGTTTGTCACACACTCTCTGTCCAATGGGGTTTGTGACACACACTCTATCCAATGTGGTTTGACATACACACTCTGTCCAATGGGGTTTGTGACACACACGCTTTCGAATGGGGATTATGACAAACAAGCTGTACAATGGGAATTGTGCCACACACACTCTGTCCAATAGGCTTGTGACACACACGCTGTCCAATGGTGTTTGTGACACTCACACTGTCCATGGGTGTTTGTGACACACACGCTATCCAGTGCGTTTTGTCACACACGCACTGTCCAATGGGGTTTTGACACACACACTGTCCACTTGGGATTGTGACACACACACTGTCCAAAGGGGTTTGTGACACACACGCTGTCCAATGGGCTTTGTGACACACACGCTGACCAATATGGGTTTGTTACACACACACGCTGTCCAATGGGGTTTGTGACAGACACACTGTCCAATGGTGTTTGTGACACGCACACTTTCCAATGGGGTTTGTGACACAAACTATGTCCAATGGGGTTTGTGACACACACACTGTCCAATAGGTATTGTGACACACACACGCTGTCCAATGGGGTTTGTCACACACATGCTGTCCAATGAGGTTTGTGACACAAACTCTGTCCAATGGGGTTTGTGACACACACGCTGTCCAGTGGGTTTTGTGACACACACACTCCCCAAGAGTCCTTGAGACACACAGAGTCTATCCAATGGGGTTTGTGACACACACACTCTGTCCAATAGGCTTGTGACACACACGCTGTCCAATGGTGTTTGTGACACTCACACTGTCCATGGGTGTTTGTGACACACACGCTATCCAGTGCGTTTTGTCACACACGCACTGTCCAATGGGGTTTTGACACACACACTGTCCACTTGGGATTGTGACACACACACTGTCCAAAGGGGTTTGTGACACACACGCTGTCCAATGGGTTTTGTGACACACATGCTATCCAGTTGGTTTTGTGACACACACACACTGTCCAATGGGGTTTGTGACACACACTCTATCCAATGCGGTTTGTGACACGCATATTTTCTAATGGGGTTTGTGGCACACACACTGTCCAGAAGGGTTTGTGACACACACGCTGTCTAATGGGGTTTGTGACACACACACACTGTCCAATGGGGTTTGTGACACACACGATATCCAATGGGGTTTGTGAAACACACACTCTGTCCAATAGGGTTTTTGTCACACACACGCTGTCCAATGGGCTTTGTGACACACATACACTGTCCAATTGGGTTTGTGACACACACGCTATCCAGTGGGTTTTGTGACACACAAACTGTCACATGGGGTTTGCAACACACACACGCTGTCCAATGTGGTTTGTGACACACACTCTGTCCCATGGGTTTTGCAACACACACACGCTGTCCAATGTGGTTTGTGACACACACTCTGTCCCATGGGGTTTCCAACACACACACACTGTCTAGTAGGGTTTGTGACACACACATGCCATCCAAAGGGGTTTTTGACACACATACTTTCTAATGGGGTTTTTGACACACACAGGCTATCCAATGGGTTTTGTGACACACACTTTCCAATCGGGTTTGTGACACACACATGCTGTCCAATGGTGTTTGTGACACACACACGCTGTCCAAAGCGGTTTGTGACATACACTCTGTCCAATGGGGTTTGTGACACGCACACTGTCCAATAGCACTTGTGACACACATGCTGTCCAGGTGAGTTTGTGGCACACACGCTGTCCAGTGGGGTTTGTGAGACACATATTGTCCAATGGGTACTGTGACACAAACACGTTGTAAAAATGAGGTTTGTGACACACACTCTGTCCCATGGGGTTTTTGACACACACACTGTCCAAAGGGGTTTGTGAAACACACGCTGTCTAATGGGGTTTGTGACACACACACGCTGTCCAATGGGGTTTGTGACACGCATACTTTCTAATGGGGTTTGTGACACACACACTCTATCACATGGGGTTTCTGACACACACACACTATCCAAAGGGGTTTGTGACACACACGATGTCCAATGGGGTTTGTGACACGCACACTGTCCATGGGTGTTTGTGACACACACGCTGTCCAGTGGAGTTTGCGACACACACGCTGTCCAATGGGGTTCGTGACACACACGCTGTCTAGTGGGTTTTGTGACACACACACTCTGTACAATGGGGATTGTGACACACATACCTTCTAAAGGGGTTTTTGACACACACACGCTATCCAATGCGGTTTGTGACACACACTTTCCAATGGGGTTTGTGACACACACACGCTGCCCAATGGTGTTTGTAATACGCATGACGTCCAATGTGTTTTGTAAACACACACTGACCAGGAGGGTTTTTGACACACACACGCTGTCCAATGGGGACTGTGACAGACACGCTGTCCAGTGGGGATTGTGACACACACGGTGTCCAATGGGGTTGGTGAAACACACTCTGTCCAATGGGGATTGTGACACACACACGCTGTCCAATGGAGATTTTGAAACACACACTGTCCCACGAGATTTGTGACACACACGCTGTCCAATGGAGACTGCGACACACAAACGCTGACCAATGGGGTTTATTACACACACGCTGTCCAATTGGGTTTGTGACACGTACTCTGTCCCATGGGGTTTGCGACACACACACGCTGTCCAATGGGGTTTGTGACACACACACGCTGTCCAATGGGGTTCGTGACACACACTCTGTAGCATGGGGATTCACAGAATCACAGAATCACAGAATCGACTGGGTTGGAAAAGACCTCAGAGATCATCGAGTCCAACCCTTGGCCCAACTCTAGTCCATTTACTAGATCATGGCACTAAGTGCCATGTCCAATCTCAGTTTAAAAACCTCCAGGGACGGCGAGTCCACTACCTCCCTGGGCAGGCCATTCCAATGCCTGACCACTCTCTCTGTAAAGAATTTCTTTCTAATATCCAGCCTAAATTTCCCCTGGTAGAGTTTAAGCCCATGCCCCCTTGTCCTGTTGCTAACTGCCTGGGAGAAGAGACCAATCCCCACCTGGCTATAACTTCCCTTCAGGCAGTTATAGAGAGTGATGAGGTCACCTCTAAGCCTCCTCTTCTCTAGACTAAACAACCCCAGCTCCCTCAGCCTCTCCTCATAGGTTTTATGTTCGAGTCCTTTCACCAGTCGTGTTGCTCTTCTCTGGACCCGCTCCAGCACTTCAATGTCTTTCCTGAACTGAGGGGCCCAGAACTGAACACAATACCCCAGGTGTGGCCTCACCAATGCAGAGTACAGGGGAAGGATCACTTCCCTTGTCCTCCTGACCACGCTATTTTTGATACAGGACAGGATACCATTGGCCTTCTTGGCCACCTGGGCACACTGATGGCTCATGTTGAGCTTCCTATCAATTAGTACTCCCAGGTCCCTTTCTGTCTGACTGCTCTCCAGCCACTCTGCGCCCAGCCTGTAGCGCTGCAGGGGGTTGTTGTGACCAAAGTGCAGCACCCGGCATTTGGTCTTATTGAACTTCATCCCATTGAAATCAGCCCATTTTTCCAGTCTATCCAGATCCCTCTGCAGGGCCCTCCTGCCTTCCAGCAGGTCGACACTCCCTCCCAACTTGGTGACACACACACGCTGTCCAATGGGGTTTTTGACACACACACTGTCCAAAGGGGTTTGTGACACACACGTTGTCCAATGAGGTTCATGGCACGCACACTGTCCAAAGGGGTTTGTGACACGCAAGATGTCCAATGGGGTTTGTGACACGCACACTGTCCATGGGTTTATGTGACACACATGCTGTCCAATGGTGTTTGTGACACACACACTGTCCAAAGGGGTTTGTGACACACACTCTGTCCCATGGGGTTTGTGACAGACACACTGTCCAATGGGGATTGTGACACACTCACACTATTCAATGGGGTTTGTGACACGCACACTTTCTAAAGGGGTTTGTGACACACACGCTATTGAATGGGTTTTGTGACACACACAGTGTCCAATGGGGATTGTGACACACACAGTGTCCAATGGGGATTGTGACACACACAAGCTGTCCAATGGGTGTTGTGACCCACACGCTGTGCAGTGGTGTTTGTGTCACACAGACTGTCCAATGGGGATTGTGACACACACACGCTGTCCAATTGGGTTTGTGAAACACAGGCTGTCCAGTGGGGTTTGTGACACACTCACTGTCCAATAGGTTTTGTGACATACACACGCTATCCAATGGGGTTTGTGACACGCATACATTCTAATGGGGATTGTGACACACACATGCTATCCAACGAGGTTTGTGACACACACACCTTCCAATGGGGTTTGTGACACACACACGCTGTCCAATGGGATTTGTGACACACAAACTGTCCAAAGGGGTTTGTGAAACACACGCTGTCCCATGGGATTTGTGACACATGTACTCTATCCAATGAGGTTTGTGACACACACACTGTCCAAAGGGGTTTGTGACACACACGCTGTCCAATGGGCTTTGTGACAATTACACTCTGTACAATGGGTCTTGTGACACACACGCTGTCCAATGGGTTTTGTGACACACATGCTATCCAGTTGGTTTTGTGACACACACACACTGTCCAATGGGGTTTGTGACACACACGCTATCCAATGGGGTTTGTGACACACATATTTTCTAATGGGGTTTGTGGCACACACACTGTCCAGAAGGGTTTGTGACACACACGCTGTCTAATGGGGTTTGTGACACACACACACTGTCCAATGGGGTTTGTGACACACACGATATCCAGTGGGGTTTGTGAAACACACACTCTGTCCAATAGGGTTTTTGTCACACACACGCTGTCCAATGGGCTTTGTGACACACATACACTGTCCAATTGGGTTTGTGACACACACGCTATCCAGTGGGTTTTGTGACACACAAACTGTCCCATGGGGTTTGCAACACACACACGCTGTCCAATGTGGTTTGTGACACACACTCTGTCCCATGGGTTTTGCAACACACACACGCTGTCCAATGTGGTTTGTGACACACACTCTGTCCCATGGGGTTTCCAACACACACACACTGTCTAGTAGGGTTTGTGACACACACATGCCATCCAAAGGGGTTTTTGACACACATACTTTCTAATGGGGTTTTTGACACACACATGCTGTCCAATGGTGTTTGTGACACACACACGCTGTCCAAAGGGGTTTGTGACATACACTCTGTCCAATGGGGTTTGTGACACGCACACTGTCCAATAGCACTTGTGACACACATGCTGTCCAGGTGAGTTTGTGGCACACACGCTGTCCAGTGGGGTTTGTGAGACACATATTGTCCAATGGGTACTGTGACACAAACACGTTGTAAAAATGAGGTTTGTGACACACACTCTGTCCCATGGGGTTTTTGACACACACACTGTCCAAAGGGGTTTGTGAAACACACGCTGTCTAATGGGGTTTGTGACACACACACGCTGTCCAATGGGGTTTGTGACACACATACTTTCTAATGGGGTTTGTGACACACACACTCTATCACATGGGGTTTCTGACACACACACACTGTCCAAAGGGGTTTGTGACACACACGATGTCCAATGGGGTTTGTGACACGCACACTGTCCATGGGTGTTTGTGACACACACGCTGTCCAGTGGAGTTTGCGACACACACGCTGTCCAATGGGGTTCGTGACACACACGCTGTCTAGTGGGTTTTGTGACACACACACTCTGTACAATGGGGATTGTGACACACATACCTTCTAAAGGGGTTTTTGACACACACACGCTATCCAATGCGGTTTGTGACACACACTTTCCAATGGGGTTTGTGACACACACACGCTGCCCAATGGTGTTTGTAATACGCATGAAGTCCAATGTGTTTTGTAAACACACACTGACCAGGAGGGTTTTTGACACACACACGCTGTCCAATGGGGACTGTGACAGACACGCTGTCCAGTGGGGATTGTGACACACACGGTGTCCAATGGAGATTTTGAAACACACACTGTCCCACGAGATTTGTGACACACACGCTGTCCAATGGAGACTGCGACACACAAACGCTGACCAATGGGGTTTATTACACACACGCTGTCCAATTGGGTTTGTGACACGTACTCTGTCCCATGGGGTTTGCGACACACACACGCTGTCCAATGGGGTTTGTGACACACACACGCTGTCCAATGGGGTTCGTGACACACACTCTGTAGCATGGGGATTCACAGAATCACAGAATCACAGAATCGACTGGGTTGGAAAAGACCTCAGAGATCATCGAGTCCAACCCTTGGCCCAACTCTAGTCCATTTACTAGATCATGGCACTAAGTGCCATGTCCAATCTCAGTTTAAAAACCTCCAGGGACGGCGAGTCCACTACCTCCCTGGGCAGGCCATTCCAATGCCTGACCACTCTCTCTGTAAAGAATTTCTTTCTAATATCCAGCCTAAATTTCCCCTGGTAGAGTTTAAGCCCATGCCCCCTTGTCCTGTTGCTAACTGCCTGGGAGAAGAGACCAATCCCCACCTGGCTATAACTTCCCTTCAGGTAGTTATAGAGAGTGATGAGGTCACCTCTAAGCCTCCTCTTCTCTAGACTAAACAACCCCAGCTCCCTCAGCCTCTCCTCATAGGTTTTATGTTCGAGTCCTTTCACCAGTCGTGTTGCTCTTCTCTGGACCCGCTCCAGCACTTCAATGTCTTTCCTGAACTGAGGGGCCCAGAACTGAACACAATACCCCAGGTGTGGCCTCACCAATGCAGAGTACAGGGGAAGGATCACTTCCCTTGTCCTCCTGACCACGCTATTTTTGATACAGGACAGGATACCATTGGCCTTCTTGGCCACCTGGGCACACTGATGGCTCATGTTGAGCTTCCTATCAATTAGTACTCCCAGGTCCCTTTCTGTCTGACTGCTCTCCAGCCACTCTGCGCCCAGCCTGTAGCGCTGCAGGGGGTTGTTGTGACCAAAGTGCAGCACCCGGCATTTGGTCTTATTGAACTTCATCCCATTGAAATCAGCCCATTTTTCCAGTCTATCCAGATCCCTCTGCAGGGCCCTCCTGCCTTCCAGCAGGTCGACACTCCCTCCCAACTTGGTGACACACACACGCTGTCCAATGGGGTTTTTGACACACACACTGTCCAAAGGGGTTTGTGACACACACGTTGTCCAATGAGGTTCGTGGCACGCACACTGTCCAAAGGGGTTTGTGACACGCAAGATGTCCAATGGGGTTTGTGACACGCACACTGTCCATGGGTTTATGTGACACACATGCTGTCCAATGGTGTTTGTGACACACACACTGTCCAAAGGGGTTTGTGACACACACTCTGTCCCATGGGGTTTGTGACAGACACACTGTCCAATGGGGATTGTGACACACTCACACTATTCAATGGGGTTTGTGACACGCACACTTTCTAAAGGGGTTTGTGACACACACGCTATTGAATGGGTTTTGTGACACACACAGTGTCCAATGGGGATTGTGACACACACAAGCTGTCCAATGGGTGTTGTGACCCACACGCTGTGCAGTGGTGTTTGTGTCACACAGACTGTCCAATGGGGATTGTGACACACACACGCTGTCCAATTGGGTTTGTGAAACACAGGCTGTCCAGTGGGGTTTGTGACACACTCACTGTCCAATAGGTTTTGTGACATACACACGCTATCCAATGGGGTTTGTGACACGCATACATTCTAATGGGGATTGTGACACACACATGCTATCCAACGAGGTTTGTGACACACACACCTTCCAATGGGGTTTGTGACACACACACGCTGTCCAATGGGATTTGTGACACACACACTGTCCAAAGGGGTTTGTGAAACACACGCTGTCCAATGTGGTTTGTGACACACAAACACTGTCCAATGGGGCTTGTGACACACACGCTGTCCAATGGGGTTTGTGACACACACTCTGTCCCATGGGATTTGTGACACATGTACTCTATCCAATGAGGTTTGTGACACATACACTTTCCAATGGTGTTTGTGACACACACAGTCTGTCCAAAGCCACTTGTTACACACACGCTGTCCAATGGTGTTTGTGACACGCACACTGTCCATGGGTGTTTGTGACAGACACGCTGTCCAGTGGGGTTTGTGACACACACACTGTCCAATAGGGTTTGTGACACACACACTGTCCAATAGGGTTTGTGACAAACACAGTGTCTAAAAGGGTTTGTGACACAAAGGATGTCCAATGGGGTTTGTGACACGCACACTGTCCATGGGTGTTTGTGACACACACGCTGTCCAGTGGGGTTTGTGACACACACGCCGTCCAATGGGGATTGTGATACACACACTGTCCAATGGGGTTTGTCACACACACTCTGTCCAATGGGGATTGGCGCAGACACACTCTGACCAATGGGGCTTGTGACATACACTCTGTCCAATGGGGTTTGTGACACGCACACTGTCCAATAGCACTTGTGACACACATGCTGTCCAGGTGAGTTTGTGGCACACACGCTGTCCAGTGGGGTTTGTGAGACACATATTGTCCAATGGGTACTGTGACACAAACACGTTGTAAAAATGAGGTTTGTGACACACACACTGTCAAATGGGGTTTGTCACACACGCAGTCTGTCCAAAGGGGCTTGTGACACACACGCTGTGCAATGGGGTTCATGACAGAGACGCTGTCAAGTGGGTTTTGTGACACACACACTGTCCAGCGGGGTTTGTGACACACATATGGTATCCAATGGGGTTTGTGACATACACACGCTATCCAATGGGGCTCGTGATAAACACGCTCTGTCCAATTGGGCTTGTAACACACACTCTGTCGAAAGGGGATTTTGACACAAACTCTGTCCAATGGGGTTTGTGACACACACTGTCCAATGGGAATTGAGAGACACACACGCTGTCCAATGGGGTTTGTGTCACACACACTGTCCAGGGGTTTTTGTGACACACAAGCTGTCCAGAGGTGTTTGTGACACACAGAGTGTCCAATGGGGTTTCTGAAACACACTCTGTCCAATGGGGATTGTGACACACACACTGTCCAGGGGGGTTTGTGACACACACGCTGTCCAATGAGGATTTTGACACACACACTGTCCAGGGGAGTTTGTGACACACACGCTGTCGTGTGGGGTTTGTGACAGATACACTGTCCAAAGATTTTTGACACACACATGCTGTCCAATAGTGTTTGTGACACACACACGCTGTGAAATGGGGTTTGTGACACAAATACTGTCCAGGGGGGTTTGTGACACACACAATGTCCAATGGGGTATGTCACACACACTCTGTCCAAATGTGATTGTGACACACAAACTCTGTACACTGGGGTTTGTGAAACAAACACTGTCCTTTGTTGTTTGTGACACACACGCTGTCCAATGGTGATTGTGACACACGCGCTGTCGAGGGGGGGTTGTGACACACATGCTGTCTAATGGGGTTCGTGACACACACACTGTCCAGTAGAGTTTGTAACACACTATCCAATGGGGTTGGTGACACACACACTTTCCAATGCAGTTTGTGACACACACGCTGTCCAATGGGGTTTGTGACACACACTCTGTCTAATGGGTTTTGTGACACACACACTGACCAGGAGGGTTTGTGACACACACACGCTATCCAATGGGCTTTGTGAAACATATACTTTCCAATGGGGTTTGTGACACACACACTCTGTCCACTGGTGCTTGTGACACACATTCTGTCCATTGGGTTTTGTGACACACACACTGTCCAAGGGGGTTTGTGACACACAGGATGTCCCATGGGGTTTGTGACGCACACACTGTCCAATGGGGATTGTGTCACACACACACTGTCCAATAGGGATTGTGACTCACACATACTATCCAATGGGGTTTGTGACACATACACTTTCCAATGGGGTTTGTGACACACCCACTATCCAATGGTGCTTGTGACACACACTCTGTCCAATGGGCTTGTGACACACACGCTGTCCAATGGGTTTTGTGACACACACACTGACCAGGAGGGTTTGTGACATACACTCGCTGTCCAATAGGGTTTGTGACACACACACTTTCCAATGGTGTTTGTGACACACACTCTGTCAAATGGGGTTTGTGACACACACATGCTCTCCAATGGGATTTGTGACACACATGTTGTCCAATGGGGTTAGTGACACACGCACTGTCCAATGGGTATTGTGACACACACACGCTGTCCAATGGTGTTTGTGACACACACGCTGTCGAATGGGGCTTGCGACACACATGCTCTCCAGTGGGTTTTGAGACACACACACTGTCCAATAGGGTTTGTGACACACACAAGCTATCCAATGGGTTTTGTGACACATACAATTTCCAAAGGGGTTTGTGACACACACGCTCTGCCCAATGGTGCTTGTGACACACACACACTTTCTAATGGGGTTTATAACAGACACGCTATACAATGGATTTTTTGACACACACACTGTCCAATGGGGATTGTGACACACACATGCTATCCAATGGGGTTTGTGACACGCACACTTTCTAATGGGTTTTGTGACACACCCACGATATCCAATGGGGTTTGTGACACACACACTTTCCAATGGGCTTTGTGACACTCACAATTTCTAATGGGGTTTGTGACACACACACGGTATCCAATGGGGTTTGTGACACACATACTTTCCAATGGGGTTTGTGACACACACACGCTATCCAAACGGGTTTGTGACACACACAGTTTCCAATGGGGTTTGTGACACACACACTTTCCAATAGGTGTTGTGACACACACACTCTGTCCCATGGGGTTTGTTACACACACGCTGACCAATTGGGTTTCTTACACAAACACTGTCCAATGGTGTTTGAGACACGCATGCTGTCCAAAGGGTTTTGTGACACGCACACTGACTACGAGGGTTTGTGACACACACACGCTATCCAATGGCGCTTGTGACACACACGCTGTCCAATGGGGTTCGTAACACACACTCTGTCCCATGGGTTTTGCGACACACGCACAGTCCAATGGAGATTGTGACACACACATGTTGTCCAATGGGTTTTTTACACACGCAACCTGTCCGATGGGGATTGTGACACACACACGCTGTCCAATGGGGTTTGTGACAAGTACGCTGTACATGGGTGTTTTTGAAACACACACTGTCCAGTGGGGTTTGTGACACACACACTGTGCAATGGGGTTTGTGACACACACAGTGTATACGGGGGTTTGTGACACACACACTGTCCATTGGGTATTATTACACACACACGCTGTCCAATGGTGTTTCTGACACACACGCTGTCCAATGGGATTCGTGACACACACGCTGTCCAGTGGGGTTTGTGACAAAAACACGCTATCAAATAGGGTTTGTGACACACACACTTTCCAATGGGGTTTGTGACACGCATACTTTCTAAAGGGGTGTGACACACACTCTCTGTCCAATGGCGGTTGTGACACACACGCTGTCCAATGGGGCTTGTGACACACACGGTGTCCAATGGGGTTTTTGACACACACTATGTCCAATGGGATTTGTGACACACACACTCTGTCCAATGGGTCTTGTGACACACAAGTTGTCCAGTGGGATTTGTGACACACACACGCTATCCAATGTGGTTTGTGACACACACACTTTCTAATGCAGTTTGTGACACACATGATGTCCAATGGGGTTTATGACACACAAACACACTGTCCAATGGGGATTGTGACACACACACGCTGTCCAATGGGGTTTGTGACACACACACTGTCCAAAGGGGTTTGTGACACACATGATGTCCAATGGGGTTTGTGACATGCACACTGTCCATGGGTGTTTGTGACACACACGCTGTCCAGCGGGGTTTGTGACACACACACTGTCCAAAAGGATTTGTGATACACAGGATGTCCAATGGGGTTTATGAAACACACGATGTCCAGTGCGGTTTGTGACACACACGCTGTACAATGGGGTTTGTGACACACACACTGTCCAATGGGTATTGTTACACACACACGCTGTCCTATGTTGCTTGTGACACACACGCTGTCCAATGGGGCTTGTGATACACACGCTGTCCAATGGGGCTTGTGACACACACGCTGTCCAATGGGGTTTGTAACACACAAACACTGTCCAATGGGGTTTGTGACACACACACGCTGTCCAATGGGGTTTATGAGAAACACGCTGTCCAATGGGGTTTGTGACACACACTCTGTCCATTGCGGATTGTGACACACACGCTGTCCAATGGGGTTTGTGACACAGATGCTGTCCAATGGGGTTTGAGACACAAAAAAACTGTCCAATGGGGATTGTGAGACACACTCACTGTCCAATGGGGTTTGTGACACACACACACACTGTCCAATGGGGATTGTGACACACACACGCATCCAATGGGGTTTGTGAAACACAAACTATCCAAAGGGGTTTGTGACACACAGAATGTCCAATAGGGTTTGTGAAACACACATGCTATCCAATGGGGTTTGTGACACACATACTTTCTAATGGGGATTTTGACACACACACGCTATCCAATGGGGTTTGTGACACACACTCTGTCCCATGGGGTTTGTGACAAACACATGATCCAAAGGGGATTGTGACACTCACACACTGTCCAATGGTGTTTGTAAATACACGCTGCCCAAAGGGTATTGTGACACAGACGATGTCCAATGGGGTTAGAGACACACAACCTTTCTAATGGGGTTTGTGACACATACACTTTCCAATGACTTTTGTTACACACACACTCTGTCCAACGGTGCTTGTGACACACACGCTATCCAATGGGGATTGTGACACACACACGCTGTCGAATGGGGTTTTTGATACACACACTCTCCAAAGGGGTTTGTGACACACACTCTGTCCAATGGGGTTTGTGACACACACACACTGTCCAGTGGGGGTTCTGACACACACACGCTGTCCAATGGGGTTTGTGACACACACATTTTCCAATGGGGTTTGTGACACACACGCTGTCCCATGGGGTTTGTGACACACACGCTGATCGGTTGGGTTTGTTACACACACACTGTCCAATGGTGTTTGAGACACGCATGCTGTCCAATGGGTTTTGTGACACACACACTGACCGGGAGGTTTTGTGACACACACACGCTATCCAATGGGGTTAGTGACACATACAATTTCCAATGGAGTTTGTGACACACACACTCTCTCCAATGGCTATTGTGACACACACAGTCTGCACAATGGGGCTCTTGACACACACACACTGTCCAATGGGGATTGTGACACACACACGCTATCCAATGGTGCTTATGACACACACGCTGTCCAATGGGGTTTGTGACACACACTCTGTCCAGTGGGTTTTGTGACACACACACTCTGTCCAATGGGCTTGTGACACACACGCTGTCCAATAGTGTTTGTGACACACACTCTGTCCTATGGCGTTCGTGACACACACAGTGTCCACGGGTGTTTGTGACACACTCGCTCTCCAATGGGGTTTCTGACACACACGCTGTCCAATGGGTATTGTTACACACACACGCTGTCATATTGTGGTTTGTGACACACACGCTGTCCAATGGGGACTGTGAGACACACGCTGTCCAATGGGTTCTGTGGCACACACACTCTCTCCAATGTGGCTTTTGACACACACGCTGTCTAATGGGGTATGTGACATACATGCTGTCCAGTGGGTTTTGTGACACACACACTGTCCAAAGGGGTTAGTGACACACACACTGTCCAATAGGGTTTGTGACACACACACACTATCCAATGGGGTTTGTGACACACACACTGTACAAAGGGGTTTGTGACACACACACTGTCCAAAGGGGTTAGTGACACACACGATATCCAATGGGGTTTGTGACACGCACGCTGTCCAATGGGATTTGTGACACAGACGCTGTCCAATGGGGATTGTGACATGCACACTTCTAATGGGGTTTGTGACACAGACACACTATCCAATGGCGTTTTTTACACAAACACTGTCTAATGGGGTTTCTGACACACACGCTGTCCAATGAGGTTTCTGACAAACAACGCTGTCCAATGGGGTTTGTGACACACACGCTGTCCAATAGGGTTTGTGACACAGACGCTGTCCAATTGGGATTGTAAACTACACACTGTCCAATAGAGTTTGTGACACACACACACTATCCAATGGGGTTTGTGACACACAGACTGTATAATGGGGTTTGTGACACAGACACGCTATCCAATGGCGTTTGTTATACAAACACTGTCTAATGGGGTTTCTGACACACACGCTGTCCAATGAGGTTTGTGACACACATGCTGTTCAATGGGGTTTTTGACACACAAGCTGTCCAGTGGGGTTCGTGACACACAAGCTGTCCAGTGGGGTTTGTGACACACACACTGTCCAAGATGGCTTGTAACACACACACGCTATCAAATGGGGTTTGTGACACACACGCTATCCAATGGGTTTTGTGACACACACACTCTCTCCAGTGGGTATTGTGACAGACACGCTGTCCAATGGGGTTTGTGACACACACGCTGTCCAGTGGGGTTTGTGAAACACACACTGTTCAATGGTAATTTTGACACACACTTGCTGTCCAATGCTGTTTGTGACACACACACTTTCTAATGGGGTTTGTGACACACACACTTTCCAATGGGGTTTGTGGCACACACACTGACCAGGAAGGTTTGTGACACGCACACGCGGTCCATTGGGATTTGTGACACACGCATTGTCCAATGATGTTTGTGACACACACTCGGCCAAATGGGCTTTGTGACACACACACGGTGTCCAATGGGATTTGTGACACACACACTTTCAAATTGGGTTTCTGAAAACCACGCTATCTAATGGGGTTTGTGACACACACGCTATCCCATGGGCTTTGTGACACAGACGCTGTCCAATGGGGATTGTGACCTACATACTGTGCAATATATTTGTGACACACACACGCTATTCAATGGGGATTGTGACACACACACTTTCAATGGGTGTTTGTGACACACACGCTGTCCAGTGGGTTTTGTGACACACACAGTGTCCAAAAGGGTTTGTGACACACACTATATACAATGGGGTTTGTGACACGCACACTGTCCATGGGTGTTTGTGACAGACACGCTGTCCAGTGGGGTTTGTGTCACACACACTGTCCAAAAGGGTTTATGACACACACGATGTACAATGGGGTTTGTGACACACACACTGTCCATGGGTGTTTGTAACACACACGCTGTCCAGTGGGGTGTGTGACACACACACTTTCCAATGGGGTTTGTGACAATTATACTGTCCATGGGTGTTTGTGACAGACACGCTGTCCAATGGGGTTTTGACACACATGCAACCCACTGAGGTTTGTGACACACGCACTGTCCAATAGGGTTTGTGACACACATACGCTATCAAATGTGGTTTGTGACACACACTCTTTCTAATGGGGTTTGTGACACACACGCTATCCTATGGTTTTTGTGACACACACACTGTCCAATGTTGATTGTGACACACACGCTGTCCAATGGTGTTTGTGACACACACAATTTCCAATGGGGTTTGTGACACGCACACTTTCTAATGGGATTTTTACACACACACGCTGTCCCATAGGTTTTGTGACACACACGCTGACCAATTGGTTTTGTTACACAAACACTGTCCAATAGTGTTTGTGACGCACACAGTGTCCAAAGGGGTTTGTGACACACACGCTGTCCAATGGGGATTGTGATCTACACACTGTCTAATAGGGTTTGTGACACACACACGCTATCCAATGGGGTTTGTGACACGCACACTTTCTAATGGGCTATGTGACACACACGCTGACAGATTGGGTTTGTTACACACACACTGTCCAATGGGGTTTGTGACACACACACTCTGTCCAATGGGGTTTGTGACACATACAACGACTATTGGGTTTGTGACACAAACACGCTGTGAAAAAGGGTTTGTGACACACACATGCTGTCCAAAGGGTTTTGTGACACACACGCTTTCCAAAGGGGTTTGTGACACACACAAACTGTCCAATGGAATTTGTGACACACACACACTGTCCAAAGGGGTTTGTGACACACACGATGTAAAATGGGGTTTGTGACACACACACTGTCCATGGGTGTTTGTGACACACATGCTGTCCAGTGTGTTTTGTGACACACACACTGTCCAATGTGTATTGTTACACACACACGCTGTCCAATGGTGTTTGTGACACACACGGTGTCCAGTGGGTTTTGTGACACACACACTGCCCTATAGGTTTTGTGCCAAACAAACGCTATCCAATGGGGTGTGTGACGCATACACTTTCCAATGGGGTTTGTGACACACACACTCTGTCCAATGGCGATTGTGACACACACGCTGTCCAAAGGGGTTTGTGACACACACACTCTGTCCAATGGGCCTTGTGACACACATGCTGTCCAATGGGTTTCGTGACAGACACGCTATCCAGTGGTGTTTGTGACACACACACTGTCCAAATGGGATTGTGACAAACACACGCTGTCCGATGGTGTTTATGACACACACGCTGTCCCATGGGGTTGGTGACACAACCACTTTCCAACGGTGTTCGTGACACATACTCTGTCCTATGGGGTTTGTGACACACACACGCTATCCAATAAGGTTTAAGACACACACACTGTCCAATAGGGTTTGTGACATCACACACGCTATCCAATGGGGTTTGTGACACACACACTTTCTAATGGGGTTTGTGACACACACGCTGTCCAATGGGTTTTGTGACACACACACTGTCCAATGGGGCTTGTGACACACAAACTCTGTCCAATGGGTCTTGTGACACACATACGCTGTCCAATGGGTTTGTGACGCACACACTGTCCAATGGGGCTGGTGACACACAAACTCTGTCCAATGGGTCTTGTGACACACATACGCTGTCCAATGGCGATTGTGACACACACACTGTCCAATGGTTCTTGTGACACAAATGCTGCACAGTGGGGTTCGTGACACGCACCCTGTCCAGTGGGTTTTGTGACACACTCACTATACAATGGGGTATTGACACACACACTGTCCACGGGGGTTTGTGACACACACGCTGTCCATTGGCGTTCGTGACACACACAGGGTCCAGGGGGGGTTGTGACACACACGCTGTCTAATGCGGTTTGTGACACACACACTGTCCAATGGTTATTGTTACACACACACGATGCCTAATGGGGTTTGTGACACACACACTGTCCTGGAGCGTTTGTGACACACACACGCTATCCAATAGGGTTTGAGACACTTACACTTTCCAATGGGGTTTGTGACACACACACGCTGTCCACTGGTGTTTGTGACACACACACTGTCCAAAAGGTTTTGTGACACACAGGATGTCCAATGGCGTTTTGACACGCAAACTGTCCATGGCTGTTTTTGACACACACGATGTCCAGTGGGGTTTGTGACACACACACTGTCCAATGGGGCTGGTGACACACACACTATCCAATGGGTTTTATGACACACACGCTGTCCAATAGGTTTTGTGACACACACACTGTCCAATAGGGTTTGTGCCACACACACGCTATCCAATGGGGTTTGTGACACACACACTCTGTCCAATGGCGCTTGTGACACAAACGCTGTCAAATGGGGTTCGTGACACACACTCTGTCCCGTGGGGTTTGTGACACACACGCTGTCCAATGGTGTTTCTGACACTCACACTGTCCATGGGTGTTTGTGACACACACGCTGTCCAGTGGGGTTTGTAACACACACACTGTCCAAAAGGGTTTGTGACACACATGATGTACAATGGGGTTTGTGGCACGCACACTGTCCATGGGTGTTTGTGACACACACGCTGTCCAGTGGGGTTTGTGACACACACACTGTCCAGTGGGTTTATGACACACATGATGTACAATGGGGTTTGTGACACGCACAATGTCCATGGGTGTTTGTGACACACACGCCGCCCAGGGGGGTTTGTGACACACACATTGTCCAATGTGGTTTGTGACACACACAGTGTCCACTGGGGTTTGTGATACACACGCTGTCCAATGGGGTTTGTGACACGAATACTGTCCATGGGAGTTTGTGACACCACACTGTCCAATGGGGATTGTGACACACACGCTGTCCAATGGGCTTTGTGACACACACACTCTGTACAGTGCGTCTTGTGAAAAACACGCTATCCAATGGGGTTTGTGACACACACTTTCCAATGGGGTTTGTGACACACACACGCTGTCCCATGGGGTTTGTGACACGTACGCTAACCAATTGGGTTTGTTACACTCACACTGTCCAATGGTGTTTGTGACACTCATGCTGTCCAATGGGTTTTGTGTCACACACACTGACCAGGAGGGTTTGTGACACACACATGCTATCCAATGGGGTTTCTGACACATACACTTTCCAATGGGGTTTGTGACACGCACACTTTCTATATGGGGTTTGTGAAAAACACACGCTATCCAATAGGGTTTGTGACACATACCCTTTCCAATGGGTTTGTGACACACACACTGTCCAATGGGGATTGTGACACACACACGCTATCCAATGGGGTTTGTGACACACACGCTGTCCCATTGGGTTTGTTGCACAGACGCTGTCCAATGGGGATTGTGACCTACACACTGTCCAATATGGCTTGTGACACACACACGCTATCTAATTCGATTTGTGACACACAGTATTTCTAATGGGGTTTGTGACACACACGCTATCCAATGGGTTTTGTGACACACACACTTTCCAATGGGTTTGTGACACACACAAAGTCCATGGGTGTTTGTGACACACACGATGTCCTGTGGTTTTTGTGACACACACGCTGTACAATGGGGTTTGTGACATGCATACTGTCCATGGGTGTTTGTGACACACATGCTGTCCAAAGGGCTTTGTGACACACATGCTGTCCAGTGGGTTTTGTGACACACATACTATAGAATAGGGTTTGTGACACACACACGCTATCCAATGGGGTTTGTGACACATACCCTTTCCAATGGTGCTTGTGACACACACGCTTTCCAATGGAGTTCGTGACACACACACTGTCCGATGGGGATTGTGACACACACGAAATCCAATGGGGCTTGTGACACTCACACTGTCCATGGGTGTTTGTGACACACATGCTGTCCAGTGGGTTTTGGCACACACACACTGTCCAATTGGGTTTTGACACACACGCTGTCCACTGGGTATTGTGACATACACACTGTCAAGGGGGGTTTCTGACACACACACTGTCCAATGGCGTTCGTGACACACACAGTGTCCACGGGGGTTTGTGACACACACGCTATACAATGGGTTTTGTGACACACACACACATTGTCCAATGGGGATTGTGACACACACTCACGCTGTCCAATGGTGTTTGTGACACACACGCTTTCCAATTGGGTTTGTGACATAAACGCTATCCAATAGGGATTGTGACATACACACTGTCCAATAGGGTTTGTGACACACACACGCTATCCAATGGGGTTTGAGACACACACTTTCAAATGGGGTTTGTGAAACACACATGCTGTCCCACGGGGTTTGTGACACATACACTCTGTCCAATGGGAATTGCGAAATATCCACGCTGTCCAATGGGGATTGTGACACACACAATCTGTCCGTTGGGGTTTGTGACACACACGCTGTCCAATGGGGATAGTGACACACACAGTCTGTCCAATAGGTCTTGTGACACACAAGCTGTCCAATGGTGTTCGTGACACACACGCTGTCCAGTGGGGTTTGTGAAACACACACTGTCCATTAGGGTTTGCGACATCACACACGCTATCCAACAGGGTTTGTAACACACACTCTTTCAACAGGGGTTTGTGACACACACGTTATCCAACGGGTTTTCTGACACACACACTGTCCAATGGGGATTGTGACACGCACACGCTGTCCAATGGTGTTTGTGACACACACGCTTTACAATGGGGTTTGTGACACAAACGCTGTCCAATGGTGTTTGTGACACAAACTCTGTCCAATGGGGTTTGTGACACGGACACTGTCCGTGGGTGTTTGTGACACACCCGCTGTCCACTGGAGTTTGTGACACAGACACTGTCCAATGGGGTTTGTGACACACACACTGTTCAAATGGGTATTGTTACACACACACGCTGTCCAATGGTGTTTGTGACACACACGCTGTCCAATGGGGATTCTGACACACTCACTGTCCAATGGGCTTTGTGACACACACATTTTCCAAAGGGGTTTGTGACACACACGATGTACAACGGGGTTTGTGACACACACACTGTCCATGGGTGTTTGTAACACAGATGCTGTCCACCAGGGTTTGTGACACGCACAGTGTCCACGGGGGTTTGTGACACACACACTGTCCAAAGAGGTCTGTGACATGCATACTGTCCATGGATGTTTGTGACACACACGATTTCCAAAGGGGATTGTGACATACACACTGTCCAATGGGCTTTGTGACACACACACTCTTTCGAATGGGTCCTGTGAAAAACACAATGTCCAATGGGGTTTGTGAACACACATGCTATCCAGTTGGTTTTGTGACACACATACTATCCAATAGGGTTTGTTACACACAAACGCTATACAATGGGGTTTGTGACACATAAACTTTCCAATGGGGTTTGTTACGCATACACTCTGTCCAATGGTGCTTGTGACACACACACTCTGTCCAATGGTGCTTGTGACACACACGCTGTGCAAAGGGGTTTGTGACACAAACAGTGTCCACGGGGGATTGTGACACACACGCTGTCCACTGGGGATTGTGACACACACACTGTCCAGGGGGGTTTGTGAGACACACCCTGTCCAATGGCGTTCGTGACACACACAGTGTCCACGCGGGTTTGTTACACACACGCTATCCTATGGGTTTTGTGACACACACACACATTTTACAATGGGGATTGTGACACACACAAGCTCTCCAATGGTGTTTGTGACACACACGCTGTCCAATGGGTTTTGTGACACAGACGCTGTCCAATGGGGATTGTGACCTACACACTGTCCAATAGGGTTTGTGACACAAACACTCTGTCCAATGGGGATTGTGACACACACACAGTCCAAAGGGGTTTGTGACACACACGCTACCAAACAGGGTTTGTGACACACACGCTGTCCAATGGTTATTGTGACACACACATGCTGTCCAATGGGGTTCATGACACACACGCTGTCCAGTGGGTTTTCTGACAAACACATTCTTTCAAATGGGCTTGTGACACACACACTGTCCAATGGGGTTTGTGACACACACACTGTCCAATGGGTATTGTGACACAGACACGCTGTCCAATGGGGTTTGTGACACAAACTCTGTCCAATGGGGTTTGTGACACGCACACTGTCCATGGGTGTTTGTGACACACACGCTGTCGAATGGGCTTGTGACACACAAACGCTGTCCAATAGAGTTTGTGACACACACTCTGTCCCATGGTGTTTGTGACACACACACTGTCCAATAGGATTGTGACACACACACGCTGTCCAATGGGGTTTCTGACACACACACGCTGTCTAATGGGGTTTGTGACACACACGCTGTCTAATGAAGAATGTGACACAGACACGCTGTCCAATGCGGTTTGTGGCACACACGGTGTCCAATGGGGTTTGTGACACACAAACTGTCCAATGGGTATTGTTACACACACACGCTGTCCAATGGGGTTTATGACACATACACTTTCCAATGGGGTTTGTGACACACACACTCGGTCCAATGGGCTTGTGACACACACGCTGTCCAATGCTGTTTGTGACACACACACTGTACAATTGGGATTGTGACACACACACCCGGTCCAATGAGGTTTGTGACACACACGCTGGCCAATGGGGTTTGTGACACATACCCTCTGTCCAATGGGGCATTTGACACACACACTGTCCAAAGGGGTTGGTGACACACACACAGTCCAATGGGGTTTGTGACACACTCAATGTCTACGGGGGTTTGTGACACAAACGCTATCCAATGGATTTTGTGACACACACACTGTCCAATGGGTATTGTTACACACACACGCTGTCCAATGGGGTTTTTGACACGTAGACTTTCCAATGGGGTTTGTGACACAGACGCTGTCCAATGGGGTTTGTGACACACACACTGTCCAGTGGGTTTTGTGACACACAAACTCTGTCCAATGGGGTTTGTGACACACACAGTGTCCACGTGGTTTGTGACACAGGCGCTTTCCAATAGGGTTTGTGACACTCACGCTGTCCATGGGTGTTTGTGACACACACGCTGTCCAGTGGGGTTTGTGACACGCACACTGTCCGTGGGTGTTTGTGACACACACGCTGTTCAGTGGGGTTTGTGACACACACACTGTCCAATGGGGTTTGTGACACACACACTGTCCAATGGGTCTTATGACACACACGCTGTGCAATGGTGTTTGTGACACACGCGCTGACCAATGGGGTTTGTGACACACTCATTTTCTAAGGGGTTTTTTGACACACACATGTTATCCAAAGGGGTTTGTGACATGCATACTTTCTAATGGGGTTTGTGACACACACACGCTATCCAATGGGGTTTGTGACACACACGCTTACCAATTGGTTTTGTGACACACACGCAGTCCAAAGGTGTTTGTGACAAGCATGCTGTCCAATGGGGTTTGTGACACACACACTCTGTCCAATGGTGCTTGTGACACACACGAAGTCCAATGGGGTTCGTGACACACACGCTGTCCCATGGCGTTTGTGGCACACACACTGTCCAATGGGGATTGTGACACACACACGATGTCCAATGGGGTTTGTGACACACACGCTGTCCAATGGGGCTTGTGACACACACACGCTGTCCAATGGTGTTTGTGACACACATGCTGTCCAATGGGGTTTGTGACACACACGCTGTCCAATGGAGATTGTGACATACACACTGTGCAATAGGGTTTATGACACACACATGCTATCCAATGGGGTTTGTGAAACAAATACTTTCTTAATGGGGTTTTTGACACACACACGCTATCCAATGGGGTTTGTGAAACACACGCTGTCCAATGGGGTTTGTAACACACACGCTGTCCAATGGGGATTGTGACACACACGCTGTCCAATGGCGTTTGTGACACATACACTCTGTCCAATGGGGTTTGTGACACACATGCTGACCAACTGGTTTTGTTACACACACACTGTCCAAAGGTGTTTGTGACACGCATGCTGTCCAATGGGTTTTGTGACACACACACTGACCAGGAGTGTTTGTGACACACACACGCTATCCAATGGGGTTTGTGATACATACACTTTACAATGGGATTTGTGACAGAACCACAGTCCAATGGCGCTTGTTACACACACGCTGTCCAATGGGGTTCGTGACACACACGCTGTCCAAAGGGTATTGTTACACACACACGCTGTCCAAAGGTGTTTGTGACACGCATGCTGTCCAATGGGGTTTGTGACAAACACACTCTGTCCAATGGTGCTTGTGACACACACACTGTCCAATGGGGTTCGTGACACACACTCTGTCCCATGGGGTTTGTGACACACACACTGTCCAATGGGGATTGTGACACACACACGCTGTCCAATGTGGTTTGTAACACACACGCTATCCAATGGGGCTTGTTACACACACTCTCTCCAATGGTGTTTGTGACACAAA
Source organism: Columba guinea (assembly GCA_032206185.1). Lineage (NCBI taxonomy): Eukaryota > Metazoa > Chordata > Aves > Columbiformes > Columbidae > Columba > Columba guinea. Next base: position 1,760,313 of record JAVLUU010000005.1, read on the forward strand.
CGCTGTCCAATGGGGTTTGTGACACACACGCTGTCCAATGGGGATTGTGACAGGCACACTCTGTCCAGTAGGTCTTGTGACACACAAGCTGTCCAATGGGGTTCGTTACACACACGCTGTCCAGTGGGGTTTGTGACACATACACTTTCCAACGGGGTTAGGGACACACACACTCTGTCCAATGGCGCTTGTGACACACACGCTGTCCAATGGGGATTGTGACACACACACGCTGTCCAATGGGGTTTGTGACATGGACACTGTCCAATGGGGTTTGTGAACACACACGCTGTTCAGTGGGTTTTGTGACACACATACTATCCAATAGGGTTTCTGACACACACACGCTATCCAATGGGGTTTGTGACACATACACTTTCCAATAGGGTTTGAGATACACACACTCTGTCCAATGGTGGTTGTGACACACACGCTTTCCAATGGGGTTCGCGACACACACGCTGTCCAGTGGGTTTTGTAACACGCGCACTCAGTCCAATAGGCTTGTGATACACATGCTGTCCAAAGGGGTATGTGACACACACGCTATCCAATGGGGCTTGTGACACTCACACTGTCCATGGGTGTTTGTGACACACACGCTGTCCAGTGTGTTTTGGCACACACACACAGTCCAATGGGGTTTTGACACACACGCTGTCCACTGGAGATTTTAACACACACACTGTCCAGGGGGTATGTGACACACACACTGTCCAATGGCGTTCGTGACACACACAGTGTCCATGGGTGTTTGTGACACTCATGCTATGCAATGGGATTTGTGACACACACACACATTCTGCAATGTGGAGTGTAACACACACACGCTGTCCAATGGTGTTTTTGACACACACACTGTCCAATAGGGTTTATGACACATACACTCTGTCCAATGGGGAATGTGACACACACACTTGGTCCAATAAGTCTTGTGACACACAAGCTGTCCAATGGGTTTCGAGACACACAGGCTGTCCAGTGGGGTTTGTGACACAGACACTGTACAATGGCGCTTGTGAAACACACGCTGTCCAATGGCGTTCGTGACACACACTTAGTCCCGTGAGGTTTGTGACACACACACTGTCCAAAGGGGATTGTGACACACACACGCTGTCCAATGGGCTTTGTGACACACACACTTTGTTTAATGGGTCTTGTGAAAAACACGCTGTCCAATGGGGTTTGTGACATGCACACAGTCCAAAGGGGTTTGTGACACACACGCTACCCAATGGGGTTTGTGACACACACACTTTACATTGGGGATTGTGACACACACACTCTGTCCAATAGGTCTTGTGAAACACAAGCTGTCCAAAGGGGTTCGTGACACACACACTGTGCAGTGGGGTTTGTGATACACACACTGTCCAATAGGGATTGTGACAAACAGTCTGTCCAATGGGCTTTTTGACACACGCATTGTGTCCAAAGGGTCTTGTGGCAAACATGCTGTCCAATTGGGTTTGTGAACGCACACGTTGTAAAGTGGATTTTGTGACACACACACTGTCCAATAGAGCCAGTGACACACACACGCAATCCAATGGGGTTTGTGACAGATACACTTTCCAATGGGGTTTGTGACACACACACTCTGTCCAATGGTGCTTGTGACACACACACTCTGTCAAATGGGCTTGTGACACACACGCTGTCCAATGATGTTTGTGACTCACACACTGTCCAATGGGGATTGTGACACACACACGCTGTCCATGGTTGTTTGTGTACATACGGACTGTCCAATGGGGTTTTGACACAGACACTGTCCACTGGGGATAGTGACACACACATTGTCCAGGGGGGTTTGTTACACACACACTGTCCAATGGGGTTTGTGACACACAGAGTGTCCAAAGAGGTTTGTTACACACACGCTGTACAATGGGTTTTGTGACACACAGACTGTCCAATGGGTATTGTTACACACAAATGCTGTCCAATGGTGATTGTGACACACATGCTGTCCAATGGGGCTTGTGACACACACGCTGTCCAATGGGCTTTGTGACACACACACTCTGTACAATGGTGCCTGTGACACAAACGCTGTCCATTGGGGTTAGTGACACACACGCTGTCCAATGGTGTTTGTGACACACACAGTGTCCAATGGGGATTGTGACACAGACACGCTGTCCAATGGGGTTTGTGACACACATAGCGTCCAAAGGGTTTTGTGACACACACGCTATCCAATGGGGATTGTGACACTCACACTGTCCATGGGTGTTTGTGACACACACACTATCCAATGGGTTTTATGACACACACACCGTCCAATGGGGATTGTGACACACACACGCTGTCCAATGGTGTTTCTGACACACCCGCTGTCCAATGGGGTTTGTGACACACACTTTCCAATGGGGTTTGTGACACACACGCTGTCCAATGGAGTTTGTAACACACACGCTGTCCAATGGAGTTTGTAACACACACTCTGTCCAATGGGGATTGTGACACACACGCTGTCCAATAGGGTTTGTGACACATACACTCTGTCAAATAGGTCTTGTGAAACACAAGCTGTCCAATGGGGTTTGTGACACACACGCTGTCCAGTGGCGTTTGTGACACACACACTTTCCAATGGGGTTTGTGACACACACATGCTATCCAATGGGGTTTGTGACACACACGCTTTCCAGTGGGGTTTGTGACATCACACACGCTATCCAATGGTGTTTGTGACACACACACTTTCCAATGGGGTTTGTGACATCACACACGCTATCCAATGGTGTTTGTGACACACACTCTTTCTAATGGGGTTTGTGAAACACACGCTATCCAATGGGGTTTGTGACACGCATACTTTCTAATGGGGTTTGTGACACGTACACGCTATCCAATGGGGTTTGTGACACACACGCTGACCAATTGGGTTTGTTACACACACACTGCCCAATGGTGTTTATGACACGCATGCTGTCCAATGGGTTTTGTGACACACACACTGACTAGGAGGGTTTGTGACACACACACTTATTCAATGGATTTTGTAACACACACACTGTCCAGTGGGGATTGTGACACACACACGCTTTCCCATGGGGTTTGTGACACACACGCTGTCCAGTGGGTTTTGTGACACAGATGCTGTCCAATGGGGATTGTGACATACATACTTTCTAATAGGGATTTTGACACACACACGCTATCCAATGGGGTTTGTGACACATACACTTTCCAATGGAGATTGTGACACACATGCTGTCCAATACAGTTTGTGACACACACGCAGTCCAATGGGGATTGTGACACACATGCTGTCCAGTGGGGTTTGTGACACACACATTCTTCAATAGGGTTTGTGACATCACACACGCTATCCAATGGGTTTGTAACACACACTCTTTCTAAAGGGGTTTGTGACAGACACGCTATCCAATGGGTTTTATGACACACACACTGTCCAATGGGGATTGTGACACACACACGCTGTCCAATGGTGTTTCTGACACACACGCTGTCCAATGAGGTTTGTGACACACACTTTCCAAAGGGGTTTGTGACACACACGCTGTCCAATGGAGTTTGTAACACACACTCTGTCCAATGGGGTTTGTGACACACACACTGTCCATTGGGGATTGTAACACACACACGATGTCCAATGGGGTTTGTGACACGCACACTGTCCATGGGTGTTTGTAACACACTCGCTTTCCAGTGGAGTTTGTGACACACACACTGTCCAATGGGTATTGTGACACAAACACACTATCCAATGTGGTTTGTGACACACATGCTCTCCAATGGGGCTTGTGACACACACTCTGTCTAATGGGGTTTGTTACACACGAACACTGTCCAATGGGGATTGTGAAATACACACGCTGTACAATGGGGTTTATGACACACACACTTTCCAGTGGGGTTTGTGACCCACACGCTGTCCAATGGGGATTGTGACACACACGCTGTCCAATGGGGATTGTGTGACACACAAGCTGTCCACTGGGGTTCATGACACATGCTGTCCAGTGGGGTTTGTGACACACATACTGTCCAATAGGGTTTGTGACATAACACACGCTATCCAATGGTGTTTGTGACACACACACTTTCCAGAGGGGTTTGTGACACGCATACTTTCTAATGGGGTTTGTGACATACACACACGCTATCCAAAAGGTTTTGTGACACATACGCTTTACAATGGGGTTTGTGATACACATACGCTAAACAATTTGGTTTATTACACGCATACTTTCTAATGGGGTTTGTTACACACACACTCTCCAATGGTGTTTGTGACAAGCATGCTGTCCAATGGGTTTTGTGACACACACACTGACCAGGAGGGTTTGTGACACACACACGCTATCCAATGTGTTTTGTAACACATACCCTCTCCAATGGGGTTTGTGACACACACACTCTGTCCAACGGCGCTTGTGACACACACGCTGTGCAATGGGGTTCGTGACACACACACTGTCCAGAGGGGTTTGTGACACACACGCTGTCCAGTGGGGTTTGTGACACGCACACTGTCCATGGGTGTTTGTGACACACACGCTGTCCTGTGGAGTTTGTGACACACACACTGTAAAATGGGTATTGTGACACATACAGTGACCAATGGGTATTGTGACACACACACACTGTCCAATGGGGTTTGTGACACACACGCTGTCCAATGGGGATGGTGAAACACACACTGTCTAATGGGGTTTGTGACACACACACACTGTCCAATGGGGATTGTGAAGCAAACACCCTGTCCAATGGAGTTTATGACACACACACTGTCCAAAGGGGTTTGTGACACACACACTCTGTCCAATGGGGTTTTTGGCACACACGCTGTCCAATGGGGATTGTGAGACACACGCTGTCCAATGGGGTTAGTGACACACAAGCTGTCCAAAGGGGATTGTGACACACACGCTGTCCAGTGGAGTTTCTGACACCACATGGTCCACTAGGGATTGTGACACACACGCTGTTGAATGGGGTTAGTGACACACACGCTGCCCAATGGGGTTTGTGACACACACTCTTCTAATGGGTTTTGTGACACACACACTGTCCAATGGGGATTGTGAAACACACACGATATCCAATAGGTGTTTCTGACACACAGACTTTCCAATGGGGTTTGTGACACGCATACTTTCTAATGGGGTGTCTGACACACACACTTTCCAATGGGGTTTGTGACGCACACACGCTGTCCCATGGGGTTTGTGACACACACGCTGACCATTTGGATTTGTTACACACACACTGTCCAATGGTGTTTGTGACACGCATGCTGTCCAATGGGTTTTGTAACACACACACACACCAGGAGGGTTTGTGACACACACACGCTGTCCAATGGGGTTTGTGACACACAGGATGTCCAATGGTGTTTGTGACACGCACACTGTCCATGGGTGTTTGTGACACACACGCTGTCCAGTGGGGTTTGTGAGACACACACTGTCCAAAGGCGTTTGTGACACACACAGTGTCCACGGGGTTTTGTGACACACACGCTGTCCAATGGGATTTGTGACACACAGGCAGTCCAACGGGTATTGTTACACACAAACGCTCTCCAATGGTGTTTGTGACACACACGCTGTCCAATGGGGCTGGTGACACACACACTCTCCAATGGGGTTTGTGACACACACGCTGTCCAGTGGAGTTTGTGACACACACACTGTCCAGTGCTGTTTGTGACACACACACTGTACAATAGGGATTGTGACACACACACGCTGTAATGGGGTTTGTGACACACACACTGTCCAATGGGTATTGTGACACACACACTCTGTCCAATGTGGATTGTGACACACACACGCTGTCCAATGGGGTTTTTCACACAAACTCTTTCCAATGGGGTTTGTGACACACACACTGTCCAATGGGTATTCTTACACACACACGCTGTCCAATGGTGTTTGTGACACACACGCTGTCCAATGGGGATTGTGACACACACGCTGTCCAGTGGATTTTGTGACACCCACACTCTGTCCAATGGGTCTTGTGACACACACGCTGTCCAACGATGTTTGTGACACGCACAGTGTCCAATGCTTTTTGTGAAACACACAATGTCCAAAAGGGTTTGTGACACTCACACTGTCCATGGGTGTTTATGACACACACGTTGTCCAGTGGGTTTTGTGACACACACACTATGCACTGGGGTTTTGACACACACGCTGTCAACTGGGGATTGTGACACACACACTGTCCTGGGGGGGTTGTGACACACACTCTGTCCAATGGCGTTCGTGAAACACACAGTGTCCAAGTGTGTTTGTGACACACACACTGTCCAATGGGGTTTGTGACACACACAGTGTCCAAAGGGGTTTGTGACACGCACATTTTATAATGGGGTTTGTGACACACAGACGCTATCCAATGGTGTTTATGAAACACACGCTGTCCAATGGGGTGTGTGACACACACATTCTGACCAATGGTGTTTGTGACATACATATGCTATCCAATGGGGTTTGTGACACACACGCTGTCCAATGGAGATTGTGACATACACACTGTGCAATAGGTTTTTTGACACACACACTGTCCAATGGGGATTGTGATACACACATGCTGTCCAATCGTGTTTGTGAAACACACGCTGTCCAAAGGGGTTTCTGACACACACACTGTCCAATGGGGATTGTCACACACACTCTGTCTAATGGGGTTTGTGACACACAGACACTGTCCAACGGGGATTGTGAAACACACAGTGTCCACGGGGGTTTGTGACACACACGCTGTCCAATGGGCTTTGTGACACACACTGTCCAGTGGGGTTTCTGACACTACACTCTGTCCAATGTGGTTTGTGACACACACATGCTATCCAATGGGGTTTGTGACACACACGCTCTGTCCAGTGGGCTTGTGACTCACACGCTGTCCAGTGCTGTTTGTGACACACACACTGTACAATAGGGATTGTGACACACACACGCTGTAATGGGGTTTGTGACACACACACTGTCCAATGGGTATTGTGATACACACACTCTGTCCAACGTGGATTGTGACACACACACGCTGTCCAATGGGGTTTTTCACACAAACTCTTTCCAATGGGGTTTGTGACACACACACTGTCCAATGGGTATTCTTACACACACACTCTGTCCAATGGTGTTTGTGACTCACACGCTGTCCAATGGGGATTGTGACACACATGCTGTCCAGTGGATTTTGTGACACCCACACTCTGTCCAATGGGTCTTGTGACACACACGCTGTCCAACGATGTTTGTGACACGCACAGTGTCCAATGCTTTTTGTGAAACACACAATGTCCAATGAGGTTTGTGACACTCACACTGTTCATGGGTGTTTATGACACACACGTTGTTCAGTGGGTTTTGTGACACACACACTATGCACTGGGGTTTTGACACACACGCTGTCAACTGGGGATTGTGACACACACACTGTCCTGGGGGGGTTGTGACACACACTCTGTCCAATGGCGTTCGTGAAACACACAGTGTCCACGGGGGTTTGTGACACACACACTGTCCAATGGGGTTTGTGACACACACAGTGTCCAAAGGGGTTTGTGACACACACATTTTATAATGGGGTTTGTGACACACAGACGCTATCCAATGGTGTTTATGAAACACACGCTGTCCAATGGGGTGTGTGACACACACATTCTGACCAATGGTGTTTGTGACATACATATGCTATCCAATGGGGTTTGTGACACACACGCTGTCCAATGGGATTGTGACATACACACTGTGCAATAGGTTTTTTGACACACACACTGTCCAATGGGGATTGTGATACACACATGCTGTCCAATCGTGTTTGTGAAACACACGCTGTCCAAAGGGGTTTCTGACACACACACTGTCCAATGGGGATTGTCACACACACTCTGTCTAATGGGGTTTGTGACACACAGACACTGTCCAACGGGGATTGTGAAACACACATGCTGTCCAATGGGGTTTGTGACACACACGCTGTCCAATGGGACTTGTGACACACACTGTCCAGTGGGGTTTCTGACACTACACGCTGTCCAATGTGTTTTGTGACACACACATGCTATCCAATGGGGTTTGTGACACACACACGCTGTCCAATGGTTTTGTAACACACACACTGTCCAATGGTGATTGTGACACGCACGCTGTCCAATGGGGTTTGTGACACAGACGCTGTCCAATGGGGATTGTGTCATACACACTGTCCAATAGGTTTTGTGACACGCACATTCTATCCGAAGGGGTTTGTGACACGCACACTTTCTAATGGGGTTTGTGACACACACACGCTATCCAATGGGGTTTGTGACACACACATTTTCCAATGGGCTTTGAGACACGCACACTCTCTAATGGGGTTTGTTACACACACACTCTATCCAATTGGGTTTGTGACACACACACTTTCCCGTGGGGTTTGTGATACACACACTTTCCATTGGCACTTGTGACAAACATGCTGTTCAATGGGGTCCGTGACACACACGCTGTCCAGTGGGTTTTGTGACACACACACTCTGTCCAAAGGGCTAGTGACACACACACTATCCAATGGGGTTTGTGACACACACACTTTCTAATGGGGTTTGTGACACACACATGATATCCGATGGGGTTTGTGACACGCATACTCTTTAATGGCTTTTGTGAAACACACACGCTATCCAATGGGGTTTGTGACACCCACACATTCCAATGGGGTTTGTGACACACACTCTGTCCCATTGGGTTTGAGACACACACGCTGACCAATTGGTTTTGTTACACATACACTGTCCAATGATGTTTGTGACACGTATGCTATCCAATAGGGTTTGTGACAGGCGTACTGTTTAATGGGTTTTGTGAAACACACACGCTATCCAATGGGATTTGTGACACACACGCTGTCCAATAGCGTTCGTGACACACACTCTGTCCCATGGGGTTTGTGACACACACACTGTCCAAAGGGGTTTGTGACACACACGATGTCCAACGGGTTTGTGACACGCACACCGTCCATGGGTGTTTGTGACACACACGCTGTCCAATGGGGTCTGTGACACAGACGCTGTCCAATGGGGATTGTGACACAGAAGCTGTCCAATGGGGTTTGTGACACACACACTGTCCAATGGGCTTTGTGACACACATACTTTCAAATGTGATTCGTGACACTCACACTTTCTAATGGGGTTTGTGGCACACACACGCGATCCAATGGGGTTTGTCACACGAGTACTGTTTAATGGGTTTAGTGAAACACACACGCTTTCCAATGGGGTTTGTGACACACACACTCTGTACAATGGTGTTTGTGACACACACGCTGTCCAATGAGGTTAGTGACACACACGCTGTCCAGTAGAATTTGTGACACACACACTGTCCAATGGGGTTTGTGACATAGTGTCCCCGGGTGTTTGTGACACAGACACTGTCCAATGGTGTTTGCGACACACACGCTGTCCAATGGCGATTGTGACACACACACTCTGTCCAATGGGTCTTTTGAAAAACACATGCTGTCCAGTGGATTTTGTGTCACATACACTCTCCAATAGGGTCTGTGACACACACACACAATCCAATGGCGTTTATTACACACACACTCTGTCCAAAGGTGCTTGTGACACACACATTCTGTCCAATGGGCTTCTGACACACACACTGTCCAATGATGTTTGTGACACACACACTGTGCAATGGGGATTGTGACACTCACACGCTGTCCAATGGTGTTTGTGACACTCACACTGTCCATGGGTTTTTGTGACACACACACTGTCCAATGGGGTTTTGACACACATGCTGTCCACTGGGGATTGTGACACACACACTGTCCAGGGGGGTTTGTGACACACAGACTGTTCAAAGGCGTTCGTGACACACACATCTTCAACGGGGGTTTTTGTTACACACGCTGTTCAATGCGGTTTGTGACACACTCACTGTCCAATGGGTATTGTTAAACACAAACTCTGTCCAATGGGGTTTGTGACACATACAGTCTGTCCAATGGGGTTTGTGACACGCACACTTTATAATGGTGTTTGTGACATACATGCTGTCCAATGGGATTTGTGACACAGACGCTGTCCAATGGGGATTGTGAAATACAAACTGTCCAAAAGGGTTTGAGACACATACATGCTATCCAATGGGGTTTGTGACAAACATACTTTCTAATGGGGTTTTTGACAGACACACGATATCCAATGGGGTTTGTGACACACATTCCAATGGGGTTTGTGATACACACGCACGCTGTCCCATGGTGTTAGTGACACACACCCTGACCAATTGGGTTTGTTACACACACACTGTGCAATGGTGTGTGTGACACGCATGCTGTCCAATGGGTTTTGAAACACACACACTGACCAGGAGGGCTTGTGACACACACACGCTATCCAATGGGGTTTGTGACACATACACTTTCCAATGGGGATTGTGACACAGACACGCTGTCCAATGGGGTCTGTGACATACACACTCTGTCAATGGGTGTTTGTGACACACAGGCTGTCTAATGGGGTTTGTGACACACACGCTGTCCAATGGGGTTTGTGACACACACGATATCCAATGGAGTTTGTGACACACACTGTGTCCAATGGGTACTGTGACACACACACACTGTCCAATGGGGTTTGTGACACACACGCTATCCAATGGGGATTGTGACACAAAGGCTGTCCAATGGGGTTTGTTACACACAAGCTGTCCAATGGGGCTTGTGACACACACACTCTGTCCAATGGTGTTTGTGACACACACACTGTCCAATGGGGATTGTGACACACATGCTGTCCAATGCGGTTAATGACACTCACTCTGTCCATTGGGGTTTGTGACACACACACTGTACAATAGGGTTTGTGACATCACACACGCTATCCAATGGGGTTTTTGACACACACTCTTTCTAATGGGGTTTGTGACACACACGCTATCCAATGGGTTTTGTGACACACACACTGTCCAATGGGGATTGTGACACACACACGCTGTCCAATGGTGTTTGTGACACACACACTCTGTCCAATGGTGTTTGTGACACACACACTGTCCAATGGGGATTGTGACACACATGCTGTCCAATGCGGTTAATGACACTCACTCTGTCCATTGGGGTTTGTGACACACACACACTGTACGATAGGGTTTGTGACATCACACACGCTATCCAATGGGGTTTTTGACACACACTCTTTCTAATGGGGTTTGTGACACACACGCTATCCAATGGGTTTTGTGACACACACTCTGTCCCACGGGGTTTGTGACACACACACTGTCCAATGGGATTTGTGACACACACGCTGTCCAATAGGGTTTGTGACGCAAACTCTGTCCAATGCGGTTTGTGACACGCACGCTGGCCATGGGTGTTTGTGACACACACGCTGTCCAGTGGGGTTTGTGACACAGACAGTGTCCACGGGGGCTTGTAACACACACGCTGTCCAATGGGAATTGTGCAAACACGCTGCACAGGAGTGTTTGTGACACACACACACTATCCAATGTGGTTTGTGACACATACATTTTAAACGGGGTTTGTGACACACTCGCTGTCCAATAGGTATTGTGACAAAAACACGCTGAGCAATGGGGTTTGTGACACACACGCTGTCGAATGGGGATGGTGACACTCACGCTGTCCAGTGGGTTTTGTGACACACACACTGTCCAATGGGTATCGTGACACACACTCTCTGTCCAATGGTGCTTGTGATACAGATGCTGTATAATGGGGTTTGTGACACACACACTGTCCAATGGGGATTGTGACACACACACGCTGTCTAGTGTGGTTTGTGACACACACACTGTCCAAAGGGGTTTGTGTCACACACTCTGTCCAATGGGGTTTGTGACACACACGTTGTCCAATGGTGTTTTTGACACTCAGGCTGTCCAATATGGTTTGTGACACAAACTCTGTCCAATGGGGTTTGTCACACACACACTCTCCAATGGGTATTGTGACACACACACGCTGTCCAATAGGGTTTGTGACATACACAATTTCCAATGGGGTTTGTGACACACACACTCTGTCCAATGGTGCTTGTGACACACACATTGTCCAATGGGGTCCGTGACACACACTCTGTTCCGTGGGGTTTGTGACACAAACACGCTGTCCAATGGGGTTTTGTGACACACACACACACTGTCCAATGGGGGTTGTGACACACACACGCTGTCCAATGTGGTTTAAGACACGCACTCTGTCCAATGTCTTTGTGATACACACGCTGTCCAATGGGGTTTGTGACACAGACGCTGTCCAATGGGGTTTGTGACACGAACACTTTATAATGGGTTTTGTGACACACTCACGCTATCCAATGGGGATTGTGACATACTTACTTTCTAATGGGGTTTTTGACACACACACGCTATCCAATGGGGTTTGTGACACACACTTTCCAATGGGGTTTGTGACACACACACGCTGTCCCATGGGGTTTGTGACTCACACGCTAACCAATTGGGTTTGTTACACACACACTGTCCAATGGTGTTTGTGACACGCATGCTGTCCAATGGGTTTTGTGTCACACACACTGACCAGGAGGGTTTGTGACACACACATGGTATCCAACGGGGTTTGTGACACACACACCTTCCAATGGGGTTTGTGACACACACACGCTATCGAATTTGGATTGTGACACACACACATTCTAATGGGGTTTGTGACACACACGCTATCCAATGGGTTTTGTGACACACACACTGTCCAAATGGGATTGTGACAAACACACGCTGTCCGATGGTGTTTATGACACACACGCTGTCCCATGGGGTTGGTGACACACACACTTTCCAACGGTGTTCGTGACACACTCTCTGTCCCATGGGGTTTGTGACACACACACGCTATCCAATGGGGTTTGAGACACACACACTGTCCAATAGGGTTTGTGACATCACACACGCTATCCAATGGGGTTTCAGACACACACACTATCTAATGGGGTTTGTGACACACACGCTGTCCAACGGGTTTTGTGACACACACACTGTCCAATGGGGCTTGTGACACACACACTCTGTCCAACGGTGCTTGTGACACACATACGCTGTCCAATGGGTTTGTGACACACACACTGTCCAATGGGGCTGGTGACACACAAACTCTGTCCAATGGGTCTTGCGACACACATACGCTGTCCAATGGGGATTGTGACACACACACTGTCCAATGGTTCTTGTGACACAAATGCTGCACAATGCGGTTCGTGACACGAACCCTGTCCAGTGGGTTTTGTGACACACTCACTATACAATGGGGTATTGACACACACACTGTCCATGGGGGTTTGTGACACACACGCTGTCCATTGGCGTTCGTGACACACACAGGGTCCAGGGGGGGTTGTGACACACACGCTGTCCAATGCGGTGTGTGACACACACACTGTCCAATGGTTATTGTTACACACACACGCTGCCTAATGGGGTTTGTGACACACACACTGTCCTGGAGCGTTGGTGACACACACACGCTATCCAATAGGGTTTGAGACACACACACTGTCCAAAAGGTTTTGTGACACACAGGATGTCCAATGGTGTTTTGACACGCACACTGTCCATGGCTTTTTGTGATACACACGCTGTCGAGTGGGGTTTGTGACACACACACTGTCCAATGGGGCTGGTGACACACACACTATCCAATGGGTTTTATGACACACACGCTGTCCAATAGGTTTTGTGACACACACACTGTCCAATAGGGTTTGTGCCACAGACACGCTATCCAATGTGGTTTGTGACACACACGCTCTGTCCAATGGTGCTTGTGACACAAATGCTGTCAAATGGGGTTCGTGACACACACTCTGTCCCGTGGGCTTTGTGACACACACGCTGTCCAATGGTGTTTCTGACACACACACTGTCCAAAGGGGTTTGTGACACACACGATGTCCAATGGGGTTTCTGACACACACACTGTCCAAAGGGGTTTGTGACACACACGATGTCCAATGGGGTTTGTGACACACACATCGCCCAATGGGTATTGTGACACACACGCACAGTCCAATGGGGTTTGTGACACACACGCTGTCCAATGAGGATTGTGACACACACTTTCCAATGGGGTTTGTGACACACACACGTTGTCCCATGGGGTTTGTGACACACACACTGTCCATGGGTGTTTGTGACACACACGCTGTCCAGTGGGGTTTGTAACACACACACTGTCCAAAAGGGTTTGTGACACACATGATGTACAATGGGGTTTGTGGCATGCACACTGTCCATGGGGGTTTGTGACACACACTCTGTCCAGTGGGGTTTGTGACACACACACTGTCCAGTGGGTTTGTGACACACACGCTGTCCAATGGGGTTTGTGACACGCATACTGTCCATGGGAGTTTGTGACACCACACTGTCCAATGGGGATTGTGACACACACGCTGTCCAATGGGCTTTGTGACACACACACTCTGTACAGTGGGTCTTGTGAAAAACACGCTAACCAATGGGGTTTGTGACACACACTTTCCAATGGGGTTTGTGACACACACACGCTGTCCCATGGGGTTTGTGACACACACGCTAACCAATTGGGTTTGTTACACACACACTGTCCAATGGTGTTTGTGATACTCATGCTGTCCAATGGGTTTTGTGTCACACACACTGACCAGAGGGGTTTGTGACATACACATGCTATCCAACAGGGTTTGTGACACATACACCTTCCAATGGGGTTTGTGACACACACACGCTGTCCAATGATGTTTGTAACACACACGCTGTCCAATGGGGCTGCTGACACACACGCTATCCAATGGGGTTTCTGACACATACACTTTCCAATGGGGTTTGTGACACGCACACTTTCTATATGGGGTTTGTGAAAAACACACGCTATCCAATGGGGTTTGTGACACATACCCTTTCCAATGGGTTTTGTGACACACACACTGTCCAATGGGGATTGTGACACACACACGCTATCCAATGGGGTTTGTGACACACACGCTGTCCCATTGGGTTTGTTGCATAGACGCTGTCCAATGGGGATTGTGACCTACACACTGTCCAATATGGCTTGTGACACACACACGCTATCAAATTCGTTTTGTGACACACACTATTTCTAATGGGGTTTGTGACACACACGCTATCGAATGGGTTTTGTTACTCACACACTGTCCAATGTTGATTGTGACACACACGCTGGCAAATGGAGTTTGTGACACACACACTTTCCAATGGGGTTTGTGACACACACAAAGTCCATGGGTGTTTGTGACACACACGATGTCCTGTGGTTTTTGTGACACACACGCTGTACAATGGGGTTTGTGACATGCATACTGTCCATGGGTGTTTGTGACACACATGCTGTCCAAAGGGCTTTGTGACACACACGCTGTCCAGTGGGTTTTGTGACACACATACTATAGAATAGGGTTTGTGACACAAATGCGCTATCCAATGGGTTTTGTGACACATACACATTCCAATGGGGTTTGTGACACACACACACTGTCCAATGGTGTTTGTGACACATACACTGTCCAATGGGGATTGTGACACACACACTGTCCAAAGCGGTTTGAGACACACACGCTACTCAATGGGGCTTTTGACGCTCACACTGACCATGTGTGTTTGTGACACACATGCTGTCCAGTGGGTTTTGGCACACACACACTGTCCAATTGGGTTTTGACACACACGCTGTCCACTGGGTATTGTGACATACACACTGTCAAAGGGGGTTTCTGACACACACACTGTCCAATGGCGTTCGTGACACACACAGTGTCCACGGGGGTTTGTGACACACACGCTATACAATGGGTTTTGTGACACACACACACATTGTCCAAATGGGATTGTGACACACACTCACGCTGTCCAATGGTGTTTGTGACACACACGCTTTCCAATTGGGTTTGTGACATAGACGCTATCCAATAGGGATTGTGACATACACACTGTCCAATAGGGTTTGTGCCACACACACGCTATCCAATGGGGTTTGAGACACACACTTTCAAATGGGGTTTGTGAAACACACATGCTGTCCCACGGGGTTTGTGACACATACACTCTGTCCAATGGGAATTGCGAAATATCCACGCTGTCCAATGGGGATTGTGACACACATAATCTGTCCGTTGGGGTTTGTGACACACACGCTGTCCAATGGGGATTGTGACACACACAGTCTGTCCAATAGGTCTTGTGAAACACAAGCTGTCCAATGGTGTTCGTGACACACACGCTGTCCAGTGGGGTTTGTGAAACACACACTGTCCAATGGGGATTGTGACACAAACGCTGTCCAATGGTGTTTGTGACACAAACTCTGTCCAATGGGGTTTGTGACACGGACACTGTCCGTGGATGTTTGTGACACACACGCTGTCCAGTGGAGTTTGTGACACAGACACTGTCCAATGGGGTTTGTGACACACACACTGTCAAATGGGTATTGTTACACACACACGCTGTCCAAAGGTGTTTGTGACACACACGCTGTCCAATGGGGATTCTGACACACTCACTGTCCAATGGGCTTTGTGACACACACATTTTCCAAAGGGGTTTGTGACACACACGATGTACAAAGGGGTTTGTGACACGCACACTGTCCATGGGTGTTTGTAACACAGACGCTGTTCACTGGGGTTTGTGACACGCACAGTGTCCACGGGGGTTTGTGACACACACACTGTCCAAAGGGGTTTGTGACACGCATACTGTCCATGGATGTTTGTGACACACACGATTTCCAAAGGGGATTGTGACATACACACTGTCCAATGGGCTTTGTGACACACACACTCTTTCGAATGGGTCTTGTGAAAAACACAATGTCCAATGGGGTTTGTGAACACACATGCTATCCAGTTGGTTTTGTGACACACATACTATCCAATAGGGTTTGTTACACACAAGCGCTATACAATG
The DNA here is from genome assembly GCA_032206185.1 of Columba guinea. Lineage (NCBI taxonomy): Eukaryota > Metazoa > Chordata > Aves > Columbiformes > Columbidae > Columba > Columba guinea. The sequence goes on from JAVLUU010000005.1 coordinate 1,777,262, forward strand.
GGGTGTGTGACACATAAACTTTCCAATGGGGTCTGTTACACATACACTCTGTCCAATGGTGCTTGTGACACACACGCTGTGCAAAGGGGTTTGTGACACAGACGCTATCCAATGGGGCTTGTGAAACTCACACTGTCCATGGGTGTTTGTGACACACACAGTGTCCAATGGCGTTCGTGACACACACAGTGTCCACGGGGGATTGTGACACACACGCTGTCCACTGGGGATTGTGACACACACACTGTCCAGGGGGGTTTGTGAGACACACACTGTCCAATGGCGTTCGTGACACACACAGTGTCCACGGGGGTTTGTTACACACACGCTATCCTATGGGTTTTGTGACACACACACACATTGTACAATGGGGATTGTGACACACACAAGCTCTCCAATGGTGTTTGTGACACACACGCTGTCCAATGGGTTTTGTGACACAGACGCTGTCCAATGGGGATTGTGACCTACACACTGTCCAATAGGGTTTGTGACACAAACACTCTGTCCAATGGGGATTGTGACACACAGAGTCCAAAGGGGTTTGTGACACACACGCTACCAAACGGGGTTTGTGACACACACGCTGTCCAATGGTTATTGTGACACACACATGCTGTCCAAAGGGTTTCATGACACACACGCTGTCCAGTGGGTTTTGTGACAAACACATTCTTTCAAATGGGCTTGTGACACACACACTGTCCAATGGGGTTTGTGACACACACACTGTCCAATGGGTATTGTGACACAGACACGCTGCCCAATGGGGTTTGTGACACAAACTCTGTACAATGGGGTTTGTGACACGCACACTGTCCATGGGTGTTTGTGACACACACGTTGTCCACTGGAGTTTGTGACACACACACTGTCCAATGGGGTTTGTGACACAAACAGTGTCCATGGGGGTTTGTGACACACATGCTGTCCAATGGTGTTTGTGACACACACGCTGTCCAATGGGGCTTGTGACACACACGCTGTCCAATGTTGCTTGTTACACACACTCTGTCCAATGGGGCTTGTGACACAGACGCTATCCAATGGGGTTTGTGACACACACACAGGCTGTCCAATGGGGTTTGTGAAACACACACAGTTCAATGGGTATTATACACACACAGGGTGTCCAATGGGGTTTGTGACACACACGCTGTCCAATGGTGTTAGTGACACATACGCTGTCCAATGGGGTATGTGACACAGACGCTATCCAATGGGGAATGTGAAATACAAACTGTCCAATAGGGTTTATGACACACACATGCTATCCAATGGGGTTTGTGACAAAAATACTTTCTAATGCGGTTTTTGACACACACACGCTGTCCAATGGTGTTTGTGAACACACACGCTGTCCAATGGGGTTTGTGACACAGACACCGTCCAATGGGGATTGTGACATACACACTGTCCAATAGGGTTTATGACACACACATGCTATCCAATGGGCTTTGTGACACACACTTTCCAATGGGGTTTCTGACACACACACTATCCAAAGGAGTTTGTGACACACACTTTCCAATGGGGTTTGTGACACACAAGCTGTCCAATGGCGTTCATGACACACACGCTGTCCAATGGAGATTGTGACACATACACTCTGTCCAATGGGGTATGTGACACACACACTCTGTGCAATGGGGTTTGTGAGCCACACGGTGTCCAATAGGTCTTGTGACACACAAGCTGTCCAATGCCGTTCGTGAAACACACGCTGTCCAGTGGGCTTTGTGACGCACACACTGTCCAATAGGGTTTGTGACATCACACACGCTATCCAATGGGGTTTGTGATACACACATTTTCTAATGGTGTTTGTGACACACACACTGTCCAATGGGGATTGTGACACACACACGCTGTCCAATGGGATTTGTGACACACACACTGTCCAAAGGGGTTTGTGACACACACTCTGTCTAATGGGGATTGTGACACACACGCTGTCGAATGGGCTTGTTACACACAAACGCTGTCCAATAGTGTTTGTGACACACACTCTGTCCCATGGTGTTTGTGACACACAGACTGTCCAATAGGATTGTGACACACACACGCTGTCCAATGGGGTTTCTGACACACACACGCTGTCTAATGGGGTTTGTGACACACACGCTGTCTAATGGGGAATGTGACACAGACACGCTGTCCAATGCGGTTTGTGACACACACGGTGTCCAATGGGGTTTGTGACACACACGCTGTCTAATGGGTATTGTTACATACACATGCTGTCCAATGGGGTTTGTGACACACACGCTGTCCAATGGGGCTTGTGACACACACACGCTGTCCAATGGTGTTTGTGACACACACGCTGTCCAATGGGGTTTGTGACACACACGCAGTCCAATGGAGATTGTGACATACACACTGTGCGATAGGGTTTATGACACACACATGCTATCCAATGGGGTTTGTGAAACAAATACTTTCTTAATGGAGTTTTTGACACACACACGCTATCCAATGGGGTTTGTGAAACACATGCTGTCCAATGGGGTTTGTGACACACACGCTGTCCAATGGGGATTGTGACACACACGCTGTCCAATGGCGTTTGTGACACATACACTCTGTCCAATGGGGTTTGTGACACACACGCTGACCAATTGGTTTTGTTACACACACACTGTCCAAAGGTGTTTGTGACACGCATGCTGTCCAATGGGTTTTGTGACACACACACTGACCAGGAGCGTTTGTGACACACACACGCTATCCAATGGGGTTTGTGATACATACACTTTCCAATGGGATTTGTGAGAGAAACACAGTCCAATGGCGCTTGTTACACACACGGTGTCCAATGGGGTTCGTGACACACACGCTGTCCAAAGGGTATTGTTACACACACACGCTGTCCAAAGGTGTTTGTGACTCGCATGCTGTCCAATGGGGTTTGTGACAAACACACTCTGTCCAATGGTGCTTGTGACACACACGCTGTCCAATGGGGTTTGTGACACACACGCTGTCCAATGGAGATTGTGACATACACACTGTGCAATAGGGTTTATGACACACACATGCTATCCAATGGGGTTTGTGAAACAAATACTTTCTTAATGGGGTTTTTGACACACACGCTGTCCAATGGGGATTGTGACACACACACGCTGTCCAATGGTGTTTGTGACACACACTCTTTACAATGGGGTTTATGACACACACACGCTATCCAATGGGGTTTGTGACACACACGATGACCAACTGGGTTTGTTACACACAGACTGTCCAATATTGTTTTTGACACGCATGCTGTCCAATGTGTTTTGTGACACACACACTGACCAGGAGGTTTTGTGACACACACAGGCTATCCAATGGGTTTTGTGACATATACACTTTCCTATGGGGTTTGTGACACACACTCTGTCCCATGGGGTTTGTGACAAACACACTGTCCAATGCGGAATGTGACACACACGCTGTCCAATGGGGTTTGTGACACACACATTATCCGAAGAGGTTTGTGACACACACGCTGACCAATGGGGCTTTTGACACACCCACTATCCAATGGGGTTTGTGACACACACGCTGCCAATGGGGTATGTGACACACGCACTCTGTCCAATAGGGTTTGTGACACACAGAATTTCTAATCGTGTTCGTGACACACACACTATCCAATGGGTTTTATGACACACACAGTGTCCCATGGGGTTTTGTGACACACACACTGTCCAATGCGGAATGTGACACACACGCTGTCCAATGGGGTTTGTGACACACATACTTACTAATGGGGTTTTTGACACACAGAGGTTATCCAATGGGGTTTGTGACACACACTTTCCAATGGGGTTTGTGACACACACGCTGTCCAATGGGTATAGTGACACACACGCTGTCCAATTGGGTTTTTGACACATACACTCTGTCCAATGGGGTTAGTGACCCACACGGAGTCCAATGGGGACTGTGTCACACACGATGTGCAATGGGGTTTGTGACCCACACGGTGTCCAATGGGTATTGTGACACACACGCTCTCCAATGGGGTTTGTGACACACACACTCTGTCCAATGGTGTTTGCGATACACACACTGTCCAATAGGGTTTGTGACATCACACACTTTCTAATGGGGTTTGTGACACGCACACTTTCTAATGTGCTTGTGACACGCATACTTTCTAATGGGGTTTGTGACACACACACGCTATCCAATGGGGTTTGTGTCACACACGCTGTACAATGGGCTTTGTGACACAGACCCTGTCCAATGGGGATTGTGACAAACACACTGTCCCATAGGGTTTGTGACACACACATGCTATCCAATGGGGTTTGTGACGCACACTTTCCAATGGGGTTGTGACACACACATGCTATCCAATGGGGTTTGTGACACGCACACTTTATAATGGGGTTTGTGACACACACATGCTATCCAAATGGGCTTGTGACACACACTTTTCAATGGCGTTTGTGACACACACACGCTGTCCCATGGGGATTGGGATACACACGCTCTCCAATGGGGTTTGTGACACATACACTCTGTCCAGTGGAGTTTGTGACACACACGCTGTCCAATGGGGTTTGTGACACACACGCTGTCCAATGGGGTTTGTGACACGCACACTTTATAATGGGGTTTGTGACACACACATGGTATCCAATGGGGTTTATGAAACACACGCTGTCCAATAGGGTTTGTGACACACATACACTATCCAATGGGTATTGTGACACGCACACGCTATCCAATGGGGTTTATGACACACACGCTGTCCAATGGGGTGTGTGATACACACTCTGTACAATAGTGTTTGTGACACACATACGCTATCCAATGGGTTTTGTGACACACACTCTGTCCAATGGGGATTGTGAGAAACACGCTGACCAATGGGGTTTGTGAACACAGACGCTATCCAATGGGTTTTGTGTCACACACACTGTCCAATGGGGATTGTGAAACACACACGCTGTCCAATGGTGTTTTTGACACACACGCTGTCCAATGGGGTTTGTGACACAGACGCTGTCAAATGGGGTTTATGACACACACGCTGTCCAATGGGATTTGTGACACAGACGCTGTCCAATGGAGTTTGTGACACACACAAGCTGTCCAATGGTGTTTTTGCCACACACGCTGTCCAATGGGGATTCTGACAAACAGTCTGTCCAATGGGCTTTTTGATACACGCATTGTGTCCAATGGGTCTTGTGGAAAACATGCTGTCCAATTGGGTTTGTGAACACACACACTGTAAAGTGGATTTTGTGACACACACACTGTCCAATAGAGCCAGTGACACACACACGCAATCGAATGGGGTTTGTGACAGATACACTTTCCAATGGGGTTTGTGACACACACACTCTGTCCAATGGTGCTTGTGACACACACACTCTGTCCAATGGGCTTGTGACACACACGCTGTACAATGATGTTTGTGACTCACACACTGTCCAATGGGGATTGTGACACACACACGCTGTCCATGGTTGTTTGTGTACACACACACTGTCCAATGGGGTTTTGACACAGACGCTGTCCACTGGGGATAGTGACACACACACTGTCCAGGGGGGTTTGTGACACACACACTGTCCAATGGGGTTTGTGACACACAGAGTGTCCAAAGAGGTTTGTTACACACACGCTGTACAATGGGTTTTGTGACACACACACTGTCCAATGGGTATTGTTACACACAAATGCTGTCCAATGGTGATCGTGACATACATGCTGTCCAATGGGGCTTGTGACACACACGCTGTCCAATGGGCTTTGTGACACACATACTCTGTACAATGGTGCCTGTGACACAAACGCTGTCCAATGGGGTTAGTGACACACACGCTGTCCAATGGTGTTTGTGACACACACACTGTCCAATGGGGATTGTGACACAGACACGCTGTCCAATGGGGTTTGTGACACACATAGCGTCCAAAGGGTTTTGTGACACACACGCTATCCAACGGGGATTGTGACACTCACACTGTCCATGGGTGTTTGTGACACACACGCTATCCAATGGGTTTTATGACACACACACTGTCCAATGGGGATTGTGACACACACACGCTGTCCAATGGTGTTTCTGACACACACGCTGTCCAATGGGGTTTGTGACACACACTTTCCAATGGGGTTTGTGACACACACGCTGTCCAATGGAGTTTGTAACACACACTCTGTCCAATGGGGATTGTGACACACACGCTGTCCAATAGGGTTTGTGACACATACACTCTGTCAAATAGGTCTTGTGAAACACAAGCTGTCCAATGGGGTTTGTGACACACACGCTGTCCAGTGGGGTTTGTGACACACACACTGTCCAATAGGGTTTGTGACATCACACACGCTATCCAATGGTGTTTGTGACACACACTCTTTCTAATGGGGTTTGTGAAACACACGCTGTCCAATGGGTTTTGTGACACACACATGCTATCCAATGGGGTTTGTGACACGCATACTTTCTAATGGGGTTTGTGACACGTACACGCTATCCAATGGGGTTTGTGACACACACGCTGACCAATTGGGTTTGTTACACACACACTGCCCAATGGTGTTTATGACACGCATGCTGTCCAATGGGTTTTGTGACACACACACTGACTAGGAGGGTTTGTGACACACACACTTATTCAATGGATTTTGTAACACACACACTGTCCAATGGGGATTGTGACAAACACACGCTGACCCATGGGGTTTGTGACACACACACTGTCCAATGGGGTTCGTAACCCACACTCTGTCCCATGGGGTTTGTGACACACACACTGTCCATTGGGGATTGTAACACACACACGATGTCCAATGGGGTTTGTGACACGCACACTGTCCATGGGTGTTTGTAACACACTCGCTTTCCAGTGGAGTTTGTGACACACACACTGTCCAATGGGTATTGTGACACAAACACACTGTCCAATGTGGTTTGTGACACACACGCTGTCCAATGGGGCTTGTGACACACACTCTGTCTAATGGGGTTTGTTACACACGAACACTGTCCAATGGTGATTGTGAAATACACACGCTGTACAATGGGGTTTATGACACACACACTCTCCAGTGGGGTTTGTGACCCACACGCTGTCCAATGGGGATTGTGACACACACGGTGTCCAATGGGGATTGTGACACACAAGCTGTCCAATGGGGTTCATGACACATGCTGTCCAGTGGGGTTTGTGACACACACACTGTCCAATAGGGTTTGTGACATAACACACGCTATCCAATGGTGTTTGTGACACACACACTTTCCAGAGGGGTTTGTGACACGCATACTTTCTAATGGGGTTTGTGACATACACACACGCTATCCAAAAGGTTTTGTGACACATACGCTTTCCAATGGGGTTTGTGATACACATACGCTAACCAATTTGGTTTATTACACGCATACTTTCTAATGGGGTTTGTTACACACACACTCTCCAATGGTGTTTGTGACAAGCATGCTGTCCAATGGGTTTTGTGACACACACACTGACCAGGAGGGTTTGTGACACACACACGCTATCCAATGGGTTTTGTAACACATACACTCTCCAATGGGGTTTGTGACACACACACTCTGTCGAATGGTGCTTGTGACACACACGCTGTGCAATGGGGTTCGTGACACACACACTGTCCAGAGGGGTTTGTGACACACACGCTGTCCAATGGGGTTTGTGACACGCACACTGTCCATGGGTGTTTGTGACACACACGCTGTCCAGTGGAGTTTGTGTCACACACACTGTAAAATGGGTTTTGTGACACATACAGTGCCCAATGGGTATTGTTACACACACACTCTGTCCATTGGGGTTTGTGACACACACGCTGTCCAATGGGGATTGTGAAACACACATTGTCTAATAGGGTTTGTGACACACACACACTGTCCAATGGGGATTGTGAAGAAAACACCCTGTCCAATGGAGTTTATGACACACACACTGTCCAAAGGGGTTTGTGACACACACACTCTGTTCAAAGGGGTTTTTGGCACACACGCTGTCCAATGGGGATTGTGAAACACACGCTGTCCAGTGGAATTTGTGACACACACACGTTCCACTAGGGATTGTGACACACACGCTGTTGAATGGGGTTAGTGACACACACGCTGTACAATGGGGTTTGTGACACACACTCTTTCTAATGGGTTTTGTGACACACACACTGTCCAATGGGGATTGTGAAACACACACGCTATCCAATGGTGTTTCTGACACACCGACTTTCCAATGGGGTTTGTGACACGAATACTTTCTAATGGGGTTTGTGACACACACATTTTCCAATGGGGTTTGTGACGCACACACGCTGTCCCATGGGGTTTGTGACACACACGCTGACCATCTGGATTTGTTACACACACACTGTCCAATGGTGTTTGTGACACGCATGCTGTCCAATGGGTTTTGTAACACACACACACACCAGGAGGGTTTGTGACACACACACGCTGTCCAATGGGGTTTGTGACACACAGGATGTCCAATGGTGTTCGTGACACGCACACTGTCCATGGGTCTTTGTGACACACACGCTGTCCAGTGGGGTTTGTGACACACACACTGTCCAAAGGGGTTTCTGACACACACAGTGTCCACAGGGGTTTGTGACACACTCGCTGTCCAATGGGCTTTGTGACACACAGGCAGTCCTACGGGTATTGTTACACACAAACGCTCTCCAATGGTGTTTGTGACACACACGCTGTCCAGTGGAGTTTTTGACACATACAGTTTCCAATGGGGTTTGTGAAACACACACTCTGTCCAATGGTGCTTGTGACACACACGCTGTCCAATGGGTTTAGTGACACACACGCTGTCCATTGGGTTTCGTGACACACACGCTGTCCAGTGGGCTTGTGACTCACACGCTGTCCAGTGCTGTTTGTGACACACACACTGTACAATAGGGATTGTGACACACACACGCTGTAATGGGGTTTGTGACTCACACACTGTCCAATGGGTATTGTGACACACACATTCTGTCCAATGTGGATTGTGACACACACACGCTGTCCAATGGGGTTTGTCACACAAACTCTTTCCAATGGGGTTTGTGACACACACACTGTCCAATGGGTATTGTTACACACACACGCTGTCCAATGGTGTTTGTGACACACACGCTGTCCAATGGGGATTGTGACACACACGCTGTCCAGTGGGTTTTGTGACACCCACACTCTGTCCAATGGGTCTTGTGACACACATGCTGTCCAACGATGTTTGTGACACGCACACTGTCCAATGCGGTTTGTGAAACACACAATGTCCAATGAGGTTTGTGACACTCACACTGTCCATGGGAGTTTATGACACACACGTTGTCCAGTGGGTTTTGTGACACACACACTATGCACTGGTGTTTTGACACACACGCTGTCTACTGGTGATTGTGACACACACTCTGTCCAATGGCGTTCGTGAAACACACAGTGTCCACGGGGGTTTGTGACACACACACTGTCCAATGGGGTTTGTGACACACACACTTTCCAGTGGGGTTTGTGATACACACACTTTCCAATGGCACTTGTGACAAACATGCTGTCCAATGGGGTCCGTGACACACACGCTGTCCAGTGGGTTTTGTGACACACACACTATCCAATGGGGTTTGTGACACACACATTTTCAAATGGGGTTTGTGACACGCACACTTTCTAATGGGGTTTGTGACACACACATGATATCCAATGGGGTTTGTGACACCCACACTTTCCAATGGGGTGTGTGACACACACTCTGTCCCATTGGGTTTTAGACACACACGCTGACCAATTGGTTTTGTTACACATACACTGTCCAATGGTGTTTGTGACACGTATGCTATCCAATAGGGTTTGTGACACGCGTACTGTTTAATGGGTTTTGTGAAACACACACGCTATCCAATGGGATTTGTGACACACACGCTGTCCAATGGGGTTCGTGACACACACTCTGTCCCATGGGGTTTGTGACACACACACTGTCCAATGGGGATTGTCACACACACTCTGTCTAATGGGGTTTGTTACACACACACGCTATCCAATTGGGTTTGTGACACACACACTTTCCAATGGGCTTTGAAACACGCACACTCTCTAATGGGGTTTGTTACACACACACGCTATCCAATTGGGTTTGTGACACACACACTTTCCAGTGGGGTTTGTGATACACACACTTTCCAATGGCACTTGTGACAAACATGCTGTCCAATGGGGTCCGTGACACACACGCTGTCCAGTGGGTTTTGTGACACACACACTATCCAATGGGGTTTGTGACACACACATTTTCAAATGGGGTTTGTGACACGCACACTTTCTAATGGGGTTTGTGACACACACATGATATCCAATGGGGTTTGTGACACCCACACTTTCCAATGGGGTGTGTGACACACACTCTGTCCCATTGGGTTTTAGACACACACGCTGACCAATTGGTTTTGTTACACATACACTGTCCAATGGTGTTTGTAACACGTATGCTATCCAATAGGGTTTGTGACACGCGTACTGTTTAATGGGTTTTGTGAAACACACACGCTATCCAATGGGATTTGTGACACACACGCTGTCCAATGGGGTTCGTGACACACACTCTGTCCCATGGGGTTTGTGACACACACAGTGTCCAAAGGGGTTTGTGACACACACGATGTCCAACGGGTTTGTGACACGCACACCGTCCATGGGTGTTTGCGACACACACGCTATCCAATGGGGTTTGTGACACACACACTGTCCAATGGGGATTGTGACACAGAAGCTGTCCAATGGCGTTTGTGACACACACACTGTCCAATGGGCTTTGTGACACACATACTTTCAAATGTGATTCGTGACACTCACACTTTCTAATGGGGTTTGTGGCACACACACGCGATCCAATGGGGTTTGTCACACGAGTACTGTTTAATGGGTTTAGTGAAACACATACGCTTTCCAATGGGGTTTGTGACACACACACTCTGTACAATGGGGTTTGTGACACACACACTTTCCAAAGGGGTTTGTGACATGCACACTTTCTAATGGGGTTTGTGACACACACGCGCTATCCAATTGGGTTTGTGAAACACACGATGTCCAATGGGGTTTGTGACACGCACAGTGTCCTGGGTGTTTGTGACACACACGCTATCCAACGGGGTTTGTGACACACACACTGTCCAATGGGGTTTGTGACACACATACTTTCAAATGTGATTTGTGACACTCACACTTTCTAATGGGGTTTGTGGCACACACACGCTATCTAATGGGGTTTGTCACACGCGTACTGTTTAATGGGTTTTGTGAAACACACGCTTTCCAATGGGGTTTGTGACACACACACTTTCGAATGGGGTTTGTTACACACACGGTGTCCACGGGGGTTAGTGACACACACGCTGTCCAATGGGGTTTGTGACACACACACTGTGCAATGAGTATTGATGCACACACACACTGTCCAATGGTGTTTGTGACACACACACTGTCCAGTGGGGCTTGTGACACACACTCTGTCCAATGGGGTGTGTCACACACACACACTGTCCAATGGCGTTTGTGACACACAGGCTGTCCAATGGGGATTGTTACACACACTGTCCAATGGGGTTTGTGACACACACACTCTGTCCAATGGGTCTTGTGACACACACTGTCCAATAGGGTTTGTAACACACACACGCTTTCCAATGGGGTTTGTGACACACACAATTTCTAATGGTGTTTGTGACACACACGCTATCCAATAGGTTTTGTGACACACACACTGTCCAATGGGGATTGTGACACACACACACTGTCCAATGGTGTTTGTGACACACACGCTGTCCAATGGGGTTGTGACAGAGACGCTGTCCAATGGGGATTGTGACATATACACTGTCCAATAGGGTTTGTGACACACACACACTTTCCAATGGGGTTTGTGACACATACGCTCTGTCCAAAGGGGTTCGTGACACACACGCTGTCCAATGGGGTTTGTGACAAGCACACTGTCCATGGGTGTTTGTGACACACACGATGTCCAATGGGGTTTCTGACACACACACTGTCCAACAGGGTTTGTGACAAACACACACTATCCAATGGGGTTTGTGACACACACGCTGTGCAATGGGGTGTGTCACACACACACTTTGTCCAATGGGGTTTGTGACACACACGCTGTCCAAAGGGGATTGTTACACACGCTGTCCAATGGGGTTTGTGACACACACACTGTCCAACAGGGTTTGTGAGACACACACACGGTATCTAATGGGGTTTGTGACACATACACTGTCCAATAGGGTTTGTGACACACACACACTATCCAATGGGGTTTGTGACATGTACACTTTCTAATGGGGTTTGTGACACACACATTATCCAATAGGTTTTGTGACACACACACTGTCCAAAGGGGATTGTGACACACACACTTTCCAATGGGTTTTGTGACACACACGCTGTCCAATTGGCTGTGTCACACACTCACTCTGTCCAAAGGGGTTTGTGACACACACGATGTCCAATGGGGTTTGTGACACGCACAGTGTCCATGGGTGTTTGTGACACACACGCTATCCAATGGGGTTTGTGACACACACACTGTCCAATGGGGTTTGTGACACACATACTTTCAAATGTGATTTGTGACACACACACTTTCCAATGGGGTTTGTGACACACACTCTGTCCCATTGGTTTGTGACACACTCGCTGAACAATGGGTTTTTTTACACACACACTGTCCAATGGTGTTTGTGACACGCATGCTACGCAATGAGTTTTGTTTCACACACACTGAACATGAGGGTTTGTGACACACACACGCTATCCAATGGGGTTTGTGACACATACACTTTCCAATGGGGTTTGTGACACACACACTCTGTCCAAAGGTGTTTGTGACACACACGATGTCCAATGGGGATTCTGACACGCACACTGTCCATGGGTGTTTGTGACACACACGCTATCCAGTGGGGTTTGTGACACACACACTGTCCAAAAGGGTTTGTGACACACACACGCTATCCAATGGTGTTTGTGACACATACACTTTGGAATGGTGATTGTGACAAACACACGCTGTCCAATAGTGTTTGTGACACACACGCTGTCCAATTTTGTTTGTGACACAGATGCTGTCCAACGGGGATTCTGACATACACACTGTCCAATAGGGTTTGTGACACGCACATTCTATCCATAGGGGTTTGTGATACGCTCACTTTCTAATGGGGTTTGTGACACACACACGCTATCCAATGGGGTTTGTGACACACACGCTGTCCAGTGGGTTTTGTGACACACACACTCTGTACAATGGGTATTGTGACACACAACACACTGTACTATGGGTTTGTGACACACACGCTGGCCAATGGGGATTGTGACATACACAATGTCCAATGGGGTTTGTGACACATACACTCTGTCCAATGGGGCATTTGAAACACACACTGTCCAATTGGGTTTGTGACACACACTCTGTCCAGTGGGTTTTGTGACACACACACTGTCCAAAGGGGATGGTGACACACACACTGTCCAATGGGGTTTGTGACACACACAGTGTCTACGGGGGTTTGTGACACAAACGCTGTCCAATGGGGTTTGTGACACACACGCTATCCAATGGAGATGGTGACACACACACTATCCAATGGAGATGGTGACAGACACACTGTCCAATTGGGTTTGTGACACACACGCTGTCCAATGGGGTTTGTGACACCGCACTCTGTCCAACGGTGCTTGTGACACACACGCTGTTCAATGGGGATTGTGACACAAACGCTGTCCTATGGGATTTGAGACACACACGCAGACCAATAGGGTTTGTTACACACACACTGCCAATGGTGTTTGTGACACGCATGCTGTCCAATGGGTTTTCTGACACACACACTGACCAGGAGGGTTTGTGACACACTCACGGTATCCGATGGGGTTTGTGACACACACACTGTCCATAGGGGTTTCTGACACACACGATGTCCAATGGGGTTTGTGACACACACACTGTCCAATGGGTATTGTTACACATACACTCTGTCCAATAGGGTTTGTGACACTCATACGCTATCCAATGGGGTTTGTGACACACACACTCTGTACAATGGTGCTTGTGACACACACGCTGTCCAATGGGGTTAGTGACACACACGCTGTCCAGTGGGTTTTGTGACACACACACGCTGTCCAATGGAGTTTTTTACACACACGCTGTACAATGGGGATTGTGACACACACACTGTCTAATGGGATTTGTGACAGACACACTCTGTCCAAAGTGGTTTGTGACACACACGCTGTCCAATGGGGATTGTGACACACGCGCTCTCCAGTGGGTTTCGTCACACACACGCTGTCCCATGGGGTTTGTGAAACACACACTCTGTCCAATGGTGCTTGTGACACACACAGTGTCCAATGGGTATTGTGACACACACACTGTCTAATCGGGTTTGTGACACACACACTCTGTCCAATGGGGTTTGTGACACACACGCTGTCCAATGGGGATTGCGACACACGCGGTGTCCAATGGGGTTCGTCACAGACACGCTGTCCCATGGGGTTTGAGACACACACGCAGACCAATTGGGTTTGTTACACACACACTGCCAATGGTGTTTGTCACACGCATGCTGTCCAATGGGTTTTCTGACACACACACTGACCAGGAGGGTTTGTGACACTATCCGATGGGGTTTGTGACAGATACACTTTCCAATGGGGTTTGTGACACACACACTCTGTCCAATGGTGCTTGTGACACACACGCTGTCCAAAGTGGTTCGTGACACACACGCCGTCCAGTGAGTTTTATGACACACACAGTCTGTCCAATGGTATTGTGACACACACGCTGTCCAATGATGATTGTGACACACACACTGTCCTATGGGGATTGTAACACACACCCTGTACTAAGGGGTCTGTGACACACACACTGTCCAAAGGGCTTTGTGACACAAACTCTATCCAATGGTGTTTGTGACACACACACTGTACAGTGGGGATTGTGACACACACACTGTCCAATGGGCTTGTGACACACACGCTGTCCAATGATGTTTGTGACACAAACTCTGTCCAATCCAGTTTGTGACACACACACTTACCAATGAGTATTGTGACACACACACGCTGTCCAATGGTGTTTGGGACACACGCACTTTCTAATGGGGTTTGTGACACACGCACTGTCCAATGGGTTTTGTGACACACACACTGTCCAATGAGGATTGTGACACTTCACACGCTGTCCAATGGTGTTTGTGAAGACACACGCTGTCCAATGGGGTTTGTGACACAGACACTGTACAATGGGGATTGTGAAATAGAAACTGTCCAATAGGGTTTGTGACACACACACGCTATCCAATGGGGTTTGTGAAAAACACTTTCCAATGGGGTTTGTGACACACACGCACGCTGTCCCATGGGGTTTGTGACACACATGCTGACCAATTGGGTTTGTTACACACACACTGTGCAATGCTGTGTGTGACACACATGCTTTCCAATGTGTTTTGTGATACACACACTGACCAGGAGGGTTTGTGACACACACACGCTACCCAATGTGGTTTGTGACACACACACACTGTCCAATGGCGCTTGTGACACACACGCTGTCCAATGGGGTTTCTGACACACACTCTGTCCCATGGGGTTTGTGACACACACACTATCCAATGGGGATTGTGACACACACACGCTTTCCAATGGGGACTGTGACACACACACTGTCCAAAGGGGTTTGTGACACAGACGATGTACAATGGGGTTTCTGACACTCACACTGTCCATGGGTGTTTGTGACACACAGCTGTCCAATGGGGTTTATGACACACACACTGTCCAATGGGGTTTGTGACACACACACTCTGTCCAATGGGGTTTGTGACACACACGCTATCCAATGGGGATTGTGACACACACACTGTCCAAAGGGGTTTGTGAAAGACACGATATCCAATGGAGTTTGTGACACACACAGTGTCCTATGGGTATTGTGACACACACACACTGTCAAATGGGGATTGTGAAACACACACACTGTCCAATGGGGTTTGTGACAAACACACTGTCCAATGGGGTTTGTGACACACACACTCTGTCCAATGGGGTTTGTGACACACACACTTTACAATGGTTATTGTAAAACACACACGCTGTCCAATGGTATTTGCGACACACATGCTGTCCAATGGGGATTGTGACACACACACTCTGTCCAATGGGGTTTGTGACACACACAGTGTCCAATTGGGATTGTGACACACAGGATGTCCAATGCGGTTAATGATACACACGCTGTCCAGTGGGGTTTCTGACACACACACTGTCCAATAGGGTTTGTGACATCACACACTCTGTCCAATGGTGCTTGTGACATACACACTCTGTCCAATGGGCTTGTGACACACATGCTGTCCAATGATGTTTGTAACACGCACACTGTTCAATGGGTTTCGTGACACACACGCTGTCCATTGGGTTTTGTGACACACACACTGTCCAATGGGTATTGTGACACACACACGCTGTCCAATGGTGTTTGTGACACACACACTTTCCAATGGAGTTTGTGACATGCACAACTTCTAATGGGGTTTGTGACACACATACACTATCCAATGGGGTTTGTGTCACGCATACTTTCTAAAGGGTTTGTGACACCCACACTTTCCAAAGAGGTTTGTGACACACACACGCTGTCCCATGGGGTTTGTGACACGCATGCTGTCCAATGGGTTTTGTGACACACACACACTATCCAATGGGTTTTGTGACACGGACACTTTCAAATGGGGTTTGTGACACACACACTCTGTCCAATGGCGCTTGTGACACACACGCTTTCCAATGGGGTTCGTGACACACACTCTGTCCCATTTTGTTTGTGACACACACACTGTCCAATGGGGATTGTGACACACACACGTTGTCCAATGGGGTTTGTGACACACACACTGTCCAAAGGTTTTTGTGACACACACAATGTCCAATGGGGTTTGTGACGTCACACTGTCCATGGGTGTTTGTGACACACACGTTGTCCAATGGCGTTTGTGACACAAACTCTGTCTAATGGGGTTTGTTGCACGCACACTGTCCTTGGTTGTTTGTGACACACTCGCTGTCCAGTGGAGTTTGTGACACACACACTGTCCAATGGGCTTTGTGACAACCAGACTCTGTCTAATGTTTCTTGTGAAAAACACGCTGTCCAATGGGGTTTATGAACACACACGCTATCCAGTGGGTTTTGTGACACACACACTGTCCAATAGGTTTTGTGACACACACACGCAATCAAATGGGGTTTGTGACACATACACTTTCCAATGGGTTTTGTGACACACCCACTCTGTCCAATGGTGCTTGTGACACACACGCTGTCCAATGGGGTTCGTGACACACATGGTGTCCAGTGGGTTTTGTGACACACACACTCTGTCGAATAGAGTTTGTGACACACATACGCTATACAATGGGTTTTGTGACACACACACTTTCTAATGGGGTTCGTGACACACACGCTATCCAAAGGGTTTTGTGACACACACACTGTCCAATGGGGATTGTGACACACACACGCTGTCCAATGGTGTTTGTGGCACACACGCTGTCCAATGGGGTATGTGACACAGACGCGGTCCAATGGGGATTGTGACACACACGCTGTAAAATGTGGTTTGTGACACATACACTCTGTCCAATGGGGCTTGTGACACACACTCTGTCCAATGGGGTTTGTGACCGACACACTCTGTTCAATGGGGATTGTGACACACACGCTGTCCAATGGGGTTTGTGACACACAAACTCTGTTCAATAGGTCTTGTGACACACATGCTGTCCAATGGGGTTCGTGACACACACGCTGTCCAATGGGGTTTGTGACACACAGGCTTTCTAATGGGGTTTGTGCAACACACGCTATCCAATTGATTTTGTGACACACACACTTTCCAATGTGGTTCATGACACACACATGTTATCCAATGGGGTTTGTGACACACACGCTGACCAATTGGGTTTTTAACACACCCGATGTACAATGGTGTTTATGACACGCATGCTGTCCAATGGGTTTTGTGACACACACACTGACCAGGAGGGTTTGTGAAATACACACGCTATCCAATGGGGTTTCTGACACACACACTCTGTCCAATGGCGCTTGTGACACACACGCTGTCCAAAGGGGTTCGTGACACACACTCTGACCCATGGGGTTTGTGACACCAACTCTGTCCAATGGGATTTGTGACACACACAGTTCCCAAAGGGGTTTGTGACACACACGATGTCCAATGGGGTTTGTGACACGCACACTGTCCATGGGTGTTTGTGACACACACGCTGTCCAGTGGGGTTTGTGACACACAGACTGTACAATGGGTATTGTTACACACACACGCTGTCCAATGGTGTTTGTGACACACACGCTGTCCAGTGGGGATTGTGACAATCCCGCTTTCCAATGGGGATTGTGAACGCACACTCTGTCCAGTGGGTTTTGTGACACACACACAGTCCAGGGTTTGTGCCAAACAAACGCTATCCAGTGGGGTTTGTGACGCATACACTTTCCAATGGGGTTTGTGACACACACACTCTGTCCAATGGCGCTTGTGACACACACGCTGTCCAATGGGGTTTGTGACACACACATTGTCCGAAGAGATTTGTGACACACACGATGTCCAATGGGGTTTGTGACACGCACACTGTCCATGGGTGTTTGTGACACACACGCTGTACAGTGGGGTTTGTGACACACACACTGTCCAAAAGGGTTTGTGACACACATGATGTACAATGGGGTTTGTGACACGCACAGTGTTCATGGGTGTTTGTAACACAAAGGCTGTCCAGTGGGGTTTGTGACACACGCACTTTCCAATGGGTTTTGTGACACGCATACTGTCCATGGGTGTTTGTGGAACACACGCTGTCCAATGGGGTTTTGACATACATGCTGTCCACTGGGGTTTGTGAAACACACACTGTCCAGGGGGGTTTGTGAAACACACACTGTCCAGTGGGTTTTGTGACACACACTGTCCAATAGGGTTTGTGACACAAACACGCTATCCAATGGGTTTTGTGTCACACACACTGTCCAATGGGGATTGTGACACACACACGCTGTCCAATGGTGTTTGTGACACACACGATGTCCAATGGGGTTTGTGACAAAGACTCTGTCCAATGGGGATGGTGACCTACACACTGTCCAATGGGTTTTCTGACACACACACTCTATCAAATTGGGTTTGTGACACACACACGATCCAATGCGTTTTGTGACACACACACTGTCCAATGTTGATTGTGACACACACCCTGTCCAATGGTGTTTGTGACACACACACTTTCCAATGGGGTTTGTGACACGCACACTTTCTAATGGTGTTTGTGACACACTCGCTGTCCCATGGGATTTGTGACACACACGCTGACCAAATGGGTTTGTTACACACACACTGTCCAATAGTGTTTGTGACACACACAGTGTCCACGGGGGTTTGTGACACACACGCTGTCCAATGGGGTTTGTGACACACACCCTGTCCAATGGGTATTGTTACACACACACGCTGTCCCATGGTGTTTTTGACACACACGCTGTCCAATGGGGCTGGTGACACGCACACTGTCCATGGGTGTTTGTGACACACACGCTGTCCAGTGGGGTTTGTGACACACAAATTTTCCAATGGGGTTTGTGACACGCATCCTGTCCATAGGTGTTTGTGACACACACGCTGTCCAAGGGGGGTTTGTGACACACACACTTTCCAATGGGGTTTGTGACAATTATACTGTCCATGGGTGTTTGTGACAGACACGCTGTCCAATGGGGTTTTGAAACACATGCAGCCCACTGAGGTTTGTGACACACACACTGTCCAATATGGTTTGTGACACACACGCTATCTTATGGGCTTTGTGACACATACTCTTTCAAATGGGGTTTGTGAAACACACACTGTCCAATAGGGATTGTGACACACACACGCTGTCCAATGGAGTTTGTGACACACACATTGTCCGAACTGGTTTGTGACACACACGATGTCCAATGGGATTTGTGACACGGACACTGTCTATGGGTGTTTGTGACACACACGCTGTCCAGTGGGGTTTGTGACACACACACTGTCCTTAAGGGTTTGTGACACACATGATGTACAATGGGTTTGGTGACACGCACACTGTCCATGGGTATTTGTAATACACACGCTGTCCAGTGGGGTTTGTGACACACACAATTTCCAATGGGGTTTGTGACAATTATACTGTCCATGGGTGTTTGTGACAGACACGCTGTCCAATGGGGTTTTGAAACACATGCAGCCCACTGGGGTTTGTGACACACACACTGTCCAATAGGGTTTGTGACACACACGCTATCCTATGGTTTTTGTGACACACACACTGTCCAATGTTGATTGTGACACACACGCTGTACAATGGTGTTTGTGATACACACACTTTCCAATGGGGTTTGTGACACGCACACTTTCTAATGGGATTTTTACAAACACACGCTGTCCCATAGAGTTTGTGACACACACGCTGACCAATTGGTTTTGTTACGCACACACTGTCCAATAGTGTCTGTGACGCACACAGTGTCCACAGGGGTTTGTGACACACACACTGTCCAATGGGGTTAGTGACACAGACGCTGTCCAATGGGGATTGTGACCTACACACTGTCTAAAAGGGTTTGTGACACACACACACTATCCAATGGGGTTTGTGACACGCACACTTTCTAATGGTGTTTGTGACACACACGCTGACCAACTGGGTTTGTTACACACACACTGTCCAATGGAGTTTGTGACACACGCAACGACTATTGGGTTTGTGACACACACACGCTGTTCAAAGGGGTTTGTGACACACACATGCTGTCCAAAGGGTTTTGTGACACACACGCTTTCCAAAGGGGTTTGTGACACATACACACTGTCCAATGGAATTTGTGACACACACACACTGTCCAAAGGGGTTTGTGACACGCATCCTGTCCATAGGTGTTTGTGACACACACGCTGTCCAGGGGGGTTTGTGACACACACGCTCTCCAGTAGGTTTTATGACATACACACTGTCCAATAGGGTTTGTCACACACACACGCTATCCAATGGGCTTTGTGACACATACGCTTTCAAATGGGGTTTGTGAAACACACACTGTCCAATGGGGATTGTGACACACACACGCTGTCCAATGGAGTTTGTGACGCACACATTGTCCGAAGAGGTTTGTGACACACACGATGTCCAATGGGATTTGTGACGCGCACACTGTCCGTGATTGTTTTTGACACACACGCTGTCCAGTGGGGTTTGTGACACACACACTGTCCAATAGGGTTTGTGACATCACACACGCTATCCAATGGGGTTTGTGACACACACGCTGACCGATTGGGTTTGTTACACACAGACTGTCCAATAGTGTTTGTGACACGCATGCTGTCCAATGGGTTTTGTGACACACACACTGACCAGGAGGGTTTGTGACACACACAGGCTATTCAATGGGGTTTGTGACACACACACTGTCCAATGGGTATTGTTAAACACACACGATGTCCAATGGGGTTTGTGACACTCACACTGTCCAATGGCGTTCGTGACACACACATTGTCCACGGGGGGTTGTGACACACACGCTGTCCAATGGGTATTGTTAAACACAAACTCTGTCCAATATGGTTTGTGACACACAAACTCTCCAATGGTGTTTGTGATACACACACTGTCCAATGGGTATGGTTAAACACAAACTCTGTCCAATGGGGTTTGTGACACACACACTTTCCAACGGGGTTTGTGACACACACACTGTCCAATGGGGTTTTTGACACGCACACTTTATAATGGGGTTTGTGACACACACACGTTATCCAATGGGTTTTATGAAACACACGCTATCCAATGGGGTGTGTGACACACACACTGTCCAATGGGGATTGTGACACACACACACTGTCCAATCGTGTTTGTGACACACATACTTTCAAATGGGGTTTTTGACACACACACGAGATCCAAAGGGTTTTGTGACACACACGCTGCCCAATGGGGATTGTGACACATACACTCTGTCCAATGTGGCTTGTGACACACACTCTGCCCAATGGGGTTTGTGACCCACACGATGTCCAAAGGGGATTGTGACACACACGCTGTCCAATGGGAATTATGACATACACACGCTGTCAAATGGAGATTGCGACACACACACCCTGTCCAATGGTGTTTGTGACTCGCGTGCTGTCCAGTGGTGTTTGTGACACACACGCTGTCCAATGGGGTTCGTGACACACATGCTGTCCAGTGGCGTTTGTGACACACACATTCTCCAATGGGGTTTGTGACACATACACTTTGTCCAATGAGTATTGTGACACACACACTGTTCAATGGGGTTTGTCACACACACACGCTGTCCAATGGTGTTTGTGACACACTCACTGTCTAATGGGATTTGTGACACACACACTCTCCAATGGGGTTTATGCCAAAAACTCTGTCCAACTGGGATTGTGACACACACGCTGTCCATGGAGGTTTGTAACACACACGCTGTCCAATTGGGTTTGTGACACACACACGCTATCCAATGGGTTTGTCACACCCACTCTGTCCAATGGGGTTTCTGACAAACACACGCTGTCCAATGGTTTTTGTGACACACACGCTGTCCAATGGGGTTTGTGAGACACACTCTGTCCCATGGGGTTTGTGACACACGCAGTTTCCAATGGGATTTGTGACACACATGCTCTCCAATGGGGTTTGTGACACACACACGGTCCAGGGGGGTTTGTGACACACACGCTGTCCAATGGGGTTTGTGACTCACACACTCTGACCAATGGGTTTTGTGAAACACACACTTTCCAGTCGGGTTTGTGACATACACACGCTGTCCAGGGGTATCTGTGCAACACACGCGGTCAAAAGGGGTTTCTGAGACACACACTGTCCAGGGTGGTTATTGAAACACCCACTGTCCATTGGGGTTTGTCATACACACTCTGTCCAATGGGGATTGTGAAACACACACGCTTTCCAGTGAGGTTTGTGACACACACACTGTCCAGTGGTGTATGTGACAGACACGCTGTCGAATGGGTTTTGTGACACACACGCTGTCCAGGGCGGTTTGTGACTCACATATGGTATCCAATGGGGTTTGTGACATACACACGCTGTCCAGGGGTATCTGTGCAACACACGCGGTCAAAAGGGGTTTCTGAGACACACACTGTCCAGGGTGGTTATTGAAACACCCACTGTCCATTGGGGTTTGTCATACACACTCTGTCCAATGGGGATTGTGAAACACACACGCTTTCCAGTGAGGTTTGTGACACACACACTGTCCAGTGGTGTATGTGACAGACACGCTGTCGAATGGGTTTTGTGACACACACGCTGTCCAGGGCGGTTTGTGACACACATATGGTATCCAATGGGGTTTGTGACATACACACGCTATCCAATGGGGTTCGTGAAAAACACGCTCTGTCCAATAGGGCTTGTAACACACACTCTGTCGAAAGGGGATTGTGACACACACTCTGTCCAATGGGGTTTGTGACACACACTGTCCAATGGGAATTGAGAGACACACAAGCTGTCCAGAGGTGTTTGTGACACACAGACTGTCCAATGGGGTTTCTGACACACACGCTGTCCAATAGGGATTGTGACACACACACTGTCCAGGGGGGTTTGTGACACACACGCTGTCCAATGAGGATTGTGACACACACACTGTCCAGGGGCATTTGTGACACACACACTGTCCTGTGGGGTTTGTGACACATACACTGTCTAAT
The DNA here is from genome assembly GCA_032206185.1 of Columba guinea. NCBI lineage: Eukaryota > Metazoa > Chordata > Aves > Columbiformes > Columbidae > Columba > Columba guinea. The sequence goes on from JAVLUU010000005.1 coordinate 1,801,145, forward strand.
GGTTTTTTGACACACACATGCTGTCCAATAGTGTTTGTGACACACACAGTGTCCAATGCGGTATGTCACACACACTCTGTCCAATTGTGATGGTGACACACAAACTCTGTACACTGGGGTTTGTGAAACAAACACTGTCCAATGTTGTTTGTGACACAAACTCTGTCCAATGGGTATTGCGACACACACACGCTGTCCAATGGTGATTGTGACACACGCGCTGTCCAGGGTGGGTTGTGACACACATGCTGCCTAATGGGGTTCATGACACACACACTGTCCAGGAGAGTTTGTAACACACTATCCAATGGGGTTGGTGACACACACACTTTCCAATGGGGTTTGTCAACACACAGGATGTCCAATGGGGTTTGTGACACACACACTGTCCCATGAGTTTTGTGACATACACACTGTCAAATGGGGTTCGTGACACACACACTGTCCAATAGGCTTTGTGACACACATGCTGTCAAATGGGGTTTGTGAAACACACCCTGTCCAATGCGGTTTGTGACACACGCTGTCCAGTGGGGTCTTTGAAACACACACTGTCCAAAGGTGTTTGTGACCGACAGGCTTTAAAATGGGGATTGTCACACACACACGCTGTCCAATGGTATTTGTGAAACGCATGCTGTCCAAAGGTTTTTGTGACACAAACATTATCTAGGGGGATTTGTGACACACACATTCTATCCTATGGGGTTTGTGACACACACAATGTCCAAAGGGGTTTGTGACACACACGATGTCCAATGGGGTTTGAGACACGCACGCTGTCCATGGCTGTTTGTGACACACACGCTGTCCAGTGGGGTTTGTGATACACACACTGTCCAATGGCGTTCGTGATACACAGAGTGTCCATGGGGTTTTGTGACACACAAACTCTGTCCAATGGGCTTGTGACACACACGCTGTCCAATGGGGTTTGTGACACACACGCTGTCCAATGGGGTTTGTGACACACACACGCTGTCCAATGCTGTTTGTGAAACACACTCTGTCCAATGGGGTTTGTCAAACACACTCTGTCCAATGGGGTCTGCGACACACACGCTGTCCAGTGAGGATTCTGACAAAGACACTGTACAACGGGGTTTGTGACACACACACTCTGTCAAAAGGGCTTTTGACAAACACGCTGTACAATGGAGTTTGTGACACACACACGCTATCCAATGCTTTTTGTGACACAGACACTTTCCAATGGGGTTTGTGACACAGACGCTGTCCAATGGGGTTTGTGACACACACACGCTGTCCAATGCTGTTTGTGAAACACACTCTGTCCAATGGGGTTTGTCAAACACACTCTGTCCAATGGGGTCTGCGACACACACGCTGTCCAGTGAGGATTCTGACAAAGACACTGTACAACGGGGTTTGTGACACACACACTCTGTCAAAAGGGCTTTTGACAAACACGCTGTACAATGGAGTTTGTGACACACACACGCTATCCAATGCTTTTTGTGACACAGACACTTTCCAATGGGGTTTGTGACACAGACGCTGTCCAATGGGGTTTGTGACACACACACTGTCCAATGGTGTTTGTGACTCACACACTGTCCAATGGGTATTGTGACACACACAGGCTGTACAATGGGGTTTGTGACACACACGCTTTCCAATGTGTTTGTGACACACATACTCTGTCCAATGTGGCTTTTGACTCACACGCTGTCCAATGGGGTTTGTCACACAAACGCTGTCCAGTGGGTTTTGTGACACACACCCTGTCCAATAGGGTTTGTGACACACAGACGCTATCCAATGGGGTTTGTGACACATACACTTTCCAATGGGGTTTCTGACACACACACTATGTCTAATGGTGCTTGTGACACACATGCTGTCGAATGGGGTTTGGACACACACACTGTCCAATGGGGTTTGTGACACAAACTCTGTCCACTGGGCATTGTGACACACACACTGTCCAGGGGTGGTTGTGACACACACACTGTCCAATGGGGTTTGTGACACACACACTGTCCATGTGGGTTTGTGACACACATGCTGTCCGTTGGGCTTTGTGACACACACGTTGTCCAAAGGCATTTGTGACACACACACAGACCAGGAAGGATTGTGACACACACACACTGTCCAATGGCGATTTTGAAACACACACGCTTTCACATGGTGTTTGTGACACACACACTATCCAAAACGGTTTGTGGCACACACACTGTCCAATGGGGTTTTGACACACACGCTGTCCCCTGAGGATTGTGACATACACACTGTCCAGGGGGGGTTGTGAACCACACACTGTCCAATGGCGTTCGTGCCACACACAGTGTCCACGGGTTTTTGTGACACACACACTCTGCTCAATGGGCTTGTGACACACACGCTGTCCAATGGGGATTGTGACAAACACACCGTAAAATGGGGTTTGTGATACACACACTCTGTCCAATGGTCTTCTGATAAACACGCTGTACAATGGCGTTTGTGACTCACACACTCTATCCAATGAGGTTTTTTACACAGATGCTGTCCAATGGGGTTTTTGACACACACACGCTATCCAATGGGCTGTGTGACAAATACACTTTCCAATGGGGTTTCTGACACACACACTCTTGTCCAATGGTGCTTGTGACACACACGCTTTCCAATGGGGTTCGTGACACACACGCTGTCCAGTGGGTTTTGTGACACACACACTCTGCCCAATGGGCTTGTGACCCACACGCTGTATAATAGTGTTTGTGACAAACACTCTGTCCCATGGGGTTTGTGACACACACGCTGTCCAGTGAGGATTGTGACATAGACAATGTACAATGTGGTTTGTGACACACACATGCTATCCAATGGGGTTTGTGACACACACAGTTTCCAATGGGGTTTGTGACACACACTGTCCAAAGGGTTTTGTGACACACACGATGTCCAAAGGGTTTTGTGACACACACGATGTCCAATGGGGTGTGTGACACACACACTCTCCAGGGGGTTTGTGACACACACACTGTGCAATGACGTTCGTGATACACACAGTGTCCACGGGGTTTTGAGACACACACACTCTGTCCAATGGGCTTGTACCACACACGCTGTCCAATGGGGATTGTGACAAACGCATTGTACAATGGGGTTTGTGAAACACACACTCTCTGTCCAATGAGCTTGTGACAAACAAACACTCTGTCCAGTGAGGATTGTGACAAAGACGCTGTACAATGGGGTTTGTGACACACACACTCTGTCCAAAGGGTTTGTGACAAACACGCTGTACAATGGGGTTTGTGACACACACACGCTGTCCAATGGCGTTTGTGACACAGACACTGTTCAAAGGGGTTTGTGACACACACGATGTCCAATGGGGTTTGTGACACGCACGCTGTCCTTTGGGGTTTGTGACACACACGCTGTCCAATGGGGATTGTGACACATACACTGTGTCCAAAGGGTTTTGTGACACACACGCTGTCGAATGGGGTTTGTGACACACACGCTGTCCAATAGGGTTTGTCACACACACTCTGTCCAATGGGGTCTGCGACACACACGCTGTCCAGTGAGGATTGTGACAAAGACGCTGTTCAATGGGGTTTGTGACACACACAGTCTGTCCAAAGGGTTTGTGACAAACACGCTGTAAAATGGGGTTTGTGACACACACACGCTGTCCAATGGGGTTTGTGACACAGACGCTGTCCAATGGGGCTTGTGACACACACACTCTGTCCAATATGGCTTTTGACACACACGCTGTCCAATGGGTATTGTAACAGACACACATGCTGTCCAATGGGGTTTGTGACACACACGCTGTCCAATGGGGATTGTGAAACACACGCTGTCCAATGGGGATTGTGAAAACACACTGTACAATGGGGTTTCTGACCCACACGCTCTGTCCAATGGTGCTAGTGACACACACGCTGTCCAATGGGGTTTGTGACACACACACTGTCCAATGGGGTTTGTTACACACACAGTGTCCACGGGGGTTTGAGACACAGATGCTGTCCAATAGGGATTGTGACACACACACTGTCCAATGGCGTTCGTAACACACACACTCTGTAAAATGGACTTGTACCACACACGCTGTCCAATGGTGATTGTGACAAACACACTGTACAATGGGGTTTGTGACACACACACTCTGTCCAATGAGCTTGTGACAAACACTCTGTACAATGGATTTTGTGACACACACACGCTATCCAATGGTGTTTATGACACACACACTGTCCAAAGGGGTTTGTGGTACACATGATGTCCGATGGGGATTGTGACACGCACGCTGTCCATGGGTGTTTGTGACACACACGCTGTCCAGTGGGGTTTGAGACACACACACTGTCCAATGGGGTTTGTGACACACACACGCTGTCCAATAGGGTTTGTGACACACACGCTGTTCAATGGGGTTTGTGACACACATACGCTGTCCAATGGGATTTGTGACACACACACGCTGTCCAACGCTGTTTGTAACACACACTTTGTCCAATAGGGTTTGTCACACACACACTGTCCAATGGGGTCTGCGACACACACGCTGTCCAATGAGGACTGTGACAAAGACGATGTACAATGGGGTTTGTGACACACACACTCTGTCCAAAGTTTTTGTGACAAACACGCTGTACAATGGGGTTTGCGACGAACACACGCTGTCCAATGGGGTTTGTGACACACACGCTGGCTAATGGGGATTGTGACACACACGCTGTCCAATGGGTTTGAGACACACATACTTTGTCCAATGAAGCTTTTGACACACACGCTGTCCAATGGGGTTTGTCACACAAACGCTTTCCAGTGGGTTTTGTGACACACACACTTTCCAATAGGGTTTGTGACACACAGACGCTATCCAATGGGGTTTGTGACACATGCACTTTCCAATGGGGTTTCTGACACACACACTATGTCCATTGGTGCTTGTGACACACACGCTGTCGAATGGAGTTTGTGACCTACACACTGTCTAATGGGGTTTGTGACAAAAACTCTGTCCACTGGGGATTGTGACACACACACTGTCCAGGGGGGGTTGTGACACAGACACTGTCCAATGGCATTCGTGACACACACAGTATGCACGGGGGCTTGTGACACGCATGCTCTCATATCGGGGTTTGTGACACACATGCTGTCCAATGGGGTTTTTGACACACACGCTGTCCAGTGGGTTTTGTGACACACACACTGTCCAATAGGGTTGGTGACACACACACGCTATCCAATGGGCTGTGTGACAAATACACTTTAAAATGGGGTTTCTGACCCACACGCTCTGTCCAATGGTGCTTGTGACACACACGCTGTCCAATGGGGTTTGTGACACACACACTGTCCAATGGGGTTTGTTACACACACAGTGTCCACGGGGGTTTGAGACACAGATGCTGTCCAATAGGGATTGTGACACACACACTGTCCAATGGCGTTCGTAACACACACACTCTGTAAAATGGACTTGTACCACACACGCTGTCCAATGGGGATTGTGACAAACACACTGTACAATAGGGTTTGTGACACACACACTCTGTCCAAAGAGCTTGTGACAAACACTCTGTACAATGGATTTTGTGACACACACACGCTATCCAATGGTGTTTATGACACACACACTGTCCAAAGGGGTTTGTGGTACACACGATGTCCGATGGGGATTGTGACACGCACGCTGTCCATGGGTGTTTGTGACACACACGCTGTCCAGTGGGGTTTGTGACACACGCACTGTCCAATGGGGATTGTGACACACACACGCTGTCCAATGCTGTTTGTGACACACACTCTGTCCAATGGGGTTTGTCACACAAACTCTGTCCAATGGGGTCTGCGACACACACGCTGTCCAGTGAGGATTGTGACAAAGACGATGTACAATGGGGTTTGTGACACACACATGCTATCCAATGGGGTTTGTGACACACACAGTTTCCAATGGGGTTTGTGACACACACAGTTTCCAGTGGGGTTTGTGACACACACACACTGTCCAATGGGGATTGTGACACACACACGCTGTCCAATGGGGTTTTTGACACACACGCTGTCCAACGCTGTTTGTGACACTCACACACTGTCCAATGGGGATTGTGACACACACACTATCCAATGGGTTTTGTGACACACACACTCTCCAAGGGGGATTGTGACAAACACACTTTCAAATGGGGTTTGTGACACGCACACTTTTTAATGTTTTTTGTCACACACACACGCTATCCAGTGGGGTTTGTGACACCCACGCTGTCCATTGGGGATTGTGACACACTCGATGTCCAATGGGGTTTGTGACACACACAATCTGTCCAATGGGGTTTGTGACACACACGCTGTCCCATGGGGTTTGTGACACACACGCTGACGAATTGGTTTTGTTACACACACACTGTCCAATGGTGTTTGTGACATGCATGCTATCTAATGGGTTTTGTGACACACACACTGTCCAACGGGGAATGTGACACACACACTCTGACCAATGCGTCTTTTGACTCACAAGCTGTCCAACGGGGTTCGTGACACACACATGCTATCCAATGGGTTTTGTGACACACACGCTGTCCAATGGTGTTTGTGACACACACGCTGTCCAATGGGATTTGTGGCACGCACAATCTATACAATGGGGTTTGTGACACGCACACTTTCTAATTGTGTTTGTGACACACACACGCTATCCAATGGGGTTTGTGACACACACACTTTCTAATGGGCTTTGAGACACACACACGGAATCCACTGTATTTTGTGAAACGCATACTCTTTAATGGGTTTTATGACACACACACGCTATCCAATGGGGTTTGTGACACACACCCGCTGTCCAATGGCGCTTGTGACACACAGGCTGTCCAATGGGGTTCGTGACACACACGCTGTCCAATGGGGTTTGTGACCCACACAATGTCCAATGGGTTTCTGACACGCGCACTGTCCATGGGTATTTGCGGCACACACGCTGTCCATTGGGGTTTCTGACACACACACTGTCCAAAAGGGTTTGTGACACACTAATGCTATCCAATGGGGATTGTGACACATACACTTTCCAATGGGGATTGTGACAGACACACGCTTTCCAATGGTGTTTGTGACACACACGTTGTCCAATGGGGTTTGTGACACTGACGCTGTCCAATGGGGACTGTGACATACATACTGTCCAATAGGGTTTGTGACATGCACAATCTATACAATGGGGTTTGTGACACGCACAATTTCTAATGGGGTTTGTGACACACACACGCTATACAATGGGGTTTGTGACACACACACTTTCAAATGGGGTTTGTGACACGCACACTGTCTAATGGGGTTTGTGACACACACACGGAATCCAATGTGTTTTGTGAAACGCATACTCTTTAATGGTTTCTATGAAACACACACTATATCCAATGGGGTTTGTTACACACACACACTGTCCAATGGGGATTGTGACACACACACTTTCCAATGGGGTTTGTGACACACACACGCTGTCCCATGGGGTTTGTGACACACACGCTGACTAATTGGTTTTGTGACACACACACTGTCCAATGGGGAATGTGACACACACACTCTGACCAATAGGTCTTTTGGCTCACAAGCTGTCCAATGAAGTTCGTGACACACACATGCTATCCAATGGGTTTTGTGACACACATGCTGTCCAATGGGTATTGTGACACAAACACACTGTCCAATGGGATTCGTGACAAACACGCTGTCCAATGGGGAATGTGACACACACGCACTGTAGAATGGGGTTTGTGACACACACACTTTCTAATGGGGTTTGTGACACACACACTGTCCAATAAGATTGTGACACACACACGCTGTCCAATTGTGTTTGTGACACACACAAGCTGTGTAATGGGGTTTGTGACACACACGCTCTCTAATGGGGATTGTGACACACACACGCTGTCCAATGCGGTTTGTGACACACACGATGTCCAATGGGGAATGTGACACACACACTCTGACCAATAGGTCTTTTGGCTCACAAGCTGTCCAATGAAGTTCGTGACACACACATGCTATCCAATGGGTTTTGTGACACACATGCTGTCCAATGGGTATTGTGACACAAACACACTGTCCAATGGGATTCGTGACAAACACGCTGTCCAATGCGGATTGTGACACACACGCTCTGTCCAATGGGTATTGTGACACACACGCTGTCCAATGGGGAATGTGACACACACGCACTGTAGAATGGGGTTTGTGACACACACACTTTCTAATGGGGTTTGTGACACACACACTGTCCAATAAGATTGTGACACACACACGCTGTCCAATTGTGTTTGTGACACACACAAGCTGTGTAATGGGGTTTGTGACACACACGCTCTCTAATGGGGATTGTGACACACACACGCTGTCCAATGCGGTTTGTGACACACACGATGTCCAATGGGGTTTGTGACACACACACTGTCCAAGGGGTATTGTTACACACATATGCTGTCGAATGAGTTTGTGACACATACATTTTCCAATGCGGTTTGGAACACACACACTGTCCAATGGGGTTTGTGACACATACGCTCGGTCCAATGGGGCATTTGACACACACACAGTTCAATGGGGTTTGTGACGCACACGCTGTCCAGTGGGTTTTGTGACACACACACTCGGTCCAATGGGCTTGTGACACACACGCTGTCCAATGGTGTTTGTGACAAACACGCTTTCCTATATGGATTGTGACACACACACGCTGTCCAATGGGGTTTATGACACACAATCAGTCCAATGGGGTTTGTGATACACACGCTGTTCAATGGGGATTGTGACACACATGCTGTCCAATGGGGTTTGTGACACGCACACTGTCTCCAATGGGTCTTGTGACACACACGATGTCCAATGGTGTTCGTGACACATACGCTGTTCAAAGGGGTTTGTGACACACACACTATCTAATGGGGTTTCTGACACTCACACTCTCTCCAATGGTGTTCGCGACACACACGCTGTCCAGTGGGTTCTGTGACACACACACTCTGTCCAATGGGCTTCTGACACACACACTGTCCAATGGGGATTGTGACACACACACGCTGTCCAATGAGGTTTGTGACACACAGACTGTCCAAAGGTGTTTGTGACACCCACGCTATCCAAGGGGTTTGTGACACTCACACTGTCTATTGTTGTTTGTGACACACACGCTGTCCAGTGGGTTTTGTGACACACACACTGTCCAATGAGGTTTTGACACACACGCTGTCCCCTGGGGATTGTGACACACACACTGACCAGGGGGGTTTGTGACACACACGCTGTCCAGTGGGTTTCGTGACACACGCACTGTCCAATTGGGTTTTGACACACACGCTGTCCACTGGGGATTGTGACACAAACGCTGTCCAATTCGGGTTTGTGACACACACACTGTCCAATGGTGTTTCTGACACACACGCTGGCCAATGGGGATTGTGACACAAACGCTCTCCAGTGGGTTTTGTGACACACACACTTTCCAATAGGGTTTGTGACACACAGACGCTATCTAATGGGGTTTGTGACACACACTTTCTAATGGGGTTTGTGATACACACAATATCCAAAGGGGTTTGTGACACTCACAATCTGTCCAATGGTGTTTGTGACACACACACGCTGTCTAATTGGGTCTGAGACACACACGCTGTCCAATGGGGAAGGTGACACACACACGCTGTCCAATGCGGTTTGTGACACACACGCTGTCCAATGGGGTTTGTGACACACACGCTGTCCAGTGGGTTTTGTGACACACACACGCTATCCAATGGGGTTTGTGAACACACACGCTGGCCAATGGAGATTGTGAAACACACACTGTCCAATGGGGTTTGTGACACATACACTCTGTCCAATGGGGCATTTGACACACACGCTGTCCAATTGTGTTTGTGACACACACGCTGTCCAGTGGGTTTTGTGACACACACACTGTATAAAGGGGTTGGTGACACACACACTGTCCAATGGGCTTTGTGACACACACAGTGTCTACGGGGGTTTGTGACACAAACGCTGTCCAATGGGGTTTGTGACACACACGCTATCCAATGGAGATGGTGACACATACACTGTCCAATGGGGTTTGTGACACATACACTCTGTCCAATGGGGCTTGTGACACACACGCTGTTCAATGTGGTTTGTGACACCGCACTCTGTGAAATGGTGCTTGTGACACACACGCTGTTCAATGGGGTTCGTGACAGACACGCTGTCCAGTGGGTTTTGTGACACACACTCTGTCCCAAGTGGTTTGTGACACACAAATTGTCCAATGGGGATTGTGACACAGACACGCTGTGCTATGGGGTTTGTGACACACACGCTGTCCAATGGGGTTTATGACACACAATCTGTCCAATGGGGTCTGTGATACACACGCTGTCCAATGGGGAATGTGACACACAAGCTGTCCAATGGGGTTCGTGACACACATGCTCTTCAATGGGGTTTGTGACACACAAGCTGTGCAATAGGGTTTGTGACACACACACGCTGTCCAATGGGATTTGTGACACACACGCTGTGCAGTGGGTTTTCTGACACACACACTCTGTCCAATGGGCTTGTACCACACACGCTGTCCAATGGGGTTTGTGACTACAGAGACGCTATCAAATGCGGTTTGTGACACATACAATTTCCAATGGGGTTTATGACACAAAAGCTGTCCAATGGGGTTTTTCACACAAAATCTGTCCAATGGGGATTGTGACAAACACACTGTCCAATGGGGTTTGTGACAAACACACTGTCCAGTGGGTTTTGTGACACACTCAATGTCCAATAGTGTCTGCGACACACACACGCTGTCCAATGTGGTTTGTGACACTCATACTGTCCAAGGGTGTTTGTGACACACATGCTGTCCAATGGGGTTTGTGACACAAACTCTGTCCAATGGGATTTGTGACACACACGCTGTCCAATGGTGTTTGTGAGAGACACACTGTCCAATGGGGATTGTCACAAACACACGCTGTCCAATGGGGTTTGTGACACACACGTTATCCAAAGGGGTTTGTGACACTCACAGTGTCCATGGGTGTTTGTGACAAACACGCTGTCCAGTGGGTTTTGTCACACACGCACTGTCCAATGGGGTTTTGACACACACGCTGTCCACTTGGGATTGTGACACACACACTGTCCATGGGGGGTTTGTGACACACACACTATCCAATGAGGTTTGTGACACACACTCTCTCCAATGGGGTTTGTCACACACACTCTGTCCAATGAGGTTTCTGACACACACGCTGTAAAATGGGGATTGTGACCAACACGCAGTACAATGGGGATTGTGACACACACACTCTGCCCAAAGGGCTTGCGACAAACACGCTGTACAATGGGGTTTGTGACACAAACTCTCTCCAAACGGGTTTGTGACACACACACTGTCCAACGGATATTGTGACACACACACGCTGTCCAATGGGCTTCATGACACACATGCTGTCTAGCGGGTTTTGTGACACACACACTCTGTCCAATGGTGCTTGTTACACACATGCTGTCCAATGCGGTTCGTGACACACACTCTGTCCCATGGTATTTGAGACACACACATTGTCCAATGGGTATTGTTAAACACACACGATGTCCAATGGGGTTTGTGACACACACACTGTCCAATGGGGTTTGTGACACACACACTGTCCATTGGGTTTTGTGACACACACACTGTCCAATAATGTTTGTGACACACACACGCTATACAATGGGGTTTGTGACACACACACTTTCCAATGGGGTTTATGACACACACACTCTGTCCAATGGTGCTTGTGACACACACGCTGTCCAATGGTGTTTGTGACACATACACTGTCCAACTGGGGATTGTGAGACACACACGCTGTCCAATGGGGTTTGTGAAACACACACTGTCCAATGGGGTTCATGACACACATGCTGTCTAGTGGGCTTTGTGACACACACTCTCTTTCCAATGGGCTTGTTAGTCACACACGCTGTCCAATGGAGTTTGTGACACACACACGCTATCCAATAAGGTTTGTGACACATACTACTTTGCAATGGGGTTTATGATACAAATTCTGTCCAATGGGGTTTGTGACACACACACTGTCCAATGGGGTTTGTGACACACACACTCTGTTGAATGTGGATTTTGATACAAACGCTGTCCAATGGAGTTTGTGACACACACGCTGTCCAATGGGGTTTGTGACAAACACGCTGTCCAGTGGGTGTTGTTGCACACACACTCTCCAATAGTGTTTGTGACACACACGCTGTGCAGTGGGTTTTATGACACACTTGCTGACCAATGGGTATTGTGACACACACACGCTGTCCAATGGGGTTTGTGACACACACACTGTCCAATGGGGATTATGACACACACACGCTGTCCAATGGGGTTTGTGACACACACATGCTGTCCAATGGGGGTTGTGACACACACGCTGTCCAATGGGTTTTGTGACACACACACACTGTCCAATGGGGTTTCTGACACACACTGCCCAGCGGGGTTTGTGACACACACGCTGTCCAGTGGATTTTGTGACACACACACTGTCCAATAGGGTTTGTGAAGTACACACGCTATCCAATGGGTTTTGTGACACACACACAATGTTCAATGGGTCTTGTGACAAACAAGCTGTCCAATGGGGTTTGTGAACACACACGGTGTCCACTGGGGTTTGTGACACACATACTGTCCAGGGGGGTTTGTGACACACACGCTGTCCAGTGGTTTTTGTGACACATACACTGTCCAATGGGGTTTGTGACACCACACTCTGTCCAATGGTGCTTCTGACACTCACGCTGTCCAGGGGGTTTTGTGACACACACACTCTGTCCAATGGGCTTGTGACAGAAACACGCTGTCCAATACTGTTTGTGACACACACTCTGTCCCATGGGGTTTGTGACACACACGCTGTCCAATGGGCTTTGTGACACACACACTCTGTCCAATGGCTCTTGTGAAAAACACACTGTCCAATGATGTTTGTGACACACACACTGTCCAATGGGGATTGTGACACACACACGCTATCCAATGGGGTTTGTGACATTCACATTGTCCATGGGTGTTTGTGACACATACGCTGTCCAGTGGGTTTAGTGACACACACACTGTCCAATGGGGTTTTGACACACACGCTGTCCACTGGGGTTTTAGACACACACGCTGTCCAGTGGGTTGTCTGACACACACACTGTCCAATAGGGTTTGTGACATACACACTATCCAATGGGGATTGTGACAGACACACGCTGTCCAATGGTGTTTGTGACACACACGCTGTCCAATGGGGTTTGTGACACAGACACTGTCCAATGGGGATTGTGACCTACAAACTGTCCAATAGGGTTTGTGACACACAAACCATATCAAATGGGGTTTGTGACACGCAAACTTTATAATGGGGTTTGTGACACACACACGCTATCCAATGGGGTTTGTGACACACACAGTTTCTAATTGGGTTTGCGACACACACGCTGACCAATTGGGTTTGTTACACACACACTGTCCAAAGGGGTTTGTGACACACACGCTGTCCATTGGGGTTTGTGAAACACAGAACGACCAAGGGGTTTGTGACAGACACACGCTGTCAAATGGGTTTTGTGACACGACACATGCTGTCAAAAAGGTGTTTGTGACACACACGCTGTCCTATGGGGTTTGTGACACACACTCTGTCCAATGGGGATTGTGACACAACCTCGCTGTCCAATGGGGTTTGTGACACACACAGTGTCCACGGGGTTTTGTGACACACACTCTGTCCTATGGGGTTTGTGACACACACTCTGTCCAATGGGGATTGTGACACAACCTCGCTGTCCAATGGGGTTTGTGACATACACACTGTCCAAAGGGTATTGTTACACACACACGCTGTCCAATGGCTCTTGTGACACACACACTGTGCCATGGTGTTTGTGACACACACGCTGTCCAATGGGGATTGTGACATACACACTGTCCAATAGGGTTTATGACACACACATGCTATCCAATAGGGCTTGTGACACAAGTACTTTCTAATGGGGCTTTTGACACACACACGCTGTCCAATGGGGTTTGTGACACACACGCTGATGAATTGGTTTTGTTACACACACACTGTCCAATGGTGTTTGTGACACGCATGCTATCTAATGGGTTTTGTGACATATACGCTGTCCAATGGGGTTTGTGACACACACACACTGTCCAATGGGGATTGAGACACACACACGGTGTCCAATGGAGTTTATGACTACACATGCTGTCCAATGCGGTATTGTGACAAACACACTATCCAAAGGGGTTTGTGACACAGACGCTGTCCAATGGGTTTTGTGACACACTCGCTGTCCAATGGGTTTTGTGACACACACACTGTCCAGAAGGGTTTGTGACACACATGCTTTATAATGGGGTTCGTGACACACACACGCTATCCAATTATGTTTGTGACACGCACACTTTATATTGGGCTTTGTGACACACACACGCTATCCAATGGGGTTTGTGACACACATACTTTCTAATGGGGTTTTTGACACGCACACGCTATCCAATGGGGTTTGTGACACACACTTACCAATGGCGTTTGTGACGCACACACGCTGCCCCATGGGGTTTGTGACACACACGCTGTCCAATGGGGATTGTGACACACACACGCTGTCCAATAGGTCTTGTGACACACAAGCTGTCCAAAGGGGTTCGTGACACACACGCTGTCCAGTGGAGTTTGTGACACACACACTGTCCAATAGGGTTTGTGACATCAAACACGCTATCCAATGGGGTTTCTGACACACACTCTTTCTAATGGGGTTTGTGAAACACACTCTGTCCAATGGGTTTTTTGACACACACACTGTCCAATGGTGATTGTGACACACACACGCTGTCCAATGGTGTCTGTGAAACGCAGACTTTCTAATGGGGTTTGTGACACACACACTCAGTCCAATGGCGCTTGTTACACACACGCTGTCCAATGGGGTTCGTGACACACACTCTGTCCCATGGTGTTTGTGACACAGACATTGTCCAATGGGTATTGTTGCACGCACACGCTGTCCAATTGTGTGTGTGACACACACGCTGTCCAATGGGGCTTGCGACACACACGCTGTCCAATGGGGTTTGTGACACACACATTGTCCAATGGGTATTGTGACACACACACACTGTCTAATGGGGTTTGTGACACACACGCTGTCCAGTGGGTTTTGTGACACACACACTCTGTCCCATGGGGTTTGTGACACAGACACTGTCCAACGGGGCCTGTGACACACACACGCTGTCCAATAGGTTTTGTGACACACACGCTATACAATGGGGTTTGTGACACAAATACTTTCTTAATGGGGTTTTTGACACACACACGCTATCCAATGGGGTTTGTGGCACACACGCTGTTTAACGGGTATTGTGACACACTAGCTGTCCAATGGGGTTTGTGACCCACACGGAGTCCAATGGGGATTGTGACACACACGCTGTCCAATGGGGTCTGTGACACACTCTCTGTCCAATGGGGTTTGTGACCAACACGGAGTCCAATGGGGATTGTGACACACACGCTGTCCAATGGGGTTTGTGACACACACACTCTGTCCAATAGGTCTTGTGAAACAGAAGCTGTCCAATGGGTTTCGTGACACACACGCTGTCCAATGGGGTTTGTGACACATACACTCTGTCCAATGGGCTTTGTGACACACACACACTGTCCAATGGGGTTTGTGACCCGCACGGTGTCCAATGGGTATTGTGACACACACGCTGTCCAATGAGGTTCGTGACACACGCGCTGTCCTTTGGGCTTTGTGACACACACACTGTCCAATAGGGTTTGTGACATCACACACGCTATCCAATGGGGTTTCTGACTCACACTCTTTCAAAAGGGGTTTGTGAAACACACACTATCCAATGGGTTTTGTGAAAAACACACTGTCCAATGGTGATTGTGACACACACACTCTATCCAATGGGGATTGTGACACACACACGCTATCCAATGGGGTTTGTGACATTCACATTGTCCATGGGTGTTTGTGACACATACGCTGTCCAGTGGGTTTAGTGACACACACACTGTCCAATGGGGTTTTGACACACACGCTGTCCACTGGGGTTTTAGACACACAAGCTGTCCAGTGGGTTGTCTGACACACACACTGTCCAATAGGGTTTGTGACACACACACTATCCAATGGGTTTTGTGACACACACACTGTCCAATGGGGATTGTGACAGACACACGCTGTCCAATGGTGTTTGTGACACACACGCTGTCCAATGGGGTTTGTGACACAGACACTGTCCAATAGGGTTTGTGACACACAAACCCTGTCAAATGGGGTTTGTGACACGCAAACTTTATAATGGGGTTTGTGACACACTCACGCTATCCAATGGGGTTTGTGACACACACAGTTTCTAATTGGGTTTGCGACACACACGCTGACCAATTGGGTTTGTTACACACACACTGTCCAATGGGGTTTGTGACACACACGCTGTCCATTGGGGTTTGTGAAACACAGAACGACCGAGGGGTTTGTGACAGACACACGCTGTCAAATGGGTTTTGTGACACGACACATGCTGTCAAAAAGGTGTTTGTGACACACACGCTGTCCTATGGGGTTTGTGACACACACTCTGTCCAATGGGGATTGTGAAACAACCTCGCTGTCCAATGGGGTTTGTGACACACACAGTGTCCACGGGGTTTTGTGACACACACGCTGTCCTATGGGGTTTGTGACACACACTCTGTCCAATGGGGATTATGACACAACCTCGCTGTCCAATGGGGTTTGTGACATACACACTGTCCAAAGGGTATTGTTACACACACGCGCTGTCCAATGGTGTTTGTGACACACACGCTGTCCAATGGCTCTTGTGACACACACGCTGTGCCATGGTGTTTGTGACACACACGCTGTCCAATGGGGATTGTGACATACACACTGTCCAATAGGGTTTATGACACACACATGCTATCCAATAGGGCTTGTGACAGAAGTACTTTCTAATGGGGCTTTTGACACACACACGCTGTCCAATGGGGTTTGTGACACACACGCTGATGAATTGGTTTTGTTACACACACACTGTCCAATGGTGTTTGTGACACGCATGCTATCTAATGAGTTTTGTGACATATACGCTGCCCAATGGGGTTTGTGACACACACACACTGTCCAATGGGGATTGTGACACACACACGGTGTCCAATGGAGTTTATGACTACACATGCTGTCCAATGCGGTATTGTGACAAACACGCTGTCCAATGGGGTTTGTGACACACTCGCTGTCCAATGGGTTTTGTGACACACACACTGTCCAGAAGGGTTTGTGACACACATACTTTATAATGGGGTTCGTGACACACACACGCTATCCAATGGTGTTTGTGACACGCACACTTTATATTGGGCTTTGTGACACGCACACGCTATCCACTGGGGTTTGTGACACACACTTTCCAATGGCGTTTGTGACGCACACACGCTGCCCCATGGGGTTTGTGACACACACGCTGTCCAATGGGGATTGTGACACACACACGCTGTCCAATAGGTCTTGTGACACACAAGCTGTCCAAAGGGGTTCGTGACACACACGCTGTCCAGTGGAGTTTGTGACACACACACTGTCCAATAGGGTTTGTGACATCAAACACGCTATCCAATGGGGTTTCTGACACACACTCTTTCTAATGGGGTTTGTGAAACACACTCTGTCCAATGGGTTTTTTGACACACACACTGTCCAATGGTGATTGTGACACACACACGCTGTCCAATGGTTTTTGTGAAACGCAGACTTTCTAATGGGGTTTGTGACACACACACTCAGTCCAATGGCGCTTGTTACACACACGCTGTCCAATGGGGTTCGTGACACACACTCTGTCCCATGGTGTTTGTGACACAGACATTGTCCAATGGGTATTGTTGCACGCACACGCTGTCCAATTGTGTGTGTGACACACACGCTGTCCAATGGGGCTTGCGACACACACGCTGTCCAATGGGGTTAGTGACACACACATTGTCCAATGGGTATTGTGACACACACACACTGTCTAATGGGGTTTGTGACACACACGCTGTCCAGTGGGTTTTGTGACACACACAATCTGTCCCATGGGGTTTGTGACACAGACACTGTCCAATGGGGCCTGTGACACACACACGCTGTCCAATAGTTTTTGTGACACACACGCTATACAATGGGGTTTGTGACACA
Source organism: Columba guinea (assembly GCA_032206185.1). Lineage (NCBI taxonomy): Eukaryota > Metazoa > Chordata > Aves > Columbiformes > Columbidae > Columba > Columba guinea. The sequence goes on from JAVLUU010000005.1 coordinate 1,819,424, forward strand.
AATACTTTCTTAATGGGGTTTTTGACACACACACGCTATCCAATGGGGTTTGTGGCACACACGCTGTTTAACGGGTATTGTGACACACTAGCTGTCCAATGGGGTTTGTGACCCACACGGAGTCCAATGGGGATTGTGACACACACGCTGTCCAATGGGGTTTGTGACACACTCTCTGTCCAATGGGGTTTGTGACCAACACGGAGTCCAATGGGGATTGTGACACACACGCTGTCCAATGGGGTTTGTGACACACACACTCTGTCCAATAGGTCTTGTGAAACAGAAGCTGTCCAATGGGTTTCGTGACACACACGCTGTCCAATGGGGTTTGTGACACATACACTCTGTCCAATGGGCTTTGTGACACACACACACTGTCCAATGGGGTTTGTGACCCGCACGGTGTCCAATGGGTATTGTGACACACACGCTGTCCAATGAGGTTCGTGACACACGCGCTGTCCTTTGGGCTTTGTGACACACACACTGTCCAATAGGGTTTGTGACATCACACACGCTATCCAATGGGGTTTCTGACTCACACTCTTTCAAAAGGGGTTTGTGAAACACACACTATCCAATGGGTTTTGTGAAAAACACACTGTCCAATGGTGATTGTGACACACACACTCTATCCAATGGTGTTTGTGACACACACACTTTCCAATGGGGTTTGTGACACACTCATTTTATAATGGGTTTTGTGACACACACATGCTATCCTATGGGGTTTGTGACACACACGCTGACCAACTGGTTTTGTTACACACACTCTGTCCAATGGGTTTGTGACGCACACGGTGTCCAATGGGTATTGTGACACACACGCTGTCCAATGGGGTTCGTGACACACACTCTTTCAAAAAGGGTTTGTGAAACACACGCTATCCAAAGGGTTTTTTGACACACACACTGTCCAATGGTGATTGTGACACACACACGATATCCAATGGGGTTTGTGACACACACGCTGACCAATTGGTTTTCTACACACACACCGTCCATAGGTGTTTGTTACACACACACGCTATCCAATGGGGTTTGTGACACATACACTTTCCAATGGGGTTTGTGAAACACACACTCTGTCCAATGGGGCTTGCGACACACACGCTGTCCAATGGGGTTCGTGACACACACATTGTCCAATGGGTATTGTGACACACACACGCTGTCCAATGGGGTTTGTGACACACATGCTGTCCACTGGGGTTTGTGACACGCACACTGTCCATGGGTGTTATTGACACACACGCTGTCCAGTGGGGTTTTTGACACACACACTGTCCAAAAGGGTTTGTGACACACACGATATACAATGGGGTTTGTGACAAGCACACTGTCCATGGGGGTTTGTGACAATCACACTGTCCATGGGTGTTTGTGACACACGCACTGTCCAATGGGGTTTGTGACACACACAGTGTCCACGGGGGTTTGTGACACACATGCTGTCCAATGGGGTTTGTAACACACACACTGTCCAATGTGTTTTGTGACACACACACTGTCCAATGGGGTTTGTGACACACACACTGTCCAATGGGTATTTCTACACACACACGCTGTCCAATGGTGTTTGTGACACACTTGCTGTCCAATGGGGCTTGTGACACACACGCTGTCCAATGTTGTTTGTGACACACACGCTGTCCAATGGGGTTTGTGACACACACACACTGTCCAATGGTGATTGTGACACACACACGATATCCAATGGGGTTTGTGACACACACGCTGACCAATTGGTTTTCTACACACACACCGTCCATAGGTGTTTGTTACACACACACGCTATCCAATGGGGTTTGTGACACATACACTTTCCAATGGGGTTTGTGAAACACACACTCTGTCCAATGGGGCTTGCGACACACACGCTGTCCAATGGGGTTTGTGACACACATGCTGTCCACTGGGGTTTGTGACACGCACACTGTCCATGGGTGTTATTGACACACACGCTGTCCAGTGGGGTTTTTGACACACACACTGTCCAAAAGGGTTTGTGACACACACAATATACAATGGGGTTTGTGACAAGCACACTGTCCATGGGGGTTTGTGACAATCACACTGTCCATGGGTGTTTGTGACACACGCACTGTCCAATGGGGTTTGTGACACACACAGTGTCCACGGGGGTTTGTGACACACATGCTGTCCAATGGGGTTTGTGACACACACACTGTCCAATGTGTTTTGTGACACACACACTGTCCAAAGGGGTTTGTGACACACACACTGTCCAATGGGTATTGCTACACACACACGCTGTCCAATGGTGTTTGTGACACACTTGCTGTCCAATGGGGCTTGTGACACACACGCTGTCCAATGGTGTTTGTGACACACACGCTGTCCAATGGGGTTTGTGACACACACACACTGTCCAAAGGGGTTTGTGACACACACACTGTCCAAAGGGGTTTGTGACACACACGCTGTCCAATGGGTTTTGTGACACACACACTGTCCAATGGGTTTTTGACACACACGTTGTCCACTGGGATTTTTAACACACACACTGTCCAGGGGGGTTTTTGACACATACACTGTCCAATCACATTCGTGACACACACAGTGTCCACAGGGGTTTGTGACACACACACAGTACAATGGGGTTTTGTGACACACACACAATACAGTGGGGTTTTGTGACACACACACACATTGTCCAATGGGGATTGTGACACACACACGCTTTCCAATTGTGTTTGTTGCACAAACGCTGTCCAATGGGGTTTGTGACACAGACGCTGTCCAATGGGGATTGTGACCTACACACTCTCCAATAGGGTTTGTGACACACACATGCTATCCAAAGTGGTTTGTGACACACATACTTTCTAATGGGGTTTCTGACACACACACGCTATCCAATGGGGTTTGTGACGCACACTTTACAATGGGGTTTGTGACACACACACGCTATCCAATGGTGTTTGTGACACGCACACTTTATATTGGGCTTTGTGACACACACACGCTATCCAATGGGGTTTGTGAAACACATACTTTCTAATGGGGTTTTTTGACACACACACTCTATCCAATGGGGTTTGTGACACACACTTTCCAATGGCATTTGTGACACACACACGCTGTCACATGGGGTTTGTGACACACACACTGTACAATGGGGATTGTGATACACACGCTCTCCAATGGTGTTTGTGACACATACACTCTGTCCAATGGGGATTGTGAAACACACACGCTGTCCAATGGGGTTTATGACACACACACTGTCCAATGGGGTTTGTGACACAAACACTCTGTCCAATGGGGTTTGTGACACACACGCTGTCCAATGGGGATTGTGACACACACACTGTCCAATAGGGTTTGTGACATCACACACACTATCCAATGGGGTTTGTGACAAGAACGCTATCCAAAGTATTTTGTGACACACACGTTGTCCAATGGGGTTTGTTACACACACACTTTCCAATGGGGTTTTTGACACACACTCTTTCAAAAGGGGTTTGTGACACACACGCTGTCCAATGGGGTTCGTGACACACACTCTGTCCATGGGTGTTTTTGACACACACGCTGTCCAGTGGGGTTTGTGACACACACACTGTCCAAAAGGGTTTGTGATACACACGATGTACAATGGGGTTTGTGACACGCACACTGTCCATGAGTGTTTGTAACACACACGCTGTCCAATGGTGTTTGTGACACGCAGGCTGTCCAATAGGGTTTGAGCCACACAGACGCTATCCAATGGGGTTTGTGACACATACACTGTCCAGTGGGTATTGTTACACACACACGCTCTCCAATGGCGTTTGTGACACATACACTTTCCAACGCGGTTTCTGACACGCACACTCTGTCCAATGGGTTCATGACACACACGCTGTTCAATGGGGTTTGTGACACACACACTCTATCCAACGGTGTTTGTGACACACACACTTTCTAATGGTGTTTGTGACACACACACTATCCAATGGGGTTTGTGTCATTCACACTCTGTCCAATGGTGCTTGTGACACACATGCTATCCGATGGGGTTTGTGACACTCACACTGTCCATGGGTGTTTGTGACACACAGGCTGTCCAGTGGGTTTTGTGACACACACACTGTCCACTGGGGATTGTGAAACACACACTGTCCAATGGCGTTCGTGAAACACATAGTGTCCACGGGGGTTTATGACACACACACTGTCCAATGGGGTTTGTGACACTCACACTTTATAATGGGGTTTGTGACAGACACACGCTATCCAATTGGGTTTATGACACACACTCTGTCCTATGGGGTGTGCGACACAGACACTGTCAAATGGGGATTGTGATATACACACTGTCCAATAGGGTTTATGACAAACACATGCTATCTAATGTGGTCTTTTACACACACACATTCTAATGGGGTTTTTGACACAAGCACTGTATCCAATGGGATTTGTGACACATACTTTCCAATGGGGTTTGTGACACACACGCTGTCCAATGGGGATTGTGAAACACACGCAGTACAATGGGGTTTGTGACACGTACACTCTGTCCAATGAGGCTTGAGACACACACTCTGTCCTATGGGGTTTCTGACCCACACGGAGTCCATTGGGGATTGTGACACACAGGCTGTCCAATGGTGTTTGTGACACACACGCTCTGTCCAATGGGTTTTGTGACCCACACTGTTTACAATGGGTATTGTTACACACAAACTGTCCAATGCGGTTCGTGACACACACGCTGTCCAGTGGGGTTTGTGACACACACACTGTCCAATAGGGTTTGTGACATCACACACGCTATCCAATGGGGTTGGTGACACACACTCTTTCTAATGGGGTTTGTGAAACACACGCTATCAAATGGGGTTTGTGACACGCATGCTGTCCAATGGGTTTTGTGACACACACACTGACCAGGAGGGTTTGTGACACACACACGCTATTCAGTGGGGTTTGTGACACATACACTTTCCAATTGGGTTTGTGACACACACACTCTGTCCAATGGTGCTTGTCACACACACGCTGTCCAATGGAGTTCGTGACACACACTGTGTCCCATTGGGTTTGTGACACACACACCGTCCAATGGGGATTGTGACACACATACGCTGTCCAATGGGGTTTGTGACACACACGTTGTCCAATGGGGTTTGTGTCACAAAATCTGTCCAATGGGGTTTGTGACACACACACTGTCCAATGGGTATTGTTACACATACACGCTGTCCAATGGTGTTTGTGACACACAAGCTGTTCAATGGGGATTGTGACACACACGCTGTCCAATGCGCTTTGTGACACACACACTCTGTCCAATGAGTCTTGTGAAAAACATGTTGTCCAATGGGGTTTTTGAACACACACGCTGTCCAGTGGATTTTGTGACACACACACTGTCCAATAGGACTTGTAACACACACACGCAATCCAATGGGGTTTCTGACACATACACTTTCCAAAGAGGTTTGTGACACACACACTCTGTCTAATGCTGCTTGTGACACACACACTCTGTTCAATGGGCTTATGACACACACGCTGACCAATGGGTCTTGTGACACACACGCTGTCCAATGATGTTTCTGACACAGACGCTGTCCAATGGGGATTGTGACATACACACTGTCCAATAGGGTTTATGACACACACATGCTATCCAATGGGGTTTTTGACACAAATACATTCTAATGGTGTTTTTGACACACACACGCTATCCAATGGGGTTTGTGACACACATGCAGACAAATTGGGTTTGTAACACACACACTGTTCAATGGTGTTTGTGACACGCATGCTGTCCAATGGGTTTTGTGACACACACTCTGACCAGGAGGGTTTGTGACGCACACACGCTATGGAACGGGGTTTGTGACACATACACTTTCCAAAGGGGTTTGTGATACACACACTCTGTCCAATGGCGCTTGTGACACACACGCTGTCCAATGGGGTTCGTGACACACACGCTGTCTAATGGGGTTTTTGAAACACACACTGTCCAATGGGTTTTGTGACACACAAACTCTGTCCAATGGGCTTGTGACACACACGCTGTCCGATGGTGTTTGTGACACATACACTGTACAATGGAGTTGTGACACACACACGCTGTCCAATGGGGTTTGTGACACAAACACTGTCCAGTGGGTATTGTTACACACACACGCTCTCGAATGGTATTTGTGACACACACGCTGTCCAATGGGGCTTGTGACACACACGATATCCAATGGGGTTTGTGAAACAAACACTGTGTCCAATGGGGTTTGTGACACACACGCTGTCCAATGGGTATTGTGACACACACGATATCCAATGGGATTTGTGACACACACAGTGTCCAATGGGGATTGTGACACACACCCTGTACAGTGGGGTTTGTGACACACACACTGTCCAGTGCGTTTTGTGACACACACACTGTCTAATCGGGTTTGTGACACACACACATTATCCAATGGGGATTGAGAAACACACACGCTGTCCAATGGGGTTTATGACACACCCAGTGTCCAATGGTGTTTGTGACACACACTCTGTGAAATGGGGTTTGTGACACACACGCTGTCCAATGGGGTTTGTGACACACACACTGTCCAGTGGGTATTGTTACACACACACGCTGTCCAATGGTTTTTGTGAAACACACGCTGTCCAATGGGGCTTGTGACACACACACTGTCCAATGCGATTTGTGACACGCACACTGACCATGGGTTTTTGTGACACACACACTATCCAGTGGATTTTGTGAAATACACGCTGTCCAATGGGGTTTTGACACACACGCTGTCCACTGGGGATTGTGACACACACACTGACCAGGAGGGTGTGTGACACACACACGCTATCCAATGGGGTTTGTGACACACACAGTGTCCAATGGGTACTGTGACACACACACACTGTCCAATGGGGTTTGTGACACACACGCTGTCCAATGGAGATTGTGACACACACGCTGCCCAATGGGGTTTGTGACACACACGCCGTCCAATGGAGATTGAGACACACAAGGTGTCCAATGGGGCTTGTGACACACACACTGTCTAATGGGGTTTGTGACACACACACGCTGTCCAATGGGGATTGTGAAACACACACGCTGTCCAATGGGGTTTGTGATACGCATACTTTCTAATGGGGTTTGTGACACACACACTTTCCAATGGGGTTTGTGACACAAACACGCTGTCACATGGGTTTTGTGACACACACAGTGACCAATTCAGTTTCTTACACACACACTGTCCATTGGTGTTTGTGACACGCATGCTGTCCAGTGGATTTTGTGACACATACACTGACCAGGAGGGTTTGTGACACACACACGCTATTCATTGGGGTTTGTGACACATACACTTTCCAATTGGGTTTGTGACACACACACTCTGTCCAATGGTGCTTGTCACACACACGCTGTCCAATGGAGTTCGTGACACACACTGTGTCCCATTGGGTTTGTGACACACACACCGTCCAATGGGGATTGTGACACACACACGCTGTCCAATGGGGTTTGTGACACACACGTTGTCCAATGGGGTTTGTGTCACAAAATCTGTCCAATGGGGTTTGTGACACACACACTGTCCTATGGGTATTGTTACACACACACGCTGTCCAATGGTGTTTGTGACACACAGGCTGTCCAATGGGGATTGTGACACACACGCTGTCCAATGCGCTCTGTGACACACACACTCTGTCCAATGAGTCTTGTGAAAAACATGCTGTCCAATGGGGTTTCTGACACATACACTTTCCAAAGGGGTTTGTGACACACACACTCTGTCGAATGCTGCTTGTGACACACACACTCTGTCCAATGGGCTTATGACACACACGCTGTGCAATGATGTTTGTGACACACATGCTGTCCAATGGGGTTTGTGACACACATGCTGTCCAATAGGGTTTGTGACACACACGCTATCCAATGGGGTTTTTGAAACTCACACTGTCCATAAGTTTTTGTGACACACACTCTGTCCAGAGGGTTTTGTGACACACAAACTGTCCAATGGGGTTTTGACACACACGCGGTCCAATGGGTATTGTTACACACACGCGGTCCAATGTGGTTTGTGACACACACGCTGTCCAGTTGGGTTTGTGACACACACTTTGTCCAATAGGATTTGTGACATCACACTCTCTATCCATTGGGGTTTGTAACACACACTCTTTCTCATGGGGTTTCTGACACACACGCTATCCAAAGGGTTTTGTGACACACACACTGTCCAATGGTGTTTGTGACACACACAATTTCCAATGGGGTTTGTGACACGCACACTTCCTACGGGGTTTGTGACACACACACGCTATTTAATGGGGTTTGTGACACGGTTAATTTCTAATGGGGTTTGTGACACACACACTTTCCAATGGGTTTTGTGACACACACACTGTCCAATGGTGTTTGTGACATGCATGCTGTCCAGTGGGTTTTATGACACACACACTGACCAGGAGGGTTTGTGGCACACACACGCTTTCCAATGGGTTTTGTGACACATACACTTTCCAATGCGTTTGTGACACATACATTCTGTCCAATGGGGCCTGTGACACACACGCTCTCCAATGGGGTTTGTGACACACACACTGTCCAAAGGGGTTTGTGACACACACAATGTCCAATGGGGTTTGTGACTCGCAAACTGTCCATGGGTGTTTGTGACACACACGCTGTCCAGTGGGTTTTGTGACACACACACTGTCCAAAAGCGTTTGTGACACGCACGATGTCCAATGGGGATTTGACACGAACACTGTCCATGGGTGTTTGTGACACACTCGCTGTCCAATGGGGTTCGTGAAACACACGCTGTCCAGTGTGGTTTGTTACACACACACACTGTCCAGTGGGTTTTGTGACACACACAAAGTCCACTGGGGTTTTGACACACACACTGTCCACTGGGGATTGTGAAACACACACGCTGTCCAATGGGGTTTATGACACACACACTCAGTCCAATGGTGTTTGTGACACACACCTGTCCAATGGGGATTGTTCACACACTTGTGAAAAACACGCTGTCCAGTGGGCTTTGTGACACACATACTATGCAATAGGGTTTGTGACACACACACGCTATCCAATGGGTTTTCTGACACATACACTTTCCAATGGGTTTTGTGACAGACACACACTGTCCAATAGTGCTTGTGAAACACACGCTTTCCAATGGGGTTCGTGACACACACGCTGTCCAGTGGGTTTCGTGACACACACACTCTGTCCAATAGGCTTGTGACACACACGCTGTCCAATGGTGTTTGTGACACATACACTGCCCAATTGGGATTGTGACACACACACTGTCCAAAGCTGTTTGAGACACACACGCTATTCAATGGGGCTTTTGACACTCTCACTGTCCATGGGTGTTTGTGACACACATGCTGTCCAGTGGGTTTTGTCACACACACACCGTCCAATGGGGTTTTGACACACACACTGACCACTATGGATAGTGACACACACACTCTCCAGGGGGGTTTGTGACACAAACACTGTCCAATGGCGTTCGTGATACACACAGTGTCCACGGGTGATTGTGACACACACACTGTCCAAAAGGTTTTGTGACACACACGATGTACAATGGGTTTTGTGACACGCACACTGTCCGTGGGTGTTTGTGACACACAGGCTATCCAGTGGGGTTTGTGACACACACGCTGTACAATGGGTTTTGTGACACACACACCCTGTGCAATGGGTATTGTTACACACACACGCTGTACAATGGTGTTTGTGACACACACGCTGTCCAATGGTGTTTGTGACCTACACTCTCTCCAATGGTGTTTGTGACTTACACTCTGTCCAATAGGGTTTGTGACACACACATGCTATCCAGTGGGGTTTGTGACACACATACTTTCTAATGGGGTTTTTGACACACACACGCTATCCAATGGGGTTTGTGACACATACACTTTCCAATGGGGTTTGTGACACACACACTCTGTCCAATGGCGCTTGTGACACACACGCTGTCCAATGGGTTTCGTGGCACACACTCTGTCCCATTGGGTTTGTGACACACACGCTGTCCAAAGGGGATTGTGACACACACGCTGTCCAATGGGGTTTGTGACACACAGGATGTACAATGGTGTTTGTGACACACACCATGTCCATGGGTGTTTGTGAAACACACGCTGTCCAGATGGGATTGTGACACACACACTGTCCAATGGGGTTTGTGACACACACAGTGTCCACGGGGGTTGGTGACACACTGGCTGTCCAACGGGTATTGTTACACACACACGATGTCCAATGGTCTTTGTGACACACCCGCTGTCCAATGGGGCTTTGTGACACACAAACTGTCCATGGGTGTTTGTGACAAACACGCTGTCCAGTGGGTTTTCTGACACACATACTTTCCAATTGGGTTTTGACACACACTCTGTCCAATGGGGATTGTGACACACACACGCTGTCCAATGGTGTTTGTGACTCATACAATTTCCAATGGGGTTTGTGACACCACACTCTGTCCAATGGGTCTTGTGACACACACGCTGTCCAATCGAGTTCGTGACACACACGGTGTCCAGTGGGTTATGTGACACACACTCTGTCCAATGGGCTTGTGAAACACACACGCTGTCCAATGGCGTTTGTGACACACAAACTGTCCAAAGGGGTTTGTGACACACACACTGTCCAGTAGGGTTTGTGACACTCACACTGTCCAAGGGTTATTGTGACACTCACGCTGTCCAGTGGGTTTTGTGACACACACACTATGCAATGGGTTTTTGACACACACGCTGTCCACTGGGCATTGTGAACACAAACGCTGTTCAGTGGGGTTTGTGACACACGGACTGTCCAATGGTGTTTCTGACACACATGCTGTCCAATGGGTTTTGTGAAACAAACTCTGTCCAATGGTGCATGTGACACACACGCTGTCCAATGGGGTTCATGACATACAAGCTGTCCAGTGGGTTTTGTGACACACACACTCTGTCCAAAGTGCTTGTGACACACAGGCTGTCTAATGGTGTTTGTGACACACACACACTGTCCAATGGGTATTGTTACACACACACGCTGTCCAATGGTGTTTGTGACACACACGCTGTTCAATGGGGACTGTGATACACACACTGTCCAATGGGCTTTGTGACACGCTATCGAATATGGTTTGTGACACACACACTTTCCAAAGTGTTTGTGACACACACACTCTGTACAATGGGAATTGCAACAAACACACGCTGTCCAATGGGTATTGTGACACACACGTTGTCCAATGGTTTTTGTGACACACACACTGCCCAATGGGAATTGTGACAAACTCACGCTGTACAATGGGGTTTGTGACACTCACACTGTCTATGGGTGTTTGTGACACACACACGGTTCAGTGGGTTTTGTCACACACAGACTGTCCAATTGGGTTTTGACACACATGCTGTCTAATGGAGATTGTGACACACACACGCTGTCCAATGGTGTTCGTGACACACACACTGTCCAATGGGGTTTGAGACACACCGGATGTCCAATGGTGTTTGTGAGACCTCAACTTTCCAATGCGGTTTGTGACACCACACTCTGTCCAAAGGGTCTTCTGACAGACACGCTGTCCAATGGGGTTCGTGACACACATGCTATTCAATGGGGTTTGTGACACACACACTGTCCAATAGGGTTTGTGACAGACACACGCTATCCAATGGGGTTTGTGATACACACACTTTCTAATGGGGTTTGTGACACACACACTATCCAATGGGGTTTGTGACATTCACACTCTGTCTAATGGTGCTTGTGACACACAGGCTGTCCAATGGGGTTCGTGACACACACGCTGTCCAGTGGGTTTTGTGACACACACAAACTGTCCAAAGGGGTTTGTGACACACACATGGTCCAATGGGGTTTGTGACACTAACACTGTCCAAGGGTGTCTGTGAAACACACACTGTCCAGTGGTGTTTCTGACACACACGCTGTCCAATGGGGTTTGTGAAACAAACTCTGTCCAATGGGGTTTGTGACACACACACTGTCCAATGGCTATTGTGACACACACACACTGTCCAATGGGGTTTGTGACACACACGCTGTCCAATGGGGATTGTGACACCACACTCTGTCCAAAGGGCTTGTGACACACACACGCTGTCCAATAGTGTTTGTTACACACACTCTGTCCCATGGTGTTTGCCACATACAAACTGTGCAATGGGGATTGTGACACTCACACGCTGTCCAATGGGGTTTGTGACACACACACTGTCCAAAGGGGTTTGTGACACACACGCTGTCTAATGGGGTTTGTGACACACACACGCTGTCCATTGGTGTTTGTGACACACACACACGTTCCAATGGTGTTTGTGACACATACACTTTCCAATGGGGTTTGTGACACACACAATCTTTCCAATGGCGCTTGTGACACACACGCTATCCAATGGGGTTCGTGACACAAACTCTGTCCCATGGGGTTTGTGACACAGAAACTGTCCAATGTGCATTGTGACACACACACGCTGTCCAATGGGGTTTCTGACACACACACGGTCCAAAGGCGTTTGTGACACACACGTTGTCCAATGGGGTTTGTGACACGCACACTGTCCATGGGTGTTTGTGACACACACGCTGACCAGTTGGGTTTGTTACACACACACTGTCCAATTGTGTTTGTGACACGCATGCTGTCCAATGGGTTATGTGACACACACACTGACCAGGAGGGTTTGTGACACACACACACACTATGGAATGGGTTTTGTGACACATACACTTTCCAAGGGGGTTTGTGACACACACACACTGTCCAATGGGGTTCGTGACACAAACTCAGTCCCATGGGGTTTGTGACACACACACTGTCCAATACGGTTTGTGACACATACACTCTGTCCAATGAGGCTTGAGACACACACGCTGTCCAATGGGGTTTGTGACACACAGGCTGGCCAGTGGGTTTTGTGACACACACACTGTACAATAGGGTTTGTGACACACACATGCTATCCAATGGGGTTTGTGACACATACACTTTCTAATGGGATTTGTGACACCGCACTCTGTCCAATGGTGCTTGTGACACACACGCTGTTCAATGGGTTTTGTGACACACACGCTGTTCAATGGTGTTTGTGACACATACGCTGTCCAGTGGGTTTCGTGAAACACACGCTGTCCAGTGGGTTTTGTGACACACACACTCTGTCCAATGGGATTGTGACACAGACACGCTGTCTAATAGTGTTTGTGACACACACTCTGTCCCAAGGGGTTTGTGACACACACACTGTCCAATGGGCTTTGTGACACACACACTCTGTACAATTGTTCTTGGGAAAAACACGCTGTCCAATGGGGTTTGTGAACACACAAGGTGTCCAGTGGGGTTTGTGAGACACACACTGTCCAATAGGATTTGTGACACACACACGCTATCGAATGGGGTTTGTGACACAGACACTTTCCAATGGGGCTTGTGACACACACACTCTGTCCAATGGGAATTGTGACAAACACACGCTGTCCAATGGGGTTTCTGACACACAAGCTGTTCAATGGTGTTTGTGACACTCACACTGTCCATGGGTGTTTGTGACACACACGCTGTCCAGTGGGTTTTCTGACACACATACTTTCCAATTCGGTTTTGACACACACTCTGTCCAATGGGGATTGTGACACACACACGCTGTCCAATGGTGTTTGTGACTCATACAATTTCCAATGGGGTTTGTGACACCACACTCTGTCCAATGGGTCTTGTGACATACACGCTGTCTAGTGGTGTTTGTGACACACATGCTGTTTAATGGGGTTTGTGACACACACACTGTCCAATGGGGTTTGTGACACACACACTGTTCAATGGGTATTGTGACACACACACGCTGTCCAATGGGGTTTGTGACACACACGCTGTCCAATGGGGATTGTGACATCAAACTCGGTCCAATGGTGCTTGTGACACACACGCTGTCCAATGGGGTTCGTGACACACATGCTCTCCAGTGGGTTTTGTGACACACACACTCTGTCCAATGGGCTTGTGACACGCACACGCTGTCCAATAGTGTTTGTGACACACACTCTGTCCCATGGGGTTTGTAAAACACACACTGTCCAATGGGGATTGTGACTCACACACGCTGTCCAATGGGGTGTGTGAAACACACACTGTCCAAAGGGGTTTGTGACACACACACTGTCTAATGGGGTTTGTGACACACACACACTGTCCAATGGGGATTGAGACACACAGATGCTGTCCAATGGGGTTTATTACACACACGCTGTCCAATGGGGTTTGTGACACACATACTTTCTAATGGGGATTTGACACACACACGCTATCCAATGGGGTTTGTGACACACCCTTTCAAGTGGGGTTTGTGACACATACACGCTATACAATGGGGTTTGTGACACACACACTCTGTCCAATGGCGCTTGTGAAACACACGCTGTCCAATGGTGTTCGTGACACACGCTCTGTCCATGGGGTTTGTGTCACACACACTGTCCAATGGGTATTGTGACACACACACGCTGTCCAATGGGGTTTGTGACACATACTCTCTGTCGAAAGGGGCTTGTGACAAACACGCTGTCCAATGGGGTTTGTGACACACACGCTATCCAATGGGGTTTGTGACACATACACCTTCCAATGGGGTTTGTGACACCACACTCTGTCCAATGGTTCTTGTGAAAACACACACTCTGTCCAATGGGGATTGTGACAAACACACACTGTCCAATGGGGTTTTTGACACACACGCTGTCCAATGGGGTTTGTGACACACACATTGTCCAATGGGTATTGTGACACACACACGCTGTCCAATGGGGTTTGTGACACGCACACTGTCCATGGGTGTTATTGACACACACGCTGTCCAGTGGGGTTTTTGACACACACACTGTCCAAAAGGGTTTGTGACACACACGATATACAATGGGGTTTGTGACAAGCACACTGTCCATGGGGGTTTGTGACAATCACACTGTCCATGGGTGTTTGTGACACACGCACTGTCCAATGGGGTTTGTGACACACACAGTGTCCACGGGGGTTTGTGACACACATGCTGTCCAATGGGGTTTGTGACACACACACTGTCCAATGTGTTTTGTGACACACACACTGTCCAATGGGGTTTGTGACACACACACTGTCCAATGGGTATTGCTACACACACACGCTGTCCAATGGTGTTTGTGACACACTTGCTGTCCAATGGGGCTTGTGACACACACGCAGTCCAATGGTGTTTGTGACACACACGCTGTCCAATGGGGTTTGTGACACACACACACTGTCCAATGGGGATTGTGACACACACACTGTCCAAAGGGGTTTGTGACACAGACGCTGTCCAATGGGGTTTGTGACACACACGCTGTCCAATGGGTTTTGTGACACACACACTGTCCAATGGGTTTTTGACACACACGTTGTCCACTGGGATTTTTAACACACACACTGTCCAGGGGGGTTTTTGACACATACACTGTCCAATCACATTCGTGACACACACAGTGTCCACAGGGGTTTGTGACACACTCACAGTACAATGGGGTTTTGTGACACACACACAATACAATGGGGTTTTGTGACACACACACACATTGTCCAATGGGGATTGTGACACACACACGCTTTCCAATTGTGTTTGTTGCACAAACGCTGTCCAATGGGGTTTGTGACACAGACGCTATCCAATGGGGATTGTGACCTACACACTCTCCAATAGGGTTTGTGACACACACATGCTATCCAATGTGGTTTGTGACACACATACTTTCTAATGGGGTTTCTGACACACACACGCTATCCAATGGGGTTTGTGACGCACACTTTACAATGGGGTTTGTGACACACACACGCTATCCAATGGTGTTTGTGACACGCACACTTTATATTGGGCTTTGTGACACACACACGCTATCCAATGGGGTTTGTGAAACACATACTTTCTAATGGGGTTTTTTGACACACACACTCTATCCAATGGGGTTTGTGACACACACTTTCCAATGGCATTTGTGACACACACACGCTGTCACATGGGGTTTGTGACACACACACTGTACAATGGGGATTGTGATACACACGCTCTCCAATGGTGTTTGTGACACATACACTCTGTCCAATGGGGATTGTGAAACACACACGCTGTCCAATGGGGTTTATGACACACACACTGTCCAATGGGGTTTGTGACACAAACACTCTGTCCAATGGGGTGTGTGACACACACGCTGTCCAATGGGGATTGTGACACACACACTGTCCAATAGGGTTTGTGACATCACACACACTATCCAATGGGGTTTGTGACAAGAACGCTATCCAAAGTATTTTGTGACACACACGTTGTCCAATGGGGTTTGTGACACACACACTTTCCAATGGGGTTTTTGACACACACTCTTTCAAAAGGGGTTTGTGACACACACGCTGTCCAATGGGGTTCGTGACACACACTCTGTCCATGGGTGTTTTTGACACACACGCTGTCCAGTGGGGTTTGTGACACACACACTGTCCAAAAGGGTTTGTGATACACACGATGTACAATGGGGTTTGTGACACGCACACTGTCCATGAGTGTTTGTAACACACACGCTGTCCAATGGTGTTTGTGACACGCAGGCTGTCCAATAGGGTTTGAGCCACACAGACGCTATCCAATGGGGTTTGTGACACATACACTGTCCAGTGGGTATTGTTACACACACACGCTCTCCAATGGCGTTTGTGACACATACACTTTCCAACACGGTTTCTGACACGCACACTCTGTCCAATGTGTTCGTGACACACACGCTGTTCAATGGGGTTTGTGACACACACACTCTATCCAACGGTGTTTGTGACACACACACTTTCTAATGGGGTTTGTGACACACACACTATCCAATGGGGTTTGTGTCATTCACACTCTGTCCAATGGTGCTTGTGACACACATGCTATCCGATGGGGTTTGTGACATTCACACTGTCCATGGGTGTTTGTGACACACACGCTGTCCAGTGGGTTTTGTGACACACACACTGTCCACTGGGGATTGTGAAACACACACTGTCCAGGAGGGTTTTTGACACACACACTGTCCAATGGCGTTCGTGAAACACATAGTGTCCACGGGGGTTTATGACACACACACTGTCCAATGGGGTTTGTGACACTCACACTTTATAATGGGGTTTGTGACAGACACACGCTATCCAATTGGTTTTATGACACACACTCTGTCCTATGGGGTGTGCGACACAGACACTGTCAAATGGGGATTGTGATATACAAACTGTCCAATAGGGTTTATGACAAACACATGCTATCCAATGTGGTCTTTTACACACACACATTCTAATGGGGTTTTTGACACAAGCACTGTATCCAATGGGGTTTGTGACACACACGCTGTCCAAAGGGAATTGTGAAACACACGCAGTACAATGGGGTTTGTGACACGTACACTCTGTCCAATGAGGCTTGAGACACACACTCTGTCCTATGGGGTTTCTGACCCACACGGAGTCCATTGGGGATTGTGACACACAGGCTGTCCAATGGTGTTTGTGACACACACGCTCTGTCCAATGTATTTTGTGACCCACACTGTTTACAATGGGTATTGTGACACACAAGCTGTCCAATGCGGTTCGTGACACACACGCTGTCCAGTGGGGTTTGTGACACACACACTGTCCAATAGGGTTTGTGACATCACACACGCTATCCAATGGGGTTGGTGACACACACTCTTTCTAATGGGGTTTGTGAAACACACGCTATCCAATGGGGTTTGTGACACGCATACTTTCCAAAGGTGTTTGTGACACACACACTTTGTAATGGGGTTTGTGACACACACATGCTATCAAATGGGGTTTGTGACACGCATGCTGTCCAATGGGTTTTGTGACACACACACTGACCAGGAGGGTTTGTGACACACACACGCTATTCAGTGGGGTTTGTGACACATACACTTTCCAATTGGGTTTGTGACACACACACTCTGTCCAATGGTGCTTGTCACACACACGCTGTCCAATGGAGTTCGTGACACACACTGTGTCCCATTGGGTTTGTGACACACACACCGTCCAATGGGGATTGTGACACACACACGCTGTCCAATGGGGTTTGTGACACACACACGCTATCCAATGGGGTTTGTAACACGCACACTTTCTAATGGGGTTTGTGACACAGACACGCTATCCAATGGCGTTTGTTACATACACACTGTCCAATGCGGTTTGTGACACATACACTCTATCCAATGGGGCTTGTGACACACAGGCTATCCAATGGGGTTACTGACAGATACACTTTCCAATGGGGTTTGTGACACACACACTGTCCAGTGGGTTTTATGACACACACAATCTCCCAATAGGCTTGTGACACACATGCTGTATAATAGTGTTTGTAACAAACACTCTTTCCCATGGGGTTTGTGACACACACGCTGTCCAATCGGGTTTGTGGCACAGACGATGTCCGATGTGGTTTGTTACATGCACGCTGTCCATGGGTGTTTGTGACACACACGCTGTCCAATGGGGATTGTGACACACATGCTATCCAATAGGATTTGTGACACACACACGCTATCCAATGGGGTTTGTGACACACACACTGTTCAAAGGGGTTTGTGACACACACGATGTCCAATGGGGTTTGTGACACGCACGCTGTCCATGGGTGTTTGTGACACACACGCTGTCCAATGCTGTTTGTGACACACACTCTGTCCAATGGGGTCTGCGACACACACGCTGTCCAGTGAGGATTGTGACAAAGACGCTGTACAATGGGGTTTGTGACACACACACGCTGTCCAATGGGGTTTGTCACACAAACGCTCTCCAGTGGGTTTTGTGACACGCACGCTGTCCATGGGTGTTTGTGACACACACGCTGTCCAATGCTGTTTGTGACACAAACTCTGTCCACTGGGGATTGTGACACACACACTGTCCAGGGGGGGTTGTGACACAGACACTGTCCAATGGCATTCGTGACACACACAGTGTCCACGGGGGTTTGTGACACACATGCTCTCACTTTGGGGTTTGTGACACACATGCTGTCCAATGGGGTTTGTGACAGGCACGCTGTCCATGGGTGTTTGTGACAGATGCGATGTCCAGTGGGGTTTGTGACACACACACTGTCCAATGGGGTTTGTGACACACACGCTGTCCAATGGGGTTTGTGACACACACACACTGTCCGATGGGGATTGTGACACACACGCTGTCCAATGGGGATTGTGACACACACGCTGTCCAATGGGTTTTGTGACACACACACTCTGTCTAATGGGGCTTGTGACACGCACACTCTGTCCAATGGGCTTGTGACACCCACGCTGTCCAATGGGGTCTGTGACACAGATGCTGTACAATGGGGACTGTGACATACATACTGTCCAATAGGGTTTGTGGCACGCACAATCTATCCAATGGAGTTTGTGACACGCACACTTTCTAATGGGGTTTGTGACACGCACAGTTTCTAATGGGGTTTGTGACACACACACGCTATCCAACTGGGTTTGTGAGACACACACTTTCCAATGGGGTTTGTGACACACACACTTTCCAATGGCGCTTGTGACACACACGCTGTTCAATGGGGTCCGTGACACACACGCTGTCCACTGGGTTTTGTGACACACACAATCTGTCCAATGGGCTTGTGACACAGACGCTCTCCAATGGGGATTGTGTCATACACATTGTCCAGTAGGGTTTGTGACACACACATGCTGTCCAATGGGGATTGTCACACAAACACTCTGTCCAATGGGGTTTGTGACACACACATGCTATCCAATGGGGTGTGTGACACACCCACTTTCAAATTGGGTTTCTCACACGCTCACTTTCTAATGGGGTTTGTGACACACACACGCTATCCCATGGGGTTTGTGACACACACGCTGACAAATTGGTTTTGTTACACACACACTGTCCAATGGTGTTTGTGACACGCATGCTATATAATGGGTTTTGTGACACACACACTGTCCAATGGGGAATGTGACACACACACGCTGTCCTATGGGGTTTGTGACACACACTCTGTCCAATGGGGTTTGTGACACACACACTTTCAAATGGGGTTTGTGACACGCACACTTTCTAATGGGGTTTGTGACACACACACGGAATCCAATGTGTTTTGTGAAACTCATACTTTTTAAAGGGTTTTATGACACACACACGCTATCCAATGGGGTTTGTGACGCACACACACTGTCCAATGGGGATTGTGACACACACACGCTGTCCATTGGGGTTTCTGACACACACACTGTCCAAAAGGGTTTGTGACACACTAATGCTATCCAATGGGGTTTGTGACACATACACTTTCTAATGGGGATTGTGACACAGACGCTGTCCAATGGGGACTGTGACACAGACGCTGTCCAATGGGGACTGTGACATACATACTGTCCAATAGGGTTTGTGACACGCACAATCTATCCAATGGGGTCTGTGACACGCACACTTTCTAAGGGGGTTTGTGACACACACACTTTCAAATGGGGTTTGTGACACGCACACTTTCTAATGGGGTTTGTGACGCACACACGCTATCCAATTGGGTTTGTGACACACACACTTTACAATGGGTTTTGTGACACACACACTCTGTCTAATGGGCTTGTGACACACACGCTGTCCAATGGGGTTTGTGACACAAACACTGTCCTAAAGGTGTTTGTGAAACACGCGATGTCCAAAGGGGTTTCTGACATGCACATTGTCCATGGGTTTTTGTGACACACACGCTGTCCAGTGATGTTTCTGACACACACACTGTCCAAAAGGGTTTGTGGCACACACGATGTCCAATGGGCTTTGTGACACGCACACTGTCCATGGGTGTTTGTGACACACACGCTGTCCAGTGGGGTTTTTGACACACACACTTTCCAATGGGTATTGTGACACACACAGTGTCCACGGTGGTTTTTGACACACACGCTGTCCAATGGTGTTTGTGACACAGACGCTGTCCAAAGGGGCTTGTGACAAACACACTGTCCAATGGGGATGGTGATACACACGATGTCCAATGGGGTTTGTGACACACACGCTGTCCAATGGGGATTGTGACACACACGCTGTCCAATGGGATTTGTTCCACACACACGCTATTCAATGGGGTTTGTGACACGCACACTGTTCAAGGGGGTTTGTGACACACACGATGTCCAATGGGGTTTGTTACACGCACGCTTTCCATGGGTGTTTGTGACAAACACGCTGTCCAATGGGGATTGCGACACACACGCTGTCCAATGGCATTTGTGACACACACACGCTGTCCAATGCTGTTTGTGACACACACTCTGTCCAATAGGGTTTGTCACACACACTCTGTCCAATGGGGCCTGCGACACACACGCTGTCCAGTGAGGATTGTGACAAAGACGCTGTACAATGGGGTTTGTGACACAAACGCTCTCCAGTGGGTTTTGTGACACACACGCTGTCGAATGGAGTTTGTGACATACACACTGTCCAATGTGGTTTTTGACACAAACTCTGTCCACTGGGGATTGTGACACACATGCTCACACATTGGGGTTTGTGACACAGATGCTGTCCAATGGGGTTTTTGACACACACTCTGTCCAGTGGGTTTTGTGACACACACACTGTCCAATAGGGTTGGTGACACACACACGCTATCCAATGGGCTGTGTGACAAATACACTTTAAAATGGGGTTTCTTACCCACACGCTCTGTCCAGTGGTGCTTGTGACACACACGCTGTCCAATGGGGTTTGTGACAGGCACGCTGTCCATGGGTGTTTGTGACAGATGCGATGTCCAGTGGGGTTTGTGACACACACATTGGCCAATGGGGTTTTTGACACACACAGTGTCCACGGGGGTTTGAGACACAGATGCTGTCCAATAGGGATTGTGACACACACACTCTGTCCAATGAGCTTGTGACAAACACTCTGTACAATGGGGTTTGTGACACACACACTCTGTCCAATGGTGTTTATGACACACACACTGTCCAAAGGGGTTTGTGGTACACACGATGTCCAATGGGGATTGTGACATGCCGGCTGTCCATGGGTGTTTGTGACACACACGCTGTCCAGTGGGGTTTGTGAAACATACACTGTACAATGGGGTTTGTGACACACACGCTGTCCAGTGGGGTTTGTCACACACAGTCTGTACAATGGGCTTGTGACACACACGCTGTCCAAAGGGGTTTGTGACACACGCTGTTCAATGGGGTTTGTGACACACACACGCTGTCCAATGCTGTTTGTGACACACACTCTGTACAGTGGGCTTGTGACACACATGTGTCCAATGGGGATTGTGACACACACACTCATTCCAATGAGGTTTGTGACACACACGCTGTCTAATGAGGTTTAAGACACACACACTCTGTCCAATGTGGCTTTTGACACACACGCTCTCCAATGGCGTATGTGACATACACGCTGTCCACTGGTTTTGTGACAGACACACTCTCAAACAGGGTTTGTGACACACACACGATATCCAATGGGGTTTGTGACACACACACTGTACAAAGAGGTTTGTGACACACACACTGTCTAAAGGGGTTTGTGACAAACACGCTGTCCAATGGGGTTTGTGAACACACATGCTGTCCAATGGGGTTTGTGACACACACGCTGTCCAATGGGGTTTGTGACACAAACTCTGTCCAATGGGGTTTGTGAACACACATGCTGTCCAATGGGGTTTGTGACACACACGCTGTCCAATGGGGTTTGTGACACACACACTGACCAGGAAGGATTGAGGCACCCACATGCTGTCCAATAGGGTTTGTGACACACACGCTGTCCAATGGGTCTTGTGACACACACGCTGTGCCATGGTGTTTGTGACACACACGCTGTCCAATGGGGTTTGTGACACATACGCTATCCAATGGGGATTGTGACATACACACTGTGCAATTGGGTTTATGACACACACATGCTATCCAATGGGGTTTGTTACAGAAATACTTTCTAACAGGGTTTTTTGTCACACATACGGTATCCAATGGGGTTTGTGACACACACGCTGTCCAATGGGATTTGTGACACACACACTCTGTCCAATAGGTCTTGTGACACACACTCTGTCCAATGGGTTTCGTGACACACACTGTGTCCAATGGGTTTTGTGACACACACGCTGTTCAATGGGGTTTGTGACACACACACTCTATCCAACGGTGTTTGTGACACACACACTTTCTAATGGGGTTTGTGACACACACACTATCCAATGGGGTTTGTGACATTTACACTCTGTCCAATGGTGCTTGTGACACACACACTGTCCAAAGGGATTTGTGACACACACGCTGTCTAATGGGGTTTGTGACACACACACGCTGTCCAATGGGGTTTGTGACACACACTTTCAGTTGGGTTTGTGACACACACACACTTTCCAATGGTGTTTGTGACACATACACTTTCCAATGCGGTTTGTGACACACACACTCTGTCCAATGGCGCTTGTGACACACACTCTGTCCAATGGGGTTCGTGACACAAACTCTGTCCCATGGTGTTTGTGACACACACACTGTCCAATGTGGATTTTGACACACACACTGTCCAAAGGGGTTTGTGACACACACGTTGTCTAATGGGGTTTGTGACACGCACACTGTCCGTGGGTGTTTGTGACACACACGCTGACCAGTTGGGTTTGTTACACACACACTGTACAATTCTGTTTGTGACACACACACTGTCCAATGGGTTATGTGACACACACACTGACCAGGAGGGTCTGTGACACACACACACGCTATGGAATGGGGTTTGTGACACATACACTTTCCAATGGGGTTTGTGACACACACACTCTGTCCACTGGCGCTTGTGACACACACTGTCCAAAGGGGTTCGTGACACACACTCAGTCCCATGGGGTTTGTGACACACACACTGTCCAATACGGTTTGTGACACACACACTCTGTCCAATGAGGCTTGAGACACACACGCTGTTCAATGGGGTTCGTGACACACACTCTGTCCCAAGGGGTTTGTGACACACACACTGTCCAATGGGCTTTGTGACACACACACTCTGTACAATCGGTCTTGTGAAAAACACGCTGTCCAATGGGGTTTGCGAACACACACGCTGTCCAGTGGGGTTTGTGAGACACACATTGTCCAATAGGATTTGTGACACACACACGCTATCGAATGGGGTTTGTGACACAGACACTTTCCAATGGCGTTTGTGACACGCACACTCTGTCCAATGGGAATTGCGACAAACACACGCTGTCCAATGGGTTTTGTGACACACACGCTGTTCAATGGTGTTTGTGACACATACGCTGTCCAGTGGGTTTTGTGACACAAAGACTGTCCAATTGGGTTTTGACACACACGCCGTCCAATGGGGATTGTGACACACACACGCTGTCCAATGGTGTTCGTGACACACACACTGTCCAAAGGGGTTTGTGACACACACGATGTCCAATGGTATTTCTGACACATTCACTTTCCAATGGGGACTGTGACACTACACTCTGTCCAATGGGTCTTGTGACACACACGCTGTCCAATGGGGTTCGTGACACACATGCTGTTCAATTGCGTTTGTGACACACACACTGTCCAATTGGGTTTTGACACACACGCTGTTCAATTGCGTTTGTGACACACACACTGTCCAATTGGGTTTTGACACACACGCTGTCCAATGGGGTTCGTGACACACACGCTGTCCAGTGGGTTTTGTGACACACACACTCTGTCCAATGGGAATTGTGACAAACACACGCTGTCCAATGGGGTTTGTGACACACACGCTGTCCAATGGTGTTTGTGACACACACACTGTCCAATGGGAATTGTGACAAACACACTCTGTTCAATGGGGTTTGTGACACACACACTGTCCAATGGGGTTTGTGACACACACACTGTCCAATGGGTATTGTAACACACACACGCTGTCCAATGGGGTTTGTGACACACACGCTGTGCAACGGGGATTGTGACACCACACTCTGTCCAATGGGCTTGTGACACGCACACGCTGTGAAATAGTGTTTTTGACACACACTCTGTCCCATGGGGTTTGTGAAACACACACTGTCCAATGGGGATTGTGACTCACACACGCTGTCCAATGGGGTTCGTGGCACACACTCTGTCCCATGGGGTTTGTGATCCACACACTGTCTAATGGGGTTTGTGACACACACACACTGTCCAATGGGGACTGTGACACACAGACGCTGTCCAGTGGGGTTTCTGACACACATACTTTCTAAAGGGGATTTGACACACACACGCTATCTAATGGGGTTTGTGACACACACTTTCCAATGGGGTTTGTGACACACACACTCTATACAATGGGGTTTGTGACACACACACTCTGTCCAATGGCGCTTGTGAAACACACCCTGTCCAATGTTGTTCGTGACACACACTCTGTCCCATGTGGTTTGTGTCACACACACTGTCCAATGGGGATTGTGACACACACACGCTGTCCAATGGGGTTTGTGACACGCACACTGTCCATGGGTGTTTGTGACACCACACTCTGTCCAGTGGAGTTTGTGACACACACACTGTCCAATGGGGTTTGTGGCACACACATTGTCCACGGGGGTTTGTGACACATACTCTCTGTCCAAAGGGGCTTGTGACAAACACGCTGTCCAATGGGGTTTGTGACACACACAGGCTATCCAATGGGGTTTGTGACACATCCACCTTCCAATGGGGATTGTGACACCCAACTCTGTCCAATGGTGCTTGTGACACACACGCTGTCCAATGGGGTTTGTGACACACACACTATCCAAAGGGGTTTATTACACACACGCTGTCCAATGGGTTTTGTGACACACACTCTGTCCCAAGGGGTTTGTGACACACACATGCTATCCAATGGGGTTTGTGACACACATACTTTCTAATGAGGTTTGTGACACACACACGCTATCCAATCGGGTTTGTGACACATACACTTTCCAATGGGGTTTGTGACACCACACTCTGTCCAATGGTGCTTGTGACACACACACGCTTTCCAATGGGGTTTGTGAAACATACACTTTCCAATGGGGTTTGTGACACCGCACTCTGTCCAATGGTGCTTGTGACACACATGCTGTTCAATGCGGTTCGTGACACACATGCTGTCCAGTGGGTTTTGTGACACACACACTCTGTCCAATGGGCTTGTGACACACACACGCTGTCCAATAGTGTTTGTGACACACACACTGTCCCAAGGGGTTTGTGACACACAGGCTGTCGAATGGGGTTTGTGACACACACACACTGTCCAATTGGTATTGTTACACACACACGCTGTCCAATGGTGTTTGTGACACACACGCTGTGCATTTGGGATTGTGACACACACGCTGTCCAATGGCCTTTGTGACACACACACTCTGTCCAACGGGTCTTGTGAAAAACACGCTGTCCAATGGGGTTTGTGAACACACCCTTTCCTGTGGGGTTTGTGACTCACACACTGTCGAATAGGGTTTGTGACACACACACGCTATCCAATGGGGTTTGTGACACATACACTTTCCAATGGGGTTTGTGACACCGCACTCTGTCCAATGGTGCTTGTGACACATACGCTGAGCAATGGGGTTCATGACACACACGTTGTCCAGTGGGTTTTGTGACACACACACTATGTCGAATGGGCTTGAAACACACACACGCTGTCCTATAGTGTCTGTGACACACACTTTGTCCCATTGGGTTTGTGACAAAGACGCTGTCCAATGGGGATTGTGTCATACACACTGTCCAATAGGGTTTGTGACACACACATGCTATCCAAAGGGCTTGTGACAGGCACACTTTCTAATGGGGTTTGTGACACACACACCCTGTGCAATGGGGTTTGTGAAACACACGCTGTCCAATGGGGATTGTGACACACACAGTGTCCACGGGGGTTTGTAACACAAACTCAGTCCAATGAGGTTTGTGACACACACACTGTCCAATGGGGTTTGTGACACACACCCTATCCAGTGGGTTTTGTGACACACACACTGTCCAATAGGGTTTGTGATACACGCGCTATCGAATGGGGTTTGTGAAACATACACTTTCAAATGGGGATTGCGACACAGCACTCTGTCCAATGGTGCTTGTGACAAACACACGCTGTCCAATGGGGTTTGTGACACACACACTCTGTCCAATGGGCTTGTGACACACACACGCTGACTAATACTCTTTGTGACACACACTCTGTCCCATGGGTTTTCTGACACACACACTGTTCAATGGGGATTGTGACAGCACACTCAGTCCAATGGTGCTTGTGACACACACACTGTCAAATGGGTATTGTGATACACACACCCTGTTCAATGGGTTTTGTGACACACACAGACTGTCCAATGGGGTTTGTGACACACACACTCTGTCCAATGGGCTTCTGACACACACACGCTGTCCTATAGTGTTTGTGACACACACTCTGTCCCATTGAGTTTGTGACAAAGACGCTGTCCAATGGCGATTGTGCCATGCACAATGTCCAACAAGGTTTGTGACACACACATGCTATCCAATGGGGTTTGTGAAACACACACTCTGTCCAATAGAGTTTGTGACACAAACATGCTAACCAATGGTGTTTGTGACACACACTTTCCAATCAGGTTTGTGACACCACACTCTGTCCAACGGTGCTTTTGACACACACGCTGTCCAATGGGGTTCGTGACACACACGCTTTCCAGTGGGTTTTGTGACACACACACTCTGTCCAATGGGCTTGTGACACACACACTGTACAATGGGGATTGTGACACACACACGCTGTCCAATGGGATTTGTGACACACATGCTGTCCAGTGGGCTTTGTGACAAATACACCCTGTACAATGGGCCTTGTGACACACACGCTGTCCAATTGGGTTTTTTACACACATGCTATCCAGTGGGTTTTGTGACACATACACTGTCCAATAGGGTTTGTGACACACACATTCTATCAAATGGGGTTTGTGACACATACACACTGTCCAATGGGGTTTGTGACACACACGCTGTCCAATGGGGATTGTGACACCACACTCTGTCCAATGGTGCTTTTCACACACACACGCTATCCAATATGGTTTGTGACACGCATACTTTCTAATGGGGTTTGTGACACACACACTCTATCCAGTGGGGTTTGTGACACACACACACTGCCCAATGGGGTTTGTGACACACACGCGGTCCAATGGGGATTGTGACACACACGGTGTCCAATGGGGTTCGTGACACACACGCTGTCCAGTGGGTTTTGTGACACACACACACTGTGTCCAACGGGCTTGCGACACACACACGCTGACCAATATTGTTTGTGACACTCACTCTGTCCCATGGGGTTTGTGACACACACACTGTCCAATGGGGATTGTGACACACACATGCTGTCCAATGGGGTTTGTGACATACACGCTGTCCAATTGGGTTTGTGAAACACACTCTGTCCAATAGGGTTTGTGTCACACACACGCTGTCCAATGGGCTTTGTGACAAATATACTCTGTCCAATGGGGCTTGTGACACACACGCTGTCCAAAGGGTTTCGTGACACACACGCTGTCCAGTGGGTTTTGTGACACACACTCTGTCCAATGGGCTTGTGACGCACACACGCTGCCCTATAGTGTTTGTGACACACACTCTGTCCCATTGGGTTTGTGACAAAGACGCTCTCCAATGGGGATTGCGTCATACACACTGTCCAATAGGGTTTGTGACACACACATGCTCTCCAATGGGGTTTGTGACACGCACACTCTGTCCAATGGCGCTTGTGACACACATGCTGTCCAATGGGGTTCGTGACACACAATCTGTCCTATGGGGTTTGTGACACACACACGCTGTACAATGGGGCTTGTGACACACACATTGTCCAAAGGGGTTTGTGACACACACGTTGTCAAATGGGGTTTGTGGCACGCACACTGTCCAAAGGGGTTTGTGACACACAGGATATCCAATGGGGTTTGTGACACGCACACTGTCCATGGGTGTTTGTGAAACACACGCTGTCCAGTGGAGTTTGTGTCACACAAACTGTCCAATGGGGTTTGTGACACACATACTGTCCAATGGGTATCGTGACACACACACCCTGTGCAATGGGGTTTGTAAACACAAACGAAGTCTAATGGGGATTGTGACACACACGCTGTCCAATGGGGTTTGTGAAACACTCACACTGTCCAATGGGGTTTGTGACACACACGCTGTCCAATGGGTATTGTGACACCACACTCTGTCCAATGGTGCTTGTGACACACTCACGCTATCCAATGGGGTTTGTGACACGCTTACTTTCTAATAGGGTTTGTGACACACACACTCTATCAAATGGGGTTTGTGACACACACACACTGTACAATAGGGTTTGTGACACACACGCTGTCCAATGGGGATTGTGACACCACACTCGGTCCAACAGTGCTTGTGACACACACGCTGTCCAATGGGGTTTATGACACACACAGTGTCCAAAGGGGTTTGTGACACACACGCTGTCTAATGGGGTTTGTGACACACACATGCCATCCAATGTGGTTTGTGACACACATGCTTCCTAATGGGGTTTTTGACACACACACTCTGTCCAATAACGCTTGTGACACACACGCTGTCCAATGGGGTTTGTGACACCGCACTCTGTCCAATGGTGCTTGTGACACACACGCTGTCCAAGGGGGTTTGTGACACACACACTGTCCAAAGGGGTTTGTGACACACACGCTGTCCAGTGGGCTTTGTGACAAATACACTCTGTACAATGGGGCTTGTGACACACACGCTGTCCAATGGTCTTTGTGACACACACGCTATCCAGTGGGTTTTGTGACACACACACTGTCTAATAGGGTTTGTGACACACACACTCTATCAAATGCTGTTTCTGACACACACACACTGTCCAATGGGGTTCGTGACACACACGCTGTCCAATGGGGATTGTGACACCACACACTGTCCAATGGTGCTTGTGAAACACACACGCTATCCAATGGGGTTTGTGACACGCATACTTTCTGATGTGGTTTGTGACACACACACTCTATCAAATAGGGTTTGTGACACATACACTTTCCAATGGGGTTTGTGACACCACACTCTGTCCAATGGTGCTTTTGACACACACACGCTATCCAATGGGGTTTTTGACACGCATACATTCTAAAGGGATTTGTGACACACACACTCTATCAAAAGGGGATTGTGACACACGCGCACTGTCCAATGGGGTATGTGACACACATGCTGTCTAATTGGGATTGTGACACAACACTCTGTCCAACGGTGGTTGTGACACACACGCTGTCCAATGCGGTTCGTTACACACACACTGTCCAATGGGCTTGTGACACACACAGTCCAAAGGGTTTTGTGAAACACACGCTGTCTGATGGGGTTTGTGACACACACACACTGTGCAATGGGGTTTGTGACATGCATACTTTCTAATGGGGTTTGTGACACACACACTCTATCACATGGGGTTTGTGACACACACACACACACTGTCCAATGGGGTTTGTGACACACACGCTGTTCAATGGGGTTCGTGACACACACACTGTACAATGGGGTTTGTGACACACACACTGTCCAATAGCGATTGTCACACACACACATGCTGTCTAATGGGGTTTGTGACACGCACACACTGTCGTTGGGGATTGTGACACACACACTCTGTCCAATGGGGTTTATTACACAAACGCTGTCGAATGGGGTTTGTGACACGTACTCTGTCCCATGGGGTTTGCGACACACACACACTGACCAGGAGGGTTCGTGACACACACATGCTGTCCAATGGGGTTTGTGACACACATACTTTCTAATGGGGATTGTGACACACACACGCTATCCAATGGGGTTTGTGACACACACTTTCCAATGGGCTTTGTGACACACACACGCTGTCCAATGGTGTTTGTGACACGCATGCAGTCCAATTGGTTTTGTGACACACACACTGACCAGGCGGGTTCGTGACGCACTCACACTATCCAATTGGGTTTGTGACACATACACTTTCCAATGGGGTTTGTGACACACACACTCTGTCAAATGGCGCATGTGACACACACGCTGTCCAATGGGGTTCGTGACACACACGCTGTCCCATGGGGTTTGTGAAACACACACTCTGTCCAATGGGGATTGCGACACACACACACTGTCCAATGGGGTTTGTGACACGTACACTGTCCATGGGTGTTTGTGACACACACGCTGTCCAGTGGAGTTTGTGACACACACACTGCCCAATGGGGTTTGTGACACACACAGTGTCCACGGGGGTTTGTGACACAATCTCTGTCCAATGATGTTTGTGACACACACACTGTCCAATGGGGTTTGTTTCACACACGCTATCCAGTGGGTTTTGTGACACACACAATGTCCAATACGGTTTGTGACACACATACGCTATCCAATGGGGTTTGTGACACACGCACTCTGTCCAATAGATCTTGTATCACACACGCTGTCCAATGGGGTTCGTGAAACACACTCTGTCCCATGTGGTTTGTGACACACACACTTTGTCCACTGGGGATTGTGACGCACACACCCTGTCCAATGGGGTTTGTGAAACACACACTGTACAAAGGGGTTTGTGACACACACGTTGTCCAACTGGGTTTGTGGAACGCACACTGTCCATGGGTGTTTGTGACACACACGCTGTCCAATGGTGTTTGTGACACACACACTGTCCAAAGGGGTTTGTGACACACACGATGTCCAATGGGGTTTGTGACACGCACACTGTCCATGGGTGTTTGTGACACACACGCTGTCCAGTGGAGTTTGTGACACACACACTGTCCAATGGGATTTGTGACACACACACTGTCCAATGGGGTTTCTGACACTACACGCTGTCTAATGGGGTTTGTGACACACGCATGATATCCAATGGGTTTTGTGACACACAAACTGTCCAATGGGGTTTGTGACACACACGCTGTCCAATGGGGATTGTGACACACACGCTATCCAATGCGTTTTGTGACACACACACTGTTCAATGGGGATTGTGACACACACACGCTGTCCAATGGTGATTGTGACACACACGCTATCCAACGGGGTTTGTGACACACACATGCTATCCCCTGGGGTTTGTAACACACAATATATATAATGGGTTTAGTGACACACACACGCTATAAAATGGGGTTTGTGACACACACACTTTCCAATGAGGTGTGTGACACACACACGCTGTCTCATGGATATTGTTACACACACTCTGAACAATTGGGTATGTTACACACACATTGTCCAATGGTGTTTGTGACACACACTCTGTCAAACGGGCTTTGGGACACACACAAGCTGTCCAATGGGGTTTGTGACACACACGCTGTCCAATGGGATTTGTGACACACACATGCTATCCAATGGCGTTTGTGACACACACACGCTGTCCAATGGGGTATGTCCCACACACACTGTCCAATGGTGTTTGAGACACACACGCTGTCCAATGGGGTTTGTGACACAAACTCTGTCCAATGGGGATTGTGACACACACAATGTCCAATGGGTATTGTGACACAGACACCCTGTCCAATGGGGTTTGTGCCACACAGGCTGTCCAATGGGGATTTTGTCATACACACTGTCCAATAGGGTTTGTGACACACACACGCTATCCGTTGGGGTTTGTGACACACACACTTTCAACTGGGGTTTGTGAAACACACGCTATCCAATGGGGTTTGTGACACCCAAACTGTCCAATGGGGATTGTGACACACACACGCTGTCCAATGGTGTTAGTGACACACACGCTATCCAGTGGGGTTTGTGAACACGCACTACTTGATAATGGAGTTTGTGACACACACACGCTATGCAGTGGGATTTGTGGCACACACACTTTCCAATGGGGTTTGGGAAACACACACTGACCAGGAGGGTTTGTGACACACACACGCTGTCCAATGGGGTTTGTGACACACACACTGTCCAATGGTTTTTGTGAAACACACTCTGTCAACTGGGCTTTGTGACACACACACGCTGTCCAATGGGATTTGTGACACACATCGTCCAATGGGCTTTCTTACACTACACGCTGTCCAATGGGGTTTGTGACACACTCACATGCTATCCAATGGTGTTTGTGACACACACACGCTGTCCAGTGGTGTTTGTGAGACACACGCTGTCCAATGGGGTTTGTGACACAGACGCTGTCCAATGGGGATTGTGTCATACTCACTGTCAATTGGGGTTTGTGACACACACATGCTATCCAATGGGGTTTGTGACACACACAGTTTCAAATGGGTTTTTGAAACACAGGCTATCCAATGCGTTTTGTGACACACACAGTGTTCAATGGGGATTGTGACACACACACGCTGTCCAATAGTGTTTGTGACACACATGCTGTCCAATGGGGTTTGTGACACACACACGCTATCCAATGGGGTTTGTGACACACACACTTTATAATGGGGTTTGTAACACCACACTCTGTCCAGTGGTGCTTGTGACACACACGCTGTCCAATGGGGTTCGTGACACACACACTGTCCAGTGGATTTTGTGATACACACACTATGTCCAATGAGCTTGTGACACAAACGCTGTCCAATAGTGTTTGTGACACACACTCTGTCCCATGGGGTTTGTGACACACACACTGTCCAAAGGGGTTTGTGACACACACGCTGTCCAATGGGGTTTGTGACACACACACGCTGTCCAATGGGGATTGTGACACATACACGGTGTCCCATGGGGTTTGTGACATACACGCTGTACAATGGCGTTTGTGACACACACACTCTGTCCAATGAGTCTTTTGACACACAAGCTGTCCAATGGGGTTCGTGACACAAACGCTGTCCAGTGGGGTTTGTGACACACACAAAGTCCAACAGGTTTTGTGACACACAAACGCTATCCAATGGGTTTTGTGACACACACACTATGTCCAATGGGTATTGTGACTACACACGCTGTCCAATGGGGAATTTGACAGACACGGGCTCTTCAATGGGGTTTGTGACACACACACTGTCTAAAGGGGTTTGTGACACACATGCTGTCCAATGGGGATTGTGACACACACACGCTGTAAAGTGGGGATTATGACACACAAGCTGTCCAGTGGGGTTTGTCACACACGCACTCTGTCCAATGGGGTTTGTGACACACACGCTGTCCAATGGGTCTTGTGACATACACGCTTTCCAATGGGGTTCGTGACACACACGCTGTCCAGTGGGGTTTGTGACACACACACTGTCCAATAGGGTTTTTGACACACACACGCTATCCAATGGGGTTTGTAAGACGCACACTTTCTAATGGGGTTTGCGACAAACACACGCGTCATATGGGCTTTGAGACACGCACAATTTCTAAAGGGGTTTATGAAACACACAGGGAATCTAATGGGTTTTGTGACACGCACACTTTCTAATGGGGTTTGTGACACTCACGTTATATCCAATGGGGTTTGTGACACACCCACTTTCAAATGGGGATTGTGACATGCACACTTTCTAATGGGGTTTGTGATACACACACACTATCCAATGGGCTTTGTGACACACACAGTTTCCACAGGGGTTTGTGACACACACGCTGACCAATTGGTTTTGTTACACAAACACTCTCCCATGGTGTATGTGACACGCATGCTATACAATGGGTTTTGTGGCACACACACTGACCAGGAGGGTTTGCGACACACACACGCTATCCAGTGGGGTTTGTGACACGTACACTTTCCAATGGGGTTTGTGACATACACGCTCTGTCCAATGGTGCTTGTGACACACACGCTGTCCAATGGGGTTTGTGAAACACACACTCTATCCAATGGGTCTTGTGACACACGCTGTCCAATGGGGTTTGTGAAACACACACTCTATCCAATGGGTCTTGTGACACACACGCTGTCCAATGGGGTTTGTGACACACTCTGTCCAATAGGGTTTGTGACACACACGCTGTCCAATGGGGTTTGTGACAGACACGCTGTCCAATGGGGTTTGTGACACACACACTCTGTCCAATGGGTCTTGTGACACCCACGCTCTCCAATGGGTTTTGTGACACACACACTTTCAAATAGGGTTTGTGATACAAACGCTATCCAGTGGGTTTTGTGACAAAAACGCTGTCCAATGGGGATTGTGACACACACACGCTGTCCAATGGTGTTTGTGACACACACGCTGTCCAATGGGGTTTGTGACACACACGCTGTCCAGTGGATTTTGTGACACACACACTGTCCAATAGGGTTTGTGACACACACACGCTATCCAGTGGGGTTACTAACACATACACTTTCTAATGGGGTTTGTGACACACACGCTGTCCAGTGGGTTTTATGACACAAACACTCTGCCCAATGGGCTTGTGACACAGATGCTGTATAATAGTGTTTATGACAAACACTCTGTCCCATGGGGTTTGTGACACACACGCTGTCCAATGGGGTTTGTGACACACACACGCTATCCAGCAGGGTTTGTGACACACACACTGTCCAAAGGGGTTAGTTACACACACGATGTCTAATGGGGTTTGTGACACGCACGCTGTCCATGGGTGTTTGTTACAAACACGCTGTCCACTGGGGTTTGTGATACACACACTGTCCAATGGGGTTTGTGACACACACGCTATCCAATGGGGTTGTGACACACACTCTGTCCAATGGGGAATTTGACAGACACGGGCTCTCCAATGGAGTTTGTGACACACACACTGTCCAGTGGGGTTTGTGACACACACACTGTCCAATGGGGATTGTAACACACACACGCTGTAAAATGGGGGTTATGACACACACGGTGTCCAATGGGGTTTGTCACACACCCTCTGTCCAATGGGTTTGTGACACAAACGCTGTCCAATAGTGTTTGTGACACACAGCCTGTCCAATGGGGTTTGTGACACACACACTGTCCAAAGGGGTTTATTACACACACGCTGTCCAATGGTGTTTGTGACACGCATGCTATCCAATGGGTTTTCTGACACACACTGACCAGGAGGGTTTGTGACACACACACACTATCCAATGGGGTTTGTGACACATAGTCTTTCTAATGGGGTTTGTGACACACACGCTCTGTCCAATGGCGCTTGTAGACACACACGCTGTCCAATGGGGTTCGTGACACACACTCTGTCCCATCGGGATTGTGACACACACACTGTCCAACGGGGTTTGGGACACACACGATGTCCAATGAGGTTTTTGACATGCACACTGTCCATGGGTGTTTGTGACACACATGCTGTCCAGTGGGTTTTGTGACACACACACTCTGTTCAATGGGGATTGTGTGACACACACACGCTGTAAAGTGGGGATTCTGACACACAAGCTGTCCAATGGGTTTGTGACACACACGCTGTCCAATGGGTTTGTGACACACACGCTGTCCAATGGGTCTTGTGACACACACGCTTTCCAGTGGGGTTTGTGACACAGGCACTGTCCAAAGGGGTTTGTGACACACACGTTGTCCAGTGGTGTTTGAGACACACACGCTGTCCAATGGGGATTGTGACACACACGCTGTCCAATGGGGATTGTGACATACACACTGTCCAATAGGGTTTGTGACACGCACATTCTATCCAAAGGGGTTTGTCACAAGTACACTTTCTAATGGGGTTTGTGACACACACACTTTCTTATGGGGTTTGTGACACACACACGGAATCCAATGGGTTTTGTGACACGCATGCTCTTTAATGCGTTTTGTGACACACACACTGACCAGGAGGGTTTGTGACACACACACGCTATCCAATGGGTTTTGTGACACATAAACTTTCCAATGGGGTTTGTGACACACACACTTGTTTAATGGCGCTTGTGACACACACGCTTTCCAATGGGGTTCGTGACACACACTCTGTCCCATGGGGTTTGTGACACACACGCTGTCCAGTGGGGTTTCTGACACACACAATGTCCAAAAGGTTTTGTGACACACACACGCTATCCAATGGGATTTTTGACACATACACTTACCAATGGGGTTTGTGACACGCACACTTTCTAATGGGGATTGTGACACACACACGCTGTCCAATGATGTTTTTGACACACACGCTGTCCAATGGGGATTGTGACATACACACTGCCCAACACGGTTTGTGACACGCACATTCTATCCAATGGGGTTTGTGACACGCACACTTTCTAATGGGGTTTGTGACAAAAACGCTGTCCAATGGGGTTTGTGACACAGACGCTGTCCAATGGGTATTGTGACATATACACTGTCCAATGGGATTTGTGACACATACACGCTATCCAGTGGGGTTTCTGACACACACACTGTCCAAAAGGGTTTGTGACACACACACGCTATCCAATGGTGTTTGTGACACACACGCTGTCCAATGGGGTTTGTTACACACACGCTGTCCAATGGGGTTTGTGACACATACACTCTGTCCAATGGGGCTTGTGACACACACACTTTCCAATGGGGATTGTGACACACACACTCTGTAAAATGGGCTTGTGACAAACACGCTGTCCAATGGTGTTTGTGACACACACACTGTCCAATGGGGATTGTGACACACACACGCTGTCCAGTGGGTTTTGTGACACACACACTGTCCAATTGGGTTTTGACACACACGTTGTCCAGTGGGTATTGTGACACACACACGCTGTCCAATGGGGTTTATGACACACAAGCTGTCCAATGGGTCTTGTGACACACACGCTGCTCAATGGAGTTCGTGACACACATACTGTCCAATAGGATTTGTGACACACACACACTTTCCAATGGGGTTTGTGACACA
Source organism: Columba guinea (assembly GCA_032206185.1). Taxonomy (NCBI): domain Eukaryota; kingdom Metazoa; phylum Chordata; class Aves; order Columbiformes; family Columbidae; genus Columba; species Columba guinea. The sequence goes on from JAVLUU010000005.1 coordinate 1,857,369, forward strand.
CACACTATCCAATGGGGTTTGTGACACTCACACTCTGTCCAGTGGTGCTTGTTACAGACACGCTGTCCAATGGGGATCGTGACACACACTCTGTCCCATGGGGTTTGTGAAACACACACTGTCCAATGGGGATAGTGACACAGACTCTGTCCCATGGGGTTTGTGACACACACACTGTCCAATGGGGATTATGACACACACACGCTGTCCAATGGGATTTGTGACACACACAGTGTCCAGTGGGGATTGTGACACACACACTGTCCAGGGGGTGTTGTGATACACACACTGTCCAATGGCATTCGTGACACACACAGTGTCCACAAGGGTTTATGACACACACGCTGTATAATGGGGTTTGTGACACACACACTGTCCAATGCGTATTGTTACACACACACGCTGTCATATTGTGATTTCTGACACACACGCTGTCCAATGGGCTTCTGACAAACACGCTGTACAACGGAGTTTGTGACTCACACACGCTGTCCAATGAGGTTTGTGACACACATGCTGTCCAAAGTGGTTTTTGACACACACACTGTCCGATAGGGTTTGTGACACACACGCTATCCACAGGGCTGTGTTACAAATACACTTTCCAATGGAGATTCTGACACACACACTGTGTCCAATGGTGCCTGTGACACACACACTGTCCAATGGGGATTGTGACACACACGCTGTCCAATAGGGTTAGTGACACACACATGCTATCCAATGGGGTTTGTGACACGCACACTTTCCAATGGGATTTGTGACACACACACGCTATCCAATGGGGTTTGTGACACACTCGTTGTCCAATAGGGTTTGTGACACACACGCTGTCCAATGGGGTTTGTGACACACTCACATGCTATCCAATGGGGTTTGTGACACACACACTGTCTAATGGGGTTTGTGACACACACACTGTTCAATGGGGATTGTGACACACACATGCTGTCCAGTGGTCTTTGTGACACACACGCTGTCCAATGGTGTTTGTGACACAGACGCTGTCCAATGGGGATTGTGTCATACACACTGTCCAATACGGTTTGTGACACACACATGCTATTCAACGGGGTTTGTGACACACACACTTTCAAATGGGGTTTGTGAAACACAGGCTATCCAAAGCGTTTTATGACACACGCAGTGTTCAATGGGGATTGTGACACACACACTGTCCAAAGGGGTTTGTGACACACACGCTGTCCAATGGGGTTTGTGACACACAGACAATGTCCAATGGGGATTGTGACACATACACGCTGTCCAATGGGGTTTATGACACACACTCTGTCCAAAGGGGTTTGTGACACACACGCTGTCAAATGAGGATTGTGACACACACGCTATCCAATGGAGTTTGTGACACACACACTGTCTAAAGGGGTTAGTGACTCACACGCTGTCCAGTGGGGTTTGTGACACACACACTGTCCAAAGGGGTTTATTACACACACGCTGTCCAATGGTGATTGTGACACACCCACACTGACTCATGGTGTTTGTGACACGTATGCTGTCCAATGGGTTTTCTGACACACACACTGTCCAGCGGGATTTGGGACACACACGATATCCAATGAGGTTTTTGACATGCACACTGTCCATGGGTGTTTGTGACACACACGCTGTCCAGTGGGGTTTCTGACACACACACTGTCCAAAAGGGTTTGTGACACACACATGCTATTCAACGGGGTTTGTGACAGACACACTTTCAAAAGGGGTTTGTGAAACACAGGCTATCCAAAGCGTTTTATGACACACGCAGTGTTCAATGGGGATTGTGACACACACACTGTCCAAAGGGGTTTGTGACACACACGCTGTCCAATGGGGTTTGTGACACACAGACACTGTCCAATGGGGATTGTGACACATACACGCTGTCCAATGGGGTTTATGACACACACTCTGTCCAAAGGGGTTTGTGACACACACGCTGTCAAATGAGGATTGTGATACACACGCTATCCAATGGAGTTTGTGACACACACACTCTCTAAAGGGGTTAGTGACTCACACGCTGTCCAGTGGGGTTTGTGACACACACACTGTCCAATGGGGATTGTAACACACAAACGCTGTAAAATGGGGGTTATGACACACACGGTGTCTAATGGGGTTTGTCACACACACTCTGTCCAATGGGGTTTGTGACACACACACTCTGTCCAATGGGTTTGTGACACAAACGCTGTCCAATAGTGTTTGTGACACACAGCCTGTCCAATGGGGTTTGTGACACACACACTGTCCAAAGGGGTTTATTACACACACGCTGTCCAATGGTGATTGTGACACACCCACACTGGCTCATGGTGTTTGTGACACATATGCTGTCCAATGGGTTTTCTGACACACACACTGTCCAGCGGGATTTGGGACACACACGATATCCAATGAGGTTTTTGACATGCACACTGTCCATGGGTGTTTGTGACACACACGCTGTCCAGTGGGGTTTCTGACACACACACTGTCCAAAAGGGTTTGTGACACACACGTTGTCCAGTGGTGTTTGAGACACACACGCTGTCCAATGGGTCTTGTGACACACACGCTTTCCAGTGGGGTTTGTGACACACGCACTGTCCAAAGGCGTTTGTGACACACACGTTGTCCAGTGGTGTTTGAGACACACACGCTGTCCAATGGGGATTGTGACACACACGCTGTCCAATGGGGATTGTGACATACACACTCTCCAATAGGGTTTGTGACACGCACATTCTAACCAATGGGGTTTGTCACAGGCACACTTTCTAACGGGGTTTGTGACACACACACTTTCTTATGGGGTTTGTGACACACACACGGAATCCAATGGGTTTTGTGACACGCATGCTCTTTAATGCGTTTTGTGACACACACACTGACCAGGAGGGTTTGTGACACACACACGCTATCCAATGGGGTTTGTGACACATACACTTTCCAGTGGGGTTTGTGACACACATGCTTGATTAATGGCGCTTCTGACACACACGCTGTTTAATGGGGTTCGTGACACACACTCTGTCCCATGGGGTTTGTGATACACACTCTGTCCATTGGTGTTTGTGACAAACACGCTGTCCAGTGGGGTTTCTGACACACACAATGTCCAAAAGGGTTTGTGACACCTACACTTACCAGTGGGGTTTGTGACACGCACACTTTCTAATGGGGATTGTGACACACAGACGCTGTCCAATGGTGTTTGTGACACACACGCTGTCCAATGGGGTTTGTGACACAGACGCTGTCCAATGGGGATTGTGACATACACACTGTCCAATAGGTTTTGTGACACACACGTTCTATCCGATGGGGTTTGTGACAGGCACACTTTCTAATGGGGTTTGTGACACACGCAGGCTATCCAATGGGGTTTGTGACACACACACTTTCCAAAGGTGTTTGTGACACGCACACTTCCTAAAGGGGTTTGTGACACACACACTTTCCAATGGCGCTTGTGACACACACGGTGTTCAATGGTGTCCGTGACACACACACTGTCCAGTCGGTTTTGTGACACACACATTCCATCCAATGGGGTTTGTGACACACACACTTTCTAATGGGGTTTGTGACAGTCACACGCTATCCAATGGGGTTTGCGACACACACACTTTCAAATGGGGTTTGTGAAACGCACACTTTCTTATGGGGTTTGTGACACACACACGGAATCCAATGGGTTTTGTGACACGCATGCTCTTTAATGCGTTTTGTGACACACACACTGACCAGGAGGGTTTGTGACACACACACGCTATCCAATGGGGTTTGTGACACATACACTTTCCAGTGGGGTTTGTGACACACATGCTTGATTAATGGCGCTTCTGACACACACGCTGTTTAATGGGGTTCGTGACACACACTCTGTCCCATGGGGTTTGTGATACACACTCTGTCCATTGGTGTTTGTGACAAACACGCTGTCCAGTGGGGTTTCTGACACACACAATGTCCAAAAGGGTTTGTGACACCTACACTTACCAGTGGGGTTTGTGACACGCACACTTTCTAATGGGGATTGTGACACACAGACGCTGTCCAATGGTGTTTGTGACACACACGCTGTCCAATGGGGTTTGTGACACAGACGCTGTCCAATGGGGATTGTGACATACACACTGTCCAATACGTTTTGTGACACACACGTTCTATCCGATGGGGTTTGTGACAGGCACACTTTCTAATGGGGTTTGTGACACACGCAGGCTATCCAATGGGGTTTGTGACACACACACTTTCCAAAGGTGTTTGTGACACGCACACTTCCTAAAGGGGTTTGTGACACACACACTTTCCAATGGCGCTTGTGACACACACGCTGTTCAATGGTGTCCGTGACACACACACTGTCCAGTCGGTTTTGTGACACACACATTCCATCCAATGGGGTTTGTGACACACACACTTTCTAATGGGGTTTGTGACAGTCACACGCTATCCAATGGGGTTTGCGACACACACACTTTCAAATGGGGTTTGTGAAACGCACACTTTCTAATGGGGTTTGTGACATACACATGGATCCAATGGGGTTTGTGACACACAAACTTTCCAAAGGGGTTTGAAACACGCCCACTTTCTAATGGGGTTTGTGACACACACATGCTATCCAATTGGTTTTGTGACACACACACTTTCCAATGGTGCTTGTGACACACACGCTGTCCAATGGGGTGTGAGTCAGACACGCTCTCCAGTGGGTTTTGTGACACACAAAACTGTCCAATGGGATTGTGACACACACACTTTCAAATGGGGTTTTTGACACGCACACTTTCTCATGGGGTTTGTGAAACACACACGCTATCCAATGGTGTTTGTGACACGCACAGTGTCCATGGGTGTTTGTGACACACAAGCTGTCCAATGGGGTTTGTGACACACACACTGTCCAACAGGGTTTGTGACACACACGCTATCCAATGGGGTTTGTGAGACACACACTTTCTAATGGGTTTTGTGACACACACACAGTCCAATGGGGATTGTGACACATGCACTTTCCAATTGGCTTTCTGACACAAACACGGTGTCCCATGGGGTTTGTGACACACACGCTGATCAATGGGGTTTGTGACACACACAGTGTCCACGGGTGTTAGTGACACACACGCTGTCCAATGGGGTTTGTGACACACACACTGTCCAATGGGTATTGATACACACACACACTGTCCAATGGTGTTTGTGACACACACACTGTCCAATGGGGATTGTTACACACTCTGTGCAATGGGGTTTGTGACACACACTCTCTGTCCAAAGGGTCTTTTGACACACAGTGTTCAATAGGTTTTGTGACACACACACTGTCCAATGGGGATTGTGACACACACACGCTGTCCAATGGTGTTTGTGACAAAAACGCTGTCCAATGGTGTTTGTGACACAGACGCTGTCCAATGGGTTTTGTGACATATCCACTGTCCAATAGGGTTTGTGACACACACGATGTCCAATGGGGTTTGTGACACGCACACTGTCCATGGTTGTTTGTGACACACACGATGTCCAGTGGGGTTTCTGACACACACACTGTCCAACAGGGTTTGTGACTCACACACACGGTATACAATGGGGTTTGTGACACGCACACTCTCCATGGTTGTTTGTGACACACACGATGTCCAGTGGGGTTTCTGACACACACACTGTCCAACAGGGTTTGTGACTCACACACACGGTATACAATGGGGTTTGTGACACACACGTTGTCCAATGGGGTTTGTGACACGCACACTGTCCATGGGTGTTTGTGACACACACGCTATCCAGTGGAGTTTCTGACGCACACACTGTCCAAAAGGGTTTGTGAAACACACACGCTATCCAATGGTGTTTGTGACACACACGCTGTCCAATCGGGTTTGTGACACATACACTCTGTAAAATGGGCTTGTGACACAAACGTTGTCCAATGGTGTTTGTGACAAACACACTGTCCAATGGGGATTGTGACACACACACGCTGTCCAGTGGGTGTTGTGACACTACACACGCTGTCGAATGGGGTTTATGACACACAAGCTGTCCAATGGGTCTTGTGACACACACGCTGTTCAATGGGGTTCGTGACACACATACTGTTCAATGGGGTTTGTGACACACACACTGTCCAATAGGGTTTGTGACACACACACGCTATCCAATGGGGATTGTGACACATACACTTTCTAATGGGGTTTGTGACACACACACTATCCAATGGGGTTTGTGACACTCACACTCTGTCCAGTGGTGCTTGTTACAGACACGCTGTCCAATGGGATTTGTGACACACACAGTGTCCACGGGAGTTTGTGACACAGACTCTATCCAGTGGGGATTGTGACACACACACTGTACAATGGGTATTGTTACACACACACGCTGTCCAATGGGGTTTGTGACACACACGCTGTCCAATGGGGATTGTGACACACACGCTGTCCAATGGGCTTTGTGACACACACACTCTGTCCAATGGATCTTGTGAAAAACAATCTGTCCAATGGGATTGTGAACACACATGCTATACAATGGGATTTGTGACAAATACACTGTCCAAAGGGTTTTGTGACACACACGCAATCCGATGGGGATTGTGATACACACAGTCTGTCCAAAGGGGTTTGTGAAACACATGCTGTCCAATGGGTTTTGTGTCATACACACTGCCCAATGTTGTTTCTGACACACACGCTGTCCAATGGGGTTTGTGACACAAACTCTGTCCAACGGGGTTTGTGACACACACACTGTCTAATGGGGTTTGTGACATATTCATTCTGTCCAGTGGGGCTTGTGACACACACACTGTCCAATCGGGTTTGTGACAGACACGCTTTCCAATGGAGATTGTGACACATACACTTTCCAATGGTGCTTGTGACACACACACTGTTCAATGGGGTTCGTAACACACACGCTGTCCAGTGGGTTTTGTGACACACACACTCTGTCCAATGGGCTTGTGACACACACACTCTGTCCAATGGGCTTGTGACACACACGCTGTCCAATGGTGTTTGTGACACACACGCTGTTCAATGGGGTTCGTAACACACACGCTGTCCAGTGGGTTTTGTGACACACACACTCTGTCCAATGGGCTTGTGACACACACACTCTGTCCAATGGGCTTGTGACACACACGCTGTCCAATGGTGTTTGTGACACACACGCTGTCCAATGGGGATTGTGACACACACACTCTGTCCAATGGGGTTTATGACACACAATCGGTCCAATGGGGATTGTGACACACACGCTGTCCAATGGGGTTTGTGACACGCACACTCTCTCCAATGGGTCTTGTGACGCACATGGTGTCTAATGGATTTCGTGACACGTACGCTGTTCAATGGGGTTTGTGACACACACACTGTCCAATAGGGTTTGTGACACTCACACACTATCAAATGGTTTTTGTGACACACACAATGTCCGAAGGGGTTTGTGACACAAACACTATCTAATGGGGTTTGTGACACTCACACTCTGTCCAATGGTGCTTGTGACACACACGCTGTCCAATGGGGTTCGTGACACACACGCTGTCCAGTGGGTTTTGTGACACACACACTCTGTTAATGGGCTTGTGACTCACACGCTGTTCCATGGTGCTTGTGACACACACTCTGTCCAATGGGCTTGTGACACACACGCTGTCCAATGGTGTTTGTGACACACACGCTGTTCAATGGGGTTCGTGACACACACGCTGTCCAGTGGGTTTTGTGACACACACACTCTGTCCAATGGGCTTGTGACACACACACTCTGTCCAATGGGCTTGTGACACACACGCTGTCCAATGGTGTTTGTGACACACACGCTGTCCAATGGGGTTCGTGACACACACGCTGTCCAGTGGGTTTTGTGACACACACACTCTGTTAATGGGCTTGTGACTCACACGCTGTTCAATGGTGCTTGTGACACACATACTGTCCAATGGGGATTGTGACACACACACGCTTTCCAATGAGGTTTGTGACACACACGCTGTCCAGTGGGGATTGTGACACACACGCTGTCCAATGAGGCTTGTGACACACACACTGTCTAATCGGGTTTGTGACACACATACACTGTCCAATGGGGATTGTGAAACACACACGCTGTCCAATGGGGTTTATGACACACACACTGTCCAATGTGGTTTGTGACACACACACTCTGTCCCATGGGGTTTGATACACACACGCAGACCATTTGGGTTTGTTACACACACACTGCCCAATGGTGTTTGTGACATACACAGTGTCCAAGAGGGTTTCAGACACACACACTGTCCAATGGTTATAGTTACACACACACTCTGTCCAAAGGGTCTTGTGAAAAACACGCTGTCCAATGGGGTTTGTGAACACACACGCAATCCAATGGGGTTTGTGACACATACACTTTCCAATGGGGTTTGTGACACACACACTCTGTCCAATGGGGATTGTGACACACAAACTCTGTCCAATGGTGCTTGTTACACACACACTCTGTCCAATGGGGATTGTGACACACAAACTCTGTCCAATGGTGCTTGTTACACACACACTCTGTCCAATGGGCTTGTGACACACACGCTGTCCAATGATGTTTGTGACACACACACTGTCCAATGGGGATTGTGATACACACTCTGTACAATGGGTATTGTTAAACACAAACTCTGTTGAATGTGGTTTGTGACACACACACTGTCCAATGGGGTTTGTGACACACACAATGTCCAATGGGGTTTGTGACACACACACTTTATAATGGGGTTTGTGACACACACACACTATCCAATGGCATTTATGTCACAAACGCTGTCCAATTTGGTGTGTGACACACACACTCTGTCCAATAGTGTTTGTGAAAACTCATACGCTATCCAATGGTGTTTGGGACACATGCACTTTCTAATGTGTTTTGTGACACACGCGCTGTGCAATGGGTTTTGTGACACACACACTGTCCAATGAGGATTGTGACACAAACGCTGTACAATGGGGATTGTGAAATACAAACTGTCCAATAGGGTTTGTGACACACACACGCTATCCAATGGGGTTTGTGAAACACACTTTCCAATGGGGTTTGTGACACACACGCACGCTGTCCCATGGGGTTTGTGACACACACGCACGCTGTCCCATGGGGTTTGTGACACACACGCTGACCAATTGGGTTTGTTACACACACACTGTGCAATGCTGTGTGTGACACTCATGCTTTCCAATGGGTTTTGTGACACACACACTGACCAAGAGGGTTTGTGACACACACACGCTACCCAATGGGGTTTGTCACACACACACACTGTCCAATGGCGCTTTTGACACACACTCTGTCCAATGGGGTTTCTGACACACTCTCTGTCCCATGGGGCTTGTGACACACACACTATCCAATTGGGGATTATTACACACACACGCTTTCCAATGGGGTCTGTGACACACACACTGTCCAAAGGGGTTTGTGACACAGACGATGTCCAATGGGGTTTCTGACACACACAGTGTCCTATGGGTATTGTAACACACACACACTGTCCAATGGGGTTTGTAAAAACACACGCTGTCCAATGGGGATTGTGACACACACGCTGTCCAAAGGGGTTTGTGAAACACACGATATCCAATGGAGTTTGTGACACACACAGTGTCCTATGGGTATTGTGACACACACACACTGTCCAATGGGGATTGTGAAACACACACACTTTCCAATGTGGATTGTGAAACACACACGCTGTCCAATGGGATTTATGACACACACACTGTCCAAAGGGGTTTGTGAAAAACACACTCTGTCCAATGGGGTTTGTGACACACACACTGTCCAATGGCGATTGTGACACACACGCTGTCCAATGGTGTTTGTGACACACACACTTTCCAATGGGGTTTGTGAAACGCACACATTCTAAAGGGGTTTGTGACACACACATGTTATCCAATGGGGTTTGTGACACACACACGCTATCCAATTGGGTTTGTGACACGCACGCTGACAAATTGGGTTTGTTACACACACACTGTCCAATGGTGTTTGTGACACGCATGCTGTCCAATGGGTTTTGTGACACACACACTGACCAGGAGGGTGTGTGACACACACACGCTATCCAAAGGGGTTTGTGACACATGCACTTTCTAAAGGGCTTTGTGACACACACATTCTGTCCAATGGGGTTTGTGACACACACAATTTTCAAAGGGGTTTGTGACACACACGATGTCCAATGTTGTTTGTGACACGCAAAATGTCCATGGGTGTTTGTGACACACGCGCTTTCCAATGGGGTCTTTGACACACACACTGTCCAAAAGGGTTTGTGACACACTCGGTGTCCAATGGGGTTTCTGACACGCACACTGTCCATGGGTGTCTGTGACACACACACTGTCCAATGGGGTTTGTGACACACACAGTGTCCACGGGGGTTTTTGACACACACGCTGTCCAATGGGGTTTGTGACACACACACTGTCCAATGGGTATTGTTACACTACACACGCTGTCCAATGGTGTTTGTGACACACACACTGTATAATGGGGATTGTGACACACACACGCTGTCCAATGGGGTTTGTGACACATACACTGTCCAATGGGTATTGTGACACAGACACGCTGTCCAATGGGGTTTGTGAATCAAACTCTGTCCAAAGGGATTTGTGATACGCACACTGTCCATGGGTGTGGGTTGTCTGAATTTAGAGTTGATGAGTTAGTTTTCTGTATTTGGAGTTAATAGGCTAGTTTGCTGTGTGAATAAAGTTAAGTGTTGCGGTAGTTGTGAGGCGACTTGGAGGCGGGGAGCTTGTGGTCGGTGGGGGTGCCCACGCCCTGGAGCGGGGGCGACTTGTGACTGCGAGATAACGATCTTGTTACCATGCGAACACTGCCTGACCAACATTCCCGCCTTAGCTAGTTTAATGTCTGTTAAAGTGATTAGCCAATCAACACAAAACACGTATGCCTTAAACTATATAAATGTATGTTTGCCAAGCAATAAAGTGGACACCTTGCTTGCATCAAGCTGCGTCCCCGTCTCTCAATCGCGGCAAATGGGTGACCTCCGACGTGATCGTCAGCGACGCAACCGCCGGAGATTGAAAAACCGCCTACCTGGTGGCATGTCGCGAGTCCCGCAGAACGTGGAATGAGCTGCTGAAAGGAAGCAGGATAAGCCGGCCGGCCAAACAATCCCTCCGTCTGGAACGAGAGGTGAGCTGCGGGAAACTAGCAAAATGGGGAATCAAGAGTCTTCCCCTGAGAGAGACGTTTATAACGTTTATGAGCTTATGAAAGCTCTACTTAAGAAGCATGGGAAAAAGACTCTTTCGGGACAAGATCTTAAGTTAATCCTTAAATGGGTGCAGGTTAAGATCCCCGCGGTGACTGCTTCTTCTATTTTTACGTGTGAACTTTGGGACGATGTGGGGGTAAAGTTATGGGACGCAGCCACCTCAGGAGATGAGGAAGCGCAGCGTATGCTCCCCAGTTGGAGAAAAATCTTTGAAACCATAAAGGCGCAAGAGCAAAATCAGCGAGGCTCCGAGGAGGGAGCTCAGTCACCTTCCCCCTGCCCTTCTAAAATCGCTGGTGGGGCGGAACCCTCTGCGCCACCATTAGCTTGTGCTGCTGGATATCCCCCGGAGAATGATCCCTTTGACCCGGGTCCGATTGACCCTGAAAAGGAACCTGATCTTTTTCCCCCTGATCCTCATGAGGTTTGGGGAAAGATTAAGCGCCAAGCGATAAACGAGGGGGAGTTGGAAATAGCCAGAACTATAGTAGCCCCCATTATATACCAAGGACGGCGGGGGGCTCAGGCTCAGTGGGAAGCTCTTTCTTTTTCGGTCATTAAGGAGTTGCGCCGTACAGTTACCGAGCATGGGTTGTCTTCCCCTTATTTTGCAAGCCTTTTATCTTCTGTATTCAATACATATGTCATGACCCCACATGATTTAAAATCTCTCGCACGGTTGTTATTAACCCCAACACAATATACAATGTGGGAGTCTCAATGGAGAACGGGATTGCAGACAGTTTTGCTGGGTTATGCAGGGACATATTGTACCCTCCACGAGCCCTTGGAACTCGCCTGTTTTTGTTATTAAAAAACCGAATGGCAAGTGGCGCTTGCTCCATGACCTCAGAAAAATTAATGACGCTATGGAAGACATGGGGGCCCTGCAACCCGGGCTCCCGTCACCTACCATGATCCCTCGAGACTGGCATTTAACCATCATAGACCTCAAAGATTGTTTTTTCAACATTCCATTGCATCCAGATGATGCTCCTAAATTTGCCTTTTCGGTCCCTAGCGTCAACATGCAAGCCCCTTTGCAAAGATACCAGTGGGTTGTGCTACCGCAGGGAATGAAAAATAGCCCCACAATATGCCAATGGTATGTAGCCAAAATACTTAGTCCTGTCAGAACTGTAGTACCTGCTGCATTGTTATATCATTATATGGATGACATTCTAGTGGCAGCACAACACCATGAGGTCATGGAGGAAGCTGTAGCCCTTGTCGTGGCTGCTGTAAAATCAGCAGACCTCTGTATTGCACCAGAAAAAATTCAAAAAATGCCACCTTGGAAATACTTAGGATGGCGTATAAGAGCTCAGACTATTGCTCCGCAACCTTTACAAATACAGGCGAATGTAAAAAATTTACATGACGTGCAAAAACTGCTGGGTACAATCAATTGGGTCAGACCATTGTTAGGAATCACTAATGCAGATCTTCGTCCCTTATTCGAAATGCTTAAAGGAAGCTCGGACTTAAACGCTCCGCGAACTCTTAGTCCTGAAGCCGTAGCTTCCTTGCATAAAGCTGCGGCAGCGATTACCTCCAGACAAGCGCATCAATGGGAACCAGAATTGCCTTTTCAATTAATCATCCTTAACCCTGCTCAACAGCCTCATGCACTTATTTTCCAATGGGACTGCCAGAAAATGGACCCTTTACTGATCACTGAATGGATTTTTTTGCCTAACCAAGCCACAAAGACGATTTCTACCCAGCATGAAATGTTTGCATCTTTAATCATCAGGGCTCGACAGCGATTACTTACCCTGGTGGGCACGGACTTTACCCTTATATGTATGCCGGTAACAAGTGTTTACCTGCAATGGTTACAACAACAATCAGATGCACTAGGCATAGCTCTAACTGGCTATGCAGGCCAACTCACTTCTCATCCGCCTTCTCACAAACTGTTAAGCGTTGATTTTCACCTTTTACCTATTCCAAAGCGAAGTGACTGGCCTTTACAAGCCCTCACTGTATTCACGGATGGGTCTGGCAAATCTCACAGGTCTGTCATCCTTTGGTGGGATGACCATCGGGAACAGTGGAACTCAGATGTAGAGACTGTACAGGGTTCTCCTCAAATAGTAGAATTGTCTGCAGTTGTTCGAGTGTTTCGAAAATGGTCTGTCCCTCTCAATATAATCACTGATTCTGCTTATGTTGCAGGAATTGTTAGCCGAGCAGAGACTTCTGTGCTACGAGATGTTTCTCATACGGCACTGTTTAATTTGTTACAAGAACTCATCTTCCTGTTAAATTCCCGTCTTCACCCTTATTTTATTATGCATGTTCGATCTCACACTTCTTTACCTGGTTTTATTGCAGAAGGGAACCGACAGGCTGATTTGCTAACGCTACCGGTGCAGGTGTTACCAGATCGATTAGCGCAAGCTAGACTCAGCCACTCCTTTTTTCATCAAAACGCTGCAGGCCTTAAGCGTCAATTTGACCTCACTATACAACAAGCCCATAATATCATTGCGGTGTGTCCTGATTGTCAAAGGCACTCTTTCCCTTCTATAGCAGAAGGAGTCAACCCCAGAGGGCTACAGAGCCTTCAACTCTGGCAAACAGATGTCACTCATTTTGCTGAATTTGGTCGTTTAAAGTTTGTTCATTGCTCTATTGATACATTTTCGGGAATGTTATTTGCCTCCTGTGATATAGGAGAAAAAGCACGCGATGTGCAAAAACATCTAATGCGCGCTTTTGCTACTTTAAGGGGTACCCTCTCAAATTAAAACTGACAATGGCCCCGCATATGTATCTAAAACCTTAACAACCTTTTTTGCCTCTTGGGGTATATCACACGTTACAGGTATCCCTCACTCTCCTACGGGACAAGCTTTAATGGAACGTTCCCATCAAACCTTAAAACGCCTGTTATTAAAACAAAAAGGGGGAATAGGGGCCGCTACGCCAGAGGAGCGAATACAGAAAGCCTTGTATGTTTTTAACTTTTTGAATTGTTCCCTATTAGACAGCAATCCTCCAGTAGTTCGCCATTTTAGCACAAACACTCTTTTTGAACCCAAGATTAAGCCGCCAGTATTGATCCGGGACCCCGAAACAGGTAAGATAATGGGACCCTATCCCCTTGTTACATGGGGAAGAGGCTATGCTTGTGTTTCCACAGAAAGAGGCCCCCGCTGGATCCCAGCTAAAAATGTGAGACCTTTTCGAGAGACACTACAGCAGCCTCCTGAAGACATTCCTGGTCCTGATCCTGTGACTGACACTACCGATCAATAATTGAATGAACTCGGTTCCAGAGGTTACGAAAATCCAGATTTAAAAGATCGTTGCGAACATTGCAGCCAGATTGTAATGACCAAGTCCACCTGGGATCCTTAGGATCTACGCAAGGAGCGGACCAAGATCAGAAAGAAATTACGAAAACCCCCAGTACGGAGCTGTTAGTGAAACGATGTTCTCGAGTTGGTCGTTCGCCGACCTTGGGAGGGTCAGTTAATTAAAACAAAAAGGGGGAGATGTGGGTTGTCTGAATTTAGAGTTGATGAGTTAGTTTTCTGTATTTGGAGTTAATAGGCTAGTTTGCTGTATGTTTGTTGTGTGAATAAAGTTAAGTGTTGCGGTAGTTGTGAGGCGACTTGGAGGCGGGGAGCTTGTGGTCGGTGGGGGTGCCCACGCCCTGGAGCGGGGGGCGACTTGTGACTGCGAGATAACGATCTTGTTACCATGCGAACACTGCCTGACCAACATTCCCGCCTTAGCTAGTTTAATGTCTGTTAAAGTGATTAGCCAATCAACACAAAACACGTATGCCTTAAACTATATAAATGTATGTTTGCCTAGCAATAAAGCGGACACCTTGCTTGCATCAAGCTGCGTCCCCGTCTCTCAATCGCGGCAGGGACCATGCATGTCATGGGAATATTTCACAGTTTCTGCTCTGTTTTCAGTGTATGCCACCAAAACACCCACCTGATGACATCTTTCAAGAGCAAAGTAGCAATTTGCAGAATTCCGCTTCTTTGGGGAACTGAGAAATTGCTGAGCTGACACCAAGTCCTGCAGTGTCCCTGTCACCTGCAGAGTCACCGCATCCTCGCCACGGTAGCGGGCATTGTGACAAAGGTTCTATGTCAGCTGGGTGTGGCAGCCACGTGCACCCTAGGGTATGGGGAGCCTGTCAGCCCCGGGCCTGTCACTGCCTGCTGTCCCTGATGTCACCAGCCAGGTCTCAGAAAACCTTTCAAACCATGCCCAGACGTGGGGCCAATTTGGCCCAAAGTCTCCAACAGACAAGTCGGGAAGAAAGATATGGGACAGAGGGAGAAAGCGAAGGGAGCAGGAGAAAGGGAAGGAAGAATAAAAAGTAGTGTTGGGCTGCAGGAGTGAGATGGAGGAATTGCAAGAAAAGAGGCAGGAAGGAGGAGAGTGAGAGAAAAGGAAAGAAGAGACATGCAGCCAGACGAGGGGTTAGTGAGAGAGGATTGGACAGAGAACAGGATGAGAAGGAAATAAGGCAAGGCAAGCACAGGGAAGGACAGGCAAGGCAAGGCTAGGCTGGAGGACATTTTTTTGCTTTATAGTTTCTAGCACATTCGTCTTCAGAGTAGGAGGAAAGCCTTAAGACCGTATGGATTAGGCCCAAGCAAAAACCCGAGCTACTTGAGACACTTAGACTAAGCCTAAAATACGAAGATCTCTCCATAAGGATGGTTTTTATACTGTACTTCCACAATCTGCTGGCAGTACAAAAAAAGAAGCTGCAGATCTCCTTAGGCTGAGTCATGGTGCTTTGGGGCAGGGACCATGCATGTCATGGGAATATTTCACAGTTTCTGCTCTGTTTTCAGTGTATTACACCAAAACACCCACCTGATGACATCCTTTCAAGAGCAAAGGCAGCAATTTGCAGAATTCCCGCTTCTTTGGGGAAGTGAGAAATTTCTGAGCTGACACCAAGTCCTGCAGTGTCCCTGTTCACCTGCAGAGTCACCGCATCCTCGCCACGGTAGCGGGCATTGTGACAAAGGTTCTATGTCAGCTGGGTGTGGCAGCCAGGCGCCCCCTAGGGGATGGGGAGCCTGTCAGCCCCGGGCCTGTCACTGCCTGCTGTCCCTGCTGTCACCAGCCAGGCCTCTGAAAACAGGTCAAACCATGCCCAGACGTGGGGCCAATTTGGCCCAAAGTCTCCAACAGACAAGTCGGGAAGAAAGATATGAGACAGAGGGAGAAAGCGAAGGGAGCAGGAGAAAGGGAAGGAAGAATAAAAAGTAGTGTTGGGCTGCAGGAGTGAGATGGAGGAATTGCAAGAAAAGAGGCAGGAAGGAGGAGAGTGAGAGAAAAGGAAAGAAGAGACATGCAGCCAGACGAGGGGTTAGTGAGAGAGGATTGGACAGAGAACAGGATGAGAAGGAAATAAGGCAAGGCAAGCACAGGGAAGGACAGGCAAGGCAAGGCTAGGCTGCAGGATATTTTGTTGCTTTATAGTTTCTAGCACAATCGTCTTCAGAGTAGGAGGAAAGCCTTAAGACCGTATGGATTAGGCCCAAGCAAAAACCCGAGCTACTTGAGACACTTAGACTAAGCCTAAAATACGAAGATCTCTCCATAAGGATGGTTTTTATACTGTACTTCCACAATCTGCTGGCAGTACAAAAAAAGAAGCTGCAGATCTCCTTAGGCTGAGTCATGGTGCTTTGGGGCAGGGACCATGCATGTCATGGGAATATTTCACAGTTTCTGCTCTGTTTTCAGTGTATTACACCAAAACACCCACCTGATGACATCCTTTCAAGAGCAAAGGCAGCAATTTGCAGAATTCCCGCTTCTTTGGGGAAGTGAGAAATTTCTGAGCTGACACCAAGTCCTGCAGTGTCCCTGTTCACCTGCAGAGTCACCGCATCCTCGCCACGGTAGCGGGCATTGTGACAAAGGTTCTATGTCAGCTGGGTGTGGCAGCCAGGCGCCCCCTAGGGGATGGGGAGCCTGTCAGCCCCGGGCCTGTCACTGCCTGCTGTCCCTGCTGTCACCAGCCAGGCCTCTGAAAACTTGTCAAACCATGCCCAGACTTGGGGCCCATTTGGCCCAAAGTCTCCAACAGATAAGTCGGGAAGAAAGATCTGGGTCAGAGGGAGAAAGCGAAGGGAGCAGGAGAAAGGGAAGGAAGAATAAAAAGTAGTGTTGGGCTGCAGGAGTGAGATGGAGGAATTGCAAGAAAAGAGGCAGGAAGCAGGAGAGTGAGAGAAAAGGAAAGAAGAGACATGCAGCCAGACGAGGGGTTAGTGAGAGAGGATGGGACAGAGAACAGGATGAGAAGGAAATAAAGCAAGGCAAGGACAGGCAAGGACAGGCTAGGCACCAGGACATTTTTTTGATTTTTATTTTCTATCACATTCGTCTTCAGACTAGGAGGAAAGGCATGAGACCGTATGGATTAGGCCCAAGCAAAACTCCAGCTGCTTGAGACACTTAGACTAAGCCTAAAATACGAAGATCTCTCCATAAGGATGGTTTTTATACTGTACTTCTACAATCTGCTGGCAGTACAAAAACAGAAGCTGCAGATCTCCTTAGGTTGAGTCATGGTGCTTTGGGGCAGGGACCATGCATATCATGGGAATATTTCACCATTTCTGCTCTGGTTTTCAGTGTATTACACCAAAACACCCACCTGATGACATCTTTCAAGAGCAAAGGGAGCAATTTTCAGAATTCAGCTTCTTTGGGGAACTGAGAAATTTCTGAGCTGACACCAAGTCCTGCAGTGTCCCTGTCACCTGCAGAGTCATCGCATCCTCGCCACGGTAGCGGGCATTGTGACAAAAGTTCTATGTCAGCTGGGTGTGGCAGCCAAGCATGCCCTAGGGGATGGGGAGCCTGTCAGCCCCGGGGCCTGTCACTGCCTGCTGTCCCTGCTGTCACCAGTCAGGCCTCTGAAAACTTGTCAAACCATGCCCAGACGTGGGGCCAATTTGGCCCAAAGTCTCCAACAGACAAGTCGGGAAGAAAGATATGAGACAGAGGGAGAAAGCGAAGGGAGCTGGAGAAAGTGATGGAAGAATAAAAAGTAGTGTTGGGCTGCAGGAGTGAGATGGAGGAATTGCAAGAAAAGAGGCAGGAAGCAGGAGAGTGAGAGAAAAGGAAAGAAGAGACATGCAGCCAGACGAGGGGTTAGTGAGAGAGGATGGGACAGAGAACAGGATGAGAAGGAAGTAAGGCAAGGCAAGGACAGGCAAGTCAAGGCTAGGCTGCAGGACATTTTTTTTCTTTATAGTTTCTAGCACATTCGTCTTCAGACTAGGAGGAAAGCCATAAGACCGTATGGATTAGGCCCAAGTAAAAATACCAGCTACCTAGAGACACTTAGACTAAGCTAAAATACGAAGATCTCTCCATAAGGATGGTTTTTATACTGTACTTCCACAATCTGCTGGCAGTACAAAAAAATAAGCTGCAGATCTCCTTAGGTTGAGTCATGGTGCTTTGGGGCAGGGACCATGCATATAATGGGAATATTTCACAGTTTCTGCTCTGTTTTCAGTGTATTACACCAAAACACCCACCTGATGACATCCTTTCAAGAGCAAAGGCAGCAATTTGCAGAATTCCGCTTCTTCGGGGAAGTGAGAAATTGCTGAGCTGACACCAAGTCCTGCAGTGTCCCTGTCACCTGCAGAATCATCGCATCCTTGCCACGGTAGCGGGCATTGTGACAAAGGTTCTATGTCAGCTGGGTGTGGCAGTCAGGCGCTCCCTAGGGTATGGGGAGTCTGTCAGCCCCGGGCCTGTCACTGCCTGCTGTCCCTGCTGTCACCAGGCCAGGTCTCTGAAAACCTTTCAAACCATGCCCAGACGTGGGGCCAATTTAGCCCAAAGTCTCGAACAGACAAGTCGGGAAGGAAGATATGGGACAGAGGGAGAAAGCGAAGGGAGCAGGAGAAAAGGAAGGAAGAATAAAAAGTAGTGTTGGTCTGCAGGAGTGAGATGGAGGAATTACAAGAGAAGAGAAGGGAGCAGGAGAGTGAGAGAAAAGGAAAGAAGAGACATGCAGCCAGACGAAGGTTTAGTGAGAGAGGATGGGACAGAGAACAGGATGAAAAGGAAATAAGGCAAGGCAAGGACAGGCAAGGCAAGGCTAGGCTGCAGGACATTTCTTTGCTTTATAGTTTCTAACACATTCGTCTTCAGACGAGGAGGAAAGCCATAAGACCGTATGGATTAGGCCCAAGCAAAAACCCCAGCTACTTGAGACACTTAGACTAAGCCTAAAATACGAAGATCTCTCCATAAGGATGGTTTTTATACTGTACTTCTACAATCTGCTGGCAGTACAATAAAAGAAGCTGCAGATTTCCTTAGGTTGAGTCATGGTGCTTTGGGGCAGGGACCATGCATGTCATGGGAATATTTCACAGTTTCTGGTCTGTTTTCAGTGTATTACACCAAAACACCAACCTGATGACATCCTTTCAAGAGCAAAGGAAGCAATTTGCAGAATTCCGCTTCTCTGGGGAACTGAGAAATTGCTGAGCTGACACCAAGTCCTGCAGTGTCCCTGTCACCTGCAGAGTCACCGCATCCTCGCCATGGTAGAGGGCATTGTGACAAAGGTTCTATGTCAGCTGGGTGTGGCAGCCAGGCGCCCCCTAGGGGATGGGGAGCCTGTCAGCCCCGGGCCTGTCACTGCCTGCTGTCCCTGCTGTCACCAGCCAGGCCTCTGAAAACTTGTCAAACCATGCCCAGACGTGGGGCCAATTTGGCCCAAAGTCTCCAACAGACAAGTCGGGAAGGAAGATATGGGACAGAAGGAGAAAGCGAAGGGAGCAGGAGAAAGGGAAGGAAGAATAAAAAGTAGTGTTGGGCTGCAGGAGTGAGATGGAGGAATTACAAGAGAAGAGAAGGGAGCAGGAGAGTGAGAGAAAAGGAAAGAAGAGACATGCAGCCAGACGAGGGGTTAGTGAGAGAGGATGGGACAGAGAACAGGATGAAAAGGAAATAAGGCAAGGCAAGGACAGGCAAGGCAAGGCTAGGCTGCAGGACATTTCTTTACTTTATAGTTTCTAACACATTCGTCTTCAGACGAGGAGGAAAGCCATAAGACCGTATGGATTAGGCCCAAGCAAAAACCCCAGCTACTTGAGACACTTAGACTAAGCCTAAAATACGAAGATCTCTCCATAAGGATGGTTTTTATACTGTACTTCCACAATCTGCTGGCAGTACAAAAAAATAAGCTGCAGATCTCCTTAGGTTGAGTCATGGTGCTTTGGGGCAGGGACCATGCATGTCATGGGAATATTTCACAGTTTCTGCTCTGTTTTCAGTGTATTACACCAAAACACCAACCTGATGACATCCTTTCAAGAGCAAAGGAAGCAATTTGCAGAATTCCGCTTCTTTGGGGAAGTGAGAAATTGCTGAGGTGACACCAAGTCCTGCAGTGTCCCTGTCACCTGCAGAGTCACCGCATCCTCGCCATGGTAGCGGGCATTGTGACAAAGGTTCTATGTCAGCTGGGTGTGGCAGCCAGGCGCCCCCTAGGGGATAGGGAGCCTGTCAGCCCCGGGCCTGTCACTGCCTGCTGTCCCTGCTGTCACCAGCCAGGCCTCTGAAAACTTGTCAAACCATGCCCAGACGTGGGGCCAATTTGGCCCAAAGTCTCCAACAGACAAGTCGGGAAGGAAGATATGGGACAGAAGTAGAAAGGGAAGGGAGCATGAGAAAGGGAAGGAAGAATAAAAAGTAGTGTTGGGCTGCAGGAGTAAGATGGAGGAATTGCAAGAAAAGAGAAGGGAGCAGGAGAGTGAGAGAAAAGGAAAGAAGAGACATGCAGCCAGACGAGGGGTTAGTGAGAGAGGATGGGACAGAGAACAGGATGAGAAGGAAATAAGGCAAGGCAAGGACATTCAAGGACAGGGAAGGCAAGGCTAGGCTGCAGGACATTATTTTGATTTATAGTTTCTAGCACATTCGTCTTCAGACTAGGATGAAAGCTATGAGACCTTATGGATTAGGCCCAAGCAAAAACCCCAGCTACTTGAGACACTTAGACTAAGCCTAAAATACGAAGATCTCTCCATAAGGATGGTTTTTATACTGTACTTCCACAATCTGCTGGCAGTGCAAAAAAATAAGCTGCAGATCTCCTTAGGTTGAGTCATGGTGCTTTGGGGCAGGGACCATGCATGTCATGGGAATATTTCAAAGTTTCTTCTCTGTTTTCAGTGTGTTACACAAAAACACCCACCTGATGACATCCTTTCAAGAGCAAAGGCAGCAATTTGCAGAATTACGCTTCTTTGGGGAAGTGAGAAATTGCTGAGCTGACACCAAGTCCTGCAGTGTCCCTGTCACCTGCAGAGTCACCGCATCCTCGCCACGGTAGCGGGCATTGTGACAATGGTTCTATGTCAGCTGGGTGTGGCAGCCAGGCACCCCCTAGGGGATGGGGAGCCTGTCAGCCCCGGGGCCTGTCACTGCCTGCTGTCCCTGCTGTCACCAGGCACGCCTCTGAACACTTCTCAAACCATGCCCAGAATTGGGGCCAATTTGGCCCAAAGTCTCCAACAGACAAGTCGGGAAGAAATATATGGGACTGAGGGAGAAAGCGAAGGGAGCAGGAGAAAGGGAAGGAAGAATAAAAAGTAGTGTTGGGCTGCAGGAGTGAGATGGAGGAATTGCAAGAAAAGAGGCAGGAAGCAGGAGAGTGAGAGAAAAGGAAAGAAGAGACATGCAGCCAGACGAGGGGCTAGTGAGAGAGGATGGGACAGAGAACAGGATGAGAAGGAAATAAGGCAAGGCAAGGACAGGCAAGGCACCAGGGCATTTTTTTGATTTATAGTTTCTAGCACATTCGTCTTCAGACTAGGAGGAAAGCCATGAGACCGTATGGATTAGGCCCAAGCAAAAACCCCAGCTACTTGAGACACTTAGACTAAGCCCAAAATATGAAGATCTCTCCATAAGGCTGGTTTTTATACTTTACTTCCACAATCTGCTTGCAGTACAAAAAAAGAAGCTGCAGATCTCCTTAGACTGAGTCATGGTGCTTTGGGGCAGGGACCATGCCTATCATGGGAATATTTCGCTATTTCTGCTCTGGTTTTCCGTGTATTACACCAAAACAGCCACCTGATGGGAGAATTTCAAGAGCAAAGGCAGCAATTTGCAGAATTCCGCTTCTTTGGGGAACTGAGAAATTGCTGAGCTGACACCAAGTCCTGCAGTGTCCCTGTCACCTGCAGAGTCACCGCAGCCTCGCCACGGTAGCGGGCATTACGACATAGGTTCTATGTCAGCTGGGTGTGGCAGCCAGGCGCCCCCTAGCGGAGGGGGAGCCTGTCAGCCCCGGGCCTGTCACTGCCTGCTGTCCCTGCTGTCACCAGCCAGGCCTCTGAAAGCAGGTCAAACCATGCCCAGACGTGGGGCCAATTTGGCCCAAAGTCTCCAACAGACAAGTCGGGAAGAAAGATATGGGACAGAGGGAGAAAGCGAAGGGAGCAGGAGAAAGGGAAGGAAGAAGAAAAAGTAGTGTTGGGCTGCAGGAGTGAGATGGAGGAATTGCAAGAAAAGAGGCAGGAAGCAGGAGAGTGAGAGAAAAGGAAAGAAGAGACATGCAGCCAGACGAGGGCTTAGTGAGAGAGGATGGGACAGAGAACAGGATGAGAAGGAAATAAGGCAAGGCAAGGACATTCAAGGACAGGGAAGGCAAGGCTAGGCTGCAGGACATTATTTTGATTTATAGTTTCTAGCACATTCGTCTTCAGACTAGGATGAAAGCTATGAGACCTTATGGATTAGGCCCAAGCAAAAACCCCAGCTACTTGAGACACTTAGACTAAGCCTAAAATACGAAGATCTCTCCATAAGGATGGTTTTTATACTGTACTTCCACAATCTGCTGGCAGTGCAAAAAAATAAGCTGCAGATCTCCTTAGGTTGAGTCATGGTGCTTTGGGGCAGGGACCATGCATGTCATGGGAATATTTCAAAGTTTCTTCTCTGTTTTCAGTGTGTTACACAAAAACACCCACCTGATGACATCCTTTCAAGAGCAAAGGCAGCAATTTGCAGAATTACGCTTCTTTGGGGAAGTGAGAAATTGCTGAGCTGACACCAAGTCCTGCAGTGTCCCTGTCACCTGCAGAGTCACCGCATCCTCGCCACGGTAGCGGGCATTGTGACAATGGTTCTATGTCAGCTGGGTGTGGCAGCCAGGCACCCCCTAGGGGATGGGGAGCCTGTCAGCCCCGGGGCCTGTCACTGCCTGCTGTCCCTGCTGTCACCAGGCACGCCTCTGAACACTTCTCAAACCATGCCCAGAATTGGGGCCAATTTGGCCCAAAGTCTCCAACAGACAAGTCGGGAAGAAATATATGGGACTGAGGGAGAAAGCGAAGGGAGCAGGAGAAAGGGAAGGAAGAATAAAAAGTAGTGTTGGGCTGCAGGAGTGAGATGGAGGAATTGCAAGAAAAGAGGCAGGAAGCAGGAGAGTGAGAGAAAAGGAAAGAAGAGACATGCAGCCAGACGAGGGGCTAGTGAGAGAGGATGGGACAGAGAACAGGATGAGAAGGAAATAAGGCAAGGCAAGGACAGGCAAGGCACCAGGGCATTTTTTTGATTTATAGTTTCTAGCACATTCGTCTTCAGACTAGGAGGAAAGCCATGAGACCGTATGGATTAGGCCCAAGCAAAAACCCCAGCTACTTGAGACACTTAGACTAAGCCCAAAATATGAAGATCTCTCCATAAGGCTGGTTTTTATACTTTACTTCCACAATCTGCTTGCAGTACAAAAAAAGAAGCTGCAGATCTCCTTAGACTGAGTCATGGTGCTTTGGGGCAGGGACCATGCCTATCATGGGAATATTTCGCTATTTCTGCTCTGGTTTTCCGTGTATTACACCAAAACAGCCACCTGATGGGAGAATTTCAAGAGCAAAGGCAGCAATTTGCAGAATTCCGCTTCTTTGGGGAACTGAGAAATTGCTGAGCTGACACCAAGTCCTGCAGTGTCCCTGTCACCTGCAGAGTCACCGCAGCCTCGCCACGGTAGCGGGCATTACGACATAGGTTCTATGTCAGCTGGGTGTGGCAGCCAGGCGCCCCCTAGCGGAGGGGGAGCCTGTCAGCCCCGGGCCTGTCACTGCCTGCTGTCCCTGCTGTCACCAGCCAGGCCTCTGAAAGCAGGTCAAACCATGCCCAGACGTGGGGCCAATTTGGCCCAAAGTCTCCAACAGACAAGTCGGGAAGAAAGATATGGGACAGAGGGAGAAAGCGAAGGGAGCAGGAGAAAGGGAAGGAAGAAGAAAAAGTAGTGTTGGGCTGCAGGAGTGAGATGGAGGAATTGCAAGAAAAGAGGCAGGAAGCAGGAGAGTGAGAGAAAAGGAAAGAAGAGACATGCAGCCAGACGAGGGCTTAGTGAGAGAGGATGGGACAGAGAACAGGATGAGAAGGAAATAAGGCAAGGCAAGGACAGGCAAGGACAGGCTAGGCTGCAGGACATTTTTTTCCTTTATAGTTTCTAGCACATTCGTCTTCAGACTAGGATGAAAGCCATAAGACCGTATGGATTAGGCCCAAGCAAAAACCCGAGCTACTTGAGACACTTAGACTAAGCCTAAAATATTAAGATCTCTCCATAAGGATGGTTTTTATTCTGTACATCCACTATCTGCTGGCAGTACAAAAAAATAAGCTGCAGGTCTCCTTAGACTGAGTCATGGTGCTTTGGGGCAGGGACCATGCATATCATGGGAATATTTCACCATTTCAGCTCTGGTTTGCAGTGTATTACACCAAAACACCCACCTGTTGGCAGAATTTCAAGAGCAAAGGCAGCAATTTGCAGAATTCCTCTTCTTTGGGGAACTGAGAAATTGCTGAGCTGACAGCAAGTCCTGCAGTGTCCCTGTCACCTACAGAGTCACCGCATCCTCGCCACGGTAGCAGGCATTGTGACAAAGGTTCTATGTCAGCTGGGTGTGGCAGCCAGGCGCCCCTTAGGGGATGGGGAGCCTGTCAGCCCCGGGCCTGTCACTGCCTTCTGTCCCTGCTGTCACCAGCCAGGCCTCTGAAAACAGGTCAAACCATGCCCAGACTTTGGGCCAATTTGGCCCAAAGTCTCCAACAGACAAGTCGGGAAGAAAGATATGGGACAGAGGGAGAAAGCGAAGGGAGCAGGAGAAAGGGAAGGAAGAATAAAAAGTAGTGTAGGGCTGCAGGAGTGAGATGGAGGAATTGCAAGAAAAGAGGCAGGAAGCAGGAGAGTTAGAGAAAAGGAAAAAAGAGACATGCAGCCAGACGAGGGCTTAGTGAGAGAGGATGGGACAGAGAACAGGATGAGAAGGAAATAAGGCAAGGCAAGGACAGGCATGTACAGGCAAGGCAAGGCTAGGCTGCAGGACATTTTTTTGCTTTATAGATTCTAGCACTTTCGTATTCAGACTAGGAGGAAAGCCATAAGACCGTATGGATTAGGGCCAAGCAAAAACCCCAGCTACTTGAGACACTTAGACTAAGCCTAAAATACGAAGATCTCTCCATAAGGATGGTTTTTATACTGTACTTCCACAATCTGCTGGCAGTACAAAAAAATAAGCTGCAGATCTCCTTAGGTTGAGTCATGGTGCTTTGGGGCAGGGACCATGCATATAATGGGAATATTTCACAGTTTCTGCTCTGTTTTCAGTGTATTACACCAAAACACCAACCTGATGACATCCTTTCAAGAGCAAAGGCAGCAATTTGCAGAATTCCGCTTCTTTGGGGAAGTGAGAAATTGCTGAGGTGACACCAAGTCCTGCAGTGTCCCTGTCACCTGCAGAGTCACCGCATCCTCGCCATGGTAGCGGGCATTGTGACAAAGGTTCTATGTCAGCTGGGTGTGGCAGCCAGGCGCCCCCTAGGGGATAGGGAGCCTGTCAGCCCCGGGCCTGTCACTGCCTGCTGTCCCTGCTGTCACCAGGCCAGGTCTCTGAAAACCTTTCAAACCATGCCCAGACGTGGGGCCAATTTAGCCCAAAGTCTCCAACAGACAAGTCGGGAAGAAAGATATGGGACAGAGGGAGAAAGCGAAGGGAGCAGGAGAAAGGGAAGGAAGAAGAAAAAGTAGTGTTGGGCTGCAGGAGTGAGATGGAGGAATTGCAAGAAAAGAGGCAGGAAGCAGGAGAGTGAGAGAAAAGGAAAGAAGAGACATGCAGCCAGACGAGGGCTTAGTGAGAGAGGATGGGACAGAGAACAGGATGAGAAGGAAATAAGGCAAGGCAAGGACAGGCAAGGACAGGCTAGGCTGCAGGACATTTTTTTCCTTTATAGTTTCTAGCACATTCGTCTTCAGACTAGGATGAAAGCCATAAGACCGTATGGATTAGGCCCAAGCAAAAACCCGAGCTACTTGAGACACTTAGACTAAGCCTAAAATATTAAGATCTCTCCATAAGGATGGTTTTTATTCTGTACATCCACTATCTGCTGGCAGTACAAAAAAATAAGCTGCAGGTCTCCTTAGACTGAGTCATGGTGCTTTGGGGCAGGGACCATGCATATCATGGGAATATTTCACCATTTCAGCTCTGGTTTGCAGTGTATTACACCAAAACACCCACCTGTTGGCAGAATTTCAAGAGCAAAGGCAGCAATTTGCAGAATTCCTCTTCTTTGGGGAACTGAGAAATTGCTAAGTTGACATCAAGTCCTGCAGTGTCCCTGTCACCTGCAGAGTCACCGCATCCTCGCCACGGTAGCAGGCATTGTGACAAAGGTTCTATGTCAGCTGGGTGTGGCAGCCAGGCGCCCCTTAGGGGATGGGGAGCCTGTCAGCCCCGGGCCTGTCACTGCCTTCTGTCCCTGCTGTCACCAGCCAGGCCTCTGAAAACAGGTCAAACCATGCCCAGACTTTGGGCCAATTTGGCCCAAAGTCTCCAACAGACAAGTCGGGAAGAAAGATATGGGACAGAGGGAGAAAGCGAAGGGAGCAGGAGAAAGGGAAGGAAGAATAAAAAGTAGTGTAGGGCTGCAGGAGTGAGATGGAGGAATTGCAAGAAAAGAGGCAGGAAGCAGGAGAGTTAGAGAAAAGGAAAAAAGAGACATGCAGCCAGACGAGGGCTTAGTGAGAGAGGATGGGACAGAGAACAGGATGAGAAGGAAATAAGGCAAGGCAAGGACAGGCATGTACAGGCAAGGCAAGGCTAGGCTGCAGGACATTTTTTTGCTTTATAGATTCTAGCACTTTCGTATTCAGACTAGGAGGAAAGCCATAAGACCGTATGGATTAGGGCCAAGCAAAAACCCCAGCTACTTGAGACACTTAGACTAAGCCTAAAATACGAAGATCTCTCCATAAGGATGGTTTTTATACTGTACTTCCACAATCTGCTGGCAGTACAAAAAAATAAGCTGCAGATCTCCTTAGGTTGAGTCATGGTGCTTTGGGGCAGGGACCATGCATGTCATGGGAATATTTCACAGTTTCTGCTCTGTTTTCAGTGTATTACACCAAAACACCAACCTGATGACATCCTTTCAAGAGCAAAGGCAGCAATTTGCAGAATTCCGCTTCTTTGGGGAAGTGAGAAATTGCTGAGGTGACACCAAGTCCTGCAGTGTCCCTGTCACCTGCAGAGTCACCGCATCCTCGCCATGGTAGCGGGCATTGTGACAAAGGTTCTATGTCAGCTGGGTGTGGCAGCCAGGCGCCCCCTAGGGGATAGGGAGCCTGTCAGCCCCGGGCCTGTCACTGCCTGCTGTCCCTGCTGTCACCAGCCAGGCCTCTGAAAACTTGTCAAACCATGCCCAGACGTGGGGCCAATTTGGCCCAAAGTCTCCAACAGACAAGTCGGGAAGGAAGATATGGGACAGAAGTAGAAAGCGAAGGGAGCAGGAGAAAGGGAAGGAAGAATAAAAAGTAGTGTTGGGCTGCAGGAGTAAGATGGAGGAATTGCAAGAAAAGAGAAGGGAGCAGGAGAGTGAGAGAAAAGGAAAGAAGAGACATGCAGACAGACGAGGGGTTAGTGAGAGAGGATGGGACAGAGAACAGGATGAGAAGGAAATAAGGCAAGGCAAGGACAGGAAAGGACAGGCAAGGCAAGGCTAGGCTGCAGGACATTTTTTTGCATTATGGTTTCTAGCACATTTGTCTTCAGACTTGGAGGAATGCCATAAGACCGTATGGATTAGGCCCAAGCAAAAACCCCAGCTACTTGAGACACTTAGACTAAGCCCAAAATACGAAGATCTCTCCATAAGGATGGTTTTTATACTGTACTTCCACAATCTGCTGGCAGAACAAAAAAATAAGCTGCAGATCTCCTTAGGCTGAGTCATGGTGCTTTGGGGCAGGGACCATGCATATCATGGGAATATTTCACAGTTTCTGCTCTGTTGTCAGTGTGTTACACCAAAACACCCACCTGATGACATCCTTTCAAGAGCAAAGGCAGGAATTTGCAGAATTCCGCTTCTTTGGGGAACTGAGAAATTGCTGAGCTGACACCAAGTCCTGCAGTGTCCCTGTCACCTGCAGAGCCACCGCATCCTCGCCACGGTAGCGGGCATTGTGACAAAGGTTCTATGTCAGGTGGGTGTGGCAGCCAGGCGCCCCCTAGGGGATGGGGAGCCTGTCAGCCCCGGGCCTGTCATTGCCTGCTGTCCCTGCTGTCTCCAGCCAGGCCTCTGAAAACTTTTCAAACCATGCCCAGACGTTGGGCCAATTTGGCCCAAAGTCTCCAACAGACAAGTCGGGAAGAAAGATATGGGGCAGAGAGAGAAAGCGAAGTGAGCAGGAGAAAGGGAAGGAAGAATGAAAAGTAGTGTTGGGCTGCAGGAGTGAGATGGAGGAATTGCAAGAAAAGAGGCAGGAAGCAGGAGAGTGAGAGAAAAGGAAAGAAGAGACATGCAGACAGACGAGGGGTTAGTGAGAGAGGATGGGACAGAGAACAGGATGAGAAGGAAATAAGGCAAGGAAAGGACAGGAAAGGACAGGCTAGGCACCAGGACATTTTTTTGCTTTATAGTTTCTAGCACATTCGTCTTCAGAGTAGGAGGAAAAGCCATGAGACCGTATGGATTAGGCCCAAGCAAAATCCCCAGCTACTTGAGACACTTAGACTAAGCCTAAAATACGAAGATCTCTCCATAAGGATGGTTTTTATACTGTAATTCCACAATCTGCTGGCAGAACAAAAAAATAAGCTGCAGATCTCCTTAGGCTGAGTCATGGTGCTTTGGGGCAGGGACCATGCATATCATGGGAATATTTCGCCATTTCTGCTCTGGTTTTCAGTGTATTACACCAAAACAGCCACCTGATGGGAGAATTTCAAGAGCAAAGGCAGCAATTTGCAGAATTCCGCTTCTTTGGGGAAGTGAGAAATTGCTGAGCTGACACCAAGTCCTGCAGTGTCCCTGTCACCTGCAGAGTCACCGCATCCTCGCCACGGTAGCGGGCATTGTGACAAAGGTTCTATGTCAGCTGGGTATGGCAGCCAGGCGCCCCCTAAGGGATGGGGAGCCTGTCAGCCCCGGGCCTGTCACTGCCTGCTGTCCCTGCTGTCACCAGCCAGGCCTCTGAAAACTTGTCAAACCATGCCCAGACGTTGGGCCAATTTGGCCCAAAGTCTCCAAGAGACAAGTCGGGAAGAAAGTTATGGGACAGAGAGAGAAAGCAAAGTTATCAGGAGAAAGGGAAGGAAGAATAAAAAGTAGTGTTGGGCTGCAGGAGTGAGATGGAGGAATTGCAAGAAAAGAGGCAGGAAGCAGGAGAGTGAGAGAGAAGGAAAGAAGAGACATGCAGCCAGACGAGGGGTTAGTGAGAGAGGATGGGATAGAGAACAGGATGAGAAGGAAATAAGGCAAGGCAAGGACAGGCAAGGACAGGCTAGGAACCAGGGCATTTTTTTGATTTATAGTTTCTAGCACATTCGTCTTCAGACTAGGAGAAAAGCCATGAGACCGTATGGATTAGGCCCAAGCAAAAACCCCAGCTACTTGAGACACTTAGACTAAGCCTAAAATACGAAGATCTCTCCATAAGGATGGTTTTTATTCTGTACTTCCACAATCTGCTGGCAGTACAAAAAAAGAAGCTGCAGATCTCCTTAGGCTGAGTCATGGTGCTTTGGGGCAGGGACCATGCATATCATGGGAATATTTCGCCATTTCTGCTCTGGTTTTCAGTGTATTACACCAAAACACCCACCTGATGACATCTTTCAAGAGCAAGGCAGCAATTTGCAGAATTCTGCTTCTTTGGAGAACTGAGAAATTGCTGAGATGACAGCAAATCCTGCAGTGTCCCTGTCACCTGCAGAGTCACCGCATCCTCGCCACGGTAGCGGGCATTGTGACAAAGGTTCTATGTCAGCTGGGTGTGGCAGCCAGGCGCCCACTAGGGGATGGGGAGCCTGTCAGCCCCGGGGCCTGTCACTGCCTTCTGTCCCTCCTGTCACCAGCCAGGCCTCTGAAAACTTGTCAAACCATGCCCAGAGTTGGGGCCAATCCAGTCCTCTGAAAACTTGTCAAACCATGCCCAGACTTGGTGCCAATTTGGCCCAAAGTCTCCAAGAGACAAGTCGGGAAGAAAGATATGAGACAGAGGGAGAAAGCAAAGGGAGCAGGAGAAAGGGAAGGAAGAATAAAAAGTAGTGTTGGGCTGCAGGAGTGAGATGGAGGAATTGCAAGAAAAGAGGCAGGAAGCAGGACAGTGAGAGAAAAGGAAAGAAGAGACATGCAGCCAGACGAGGGGTTAGTGAGAGAGGATGGGACAGAGAACAGGATGAGAAGGAAATAAGGCAAGGCAAGGACAGGCAAGGACAGGCAGGGCAAGGCTAAGCACCAGGACATTTTTTTGATTTATAGTTTCTTGCATATCCGTCTTCAGACTAGGAGGAAAGCCATAAGACCGTATGGATTAGGCCCAAGCAAAAACCCCAGCTACCTAGAGACTTAGACTAAGCTAAAATACGAAGATCTCTCCATAAGGATGGTTTTTATACTGTACTTCCACAATCTGCTGGCAGTACAAAAAAAGAAGCTGCAGATCTCCTTAGGCTGAGTCATGGTGCTTTGGGGCAGGGACCATGCATGTCATGGGAATATTTCACAGTTTCTGCTCTGTTTTCAGTGTATTACACCAAAACACCCACCTGATGACATCCTTTCAAGAGCAAAGGCAGCAATTTGCAGAATTCCGCTTCTTTGGGCAACTGAGAAATTGCTGAGCTGACACCAAGTCCTGCAGTGTCCCTGTCACCTGCAGAGTCACCGCATCCTCGCCACAGGAGCGAGCATTGTGACAAAGGTTCTATGTCAGCTGGGTGTGGCAGCCAGGCGCCCCCTAGGGGATAGGGAGCCTGTCAGCCCCGGGCCTGTCACTGCCTGCTGTCCCTGCTGTCACCAGCCAGGCCTCTGAAAACTTGTCAAACCATGCCCAGACTTGGGGCCAATTTGGCCCAAAGTCTCCAACAGACAAGTCGGGAAGGAAGATACGGGACAGAGGGAGAAAGCGAAGGGAGGAGGAGAAAGGGAAGGCAGAATAAAAAGTAGTGTTGGGCTGCAGGAGTGAGATGGAGGAATTGCAAGAAAAGAGGCAGGAAGCAGGAGAGTGAGAGAAAAGGAAAGAAGAGACATGCAGCCAGACGAGGGGTTAGTGAGAGAGGATGGGACAGAGAACAGGATGAGAAGGAAGTAAGGCAAGGCAGGGACAGGCAAGGCAAGGCTAGGCTGCAGGACATTTTTTTTCTTTATAGTTTCTAGCACATTCGTCTTCAGACTAGGAGGAAAGCCATAAGACCGTATGGATTAGGCCCAAGCAAAAATACCAGCTACCTAGAGACACTTAGACTAAGCTAAAATACGAAGATCTCTCCATAAGGATGGTTTTTATACTGTACTTCCACAATCTGCTGGCAGTACAAAAAAATAAGCTGCAGATCTCCTTAGGTTGAGTCATGGTGCTTTGGGGCAGGGACCATGCATATAATGGGAATATTTCACAGTTTCTGCTCTGTTTTCAGTGTATTACACCAAAACACCCACCTGATGACATCCTTTCAAGAGCAAAGGCAGCAATTTGCTGAATTCCGCTTCTTCGGGGAAGTGAGAAATTGCTGAGCTGACACCAAGTCCTGCAGTGTCCCTGTCACCTGCAGAATCATCGCATCCTTGCCACGGTAGCGGGCATTGTGACAAAGGTTCTATGTCAGCTGGGTGTGGCAGTCAGGCGCTCCCTAGGGTATGGGGAGTCTGTCAGCCCCGGGCCTGTCACTGCCTGCTGTCCCTGCTGTCACCAGGCCAGGTCTCTGAAAACCTTTCAAACCATGCCCAGACGTGGGGCCAATTTAGCCCAAAGTCTCGAACAGACAAGTCGGGAAGGAAGATATGGGACAGAGGGAGAAAGCGAAGGGAGCAGGAGAAAGGGAAGGAAGAATAAAAAGTAGTGTTGGTCTGCAGGAGTGAGATGGAGGAATTACAAGAGAAGAGAAGGGAGCAGGAGAGTGAGAGAAAAGGAAAGAAGAGACATGCAGCCAGACGAGGGTTTAGTGAGAGAGGATGGGACAGAGAACAGGATGAAAAGGAAATAAGGCAAGGCAAGGACAGGCAAGGCAAGGCTAGGCTGCAGGACATTTCTTTGCTTTATAGTTTCTAACACATTCGTCTTCAGACGAGGAGGAAAGCCATAAGACCGTATGGATTAGGCCCAAGCAAAAACCCCAGCTACTTGAGACACTTAGACTAAGCCTAAAATACGAAGATCTCTCCATAAGGATGGTTTTTATACTGTACTTCTACAATCTGCTGGCAGTACAATAAAAGAAGCTGCAGATTTCCTTAGGTTGAGTCATGGTGCTTTGGGGCAGGGACCATGCATATAATGGGAATATTTCACAGTTTCTGGTCTGTTTTCAGTGTATTACACCAAAACACCTACCTGATGACATCCTTTCAAGAGCAAAGGCAGCAATTTGCAGAATTCCGCTTCTCTGGGGAAGTGAGAAATTGCTGAGCTGACACCAAGTCCTGCAGTGTCCCTGTCACCTGCAGAGTCACCGCATCCTCGCCATGGTAGAGGGCATTGTGACAAAGGTTCTATGTCAGCTGGGTGTGGCAGCCAGGCGCCCCCTAGGGGATGGGGAGCCTGTCAGCCCCGGGCCTGTCACTGCCTGCTGTCCCTGCTGTCACCAGCCAGGCCTCTGAAAACTTGTCAAACCATGCCCAGACGTGGGGCCAATTTGGCCCAAAGTCTCCAACAGACAAGTCGGGAAGGAAGATATGGGACAGAAGGAGAAAGCGAAGGGAGCAGGAGAAAGGGAAGGAAGAATAAAAAGTAGTGTTGGGCTGCAGGAGTGAGATGGAGGAATTACAAGAGAAGAGAAGGGAGCAGGAGAGTGAGAGAAAAGGAAAGAAGAGACATGCAGCCAGACGAGGGATTAGTGAGAGAGGATGGGACAGAGAACAGGATGAGAAGGAAATAAGGCAAGGCAAGGACATTCAAGGACAGGGAAGGCAAGGCTAGGCTGCAGGACATTATTTTGATTTATAGTTTCTAGCACATTCGTCTTCAGACTAGGATGAAAGCTATGAGACCTTATGGATTAGGCCCAAGCAAAAACCCCAGCTACTTGAGACACTTAGACTAAGCCTAAAATACGAAGATCTCTCCATAAGGATGGTTTTTATACTGTACTTCCACAATCTGCTGGCAGTGCAAAAAAATAAGCTGCAGATCTCCTTAGGTTGAGTCATGGTGCTTTGGGGCAGGGACCATGCATGTCATGGGAATATTTCAAAGTTTCTTCTCTGTTTTCAGTGTGTTACACAAAAACACCCACCTGATGACATCCTTTCAAGAGCAAAGGCAGCAATTTGCAGAATTACGCTTCTTTGGGGAAGTGAGAAATTGCTGAGCTGACACCAAGTCCTGCAGTGTCCCTGTCACCTGCAGAGTCACCGCATCCTCGCCACGGTAGCGGGCATTGTGACAATGGTTCTATGTCAGCTGGGTGTGGCAGCCAGGCACCCCCTAGGGGATGGGGAGCCTGTCAGCCCCGGGCCTGTCACTGCCTGCTGTCCCTCCTGTCACCAGGCACGCCTCTGAACACTTCTCAAACCATGCCCAGAATTGGGGCCAATTTGGCCCAAAGTCTCCAACAGACAAGTCGGGAAGAAATATATGGGACTGAGGGAGAAAGCGAAGGGAGCAGGAGAAAGGGAAGGAAGAATAAAAAGTAGTGTTGGGCTGCAGGAGTGAGATGGAGGAATTGCAAGAAAAGAGGCAGGAAGCAGGAGAGTGAGAGAAAAGGAAAGAAGAGACATGCAGCCAGACGAGGGGCTAGTGAGAGAGGATGGGACAGAGAACAGGATGAGAAGGAAATAAGGCAAGGCAAGGACAGGCAAGGACAGGCTAGGCACCAGGGCATTTTTTTGATTTATAGTTTCTAGCACATTCGTCTTCAGACTAGGAGGAAAGCCATGAGACAGTATGGATTAGGCCCAAGCAAAAACCCCAGCTACTTGAGACACTTAGACTAAGCCCAAAATATGAAGATCTCTCCATAAGGCTGGTTTTTATACTTTACTTCCACAATCTGCTTGCAGTACAAAAAAAGAAGCTGCAGATCTCCTTAGACTGAGTCATGGTGCTTTGGGGCAGGGACCATGCCTATCATGGGAATATTTCGCCATTTCTGCTCTGGTTTTCCGTGTATTACACCAAAACAGCCACCTGATGGGAGAATTTCAAGAGCAAAGGCAGCAATTTGCAGAATTCCGCTTCTTTGGGGAACTGAGAAATTGCTGAGCTGACACCAAGTCCTGCACTGTCCCTGTCACCTGCAGAGGCACCGCAGCCTCGCCACGGTAGCGGGCATTACGACATAGGTTCTATGTCAGCTGGGTGTGGCAGCCAGGCGCCCCCTAGCGGAGGGGGAGCCTGTCAGCCCCGGGCCTGTCACTGCCTGCTGTCCCTGCTGTCACCAGCCAGGCCTCTGAAAGCAGGTCAAACCATGCCCAGACGTGGGGCCAATTTGGCCCAAAGTCTCCAACAGACAAGTCGGGAAGAAAGATATGGGACAGAGGGAGAAAGCGAAGGGAGCAGGAGAAAGGGAAGGAAGAAGAAAAAGTAGTGTTGGGCTGCAGGAGTGAGATGGAGGAATTGCAAGAAAAGAGGCAGGAAGCAGGAGAGTGAGAGAAAAGGAAAGAAGAGACATGCAGCCAGACGAGGGCTTAGTGAGAGAGGATGGGACAGAGAACAGGATGAGAAGGAAATAAGGCAAGGCATGTACAGGCAAGGCAAGGCTAGGCTGCAGGACATTTTTTTCCTTTATAGTTTCTAGCACATTCGTCTTCAGACTAGGATGAAAGCCATAAGACCGTATGGATTAGGCCCAAGCAAAAACCCGAGCTACTTGAGACACTTAGACTAAGCCTAAAATATTAAGATCTCTCCATAAGGATGGTTTTTATACTGTACATCCACTATCTGCTGGCAGTACAAAAAAATAAGCTGCAGGTCTCCTTAGACTGAGTCATGGTGCTTTGGGGCAGGGACCATGCATATCATGGGAATATTTCACCATTTCAGCTCTGGTTTGCAGTGTATTACACCAAAACACCCACCTGTTGGCAGAATTTCAAGAGCAAAGGCAGCAATTTGCAGAATTCCTCTTCTTTGGGGAACTGAGAAATTGCTAAGTTGACATCAAGTCCTGCAGTGTCCCTGTCACCTGCAGAGTCACCGCATCCTCGCCACGGTAGCAGGCATTGTGACAAAGGTTCTATGTCAGCTGGGTGTGGCAGCCAGGCGCCCCTTAGGGGATGGGGAGCCTGTCAGCCCCGGGCCTGTCACTGCCTGCTGTCCCTGCTGTCACCAGCCAGGCCTCTGAAAACAGGTCAAACCATGCCCAGACGTTGGGCCAATTTGGCCCAAAGTCTCCAGCAGACAAGTCGGGAAGAAAGATATGGGACAGAGGGAGAAAGCGAAGGGAGCAGGAGAAAGGGAAGGAAGAATAAAAAGTAGTGTAGGGCTGCAGGAGTGAGATGGAGGAATTGCAAGAAAAGAGGCAGGAAGCAGGAGAGTTAGAGAAAAGGAAAAAAGAGACATGCAGCCAGACGAGGGCTTAGTGAGAGAGGATGGGACAGAGAACAGGATGAGAAGGAAATAAGGCAAGGCAAGGACAGGCATGTACAGGCAAGGCAAGGCTAGGCTGCAGGACATTTTTTTGCTTTATAGATTCTAGCACTTTCGTATTCAGACTAGGAGGAAAGCCATAAGACCGTATGGATTAGGGCCAAGCAAAAACCCCAGCTACTTGAGACACTTAGACTAAGCCTAAAATATTAAGATCTCTCCATAAGGATGGTTTTTATACTGTACATCCACAATCTGCTGGCAGTACAAAAAAATAAGCTGCAGGTCTCCTTAGGCTGAGTCATGGTGCTTTGGGGCAGGGACCATGCATATCATGGGAATATTTCACCATTTCTGCTCTGGTTTTCAGTGTATTACACCAAAACACCCACCAGATGACATCTTTCAAGAGCAAAGGCAGCAATTTGCAGAATTCCGCTTCTTTGGGCAACTGAGAAATTGCTGAACTGACACCAAGTCCTGCAGTGTCCCTGTCACCTGCAGAGTCACCGCATCCTCGCCACGGTAGCGGGCATTGTGACAAAGGTTCTATGTCAGCTGGGTGTGGCAGCCAGGCACCACCTGGGGGATAGGGAGCCTGTCAGCCCCGGGCCTGTCACTGCCTTCTGTCCCTGCTGTCACCAGCCAGGCCTCTGAAAACAGGTCAAACCATGCCCAGACTTGGGGCCAATTTGGCCCAAAGTCTCCAAGAGACAAGTCGGGAAGAAAGATATGGGACAGAGGGAGAAAGCAAAGGGAGCAGGAGAAAGGAAAGGAAGAATAAAAAGTAGTGTTGGGCTGCAGGAGTGAGATGGAGGAATTGCAAGAAAAGAGGCAGGAAGCAGGAGAGTGAGAGAAAAGGAAAGAAGAGACATGCAGCCAGACGAGGGCTTAGTGAGAGAGGATGGGACAGAGAACAGGATGAGAAGGAAATAAGGCAAGGCAAGGACAGGAAAGGACAGGCAAGGCAAGGCTAGGCTGCAGGACATTTTTTTGCATTATGGTTTCTAACACATTTGTCTTCAGACTTGGAGGAATGCCATAAGACCGTATGGATTAGGCCCAAGCAAAAACCCCAGCTACTTGAGACACTTAGACTAAGCCCAAAATACGAAGATCTCTCCATAAGGATGGTTTTTATACTGTACTTCCACAATCTGCTGGCAGAACAAAAAAATAAGCTGCAGATCTCCTTAGGCTGAGTCATGGTGCTTTGGGGCAGGGACCATGCATATCATGGGAATATTTCACAGTTTCTGCTCTGTTGTCAGTGTGTTACACCAAAACACCCACCTGATGACATCCTTTCAAGAGCAAAGGCAGCAATTTGCAGAATTCCGCTTCTTTGGGGAACTGAGAAATTGCTGAGCTGACACCAAGTCCTGCAGTGTCCTTGCCACCTGCAGAGCCACCGCATCCTCGCCACGGTAGCGGGCATTGTGACAAAGGTTCTATGTCAGGTGGGTGTGGCAGCCAGGCGCCCCCTAGGGGATGGGGAGCCTGTCAGCCCCGGGCCTGTCATTGCCTGCTGTCCCTGCTGTCTCCAGCCAGGCCTCTGAAAACTTTTCAAACCATGCCCAGACGTTGGGCCAATTTGGCCCAAAGTCTCCAAGAGACAAGTCGGGAAGAAAGATATGGGGCAGAGAGAGAAAGCGAAGTGAGCAGGAGAAAGGGAAGGAAGAATGAAAAGTAGTGTTGGGCTGCAGGAGTGAGATGGAGGAATTGCAAGAAAAGAGGCAGGAAGCAGGAGAGTGAGAGAAAAGGAAAGAAGAGACATGCAGACAGACGAGGGGTTAGTGAGAGAGGATGGGACAGAGAACAGGATGAGAAGGAAATAAGGCAAGGAAAGGACAGGAAAGGACAGGCTAGGCACCAGGACATTTTTTTGCTTTATAGTTTCTAGCACATTCGTCTTCAGAGTAGGAGGAAAAGCCATGAGACCGTATGGATTAGGCCCAAGCAAAATCCCCAGCTACTTGAGACACTTAGACTAAGCTAAAATACGAAGATCTCTCCATAAGGATGGTTTTTATACTGTACTTCCACAATCTGCTGGCAGAACAAAAAAATAAGCTGCAGATCTCCTTAGGCTGAGTCATGGTGCTTTGGGGCAGGGACCATGCATATCATGGGAATATTTCGCCATTTCTGCTCTGGTTTTCAGTGTATTACACCAAAACACCCACCTGATGACATCTTTCAAGAGCAAAGGCAGCAATTTGCAGAATTCCGCTTCTTTGGGGAAGTGAGAAATTGCTGAGCTGACACCAAGTCCTGCAGTGTCCCTGTCACCTGCAGAGTCACCGCATCCTCGCCACGGTAGCGGGCATTGTGACAAAGGTTCTATGTCAGCTGGGTATGGCAGCCAGGCGCCCCCTAAGGGATGGGGAGCCTGTCAGCCCCGGGCCTGTCACTGCCTGCTGTCCCTGCTGTCACCAGCCAGGCCTCTGAAAACTTGTCAAACCATGCCCAGACGTGGGGCCAATTTGGCCCAAAGTCTCCAACAGACAAGTCGGGAAGAAAGTTATGGGACAGAGAGAGAAAGCAAAGTTATCAGGAGAAAGGGAAGGAAGAATAAAAAGTAGTGTTGGGCTGCAGGAGTGAGATGGAGGAATTGCAAGAAAAGAGGCAGGAAGCAGGAGAGTGAGAGAAAAGGAAAGAAGAGACATGCAGCCAGACGAGGGGTTAGTGAGAGAGGATGGGATAGAGAACAGGATGAGAAGGAAATAAGGCAAGGCAAGGACAGGCAAGGACAGGCTAGGAACCAGGGCATTTTTTTGATTTATAGTTTCTAGCACATTCGTATTCAGACTAGGAGAAAAGCCATGAGACCGTATGGATTAGGCCCAAGCAAAAACCCCAGCTACTTGAGACACTTAGACTAAGCCTAAAATACGAAGATCTCTCCATAAGGATGGTTTTTATTCTGTACTTCCACAATCTGCTGGCAGTACAAAAAAAGAAGCTGCAGATCTCCTTAGGCTGAGTCATGGTGCTTTGGGGCAGGGACCATGCATATCATGGGAATATTTCGCCATTTCTGCTCTGGTTTTCAGTGTATTACACCAAAACACCCACCTGATGACATCTTTCAAGAGCAAGGCAGCAATTTGCAGAATTCCGCTTCTTTGGAGAACTGAGAAATTGCTGAGATGACAGCAAATCCTGCAGTGTCCCTGTCACCTGCAGAGTCACCGCATCCTCGCCACGGTAGCGGGCATTGTGACAAAGGTTCTATGTCAGCTGGGTGTGGCAGCCAGGCGCCCCCTAGGGGATGGGGAGCCTGTCAGCCCCGGGGCCTGTCACTGCCTGCTGTCCCTGCTGTCACCAGCCAGGCCTCTGAAAACTTGTCAAACCATGCCCAGAGTTGGGGCCAATCCAGTCCTCTGAAAACTTGTCAAACCATGCCCAGACTTGGTGCCAATTTGGCCCAAAGTCTCCAAGAGACAAGTCGGGAAGAAAGATATGAGACAGAGGGAGAAAGCAAAGGGAGCAGGAGAAAGGGAAGGAAGAATAAAAAGTAGTGTTGGGCTGCAGGAGTGAGATGGAGGAATTGCAAGAAAAGAGGCAGGAAGCAGGAGAGTGAGAGAAAAGGAAAGAAGAGACATGCAGCCAGACGAGGGGTTAGTGAGAGAGGATGGGACAGAGAACAGGATGAGAAGGAAGTAAGGCAAGGCAGGGACAGGCAAGGCAAGGCTAGGCTGCAGGACATTTTTTTTCTTTATAGTTTCTAGCACATTCGTCTTCAGACTAGGAGGAAAGCCATAAGACCGTATGGATTAGGCCCAAGCAAAAATACCAGCTACCTAGAGACACTT
The DNA here is from genome assembly GCA_032206185.1 of Columba guinea. Classification (NCBI taxonomy): domain Eukaryota; kingdom Metazoa; phylum Chordata; class Aves; order Columbiformes; family Columbidae; genus Columba; species Columba guinea. The sequence continues at coordinate 1,897,588 of JAVLUU010000005.1, forward strand.
AGACTAAGCTAAAATACGAAGATCTCTCCATAAGGATGGTTTTTATACTGTACTTCCACAATCTGCTGGCAGTACAAAAAAATAAGCTGCAGATCTCCTTAGGTTGAGTCATGGTGCTTTGGGGCAGGGACCATGCATATAATGGGAATATTTCACAGTTTCTGCTCTGTTTTCAGTGTATTACACCAAAACACCCACCTGATGACATCCTTTCAAGAGCAAAGGCAGCAATTTGCAGAATTCCGCTTCTTCGGGGAAGTGAAAAATTGCTGAGCTGACACCAAGTCCTGCAGTGTCCCTGTCACCTGCAGAATCATCGCATCCTTGCCACGGTAGCGGGCATTGTGACAAAGGTTCTATGTCAGCTGGGTGTGGCAGTCAGGCGCTCCCTAGGGTATGGAGAGTCTGTCAGCCCCAGGCCTGTCACTGCCTGCTGTCCCTGCTGTCACCAGGCCAGGTCTCTGAAAACCTTTCAAACTATGCCCAGACGTGGGGCCAATTTAGCCCAAAGTCTCGAACAGACAAGTCGGGAAGGAAGATATGGGACAGAGGGAGAAAGCGAAGGGAGCAGGAGAAAGGGAAGGAAGAATAAAAAGTAGTGTTGGTCTGCAGGAGTGAGATGGAGGAATTACAAGAGAAGAGAAGGGAGCAGGAGAGTGAGAGAAAAGGAAAGAAGAGACATGCAGCCAGACGAGGGTTTAGTGAGAGAGGATGGGACAGAGAACAGGATGAAAAGGAAATAAGGCAAGGCAAGGACAGGCAAGGCAAGGCTAGGCTGCAGGACATTTCTTTGCTTTATAGTTTCTAACACATTCGTCTTCAGACGAGGAGGAAAGCCATAAGACCGTATGGATTAGGCCCAAGCAAAAACCCCAGCTACTTGAGACACTTAGACTAAGCCTAAAATACGAAGATCTCTCCATAAGGATGGTTTTTATACTGTACTTCTACAATCTGCTGGCAGTACAATAAAAGAAGCTGCAGATTTCCTTAGGTTGAGTCATGGTGCTTTGGGGCAGGGACCATGCATGTCACGGGAATATTTCACAGTTTCTGGTCTGTTTTCAGTGTATTACACCAAAACACCAACCTGATGACATCCTTTCAAGAGCAAAGGCAGCAATTTGCAGAATTCCGCTTCTCTGGGGAAGTGAGAAATTGCTGAGCTGACACCAAGTCCTGCAGTGTCCCTGTCACCTGCAGAGTCACCGCATCCTCGCCATGGTAGAGGGCATTGTGACAAAGGTTCTATGTCAGCTGGGTGTGGCAGCCAGGCGCCCCCTAGGGGATGGGGAGCCTGTCAGCCCCGGGCCTGTCACTGCCTGCTGTCCCTGCTGTCACCAGCCAGGCCTCTGAAAACTTGTCAAACCATGCCCAGACTTGGGGCCAATTTGGCCCAAAGTCTCCAACAGACAAGTCGGGAAGGAAGATATGGGACAGAAGGAGAAAGTGAAGGGAGCAGGAGAAAGGGAAGGAAGAATAAAAAGTAGTGTTGGGCTGCAGGAGTGAGATGGAGGAATTACAAGAGAAGAGAAGGGAGCAGGAGAGTGAGAGAAAAGGAAAGAAGAGACATGCAGCCAGACAAGGGGTTAGTGAGAGAGGATGGGACAGAGAACAGGATGAAAAGGAAATAAGGCAAGGCAAGGACAGGCAAGGCAAGGCTAGGCTGCAGGACATTTCTTTGCTTTATAGTTTCTAACACATTCGTCTTCAGACGAGGAGGAAAGCCATAAGACCGTATGGATTAGGCCCAAGCAAAAACCCCAGCTACTTGAGACACATAGACTAAGCCTAAAATACGAAGATCTCTCCATAAGGATGGTTTTTATACTGTACTTCCACAATCTGCTGGCAGTACAATAAAATAAGCTGCAGATTTCCTTAGGTTGAGTCATGGTGCTTTGGGGCAGGGACCATGCATGTCATGGGAATATTTCACAGTTTCTGGTCTGTTTTCAGTGTATTACACCAAAACACCAACCTGATGACATCCTTTCAAGAGCAAAGGAAGCAATTTGCAGAATTCCGCTTCTTTGGGGAAGTGAGAAATTGCTGAGGTGACACCAAGTCCTGCAGTGTCCCTGTCACCTGCAGAGTCACCGCATCCTCGCCATGGTAGCGGGCATTGTGACAAAGGTTCTATGTCAGCTGGGTGTGGCAGCCAGGCGCCCCCTAGGGGATAGGGAGCCTGTCAGCCCCGGGCCTGTCACTGCCTGCTGTCCCTGCTGTCACCAGCCAGGCCTCTGAAAACTTGTCAAACCATGCCCAGACGTGGGGCCAATTTGGCCCAAAGTCTCCAACAGACAAGTCGGGAAGGAAGATATGGGACAGAAGGAGAAAGCGAAGGGAGCAGGAGAAAGGGAAGGAAGAATAAAAAGTAGTGTTGGGCTGCAGGAGTGAGATGGAGGAATTGCAAGAATAGAGAAGGGAGCAGGAGAGTGAGAGAAAAGGAAAGAAGAGACATGCAGCCAGACGAGGGTTTAGTGAGAGAGGATGGGACAGAGAACAGGATGAGAAGGAAATAAGGCAATGCAAGGACTTTCAAGGACAGGGAAGGCAAGGCTAGGCTGCAGGACATTATTTTGATTTAGAGTTTCTAGCACATTCGTCTTCAGACTAGGATGAAAGCTATGAGACCTTATGGATTAGGCCCAAGCAAAAACCCCAGCTACTTGAGACACTTAGACTAAGCCTAAAATACGAAGATCTCTCCATAAGGATGGTTTTTATACTGTACTTCCACAATCTGCTGGCAGTGCAAAAAAATAAGCTGCAAATCTCCTTAGGTTGAGTCATGGTGCTTTGGGGCAGGGTCCATGCATGTCATGGGAATATTTCAAAGTTTCTTCTCTGTTTTCAGTGTGTTACACAAAAACACCCACCTGATGACATCCTTTCAAGAGCAAAGGCAGCAATTTGCAGAATTACGCTTCTTTGGGGAAGTGAGAAATTGCTGAGCTGACACCAAGTCCTGCAGTGTCCCTGTCACCTGCAGAGTCACCGCATCCTCGCCACGGTAGCGGGCATTGTGACAATGGTTCTATGTCAGCTGGGTGTGGCAGCCAGGCGCCCCCTAGGGGATGGGGAGCCTGTCAGCCCCGGGGCCTGTCACTGCCTGCTGTCCCTGCTGTCACCAGGCACGCCTCTGAACACTTCTCAAACCATGCCCAGAATTGGGGCCAATTTGGCCCAAAGCCTCCAACAGACAAGTCGGGAAGAAATATATGGGACTGAGGGAGAAAGCGAAGGGAGCAGGAGAAAGGGAAGGAAGAATAAAATGTAGTGTTGGGCTGCAGGAGTGAGATGGAGGAATTGCAAGAAAAGAGGCAGGAAGCAGGAGAGTGAGAGAAAAGGAAAGAAGAGACATGCAGCCAGACGAGGGGCTAGTGAAAGAGGATGGGACAGAGAACAGGATGAGAAGGAAATAAGGCAAGGCAAGGACAGGCAAGGACAGGCTAGGCACCAGGGCATTTTTTTGATTTATAGTTTCTAGCACATTCGTCTTCAGACTAGGAGGAAAGCCATGAGACCGTATGGATTAGGCCCAAGCAAAAACCCCAGCTACTTGAGACACTTAGACTAAGCCCAAAATATAAAGATCTCTCCATAAGGCTGGTTTTTATACTGTACTTCCACAATCTGCTTGCAGTACAAAAAAAGAAGCTGCAGATCTCCTTAGACTGAGTCATGGTGCTTTGGGGCAGGGACCATGCCTATCATGGGAATATTTCGCCATTTCTGCTCTGGTTTTCCGTGTATTACACCAAAACAGCCACCTGATGGGAGAATTTCAAGAGCAAAGGCAGCAATTTGCAGAATTCCGCTTCTTTGGGGAACTGAGAAATTGCTGAGCTGACAGCAAGTCCTGCAGTGTCCCTGTCACCTGCAGAGTCACCGCAGCCTCGCCACGGTAGCGGGCATTGTGACAAAGGTTCTATGTCAGCTGGGTGTGGCAGCCAGGTGCCCCCTAGGGAATGGGGAGCCTGTCAGCCCTGGGCCTGTCACTGACTGCTGTCCCTGATGTCACCAGCCAGGCCTCTGAAAACAGGTCAAACCATGCCCAGACTTTGGGCCAATTTGGCCCAAAGTCTCCAACAGACAAGTCGGGAAGAAAATATGGGACAGAGGGAGAAAGCGAAGGGAGCAGGAGAAAGGGAAGGAAGAATAAAAAGTAGTGTAGGGCTGCAGGAGTGAGATGGAGGAATTGCAAGAAAAGAGGCAGGAAGCAGGAGAGTTAGAGAAAAGGAAAAAAGAGACATGCAGCCAAACGAGGGGTTAGTGAGAGAGGATGGGACAGAGAACAAGATGAGAAGGAAATAAGGCAAGGCAAGGACAGGCAAGGCAAGGTTGGGCTGCAGGACATTTTTTTGCTGTATAGTTTCTAGCACATTCGTCTTCAGACTAGGAGGAAAGCCATGAGACAATATGGATTAGGCCCAAGCAAAAACCCCAGCTACTTGAGACACTTAGACTAAGCCTAAAATACGAAGATCTCTTCATGAGGATGGTTTTTATACTGTACTTCCACAATCTGCTGGCAGTACAAAAAAAGAAGCTGCAGATCTCCTTAGGCTGAGTCATGGTGCTTTGGGGCAGGGACCATGCATATCATGGGAATATTTTGCCATTTCTGCTCTGGTTTTCAGTGTATTACACCCAAACACCCACCTGATGACATCTTTCAAGAGCAAAGGCAGCAATTTGCAGAATTCCGCTTCTTTGGGGAACTGAGAAATTGCTGAGCTGACACCAAGTCCTGCAGTGTCCCTGTCACCTGCAGAGTCACCGCATCCTCGCCACGGTAGCGGGCATTGTGACAAAGGTTCTATGTCAGCTGGGTGTGGCAGCCAGGCGCCCCCTAGGGGATGGGGAGCCTGTCAGCCCCGGGGCCTGTCACTGCCTGCTGTCCCTGCTGTCACCAGCCAGGCCTTTGAAAACTTGTCAAACCATGCCCAGACTTGGGGCCAATTTGGCCCAAAGTCTCCAAGAGACAAGTCGGGAAGGAAGATATGGGACAGAGGGAGAAAGCGAAGGGAGCAGGAGAAAGGGAAGGAAGAATAAAAAGTAGTGTTGGGCTGCAGGAGTGAGATGGAGGAATTGCAAGAAAAGAGGCAGGAAGCAGGAGAGTGAGAGAAAAGGAAAGAAGAGACATGCAGCCAAACGAGGGGTTAGTGAGAGAGGATGGGACAGAGAACAGGATGAGAAGGAAATAAGGCAAGGCAAGGACAGACAAGGACAGGCTGGGCTGCAGGACATTTTTTTGCTGTATAGCTTCTAGCACATTCGTCTTCAGACTAGGAGGAAAGCCATGAGACCGTATGGATTAGGCCCAAGCAATATCCCCAGCTACTTTAGACACTTAGACTAAGCCTAAAATACGAAGATCTCTTCATAAGGATGTTTTTTATACTGTACTTCCACAATCTGCTGGCAGTACAAAAAAAGAAGCTGCAGATCTACTTAGGCTGAGTCATGGTGCTTTGGGGCAGGGACCATGCATATCATGGGAATATTTCGCCATTTCGGCTCTGGTATTCAGTGTAGTACACCAAAACACCCACCTGATGACATCTTTCAAGAGCAAAGGCAGCAATTTGCAGAATTTCGCTTCTTTGGGGAACTGAGAAATTGCTGAGCTGACACCAAGTCCTGCAGTGTCCCTGTCACCTGCAGAGTCACCACATCCTCGCCACGGTAGCGGGCATTGTGACAAAGGTTCTATGTCAGCTGGGTGTGGCAGCCGGGCGCCCCCTAGGGGATGGGGAGCCTGTCAGCCCCGGGGCCTTTCACTGCCTGCTGTCCCTGCTGTCACCAGCCAGGCCTCTGAAAACAGGTCAAACCATGCCCAGACTTGGGGCCAATTTGGCCCAAAGTCTCCAACAGACAAGTCGGGAAGAAAGATATGGGACAGAGGGAGAAAGCAAAGGGAGCAGGAGAAAGGGAAGGAAGAATAAAAAGTAGTGTTGGGCTGCAGGAGTGAGGTGGAGGAATTGCAAGAAAAGAGGCAGGAAGCAGGAGAGTGAGAGAAAAGGAAAGAAGAGACATGCAGCCACACGAGGGTGTAGTGAGAGAGGATGGGACAGAGAACAGGATGAGAAGGAAATAAGGCAAGGCAAGGACAGGAAAGGACAGGCTAGGCACCAGGACATTTTTTTGCTTTATAGTTTCTAGCACATTCGTCTTCAGACTAGGAGGAAAGCCATGAGACCGTATGGATTAGGCCCAAGCAAAAACCCCAGCTACTTGAGACACTTAGACTAAGCCTAAAATACGAAGATCTCTCCATAAGGATGGTTTTTATACTGTACTTCCACAATCTGCTGGCAGTACAAAAAAATAAGCTGCAGATCTCCTTAGGTTGAGTCATGGTGCTTTGGGACAGGGACCATGCATGTCATGGGAATATTTCAAAGTTTCTGCTCTGTTTTCAGTGTATTACACCAAAACACCCACCTGATGACATCTTTCAAGAGCAAAGGCAGCAATTTGCAGAATTCCGCTTCTTTGGGGAAGTGAGAAATTGCTGAGCTGACACCAAGTCCTGCAGTGTCCCTGTCACCTGCAGAGTCACCGCATCCTCGCCACGGTAGTGGGCATTGTGACAAAGGTTCAATGTCAGCTGGGTGTGGCAGCCAGGCGCCCCCTAGGGGAGGGGGATCCTGTGAGCCCCGGGCCTGTCACTGCCTGCTGTCCCTGCTGTCACCAGCCAGGCCTCTGAAAACTGGTCAAACCATGCCCAGACTTGGGGCCAATTTGGCCCAAAGTCTCCAACAGACAAGTCGGGAAGAAAGATATGGGACAGAGGGAGAAAGCGAAGGGAGCAGGAGAAAGGGAAGGAAGAATAAAAAGTAGTGTTGGGCTGCAGGAGTGAGATGGAGGAATTGCAAGAAAAGAGGCAGGAAGCAGGACAGTGAGAGAAAAGGAAAGAAGAGACATACATCCAGACGAGGGGTTAGTGAGAGAGGATGGGACAGAGAACAGGATGAGAAGGAAATAAGGCAAGGCAAGAACAAGCAAGGCAAGGCTAGGCTGCAGGACATTTGTTTGCTTCATAGTTTCTAGGACATGCGTCTTCAGACGAGGAGGAAAGCCATAACACCTTATGGATTAGGCCCAAGCAAAAACCCCGGCTACTTGAGACACTTAGACTAAGCCTAAAGTTCAACGATCTCTCCATAAGGATGGTTTTTATACTGTACTTCCACAATCTGCTGGCAGTACAAAAAAACAAGCTGCAGATCTACTTAGGCTGAGTCATGGTGGTTTGGTGCAGGGATCATGCATCTCATGGGAATATTTCACCATTTCTGCTCTGGTTTTCAGTGTATTACACCAAAACACCCACCTGATGACATCCTTTCAAGAGCAAAGGCAGCAATTTGCAGAATTCCGCTTCCTTGGGGAACTGAGAAATTGCTGAGCTGACACCAAGTCCTGCAGTGTCCCTGTCACCTGCAGAGTCACCGCATCCTCGCCACGGTAGCGGGCATTGTGACAAAGGTTCAATGTCAGCTGGGTGTGGCAACCGAGCGCCCCCTAGGGGAGGGGGAGCCTGTCAGCCTCGGGCCTGTCACTGCCTGCTGTCCCTCCTGTCACCAGCCTGGCCTCTGAAAACTGGTCAATCCATGCCAAGACTTGGGGCCAAAGTGGCCCCAAGCCTCCTACAGACAAGACGGGAAGAAAGATATGGGACAGAGGGAGAAAGCAAAGGGAGCAGGAAGATTAAAAAGTAGTGTTGGGCTGCAGGAGTGAGATGGAGGAATCAAAAGAAAAGAGGCAGGAAGCAGGAGAGTGAGAGAAAAGGAAAGAAGAGAGGAAAGAAGAGACATGCAGCGAGACGAGGGGTTAGTGAGAGAGGATGGGACAGAGAACAGGATGAGAAGGAAATAAGGTAAGACAAGGACAGGCAAAGACAGGCAAGGCAAGGCTAGTCTGCAGGACATTTGTTTGCTTCATAGTTTCTCGGCCAGTCGTCTTCAGACGAAGAGGAAAGCCATAAGACCTTATGGATTAGGCCCAAGCAAAAACCCCAGTTACTTGGGACACTTAGACTAAGCCTAAAATACGAAGATCTCTTCAAAAGGATGGTTTTTATACTGTACTTCCACAATCTGCTGGCAGTACAAAAAAATAAGCTGCAGATCTCCTTAGGCTGAGTCGTGGTGGTTTGGTGCAGGGATCATGCATCTCATGGGAATATTTCACCATTTCTGCTCTGGTTTTCAGTGTATTACACCAAAACACCCACCTGATGACATCCTTTCAAGAGCAAAGGCAGCAATTTGCAGAATTCCGCTTCTTTGGGGAACTGAGAAATTGCTGAGCTGACAGCAAGTCCTGCAGTGTCCCTGTCACCTGCAGAGTCACCGAATCCTCACCACGATAGTGGGCATTCTGACAAAGGTTATATGGCAGCTGGGTGTGGAAGCCGAGCACCCTCTAGGGGAGGGGGAGCCTGTCAGCCCCCGGCCTGTCACTGCCTGCTGTCCCTCCTGTCACCAGCCAGGCCTCTGAAAACTGGTCAAACCATGCCCAGACATGGGGCCAAAGTGGATCAAAGTCTCCAAGAGACAAGTCGGGAAGAAAGATATGGGACAGAGGGAGAAAGCGAAGGGAGCAGGAGAAAGGGAAGGAAGAATAAAAAGTAGTGTTGGGCTGCAGGAGTGAGACGGAGGAATTGAAGAAAAGAGGCAGGAAGCAGGAGAGTGAGAGAAAAGGAAAGAAGAGAGGAAAGAAGAGACATGCATCCAGACGAGGGGTTAGTGAGAGAGGATGGGACAGAGAACAGGATGAGAAGGAAATAAGGCAAGGCAAGGACAGGCAAGGACAGGCAAGGCAAGGCTAGGCTGCAGGACATTTGTTTGCTTCATAGTGATACACACACGCTATAAAATGTGGTTTGTGACACACACGCTTTCCAAAGGGGTATGTGACACACACTCGCTGTCCAATGGGGTTTGTGACACACACACTGTGCAACGGGGTTTGTGACACACACACTGTCCAGTAGGGTTTGCGACACACACACTGTCCAGGTGACTTTGTGACACACACTCTGTCCAATGGGGTTTGTTACACAGAGACTCTCCAGGGGTGTTTGTGATAAACACACTGTCCAAGGGGTTTGTGACACACACACTGTCTAATGGGGTTTGTGACAGACACGCTGTCCAATGGGGTTTGTGACACAGACTCACTCCAACAGGGATTGTGACACACACAATTTCCAATGGGGTTTGTGACACACACACGCTATCCAATGGGGTTTGTGACACACACGCTATCCAGTGGGGTTTGTGACACACACAATTTCCAATGGGGTTTGTGACACACACTCTGTCCAATGGGTTTTGTGACACACACGCTGTCCAGGTGACTTTGTTACACACACGCTGTCCAATGGGTATTGTGACACACACACGTAGTCCAAGGGGCTTTGTGACACAGACACTGTCTGATGGGATTTGTGACACACACACTGTCCAATGGGGTTTGTCACACACACTCTGTCCAATGGGGATTGTGACACATACACCCTGTCCAATGGGGTATGTGGACAGACACGTTGTCCTATGGGGATTGTGACACACACCCTGTCCAATGATGTTTGTGACACACACAATCTGTCTAATGGGGCTTGTGACACACACGCTGTCCAGTTGGGTTTGTGACACACATACTGTCCAATAGAGTTTGTGACACAAAAACGCTATCCAATGTGGGTGCGACACTCACACTTTCCAGTGGGGATTGTGAAAAACACACGCTGTCCAATGGTGTTTGTGACACGGATGCTGTCCAATGGGGTTCGTGACACACACACTGTCAAGTTGGGTTTGTGACACATGCTCTGTCCAATGGGGTTTGTTACACAGAGAGTCTCCAGGGCTGTTTTTGGCACACACGCTGTCCAGAGGGTTTTGTGACACACGCACTCTACAACGGGTATTGTGAGACACACACGCTGTCCAATGGGGTTTGTGACAGACACGCTGTCCAATGGGGCTTGTGACACACACGCTGTCCAGAGGGGTTTGTGACACACACACTCTACAACGGGTATTGTGAGACACACACGTTGTCCAATGGGGTTTTTGACAGACACGCTCTCCAATGGGGCTTGTGACACACAAACACTGTACAGGGGGGTTTGTGACACACACACTCTGTCCAAGGGGTCTGTGACATACACACTGTCCAATGGGTTTTGTCACACACACACGCTGTCCAATGGTATTTGAAACACACATGCTGTAAAATGGGGTTTGTGACACACACAACGTCCAGGGGGGTTGGTGACACACACACTGTCCAATGGGTTTTGTCACACACACTCTGTCCAATGGGGTTTTTGACACACACGCTGTCCAACGGGGTTTGTAACACACACAATGTACAGGGGGGTTTGTGACACACTCACTGTCCAATGGGGTTTGTGACCCACACAGTGTCCAACGGGTATTGTGACACACACGTTGTCCACTGGGGTTCGTGAACACACACACTGTCCATTGGGGTTTGTGACACACACACTGTCCAATAGGGTTTGTGACATCACTCACGCTGTCCAATGGGGTTTCTGACACACACTCTTTCTAATGGGGTTTATGAAACACACGCTATCCAATGGGTTTTTTGACACACACACTGTCCAATGGTGATTGAGACACACACACGCTGTCCAATGGTGTTTGTGACATGCACACTTTCTAATGGGGTATGTGACACACACACGCTATCCAATGGTGTTTGTGACACACACGCTGACCAATTGGTTTTGTTACACACACAGTGTCCAAGGGTGTTTGTGACACGCATGCTGTCCAATGGGGTTCGTGACACACACTCTGTCCCATGGGGTTTGTGACACACACGCTGTCCAATGGGGTTTGTTAAACTCAGACGCTGTCCAATGGGGCTTGTGACACACACACTGTCTAATAGGGTTTGTGACACACAAACTCTATCCAGTGGGGTTTGTGATACATACACTTTCCAATGGTGCTTGTGACACACACGCTGTCCAATGGGTTTTGTGACACACACACTGTCCAAAGGGGTTTGTGACACACACTCTGTCCAATGTGGTTTGTGATACACAAACACTGTACAATGGGGATTGAGACACACACACGCTCTCCAATGGGGTTTATGACACACAGGCTGTCCAAAGGGGTTTGTTACACACAAACACTGTACAAAGGGGATTATGACACACACACGCTGTCCAATGGGGTTTATGAAACACATGCTGTCCAATGGTGTTTGTCACACCAACACTGTACAATGGGGATTGTGACACACACGATGACCAGAGGGGATTGTGACACACACGCTGTCCAGAGAGGTTTTTGACACGCACACTCTTCAATGGGTTTTGTGACACATACAGTGCCTACAGAGGTTTGTGAAACACACGCTGTGCAATGGTTTTTGTGACACACAGACTGTCCAATGGGGATTGTTACACACATACGCTGTCCAATGGTGTTTGTGACACACACGCTGTCCAACGGGATTTGTGACACACACGTTGTCCAGTGGGTTTTGTGACACACACGCTGTCCAATAGGGTTTGTGACACACACACGCTATCCGATGGGGTTTGTGACACACACACATTCCAATGCGGTTTGTGACACACACACGCTTTCCAATGGGGTTTGTGACACACACACTGTCGGGGAGGGGTTGTGACACACACACGCTATCCAATTGGTTTGTGACACATACACTTACCAATTTGGTTTGTGACACACACACTCTGTCCAATGGGATTTCTGACACACACGCTGTCCAATGGGATTTGTGACACACACTGTCCAATGGGGTTTGTGACACACACACTGACCAGGAGAGTTTGTGAAACACACACGCTGTCCAATGGGCTTTGTGACACACACACTGTCCAATGGGTATTGTTACACACTCATGGTGTCCAATGGGTTTTGTGACACAGACGCTGTCCAATGGGGATTGTGACCTACACACTGTCCAATAGGATTTGTGACACACACACGCTATCCAATGGGGTTTGTGACGCACACACTTTCCAATGGGGTTTGTGACACACACACGCTTTCCATTGGGGTTTTTGACACACACACTGTCCACTGGGGATTGTGACACACACACTGTCCAATGGCATTCGTGGCACACACAGTGTCCACGGGGGTTTATGACACACACGCTGTCCAGTGGGGATTGTGACACACACATGCTATCCAATGGGGTTTGTCACACACACACTGTCCAATGGGGTTTGTGACACACACTCTATCCAGCGTGGTTTGACAGACACACTCTTTCCAATGGGGTTTGTGACACACACGCTGTCCAATGGGGATTATGACAAACAAGCTGTACAATGGGATTTGTGGCACACACACTCTGTCCAAAGGGCTTGTGAAAAACACGCTGTACAATGGGGTTTGTGATACACACACGCTCTCCCGTGCGGTTTGTGACACATACACTCTATACAATGCGCTTTGTGACACATACACTTTCCAATGGGGTTTGTGAGACAAACACTCTGTCCAATGGTGATTGAGACACACACGCTGTCCAATGGGGTTCATGGCACACATGCTGTCTAGTGGGTTTTTTGACACACACACTCTGTCGAATGGGCTTGTGACACACACGCTGTCCAATGATGTTTGTGACACATACACTGTCCAATAGGGATTGTGACACACACACGCTGTCCAATGGGGTCTGTGACACACACACTGTCCAAAGTGGTTTGTGACACACACGCTATCTAATGTGGTTTGTGATACTCACACTGTCCATGCATGTTTTTGACACACACGTTATCCAGTGGGTTTTGTGACACACACATTGTCCAATGGGGTTTTGACACACACGCTGTCCACTGGGGTTTGTGACACACACACTGTTCAATAGGGTTTGTGAAACACACAAGCTGTCCAATGGGGTTTGTGACACATACACTTTCCAATGGGGATTGTGACACACAGACTGTCCAATGGGGTTTGTGACACACACTCTCTCCCATGGGGTTTTTGACACACACACTGACCAAAGAGGTTTGTGACACACGATGTCCAATGGGGTTTATGACACGCACACTGTCCATGGGTGTTTGTGACACACACACTGTCCAATGGGGTTTGTGACACACACGCTCTCCAATGGGGTTTGTGACACGCACACTGTCCATGGGTGTTTGTGACACACACGCTGTCCAGTGGAGTTTGTGACACACACAATGTCCAATGGGGTTTGTGACACACACGCTGTCCAATGGGCTTTGTGACACACGCACTCTTTCCAATGGCACTTGTGAAAAACACGCTGTCCAATGGTGTTTGTGAACACACAAGGTGTCCGGTGCGTTTTGTGACACAAACACTGTCCAAAAGGGTTTGTGATACACACACGCTATCCAATGGGGTTTGCGACACATACACTTTCCAATGGGGTTTGTGACACACACACTCTGTCCAATGGTGCTTGTGACACACACGCTGTCCAATGGGGTTCGTGACACACACGCTTTCCAGTGGATTTTGTGACACACACACTCTGACCAATGGGCTTGTGACAAACACGCTGTCCAATGATATTTGTGACACACACACTGTCCAATGGGGATTGTGACACACACTCTGTCCAGGGGGTTTTGTGACACACACGCTGTCCAGTGGGTTTTGTGACACACACACTGTCCAATGGGGTTTGTGACACAGACGCTGTCCAATGGGCATTGTAACCTACACACTGTCCAATAGGGTTTCAGACACACACACGCTGTCCAATGCGGTTTGTGACACACACACTGTCCAATGTGTATAGTTACACACACACGTTTTCCAATGGTGTTTGTGAAACACACGCTGTCCAGTGGGGTATGTGACACCCACTTTCCAATGGGGTTTGTGACACACACACTGTCCAAAGGGGTTTGTGACACACACGATGTCCAATGGTTATTATTACACACACACGCTGTCCAATGGTGTTTGTGACACACACGCTGTCCAATGGGGTTTGTGAACACACACGGTGTCCAATGGGGTTCGTGACACACATGTTCTCGAATGGGTTTTGTGACACAAAGACTGTCCAATGGGGATTGTGACACACACACGCTGTCCAATGGTGTTTGTGACACACACGCTGTCCAATGGGGATTGTGACAAACACGCTGTCCAATGGGGTTTGTGAACACACACGGTGTCCAATGGGGTTCGTGACACACATGTTGTCGAATGGGTTTTGTGACACAAAGACTGTCCAATGGGGATTGTGACACACACACGCTGTCCAATGATGCTTGTGACACACACGCTGTCCAATGGGGTTTGTGACACACATGCTGTCCAGTGGGTTTTGTGACACACACACTCTGTCCAATGGGCTTGTGACACACAGACTGTCCAATGGGGATTGTGACACACACTCTCTCCCATGGGGTTTGTTACACACAGACTGTCCAATGGGGACTGGGAAACACACACGCTGTCCAATGGGGTTTGTGACACTCACACTGTCCAAAGAGGTTTGTGACACACACGAAGTACAATGGGGCTTGTGACACGCACACTGTCCATGGGTGTTTGTAACACACACGCTGTCCAGTGGGGTTTGTGACACACACACTTTCCAATGTGGATTGTGACACACACACGCTGTCCAATGGTGTTTGTGACACACACGCTGTCCAGTGGGGTTTGTGACACAGACGCTGTCCAATGGGGTTTGTGACACACATACTTTCTAATGGGGTTTTTGACACACACACGCTGTACAATGGGGTATGTGACACACACGCTGTCCAATGGGGCTTGTGACACACACACTGTCCAATGGGGTTTGTGAGACACACGCTGCCCAAAGGGGTTTGTGACACACACACTCTGTCCAATGGGTCTTGTGAAAAACACGCTGTCCAGTGGGTTTCGTGACACACGCACTCTGTCCAATAGGCTTGTGACACACACGCTGTCCAATGGTGTTTGTGACACACACACTGTCCAAACTGGTTTGAAACACAAACGCTATGCAATGGGGCTTGTGATAATCACACTGTCCATGGGTGTTCGTGACACACACGCTGTCCAATGGGGTTCGTGACACTCACGCTGTCCTATGGTGTTTCTGACACTCACACTGTCCATGGGTGCTTGTGACACACACGCTGTCCAGTGGGTTTTGTCACACACACACAGTCCAATGGGGTTTTGGCACACACGCTGTCTACTGGGGATTGTGACACTACACACGCTGTCCAATGGGGTTTGTGACACACACACTGTCCAATAGGGTTTGTGACATCACACACGTTATCCAATGGGATTTGTGACACACACTCTTTCAAAAGATGTTTGTGAAACACACGCTATCCAATGGGTTTTAGACACACACACTGTCCAATGAGGATTGTGACACACACACGCCGTCCAATGGTGTTCGTGACACACACTCTTTCCAATGGGGTTTGTGACATACACACGCTATCCAATGGGGTTTCTGACACACACGCTGACCAATTGGGTTTGTTACACACAGACTGTCCAATAGTGTTTGTGACATGCATGCTGTTCAATGGGTTTCGTGACACACACACTAACCACGAGGGTCTGTGACACACACAGGCTATCCAATGGGTTTTGTGACACATACACTTTCCAATGGGGTTCGTGACACACACTCTGTCCCATGGGGTTTGTGACACACACACTGTCCAATGTGGAATGTGACACACACGCTGTCCAATGGGGTTTGTGACACACACATTATCCGAAGAGGTTTGTGACACACACGCTGAAAATGGGGTGTGTGACACACACACACTGTCCAATGGGGATTGTGACACACACACGCTGTCCAACGGTGTTTGTGACACAAACGCTGTCCAATGGGCTTTGTGACACAGACGCTGTCCAATGGGGATTGTGAAAGACACTCTGTCCAATAGGGTTTGTGACACATACACGCTATCCAATGGGGTTTGTGACACATACACTTTCCAACGCGGTTAGTGACAGACACACTCTGTCCAATGGCGCTTGTGACACACACGCTGTGCAATGGGGTTTGTGACACACAATGTCCAAAGGGGATTGTGACACACACGATGTCCAATGGAGTTTGTAACACGCACACTGTCCAATGGTGTTTGAGACTCGCATGCTGTCCAATGGGTTTTCTGACACACACACTGACGAGGAGGGTTTGTGATACACACATGCTATTCAATGGGTTTTCTGACACATACACTTTCCAAAGGGGTTTGTGACACACTCACTCTGTCCAATGGCGCTTGTGACACACACGCTGCCCAGTCCGATTCATGACACAAACTCTGTCCCATGGGTTTTGTGACACACACACTGTCCAAAGGGGTTTGTGACACACACACTTTCCAAAGGAGTTTTTGACACACACGATGTCCAATGGCGTTTGTGACACGCACAATGTCCTTGGGTGTTTGTGACACACACGCTGTCCAGTGGAGTTTGTGACACACACGCTTTCCAATGTGGTTTGTGACACGCACACTTTCTAATGTTTTTTGTGACACACATACGCTATCCAATGGGGTTTGCGACACACACGCTGACCAATGGGATTTGTGACACAGACGCTGTCCAATGGGATTTGTGACACAGACGCTGTCTGATGGGGATTGTGACATACGCACTGTCCAATAGGGTTTGTGACACACACACTTTCCAATGGCGCTTGTGACATGCACGCTGTCCAATGGGGTCTGTGAAACATATGCTGTCCACTGGGTTTTGTCATACACACTGTCCAGTAGGGTTTGTGACACACACATGCTGTCCAATGGGGTTTGTCACACAAACACTCTGTCCAATGGGATTTGTGACACACACATGCTATCCAATGTGTTGTGTGACACACCCACTTTCAAATGGGGTTTGTCACACGCACACTTTCTAATGGGGTTTGTGACACACACACACTGTCCCATGGGGTTTGTGACACACACGCTGATAAATTGGTTTTGTTACACACACACTGTCCCATGGTATTTGTGACAGGGATGCTATCCAAAGGGTTTTGTGACACACACACTGACCAGGAGGGTTTGTGTCACACACACGCTATACAATGGGGTTTGTGACACATACACTTTAAATGGGGTTTGTGACACACACACTTTGCAATGGGGTTTTTGACACACACTGTACAATGGGGATTGTGACACACAAGCTATCCAATCGGGTTTGTGACACACACTCTGTCAACTGGGTTTTGTGACACACACATGCTGCCCAATGGGATTTGTGGCACACACTGTCCAATGGGGTTTCTGACACTACACGCTGTCCAATGGGGTTTGTGACACACACACTGTCCAATGGGGATTGTGACACACACGCTGTCCAATGGGGATTGTGAAACACACAAACTGTCCAATGGGGTTTGTGACACACACGCTGTCCAATGGGGATTGTGACACACACGCTATCCAATGCGTTTTGTGACACACACACTGTCCAATGGGGTTTGTGACACAAACTCTGTCCAAGAAGATTTGTGACACACACACTATCCAATGGTGATTGTGACACACACACGATGTCCAGTGGTGTTTGTGACACACACGCTGTCCAATTGTTTTTTTGACACAGACGCTGTCCAATGGGGATTGTGACCTACACACTTTCCATGAGGGTTTGTGACACACACACTTTCCAATGGGGCTTGTGACACACACACTGACCAGGAGGGTTTGTGACACACACACGCTGTCCAATGAGGTTTGTGACACACACATGCTATCCAATGGGGTTTGTGACACACACACTCTGTCCAGTGGGCTTTGTGACAAACACACTGTCCAATGGGGTTTGTGACACACACACTGTTCAATGGGGATTGTGACACACACACGCTGTCCAGTGGTGTTTGTGACACGCACGCTGTCCAATAGGATTTGTGACACACAATGTCCAATGGGGTTTCTGAGACTACACTCTGTCTAATGGGGTTTGTGACACACACGCTGTCCAATGGGGATTGTGACACACACGCTATCCAATGGTTTTTGTGACACACACACTGTCCAATGGGGAATATGACACACACATGCTGTCCTATGGTGTTTGTGACACACACGCTGTCCAATGGGATTTGTGACATAGACGCCGTCCAGTGGGGATTGTTACCTACGGACTGTCCAATAGGGTCTGTGACACACACACGCTATCCAATGGAGTTTGTGACACACACGCTGTCCAATGGAGTTTTTTACACACACGCTGTCCAATGGTGTTTGTGACACACACTCTGTCAAATGGGCTTTGTGACACACACAAACTGTCCAATGGGGTTTGTGACACACACGGTGTACAATGGGATTTGTGACACACACTGTCCAATGGGGTTTCTGACACTACACGCTGTCCAATGTGGTTTGTGACACACACATGCTATCCAATGGCATTTGTGACACACACACGCTGTCCAATGGGGTATGTCCCACTCACAATGTCCGATGGTGTTTGAGACACACACGCTGTCCAATGGAGATTTTGTCATACACACTGTCCAATAGGGTTTGTGACACACACACGCTGTCCAAAGGGCTTGTGACAAACACTCTGTACAATGGGGTTTGTGACACATACACACTATCCAATGCGGTTTCTGACACATATACTTTCAAATGGGTTTTGTGACACACACGCTGTCCAATGGGGTTTGTGACATACACAACGACTAGGGGGTTTGTGACACACACATGCTGTCCGAAGGGGTTTGTGACACACAGGCTGTCCAATGGCGTTTGTGAACAAACACACTGTCAAATGGAGCTTGTGACACACACACGCTTTCCAATGGGGTTTATGACTACACACGCTGTACAATGGTGTTTGTGACACACACACGCTGTCCCATGGGGTTTGTGACACACACACTGTCCAATGGGGATTGTGACACACACACCTTGTCCAATGGGGTTTGTGACACACACGCTGTCCACTGGGGTTTATGACTACACACGCTGTCCGATGGGGTTTGTGACACACACACTATCCAAAGGGGTTTGTGACACACACGCTGTCCAATGGGGTTTGTGACACACACACTGTCAAATTGGATTTGTGACACATACGCTGTCCATTGGATTTTGTGACATTCACACTGTCCAATGGAGTTTCTGACACACACACTGTCCAAAGGGTATTGTTACACACACACGATGTCCAATGAGGTTTGTGGCACACACAGTCTCCACGGGGGTTGGTGACACAAACTCTGTCCAGTGGGGTTTGTGACACACACACTGTCCAATGGGGATTGTGACACAAAAACGCTGCCCAATGGGGTTTGTGACACACACTCTTTCAAAAGGGGTTTGTGACACACACGCTATCCAATGGGGTGTTTGACACTCATACTTTCTAATGGGGTTTGTGACACACACACGCTATCCAATGGGGTTTGTGACACTCACACTTTCCAAGGGGGTTTGTGACAAACACACGCTGTCCCATGGGGTTTGTGACACACATGCTGTTCAGTGGGTTTTGTGAAACACACCGTGTCCAATAGGGTTTGTGCCACACACACGCTATCCAATGGGGTTTGTGACACATACACTTTGCAATGGCGTTGGTGACACACACACTGTACAATGGGTATTGTGACACACACACGCTGTACAATGGGGTTTCTGACACACACGCTGTCCAATGGGGTTTGTGCCATGCACACTTTGTAATGGGGTTTGTGACACACACACATTATCCAATTGGGTTTATGACACACACGCTGTCCTATGGGGTGTGTGACACACAAACTCTGTCCAATAGTTTTTGTGACACACATACGCTATCCAGTGGGGTTTGTGACACACACACTTTCTAATGGTGTTCGTGACACACACGCTATACAATGGGTTTTGTGACACACACACTGTACAATGGTGATTGTGACACACACACGCTGTACAATGGGGTTTGTAACACACACTCTTTCTAATGGGGTTTGTGACGCACACACGCTATCCAATGGGGTTTGTGACACACACGCTGACCAATTGGTTTTGTTACACACACACTGTCCAAAGATGTTTGTGATACGCATGCCGTTCAATGGTTTTTGTGACACACACACTGACCAGGAGGGTTTGTGACACACACACGCTATCCAACGGGGTTTGTGACACACACACTCTGTCCAATGGCGCTTGTGAACACACACGCTGTCCAATGGGGTTCGTGACACACACTCTGTCCCATGGGGTTTGTGACACACACACTGTCCAAAAGGGTTTCTGACACACACGATGTACAATGGGGTTTGTGACACGCACACTGTCCATGGGTGTTTGTGACACACACGCTGTTCATTGGGGTTTGTGACACACACACTGTCCAATGGGGTTTGTGACACACACAGTGTCCACGGGGGTTTGTGAAACACACGCTGTCCAATACGGTTTGTGACACACACGCTGTCCAATGGTGTTTGTTACACACACGCTGTCCAATGGGTCTTGTGACACACACGCTGTGCAATCGTGTTTGTGACACACACGCTGTCCAATGGGGTTTGTGACACACACTCTGTCCCATGGGGTTTGTGACACACACACTGTCCAATGGGGATTGTGACACACACACGCTGTCCAATGGGGTTTGTGACACACACGCTGTCCAATGGCGCTTGTGACACACACGCTGTCCAATGGTGTCTGTGACACACACGCTGTCCAATGGGGTTTGTGACACACACGCTGTAGAATGGAGATTGTGACATACACACTGTCCAATTGGGTTTATGACACACACATGCTATCCAATGTGGTTTGTGACACAAATACTTTCTTAATGGGGTTTTTGACACACACACGCTATCCAAAGGTGTTTGTGACACACACGCTGTTTAATGGGGCTTGTGACACACACTCTGTCCAATGGGGTTTGTGACCCACACGGAGTCCGATGGGGATTGTGACACACACGCTGTCCAATGGGTTTCGTGACACACACGCTGTCCATTTGTGTTTGTGACACACACACTCTGTCCAATGGGGTTTGTGACACACATGCTGTCCAATGTGGTTCGTGACACACACGCTGTCCATTGGGGTTTTTGACACACACACTGTCCTATAGGGTTTGTGGAATCGCACACGCTATCCAAAGGGGTTTCTGACACACACTCTTTCTAATGGGGTTTGCGAAACACACGCTATCCAATGGGTTTTGTGAAAAACACACTGTCCAATGGTGATTGTGACACACACACGCTGTCCACTGGTGTTTGTGACACACTGATTTTCTAATGTGTTTTGTGACACACACGTGTTCTCCAATGGGGTTTGTGACATGCATACTTTCTAATGGGGTTTGTGACACACACACGCTATCCAATGGCGTTTGTGACACACACGCTTACCAATTGGTTTTGTGACACACACGCTGTCCAAAGGTGTTTGTGACACGCATGCTGTCCAATGGGGTTTGTGACACACACTCTGTCCAATGGGTTTCGTGACACACACACGCTGTCCAATGGGGATTGCGACACACACAGGCTGTCCAATGCGGTTTATGACTACACACGCTGTCCAATGGGGTTTGTGAGACACACACTGTCCAAAGGGATTTGTGACAGAGACGCTGTCCAATGGGGTTTGTGACACACACGCTGTCCAATGGGTTTTGTGACACACACACTGTCCAATGGGGATTGTGACACACACACATTGTCCAATGGGGTTTGTGACACACACACTTTCCAATGGAGTTTGTGACACACACTCTTTCAAAAGAGGTTTGTGACACACACACTATCCAATGGGGTTTCTGAAACTGATCATTTCTAATGGTGTTTGTGACATGCATGCTGTCCAATGGGGTTTGTGAAACACACACTGACGAGGAGGGTTTGTCACACACACACACTTTCCAATGGGGTTTGTGACACACACACTCTGTACAATGGCGCTTGTGACACACACGCTGTCCAATGGGGTTCGTGACACACACTATGTCTATGGGTGTTTTTGACACACACGCTGTCCAGTGGGGTTTGTGACACACACACTGTCCAAAACTGTTTGTGACACACACACGCTGTCCAATGGGGTTTGTGACACGCACACTGTCCATGGGTGTTTGTGACACACACGCTGTCCAATGGGGATTCTGACACACACGCTGTCCAATGGTCTTTGTGACACACACACTCTATCCAATGGGTCTTGTGAAAAACACGTTGTCCAGTGGGTTTTGTGACACACACGCTGTCCAATAGGGTTTGTGACATCACACACGCTATCCAATGGGGTTTGTGACACACACTCTTTCTAATGGGGTTTGTGACACACACGCTATCCAATGGGTTTTGTGACACACACACTGTCCAAAGGGGATTGTGACACACACACGCTGTCCAATGGTGTTTGTGACACACACAATTTCCAATGGGGTTTGTGACATGCACACTTTCTACTGGGGTTTATGACACACACACGCGATCCAATGGGGTTTGCGACACGGTTACTTTCTAATGGGGTTTGTGACACACACACTTTCCAATGGGGTTCGTGACACACACGCTGTCCAATGGGGTTCGTGACACACATGTTGTTCAATGTGGTTTGTGATGTACACACTGTCCAATGAGGTTTGTGACACACAAATTGTCCAAAGGGGTTTGTGACACACACGCTATCCTGTGGGTTTTGGAGCACACACACTCTGTCCAAAGGGCTTGCGACACACACGCTGTCTAATGGGGTTTGTGACACACACACACTGTCCAATGTGGATTGTGACACACACACTGTCCAATGGGGATTGTGACACACACGCTATCCAGTGGGGTTTGTGACACTCACACTGTCCGTGGGTTTTTGTGACACACACGCTGTCCAGTGGGTTTTGTGACACACACACTGTCTAATGGGGATTGTGACACACACACGGTCCAATGGGGTTTTTGACACATACACTCTGTCCAATGGTGCTTGCGACACACACGCCGTTCATTGGGGTTCGTGACACACACACTCTGTCCAGTGGGTTTTGCGACACACACACTCTGTCCAATGGGCTTGTGACACACACACGCTGTCCAATAGTGTTTGTGACACACACACTGTCCAATGGTGTTTCTGACACACATGCTGTCCAATGGGGTTTGTGAAACAAACTCTGTCCAATGGGATTTGTGACACACACACTGTCAAATGGGGTTTGTGACACACACACTGTCCAATGGTGTTTCTGATACACACGCTGTAAAATGGGGTTTGTGACACAAACTCTGTCCAATGGGGTTTGTGACACACACACTTTCCAATGGGTATTGTTACACACACACGCTATCCAATGGGTTTGTGACACACAATCTTTCTAATGGGGTTTGTGACACACACGCTATCCAATGGGGTTTGTGACACACACTGTCCAATGGGGATTGTAACACCCACTTGCTGTCCAATGGTGTTTGTGACAAATACACTCTGTCCAATGGGGTTTGTGACACACACACTGTCCAAAGGGGTTTGTGAGACGCACACTGTCCATGGGTGTTTGTAACACACACGCTGTCCAATGGGGTTCGTGACACACACGCTGTCCAGTGGGTTTTGTGACACACACACTCTGTCCAATGGGCTTGTGACACACACACTGTCCAATGGGGATTGTGACACACACACACTGTCCAATGGGGTTTATGACACACAAGCTGTCCAATGGGGTTTGTGACATACACACTCTGTCAAATGGGGTTTGTGACACGCATACTGTCCATGGGTGTTTGTGACACACACGCTGTCCAGTGGGGTTTGAGACACACACGCTGTCCAGTGGGTTTTGTGATACACACACTGTCCAATGGGGATTGTGACACACACACGCTGTCCAATGTTGTTTGTGACACACACGCTGTCCAATGGGATTTGTGACACAGACGCTGTCCAATGGGATTTGTGACACAGACGCTGTCTGATGGGGATTGTGACATACGCACTGTCCAATAGGGTTTGTGACACACACACTTTCCAATGGCGCTTGTGACATGCACGCTGTCCAATGGGGTCTGTGAAACATATGCTGTCCACTGGGTTTTGTCATACACACTGTCCAGTAGGGTTTGTGACACACACATGCTGTCCAATGGGGTTTGTCACACAAACACTCTGTCCAATGGGATTTGTGACACACACATGCTATCCAATGTGTTGTGTGACACACCCACTTTCAAATGGGGTTTGTCACACGCACACTTTCTAATGGGGTTTGTGACACACACACACTGTCCCATGGGGTTTGTGACACACACGCTGATAAATTGGTTTTGTTACACACACACTGTCCCATGGTATTTGTGACAGGGATGCTATCCAAAGGGTTTTGTGACACACACACTGACCAGGAGGGTTTGTGTCACACACACGCTATACAATGGGGTTTGTGACACATACACTTTAAATGGGGTTTGTGACACACACACTTTGCAATGGGGTTTTTGACACACACTGTACAATGGGGATTGTGACACACAAGCTATCCAATCGGGTTTGTGACACACACTCTGTCAACTGGGTTTTGTGACACACACATGCTGCCCAATGGGATTTGTGGCACACACTGTCCAATGGGGTTTCTGACACTACACGCTGTCCAATGGGGTTTGTGACACACACACTGTCCAATGGGGATTGTGACACACACGCTGTCCAATGGGGATTGTGAAACACACAAACTGTCCAATGGGGTTTGTGACACACACGCTGTCCAATGGGGATTGTGACACACACGCTATCCAATGCGTTTTGTGACACACACACTGTCCAATGGGGTTTGTGACACAAACTCTGTCCAAGAAGATTTGTGACACACACACTATCCAATGGTGATTGTGACACACACACGATGTCCAGTGGTGTTTGTGACACACACGCTGTCCAATTGTTTTTTTGACACAGACGCTGTCCAATGGGGATTGTGACCTACACACTTTCCATGAGGGTTTGTGACACACACACTTTCCAATGGGGCTTGTGACACACACACTGACCAGGAGGGTTTGTGACACACACACGCTGTCCAATGAGGTTTGTGACACACACATGCTATCCAATGGGGTTTGTGACACACACACTCTGTCCAGTGGGCTTTGTGACAAACACACTGTTCAATGGGGATTGTGACACACACACGCTGTCCAGTGGTGTTTGTGACACGCACGCTGTCCAATAGGATTTGTGACACACAATGTCCAATGGGGTTTCTGAGACTACACTCTGTCTAATGGGGTTTGTGACACACACGCTGTCCAATGGGGATTGTGACACACACGCTATCCAATGGTTTTTGTGACACACACACTGTCCAATGGGGAATATGACACACACATGCTGTCCTATGGTGTTTGTGACACACACGCTGTCCAATGGGATTTGTGACATAGACGCCGTCCAGTGGGGATTGTTACCTACGGACTGTCCAATAGGGTCTGTGACACACACACGCTATCCAATGGAGTTTGTGACACACACGCTGTCCAATGGAGTTTTTTACACACACGCTGTCCAATGGTGTTTGTGACACACACTCTGTCAAATGGGCTTTGTGACACACACAAACTGTCCAATGGGGTTTGTGACACACACGGTGTACAATGGGATTTGTGACACACACTGTCCAATGGGGTTTCTGACACTACACGCTGTCCAATGTGGTTTGTGACACACACATGCTATCCAATGGCATTTGTGACACACACACGCTGTCCAATGGGGTATGTCCCACTCACAATGTCCGATGGTGTTTGAGACACACACGCTGTCCAATGGAGATTTTGTCATACACACTGTCCAATAGGGTTTGTGACACACACACGCTGTCCAAAGGGCTTGTGACAAACACTCTGTACAATGGGGTTTGTGACACATACACACTATCCAATGCGGTTTCTGACACATATACTTTCAAATGGGTTTTGTGACACACACGCTGTCCAATGGGGTTTGTGACATACACAACGACTAGGGGGTTTGTGACACACACATGCTGTCCGAAGGGGTTTGTGACACACAGGCTGTCCAATGGCGTTTGTGAACAAACACACTGTCAAATGGAGCTTGTGACACACACACGCTTTCCAATGGGGTTTATGACTACACACGCTGTACAATGGTGTTTGTGACACACACACGCTGTCCCATGGGGTTTGTGACACACACACTGTCCAATGGGGATTGTGACACACACACCTTGTCCAATGGGGTTTGTGACACACACGCTGTCCACTGGGGTTTATGACTACACACGCTGTCCGATGGGGTTTGTGACACACACACTATCCAAAGGGGTTTGTGACACACACGCTGTCCAATGGGGTTTGTGACACACACACTGTCAAATTGGATTTGTGACACATACGCTGTCCATTGGATTTTGTGACATTCACACTGTCCAATGGAGTTTCTGACACACACACTGTCCAAAGGGTATTGTTACACACACACGATGTCCAATGAGGTTTGTGGCACACACAGTCTCCACGGGGGTTGGTGACACAAACTCTGTCCAGTGGGGTTTGTGACACACACACTGTCCAATGGGGATTGTGACACAAAAACGCTGCCCAATGGGGTTTGTGACACACACTCTTTCAAAAGGGGTTTGTGACACACACGCTATCCAATGGGGTGTTTGACACTCATACTTTCTAATGGGGTTTGTGACACACACACGCTATCCAATGGGGTTTGTGACACTCACACTTTCCAAGGGGGTTTGTGACAAACACACGCTGTCCCATGGGGTTTGTGACACACATGCTGTTCAGTGGGTTTTGTGAAACACACCGTGTCCAATAGGGTTTGTGCCACACACACGCTATCCAATGGGGTTTGTGACACATACACTTTGCAATGGCGTTGGTGACACACACACTGTACAATGGGTATTGTGACACACACACGCTGTACAATGGGGTTTCTGACACACACGCTGTCCAATGGGGTTTGTGCCATGCACACTTTGTAATGGGGTTTGTGACACACACACATTATCCAATTGGGTTTATGACACACACGCTGTCCTATGGGGTGTGTGACACACAAACTCTGTCCAATAGTTTTTGTGACACACATACGCTATCCAGTGGGGTTTGTGACACACACACTTTCTAATGGTGTTCGTGACACACACGCTATACAATGGGTTTTGTGACACACACACTGTACAATGGTGATTGTGACACACACACGCTGTACAATGGGGTTTGTAACACACACTCTTTCTAATGGGGTTTGTGACGCACACACGCTATCCAATGGGGTTTGTGACACACACGCTGACCAATTGGTTTTGTTACACACACACTGTCCAAAGATGTTTGTGATACGCATGCCGTTCAATGGTTTTTGTGACACACACACTGACCAGGAGGGTTTGTGACACACACACGCTATCCAACGGGGTTTGTGACACACACACTCTGTCCAATGGCGCTTGTGAACACACACGCTGTCCAATGGGGTTCGTGACACACACTCTGTCCCATGGGGTTTGTGACACACACACTGTCCAAAAGGGTTTCTGACACACACGATGTACAATGGGGTTTGTGACACGCACACTGTCCATGGGTGTTTGTGACACACACAGTGTCCATGTGGGTTTGTGACACACACAGTGTCCACGGGGGTTTGTGAAACACACGCTGTCCAATACGGTTTGTGACACACACGCTGTCCAATGGTGTTTGTTACACACACGCTGTCCAATGGGTCTTGTGACACACACGCTGTGCAATCGTGTTTGTGACACACACGCTGTCCAATGGGGTTTGTGACACACACTCTGTCCCATGGGGTTTGTGACACACACACTGTCCAATGGGGATTGTGACACACACACGCTGTCCAATGGGGTTTGTGACACACACGCTGTCCAATGGCGCTTGTGACACACACGCTGTCCAATGGTGTCTGTGACACACACGCTGTCCAATGGGGTTTGTGACACACACGCTGTAGAATGGAGATTGTGACATACACACTGTCCAATTGGGTTTATGACACACACATGCTATCCAATGTGGTTTGTGACACAAATACTTTCTTAATGGGGTTTTTGACACACACACGCTATCCAAAGGTGTTTGTGACACACACGCTGTTTAATGGGGCTTGTGACACACACTCTGTCCAATGGGGTTTGTGACCCACACGGAGTCCGATGGGGATTGTGACACACACGCTGTCCAATGGGTTTCGTGACACACACGCTGTCCATTTGTGTTTGTGACACACACACTCTGTCCAATGGGGTTTGTGACACACATGCTGTCCAATGTGGTTCGTGACACACACGCTGTCCATTGGGGTTTTTGACACACACACTGTCCTATAGGGTTTGTGGAATCGCACACGCTATCCAAAGGGGTTTCTGACACACACTCTTTCTAATGGGGTTTGCGAAACACACGCTATCCAATGGGTTTTGTGAAAAACACACTGTCCAATGGTGATTGTGACACACACACGCTGTCCACTGGTGTTTGTGACACACTGATTTTCTAATGTGTTTTGTGACACACACGTGTTCTCCAATGGGGTTTGTGACATGCATACTTTCTAATGGGGTTTGTGACACACACACGCTATCCAATGGCGTTTGTGACACACACGCTTACCAATTGGTTTTGTGACACACACGCTGTCCAAAGGTGTTTGTGACACGCATGCTGTCCAATGGGGTTTGTGACACACACTCTGTCCAATGGGTTTCGTGACACACACACGCTGTCCAATGGGGATTGCGACACACACAGGCTGTCCAATGCGGTTTATGACTACACACGCTGTCCAATGGGGTTTGTGAGACACACACTGTCCAAAGGGATTTGTGACAGAGACGCTGTCCAATGGGGTTTGTGACACACACGCTGTCCAATGGGTTTTGTGACACACACACTGTCCAATGGGGATTGTGACACACACACATTGTCCAATGGGGTTTGTGACACACACACTTTCCAATGGAGTTTGTGACACACACTCTTTCAAAAGAGGTTTGTGACACACACACTATCCAATGGGGTTTCTGAAACTGATCATTTCTAATGGTGTTTGTGACATGCATGCTGTCCAATGGGGTTTGTGAAACACACACTGACGAGGAGGGTTTGTCACACACACACACTTTCCAATGGGGTTTGTGACACACACACTCTGTACAATGGCGCTTGTGACACACACGCTGTCCAATGGGGTTCGTGACACACACTATGTCTATGGGTGTTTTTGACACACACGCTGTCCAGTGGGGTTTGTGACACACACACTGTCCAAAACTGTTTG
Source organism: Columba guinea (assembly GCA_032206185.1). Lineage (NCBI taxonomy): Eukaryota > Metazoa > Chordata > Aves > Columbiformes > Columbidae > Columba > Columba guinea. The sequence continues at coordinate 1,926,932 of JAVLUU010000005.1, forward strand.
TGACACACACACGCTGTCCAATGGGGTTTGTGACACGCACACTGTCCATGGGTGTTTGTGACACACACGCTGTCCAATGGGGATTCTGACACACACGCTGTCCAATGGTCTTTGTGACACACACACTCTATCCAATGGGTCTTGTGAAAAACACGTTGTCCAGTGGGTTTTGTGACACACACGCTGTCCAATAGGGTTTGTGACATCACACACGCTATCCAATGGGGTTTGTGACACACACTCTTTCTAATGGGGTTTGTGACACACACGCTATCCAATGGGTTTTGTGACACACACACTGTCCAAAGGGGATTGTGACACACACACGCTGTCCAATGGTGTTTGTGACACACACAATTTCCAATGGGGTTTGTGACATGCACACTTTCTACTGGGGTTTATGACACACACACGCGATCCAATGGGGTTTGCGACACGGTTACTTTCTAATGGGGTTTGTGACACACACACTTTCCAATGGGGTTCGTGACACACACGCTGTCCAATGGGGTTCGTGACACACATGTTGTTCAATGTGGTTTGTGATGTACACACTGTCCAATGAGGTTTGTGACACACAAATTGTCCAAAGGGGTTTGTGACACACACGCTATCCTGTGGGTTTTGGAGCACACACACTCTGTCCAAAGGGCTTGCGACACACACGCTGTCTAATGGGGTTTGTGACACACACACACTGTCCAATGTGGATTGTGACACACACACTGTCCAATGGGGATTGTGACACACACGCTATCCAGTGGGGTTTGTGACACTCACACTGTCCGTGGGTTTTTGTGACACACACGCTGTCCAGTGGGTTTTGTGACACACACACTGTCTAATGGGGATTGTGACACACACACGGTCCAATGGGGTTTTTGACACATACACTCTGTCCAATGGTGCTTGCGACACACACGCCGTTCATTGGGGTTCGTGACACACACACTCTGTCCAGTGGGTTTTGCGACACACACACTCTGTCCAATGGGCTTGTGACACACACACGCTGTCCAATAGTGTTTGTGACACACACACTGTCCAATGGTGTTTCTGACACACATGCTGTCCAATGGGGTTTGTGAAACAAACTCTGTCCAATGGGATTTGTGACACACACACTGTCAAATGGGGTTTGTGACACACACACTGTCCAATGGTGTTTCTGATACACACGCTGTAAAATGGGGTTTGTGACACAAACTCTGTCCAATGGGGTTTGTGACACACACACTTTCCAATGGGTATTGTTACACACACACGCTATCCAATGGGTTTGTGACACACAATCTTTCTAATGGGGTTTGTGACACACACGCTATCCAATGGGGTTTGTGACACACACTGTCCAATGGGGATTGTAACACCCACTTGCTGTCCAATGGTGTTTGTGACAAATACACTCTGTCCAATGGGGTTTGTGACACACACACTGTCCAAAGGGGTTTGTGAGACGCACACTGTCCATGGGTGTTTGTAACACACACGCTGTCCAATGGGGTTCGTGACACACACGCTGTCCAGTGGGTTTTGTGACACACACACTCTGTCCAATGGGCTTGTGACACACACACTGTCCAATGGGGATTGTGACACACACACACTGTCCAATGGGGTTTATGACACACAAGCTGTCCAATGGGGTTTGTGACATACACACTCTGTCAAATGGGGTTTGTGACACGCATACTGTCCATGGGTGTTTGTGACACACACGCTGTCCAGTGGGGTTTGAGACACACACGCTGTCCAGTGGGTTTTGTGATACACACACTGTCCAATAGGGTTTGTGACACACACACGCTATCCAATGGGGTTTGTGATACATACACTTTCCAATGGGGTTTGTGACACACACTCTGTCCAATGGTGCTTGCGACACACACACTGTCCAAAGGGGTTTCTGACACGAACGATGTCCAATGGGGTTTGTGACACGCACACTGTCCATGGGTGTTTGTGACACACGCGCTGTGCAGTGGGGTTTGTGACACACACAGTGTCCACAGGGGTTTGTGACACGCACGCGGTCCAGTGGGTTTTGTGACACACACACTGTCCAATGGGGTTTGTGACACACACGCACTGTCCAATGGGGATTGTGACACACACACGCTGTCCAATAGGGTTTATGACACACACGCTGTCCAATGGGGTTTGCGACACACACACTGTGTCCAATGGGGTTTGTGACACACACGCTGTCCAATGGGGATTGTGACACACACGCTGTCCAATTGTCTTTGTGACACACACACCATGTCCAATGGGTCTTGTGACACACAAGCTGTCCAATGGATTTCGTGACACACACGCTGTCCAGTGGGGTGTGTGACACAGACACTGTCCAATAGGGTTTGTTACACACACAGGCTATCCAATGGGGTTTATCACACACACACTTTCTAATGGGGTTTGTACACACACGCTATCCAATGGGTTTTGTGACACACACACTGACCAATGGGGATTGTGACACACACAAGCTGTCCAATGGGTTTCGTGACACACACGCTGTCCAGTGGGTTTTGTGACACACACACTGTCCAATAGGGTTTGTTACACACCACGGTGTCGAATGGGGTTTGTGACACGCACACTTTCTAATGGGGTTTGTGACGCGCACACTTTCACAGTATGACAGTATCACATTATGTTTGGGATTGGAAGGGACCTCAAAAGATCATCCAGTCCAATCCCCCTGCTGGAGCAGGAACACCCAGGTGAGGTCGCACAGGAACATGTCCAGGCGGGTTTTGAATGTCTCCAAGGAAGGAGACTCCACAACCTCCCTGGGCAGCCTGTTCAGTGCTCTGTCACCCTCACTGAGAAGAAGTTTCTTCTCAAATTTAAGCGGAACCTCTTGTGTTCCAGCTTGATCCCATTACCCCTTGTCCTACCATTGTTTGCCACCAAGAAGAGCCTGGCTCCATCCTCATGGCACTCACCCTTTATATATTTATAAACATTAATGAGGTCCCCCCTTAGTCTCCTCTTCTCCAAACTAAAGAGACTAAGCTCCCTCAGCCTTTCTTCATAAGGGAGATGCTCCACTCCCTTAATCATCTTCGTTGCCCTACGCTGGACCCTCTCCAGCAGTTCCCTGTCCTGCTGGAACTGAGGGGCCCAGAACTGGACACAATATTCCAGATGTGGTCTCACCAGGGCGGAGTAGAGGGGAAGGAGGACCTCTCTCGATCTACTAGCCACCCCCCTTCTAATACACCCCAGGATGCCATTGGCCTTCCTGGCCACAAGGGCACAGTGCTGGCTCATGGTCATCCTGTTGTCCACCAGGACCCCCAGGTCCCTTTCCCCTACACTGCTCTCTAATATGTAATTTCCCAAACTATACTGGAACCTGGGGTTGTTCCTGCCCAGAAGCAGGACTCTACACTTTCCCTTGTTAAATTTCATTAGGTTATTATTGTGACACACACACGCTGTCCAATGGTGTTTGTGACACACACGATGTCCAATGGGGTTTGTGACACAGACGCTGTCCAATGGGGATTGTGACATACACACTGTCCAATAGGGTTTGTGCCACACACATGCTATCCAGTGGGGTTTGTGACACGCACACTTTCTAATGGGGTTTGTGACACACACACACTAGCCAATGGGGTTTCTGACACACACATGCTATCCAAAGGGGTTTGTGACACGCACACTGTCCATGGGTGGTTGTGACACACATGATGTCCAGTGGGGTTTGTGACACACACACTGTCCAATAGGGTTTTTAACACACTAACGCTATCCAATGGGGTTTGTGACACACACACTTTCCAACGGGGTTTGTGACACGCACACTTTCTAAAGGGTTTGTGACACACACACGCTAGCCAATGGCGTTTGTGACACACACACTTTCCGATGGGGTTTGTGACAAACACACGCTGTCCCATGGGGTTTGTGACACACACGCTGACCAATTGGGTTTGTTACACACACACTGTCCAAAGGGGTTTGGGACACACAATATGTCCAATGGGGTTTGTGACACGCACACTGTCCATGGGTGTTTGTCACACACACGCTGTCCAGTGGGGTTTGTGACACACACACTGTCCAATGGGGTTTGTGACACACACAGTGTCCATGGGTGTTTGTGACACACATGCTACCCAGTGTTTTTTTTGACAAACACACTCTGTCCAATGGGCTTGTGACACACACGCTGTCCAATAGTGTTTGTGACACACACTCTGTCCCATGGGGTTCGTGACACACACACTGTAAAGGGGGGTTTGTGACAGACACACTCTGTCCAATGGTGCTTATGACACACACGCTGTCCAATGGGGATTGTGACACACACACTGTCCAGTGGGATTTGTGACATACACACTGTCCAATAGGGTTTGTGACACATACACGGTATCCAATGGGATTTGTGACACACACACTTTATTGGGTTTTGTGACACACACGCTATCCAATGGGTTTTGTGACACACACACTGTCCAGTGGTGATTGTGACACACACATGCTATCCAAAGGGTTTGTGACACGCACACTTTCTAAAGGGGTTTGTGACACACACACACTGTCCAATGGGGTTAGAGACACACACGCTGTCCAATGGGGATTGTGACACACACGCTGTCCAATGGGTCTTGTGACACACATGCTGTACAATGGGCTTCGTGACACACACGCTGTCCAGGGGGGTTTGTGACACACACGCTGTCCAATATGGTTTGTGACATACACACGCTATCCAATGGGGTTTGTGACACACACGCTATCCAATGGGTTTTGTGACACACACGCTGTCCAATAGTGTTTGTGACACACACACGCTGTCCAATGGTGTTTGTGACACACACGCAGTCCAATGGGGTTTGTGACATACACACGGTCCAATAGGGTTTGAGACACACACACGCTGTCTCATGGGGTTTCTGACACACACGCTGACCAATTGGGCTTGTTACACACACACTGTCCTATCGGGTTTGTGACACACACGCTGTCCAATGGGGTTTTTGATACACACAGTGTCCGATGGTATTTGTGACACACACGCTGCCCAATGGGGATTTTGACACACACACTGTCCAATGGTATTTGTGACACACACGCTGCCCAATGGTGTTTGTGACACGCATGCTGTCCAATGGTGTTTGTGACACACACGCTCTCCAATGCGGACTGTGACACACACGCTGTACAGTGGGGTTTGTGACACACACGCTGTCCAATGGGGTTTGTGACACACACACGCTATCCAATGGAGTTTGTGACACACACACGTTCCAATGGGGTTTGTGACACACACACGCTTTGCAATGGTGTTTCTGACATACACAGTCTTCCAATGGTGATTGTGACACAAACACGCTGTCCAATGGGGATTGTGAAAGACACGCTGTGCAATGCTGTTTGTGACACTCTCGCTGTCCAATGGGGTTCGTGACACACACACTCTCCAATGGGGTTTCTGACACACACGCTTTCCAATGGGGATTGAGACACACAAACTATCCAGGGGCATTTTTGACACACACGCTGTCCAATTGGGTTTGTGACACACACACGATGACCATTTGGGTTTGTTACACACACACATTACAATGGGGTTTGTGACATACACACTCTATCCATTGGGGTTTGTGACACACACAAAGTCCAATAGGTATTGTTACACACACACGCTGTCCAATGGGGTTTGTGACACACACACTGTCCAAAGGGGTTTGTGACTCACACACACTCTGTCCAATGGGGTTTGAGACACACACACTGTCCAATGGGGTTTGTGACAAACACACTGACCAGGAGGGTTTGTGACACACACACACGCTGTCCAATGGGGTTTGAGACACACACACTGTCCAATGGGGTTTGTGACACACACGCTGTCCAATGGGGATTGTGACACACACGTTGTCCAATGGGTTTTGTGACACATACACTCTGTCCAATGGGGCTTATGACACACACGCTCTCCAATGTGGTTTGTGACACACACTGTCCAGTGGGGTTTGTGACACACACACTGTCTAATTGCGTTTGTGACACACACACGCTATCCAATGGGTTTTGTGACACACACACTATCCAATGGGGATTGCGCCACACACACTGACCAGGAGGGTTTGTGATACACACACGCTGTCTAATGAGGTTTGTGACGCACTCGCTGTCCAGTGGGTTTTGTGACATGCACACTCTGTCCAATGGGCTTGTGACACACACGCTGTCCAATAGTGTTTGTGACAAACACTCTGTCCCATGGGGTTTGTCACACACACACTGTCCAGTGGGTATTGTGACACACACGATGTCTGATGGGGTTTGTGACAAGCACACTGTACATGGGTGTTTGTGACACACACGCTGTCAAATGCTTTTTGTGACACACACGCTGTCCAATGGGGTTTGTGACAAAGAAACACTGTACAATGGGTATTGTGACACACACACGCTGTTCAATGGGGTTTATGACACACACGCTGTCCAATGGGGTTTGTGGATACAAACACTGTCCAATTGGGTTTGTGACACACACCCTCTATTCAGTGGGGTTTGTGACACATACACTTTCCAATGGGGTTTGTGACACACACGCTGTCCAATGGGATTCGTGACACACACGCAGTCCAGTGGGTTTTGTGACACACACACTATGTCCAAAGGGCTTGTGACACACATGCTGTCCAATAGTGTTTGTGACAAACACTCTGTCCCATGGGTTTTGTGACACACACACTGTCCAATGGGGCTTGTGAGACACACGCTGTCCAATGGGGTTTGTGACACACACTCTGTCCAAAGGAGATTGCGACACACGCACGCTGTCCAATGGGGTTTGTGAGACTCACACTGTCCAGTGGGTATTGTTACACACACACTCTGTCCATTGGGGTTTGTGACACACACTCTGTCCAATGGTGCTTGTGACACACACGCTGTCCAATGGGTTTTGTGACACACACACTGTCCAAAGGGGATTGGGACACACGCTGTCCAATGGGGTTTATGACACACACACTGACCAGGAGGGTTTGTGACACACACACGCAATCCAATTGGGTTTGTGACACACACACTATCAAATGGGGTTTGTGACACACACGCTATCCAATGGGTTTTGTGACACACACACTTTCCAATGGGGATTGTGACACACACACGCCGTCCAGTGCTGTTTGTGACACGCACCCCGTTCAATGGGGTTTGTGACACAGACGCTGTCCAATGGGGATTGTGACCTACACACTCTCCAATAGGGTTTGTGACACACAAACGCTATCCAATGGGTTTTTTGAACGCGCACACCCTTTCCAATGGGATTTTTGACACACACACGCTGTCCCATGGGGTTTGTGACGCACACGCGGACCAATGGGGTTTGTGACACACACACTGACCAGGAGGGTTTCTGACACACACGCTGTCCAATGGGCCTTGTGACACACACGCTGTGCAATGGGGTTTGTGACGCACAAACGCTGTCCAATGGGGTTTGTGACACACACACCGTCCAAAGGGGTTTGTGACACACACGCTGTCCAATGGGGTTTGTGACACACACACTGTATACTGGGGATTGTGACACATACACTGTCCAGGGGGGTTTATGACACACACGCAGTCCAATTGTATTTGTTACACATACACGCTGTCCAATGGGGTTTGTGACGCACACTCTGTCCAATGGGTATTGTTAAACACACGCTGTCCAAAGGGGTTTCTGACACACACGCTGTCCAATTGTATTTGTTACACATACACGCTGTCCAATGGGGTTTGTGACACACACGTTGTCCAATGGGTATTGTGACACACACTCTGCCCAATGGGGTTCGTGACACACACGCTGTACAGTGGGGTTTGTGACACACACACTGTCCAGTGGGGTTTGTGACACACACACTTTCAAATGGGGTTTGTGACACACACACTGTCCAGTGGGGTTTGTGACACACACACTTTCAAATGGTGTTTGTGACACACACACGCTATCCAATGGGGTTTGTGACACACACTATGTCCAATGGGGTTTGTGACACGCACATTATCCATAGGTTTTGTGACAAACACGCTGTCCAATGGGGTTTGTGAACACACACGGTGTCCAGTGGGTTTTGTGACACACACACTGTCCAAAAGGGTTTGTGATACACACACACTATCTAATGGAGTTTGCAACACATACACTTTCCAATGGGGATTGTGACACACACACTCTGTCCAATGGTGCTTGTGACACACACACTGTCCAAGGGGGTTTGTGACACACACATTGTGCAAAGAGTTTTGTGAAAAACACACAATGTCCAATGGGGTTTGTTACACATACACTGTCCAAAGAGTTTTGTGACAAACACGATGTCCAATGGGGTTTGTGACACGCACACTGCCCATGGGTGTTTGTGACACACGTGCTGTCCAGTGGAGTTTGTGACACACACACTGTCCAATGGGATTTTTGACACACACAGTGTCCACGGGGGTTGGTGAGACAAACTCTGTCCAGTGGGGTTTATGACACACACACTGTCCAATGGGGTTTGTGACACACACACTCTATACAATGGTGTTTGTGACACACAACTGTCCAATGGGGATTGTGACACACACACTCTGTCCAATGGGTCTTGTGATACACAAGCTGTCCAATGGGGTTCGTGACACACACGCTGTCCAGTGGAGTTTATGACACACACACTGTCTAATAGGGTTTGTGACATTCACACACGCTATCCAATGGGGTTTGTTACACACACTCTTCCTAATGGGGTTTGTGACACACACGCTATCCAATGTGTTTTGTGACACACACACTGTTCAATGGTGTTTGTGACACACACGCTGTCCAGTGGGTTTTGTGACACACAGACTGTCCAATTGGGTTTTGACACACACACTATCCAATGGGGTTTGTGACAGATACACTGTCAATGGGGTTTGTGACACACACACTCTGTCCAATGGCGCTTGTGACACACATGCTGTCCAATGGGGATTGTGACACACACACGCTGTCCAATGGGTTTTATGACACGCACGTTGTCCAATGGTTTTTGTGACACACACGCTGTCCAATGGGGTTGTGACACACACGCTGTCCAATGCGGTTTGTGACACATACACTCTGTCCAATGGGTCTTGTGACACACATGCTGTTCAATGGGGTTCGTGACACACATGCCATTCAATGTCGTTTGTGACACACACACTGTCCGATAGGGTTTGTGACACACAGACGCTATCCAATGGGGTTTGTGATACACACACTTTCAAATGGTGCTTGTGACACACACGCTGTCCAATCCGGTTGGTGACACATCCGCTGTCCAATGGGGTTTGTGACACACAAACTGTCCAAAGGGGTTTGTGACACACACACTGTCCAGTAGGGTTTGTGACACTCACACTGTCCAATGGACTTGTGACACACACGCTGTCCAATGGGGTTCGTGACACACACGCTGTTCAATGGGGTTTGTGACACACACACTGTCCAATAGGGTTTGTGACACTCACACGCTATCCAACGGGGTTTGTGACACACACAGTTTCTAATGGGGTTTGTGACACACACACTATCCGATGGGGTTTGTGACATTCACACTCTGTCCAATGGTGCTTTTGACACACACGCTGTCCAATGGGTTTCTTGACACGAGGGCTGTCCAGTGGGTTTTGTGACACACACGCTCTGTCCAATGGGCTTGTGACACACACACACTGGCCAAAGGGTATTGTTACACACACACGCTGTCCGATGGTGTTTGTGACACACACGCTGTCCAATGGGCTTTCTGACACACGCTATCGAATATTGTTTGTGACACATACACTTTCCAAAGGGTTTGTGACACACACACTCTGTCCAGTGGGAATTGCGACACACACACGCTGTTCAATGGGGTTTGTGACACACACACTGTCCAATAGGATTTGTGACACACACATGCTATCGAATGGGGTTTGTGACACAGACACTTTCCAATGGGGTTTGTGACACACACATTCTGTCCAATGGGAATTGTGACAAACACACGCTGTCCAATGGGTTTTGTGACACACACGCTGTTCAATGGTGTTTGTGACACACACGCTGTCCAGTGGGTTTTGTGACACACACTGTCCAATTGGGTTTTGACACACACGCTGTCCAATGGGGATTGTGACACACACACGCTGTCCAATGGTGTTCGTGACACTCACACCTGTCCAAAGGGGTTTGTGACACACACGATGTCCAATGGTGCTTGTTACACATACACTTTCCAATGGGGCCTGTGATACCACACTCTGTCCAATGGATCTTGTGACACACACGCTGTCCAATGGGCTTCGTGACACACATGCTGTTCAATGGGGTTTGTGACACACACACGCTATCCAATGGGGTTTGTGACACACGCACTTTCCAATGGGGTTTGTGACACATACACTCTGTCCAATGTGATTTGTGACACACACACTGTCCAATGGGGTTTGTGACACACACAGTGTATACGGGGGTTTGTGACACACACGCTGTCCAATGCTGTTTGTGACACATACACTGTACAATGGGGATTGTGACACACACACGCTGTCCAATGGGGTTTGTGACACAAACTCTGTCCACTGGGCTTGTGACACACACGCTGTCCAATGGTGTTCGTGACACATACGCTGTTCAATGGCGTTTGTGACACACACACTGTCCAATAGGGTTTGTGACACTCACACACTACCAGATGGTTTTTGTGACACACACAATGTCCGAAGGGGTTTGTGACACAAACACTATCTAATGGGGTTTGTGACACTCACACTCTGTCCAATGGTGCTTGTGACACACACGCTGTCCAATGGGGTTCGTGACACACACGCTGTCCAATGTGGTTTGTGACACACACGCTGTCCAGTGGATTTTGTGACACACACACTGTCCAATAGGGTTTGTGACACACAAACCCTCTCCAATGGGGTTTGTGACGCATACACTTCCCAATGGGTTTTCTGACACACACACCCTCTCCAATGGTGCTTGTGACACACACGCTGCCAATGGGGTTCTTGACACACACTCTGTCCAATAGGGTTTGTGACACACACACGCTATTCAATGGGGTTACTAACACATACACTTTCCAAAGGGGTTTGTGACACACACGCTGTCCAGTGGGTTTTATGACACAAACACTCTGCCCAATGGGCTTGTGACACACATGCTGTATAATAGTGTTTGTGACAAACACTCTGTCCCATGGGGTTTGTGACACACACGCTGTCCAATGGGGTTTGTGACATACAAGCTGTCCAGTGGGTTGTATGCCACACGCACTATCCAATGGGGTTTGTGACACACACACGCTATCCAGCGGGGTTTGTGACACACACACTGTCCAAAGGGGTTAGTTACACACACGATGTCTAATGGGGTTTGTGACACGCACGCTGTCCATGGGTGTTTGTGACAAACACGCTGTCCACTGGGGTTTGTGATACACACACTGTCCAATGGGGTTTGTGACACACACGCTATTCAATGGGTTTTGTGACACACACTCTGTCCAATGGGGAATTTGACAGACACGGGCTCTCCAATGGAGTTTGTGACACACACACTGTCCAATGGGGATTGTAACACACACACCCTGTAAAATGGGGGTTGTGACACACACGGTGTCCAATGGGGTTTGTCACACACACTCTGTCCAATGGGTTTGTGACACAAACGCTGTCCAATAGTGTTTGTGACACACAGCCTGTCCAATGGGGTTTGTGACACACACACTGTCCAAAGGGGTTTATTACACACACGCTGTCCAATGGTGTTTGTGACACACACACACTGTCCCATGGTGTTTGTGACACATACACATTCTGATGGGGTTTGTGACACACACGCTCTGTCCAATGGCGCTTGCAGACACACACGCTGTCCAATGGGGTTCGTGACACACTCTCTGTCCCATGGGGTTTCTGACACACACACTGTCCAAAAGGGTTTGTGACACACACGATGTCCAGTGGGTTTTGTGACACACACACTCTGTCCAATGGGGATTGTGTGACACACACACGCTGTAAAGTGGGGATTCTGACACACAAGCTGTCCAATGGGGTTTGTCACACACACACTCTGTCCAATGGGGTTTGTGACACGCACACTGTCCATTGTTGTTTGTGACACACACACTGTCCAATGGGGATTGTGACACACACACGCTGTCCAATGGGGTTTGTGACACACACATTGTCCAAAAGGGTTTGTGACACACACTCTGTCCAATGGTGTTTGTGACACACACGCTGTCCAATTGGGATTGTGACACACACACTCTGTAAAATGGGCTTGTGAGACACACGTTTTCCAATGGTGTTTGTGACACACACACTGTCCAATGAGGATTGTGATACACACACGCTGTCCAATTGTTTTTTTGACACACACACTGTCCAATTGGGTTTTGACACACACGCTGTCCAATGGGTTTTGTGACACTACACACTCTGTCCAATGGTGTTTGTGACACACACGCTGTCCAATGGGTCTTGTGACACACACACTCTGTCCACTGGGCTTGTGACACACGCGCTGTCCAATGGTGTTCGTGACACATACGCTGTTCAATGGCGTTTGTGACACACACACTGTCCAATAGGGTTTGTGACACTCACACACTACCAGATGGTTTTTGTGACACACACAATGTCCGAAGGGGTTTGTGACACAAACACTATCTAATGGGGTTTGTGACACTCACACTCTGTCCAATGGTGCTTGTGACACACACGCTGTCCAATGGGGTTCGTGACACACACGCTGTCCAGTGGGTTTTGTGACACACACACTCTGTCCAATGAGGTTTGTGACACACACGCTCTCCAGTGGGGATTGTGACACACACGCTGTCCAATGAGGCTTGTGACACACACACTGTCTAATCGGGTTTGTGACACACATACACTGTCCAATGGGGATTGTGAAACACACACGCTGTCCAATGGGGTTTATGACACACACAGTGTCCAATGGGGTTTGTGACACACACACTCTGTCCAATGGGGTTTGTGACACACACACACTATCCAATGGGGATTGTGAAACACACACGCTGTCCAATGGGGTTTATGACACACACACTGTCCAATGGGGTTTGTGACACACACGCTGTCCAATGGGGAATTTGACAGACACGGGCTCTCCAATGGAGTTTGTGACACACACACTGTCTAAAGGGGTTTCTGACTCACACGCTGTCCGGTGGGGTTTGTGACACACACACTGTCCAATGGGGATTGTAACACACACACGCTGTAAAATGGGGGTTATGACACACACGGTGTCCAATGGGGTTTGTCACACAAACTGTCCAATTGGTTTGTGACACAAACGCTGTCCAATAGTGTTTGTGACACACAGCCTGTCCTATGGGGTTTGTGACACACACACTGTCCAAAGGGGTTTATTACACTCACGCTGTCCAATGGTGTTTGTGACACACACACACTGTCCCATGGTGTTTGTGACACGCATGCTATCCAATGGGTTTTCTGACACACACACTGACCAGGAGGGTTTGTGACACACACACTCTATCCAATGGGGTTTGTGACACATACACCTTCTAATGGGGTTTGTGACACACACGCTCTGTCCAATGGCGCTTGTAGACACACACGCTGTCCAATGGGGTTCGTGACACACACTCTGTCCCATGGGGATTGTGACACACACACTGTCCAACGGGGTTTGGGACACACACGATGTCCAGTGGGTTTTGTGACACACACACTCTGTTCAATGGGGATTGTGTGACACACACACGCTGTAAAGTGGTGATTCTGACACACAAGCTGTCCAATGGGTTTTTGACACACACGCTGTCCAATGGGTCTTGTGACACACACGTTGTCCAGTGGTATTTGAGACACACACGCTGTCCAATGGGGATTGTGACACACACGCTGTCCAATGGGGATTGTGACATACACACTGTCCAATAGGGTTTGTGACAAGCACATTCTATCCAATGGGGTTTGTCACAGGTACACTTTCTAATGGGGTTTGTGACACACACACTTTCTTATGGGGTTTGTGACACACACACGGAATCCAATGGGGTTTGTGACACATACACTTACCAATGGGTTTTGTGACACGCACACTTTCTAATGGGGATTGTGACACACACACGCTGTCCAATGATGTTTTTGACACACACGCTGTCCAATGGGGATTGTGACATACACACTGCCCAACACGGTTTGTGACACGCACATTCTATCCAATGGGGTTTGTGACACGCACACTTTCTAATGGGGTTTGTGACACACACACGCTGTCCAATGGGGTTTGTGACACACACACTGTCCAATGGGGATTGTGACACACACACGCTGTCCAATGGGGTTTGTGACACACACATTGTCCAAAAGGGTTTGTGACACACACTCTGTCCAATGGTGTTTGTGACACACACGCTGTCCAATGGGGATTGTGACACACACACTCTGTAAAATGGGCTTGTGAGACACACGTTTTCCAATGGTGTTTGTGACACACACACTGTCCAATGAGGATTGTGATACACACACGCTGTCCAATTGTTTTTTTGACACACACACTGTCCAATTGGGTTTTGACACACACGCTGTCCAATGGGTTTTGTGACACTACACACTCTGTCCAATGGGGTTTATGACATACAAGCTGTCCAATGGGTCTTGTGACACACACGCTGTTCAATGGGGTTTGTGATACACACATTGTCCAATAGGGTTTGTGACACACACACGCTATCCAATAGGGTTTGTGACACATACACTTTCTAATGGGGTTTGTGACACACACACTATCCAATGGGGTTTGTGACACTCACACTCTGTCCAGTGGTGCTTGTTACAGACACGCTGTCCAATGGGATTTGTGACACACACAGTGTCCACGGGGGTTTGTGACACACACTCTATCCAATGGGGATTGTGACACACACACTGTACAATGGGTATTGTTACACACAAACGCTGTCCAATGGGGTTTGTGACACACACGCTGTCCAATGGGGATTGTGACACACAGGCTGTCCAATGGGCTTTGTGACACACACACTCTGCCCAATGGGTCTTGTGAAAAACAATCTGTCCAATGGGATTGTGAACACACATGCTATACAATGGGATTTGTGACAAATACACTGTCCAAAGGTTTTTGAGACAGACACGCAATCCGACGGGGATTGTGACACACACACTCTGTCCAAAGGGGTTTGTGAAACACACGCTGTCCAGTGGGTTTTGTGACACACGCACTGTCCAACTGGGTTTTGAAACACACGCTGTCCAATGGGTTTTGTGTCATACACACTGCCCGATGTTGTTTCTGACACACACGCTGTCCAATGGGGTTTGTGATACAAACTCTGTCCAACGGGGTTTGTGACACACACACTCTCTAATGGTTATTTTGACACACGCACACTGTCCAATGGGGTTTGTGACACACACGCTTTCCAATGGGTATTGTGACACACACACTGTCTAATGGGGTTTGTGACACATTCATTCTGTCCAATGGCGCTTGTGACACACACACTGTCCAATCGGGTTTGTGACAGACACACTTTCCAATGGAGATTGTGACACATACACTTTCCAATGGTGCTTGTGACACACACACTGTTCAATGGGGTTCGTAACACACACGCTGTCCAGTGGCTTTTGTGACACACACACTCTGTCCAATGGGCTTGTGACACACACACTCTGTCCAATGGGCTTGTGACACACACGCTGTCCAATGGTGTTTGTGACACACACGCTGTCCAATGGGTCTTGTGACACACACACTCTGTCCACTGGGCTTGTGACACACACGCTGTCCAATGGTGTTCGTGACACATACGCTGTTCAATGGCGTTTGTGACACACACACTGTCCAATAGGGTTTGTGACACTCACACACTACCAAATGGTTTTTGTGACACACACAATGTCCGAAGGGGTTTGTGACACAAACACTATCTAATGGGGTTTGTGACACTCACACTCTGTCCAATGGTGCTTGTGACACACACACTGTCCAATGGGGTTTGTGACACACACACGCTGTCCCATGGGGTTTGTGACACGCATACTGTCCAATGGGTTTTGTGACACACACACGCAATCCAATGGGTTTTGTGAGACATACACTTTCCAATGGGTTTTGTGACACACCCACTCTGTCCAATGGTGCTTGTGACACACACGCTGTCCAATATGGTTCGTGACACACATGGTGTCCAGTGGGTTTTGTGACACACACACTCTGTCCAATGAGCTTGTGACACACACGCTGTCCAATGATGTTTGTAACATGCATACTGTCCAATGCGGTTTGTGACTACACACACTGTCCAAAGGGTTTGTGACACACACGTTATCCAATGGGGTTTGTGACATTCACACTGTCCATGGCTGTTTTTGATACACACGCTGTCCAGTGGTGTTTGTGACACACACACTGTATAAAAGGGTTTGTGACACACATGATGTACAACAGGGTTTGTGACACACACACTGTCCATGGCTGTTTGTAACACACACGCTGTCCAGTGGGAATTGGGACACACGCACTTTCCAATGGGGTTTGTGACACGCATACTGTCCATGGGGTTTGTGACACACACACTGTCCAATGGGGATTGTGACACACACACGCTCTCCAATGGAGTTTGTGACACACACATAGTCCGAAGAGGTTTGTGACACACACGATGTCCAATGGGATTTGTGACACGCACACTGTCCATGGGTGTTTTTGACACACATGCTGTCCATTGGGGTTTGTGACACACACACCGTCCATAAGGGTTTGTGACACACATGATGTACAATGGGTTTAGTGACACGCACATTGTCCATGGGTGTTTGTGACACACACGCCTTCCAGTGGGGTTTGTGAAACACACACTGTCCTATGGGGTTTGTGACACACATACTGTCCATGGGTGTTTGTGACACACACACTGTCCAATGGGGATTGTGACACACACGCTGTCCAATGGGCTTTGTGACACACACACTCAGTCCAATGGCGCTTGTGAAACAGACGCTGTCCAATGGGGTTCGTGACACAAACTCAGTCCCATGGGGTCTGTGACACACACACTGTACAATGGGGATTGTGACACACACACGCTGTTCAAAGGGGTTTGTGACACACACACTGTCCAAAGGGGTTTGTGACACACACGAAGTCCAATGGGGTTAGTGACAGGCACGCTCTCCATAAGTGTTTGTGACACACACGCTGTCCAATGGGGTTTTTGACACATACACTGTCCAATGGGGTTTGTGACACACTCTCTGTCCAATGGGGTTTGTGAACCACACGGCGTCCAATGGGGACTGTGACACACACGCTGTCGAATGGGATTTGTGACACACACACTCTGTCCAATAGGGTTTATGACACACAAGCTGTCCAATGGGGTTCGTGACACACACGCTGTCCAGTGGGTTTTGTGACACACACACTGTCCAATAGGGTTTGTGACATCTCACACGCTATCCAATGAGGTTTGTGGCACACACTCTTTCTAATGTGGTTTGTGAAACACGCGGTATCCAATGAGTTTTGTGACACACACACAGTCCAATGGGTATTGGTAAACACACACACGCTGTCCAATGGTGTTTGTGACACACACACTTTCCAATGGGGTTTGTGAAACGCACACATTTTAAAGGGGTTTGTGACACACACACGCTATCCAATTGGGTTTGTGACACGCACGCTGACAAATTGGGTTTGTTACACACACACTGTCCAATGGTGTTTGTGACACGCATGCTGTCCAATGGGTTTTGTGACACACACACTGACCAGGAGGGTGTGTGACACACACACGCTATCCAAAGGGGTTTGTGACACATGCACTTTCCAATGGGCTTTGTGACACACACATTCTGTCCAATGGGGTTTGTGACACACACAATTTCCAAAGGGGTTTGTGACACACACGATGTCCAATGTTGTTTGTGACACGCAAAATGTCCATGGGTGTTTGTGACACACACGCTTTCCAATGGGGTCTGTGACACACACACTGTCCAAAAGGGTTTGTGACACACTCGATGTCCAATGGGGTTTCTAACACGCACACAGTCCATGGGTGTCTGTGACACACACACTGTCCAATGGGGTTTGTGACACACACAGTGTCCACCGGGGTTTTTGACACACGCGCTGTCCAATGGGGTTTGTGACACACACACTGTCGAACGGGTATTGTTACACTACACACGCTGTCCAATGGTTTTTGTGACACACACACTGTACAATGGGGATTTGACACACACACGCTGTCCAATGGTGTTTGTGACACACACGCTGTCCAGTGGGGTTTGTGACACACACACTGTCCAATGGGGTTTGTGACACACACAGTGTCCACGGGGGTTTGTGACACACACAATCTATCCAATGGGGTTTGTGAAACACACACTCTGTGCAATGGAGCTTATGACACATACACACTGTCTAATGGGGTTTGTGACACACACACTGTCCAATGGGTATTGTGACACACACACTGTCCAATGGGGTTTGTGACACATACACTCTGTCTAATGGGGCTTGTGACACACACGCTGTCCAATGGGGTTTGTAACACACACACGGTGTCCAATAGTGTTTGTGACACACACTCTGTCCCATGGCGTTTGTGACACACACGCTGTCCAATGGGGATTTTGACACACACGGTGTCCAACGGGCTTTGTGACACACAGACTCTGTCCAATGGGTCCTGTGAACACACACGCTGTCCAATGGTGTTTGTGACACACACACTGTCCAATGGGGATTGTGACACACACACGCTGTCCAGTGGGTTTTGTGACACACACACTCTCCAATTGGGTTTTGACACACACGCTGTCCAATGGGGATTGTGACACACACACACTGTCCAATGGGGTTTATGACACACAATCTGTCCAATGGGTCTTGTGACACACACGCTGTTCAATGGGGTTCGTGACACACACACTTTCTAATGGGGTTTGTGACACACACACTATCCAGTGGGGTTTGTGACACTCACACTTTGCCCAGTGGTGCTTGTTACAGACACGCTGTCCAATGGGGATCGTGACACACACTCTGTCCATGGGGTTTGTGACACACACACTGTCCAATGGGGATTATGACACACACACGCTTTCCAATGGGATTTGTGACACACACACTGTCCATGGGTGTTTGTGACACACACGCTGTCCAGGGGTGTTTGTGACACACACTCTATCCAATGGGGATTGTGACACACACGCTGTCCAATGGGGTTTGTGACACACGCACTCTGTCCAATGGGTCTTGTGAAAAACAATCTGTCCAATGGGATTGTGTACACACATGTTATACAATGGGATTTGTGACAAATACACTGTCCGTAGGGGTTTGTGACACACACGCTGTCCAATGCGGTTTGTAACACATACACTTTCCAATGGGGTTTGTGACACACACACTCTGTCCAATGGGCTTGTGACACACACGCTGTCCAATGGTGTTTGTGACACACACACTCTGTCCAATGGGCTTGTCACACACACGCTGTCCAATGGGGTTTGTGACACAAACTCTGTTCAATGGGGTTTGTGACACACAACACACTGTCAAATGGGGTTTGTGACACACACGCTGGCCAATGGGGTTTGTGACACACACTCTGTCCAATGGGGTTTGTGACACACACGCTGTCCAGTGGGTTTTGTGACACACACACTGTCCAAAGGGGTTGGTAAGAAACACACACTGTCCAATGGGGTTTGTGACACACACAGTGTCTACGGGGGTTTGTGACACACACACTGTCCAAAGGGGTTTGTGACACACACACTCTGTCCAATGGGCTTGTGACACACACGCTGTCCAATGATGTTTGTGACACAAACCATGTCAAATCCAGTTTGTGACACACACACTTTCCAATGGGTATTGTGACACACACACGCTGTCCAATGGGGTTTGTGAAACACACGCTGTTCAGTGGAGTTTCTGACACACACACTGTCCAATCGGGTTTGTGACATACACACTGTCCAATGGGTATTGTGACACACACAATGTCCAATGGGGTTTGTGACACGCACACTTTATAATGGGTTTGTGACACACACACGCTATCCAATGGCGTTTATGTTACAAACGGTGTCCAATTTGGTGTGTGACACACAAACTCTGTCCAATAGTGTTTGTGACACACAAACGCTATCCAATGGTGTTTGGGACACATACACTTTCTAATGGGTTTTGTGACACACGCGCTGTCCAATGGGTTTTGTGACACACACACTGTCCAATGAGGATTGTGACAATTCACACGCTGTCCAATGGTGTTTGTGAACACACACGCTGTCCAATGGGGTTTGTGACACACACACTATCCAATGGGGATTGTTAAATACAAACTGTCCAATAGGGTTTGTGACACACACACGCTGTCCAATGGGGTTTGTGAAACACACTTTCCAATTGGGTTTGTGACACACACGCACGCTGTCCCATGGGGTTTGTGACACACACGCTGACCAATTGGGTTTGTTACACACACACTGTGCAATGCTGTGTGTGACACGCATGTTTTCCAATGGGGTTTCTGACACACACACTGTCCCATGGGGTTTGTGACACACACACTATCTAATGGGGATTGTGACACACACACGCTTTCCAATGGGGTCTGTGACACACACACTGTCCAAAGGGGTTTGTGACACAGACGATGTCCAATGGGGTTTCTGACACGCACACTGTCAATGGGTGTTTGTGACACACACGCTGTCCAATGGGGTTTGTGACACACACACTGTCCAAAGGGGTTTGTGACACACACGATATCCAATGGAGTTTGTGACACACACAGTGTCCTATGGGTATTGTGACACACACACACTGTCCAATGGGGATTGTGAAACACACACACTTTCCAATGTATATTGTGAAACACACACGCTGTCCAATGGGGTTTATGACACACTCACTGTCCAATGGGGTTTGTGACACACACACTCTGTCCAATGGGGTTTGTGACACACACACTGTCCAAGGGGGATTGTGACACACACGCTGTCCAATGGAGTTTGTGACACACACAGTGTCCTATGGGTATTGTGACACACACACACTGTCCAATGGGGATTGTGAAACACACACACTTTCCAATGTGGATTGTGAAACACACACGCTGTCCAATGGGGTCTATGACACACTCACTGTCCAATGGGGTTTGTGACACACACACTCTGTCCAATGGGGTTTGTGACACACACACTGTACAAGGGGGATTGTGACACACACGCTGTCCAATGGGGTTTGTGACACAGACGCTGTCCAATGGGGATTGTGACCTACACGATATCCAATAGGGTTTGTGACACACACACGATATCCAACGGGGATTGTGAGATACTTACTGTCCAATAGGGTTTGTGACATCACACACGCTATCCAATGGGGTTTGTGACACACACTCTTTCTAATGGGGTTTGTGACACACACGCTGTCCAATGGTGTTTGTGACACACAGGCTGTCCAATGGGGCTTGTGACACACACACTGTCCAATCGGGTTTGTGACACACACACTGTCCAAAGGGGTTTGTGACACACACGATATCCAATGGGGTTTCTGACACGCACACTTTCCTTGGGTGTTTGTGGCACACACACTGTCCAATGGTGTTTGTGACACACACAGTGTCCACGGTGGTTGGTGACACAAACTCTGTTCAATGGGGTTTGTGAACACACACGCTGTCCAGTGGGTTTCGTGACACACGCACTCTGTCCAATAGGCTTGTGACACACACGCTGTCCAATGGTGTTTGTGACACACACACTGTCCAATGGGAATTGTGACACACACACTGTCCAATGCGGTTTGAGAAACACACGCTATGGAATGGGGCTTGTGACACTCACACTGTCCATGTGTGTTTGTGACACACACGCTGTCCACTGGGGATTGTGACACACACACTGTCCAGGGGGGTTTGTGACACACACACTGTCCAACGGCGTTCATGACACACACAGTGTCCACGGCAGTTTGTGACACACACAATGTCCAATGGGGTTTGTGAAACACACACTGTCCAATGCTGTTTCTGACACACACGCTGTCCAATGGGGTTTGTGACACAAACTCGGTCCAATGGGGTTTGTGTCACACACACTGTCCAATAGGTATTGTTACACACACTCGCTATCCAATGAGCTTTGTGACAGACACGCTATACAATGGGGTTCGTGACAGACACTCTGTCCCATGGGGTTTGTGACACACACACTGTCCAATGGGGATTGTGACACACACACGCTGTCCAATGGTGTTTGTGACACACACGATGGCCAATGGGCTTTCTGACAAACACGCTGTCTAGTGGGGTTTGTGACACACACACTCTGTCCAATGGGACTTGTGACATACACGCTGTCCAGAGGGGTTTGTGACACACACTGTCCAATGGGTATTGTGACACACACACACTGTCCAATGGGGTTTGTGACACACACGCTGTCCAATGGGGATTGTGACACACACGCTGTCCAATGGGGTTCGTGACACACACGCTGTCCAGTGGGTTTTGTGAAACACACACTCTGTCCAATGGGCTTCTGACACACACACGCTGTCCAATTTTTTTTGTGACACACACTCAGTCCCATGGGGTTTGTGACACACACACTGTCCAATGGGGATTGTGACACACACACGCTATCCAATGTGGTTTATGATACACACTCTGTCCAATGGGGTTTGCAACACACGAACTCTGTCCAAAGGGTTTGTGACACACACACTGTCCAATGGGGTTCGTGACACACACGCTGTCCAGTGGGTTTTGTGACACACACAGTCTTTCCAATGAGTTTGTGACACACACACGCTGTCCAATACTGTTTGTGACACACATTCTGTACCATGGAGTTTATGAAAAAGACGCTGTCCAATGGGGATTGTGTCATACACACTGTCCAATAGGGTTTGTGACACACACATGCTATCCAAAGGGGTTTGTGACACACACACGCTATCCAATTGGGTTTGTGACACGCACACTTTCTAATGGGGTTTGTTTCACACACACGCTGTCCAATGGGGTTTGTGACACACACTCTTTCCAATGGGATTTGTGACACGCACACTTTCTAATGGGGTTTGTGACTCACACACTCTGTCCAGTAGGGCTTGTGACACGCACGCTGTCCAATGGGGTTCGTGACAGACACAGTGTCCAATAGGGATTTTGACACACACACGCTGTCCAATGATTCTTTTGACACACAGACTGCCCAAAGGGGTTTGTGACACACACGTTGTCCAATGGGGTTTGTGACACACACACTGTTCATGGGTGTTTGTGACACACACAGTGTCCACGGGGGTTTGTGACACAAACTATATCCAATGAGGTTTGTGGCTCAAACACTGTCAAAAGGTATTGTGACACACAAACCCTGTCCAATGGGATTTGTGACACATACACTGTCCAATGAGGATTGTGACACACACGCTGTCCAATGGGCTTTGTGACACATACACTCTATCCAATGGGTCTTGTGACGCACACTCTGTCCAATGGCGTTTGTGACACACACACTGTCCAATGGGGACTGTGACACACACACGCTGTCCAATGATGTTTGTGACACACACGATGGCCAATGGGCTTTCTGACACACACACTGTCTAATGGGGTTTGTGACACACACACTCTGTCCAATGGGGCTTGTGACACACACGATGTCCAGTGGGGATTGTGAGACACACACGCTGTCCAATGGGGTTTGTGACACACACTATGTCAAGTGAGCTTTGTGACACACACACGCTGTCAAATGGGGTTTGTGACACACACGCTGTCCAATGGGATTTGTGACACACACTGTCCAATGGGGTTTCTGAAACTACACGCTGTCCAATGGGGTCTGTGACACAAATACTGACCAGGAGGGTTTGTGACACACACACGCTGTCCGATGGGGTTTGTGACACACACATTGTCCGAAGGGTTTGTGATACACACTCTGGTCAAAGGGTTTGTGACACACACTCTGTCCAATCAAGTTTGTGACGCAAACTCTGTCCAATGGTGTTAGTGACACACACGCTGTCCAATGGGGTTTGTGACACACACACTCTGTCCAATGGGTCTTGTGACACACACTCTGTCCAATGGTGTTTGTGACTCACACGTTGTCCAATAGGGTTTGTGACACAAACTCTGTCCAATGGGGTTTGTGAAACGCACACTGTACATGGCTGTTTGTGACACGTACACTGTCCAATGGGTATTGTTACACACACACGCTGTCCAATGATGTTTGTGACACACACGTTGTCCAATGGGCTTGTGACAAAAACGCTGTCCAGTGGGTTTTGTTACACACACACTGTCCAGGGGGGTTTGAGACACACACACTGTCCAATGGCATTCGTGACACACACAGTGTCCACTGGGGTTTATGACACACATGCTGTCCAATGGGGTTTGTGACACACACACTGTCCAATGGGTATTGTTACACACACACGCTGTCCTTTGGGGTTTGTGACACACACGCTGTCCAATGGGGTTTGTGACACACACACTGACCAGGAGGTTTTGTGACACACAGATGCTGTCCATTGGGGTTTGCTACACACACACTGTCCACTGGGGATTGTGACACAAACACTGTCCAGGGGGGTTTGTGACACACATACTGTCCAATGGCATTCGTGACACACACAGTGTCCACGGGGGTTTATGACACAAACGCTGTCCAGTGGGGTTTGTGACACACACATTGTTAAATGGGGTTTGTGACACACACACTCTGTCCAATGGGTCTTGTGATACACACTCTGTCCAATGGTGATCGTTGTACACACGCTGTACAGTGGGGTTTGTGACACACACACTGTCCAATAGGGTTTGTGACCCACAAACGCTATCCAAAGGGGTTTGTGACACACACACTGTCCAACGGGTATTGTTACACATACACGCTGTCCAATGGGGTTTGTGACACACACACTGACCAATAGAGTTTGTGACACACACACGCTATCCAATGGGATTTGTGACACACACACTTTCCAATGGGGTTTGTGACACACACACTCTGTGCAATGGGGTTTCTGACACACACGCGGTCCAATGGGGATTGTGACACACACGCTATCCAATGGGGTTTGTGAAACACACACTCTGTTCAATGGGGTTTCTGACACACACGCTGTCCAATGGGCTTTGTGACACACACACTGTCCAATGGGTATTGTTACACACTCATGGTGTCCAATGGGTTTTGTGACACAGACGCTGTCCAATGGGGATTGTGACCTACACACTGTCCAATAGGATTTGTGACACACACACAATATCCAATGGGGTTTGTGACGCACACACTTTCCAATATGGTTTGTGACACACACACGCTGTCCAATGCGGTTTGTGACACACACACTGACCAGGAGGTTTTCTGACACACACACTCTGTCCATTGGGGTTTTTGACACACACACCGTCCACTGGGGATTGTGACACACACACTGTCCAATGGCATTCGTGGCACACACAGTGTCCACGGGGGTTTATGACACAAACGCTGTCCAATGGGGTTTGGACACACACACTGTCCAATGGGTATTCTTACACCCACACGCTGTTCAGTGGGGTTTTTGACACAAACACTGTCAAATGGGCTTTGTGACACACACACGCTGTCCAATGGGATTTGTGACAGACACTGTCCAATGGGGTTTCTGAAACTACACGCTGTCCAATAGCGTTTGTGACACACACACTGACCAGGAGGGTTTGTGACACACACACGCTGTCCAATGGGGTTTGTGACACACACACTGTCCAATGGGTATTGTTACACACAGACGCTGTCCAATGGGGTTTGTGACACACACGCTGTCCAATAGGGTTTGTGACACACATGCTGTACAATAGTGTTTGTGACACACACACTGTCGAATGGGGATTGTGACACACACACTGTCCAAAGGAGTTTGTGACAGACACGCTATCTAATGGGGTTTGTGACACTCACAGTGCCCATGGGTGTTTGTGGCACACACGCTGTCCAGTGGGTTTTGTCACACACACACTGCCCAAAGGGGTTTTGACACACACCTGTCCACTGGGGATTCTGACACACACACTGTCCAGGGGGGTTTGTGACACAAACACTCTCCAATGGCGTTCGTGACACGCACAGTGTCCACGGGGGCTTGTGACACACACGCTCTCCAATGGTGTTTGTGACACACACACTGTATAATGGGTATTGTTAAACACTAACACTGTCCAGTGGGGTTTGTGACACACACACACTGTATAATGGGTATTGTTAAACACTAACACTGTCCAGAGGGGTTTGTGACACACACGCTATCCAATGGGTTTTGTGACACACACACTGTCCAATGGGGTTTGTGACACACACGCTATCCAATGGGTTTTGTGACACACACACTGTCCAATGGGGTTTGTGACACACACACGCTATCAGATGGGGTTTGGAACACGCACGCTATCCAATGGGGTTTGTGACACACATACTTTCTAATGAGGTTTTTGACACACACACGCTATCCAATGAGTTTTGTGACACACTAACTGTCCAATGGGGATTGTGACACACACACACTGTCCCATTGGGTTTGTGACACACAGGCTGACCAACTGGGTTTGTTACACACACACTGTCCAATGGTGTTTGAGACTCGCATGCTGTCCAATGGGTTTTCTGTCACACACACTGACCAGGAGGCTTTGTGACACACACACGCTATCCATTGGGTTTTGTGGCACATACACTTTCGAATGGGGTTTGTGAAAAACACACTCTGTCCAATGGCGCTTGTGACACAAACGCGGTCCAATGGGGCTCGTGACACACACTCTGTCCCATGGGGTTTGTGACACACACACTGTCCAATGGGGATTGTGGCGCACTCACGCTGTCCAATGGGGTTTGTGACACATACACGCTGTCCAACAAATTTCGTAACACACACTCTCAGTCCCATGGGGTTTGTGACACACACACTGTTCAAAGAGGTTTGTAACACACACGATGTCCAATGGGGTTTGTGACACGCAAACTGTCCATGGGTGTTTGTGACACACACACTGTCCAGTGGAGTTTGTGACACACACAATGTCCAATGGGGTTTGTGACACACACAGTGTCCACGGGGGTTGGTGACACAAACTCTGTCCAATGGGGTTTGTGACACACACGCTGTCCAATGGGCTTTGTGACACACGCACTCTTTCCAATGGCTCTTGAGAAAAACTCGCTGTCCAATGGCGTTTGTGAACACACACGGTGTCCGGTGTGTTTTGTGACACAAACACTGTCCAAAAGGGTTTATGATACACACACGCTATTATATGGGGTTTGCGACACATACATTTTCCAATGGGGATAGTGACAAACACACGCTGTCCACTGGGGTTTGTGACACACACTCTGTCCAGGGGGTTTTGTGACACACACGCTGTCCAGTGGGTTTTGTGACACACACACTGTCCAATGGGGATTTTGACACACACACGCTGTCCAATGGTGTTTGTGACACACACGCTGTCCAATGGGGTTTGTGACACGGACGCTGTCCAATGGGGTTTGTGACCTACACACTGTCCAGTAGGGTTTCAGACACACACACGCTGTCCAATGCGGTTTGTGTCACACACACTATCCAATGGGTATTGTTACACACACTTTAAAATGGGGTTTGTGACACACACACTGTCCAAAGGGGTTTGTGACACACACGATGTCCAATGGGTATTGTTACACACACACGCTGTCCAATGGTGTTTGTGACACACACGCTGTGAAATGGGGATTGTGACAAACAAGCTGTCCAATGGGGTTTGTGAACACACACGGTGTCCAGTGGGTTTTGTGGCAAACACTGTCCAAAAGGGTTTGTGACAGACACACGCTATCCAATGGGGTTTGTGAAACATACACTTTCCAATGGGGTTTGTGACACACACTCTCTGTCCAATGGTGCCTGTGACACACACGCTGTCCAATGGGGTACGTGACACACACGTTGTCCAATGTGTTTTGTGACACACACACTGTCCAATGGGGTTTGTGACACAGACGCTGTCCAATGGGGATTGTGACACACACGCTGTCCAATAGGGTTTGTTGCACACACACGCTATCAAATGTGGTTTGTGACACGCACACTTTATAATGGGGTTTGTGACACACACGCGCTATCCAATGGGGTTTGTGACACACACTTTCCAATGGGGTTTGTGACACACACACTTTGTCCAATGGTGTTTGTGACACGCACATTGTCCATGGGTGTTTGTGACACACACGCTGTCCAGCGGAGTTTCTGACACACAAATTGTCCAATGGGGTTTGTGACACACACAGTTTCCAATGAGGTTTGTGACACACACACATTGTCCCATGGGGTATGTGACACACACACTGTGCAATGGGGTTTGTGACACAGACGCTGTCCAATAGGGTTTGTGCAACACACACGCTATCCAATGGGGTTCGTGACACACACGCTGTCCAGTGGGTTTTGTGAAACACACAGTGTCCACGGGGGTTTGTGACACAGAAGCTGTCCAATGGGGTTTGTGACACACGCAGTGTCCAATGGGTATTGTTACACACACACGCTGTCCAATGGTGTTTGTGACATACACAAAGTCCAAAGGGGTTTGTGACACAGACTCTGTCCAATGGGGTTTGTGACACACGAACACTGTCCAATGGGGATTGTGACACACACACGCTGTCCAATGGGGTTTGTGACACACACACGCTGTCCAATGGGGTTTATGATTACACACGCTGTCCAATGGGGTTTGTGGCACACACTCTGTCCACTGGGGATTGTAACACAAATACTGTCCAGGGGGGTTTGTGACACACACACTGTCCAATGGCATTCGTGACACACTCAGTGTCCACGGGGGTTTGTGACAAGCACTCTGTACAATGGGGTTTTGTGACACACATACGCTCCAATTGTGTTTGTGACACAAACGCTGTCCAATTGGGTTTGTGACACAGACGCTATCCAATGGGGATTGTGACCTACACGCTGTCCCATAGGGTTTGTGACACACACATGTTATCCAATGGGGTTTGTGTCGCACACTTTCCAATGGGGTTTGTGACACACACACTGTCCAATGGGGTTTGTGACACACACATGCTATCCAATGGGGCTTGTGACACACATACTTTCTAATGGGGTTTTTGACACACACATGCTATCCAATTGGGTTTGTGACACACAAATTTCAGTGGCGTTTGTGACACTCACATGCTGTCCCATGGTGTTTTTGACACACACGCTGTCCAATTAGGATTGTGATACACACGCTCTCCAATGGGGTTTGTTACACATACACTCTGTCCAGTGGAGTTTGTGACACACACGCTGTCCAATGGGGTTTGTGACACACACACGCTGTCCAATGGGTATTGTTAAACACAAACTCTGTCCAATGGGGTTTGTGACACACACACTGTCCAATGGGGTTTGTGACACACACGCTGTCCAATGGGGTTTGTGACACGCACACTTTATAATGGGGTTTGTTACACACACACTTTCCAGTGGGGTTTGTGACACGCACACTTTCTAATGGGGTTTGTGACACACACACGCTGTCCAATGGGGTTTGTGACACACACACTTTCTAATGGGGTTTGTGACACATACGCTATACAATGGGTTTTGTGACACACAGACTGTCCAATGGGGTTTGTGACACAGACGCTGTCCAATGGGGATTGTGACATACACTCTGTCCAATAGGGTTTGTGACACACACATGCTATCCAATGGGCTTTGTGACACACATACTTTCTAATTGGGTTTTTGACAAACACACGCTATCCAATTGGGTTTGTGACACACACACTGTCCAGTGGGGTTTGTAACACACACACTCTGTCCAATGGGGTTTGTGACCCACATGCTGTCCAATGGGGATTGTGACACACACGCTGTCCAATGTGTTTTGTGACAAAAACACTCTGTCCTATAGGTCTTGTGACACACAAGCTGTCCAATGGAGTTCGTGACACACACGCTGTCCATTGGGGTTTGTGACACACACATTGTCCAATAGGGTTTGTGACATCACACACGCTATCCAATGGGGTTTGAGACACACAGTCTTTCTAATGGGGTTTGTGACACACACGCTATCCAATGGGTTTTGTGACACACACACAGTCCAATGGGGATTGTGACACACACACGCTGTCCAATGGTGTTTGTGACACACACACTCTACCCAATGGGGTTTGTGACACGCATACTTTCTAATGGGGTTTGTGACACACACACTGTCCAATGGCGTTCGTGACACACACATTGTCCACGGGGGTATTGTGACACACACGCTGCCCAATGGGGTTTGTGACACACTCACTGTCCAATGGGTATTGTTAAACACAAAATCTGTCGAACGGGGTTTGTAACACTCACACTGTCCAATGGGCTTTGTGACACGCACACTTTATAATGGGGTTTGTGACACACAGACGCTACCAAATGGGGTTTGTGACACACACTCTTTCCAATGGGATTTGTGACACGCACACTTTCTAATGGGGTTTGTGACTCACACACTCTGTCCAGTGGGGCTTGTGACACGCACGCTGTCCAATGGGGTTCGTGACAGACACTCTGTCCCATGGGGTTTGTGACACACACAGTGTCCAATAGGGATTTTGACACACACACGCTGTCCAATGATTCTTTTGACACACGCACTGTACAAAGGGGTTTGTGACACACATGATGTCCAATGTGGTTTGTCACACACACTGTCCAATGGGTATTGTTAAGCACAAACTCTGTCCAATGGGGTTTGTTACACACACACTGTCCAATGGGATTTGTGACACACACGCTGTCCAATGGAGTTTGTGACACGCACAATTTATAATGGGTTTTGTGACACACACTTGGTATCCGATGTGGTTTATGACACACACGCTGTCCAATAGGGTTTGTGACACACACACTGTCCAATGGGGTTTGTGACACACACACGGTATCCAATGTGGTTTATTACACACACGGTATCCAATGTGGTTTATGACACACATGCTGTCCAATAGGGTTTGTGACATACATACATTATCCAATGGGGTTTGTGACACACACACTTTCTAATGGGATTCGTGACACACACGCTATCCAATTGGTTTTGTGACAGATACACTGTTCAGTGGGGATTGTGACACACACACGCTGTCCAATTGTGTTTGTGACACACACACTGTCCAATGGGGTTTGTGACACACACGCTGTCCAATGGGGTTTGTGACACATATACTCTGTCCAATAGGGCTTGTGACACACACACGCTACCCAATGGGGTTTGTGAAACATCCACTTTCCAATGGGGTTTGTGACACCACACTCTGTCCAATGGTGCTTGTGACACACACATCAATCCAATGGGGTTTGTGACATACACACTATATCCAATGGGTTTTGTGACACACACACACTGTCCAATGGGGTTTGTGACACATACGCTGTCCAATGGCGATTGTGACACCACACTCTGTCCAACGGTGCTTTTGACACACACGCTGTCCAATGGGGTTCGTGACACACACGCTGTCCAGTGTGACACACACACTCTGTCCAATGGGCTTGTGACACAGACACGCTGACCAATGGTGTTTGTGACACACACTCTGTCCCATGGGGTTTGTGACACAAACACTGTCCAATGGGGATTGTAACACAAACATGCTGTCCAATGGGGTTTGTGACACACACACTGTCCAAAGGGGTTTGTGACACACACGCTGTCCAGTGGGCTTTGTGACAAATACACTCTGTACAATGGGGCTTGTTGCACACACGCTGTCCAATGCCGTTTGTGACACACACGCTATCCAGTGGGTTTTGTGACACACACACTGTCCAATAGGGTTTGTGACACACACACTCTATCAAATGGGGTTTGTGACACACACACACTGTCCAATGGGGTTTGTGACACACACGCTGTCCAATGGTTTTTGTGACACCACACTCTGTACAATGGTTCTTGTGACACACATACGCTATCCAATGGGGTATTTGACACGCATACTTTCTAATGGGGTTTGTGACACTCACACTCTATCAAAAGGGGATTGTGACACACACACACTGTCCAATGGGGTATGTGACACACACGCTGTCTAATGGGGACTGTGACACAACACTCTGTCCAACGGTGCTTGTGACACCCACGCTGTCCAATGGGGTTCATTACACACACGCTGTCCAGTGGCTTTTGTGACACACACACTCTGTCCAATGGGCTTTTGACACACACACGCTGACCAATAGTGTTTGTGACACACACTCTGTCCCATGGGGTTTGTGACACACACACTGTCCAATGGGGATTGTGAAACACACGCAATCTAATGGGGTTTGTGACAGACACACACTGTCCAATGGGGATTGTGACAGACACACGCTGTCCAATGGGGTTTGTGACACGCATACTTTCTAAAGGTGTTTCTGACACACACACTCTATCACATGGGGTTTGTGACACACACACGTTGTCCAATGGGGTTTGTGACACACACTCTGTCCAGTGGGGTTCGTGACACACACGCTGCCCAGTGGGTTTTGTGACACACACACTCTGTCCAATGGGCTTGTGACACACACACGCTGACCAATAGTGTTTGTGACACACACTCTGTCCCATGGGGTTTGTGACACGCATACTTTCTAATGGGGTTTGTGACACACACACTCTATCACATGGGGTCTGTGACACACACACGCTGTCCAATGGGGATTGTGACACACACGCTGTCCAATGGGGTTTGTGACACGTACTCTGTCCCATGGGGTTTGCGACAAAGACGCTGTCCAATGGGGATTGTGTCACACACACTGTCCAGTAGGGTTTTTGATAAACACATGCTATCCAATGGGGTTTGTGACACACACACTGTCCAAAGGGGTTTGGGACACACACATTGTCCAATGAGGTTTGTGGCACGCACACTGTCAAAATGGGTTTGTGACACGCAAGATGTCCAATGGGGTTTATGACACACACACTGTCCAATGGGGTTTGTGACACACACACTGTCCAATGGGGTTTGTGACACACACGCTGTCCAATGGGGATTGTGACACACACGCTGTCCAATGGGCTTCGTGACAAATACACTCTGTCCAATGGGGCTTGCGACACACATGCTGTCCAATGGGGTTTGTGACACACACATGCTATCCAATGGGGTTTGTGACACCACACTCTGTCCAGTGTGCTTGATACACACACTCTGTCCTATAGCGTTGGTGACACATACTCTGTCCCATTGGGTTTGTGACAAAGACGCTGTCCAATGGGGATTGTGTCATGCACACTGTCCAATAGAGTTTGTGACACACACTTGCTATCCAATGGTGTTTGTGACACTCACACTTTCTAATGGGGTTTGTGACACACACACTCTGTCCAATGGCGCTTGTGACACACACCCTGTCCCATTGCTTTTGTGACACACAAAGTCTGTCCAATGGCGCTTGTGACACACACACGCTGTCCAATGGGGTTTGTGAAACACACGTTGTCCAATTGGGTTTGTGGAACGCGCACTGTCCATGGGTGTTTGTGACACAAACGCTGTCCAATGGTGTTTGTGACACAGACACTGTCCAAAGGGGTTTGTGACACACACGATGTCCAATGGGGTTTGTGACACGCACACTGTCCATGGGTGTTTGTGACACACACGCTCTCCAGTGGAGTTTGTGACACACACACTGTCCAATGGGGTTTTTGACACACACAGCGTCCAATTGTGTTTCTGACACACATGCTGTCCAATGGGGTTTGTGAAACAAACTCTGTCCAATGCGGTTTGTGACACACACACTGTCCAATGGGTATTGTGACACACAGACACTGTCCAATGGGGTTTGTGTCACACACGTTGTCCAATGGGGATTGTGACACCACACTCTGTCCAATGGTGCTTGTGACACACACGCTGTCCAATGGGGTTCATGACACACACGCTGTCTAGTGGGTTTTGTGACACACACACTCTGTCCAATGGGGATTGTGACACACACTCTGTCACATGGGGTTTGTGACACACATACTTTCTAATGGGGTTTCTGACACACACACGCTGTCCAATGGGGTTTGTGACACACACTCTATCCAATGGTGTTCGTGACAGACACCCTGTCCAGGGGGGTTTGTGACACACACACTGTCCTATAGGCTCTGTGAAACACACAGGCTATGAAATGGGGTTTGTGACATGCACACTTTCTGATGAGGTTTGTGACATACACACGGTATCCAATGGGGTTTGTGACGCACACTCTTTCCAATGGTGTTTGTGACACACAAACTTTCCAATGGCGCTTGTGACACACAAGCTGTCCAATGGAGTTGGTGACACACACGCTGTCCAATGGGGTTTGTGACACATACACTCTGTCCAATGGGTCTTGTGACACACACGCTGTCTAATGGGGTTCGTGAACACACACGCTGTCCAGTGGGGTTTGTGACACACACACTGTCCAATAGGGTTCGTGACACACACACGCTATCCAATGGGGTTTCTGACACACACACTTTGATGGGGTTTGAACACACACGCTATCCAATGGGTTTTGAGACACACACACTATCCAATGGGGATCGTGACACACATACTGTCCAATGGGGTTTGTGACACACACGCTTTCCAATGGGGTTTGTGACATACAAACTTTCCAATGGGGTTTGTAACACACTCACGCTGTCCCATGGGGTTTGTGACACAAACGCTGACCAATTGGGCTTGTTACACACGCACTGTCCAATGGTGTTTTTGAAACGCATGCTGTCCAGTGGGTTTTGTGACACACACACTGACCAGGAGGGTTTGCGACACACACACGCTATCGAATTAGGTTTGTGACACATACAGTTTCCCATGGGGTTTGTGACACACACACTCTGTCCAATGGCGCATGCGACACACACGCTGTGCAATCGGGTTCGTGACACACAGTTAGTCCCATGGGGTTTGTGACACACACACTGTCCAATGGGGATTGTGACACACACACGCTATCCAATGGGGTTTGTGACACATACACGCTGTCCAACAAATTTCGTAACACACACTCTCAGTCCCATGGGGTTTGTCACACACTCGCTGTCCAATGGCGATTGTGACACACACACTGTCCATGGGTGTTTGTAACACAGACGCTGTCCTGTGGGGTTTGTAACTACACACACTGTCCAATGGGGTTTGTGACACACACAGTGTCCACGGGGGTTTGTGACACACACGCTGTCCAATGGGGATTGTGACAGACACACTGTCCAATGAGTATTGTTACACACACACGTTGTCCAATGGTGTTTGTGACACACACGCTGTACAATGGGGCTTGTGACACACACGCTCTGCAATGAGGTTTGTGACACGCATTCTGTCCAATGGGGTTTGTGACAAACACACTTTCCAATGGGGTTTCTGATACACACGCTGTCAAATGGGGTTCATGACACACACGCTGTCCAGTAGGGTTTGTGACACACACACTGTTCAATAGGGTTTGTAACACAGACACGCTATCTTATTGTGTTTGTGACACACAAACTTTCTAATGGTTTTTGTGACACACACACACTATACAATGGTGTTTGTGACACACACACTTTCCAATGGGTTTTGTGAAACACACACTGTCCATTGGGGTTTGTCACAAACACAGGCTTTCCAATGGTGTTTGTGACACACACACTCTAAAATGGGGTTTCTGACACAAACGCTGTCCAATGGGGACTGTGACAGACACGCTGTCCAGTGGGGATTGTGACACACACGGTGTCCAATGGGGTTTGTTACACACAAACTGTCCAGGGGCGTTTGTGACACACGCGCTGTCCAATGGCATTTGTGACACCCACACGCTGACCAATTGGGTTTGCGACACACACGCTGTCCAATGGGGTTTGTGACACAGACATTGTACAGTAGGGTTTGTGACACACACAGTCTACAATGGGGTTTGTGACACACACAATGTACAGGGGGGTTTTTGACACACACACTGTACAATGGGGTTGTGACACACACGGTAGCCGATGGGTTTTGTGACATGCACACTATGTCCAATGGGGCTTGTGACACATACGCTGGGCAACGGAGTTCGTGACACACACGCTGTCCAGTGGGGTTTCTGACACACACACAGTCCAAAAGGGTTTGTGACACACACAGTGTCAAATGGGGATTGTGGCAGACACACTGTTCAATGGGGTTTGTGACACACACTCTTTCCAAAGGTGTTTGTGACACACACACTGTCCAATGAAAATTGGGACACACACACATAGTCCAAAGGGCATTGTAACACACACAAGGTCCAATGCGGTTTGTGACACACACACTGTCCAATGGGGATTGTGACATACACATGCTATCCAATGGTGTTTGTGACACGGATGCTGTCCAATGGTGTTTGTGACACACACTCTGTCCATTGTGGTTTCTGTCACACACACACTGTCCAATGGGGATTGTGACACACACACGCTGTCCAATGGAGATTTTGACAAACACACTGTCCAATGGGATTTGTGAACACACACGCTGTCCAATGGAGATTGCGACACGCACACGCTGTCCAATGGTGTTTGTGACACGCATGCTGTCCAATGGGGTTTGTGACACACATGCTGTCCAATGGGGACTGTGACACACACGCTGTCCAGTGGGGTTTGTGACACACACACTGTCCAATAGGGTTTGTGACACACAAACGATATCCAATTGTGTTTGTGACATGCACACATTCTAATGGGGTTTGTGACATACACACGCTATACAATGGGGTTTGTGACACACACAATTTCTAATGGGGTTTCTGATACACACGCTCTCAAATGGGGTTCGTGACACACACACTGTCCAGTGGGGTTTGTGACACTCACACTTTCCAATGGGTTTCGTGACACACATGCTGTTCAGTAGGGTTTGTGACACACACACTGTTCAATAGGGTTTGTAACACAGACACGCTATCTTATTGCGTTTGTGACACACAAACTTTCTAATGGTTTTTGTGACACACACACGCTATGCAATGGGGTTTGTGACACACACACTTTCCAATGGGTTTTGTGAAACACACACTGTCCATTGGGTTTGTCACACACACACGCTTTCCACTGGTGTTTGTGACACACACACTCTAAAATGGGGATTCTGACACACACGCTGTCCAATGGGGACTCTGACAGACAGGCTGTCCAGTGGGGATTGTGACACACATGCTGTCCAATTGGTTTTGTGACACAGACATTGTACAGTAGGGTTTGTGAAACACACACTCTCCAAAGGGTTTTGTGACACACACAATGTACAGGGGGTTTTTTGATACACACACTGTCCTATTGGGTTGTGACACACACGGTGTCCGATGGGTTTTGTGACACGCACACTATGTCCAATTGGGCTTGTGGCACATACGCTGTCCAACGGGGTTCGTGACACACACGCTGTCCGTTGGGGTTTGTGACACACACACTGTCCAGTAGGGGTTGTGACACACACAGTGTCGAATGGGGATTATGACATACGCACTGTCCAATGGGGTTTTTGACAGACACTCTGCCCAATGGGGTTTGTAACACACACACTGTCCAATGAGAACTGGGACACACACACACGGTCCAATGGGGATTGTGACACATAAAAGGTCGAAAGGGGTTTTTGACAAACACGCTGTCTAATGGGGATTGTAACATACACACGCTGTCCAATGGTGTTCGAAACACGGTTGCTGTCCAATGGCTTTTATGACACACACAGTGTCCAATGGGGTTTGTGAAACACACTCTGTCCAACGGGGATTGTGACACAAACATGCTGTCCAATGGAGATTTTGAAACACACACTGTCCCATGGGATTTGTGACACACACGCTGTCCAATGGAGATTGCGACACACAAACGCTGTCCAGTGGTGTTTGCGACACGCATGCTGTCCAATGGTGTTTGTGACACACATGGTGTCCAATGGGGACTGTGACACAGACGCTGTACAGTGGGGTTTGTGAACACACGCGCTGTCCAATGGGGTTCGTGACACACATGCTGTCCAGTGGGGTTTGTGACACACACACTTTCCAATGGTGTTTGTGACACACACAGTCTCCAATGTTGATTTTGACACACACACGCTGTCCAATGGTGTTTGTGACACTCTCGCTGTCCAATGGGGTTTGTGACACACACACTCTCCAATGGGGTTTCTGACACACACGCTTTCCAATGGGGATTGTGACAGACACGCTGTCCAGGGTTGTTTGAGACACACATGCTGTCGAATGGGTTTTATGACACACACACTGTCCAGGGGCGTTTTTGACACACACGATGTCCAATTGGGTTTGTGACACACACACGCTGACCAATTGGGTTTGTGAAACACACGCTGTCCAATGGGGATTGTGACACACACACTGTCCAGGGGGGTTTGTGACACACACGCTGTCCAATGAGGATTGTGACACACACACTGTCCAGGGGCGTTTGTGACACTCACACTTTCCAATGGGTTTCGTGACACACATGCTGTCCTGTGGGGTTTGTGACACATACACTGTCCAAAGTTTTTTTGACACACACATGCTGTCCAATAGTGTTTGTGACACACACACGCTGTGAAAAGGGCTTTGTGACACAAACACTGTCCAGGGGGTTTGTGACACACACACTGGCCAATGGGGTATGTCACACACACTCTGTCCAAATGTGATCGTGACACACAAACTCTGTACATTGGGGTTTGTGAAACAAACACTGTCCAATGTTGCTTGTGACACAAACGCTGTCCAATGGGTATTGCGACACACACACGCTATCTAGTGGTGATTACGACTCATGCGCTGTCCAGGGGGGGTTGTGACACACATGCTGCCTAATGGGGTTCGTGACACACACACTGTCCAGTAGAGTTTGTAACACACTATCCAATGGGGTGGTGACACACACACTTTCCAATGCGGTTTGTGACACACACATGTTATCCAACGGGGTTTGTGATACACATGCTGTTCGATGGGGTTTGTGATACAAACTCTGTCCAATGGGGTTTGTGACACACACACTGTCCAATGGTTTTAGTAACACACACACGCTGTCCTATGGGTACTGTGACACACACACTGTCCGAAGGGGTTTGTGATACACACGCTGTCCAGTGGGTTTTGTGACACACACACTGTAGAGTGGGTTTTGTGACACACACACTGTCCAATAGGGTTTGTGACACAGACACGCTATTCAATGGGGTTTGAGACACACACACTCTGTCCAATGGGGATTGTGACACACACACGCTGTCCAATGGGGTCTGTGACACACACGCAGTGCAGTGGGTTTTGTGACACATACACTTTCCAAAGGGCTTTGTGACACACACGCTGACCAATTGGGTTTGTTACACACACACTGTCCAATGGTGTTTGCAACACGCCTGCTGTCCAATGGGTTTTGTGACACACACACTGACCAGGAGGGTTTGTGACACACACACGCAATCCAATGGGCTTTGTGACACATACACTTTCCAATGGGGTTTGTGACACGCACACTCTGTCCACTGGTGCTTCTGACACACATTCTGTCCATTGGGTTTTGTGACACACACACTGTCCAAGGGGGTTTGTGACACACACGCTGTCCAATGGGGTTGATGACACACAAACACTGTCCAATGGGGATTGTGACACACAGACGCTGTCCAGTGCGGTTTATGACACACACGCTGTCCAATAGGTTTTGTGACACACAAACACTGTACAATGGGGACTGTGACACACACACGCTGTCCAATGGGGTTTATGACACACACGCTGTCCAATGGGGTTTCTGACACACACGCTGTCCAATGGGGTTTGTGACACACACACTGTCCAAATTGCTTTGTGACACACAATCTCTCCAATGAGTTTTGTGACACACACAGTGTCCACGGGGGTTGTTGACACACACGCTGTCCAATGAGGTTTGTGACACACACACTGTCCAATGGGTATTGTTACACACACACGATGTCCAATGGTGTTTGTGACACACAAGCTGTCCAGTGGGGTTTGTGACACACACGCTGTGTCCAATGGTGCTTGTGACACACTCGCTGACCAATGGGGTTCGTGACACACACTCTGTCCAGTGGGTTTTGTGACACACACACTCTGTCCAATGGGCTTGTGACACACACGCTGTCCAATGGGGTTTGTGACACTCACACTGTCCATGGGTGTTTGTGACACACACGCTGTCCAGTGGGTTTTGTGACACACACACTGTCCACTGGGGTTTTGACACACATGCTGTCCACTGGGGATTGTGACACACACACTGTCCAGTGGGTTTTCTGACACACACACTGTCCAATGGCGTTCGTGACACACACAGTGTCCACGGGGATTTGTGACACACGCGTTGTCCAATGGGGTTTGTGACACACACACGCTGTCCAATGGTGTTTGTGACACACACGCTGTCCAATGGTGTTTGTGACACACACGCTGTCCAATGGGCATTTGTGACACGCACACTTTATAATGGGGTTTCTGACACAAACACGCTGTCCCGTGGGGTTTCTGACACACACTCTGACCAATTAGGTTTGTTACAGACACACTGTCCAATGGGGTTTGTGACACACACGCTGTCCAATGGGGTTTGCAATACACACACTGACCAGGAGGGTTTGTGACACACACTCGCTGTCCAATGGTGTTTGTGACACACACTCTCTCAAATGGGGTTTGTGACACAAACACGCTATCCATTGGGTTTTGTGACACACACACTGTCCAATGGGATTTGTGATACACACTGTCCAATGGGGTTTCTGACACTACACGCTGTCCTATAGGGTTTGTGACACAAACTCTGTCCAATGGGGTTTGTGACACACACGCTGTCCAATGGGGATTGCGACACAGACGCTGTCCTTTGGGTTTTGTGACACATACACTCTGTCCAATGGGTCTTATGACACACACGCTGTCCGATGGGGTTCGTGACACACACGCTGTCCAGTGGGTTTTGTGACACGCACACTCTGTCCAAAGGGCTTGTGAGACACAAGCTGTACAATAGTGTTTGTGACAAACACTCTGTCCCATGGGAATTGTGACACACACACTGTCCAATAGGGATTGTTACACACACATGCTCTCCAATGGGGTTTGTAAAACACGCGATGTCCATTGGGGTTTGTGACACTCACACTGTACATGGGTGTTTGTGTTGCACACGCTGTCCAATGGAGTTTGTGACATACACAGGCTATCCAATGGGTTTTGTGACACATACGCTTTCAAATGGGGTTCGTGACACAGACACTCTGTACAATGGTGCTTGTGACACACACGCTGTCCAATGAGTTTTGTGACACACACACTGTCCAAAGGGGTTTGTGACACACACGCTGTCCAATGGGCATTTTGACCTACACTCTGTCCAGTAGGTTTTGTGACACATACACGCTATCCAATGGGGTTTGTGACACGCACACTTTATAATGGGGTTTGTGAAACACACACGCTGTCCCATAGGGTTTCTGACACACACGCTGACCAACTGGGTTTGTGACACACACTCTGTCCAATGGGGTTTGTGAAACACACATTTTCTAATGGGGTTTGTGACACGCACACTTTCTAATGGGCTTTATGACACACACGCTATCCAATGGGGTTTGTGACACATACACTTTGCAATGGGGTTTGTGACATACACACTCTGTCCAATGGGTTTTGTGACTACGCACGCTGTTCAGTGGTGTTTGTGACTACACACGCTGTCCAGTCAGGTTTGTGACACACACACCGTCCCATGGGGTTTGCGACACACGCACTGTCCAATGGAGATTGTGACACACAGACGTTGTCCAATGGGTTTATTACACACACAACCTGTCCAATGGGGATTGTGACACACACACGCTGTCCAATGGGGTTTGTGACAAACACACTGTCCAATGGGGTTTGTGACACACACAATGTATACAGGGGTTTGTGACACACACCCTGTCCAATGGGGTATGTGACACACACACTGTCCATTGGGTATTATTACACACACACGCTGTCCAATGGGATTCGTGACACACACGCTGTCCAGTGGGGTTTGTGACAAAAACACGCTATCAAATAGGGTTTGTGACACACACACTTTCCAATGGGTTTTGTGACACGCATACTTTCTAATGGGGTGTGACACACACACTCTGTCCAATGGCGGTTGTGACACACGCTGTCCAATGGGACTTGTGACACACACGCTGTCCAATGGGGTTTTTGAAACACACGGTGTCCAATGGCATTTGTGACATACACACTCTGTCCAATGGGTCTTGTGAAACACAAGCTGTCCAATGGGGTTCGTGACACACACGCTGTCCAGTGGGATTTGTGACACACACACGCTATCCAATGGGGTTTGTGACACATACATGTTCCAATGGGGTTTGTGACACGCGCACTTTCTAATGCGGTTGGTGACACACATGATGTCCAATGGGGTTTATGACACACAAACACACTGTCCAATGGGGATTGTGACACACACACGCTGTCCAATGTGTTTTTTGACACACACACTATCCAAAGGGGTTTGTGACACAAATGATATCCAATGGGGTTTGTGACCCGCACACTCTGCATGGGTGTTTGTAACACACACGCTCTCCAGCGGGGTTTGTGAGACACACACTGACCAAAAGGATTTGTGACACACAGGATGTC
The DNA here is from genome assembly GCA_032206185.1 of Columba guinea. NCBI lineage: Eukaryota > Metazoa > Chordata > Aves > Columbiformes > Columbidae > Columba > Columba guinea. The sequence continues at coordinate 1,969,785 of JAVLUU010000005.1, forward strand.
CAATGGGGTTTATGACACACACGATGTCCAGTGGGGTTTGTGACACACACGCTGTCCAATGGGGTTTGTGACACACACACTGTCTAATGGGTATTGTGACACACACACCCTGTCCAATGGGGTTTGTGACAGACACTCTTTCCAAAAGGATTTGTGACACACAGGATGTCCAATGGGGTTTATGACACACACGATGTCCAGTGGGGTTTGTGACAGACACATGCTGTCCAGTGGGGTTTATGACACACACACTTTCAAATGGGGTTTGTGACACACACACGGTGTCCAATGGGGTTTGTGACACACACTCTGTCACAAGGGGTTTGTGACACACACACGCTGTCAAATGGAATTTGTGACACACACGCTGTCCAATGGGGTTTGTGACACATACACTGTCTAATGGTGTTTGTGACACACACGCTGTCCAATAGGGTTTGTGACACAAACTCTGTCCAATAGGGTTTTGTGAAACACACACTGTCCAATAGCGTTTGTGACACACACACGCTATCCAATGGGGTTTGCGACACGTACACTTTCCAATGGGATTTGTGAACACCACACTCTTTCCAATGGTGCTTGTGACACACACGCTGTCCAATGGGGTTCGTGACACACACGCTGACTAGTGGGTTTTGTGACACACACACTCTGTCCAAAGGCCTTGTGACACACAAGCTGTCCAATGGGTTTCCTGACACACACGCTGTCCAGTGGGATTTGTGAAACACACACACTATCCAATGGGGTCTGTGACACACACACGTTCCAATGTGGTTTTGTGACACGCACACTTTCTAATGTGGTTTGTGACACACATGTTGTCCAAAGGGGATTGTGACACACACACGCTGTCCAATGTGGTTTGTGACAGACACACTGTCCAAAGGGTTTTGTGAGACACACACTGTCCAAAAGGATTTGTGACACACAGGCTGTCCAATGGGGTTTGTGACACACAGAAACACACTGTCCAATGGGTATTGTGGCACACACACCCTGTCCAATGGGGTTTGTGACAGACACTCTTTCCAAAGGGATTTGTGACACACATGATGTCCAATGGGGTTTGTGACACGCACACTGTCGATGGGTGTTTGTGACATACACGCTGTCCAGTGGGGCTTGTGAGACACACACTGTCCAAAAGGATTTGTGACACACACACTGTCCAATGGGGTTTGTGACACACACAGTGTCTACGGGGGTTTGTGACACACACGCTGTCCAATGGGGTTTGTGACACACACACGGTCCAATGGGTATTGTTACACACACACGCTGTCCAATGGGGCTTGTGACACACACACTGTCCAAAGGGGTTTGTCAAATACACGCTGTCCAATGGGGTTTGTGACACACAAACACTCTCCAATGGGTATTGTGACACACACGTGCTGTCCAATGGTGTTTTCGACAAACACGCTGTCCAATGGGGTTTGTGACACACACATGCTATCCAATGGGTTTGTGACACACACACTCTGTCCAATGGGTCTTGTGACACACATGCTGTCCAATGGGGTTCGTTGCTCACACGCTGTACAGTAAGGTATTGTGAGACACCCACTGTCCAATAGGGTTTGTGACACACACACGCTATCCAATGGGGTTTGTGACACACAGACGCTGTCCAATGGGGTTTGTGACACACACGCTGTCCAATGTGGTTTGTGACACACACGATGTCCAATGGGGTTTGTGACACACACTCTGTCCAATGGGGATTGTGACACATACGCTGTCCAATGGGGTTTGTGACACAAACGCTGTCCAAAGGGGATTGTGACACACACGCTGTCCAATGGGTATTGTGACACACACACTGTCCAAAGGGGATTGTGTCACACACACTCTGTCCAATGGGATTCGTTACACACACACTGTCCAATAGGGTTTGTGACACACACATACTATCCAAAGGTGTTTGTGACACACACACGCTATCCAATGGTGTTTGTGACACACACACTTTCCAATGAGGTTTGTGACACACACACGCTGTCCAATGGGGTTTGTGACACACACGCTGTCCCTTGGGTTTTGTGACACACACACTCTGTCCAACGGGTTTGTGACACACACGCTGTCCAATGGAGATTGTGACACACAGACGTTGTCCAATGGGGTTTGTGACACACACAACCTGTCCAATGGGGATTGTGACACACACACGCTGTCCAATGGGGTTTGTGAAAAGCACGCTGTACATGGGTGTTTTTGAAACACACGCTGTCCAGTGGGGTTTGTGACATACACAGTGTATACGGGGGTTTGTGACACACACCCTGTCCAATGGGGTTTGTGACACACACACTGTCCATTGGATATTATTACACACACACGCTGTCCAATGGTGTTTGTGACACACACGCTGTCCAATGGGATTCGTGACACACACGCTGTCCAGTGGGGTTTGTGAGACAAACACGCTATCAAATAGGGTTTGTGACACACACACTTTCCAATGCGGTTTGTGACACGCATATTTTCTAATGGGGTGTGACACACACACTCTGTCCAATGGCGGTTGTGACACACACGCTGTCCAGTGGGGCTTGTAACACACACGATGTCCAATGGGATTTGTGACACACACACTCTGTCCAATGGGTCTTGTGACACACAAGCTGTCCAATGGGGTTCGTGACACACACGCTGTCCAGTGGGATTTGTGACACACACGCTGTCCAATGGTGTTTGGAACACACATGATGTCCAATGGGGTTTGTGACACGCACACTTTCCATGGGTGTTTGTGACACACACACTGTCCAATGGGTTTCGTGACACACACACTGTCCAAAGAGGATTGTGTCACACACACTCTGTCCAATGGGGTTTGTGACACACACACTGTCCAAAGGGGATTGTGACACACACGCTGTCCAATGGGGTTTGTGATACACAAACACTGTCCAATGGAGATTGTGACACACACACGCTGTACAATAGGGTTTATGACACACACGCTGTTCAATGGGGTTCGTGACACACACACTGTCCACAGGGGATTGTGTCACACACACTATGTACAATGGGGTTTGTGATACACACACTGCCCAATGGGGTTTGTGAGACATACACTGTCCAAAAGGGTTTGTGACACACACGATATCCAATGCGGTTTGTGACATGCACACTGCCCATGGGTGTTTTTGACACACACGCTGTCCAGTGGGATTTGTGAAATGCACACTGTCCAATGGGTTTTGTGAAACACACACTGTCCAATGGGTATTGTGACATCACACACGCTGTCCAATGGGGTTTATGTCACACACGCTGTCCAATGCGTATTGTGACATCACACACGCTGTCCAATGGGTTTTGTGACACACAGACACTGTCCAATGGGGTTTGTGACACACACGCTGTCTAATGGGATTTGTGACACGTACACTGTGTAATGGTGTTTGTGACACACATGCTGTCCAATAGGGTTTTTGACACACAAACACTGTCCAATAGGGTTTTGTGACACACACACTCTCTCCAAAGGCCTTGTGACACACATACTGCCCATGGGTGTTTTTGACACACACGGTGTCCAACGGGGTTCGTGACACACACGCTGTCCAGTGGAATTTGTGAAACACACACGCTATCCAATGGGGTTTGTGACACACACACGTTCCAATGGGGTTTGTGACACGCACACTTTCTAATGCGGTTTGTGACACACATGCTGTCCAATGCGGATTGTGACACACACACGCTGTCCAATGGAGTTTGTGACACACACACTGTCCAAAGGGGTTTGTGACACACACGCTGTCCAATGGGGTTCGTGACACACAAACACTGTCCAATGGGGATTGTGACACACACACTCTGTCCAATGGGGTTTGTGACACACACACTTTGTCCAATGGCACTTGTGACACACACACTGTCCAATGGGTATTGTGACACACACACGCTGTCCAATGGGGATTGTGACACACAAGCTGTCCAAAGGGGATTGTGACACACACGCTGTCCAACGGGGTTTGTGACACACACACTGTCTAATAGGGTTTGTGACACACACATGCTATCAAATGGGGTTTGTGAAACACACACTTCCAGAGGGGTTTGTCACACACACACTTTCTAATGGGGTTTGTGACACACACACGCTATCCAATGGGTTTTGTCACACACACACTTTCCAAAGGGGTTTGTCAAAAGCACACTTTCTAATTTGGTTTGTTCCACACACATGCTATCCAATGGGGTTTGTGACACACACACTCTGTACAATGGTGCTTGTGACACACACGCTGTCCTATGTAGTTCGCGACACACACTCTGTCCCATGGGGTTTGTGACACACCCACACTATCCAATGGGGTTTATGACACACACTCTGTCCAAAGGGGTTTGTGACACACACACTTTCCAATGGGGTTTGTGACACACACTTTCCAATGGGGTTTGTGAAACACACACACTGTCCCATGGGTTTTGTGACACACACGCTGACCAATTGGGTTTGTTACACACACACTGTCCAATGAGGTTTGTGACACACACACGCTATCCAATTGGTTTGTGACCCACACAGTTTCCAATGAGGTTTCTGACACACACACTCTGTCCAATGGGGTTTGTGACACACACACTGTCCAGGGGGGTTCGTGACACACACAATGACCAATGGGTATTGTGACACACAAACGCTGTCCAATGGGGTTTGTGACAAACACACTGTCCAAAGGGATTTGTGACACAGACGCTAACCAATGGGGTTTGTGACACTCACACTGTCCATGGTTGTTTGTGACACACACGCTGTCCAGTGGGTTTTGTCACACACACACTGTCCAATGGTGTTTTGACACACACGGTGTCCAATGGGGTTTGTGACACACACACTGTCCATGGGTGTTTGTGACAGACACACTGACCAATAGGGTTTGTGACACACACGCTATCCAATGAGTTTTGTGACACACACACTGTCCAATGGGGATTGTGACACACACACGCTGTCCAATAGTGTTTGTGACACACACTCTGTCCCATGGGGTTTGTGACACACACGCTGTTTAATGGGGTTTGTGACACACACACACTGTCCAATAGGGTTTGTAAACACACACGCTATCCAATGGGGTTTGTGATGCACACACTTTCTAATGGGGTTTGTGACACACACACGCTGTCCCATGTGGTTTATGACACACACGCTGTGCAATGGGGTTTGTGACACAGACACTGACCAGGAGGTTTTGTGACACACACTCGCTGTAAAATGGGGTTTGTGACACACATGCTGTCCAGTGCTTTTTGTGACGCACACACTGTCCAATAGGGTTTGTGACGCACACACGCTATCCAAAGGGTTTGTGACACATACACTTTCCAATAGGGTTTGTGACACCACACTCTGTCCAATGGGTCTTGTGACACACACGCTTTCAAATGGGGTTTGTGAAACACACACTGTCCAATAGGGATTGTGACATACACATGCTGTCCAAAGGGGCGTGTGACACAAACACGCTGTCCAATAGAGTTTGTGACACACTTACGCTATCCAATGGGGTTTGTGACACACACACTTTCTAATGGGGTTTGTGACACACACGCTATCCAATGGTTTTTGTGACACGAACTCTGTTCAGTGGGGTTTGAGACATCACACACGCTGTCCAGTGGATTTTGAGACACGCACACTGTCCAATAGGGTTTGTGACACACACTCACAATCCAATGGAGTTTTTGACACACACTGTCCAATGGTGCTTGTGACACACACGCTGTCCAATGGGGTTCGTGACATACACGCTGTCCAGTGGGTTTTGTAACACACACTCTGTCCAATGGGCTTGTGACACACACGCTATCCAATGGGGTTAGTGACACTCATACTGTCCATGGGTGTTTGTGACACAGACGCTGTCCAGTGGGTTTTGTGACACACACACTGTCCAATGGGATTTTGACACACACGCTGTAAAATGGCGTTCGTGACACACAGAGTATTCACGCGGGTTTGTGACACACACGCTGTCCAATGGGGTGTGTGACACACACACTCTGTCCAATAGGGTTTGTGACACACTTACGCTATCCAATGGGGTTTGTGACACACATACTTTCTAATGGGGATTGTGAGACACACACGCTGTCCATGGGTGTTTGTGACCCACAAGCTGTTCAATGGGGTTTGTGAAACATACACACTGTGCAATGGGGCTTGTGACACACACTCTGTCCCATGGGGTTTGTAACACGCACAAACTGTAAAATAGGGATTGTGAAACACACACGCTGTCCAATGGGGTTTATGACACACACACTGTCCAATAAGGTTTGTGACACACACGCTATCCAATGGGGTTTGTGACACACACACTTTGAAATGGGTTTTATGACATATACGGTATCCAATGGGTTTTGTGACACACACACTGTCCAGTGAAGATTGTGACACACACACGCTGTCCAATAGTGTGTGTGACACACACTCTGTCCCATGGGGCTTGTGACACACACTCTGTCCCATGGGGTTTGTAACACGCACAAACTGTAAAATAGGGATTGTGAAACACACACGCTGTCCAATGGGGTTTATGACACACACACTGTCCAATAAGGTTTGTGACACACACGCTATCCAATGGGTTTTGTGACACACACACTTTGAAATGGGTTTTATGACATATACGGTATCCAATGGGTTTTGTGACACACACACTGTCCAATGAAGATTGTGACACACACACGCTGTCCAATAGTGTGTGTGACACACACTCTGTCCCATGGGGTTTGTGACACACACACGATGTCAAATGGGGTTTATGACACACACACAGTGTCCAATGGGGATTGTGACACACACACGCTATCCAATGGTGTTTATGACACACACGCTGTCCAATGGAATTTGTGACACACATCTGTCCCTTTGGTTTTGTGACACACACACGCTATCCAATGGGGTGTGTGACACACAAACTCTGTACAATAGGGTTTGTGACACACATAAGGTATGCAATGGGGTTTGTGAAACACATACTTTCTAATGGGGTTTTTGACACACACACGCAATCCAATGGGGTTTGTGACACACACTTTCCAAAGGCGTTTGTGACACACGCACACTGTCCCATGGGGTTTGTGACACACACGCTGACCAATTGGTTTTCTTACACACACACTGTCCAATGATGTTTGTGACATGCATGCTGTCCAATGGGTTTTGTGACACACACGCTGACCAGGAGCGTTTGTGTCACACACACGCAATCCAATGGGGTTTGTGACACACACACATTTCAATGGGGATTGTGACACACACACGCTGTCCGATGGTGTATGTGACGCACACGCTGTCCCATAGGGTTTGTGACACAGACGGTGTCCAATGGGGATTGTGAACTATACACTGTCCAATAGGGTTTGTGACACACTCACGCTGTCCAATGGGGTTTGTGACGCACACACTTTCCAATGGGGTTTGTGACACACACACTTTCCAATGGTTATTGTTACACACACACACTATCCAATGGTGCTTGTGACACACACGCTGTCCAATAGGCTTCGTGACACACACGCTGTCCAGTGGGTTTTTTGACACACACATTCTGTCCAATTGGCTTGTGACACACACGCTGTCCTATGGTGTTTGTGTACACACACACTGTAAAATGGGGATTGTGACACACACACTGTAAAATGGGGATTGTGACACACACACGATGTCCAATGGAGATTGACACACACACTGTCCAATGGTGTTTTTGACAAACACGCTGTCCAATGGGGTTTGTGACACACACGCTGTCCAATGGGTTTGTGACACACACACTCTGTCCAATGGGTCTTGTGACACACATGCTGTCCAATGGGGTTCGTTGCTCACACGCTGTACAGTAAGGTATTGTGAGACACCCACTGTCCAATAGGGTTTGTGACACACACACGCTATCCAATGGGGTTTGTGACACACAAACGCTGTCCAATGGGGTTTGTGACACACACGCTGTCCAATGGGGTTTGTGACACACACACTCTATCCAATGGGGATTGTGACACACACGCTGGCCAATGGGGTTTGTGACACACACACTGTCCAAAGGTGTTTGTGACACACACGATGTCCAATGGGGTTTGTGACACACACTCTGTCCAATGGGGATTGTGACACATACGCTGTCCAATGGGGTTTGTGACACACACGCTGTCCAAAGGGGATTGTGACACACACGCTGTCCAATGGGTATTGTGACACACACACTGTCCAAAGGGGATTGTGTCACACACACTCTGTCCAATGGGATTCGTTACACACACACTGTCCAATAGGGTTTGTGACACACACATACTATCCAAAGGTGTTTGTGACACACACACTTTCTAATGGGGTTTGTGACACACACACGCTATCCAATGGTGTTTGTGACACACACACGCTGTCCAATGGGGTTTGTGACTCACACGCTGTCCCTTGGGTTTTGTGACACACACACTCTGTCCAATGGGTTTGTGACACACACGCTGTCCAATGGAGATTGTGACACACAGACGTTGTCCAATGGGGTTTGTGACTGTCGCAGAATGCAACCCCCCTCCCTCCTTCACTCTTTCTCTACGCTAACAGCTTCTTTTGTTTTGACCCAGAGCATCCTGGCTCCTGGGACATTAGAAGAAGGGGGTGCCAAGGCACACTGAGCCGCGCCCAGTGTGGGGGATGTTTGGAGGCTTCAGGGGCACCCACAGCCAGTGTGGGGATGCAGAGAAGCTTCTAGGGTGCCTACAGTCAGATCTGACCAGATAAAAACGGGACTCTCGTCGAGACCTAAGCCCCATTTTGTGTGGGGGTCTCTTGGAGTACGAGCTTAGCCACTGCCGCCAGGAGAGCCCCCCCTCCCCGGGATGGAGACTCCGCTTGCCTCGCCGCCACGGGTGTAAGTAAAACTTCTCGCAGGATTGCGAGTATATTTATACTTTCCGTGCACATTTGCACGTGTAAAATTAATCCTCGCAGAATCGCGGGTGTATTTTTCTTTCCGTGCACATTTGCACAAGTATTTTATTCCTCGCACAATCGCGAGTGGCCGCCGAGAGCCCCTCACACAGTCGCGAGTGTAATTTCCTCCCGTGCTTCCACATAAGCACGTGTAGGATTCCGTGCACATTTGCACGTGTAAAATAACTCTCGCAGGACTGCGAGCGTATTATAAATTTGCACTCGCGGAATCGCGAGTGTACACTTTCCGTACTCACTACGAGTACGTGTATCTCTGTAAAAATAATCCCGCACCCCCGTTTAGGCAAGTGTGTACTCCTCCGGGACTCAGGGACGGCTCCGGCATTGTTTTGGTGAAGCCACGTGCATGCACATTGTGGACCGCCTGTTGGTTATATCAGTGGCTGCCCCTCCAATAATTTCCTCAACTGATATCCGAACCTGTATTTAAGTCACTTTTGGAGTGCTAAAACCCTGTTTTTCACCGGTTCAATAAAAGTGGTTTTGGACCTTGTTGTCCCTTAAATTGACCTGTGGGTTGCCTCCGTGACATTTTTGGCGTAGTCGGCAGGATATCAGAGATGGAGTAATTATTTGGAGGGTTGAGCAATATCTCTGCAGTAATCTGGGGTCTTGTAGTTATAGGGGCTGCGGTGTGTGCCAGTTTGAGTGTTTACTTAAAGGTAACACAGGATCTGTGTAAACTTAAGGACCGAATGGAGGAAAGCCTTTTGTGGGAGAGTGAACGATTTGACTCTTTAATACAGGACTTTTCGTGGCAAAGCAAACAGTTTGACTCTTTAAAGAAAAATCTCTCGTGGCAAAATGAGCAGTCCGAGATTGTTAAGCAGGACCTCTCGCGACAAAGCGAACGGTTTGACTCTTTAAAGGAGGACTTTTCACGGCAAAGCAAACAGTTTGATTCTTTAAAGCAAAGCCTTTCGTGGCAGAGTGAGCAGTCTGACTTTCTTAAGCAGGACTTTGCGCAGCAGAGCGAAAAGTTTGACTCTTTGAAACAAAACCTTTTGCGGCAAAGCGAACAGTTCGACTCTTTAATACAGGACTTTTCGCGGCAAAGCATACGGTCGGATTATTTAGAACAGAGGTTTGGCTTGTTAGAACAGAAACTTGGCTTTTTGGAACAGAAACTTGAGTTTTTGTTATTTAATATAAGAGCCGCCTCTAGCACCTCCCCCGTTCAGGCGTGCGCGTCGGCCCCCCGCTTCTCGACAAAGATACTGATTCTGAAAACAGTGTTGATGTGTGGGGGGTAGAAACAAAGGACGTGCGTCCTCTTATTAGAACTGAGACACATACGGATGGACGAGGCAGAAATCCACGCACGGCTACCCATAGCACGCCATATTCAGGACTGGAGCTGGGGGATTTACAAACTAGATTCTCACGGAAGCCGGGCGAGACAGAGACTGAATATCTTTGGCGCGTTTCACTTACTGGGGGTGACAGAATATTATTGAGTAAGGATGAGGCCACAGGTTTCTGGGGCCCAGGGGTATTTTTAAGTGATGGTCCAGACGGTGATCAGTCCATTACATCTCGTGTAGCTTACTGGGCTGGTGGTATAGACCCCAGGGAACGTGGGGAGCCAGTGGCAATTGTTATAAAAGGTTTATCAGATCTTGCCGAGGGAGTTCAAAAGGCGGCTTGTATACAAGCAATGTATGAAAGAGGCCGGCAGTCCCCCCCTATGGCGGCGCCGGTGGATCCGGTCCACCTTCGGCTGCTTATTAAAGGATTACCGGATGCCTTAAAAATATATGTCCAGTCCCTTAAGGAAAAAATTCAGGGGGCTATTGATCGTAATAAGCAAAATCCCCGAAGTCCTCCTGAACATGTATTAACCTGGGCGGAAATTTTACACAATGTGGTTACACATGGGCGCGAGATGGGGTGGGTAGACCCGAGCGGCAGCCCGTGTAGAAGCCGGACGGTCCGGAAAATGAGCCGAGCCGAGCCTCTTCAGGGACCGCCCCCCACCAGGCCGCCCCCCCCGTCACAGAAACCGGAGCGTTTTTCAAATCAGAGTAGCAGCTTGCAGCGGAGCGACCTGTGGCGCCGCGCAGCGGCTTTGGGAGTGCCCCGAACACTGCTACATAAGCTTTCCACTGAGCATTTACAGGAGCTAGTGGAATATTTAGAGAGAAGATCAGAGAACAAAGAGGAGGCACCGGGAACCGCCCCCCTCCCTGAGGACAAGCGAAACACTAACCCTTTCCTATCCTCACAAAGGGAGCCAAAAAACTAGTAAAAGCGGATGGGAACCAGGACCGCCCCACCCGCTTTGTATTTTCTTGCCAATGGTCCAGTGATAAAGAGCCATACATACATATCCCCGTGGGTCCAAGGCGGATAAGTGTGAAATTTCTAATTGACACGGGCGCACAAATCAGTGTTTTGAACAGGCGGCAAGCTGACAAACTTGGGATTAAACCATCAAGGAAAGCCATCAATATAGTGGGGGTAACAGGTGTAGCAGAGAGGTGTCCTTTAGCTCGAACCCACCTTTTGCTGCCTGGGGAAAAGCGGACAACGGCTGTGGAAGTTGCCCTGAGTCCTTATAAGGCAAACATATTGGGATTCGATATTTTGGCAGGTAGACGGTGGTGCTTACCTAATGGAGAGATTTGGAGCTTTGGGAGTCACAGAGCAGAGGTAGCCCGCATTAGAATATTGCCATTTACCTCTGCACCCTTGCAGCTCGAAAGAACCACTGACATTAGGATTTTGCAGCTCGCTCCTGCTCTACCCACATCTACAATAACCTGTACTCCCCAATACCCCCTGCCAAATGCAGCAAAACGGGGGATTACGGAGGTTATTAATGATCTTGAAGAAAGACAAACAATTAGCCGCGGTGTCCAGACGGCCCCCTCCCTGTACCGGCAACTCGGGCGGTCCGGCATAGCAAAGCCCCACCCCGCGAGTGCCGGCCACTGCCCCGGGACTGGCGGCGCGAGACGGAGCAGCCTGAGAGAGCTGCTAGAAACACATGTCCAGTACGGACATAACCCGAAAAACGGAGGCAAACCTCCCCCCGTAAAACTTCTGTCGCCTCTCCGCGCATGTCCCGGCTGGCTGCCCCCCCCGCCACCATTCCTGGCATCCAAGTCCTGGTGGTGTGGGGCGGGGCAGCCTGGCCTCTCGAGCGCTGGCAGGCAACCACCTTCCCCGGGTTGGCCGCCTCCCCCCCCGCCTCGCTGCGGGCGGGAGCGCCCCCCCCCACTCTTGCAAACTGAAGTAAAAAAAAAAAAAAAAAAAAGCCGCGGCTTGGGACCAGCGACCCCACCCCGGCTCAGTGCTCTCTGAGGGTCAGAAGCAGCTCCCATTAGGACCCGGCAATGTGCCTCAGCACTGCTGCTTACTGAAAGTAGCTGCTAATATTACCCGCTATCAAAAAAATCTACTGGCACTCCACTGCAGCTAAATGGGGCATTATGGAGGTCATTAATGATTTTGATAAAGAGTCAATAACAGGCAACCACTCGATAAAGACCCGCCCCCAAAACAAAAGGTCCAAGAGATATTTTCTGCTCCGAACCTTCTGAGCTAGTTCAACATGTTAACTATGGAAGCCCGGTTCCAAAAGGGACCGAGATCTGTTTTTGTGTTTTCTTGCAGGGCGAAGGAAGATGACAGGGTGGAAGAGAAGTACAGATGCGTGTGACGGGGTGGAAGAAGATCCACCTAACACCAGCAAGGGATGGAAGAGCATCCAGATGCCTTGGAAACAACACCAACAATGACAGGGTGGAAGAGGATCCAGCTAACACCACCAAGCCATTCAGAAGGAAGGCAGCCACAGGAATGGAAACACTAACGAACTGTGACTGATGCTGGATTCAATAATTACCTTGGGCAATTGTTGATTGTTGTAATTACTTCAATTCTATTGTTGATTGTTATTATTAATTGTTTGCAGGGGTACGTCAACATATGTTATATGGTGATCCACAGTGGACATTAAGGCTCACCGGCAGATGTGTCCCCTTTTTACTTTGGAGGCAAGAGGTAACTGCGATACCACTCCACAGTTATGTCAGATCGTGACTGTAGTCACAGGGTGGGATTGTCGCAGAATGCAACCCCCCTCCCTCCTTCACTCTTTCTCTGTGTCTTGAGGCTAACAGCTTCTTTTGTGTGGCCCAGAGCACCCTGGCTCCTGGGACATTAGAAGAAGGGGGTGCCAAGGCACACTGAGCCGCGCCCAGTGTGGGGGATATTTGGAGGCTTCAGGGGCACCCACAGCCAGTGTGGGGGGTGCAGAGAAGCTTCTAGAGTGCCTACAGTCAGATCTGACCAGATAAAAACGGGACTCTCGTCGAGACCTAAGCCCCATTTTGTGTGGGGGTCTCTTGGAGTATGAGCTTAGCCACTGCCGCCAGGAGAGCCCACCCTCCCTGGGATGGAGACTCCGCTTGCCTCGCCGCCACGGGTGTAAGTAAAACTTCTCGCAGGATTGCGAGTATATTTATACTTTTCGTGCACATTTGCACGTGTAAAATTAATCCTCGCAGAATCGCGGGTTATTTTCCTTTCCGTGCACATTTGCACAAGTACTTTATTTCCTCGCACAATCGCGAGTGGCCGCCGAGAGCCCCTCGCACAGTCACGAGTGTATTTTCCTCCCGTGCTTCCACATAAGCACGTGTAGGATTCCGTGCACATTTGCACATGTAAAATAACTCTCGCAGGACTGCGAGCGTATTATAAATTTGCACTTGCGGAATCGCGAGTGCACACATTCCGTACTCGCTACGAGTACGTGTATCTCTTTAAAAATAATCCCGCACCCCCGTTTAGGCAAGTGTGTACTCCTCCGGGACTCAGGGACGGCTCCGGCATTGTTTTGGTGAAGCCACGTGCATGCACATTGTGGACCGCCTGTTGGTTATATCAGTGGCTGCCCCTCCAATAATATCCTCAACTGATATCCGAACCTGTATTTAAGTCACTTTTGGAGTGCTAAAACCCTGTTTTTCACCGGTTCAATAAAAGTGGTTTTGGACCTTGTTGTCCCTTAAATTGACCTGTGGGTTGCCTTCGTGACAGACACACACGCTGTTCAATGGGGTCCGTGACACACACGCTGTCCACTGGGTTTTGTGACACACACACTCTGTATAATGGGCTTGTGACACACACGCTGTCCAATGGGATTTGTGACACAGACGCTGTCCAATGGGGATTGTGTCATACACACTGTCCAGTAGGGTTTGTGACACACACACGCTCTCCAATGGGGTTTGTCACACAAACACTCTTTCCAATGGGATTCGTGACACACACAGTGTCCACGGGGGTTTGTGACACACACGTTGTCCAATGGGGTTTGTGACACACACACTGTCTAATAGGGATTGTGACACACACAGTATGCACGGGGGTTTGTGACACACACGTTGTCCAATGGGGTTTGTGACACACACACTGTCCAATAGGTATTGATACACACACACGCAGTCCAATAGTGTTTGTGACACACACGCTGTCCAATGGGGCTTGTGACACACACGCTGACAAATTGGTTTTGTTACACACACACTGTCCCATGTTATTTGTGACACGCATGCTATCCAAAGGGTTTTGTGACACACGCACTCTCCAATGGGGTCTGCGACGCACACACACTGTCCAATGGGGATTGTGACACACACACTCTGTCCAATAGGGTTTATGACACACACGCTGTCCAATGGTGTTTGTGAGACACACACACTTTCCAATGGGGATTGTGACACACACGCTATCCAATGGGTTTTGTGACACACACACTCTCCAATGGGAATTGTGACACACACACTTTCAAATGGGCTTTGTGACACACACACGCTGTCCCATGGGGTTTGTGACACACACGCTGACGAATTGGTTTTGTTACACACTCACTGTCCAATGGTGTTTGTGACACGCATGCTATCTAATGGTTTTTGTGACACACACACTGTCCAATGGGGAATGTGACACACAGACGCTGTCCAATGGGGTTTGTGACACACACATGCTATACAATGGGTTTTGTGGCACACACACTTTCCAATGGGGTTTGTGACACACACACCTTCCAATGGGGTTTGTGACACACACACTCTGACCAATGGGTCTTTTGACTCACAAGCTGTCCAATGGGGTTCGTGACACACACATGCTATACAATGGGTTTTGTGGCACACACACTTTCCAATGGGGTTTGTGACACACACACCTTCCAATGGGGTTTGTGAAACACACACTGAGCAGGAGGGTTTGTGACACACACACGCTGTCCAATGGGGTTTGTGACACACACACTGTCCAATGGTTTCTGTGAAACACACTCTGTCAACTGGGCTTTGTGACACACACAGGCTGTCCAATGGGATTTGTGACACACACTGTCCAATGGGGTTTCTGACCCTACACGCTGTCCAATGGGGTTTGTGACACACTCACTTACTATCCAATGGGGTTTGTGACACACACAGTCTGTCCAATGGGGTTTGTGACACACACGCTTTCCAATGGGGTTTGTGACACAAACAATGTCCAATAAGGATTGTGACACACACACGCTGTCCCATGGTGATTGTGACACACACGCTATCCAATGGGGTTTGTGACATACACTCTGTCAACTGGGCTTTGTGACACACACGCTGCCGAATGGGATTTGTGACACACACTGTCCAATGGGGTTTCTGACACTACACGCTGTCCAATGGGGTTTGTGACACACACACTGTCCAATGGTGTTTGTGACACACACGTTGTCTAATGGGGTTTGTGACACACACGCTGTCCAATGGGGTTTGTGACACGCACATACTATCCAATGGGTTTTGTGACACACACACTGTCCATTGGGTATTGTGACACAGACACACTGTCCAATGGGGTTTGTGACACACACGCTGTCCAATGGGGATTGTGACACACACGCTATCCAATGGGTTTTCTGACACACACGCTCTTCAATGGGGATTGTGACACACACACGATGTCAAGTGGTGTTTGTGACACACACGCTGTCCAATGGGGTTTGTGACACACACGCTGTCCAATGGGGATTGTGACCTACACACTGTCCAATAGGGTTTGTGACACACAAACGCTATCCAGTGGGGTTTGTGAACACGCACTATTTTATAATGGAGTTTGTGACACACACACGCTATGCAATGGGATTTGTGGCACACACACTTTCCAATGGGGTTTGTGACACACACACTTTCCAATGGGGCTTGTGACACACACACTGACCAGGAGGGTTTGTGACACACACACGCTGTCTAATGGGGTTTGTGATACACACTGTCCAATGGGGTTTCTGACACTACACGCTGCCCAATGAGGTTTGTGACATAGACGCCGTCCAGTGGGGATTGTGACCTACAGACTGTCCAATAGGGTTTGTGACACACGCACGCTATCCACTGGAGTTTGTAACACACACACCTTATAATGGGTTTTGTGACACACACACGCTATAAAATGGGGTTTGTGACACACACACTTTCCAATGAGTTGTGTGACACACACACGCTGTCTCATGGAGATTGTTGCACACACTCTGAACAATTGGGTATGTTACACACACACTGTCCAATGGTGTTTGTGACACACACCCTGTCAAATGGGCTTTTTGACACACATAAGCTGTCCAATGGGGTTTGTGACACACACGCTGTCCAATGGGGTTTTGACACACACGCTGTCCACTGGGGATTGTGACACACAAACTGAGTAGGGGGGTTTGTGACACACACCCTGTCCAGTGGGTTTTGTGACACACACACTGTCCAATTGGGTTTTGACACACACTCTGTCCACTGGGGAGTGTGACACAAATGCTGTCCAAAGGGGTTTGTGACACACACACTGTCCAAAAGGGTTTGTGACACACACACTGTCCAATGGGGATTGTGACACACACACTGTACAATTGGGTTTTGACACACACGCTGTCCGGTGGGGACTGTGACACACACACGCTGTCCAATGGGGTTTATGACACACAATCAGTCCAATGGGTCTTGTGACACACATGCTGTTCAATGGGGTTCGTGACACACATACTGTTCAATGGGGTTTGTGACACACACACTGTCCAATAGGGTTTGTGACACACACAAGCTATCCAATGGGGTTTGTGACACACACACTTTGTAATGGGGTTTGTGACACACACACTATCCAATGGGGTTTGTGACACTCACACTCTGTCCAGTGGTGCTTGTTACAGACACGCTGCCCAATGGGGATCGTGACACACACTCTGTCCCATGGGGTTTGTGACACACACACTGTCCAATGGGGATCGTGACACACACTCTGTCCCATGGGGTTTGTGACACACACTCTGTCCAATGGGATTTGTGACACACACACTGTCCATGGGTGTTTTTGACACACACGCTGTCCAGTGGGGTTTGTGACACACACACTGTCCAAAGGGCTTTGTGACACACACAAGGTCCAATGGGGTTTGTCACACGCACACTGTCCATGGGTGTTTGTGACACACACGCTGTCCAGGGGTGTTTGTGACACACACACTGTCCAATGGGGTTTGTGACACAGTGTCCACGGGGGTTTGTGACACACACTCTATCCAATGGGGATTGTGACACACACACTGTACAATGGGTATTGTTACACACACACGCTGTCCAATGGGGATTGTGACACACACGCTGTCCAATAGGGTTTGTGACACACACACGCTATCCAATGGGGTTTGTGACACACACACTATCCAATGGGGTTTGTGACACTCACACTCTGTCCAGTGGTGCTTGTTACAGACACGCTGTCCAATGGGGATCGTGACACACACTCTGTCCCATGGGGTTTGTGACACACACACTGTCCAATGGGGATCGTGACACACACTCTGTCCCATGGGGTTTGTGACACAAACGCTGTCCAATGGGATTTGTGACACACACACTGTCCATGGGTGTTTTTGACACACACGCTGTCCAGTGGGGTTTGCGACACACACACTGTCCAAAGGGCTTTGTGACACACACAAGGTCCAATGGGATTTGTGACACACACACTGTCCATGGGTGTTTGTGACACACACGCTGTCCAGGGGTGTTTGTGACACACACACTGTCCAATGGGGTTTGTGACACAGTGTCCACGGGGGTTTGTGACACACACTCTATCCAATGGGGATTGTGACACACACACTGTACAATGGGTATTGTTACACACACACGCTGTCCAATGGGGATTGTGACACACACGCTGTCCAATGGGCTTTGTGACACACGCACTCTGTCCAATGGGTCTTGTGAAAAACAATCTGTCCAATGGGATTGTGACCACTGGGGATTGTGACACACACAATGTCCAGGGGGGTTTGTGAAACACACGCTGTCCAGTGGGTTTTGTGACACACGCACTGTCCAATTGGGTTTTGAAACACACGCTGTCCAATGGGTTTTGTGTCATACACACTGACCAATGTTGTTTCTGACACACACGCTGTCCAATGGGGTTTGTGACACAAACTCTGTCCAATGAAGTTTGTGACACACACACTGTCTAATGGGTATTTTGACATACGCACACTGTCCAATGGGGTTTGTGACACACAGGCTTTCCAATGGGTATTGTGACACACACACTGTCTAATGGGGTTCGTGACACATTCACTCTGTCCAAAGGGGCTTGTGACACACACACTGTCCAATCGGGTTTGTGACAGACACGCTGTCCACATGGGTTTTGTGACACACACACTATCCAATAGGGTTTGTGACACACACACGCTATCCAATGGAGTTTGTGACACATATACTTTCCAATGCAGTTTGTGACACCACACTCTGTCCAATGGTGCTTGTGACACACACGCTGTTCAATGGGGTTCGTAAAACACACGCTGTCCAGTGGGTTTTGTGACACACACACTCTGTCCAATGGGCTTGTGACACACACACGCTGTCCAATGGGGTTTGTGACACACACTCTGTCCCATGGTGCTTGTAAAACACACACTGTCCAATGGGTTTTGTGACACACACACACTGTCCAATGGGTATTGTGACACACATGCTGTCCAGTGGAGTTTGTGACATACACACTGTCCAATGGGTATTGTGACACACATGCTGTCCAGTGGAGTTTGTGACACACACGCTATCCAATGGGCTTTGTAACACACAGACACATTGTCCAACGGTGTTTGTGACTCACACGCTGTCCAACGGGGTTCGTGACACACACTCTGTCCAATGGGGTTTGTGACACACACACTCTGTCGAGTGGTGTTTCTGACACACACGTTGTCCAATGGGATTGTGACACATACGCTGTCCAATGGGGTTTAAGACACAGACAAGGTCCAATGGGTTTTGTGAAACAAACGCTGTCCAATGGGGTTTGTGACACTCACACTGTCCATGGTTGTTTGGAACTCACACGCTATCCGGTGGGTTTTGTGACACACACACTGTCCAATGGGGTTTTGACACACACGCTGTCCACTGGGGATTGTGACACACAAACTGACTAGGGGGGTTTGTGACACACACCCTGTCCAGTGGGTTTTGTGACACACACACTGTCCAATTGGGTTTTGACACACACTCTGTCCACTGGGGAGTGTGACACAAATGCTGTCCAAAGGGGTTTGTGACACATACACTGTCCAAAAGGGTTTGTGACACACACACTGTCCAATGGGGATTGTAACACACACACGCTGTCCAATGGTGTTTGTGAAACACACTCTTTCCAATGGGGTTTGTGGCACACACACGCTATCCAATGGGGTTTATGACACACAGTATGACCAATTGGGTTTGTTACACACAGACTGTCCAATATTGTTTCTGACACGCATGCTGTCCAATGGGTTTTGTGACACATACACTTTCCAATGGGGTTCGTGACACACACTCTGTCCCACGGGGTTTGTGACACACACATTATCCGAAGAGGTTTGTGACACACACGCTGACCAATGGGGCTTTTGACACACCCACTATCCAATGGGGTTTGTGACACACACGCTGCCAATGGGGTATGTGACACACACACTCTGTCCAATAGGGTTTGTGACACACAGAATTTCGAATGGTGTTCGTGACACACACACTATCCAATGGGTTTTGTGACACACACACTGTCCCATGGGGTTTGTGATACACAAACTGTCCAATGCGGAATGTGACACACACGCTGTCCAATGGGGATTGTGACATACACATTGTCCAATAGGGTTTATGACACACAGATGCTATCCAATGGGCTTTGTGACACACATACTTTCTAATGGGGTTTTTGACACACAGAGGTTATCCAATGGGGTTTGTGACACACACGCTGTCCAGTGGGGCTTGTGACACACACGCTGTCCAATTGGGTTTGTGACCCACACGGAGTCTAATGGGGATTGTGACACACACTATGTCCAATGGGGTTTGTGACACACACACTGTCCAATGGGTATTGTGACACATACGCTGTCCAATGGGGTTTATGAAACACACACTGTCCAAAGGGTTTTGTGAAACACACACTCTGTTCAGTGGAGTTTCTGACACACACGCTGTCCAATGGGGATTGTGACACACACGCTGTCCAATGGGGTTTATGACACACACGCTGACCAATGGGGTTTGTGAAACACACACTCTGTGCAATGAGGTTTATGACACACACACTGTCCAATGGGGTTTGTGACACACACACTGTCCAATAGGGTTTGGGACACACACATGCTATCCAATGGGGTTTGTGAAACGCACATTTTCTAATGGGGTTTTTGACACACAGAGGTTATCCAATGGGGTTTGTGACACACACGCTGTCCAGTGGGGCTTGTGACACACACGCTGTCCAATGGGGTTTGTGACCCACACGGAGTCCAATGGGTATTGTGACACATACGCTGTCCAATGGGGTTTATGAAACACACACTGTCCAAAGGGTTTTGTGAAACACACACTCTGTTCAGTGGAGTTTCTGACACACACGCTGTCCAATGGGGATTGTGACACACACGCTGTCCAATGGGGTTTATGACACACACGCTGTCCAATGGGGTTTGTGAAACACACACTCTGTGCAATGAGGTTTATGACACACACACTGTCCAATAGGGTTTGGGACACACACATGCTATCCAATGGGGTTTGTGAAACGCACACTTTCTAATGGGGTTTGTGACACACACACGGTATAAAATCGGGTTTGTGACACACACACTTTCCAATTGGGTTTATTACACACTCACTGTCCAATGGTATTTGCGAAACGCATGCTGTCCAATGGGTTTTTGACTACACACGCTGTCCAATGGTGTTTGTGACTACACACGCTGTCCAATGGGGCTTGTGATACACACGCTGTTCAATGGGGTTTGTGACACACACGCTGTCCAGTGGGTTTTGTGACACACACACTATCCAATGGGGATTGTGACATACACGCTGTCCAATGGGTTTTGTGACACACACACTTTGTCCGATGGGGTTTGTGACACACACACTTTCCAATGGGGTTTGTGATACGCACACTTTCTAATGGGTTTTGTGACACACACAAGCTATCCAATGGGGTTTGTGACACACACACTTTCCTATGGGGTTTGTGACACACACACTTTCCAATGGGGTTTGTGACACACACACCCAGTCCCATGGGGTTTGTGAAACACACTCTGAACAATTGGGTGTCTTACACACACACTATCAATGGGTGTTTGTGACACACACACTGTCCAACAGGGTTTGTGACACACACAATGTCCGACGGGGTTTGTGACACGCACACTGTACATGGGTGTTTGTGACACACACGCTACCCAGTGGGGTTTGTGACACACACACTGTGCATTGGTTATTGTTACACACACACGCTGTCCAATGGGGCTTGTGACACACACGCTGTTCGATGTGGTTTGTGACACACACGCTGTCTAGTGGGTTTTGTGACACACACATTGTCCAATAAGTTTTGTGACACACACACTCTGTCCATTGGGGTTTGTGACACAAACACGCTATCCAATGGAGTTTGTGACATACACACTTTCAAATGGCATTTGTGACACGCACACTTTCTAATGGGGTTTGTGACACACACATTCTGTTCAATGGCGCTTGTGAAACACACACGCTGTCCAATGGGGCTTGTGACACAAACGCTGTCCAATGGGATTTGTGACACACACACTGTCCAATGGGGATTGTGACACACACGCTCTCCAATGGGATTTGTGACATACACGCTGTCCAATGAGGTTTGTGAAACACACACTGTCCAATGGTGTTAGTGACACACACGCTGTCCAATAGGGTTTCTGACACAAACTCTGTCCAATGGGGTTTGCTACATACACGCTGTCCAGTGGGGACTGTGACTCACACGCGCTGTCAAGTGGGTTTTGTGACACACAAACTATCCTATAGGGTTTGTGACACACACACGCTATCCAATGGGGTTTGTGACCCGTACACTTTCCAATGGGGTTTGTGACATCACACTCATTCCAATTGTGCTTGTGACACTCACGCTGCCCAATGGGATTCGTGACAAACACGCTGTCCAGTGGGGTTTGTGACACACACACTCTGTCCAATGGGGTTTGTGACACACACACTGTCCAATGGGGATTGTGACACATACACGCTGTCCAATGGGGTTTGTGACACACACGATGTCAAACGGGGTTTGTGACACGGACACTGTACATCGGTGTTTGTGACACACACGCCGTCCAAAGGGGATTGTGACACACACGCTGTCCAATGGGGATTGTGACACACGCACTGTCCAATAGTTTTTGTGACACACACATGCTATCCAATGGGGTTTGTGACACGCACACTTTCTAATGGGGTTTGTGACACACCCACACTATCCAATTGGGTTTGTGACACACACACTTTTCAATGGGGTTTGTGACACAGACACTTTCTAATGGGGTTTGTGACACACACACGCTATCCAAATGGGTTTGTGACACACACAGTTTCCAATGGGGTTTGTTACACACACGCTGACCAATTGGGTTTCTTACACAAACACTGTCCAATGGTGTTTTCGACACGCATGCGGTCCAAAGGGTTTTGTGACACACACACTGACCACGAGGGTTTGTGACACACACACTCTGTCCAATGGGTTTGTGACACACACGCTGTCCAATGAGGTTTGTGACACACACTCTGTCCCATGGGGTTTGCAACACACGTACTGTCCAATGGAGATTGTGACACACACACTGTCCAATAGGGTTTGTCACACACACATGCTATCCAATGGGTTTTGTGACACAAACACTGTCCATTGGGTATTATTACACACACACGCTGTCCTATGGTGCTTGTGACACACATGCTGTCGAATGGGGCTTGTGATACACACGCTGTCCAATGGGGCTTGTGACACACACGCTGTCCAATGCCGATTGTGACATCACACACACTGTCCAATGGGGTTTGTGACACACACACTGTCCAATAGGGTTTGTGACACACACGCTGTCCAATGGGGTTCGTGACACACACGCTGTCCAAAGGGGATTTTGTCACACACTCGCTGTCCAATGGCGTTTGTGAAAAACAAACACTGTCTAATGGGGATTGTGACACACACACGCTGTCCAATGGGGTTTATGACAAACATTCTGTCCAATGGGGTTCGTGACACACAGGCTGTCCAATGGGGTTTGTGACACACCAACACTGTACAATGGGGATTGTGACACACACACACTGTCCAATGGGGTTTGTGACAGACACACTCTGTCCAATGGGGTTTGTGACACACACACATTCCAAAGGGGTTTGTGACACAGACGCTATCCAATGGCGTTTGTGACACACAAAAACTGTCCAATGGGGATTGTGAGACACACTCACTGTCCAATGGGGTTTGTGACACTCACACACACTGTCCAATGGGGATTGTGACATACACAGGATGTCCAATGGGGTTTGTGACACACACACTTTCCAAAGGGGTTTGTGACACACATGATGTCCAATGGGGTTTGTGATACGCACACTGTAAATGGGTGTTTGTGACACACACGCTCTCCAGTGGTGTTTGTGACACACACACTGTTCAATGGGTTTTGTGACACACACACTGTCCAATGGGTATTGTTACACACACACTCTGTCCAATGGGGTTTATGACACACACACAGTCCAAAGGGGTTTGTGACACACACGTTGTCCAATGGCGTTTGTGACACACAAAAACTGTCCAATGGGGATTGTGAGACACACACACTGTCCAATAGCGTTTGTGACACACACACGCTATCCAATGGGTTTGTGACACACACACAGTCCAAAGGGGTTTGTGACACAGATGCTGTCCAGTGGGGTTTGTGACACACAAAAACTGTCCAATGGGGATTGTGAGACACACTCACTGTCCAATGGGGTTTGTGACACACACACACACTGTCCAGTGGGGATTGTGACACACACAGGCTGTCCAATGGGGTTTGTGACACACACACTTTCCAAAGGGGTTTGTGACACACATGATGTCCAATGGGGTTTGTGATACGCACACAGTCCAAAGGGGTTTGTGACACAGACGCTGTCCAATGGCGTTTGTGACACACAAAAACTGTCCAATGGGGATTGTGAGACACACACTCTGTCCAATGGGTTTCGTGACACACACGCTGTCCAGTGGGATTTGTGAAACACACACACTATCCAATGGGGTTTATCACACACACAGGTTCCAATGTGGTTTTGTGACACGCACACTTTCTAATGCGGTTTGTGACACACATGATGGCCAAAGGGGATTGTGACACACACACGCTGTCCAATGTGGTTTGTGACACACACACTGTCCAAAGGGTTTTGTGAGACACACACTGTCCAATGGGTATTGTGACACACACACCCTGTCCAATGGGGTTTTTGACACACACTCTTTCCAAAGGGATTTGTGACACACATGATGTCCAATGGGGTTTGTGACACGCACACTGTCGATGGGTGTTTGTGACACACACGCTGTCCAGTGGGGTTTGTGAGACACACAGTGTCCAAAAGGGTTTGTGACACACACGATGTCCATTGGGGTTTGTGACACGCACACTGCCCATGGGTGTTTGTGACACACACGTTGTCCAGTGGGGTTTGTGACACACACACTGCCCAATGGGGTTTGTAACACACACTCTGTCCAAAGGGGTTTGTGACACACACTCTGTCCAATGGGGTTTGTGACACACAAACACGCTGTCCAATGGGGATTGTGACACACACACGCTGTACAATGGGCTTTATGAGACACACGCTGTCCAATGGGGTTAGTGACACACACACGCTGTCCAATGGGGTTTGTGACACGCTCGATGTCAAATGGGGTTTGTGACACGGACACTGTACATCGGTGTTTGTGACACACACGCCGTCCAAAGGGGATTGTGACACACACGCTGTCCAATGCGGATTGTGACACACGCACTGTCCTATAGTTTTTGTAACACACACATGCTATCCAATGGGGTTTGTGACACGCACACTTTCTAATGGGGTTTGTGACACACCCACGCTATCCAATTGGGTTTGTGACACACACACTTTTCAATGGGGTTTGTGACACAGACACTTTCTAATGGGGTTTGTGACACACACACGCTATCCAAATGGGTTTGTGACACACACACGCTGTCCCATGGGGTTTGTTACACACACGCTGACCAATTGGGTTTCTTACACAAACACTGTCCAATGGTGTTTTCGACACGCATGCTGTCCAAAGGGTTTTGTGACACACACACTTTCCAAAGGGGTTTGTGACACACATGATGTCCAATGGGGTTTGTGATACGCACACTGTAAATGGGTGTTTGTGACACACACGCTCTCCAGTGGGGTTTGTGACACACACACTGTTCAATGGGTTTTGTGACACACACACTGTCCAATGGGGTTTGTGACACACACAGTGTCTACGGGGGTTTGTGACACACACGCTGTCCAATGGGGTTTGTGACACACACTGTCCAATGGGTATTTTAACACACACACGCTGTCTAATGGTTCATGACACACACGCTGTCCAATGGGGCTTGTGACACACACACTGTCCAATGCGGATTGTGACATCACACACACTGTCCAATGGGGTTTGTGACACACACACTCTCCAATAGGGTTTGTGACACACACACGCTGTCCAGTGGGATTTGTGACACACACACCTTCCAAGGGGGTTTTTGACACGCACACTTTCTAATGCGGTTTGTGACATACACGCTGTCCAAGGGGGTTTGTGACACACATTCTTTCCAAAGGGGTTTTTGACACACATGATGTCCAATGGGGTTTGTGATATGCACACTGTCCATGGGTGTTTGTGACACACACGCTGTCCAGTGGGGTTTGTGAGACACACAGTGTCCAAAAGGGTTTGTGACACACACGATGTCCATTGGGGTTTGTGACACGCACACTGCCCATGGGTGTTTGTGACACACACGTTGTCCAGTGGGGTTTGTGACACACAGACTGCCCAATGGGGTTTGTAACACACACTCTGTCCAAAGGGGTTTGTGACACACACTCTGTCCAATGGGGTTTGTGACACACAAACACGCTGTCCAATGGGGTTTGTGACACAGACGCTGTCCAATGGGGATTGTGACCTACACACTGTCCAATGGGGTTTGTGACACACACAGGCTATCCAATGGGGTTTGTGACACACAGACTAACCAGGAGGGTTTATGACACACACACGCTGTCCAGTGCGGTTTGTGACACACAAACTGTCCAATGGAGTTTGTGACTCACACTCTGTCAAATGGGGTTTGAGACACTCACATGCTGTCCAATGGGATTTGTGACACACACGGTGTCCAATGGGGTTTGTGACACACACGCTGTCCAATGGGGTTTGTGACAGAAATTCTGTCCAATGAGGTTTGTGACACAGGCACTGTCCAATGCGTATTGTGACACACACATGCTGTCCAATGGGGTTTGTGACACACACTCTGTCCAATGGGGTTTGTGACACACACAGTGTCTACGGACTTTTGTGACACACAAGCTGTCCAATGGGCTTTGCGACACACACACGGTCCAATGGGTATTGTGACACACACATTGTCCAAAGGGGATTGTGTCACACACACGCTGTCCAATGGGGTTTGTGAAACACACACTCTGTCCAATGGGGTTTGTGACACACAAACACTGTCCAATGGGTATTGTGACACAAACACGCTGTCCAATGGGGTTTATGAAACACACGCTGTCCAAAGGGGTTTGTGACACACACGATGTCCAATGCGGTTTGTGACACACACTCTGTCCAATGGGGATTGTGACACACACACTGTCCAAAGGGGATTGTATCACACACACTCTGTACAATAGGGTTTGTGACACACACACACTATCCAATGGGGTTTTGACACACACACTCTGTCCAATGGGTATTGTGACACACACACTGTCCAAAGGGGATTGTGTCACACACACTCTGAAGAAAGGGGTTTGTGACACACACACTGTCCAATAGGGTTTGTGACACACACACACTATCCAATGGGGTTTGTGACGCACACACTTTCCAATGGGGTTTGTGACACACATACTTTCTAATAGGTTTTTTGAAAACCACACGCTGTCCAATGGGGTTTGTGACACACACACTCTCCAAAGGGGTTTGTGACACACACGATGTAAAATGGGGTTTGTGACACGCACACTGTCCATCGGTGTTTGTGACACACACACTGTCCAGTGGAGTTTATAACACACACACTGTCCAATGGGGTTTGTGACACACACAGTGTGCACGGGGTTAGTGACACACACGCTGTCCAGTGGGGATTGTGACACCCACACTATCCAATGGGGATTGTGACACACACACGCTGTCCAATGGGGTTTCTGACACTCACACTGTCCAAAGGTGTTTGTGACACACACTCTGTCCAGTGGGTTTTGTCACACACACACTGTCCAATGGGGTTTTGACACACACGCTGTCCACGGGGGATTGTGACACACACACTGTCCAGGGGGGTTTGTGACACACACACTGTCCAATGGCGTTCGTGACACACACAGTGTCCACAGGGGTTTGTGACACACACGCTGTCAAATGGGCATTGTTAAAAACAAACGCTGTCCAATGGGGTTTGTGACACACACACTATCCAATGCTGTTTGTGACACACACGCTATCCAATGGGGTTTGTGACACACACACTGTCCAATAGGGTTTGTCACACACACATGCTATCCAATGGGTTTTGTGACACACACACTGTCCAATGGGGATTGTGACACACACACGCTGTGCAATGGTGTTTGTGACACACACGCTGTCCAATGCGGTTTGTGACACAGATGCTGTCCAATGCGGTTTGTGACACAGATGCTGTCCAATGCGGTTTGTGACCTACACACTGTCCAAAAGGTTTTGTGACACACACACTGTCCAATAGGGTTTTTGACACACACACGCTATCCAATTGGGTTTGTGACACGCACACATTATAATGGGGTTTGTGAAACACACACGCTATCCAATAGGGTTTGTGACACTCACACTGTCTAGTGGGGTTTGTGACACATATACTGTCCAATGGGTTTTGCGACACACACCGTGTCCACGGGGGTTTGTGACACACACGCTGTCCAATGGGGTTTGTGACACACACACTGTCCAAAGTTGTTTGTGACACACACGCTGTCCAATGGGGTTTGTGACACACACGCTGTCCAATGGTATTTGTGACACACACTGTCCATTTGGTTTGTGACACACACACGCTATCCAATGGGGTTTGTGACACATACACTTTCCAATGGGTTTTGTGACACACACACTCTGTCCAATGGGTCTTGTGAATACACACCCTGTCCAATGGGGTTTGATAACACAAACGCTGTCCAGTGGGTTTTGTGACACCCACACTGTCCAATTGGCTTTCTGACACACACGCTGTCCACTGGGGTTTGTGACACACACACTGACGAGAAGGGTTTGTGACACACACACTGTTCAGTGTGTATTATGACACACACACGCTGTCCCATGGGGTTTGTGACACACATGCTGACCAATTGGGTTTGTTACACACACACTGTCCAATGGTGTTTGTTTCACGCATGCTGTCCAATGGGTTTTGTGACACACGCACTGACCAGGAGGGTTTGTGAAACAAACATGCTATCCAAAGGTATTTGTGACACATACATTTTCTAATGGGGTTTGTGAAACAGACACGCTGTCCAATGGGGTTCGTGACACACACTCTGTCCCATGGGGATTGTGACACACAAACTGTCCAATGGGGATTGTGACACACACACGCTGTCCAATGGGGTTTGTGACACACACAATGTCCCCTGGGGTTTGTGACACACACACTTTCCAATGGGGTTTGTGACAGACACACTTTTCAATGGGTTTTGTGACACACACACGCTGTCCCATGGGGTTTGTGACACACACACACTATCCAATGGGATTTCTGACACATACACTTTCCAATGGGGTTTGTGACACACACACTCTGTCCAACGGATCTTGTCACACGCGCTGTCCAATGGGGTTCGTGACACACACTCTGTCCCATGGGGTTTGTGACACACACATGCTATCTCATGAGGTTTATGACACACACGCTGTCCAATGGGGTTTGTGACACATACAATCTGTCCAATAGGGTTTGTGACACACACACGCTATCCAATGGGTTTTGTGACACACACACTGTACAATGGTTATTGTGACACACACACACTGTCCAATAGGGTTTGTGACACACACATGCTATCCAGTGGGGTTTGTGACACGCACACTTTCTAATGGGGTTGCTGACTCACACACGCTCTCCAATGGGGTTTGTGACACACACACACAATATCCAATGGGTTTTACGACACACACGCTGTCCAATGGGTTTTGTGACACACACAATCTGTCCAATAGGGTTTGTGACACACACACGCTATCCAATGGGTTTTGTGACACACACGATGTCCAATGGGGTTTGTGACACGCACACTGTCCATGGGTGTTTGTGACACACACGCTGTCTAATGGGGTTTGTAACACATGCGCTTTCCAAATGGGATTGTAACACACACGCTGTCCAATGGGGTTTGTGTCACATACACTCTGTCCAATGTGGCTTGTGACACATATGCTGTCCAATGGGGTTTATGACACACACTCTGTCCAATGGGGTTTTTGACACGCACGCTGTCCATGGGTGTTTGTGACATACACGCTGTCCAGTGGGGTTTGTGACACACAGAGATTCCAAAAGGGTTTGTGACACAAAGAGTGTCCACGGGGGTTTCTGAAACGCACGCTGTCCAGTGGGGTTTGTGACACACGCACTGTCCAATGGCGTTCGTGACACACACAGTGTCCACGGGGTTTTGTGACACACCCACTATGTCCAATGGGCTTGTTACACACACGCTGTCCAATCGGGATTGTGACACACACGCTGTCCAATGGGGTTCGTGACACAAACGCTGTCCAGTGGTTTTTGTGACACACACACTCTGTCCAATGGGCTTGTGACACGCAAGCTGTCCCATGGGTATTGTGACACACACGCTGTCCAATGGGGATTGTGACAAACACTCTGTCCCATGGGGTTTGTGACACACACGCTGTCCAGTCGGGTTTGTGGCACACACTGTCCAAAGGGTTTTGTGACACACACGATGTCCAATGGGGTTTGTGACACACACGATGTCCAATGCGGTTTGTGACACGCACGCTGTCCATGGGTGTTTGTGACACACACGCTGTCCAATGGGATTTGTGACACACACACGCTATCCAATGGGGTTTGTGACACACACACTGTTCAAAGGGGTTTGTGACACACACGATGTCCAATGGGGTTTGTGACACGCACGCTGTCCATGGGTGTTTGTGACACACACGCTGTCCAATGGGGATTGTGACACACACGCTGTCCAATGGGATTTGTGACATAGACGATGTCCAATGCTGTTTGTGACACACACTCTGTCCAATAGGGTTTGTCACACACACTCTGTCCAATGGGGTCTGCGACACACGCTGTCCAGTGAGGATTGTGACAAAGATGCTGTACAATGCGGTTTGTGACACACACACGCTGTCCAATGGGGTTTGTCAAACAAACGCTCTCCAGTGGGTTTTGTGACACACACGCTGTCGAATGGAGTTTGTGACATACACACTGTCCAATGTGGTTTGTGACACAAACTCTGTCCACTGGGGATTGTGACACACACACTGTCCAGGGGGGGTTGTGACACAGACACTGTCCAATGGCATTCGTGACACACACAGTGTCCACGGGGGATTGTTGCACACATGCTCTCACATTGGGGTTTGTGACACACATGCTGTCCAATGGGGTTTTTGACACACACGCTGTCCAGTGGCTTTTGTGACACACACACTGTCCAATAGGGTTGGTGACACACACACGCTGTCCAATGCTGTTTGTGACACACACTCTGTCCAAAGGGGTTTGTCACACACACTCTGTACAATGGGCTTGTGACACACATTCTGTCCAATGGGGATTGTGACACACACACTCTGTCCAATGAACTTTGTGACACACACGCTGTCCAATGAGGTCTGAGACACACACACTCTGTCCAATGTGGCTTTTGACACACACGCTGTCCAATGGCGTATGTGACATACACGCTGTCCACTGTTTTTGTGACAGGCACACTCTCCAACACGGTTTGTGACACACACACTGTACAAAGGGGTTTCTGACACACACACTGTCTAAAGGAGTTTGTGACAAACACGCTGTCCACTGGGGTTTGTGACACACAGACTGTCCAATGGGGTTTGTGACACACACACTCTCCAGGGGGGTTTGTGACACACACACTGTCCAATGGCGTTCGTAATACACACAGTGTCCACGGGGTTTTGTGACACACACTCGCTGTCCAATGGGTTTTGTGACACACACACTGTCCAGTCGTGTTTGTGACACACACGCTGTTCAATGGGGTTTGTGACAAACACGCTGTCCAATGGGGTTTGTTACACAAACTCTGTCCAATGGGGTTTGTGACACACACGCTGTCCAATGGGGTTTGTGACACACACACTGTCCAATGGGGTTTGTGACACACACACTGACCAGGAAGGATTGAGACACACACATGCTGTCCAATGGGTATTGTGACACACACGATGTCCAATGGCGTTCGTGATACACACAGTGTCCATGGGGTTTTGTGACACACACACTCTGTCCAATGGGATTGTGACACACATGCTGTCCAATGGGGATTGTGACAAACACGCTGCAGAATGGGGTTTGTGACACAAACACTCTGTCCAATGGGCTTCTGAAAAACACGCTGTACAATGGGGTTTGTGACTCATACACGCTATCCAGTGAGGTTTGTGACACACATGCTGTCCAATGGGGTTTTTGACACACACGCTGTCCAGTGGGTTTTGTGACACACACGCTGTCCAATAGGGTTTGTGACACATACGCTTTCCAACGGGCTGTGTGACAAATACACTTTCCAATGGGGTTTCTGACACACACACTCTGTCCAATGGTGCCTGTGACACACACGCTGTACAATGGGGTTCGTGACACATACGCTGTCCAATGGGTTTT
The DNA here is from genome assembly GCA_032206185.1 of Columba guinea. Classification (NCBI taxonomy): domain Eukaryota; kingdom Metazoa; phylum Chordata; class Aves; order Columbiformes; family Columbidae; genus Columba; species Columba guinea. The sequence goes on from JAVLUU010000005.1 coordinate 2,002,394, forward strand.
GTGACACACACACTCTGTCCAAAGGGCTTGTGACACACACGCTCTCCAATGGGGTTTGTTGCACACACACTGTCCAATGGTGATTGTGAAACACTCACTGTCCAAAGGGGTTTGTGAAACACACACTGTCCAATGGGGTTTGTGACACACACGCTGTCCAATGGGATATGTGACACACACTGTCCAATGGGGTTTCTGACACACTCGCTGTCCAATGGGTTTTGTGACACACACACAGACCAGTAGGGATTGTTACACACACATGCTGTCCAATGGGGTTTGTGACACACACACTGTTAAATGATGTTTGTGACACACACGCTGTCCAATGGGGTTTGTGACACAAACTCTGTCCAATGGGTTTTGTGACACACACACAGTGTCCAATGGGTATTGTTACACACAAACGTGGTCATACTGCGGTTTGTGACACACACGTTGTCCAATGGGGAATGTGACACACACACGCTGTCCAATGGGGTTTGTGACATACACACTCTGACCAATGGGTCTTTTGACTCACAAACTGTCCAATGGGGTTTGTGACACACACACGCTATCCAATGGGGTTTGTGACACACACGATGTCCAGTGGGGTTTGTGACACACACACACTATCCAATGGGGTTTGTGACACGCACACGTTCTAATGGGGTTTGTGACACACACGCTATCCAATAGGTTTTGTGACACACACACTGTCCAAAGGGGATTGTGACACACACACTTTCCAATGGGGTTTGTGACACACACACTGTCCAATGTGGCTTGTGACACACACGCTGTCCAATGGGGTGTGTCACACACACACTCTGTCCAATGGGGTTTGTGACACACACACACGCTGTCCAATGGGGATTGTTACACACGCTGTCCAATGGGGTTTGTGACACACACACTCTGTCCAATGGGGATTGTGACATACACACTGTCCAATAGGGCTTGTGACACGCACATTCTATCCAAAGGGGTTTGTGACACACACACTTTCCCAAGGGGTTTGTGACACGCACACTTTCTAAAGGGTTTTGTGACACACACACTGTCCAAAGGGGATTGTGACACACACACTATCCAATTGGGTTTGTGACACACACAATTTCCAATGGCTCTTGCGACACACACGCTGTCCAATGGGGTCGGTGACACACACGCTGTCCAGTGGGTTTTGTGACACACGCACTCTGTCCATGGGCTAGTGACACACACGCTGTCCAATGGGGTTTGTGACACACACACTTTCAAATGCGGTTTGTGACACGCACACTTTCTAATGGGGTTTGTGACACACACACTCTATCCAATGGGGTTTGTGACACACACACTTTCCAATGGGGTTTCTGACACACACTCTGTCCCATTGGGTTTGTGACACACACGCTGACCAATTGGTTTTGTTACACATACACTGTCCAGTGGTGTTTGTGACATGCATGCTATCCAATAGGGTTTGTGACACGCATACTGTATAACGGGTTTTGTGAAACACACACGCTATCCAATGGGATTAGTGACACACACGCTCTCTAATGGGGTTCGTGACATGCACTCTGTCCCATGGGGTTTGTGACACACACACTGTCCAAAGGGGTTTGTGACACACACGATGTCCAAAGGGTTCGTGACACGCACACCGTCCATGGGTGTTTGTGACACACACGCTGTCCAGTGGGGTTTCTGACACACACACAGTCCAAAAGGGTTTGTGACGCACAAGATGTGCAATGGGGTTTGTGACATGCACACTGTCCATGGGTGTTTGTGACACACACGCTGTCCAGTGGTGTTTGTGACACACACACTGTAAAATGGGGTTTGTGACACACACAGTGTCCACGGGGGTTTGTGACACACACAATTTATCCAATGGGGTTTGTGACACACACACCATCTAATGGGGTTTGTGACACACACACGCTATCCAATGGGGTTTGTGACACACACACTTTCCAAAGGGGTTTGTGACACGCACACTTTCTAATGGGGTTTGTGACACACACGCGCTATCTAATTGGGTTTGTGACACACACACTGTCCAATAGGGTTTGTGACACACACACGCTATCCAATGGGGTTTGTGACACACACACTTTCTAATGGGGTTTGTGACACACACAATATCCAGTGGGGTTTGTGACACTCACAATCTGTCCCATGGTGTTTGTGACACACACACTGTCCAATAGGATTGTGACACGCACATGCTGTCCAATGGGATTGTGACACACACACTCTGTGTAATGGGGTTTGTGACACACACGATGTCCAGTGGGGTTTGTGACACACACACTGTCCAATGGGTATTGTTACACACACACGCTGTCCAATGGGGTTTGTGACACATACAATTTCCAATGGGGTTTGTGACACACACACTCTGTACAATGGTGCTTGTGACACACACGCTGTCCAATGGGGTTTGTGACACACACGCTGTGCAGTGGGTTTTGTGACACACACACTCTGTCCAATGGGCTTCTGACACACACGCTGTGCAATGGTGTTTGTGACACACACACTGTACAACTGGGATTGTGACACACACACGCTATCCAATGGGGTTTGTGATACAAACTCTGTCCAATGGGGTTTGTGACACACACACTGTCCAATGGGTATTGTGACACACAACACACTGTCCAATGGGGTTTGTGACACACACTCTGGCCAGTGGAGATTGTGACACACACACTGTCCAATGGGGTTTGTGACACACACGCTGTCCAGTGGGTTTTGTGACACACACACTGTCCAAAGGGTTTGGTGACACACACACTGAACAATGGCGTTTGTGACACACACAGTGTCTACGGGGGTTTGTGACACAAACGCTGTCCAATGGGGATCGTGACACACACTCTGTCCCATGGGGTTTGTGACACACACACTGTCCAATGGGGTTTGTGACACAGACGCTATCCAATGGAGATGGTGACACATACACTGTCCAATGGGGTGTGTGACACATACACTCTGTCCAATGGGGCTTGTGGCACACACGCAGCCCAGTGGGTTTTGTGACACACACACTCTGTCCAATGGTTCTTGTGACACAGACGCTGTCCAATGGGGTTCATGACACACACTCTGTCCAATGGCCCTGTGGCACACACACTCTGTCCAATAGTGGTTGTGACACACACTCTGTCCCATGGTATTTGTAAAACACACATTGTCCAATGGGGATTGTGACACAAACACGCTGTCCAATGGGGTTTTTGACAAACACACTGTCCAAAGGGGTATGTGACACACACGCTGTCTACTGGGGATTGTGACACACACACGCTGTCCAAAGGGGTTTGTGACACACACTCTGTCCAATGGTGTTTGTGACACACACACTGTCCAAAGGGGTTTCTGACACACACGCTGTCAAATGGGAATTGTGAAACACAAATGCTGTCCAATGTGGTTTGTGACACACACGCTGTCTAATGTTGATTGTGACACACACACTCTGTCCAATGGGGTTTGTGACACACACGCTGTCCAATGGTTTTTGTGACACACACACTGTCCAATAGAGTTTGTGACACACACGCTGTCCAATGGGTTTCGTGACACATACAGTGTCCAATGGGGATTGTGACACACACACGCTGTCCAATGGGGTTTGTGAAACACACACTGTCCAGTGGGGTTCATGACACACATGCTGTCTAGTGGGTTTTGTGACACACACACTCTGTCCAATGGGATTATGACACACACACGCTATCCAATGAGGTTTGTGAAACATACACTTTCCAATGGGGTTTATGACACAAATTCTGTCCAATGGGGTTTGTGACACACACGCTGTCCAATGGGGTTTGTGACACACACACTCTGTCCAATGTGGATTTTGATACACACGCTGTCCAATGGAGTTTGTGACACACACGCTGTCCAATGGGTTTTGTGACACACACGCTGTCCAGTGGGTGTTGTTGCACACACACTGTCCAATAGTGTTTTTGACACACACGCTGTGCAGTGGGTTTTGTGACACACTTGCTGACCAATGAGTATTGTGACACACACACGCTGTCCAATGGGGTTTGTGACACAGACACTGTCCAATGGGGATTGTGACACACACACGCTGTCCAATTGGGTTTGTGACACACACACGCTGTCCAATGGGGATTGTGACACACACGCTATCCAATGGGTTTTGTGTCACACAAACACTGTCCAATGGGGTTTCTGACACACACGCTGTCCAATGCGGTTTCTGACACACACGCTGTCCAGTGGGTTTTGTGACTACACACACTCTCCAATAGGCTTTGTGACACACACACGCTGTCCAATGGGGTTTGTGAAACACACACGCTATCCAATGCGGTTTGTGACACATACACTTTCCAATGGGGTTTATGACACACACGCTGCCCAATGGGGTTTGTCACACAAACTCTGTCCAATGGGGTTTCTGACACACACACTGTCCAGCGGGGTTTGTGACACACACGCTGTCCAGTGGGGTTTCTGACACACACGCTATCCAATAGGGTTTGTGACGTACACACGCTATCCAATGGGTTTTGTGACACACACACAATGTCCAATGGGTCTTGTGACAAACAAGCTGTCCAATGGGTTTTTTGAACACAGACGGTGTCCAGTGGGTTTTGTGACACACACACTGTCCAAAAGGGTTTGTGATACACACACGCTATCTAATGGATTTTGTGTGTTTGTGACACACACTCTGTCCCATGGTATTTGTAAAACACACATTGTCCAATGGGGATTGTGACACATACACTGTCCAGTGGGTTTAGTGACACACACACAATCCAATGGGGTTTTGACACACACGCTGTCCACTGGGGTTTGTGACACACACGCTGTCCAGTGGGTTTTGTGACACACACACTGTCCAATGAAGATTGTGACAGACACACACTGTCCAATGTTGTTTGTGACACACACGCTGTCCAATGGGTTTTGTGACACAGACGCTGTCCAATGGGGATTGTGACCTACAAACTGTCCAATAGGGTTTTTGACACACACACCCTATCAAATGGGGTTTGTGACACGCACACTTTATAATGGGTTTTGTGACACACACACGCTATCCAATGGGGTTTGTGACACACATATTTTCTAATGGCTTTTTTGACACACACACGCTATCCAATGGGGTTTGTGACACACACACGATCTAATTGGGTTTGTGACACACACGCTGACCAATTGGGGATTGTGACACACACACTCTGTCCAATAGGTCTTGTGGCACACAAGCTGTCCAATGGGGATTGTGACACACACACTCTGTCCAATAGGTCTTGTGACACACAAGCTGTCCCATGGGGTTCGTGATACACACGCTGTCCAGTGGGGTTTTTGACAGACACACTGTCCAATAGGGTTTGTGACATTCACACACGCTATCCAATAGGGTTTGTGACACACACTCTTTCTAATGGGGTTTGTGACACACACACTATCCAATGGGTTTTGTGACACATACACTGTCCAATGTTGTTTGTGACACACACACGCTGTCCAATGGTGTTTGTGACAGACACACTTTCCAATTGGGTTCGTGACCCGCACACTTTCTAATGGGGTTTGTGACACACACACGCTGCCCCATGGGGTTTGTGACACACACGCTGACCAATTGGGTTTGTTACACACAGACTGTCTAATAGTGTTGGTGACATGCATGCTGTCCAATGGGTTTTGTGACACACAGGCTGACCAGGAGGGTTTGTGACACACACACGTTATCCAATGGTGTTTGTGACACATACACTTTCCAATGGTGTTCGAGACACACACTCTGTCCAATGGCGCTTGTGACACACATGCTGTCCAATGGGGATTGGGACACAAACTCGCTGTCCAATGGGGTTTGTGACACAAATGTTGTCCGAAGAGTTTTGTGAAAAACAGACGATGTCCAGTGGGTTTTGTGACACGCACACTGTCCAAAGGGGTTTGTGACACACACACTGTCCAAAGGGGTTTGTGACACACACGCTGTCCAATGGGGTTTGTGAAACACACAGGCTGTCCAATGGGGTTTGTGACACACACAGTGTCCAATGGGTATTGTTACAAAGACACGCTGTCCAGTGGTGTTTGTGACACACACTCTGTCCAATGGGGATTGTGACACACACGCTGTCCAATGGGCTTTGTGACACACACACTCTGTCCAATGGCTCTTGTGAAAAACACGCTGTCCAATGGCGTTTGTGAACACACACACTGTAAATGGGGATTGTGACACACACATGGTATCCAATGGGGTTTTTGACACTCACACTGTCCATGGGTGTTTGTGACAGACACGCTGTCCAGTGGGTTTTGTGACACACACACTGTCCAGGGGGTTTGTGACACAGACGCTGTCCAATGGGGATTGTGACACACATGCTGTCCAAAGGGGTTTGTGACACACACACTGTCCAATGGGATTTTTGACATACACACTGTCCAAAGGGGTTTGTGACACACACGCTATCCAGTGGGGTTTGTGACACTCAAACTGTCCATGGGTGTTTTTGACACACACGCTGTCCAGTGGGTTTTGTGACACACACACTGTGCACTGGAATTTGAAATACATGCTGTCCACTGGGGATTGTGAAACACACACTGTCCAGGGGGGTTTGTGACACACACACTGTCTAATGGCGTTCGTGAAACACACAGTGTCAACGGGGGTTCATGACACACATGCTGTCCAATGGGGTTTGTGCCATGCACAATTTATAATGGGGTTTGTGACATACACACATTATCCAATTGGGTTTATGACACACACGCTGTCCTGTGGGGTGTGTGACACACATACTCTGTCCAATAGTTTTTGTGACACACATACGCTATCCAGTGGGGTTTGTGACACAAACACTTTCTAATGGTGTTCGTGACACACACGCTCTCCAATGGGTTTTGTAACACACACACTGTCCAGTGGGGATTGTGACACACACACGCTGTGCAATGGTGTTTGTGACACACAGGCTGTCCAATGGGGTTTGTGACACAGACGCTGTCCAATGGGGATTGTGACATACACACTGTCCAATAGGGTTTATGACACACACATGCTATTCAATGGGGTTTGTGACGCACACTTTCCAATGGGGTTTGTGACGCATACACTTTCCAATGGGGATAGTGAGAAACACGCTGTACAATGGGGTTTGTGACACATACACTTTCCAATGGGGCTTGTGACAGACACTCCAATGGGGTTTGTGACCCACACGGAGTCCAATGGTTATTGTGACACACACGCTGTCCAATGGTGTTTGTGACACACACACTCTGTCCAATAGGGTTTGTGACCCACACGGTGTCCAATGGGTATTGTGACACTAACGCTGTCCAATGGGGTTTGTGACACACACGCTGTCCAATAGGGTTTGTGACATCACACACGCTATCCAATCGGGTTTGTGACACACACTCTTTCTAATGGGGTTTGTGAAACACACGCTATTCAATGGGTTTTGTGACACACAGTCTGTACAATGGTGATTGTGACACACACACGCTGTACAATGGGGTTTGTGACACACACACTTTCCAATGGTTTTTGTGACACGCACACTTTCTAATGGGGTTTGTGACACACACGCTATCCAATGCGGTTTGTGACACACACGCTGAACAATTGGTTTTGTTACACACACACTTTCCAAAGATGTTTGTGACACGCATGCCGTCCAATGGGTTTTGTGACACACACACTGACCAGGAGGGTTTGTGACACACACACGCTATCCAACGGGGTTTGTGACACATACACTTTCCAATGGGGTTTGTGACACACACTCTGTCCCATGGGGTTTGTGACACACACACTGTCCAATGGGTATTGTTACACACACATGCTGTCCTAATGTGTTTGTGACAGACACACTGTCCAATGGGTATTATTACACACACATGCTGTCCAATTGTGTTAGTGACACACACGCTGTCCAATGGGGCTTGCGACACACACGCTGTACAATGGGGTTTGTGACACACAAATTGTACAATGGGTATTGTGACACACACACGCTGTCCAATGGGGTTTGTGACACACACGCTGTCCAGTGGGTTTTGTGACACACAATCTCTGTCCAATGGGGTTTGTGACACACACAGTGTCCACGGGGGTTCTGACACAGACGCTGTCCAATGGGGTTAGTGACACGCACACTGTCCGTGGGTGTTTATGACACACACGCTGTACAGTGGGGTTTGTGACACACACACTGTCCAAAAGGGTTTGTGACAGACACGATGTACAATGGGGTTTGTGACACGCACACTGTCCACGGGGGTTTGTGACACACACGATGTTCAGTGGGGTTTGTGACACACACACTGTCCAATGGGGTTTGTGACACACACAGTGTCCACGGGGGTTTGTGACACACACGCTGTCTAATGGGGTTTGTGACACACACACTTTCCAAAGGGTATTGTTACACACACACGCTGTCCAATCGTGTTTGTGACAAACACGCTGTCCAATGGTTCTTGTGACACACACGCTGTGCCATGGTGTTTGTGACACACACGCTGTCCAATGGGGATTGTGACATACACACTGTCCAATGGGGTTTATGACACACACATGCTATGCAATGGGGCTTGTGACACAAATACTTTCTAATGGGGTTTTTGACACACACACGCTGTCCAATGGGGTTTGTGACATACACGCTGACGAATTGGTTTTGTTACACACACACTGTCCAATGGTGTTTGTGACACGCGTGCTATCTAATGGGTTTTGTGATACACACACGCTGTCCAATGTGGTTTGTTACACACACAAACTGTCCAATGGGGATTATGACACACACACACTGTCCAATGGAGTTTATGATTACACAGGCTGTCCAATGGGGTTTGTGAAACACGCACTGTCCAAAGGGTTTTGTGACACATACGCTGTCCAATGGGGTTTGTGACACACTCGCTGTCCAATGGGTTTTGTGACACACACACTGTCCAGGGGGGTTTGTGACACACACACTGTCCAATGGCATTCGTGACACACACAGTGTCCACGGGGCTTTGTGACACACACTCTGTACAATGGGGTTTTGTGACACACACACACATTGTCCAATGGGGATTGTGACACACAGACGCTGTTCAGTTGTGTTTGTGACACAAACGCTGTCCAATGGGGTTTTTGACACAGACGCTGTCCAATGGGGATTGTGACCTACACGCTGTTCAATAGGGTTTGTGACACACACATGCTATCCAAAGGGGTTTGTGACACAGATACTTTCTAATGGGGTTTCTGACACACACACGCTATCAAATAGGGTTTGTGACGCACACTTTCCAATGGGGTTCGTGACACACCCACGCTATCCAACGGGTTTTGTGACACGTAAACTTTATAATGGGGTTTGTGACACACACAAACTATCCAATGGGGTTTGTGACACACATACTTTCTAATGGGGTTTTTGACACACACACGCTATCGAAAGGGGTTTGTGACACACACTTTCCAAAGGCGTTTGTGACGCACACACGCTGTCCCATGGGGATTGTGATACACACGCTCTCCAATGGGGTTTGTGACACATACGCTCTGTCCAATGGGGATTGTGAAACACACACGCTGTCCAATGGGGTTTATGATACACACACTGTCCAATGGGGTTTGTGACACACACGCTGTCCACTGGGGATTGTGACACACACACTCTGTCCAATAGGTCTTGTGACACACAAGCTGTCCAAAGGGGTTCGTGACACACACGCTGTCCAGTGGAGTTTGTGAAACACACACTGTCCAATAGGGTTTGTGACATCAAACACGCTATCCAATGGGGTTTCTGACACACACTCTTTCTAATGGGGTTTGTGAAACACACTCTGTCGAATGGGTTTTTTGACACACACACTGTCCAATGGTGACTGTGACACACACACGCTGTCCCATGGTGTTTGTGACACGCACACTTTCTAATGGGGTTTGTGACACAGACACTCAGTCCAGTGGCGCTTGTTACACACACGCTGTCCAATGGGGTTCGTGACACACACTCTGTCCCATGGTGTTTGTGTCACACACATTGTCCAGTGGGTATTGTTGCATGCGCACGCTGTCCAATTGTGTGTGTGACACCCACACTGTCCCATGGGGCTTGCGACACACACGCTGTCCAATGGGGTTTGTGACACACACATTGTCTAATGGGTATTGTGACACACACACGCTGTCTAATGGAGTTTGTGACACACACGCTGTCCAGTGGGTTTTGTGACACACACACTCTGTCCCATGGGGTTTGTGACACACACAGTGTCCAATGGGGATTGTGACACACACACGCTGTCCAAAGGGGTTTGTGACACACACGCTATCCAATGGGGTTTGTGACACACACGCTGTTTAATGGGGTTTGTGACACACTCTCTGTCCAATGGGGTTTGTGACCAACACGGAGTCCAATGGGGATTGTGACACACACGCTGTCCAATGGGGTTTGTGACACACACACTCTGTCCAATAGGTCTTGTGACACAGAAGCTGTCCAATGGGTTTCGTGACACACACGCTGTCCATTGGGGTTTGTGACACACACACTCTGTCCAATGGGGTTTGTGACACACATACTTTCCAATGGTATTTGTGACACGCAAACTTTCTAATGGGGTTTGTGACACACACACACGTTATCCAATGGGGTTTGTGACACACACGCTGACCAATTGGTTTTCTACACACACACTGTCCAAAGGTGTTTGTTACACACACACGCTATCCAATGGGGTTTGTGACACATAAACTTTCCAATGGCGTTTGTGACACACACACTCTGTCCAATGGGGCTTGCGACACACACACGCTGTCCAATGGGGTTTGTGACACACACATTGTCCAATGGGTATTGTGACACACACACGATGTCCAATGGGGTTTGTGACACACATGCTGTCCACTGGGGTTTGTGACACGCACAATGTCCATGGGTGTTGTTGACACACACGCTGTCCTGTGGGGTTTTTGACACACACACTGTCCAAAAGGGTTTGTGACACACACGATGTACAATGGGGTTTGTGACACGCACACTGTCCATGGGTGTTTGTGACACACACACTGTCCAGTGGGGTTTGTGACACACACACTGTCCAATGGGTTTGTGACACAAACAGTGTCCACGGGGGTTTGTGACACACATGCTGTCCAATGGGGTTTTTGACACACACACTGTCCAATGGGTATTGTTACACACACACGCTGTCCAATGGTGTATGTGACACACACGCTATCCAGTGGGGATTCTGACACACACGCTGTCCAATGGGCTTTATGACACACACACTCTATCCAATGGGTCTTGTGAAAAACACGCTGTCCACTGGGGTTTGTGAACACATACGCTGTCTAATGGGGTTTGTGTACACACACGCTGTCCAGTGGGTTTTGTGACACACACACTGTCCAATAGGGTTTGTGACACACACATGCAATCCTATGGCGTTTGTGACACAGACACTTTCCAACGGGGTTTCTGACACACACACTCTGTCCAATGGGGTTCATGACACACACGCTGTTCAATGGGGTTTGTGACACACACACTGTCCAATAGGGTTTGTGACACACACACTCTATCCAACGGTGTTTGTGACACACACACTTTCTAATGGGGTTTGTGACACACAAACTATCCAATGGGGTTTGTGACATTAACACTCTGTCCAATGGTGCTTGTGACACACACGCTATCCAATGGGGTTTGTGACACTCACACTGTCCATGGGTGTTTGTGACACACACGCTGTCCAGTGGGTTTTGTGACACACACACTGTCCAATGGGGTTTTGACACACACGCTGTCCACTGGGGATTGTGAAACACACACTGTCCAGGGGGGTTTGTGACACACACACTGTCCAATGGCGTTCGTGAAACACATAGTGTCCACGGGGGTTTGTGACACACACGCTGTCCAATGGGTTTTGTGACACTCACACTTTATAATGGGGTTTGTGACACAAACACGCTGTCCAATTGGGTTTATGACACACACTCTGTCCTATGGGGTGTGTGACACAGACGCTGTCAAATGGGGATTGTGATATACACACTGTCCAATAGGGTTTATGACAAACACATGCTATCCAATGTGGTTTGTTACACACATACATTCTAATGGAGTTTTTGACACAAACACTGTATCAAATGGGGTTCATGACACACACTTTCCAATGGGTTTGTGACACGCACGCTGTCCAATGGGGATTGTGAAACACACTCTGTACAATGGGGATTGTGACACATACACTCTGTGCAATGGGGCTTGAGACACACATTCTGTCCTATGGGGTTTCTGACCCACAGGGAGTTCAATGGGGATTGTGACACACACGCTGTCCAATGGTGTTTGTGACACACACACTCTGTCCAACGGGTTTTGCGACCCACACGGTGTCCAATGGGTATTGTGACACACACGCTGTCCAATGGTGTTTGTGGCACACACGCTGTCCAATGGGTCTTGAACACACACGCTGTCCAATGATGTTTCTGACACAGACGCTGTCCAATGGGGATTGTGACATACACACTGTCAAATAGGGTTTATGACACACACATGCTATCGCATGGGGTTTTTGACACAAATACTTTCTAATGGTGTTTTTGACATACACACGCTATACAATGGGGTTTGTGACACACACGCTGTCCCATGGGGTTTGAGACACACATGCAGACTGATTGGGTTTGTTACACACACACTGTCCAATGGTGTTTGTGACACGCATGCTGTCCAATGGGTTTTGTGACACACACTCTGACCAGGAGGGTTTGTGACACACTCACGGTATCCAATAGGGATTGTGACACGTACACTTTCCAATGGGTTTTGTGATACACACACTCTGTCCAATGGCGCTTGTGACACACACGCTGTCCAATGGGGTTCGTGACACACACGCTGTCTAATGGGGTTTGTGAAACACACACTGTCCAATGGGTTTTGTGACACACAAACTCTGTCCAATGGGCTTGTGACACACACGCTGTCCGATGGTGTTTGTGACACACACACTGTAAAATGGAGTTGTGACACACACACGCTGTCCAATGGGGTTTGTGACACAAACACTGTCCAGTGGGTATTGTTACACACACATGCTCTCCAATGGTGTTTGTGACACACACGCTGTCCAATGGGGCTTTTGACACACACGATATCCAATGTGGTTTGTGACACACACAGTGTCCAATGGGTATTGTGACACACACGCTGTCCAATGGGGTTTGTGACACACACGCTGTCCAATGGGGCTTGTGACACACACGATATCCAATGTGGTTTGTGACACACACAGTGTCCAATGGGTATTGTGACACACACGCTGTCCAATGGGGTTTGTGATACACACACTCTGTCCAATGGCGCTTGTGACACACACGCTGTCCAATGGGGTTCGTGACACACACGCTGTCTAATGGGGTTTGTGAAACACACACTGTCCAATGGGTTTTGTGACACACAAACTCTGTCCAATGGGCTTGTGACACACACTCTGTCTAATGGGGTTTGTGACACACAGACACTGTCCAAAGGGGATTGTGAAACACAGACGCTGTCCAATGGAATTTATGACACACACACTGTCCAATGGGGTTTCTGACACACACACTCTGTCCAATGGGGTTTGTGACCCACACGCTGTCCAATGCGGATTGTGACACACACGCTGTCCAATGGGGTTTGTGACACACACACTCTGTCCAATAGGTCTTGTGGCACACAAGCTGTCCAATGGGGTTCGTTACACATAGACTCTGTCCAATGGGGTTCGTTACACATACACTCTGTCCAATGGGGTTTATGACACACACACTGTCCAATGGTGTTTGTGACACACACACTCTGTCCAATGGGGTTTGTGACACACACGCTGTCCAATGGGTTTTGTGACACACACACTGTCTGATGGGGATTCTGACACACACACGCTATCCAATGGTGTTTGTGACACACACACTTTCCAGTGGGGTTTGTGACACGCATACTTTCTAATGGGGTTTGTGACACACATGCTGTCCGGTGGGTTTTGTGACACACACACTGTCCAACAGGGTTTGTGCCACACACACGCTACCCAATGGGGTTTGTGACACGCATACTTTCTAGTGGGGTTTGTGACACACACACACTATCCAAAAGGGTTTGTGACACACACGCTTTCCAATGGGTTTTGTGAAACACACACGCTGTCCCATGGGGTTGTGACACACACGCTGACCAATTGGTTTTGTTACACACACACTGTCCAATGGTGTTTGTGACACGCATGCTGTCCAATGGGGTTTCTGACACACACACGCTGTGCAATTGGTTTCGTGACACACACTCTTTCCCATGGTTCTTGTGACACACACACTGTCCATTGGGGACTGTGACACACACACGATGTCCATAGGGGTTTGTGACACACACACTGTCTAAAAGGGTTTGTGACACACATGATGTCCAGTGGGGTTTGTGACACGCATACTGTCCATGGGTGTTTGTGACACACACTCTGTCCAGTGGTTTTTGTGACACACTCACTGTCCAATAGGGTATGTGCCACACACACGCTATCCAATGGGGTTTGTGACACACAAACACTGTCCAATGATGCTTGTGACAGACACGCTGTCCAATGGGGTTCGTGACACACACGCTATCCAGTGGGTTTTGTGACACACACGCTCTGTCAAATGGGCTTGTGACGCACACGCTTTCCAGTGGTGTTTGTGACACACACACTGTACTATGGGCTTTGTGACACACACACTGTCCAGTGGGTTTTGTGACACACACGCTGTCCACGGAGGATTGTTGCAAACACACTTTCCAGGGATGTTTCTGACCCACACGCTGTCCAGTGGGTTTTGTGACACACACGCTGTCCAATGGGGTTTGTGACACACAAACTGTCCAATGGGGTTTGTTACAGACACTCTGTCCAATGGGGTTTGTGACACACACACTGTCCATGGATGTTTGTGACACACACGCTGTCCAGTGGGGTTTGTGACACACACAATGTCCAATGGAATTTGTGAAACACAGAGTGTCCACGGGGATTTGTGACACACACGCTGTCCAATAGGGTTTGTGACACACACACTGTCCAATGGGTATTGTTACACAGACACGCTGTCCAGTGCGTTTTGTGACACACACACTGTCCAACGGGGTTTTTGACACATATACTTTGCAATGGGGTTTGTGACAAACACACTGTCCAATAGCTATTGTTACACACACACCCTGTCAAATGGGGTTTGTGACACACATACGCTGTCCAATCGGATTTGTGACACACACGCTGTCCAATGGGATTTGTGACACACACTGTCCAATGGGGTTTCTGACACTACACGCTGTCCAATGGTGTTTGTGACACATATACTGTCCAATGGTGTTTGTGACACACACGCAGTCCAATGGGGTTTCTCACTCACTCTCTCTCCAATGGGGTTTGTGACACACACACTGTCCAATAGCGTTTGTGAAAGAGACACGCTATCCAATGGGGTTTGTGACACATACACTTTCCAATGGGGTTTGTGACACCACACTCTCTCCAATGGTGCTTGTGACACACACTCTGTCTAATGGGGTTCGTGACACACACACTCTGTCCAATGGGCTTGTGATACACACGCCATCCAATAGTGTTTGTGACAAACACTCTGTCCCATGGGGTTTGTGACACATACACTGTCCAATGGGGAATGTGACACAAACATGCTGTCCAATGGGGTTTGTGACACACACACTGTCCAATAGGATTTGTGACACACACGCTATCCAATCAGTTTTGTGACACACACACTGTACAATGGGTATTGTGTCATACACACGCTCTAAAATGGGGTTCGTGACACACACTCTGTCCCATGGGGTTTGTGATACACACACACACTATCCAACGGGGTTTATGACACACACGCTGTCCAATGCTATACAATGGGGTTTGTGACACAAATACATTCTAATGGGGTTTTTGACACACACACGCTGTCCCATGGGGTTTGTGACACACACGCTGACCAATTCGGTTTGTTACACACAGACTGTCCAATGGTGTTTGTGACACACACACTGAGTAGGAGGTTTTGTGACACACACACGCTATCGAATTGGTTTGTGAAACATACACTTTCCAATGGGGTTTGTGACACACACACTCTGTCCAATGGCGCTTGTGACACACACACTGTCCAATGGGGTTTGTGACACACACGAGTGTCCACGGGGGTTTGTGACACACACGCTATCCAATGGGGATTGTGACACACACGCTGTCCAATGGGCTTTTGACACACACACGCTATCCATTAGTGTTTGTGACACACACACTGTCCCATGGGGTTTGTGACATACGCACTGTCCAATGGGGATTGTGACACACACACTTTCTAATGGGGTTTGTGACACACACAATATTAAATGGGGTTTGTGACACACATGCTGTCCAGTGGGTTTTGTGACACGCACTCTCTGTCTAATGGGCTTGTGACACACACGCTTCCCAATGGGGTTCGTGACACACACGCTGTCCAGTGGGTTTTGTGACACACACACTCTGTCCAATGGGCTTGTGACACACACGCTGTCCAATGGTCTTTGTGACACACCCGCTGTCCAAGGGTGTTTATGACACACAATCTGTTCAATGGGGTTTGTGACACACATGCTGTCCAAATGGGATTGTGACACACACACTGTCCAATTGGGTTTTGACACACACTCTGTCCAATGGTGCTTGTGACACACACGCTGTCCAATTGGGTTCGTGACACACACGCTGTCCAGTGGGTTATGTGACACACACACTATCCAATAGGGTTTTGACACACACGCTGTCCACTGGGCATTTTGAACACAAACGCTGTCCAATGGGGTTTGTGACACACGCACTGTCCAATGGTGTTTCTGACACACATGTTGTCCAATGGGTTTTGTGAAACAAACTCTGTCCAATGCTGCTTGTGACACACATGATGTCCAATGGGGTTTGGGACACGCACACTGTCCATGACTGTTTGTGACACACATCCTGTGCAATGGGGTTTGTGACACACACGATGTCCAAAGGGGATTGTGACACACACAGTGTCCACGGGGGTTTGTGACAAACACACACTCTCCAATGGGGTTTGTGACACACACGTTGTCCAATGGGGATTGTGACACACACACGCTATCCAATGGGGTTTATGACACGCATACTTTCTAATGGGGTTTGTGACACACACACTGTATCCAATGGGGTTTGTGACACACACACACGATGTCCAATGGGGTTTGTGACACACACACTCTGTCCAATGGGCTTGTGACACACACACGCTGACCAATAGTGTTTTTGACACATACTCTGTCCCATGGGGTTTGTGACACACACACTGTACAATGGGGATTGTGACAGACACACGTTGTCCAATGGGATTTGTGACACACAAACTGTCCAAAGGGGTTTGTGACACACACGCTGTCCAGTGGGCTTTGTGACACACACACTGTCCAATGGGGTTTGTAACACACATGCTATCCAGTGGGTTTTGTGACACGCACACTGTCCAATAGGCTTTGTGACACACACACGCTATCCAATGGGGTTGGTGACACATACACTTTCCAATGGGGTTTGTGACACCACACTCCGTCCAATGGGGCATGTGACACACACGCTGTCTAAAGGGGTTCGTGACACACACAATGTCCAATGGGGTTTGTAACACACACAATGTCCATGGGTGTTCGTGACACACACGCTCTCCAGTGGAGTTTGTGTCACACAAACTGTCCAATAGGTTTTGTGACACACACAGTGTCCACGGGGGTTTGTGACACAAACTCTGTCCAATAAGGTTTGTGACACACACACTGTCAAATGGGGATTGTGACACACACACCCTGTGCAATGGGGTTTGTGACACACACACTGTCCAATGGGGATTGTGACACTCGCTGTCCAATGGTTTTTGTGACACACACGCTATGCAGTGGGTTTTGTGACACACACACTGTCCAATAGGTTTTGTGACGCACATGGTGTCTAATGGGGTTTGTAACACACACACACTGTCCAAAGGGGTTTGTGACACACACGCTGTCCAATGGGGTTTGTGAAAGACACACTCTGTCCAATAGGATTTTTGACACACACATGCTATCCAATGGGTTTGTGACACACATACTTTCTAATGGGGTTTTTGACACACACACGCTGTCCAATGGTGTTTGTGACATGCATGTTGTCCAATTGTTTTTGTGACACACACGCTGGCCAATGGGGATTGTGACACACACGCTGTCCAATGGGCTTTGTGACAAATACACTCTGTCCAATGGGGCTTGTGACACACACGCTGCCCAATGGGGTTTATTACACACACGCTGTCCAGTGGGGGTTGTGACACACACTCTTTCCCATGGGTTTTGCGACACACACACTCTGTCCAATAGAGTTTGTGACACAAACATGCTAACCAATGGTGTTTGTGACACACACTTTCCAATTGGGTTTGTGACACCACACTCTGCCCAACGGTGCTTTTGACACACACGCTGTCCGATGGGGTTCGTGACACACAGACGCTGTCCAATGGGATATGTGACACACACACTGTCCAATGGGGATTGTGAAACACACACGCTGTCCCATAGGGTTTGTGACACACACATGCCATCCAATGTGGTTTGTGACACACATGCTTCCTAATGGGGTTTTTGACACACACACTCTGTCCAATAACGCTTGTGACACACACTCTGTCCAATAACGCTTGTGACACACACGCTGTCCAATGGGGTTCGTGACACACACTCTGTCCCATGGGGTTTGTGACACACACGCTGTCCAGTGGGGTTTGTGACACACACGCTATCCAGTGGGTTTTGTGACACACACAATGTCCAATACGGTTTGTGACACACATACGCTATCCAATGGGGTTTGTGACACACGCACTCTGTCCAATAGATCTTGTAACACAAACGCTGTCCAATGGGGTTTCGACACACACACTTTGTCCACTGGGGATTGTGACACACACACACTGTCCAATGGCGTTCATGACACACAGTGTCCAAGGGGGTTCGTGACACACACGCTGTCTAGTGGGTTTTGTGACACACACACACTGTGTCCAGTAGTGTTTGTGACACACACTCTGTCCCATGGGGTTTGTGACACACACACTGTACAATGGGGATTTTTACATACACACGCTGTCCAATCGGGTTTGTGACACACTACACTGTCCATAGGGGTTTGTGACACACACGCTGTCTAATGGGGTTTGTGACACACACACACTGTCCAATGGAGATTGTGAAACACACTGTCACATGGCGTTTCTGACACACACATGCTGTCCAACGAGGTTTGTGACACACATACTTTCTAATGGTGTTTTTGACACACACACGCTATCCAGTGCTGTTTGTGACATACACACACTGTCCAGTGGTGTTTGTAATATGCATGACGTCCAGTGTGTTTTGTAAACACACACTGACCAGGAGGGTTTGTGACACACACACGCTATCCAAAGGGGTTTGTGACACACACGCTGTCCAATGGGGTTTGTGAAACACACACTATGTCCAATAGGGTTTCTGATAAACACACGCTATCCAATGGGGTTTGTGACACACACTTTCCAATGGGGTTTGTGACACGCATGCTGTCCAATGGGTTTTGTGACACACAGACTGCCCAGGAGGTTTTGTGACACACACACGCTATCCAGTGGGGTTTGTGACACACACACTGTCCAATGGCCCTTGTGACACACACTCTGTCCAATGGGTTTCGTGACACACACTATGTCCCATGCGGTTTGTGACACACACACTCTGTCCAATGGGGATTGTGACACACACAGGCTGTCCAATGGTGTTTGTGACACACACACTGTCCAAAGGGGTTTGTGACACACACGATGTCCAATGGGGTTTGTGACACGCACACTGTCCATGGGTGTTTGTGACACACACGCTGTCCAGTGGAGTTTGTGACACACACACTGTCCAATGGGGTTTGTGACACACACAGTGTTGAATGTTATTTCTGACACACATGCTGTCCAATGGGGTTTGTGAAACAAACTCTGTCCAATGGGGTTTGTGACACACACACTGTCCAATGGTGTTTCTGACACACATGCTGTCCAATGGTGTTTGTGAAACAAACTCTGTCCAATGGGGTTTGTGACACACACACACTGTCCAATGATGTTTGTGACACACACGCTGTCCAATGGTGTTTGTGACACACACACTGTCCAAAGGGGTTTGTGACACACACGATGTCCAATGGGGTTTGTGACACGCACACTGTCCATGGGTGTTTGTGACACACACGCTGTCCAGTGGAGTTTGTGACACACACACTGTCCAATGGGGTTTGTGACACACACACACTGTTCAATGAGGTTTTTGACACACACGCTGTCCAATGGGGACTGTGACACCGCACTCTGTCCAATGGTGCTTGTGACACACACGCTGTCCAAGGGGGTTCGTGACACACACGCTGTCTAGTGGGTTTTGTGACACACACACTGTGTCCAGTAGTGTTTGTGACACACACTCTGTCCCATGGGGTTTGTGACACACACACTGTACAATGGGGATTTTTACATACACACGCTGTCCAATGGGGTTTGTGACACGCAGTACTGTCCAATGGGTATTGTGACACACACTCTGTCCAATGGGTTTTGTGACACACACACTGTCAAATGGGGATTGTGACACACACTCTATCCAATGGGGTTTGTGACACACACACACTGTCCAATTGCGATTGTGACACCACACTCTGTCCAACGGTGCTTTTGACACACACGCTGTCCAGTGGTTTATGTGACACACACACTCTGTCCAATGGGCTTGTGACACAGACACGCTGACCAATGGTGTTTGTGACACACATGTTGTCCAATGGGGTTTGTGACACACACACTGTGCAAAGGCGTTTGTGACACACACGCGGTCCAGTGGGCTTTGTGACAAATACACTCTGTACAATGGGGCTTGTGACACAAACGCTGTCCAATGGCCTTTGTGACACACACGCTATCCAGTGGGTTTTGTGACACACACTCTGTCCCATGGGGTTTGTGACACAAACACTCTGTCCAATGGGGATTGTGACACACACGTTGTCCAATGTGGTTTGTGGCACGCACACTGTCCAAAGGGGTTTGTGACACACAAGATGTCCAATGGGGTTTGTGACACGCACACTGTCCATGGGTGTATGTGACACACATGCTGCCCAATGGTGTTTGTGACACACACACTGTCCAAAGGGGTTTGTGACACACACGCTGTCCAATGGGGATTGTGACACCACACTCGGTCCAACGGTGCTTGTGACACACACGCTGTCCAATGGGGTTCGTGACACACACGCTGTCCATTGGGTTTTGCGACACAGACACTCTGTCCAATCGGCTTGTGACACACACAGTGTCCAATGGGGATTGTGACACACACACGCTGTCCAATGGGGTTTGTGACACACACACTGTCCAAAGGGGTTTGTGAAACACACACGCTGTCCAATAGGGTTTGTGACACACACATGCTATCCAATGGGGTTTGTGACACACATACTTTCTAATGGGTTTTTGACACACACACACTGTCCAATAACGCTTGTGACACACACTCTGTCCAATGGGGTTCGTGACACACACTCTGTCCCATGGGGTTTGTGACACAGACGCTATCCAATGGGGTTTGTGACACACACGCTGTCCAGTGGGTTTTGTGACACACACTCTGTCCAATGGGCTTGAAACACACACACGCTGTCCTATAGTGTTTGTGAGACACACTCTGTCCCATTGGGTTTGTGACAAAGATGCTGTCCAATGGGGATTGTGTCACACACACTGTCCAGTAGGGTTTGTGACACACACATGCTATCCAATGGGGTTTGTGACACGTACATTTTCTAATGGGGTTTGTGACACACGCTCTCTGTCCAATGGCGCTTTTAACACGCACGCTGCCCAATGGGGTTTCGACACACACACTTTGTCCACTGGGGATTGTGACACACACACACTGTCCAATGGGGATTGTGACACAAACACGCTGTCCAATGGGGTTTGTGACACACACACACTGTCCTATGGCGATTATGACACACACACGCTGTCGAATGGGGTTTGTGACACACACGCTGTCCAATGGGTTTGTGACACACACACTCTGTCCAATGGGTCTTGTGACTCACACGCTGTCCAATGGGGTTCGTTGCACACACGCTGTACAACGGGGTTTGTGACACACACACTGCGCAATAGGGTTTGTGACACACACACGCTATCCAATGGGGTTTGTGTCACACACACTTTCAAATGGGGTTTGTGACACACATGCTATCCAATGGGTTTTATGACACACACACTGTTCAATGGGGATTGTAACGCACACACACGGTGTCCCATGGGGTTTGTGACACACACCCTGAACAATTGGGTTGGTTAGACACTCACTGTCCAATGGGGTTTGTGACACACACGCTGTCCAATGGGGTTTGTGACACACACACTGACCAAGAGGGTTTGTGACACAAACTCGCTGTCCAATGGGGTTTGTGACACTCACACTGTCCAATGGCGTTTGCGACACACACTCTGTCAAATGGGTTTTGTGACACACACACGCTGTCCAATGGGATTTGTGACACAAATGTTGTCCAAAAGGGTTTGTGACACACACGATGTCCAATGGGGTTTCTGACACACACGCTGTCCAATGGGTTTGTGACACACACACTCTGTCCAATGGGGATTGTGACACACATGCTGTCCAAAGGGGTTCGTTGCTCACGTGCTGTACAGTAAGATATTGTGAGACACACACTAGCCAATAGGGTTTCTGACACACACACGCTATCCAATGGGGTTTGTGACACACACACGCTGTCCAATAGGGTTTGTGACACAGACGCTGTCCAATGGGGTTTGTGACACACACACTGTCCAAACGTGTTTCTGACACACACGATGTCCAATGGGGTTTATGACACACACTCTGTCCAATGGGGATTGTGACACACACACTGTCCAAAAGGATTTGTGACACACACACTGTCCATTGGGGTTTGTGACACACACAGTGTCTACGGGGGTTTGTGACACACATGCTGTCCAATGCGGTTTGTGACACACAAACTGTCCAATGGGTATTGTTACACACACAAGCTGTTTAATGGTGCTTGTGACACACACGCTGTCCAATGGGGCTTGTGACACGCACGCTGTCCAATAGTGTTTGTGACAAACACTCTGTCCCATGGTGTTTCTGACACACACACTGTCCAAAGGGGATTGTGACACACACACGCTGTCCAATGGAGTTTGTGACACACACACTGTCCAAAGGGGTTTGTGACACACACGCTGTCCAATGGGGTTCGTGACACACAAACACTGTCCAATGGGGATTGTGACACACACACTCTGTCTAATGGGGTTTGTGACACACACACTTTTTCCAATGGCGCTTGTGACACAAACGCTGTGCAATGGGTTTCGTGACACACACGCTGTCCCTTGAGTTTTGTGACACACACACTCTGTCCAGTGGGTTTGTAACAGACGCACACTGTCCAATAGGGTTGTGACACACACACGCTGTCCAATGGGGTTGTGACACACACACGCTGTCCAATGGGGACAGTGACACACACAATATCCAAAGGGGTTTGTGACACACACAATGTCCAATGGGGTTTGTGACACGCACACTGTACATGGGATTTTGTGACACACACGCTATCCAATGGGTTTTGTGACACACACACTGTCCAAAGGGAATTGTGACACACACACTCTGTCCAATGGGGATTGTGACACACACGCTGTCTAATAGGGTTTGTGACACACACATCCTATCAAATGGGTTTTGTGACACACACACTTTCCAAAGAGGTTTGTCACACGGACACTTTCTAATGGGGTTTGTGACACACACACGCTATCCAATGGGGTTTGTCACACACACACTTTCCAAAGGGGTTTGTCACACGCACACTTTCTAATGGGATTTGTTCCACACACACGCTATCCAATGGGGTTTGTGACACACACACTTTCCAGTAGGGTTTGTGATACACAGACTCTGTACAATGGCGCTTGTGACACACACGCTGTCCAGTGGGGTTCGTGACATAGAAGCTGTCCATTGGGTTTTCTGACACACACACTATGTCCAATGGGGTTTGTGACACACACGCTGTCCAAAGGAGTTTGTGACATGCCCCATGTCCAAAGGCGATTTGTAACACACACGTTGTCCATTGGGGATTGTGACACACAACTGTCCAGGGGAGTTTGTGACACACACGCTGTCCAATGGCGTTAGTGAAAAACACAGTGTCCACAGGGGTTTGTGACACACGCTGTCCAATGGGGTTTGTCACAGACACTGTCCAATGGGTACTGTTATATACACACGCTGTCCAATGGGGTTTGTGACTCATACATTTTCCAATGGGGTTTCTGACACACACACTGTCCAATGGGGATTGTGACACACACACACTGTCCAATAGGGTTTGTGACACACACACTGTCCAATGGGTATTGTGACACACACACTGTCCAAAGGGGATTGTGACACACACGCTGTCCAATGGGTATTGTGACACACACACTGTCCAAAGGGGATTGTGTCACGCACACTCTCTCCAATGGGATTCGTGACACACACACTGTCCAATAGGGTTTGTGACACACACATACTATCCAATGGGGTTTGTGACACACATACTT
The DNA here is from genome assembly GCA_032206185.1 of Columba guinea. NCBI lineage: Eukaryota > Metazoa > Chordata > Aves > Columbiformes > Columbidae > Columba > Columba guinea. The sequence goes on from JAVLUU010000005.1 coordinate 2,027,205, forward strand.
TCTAAAGGCGTTTGTGACACACACACGCTATCCAATGGTGTTTGTGACACACACACTTTCCAATGATGTTTGTGACGCACACATTTTCCAATGGGGTTTGTGACACACACACGCTGTCCCATGGGGTTTGTGACACAGGCGCTGAACAATTGTGTTTCTTACACACATACTGTCCAATGGTGTTTGCGACACGCATGCTGTCCAAAGGGTTTTGTGACGCACAAACTGACCAGCAGGGTTTGTGACACACACACGCTATCCAATGGGGTTTGTGACACATACACTTTCCAATGGGGTTTGTGACACACACACACTGTCCAGTTGTGCTTGTGACACACACTCTGTCCAATGGGCTTGTGACACACACGCAGTCTAATGCGGTTTGTGAAACAATCTGTCCCATGGGGTTTGTGACACACACACTGTCCAATGGGGATTGTGACACACACACGCTGTCCATTGGGGTTTGTGACACACACACACTGTCCAATGGGGATTGTGACACAAACACGCTGTCCAATGGGGTTTGTGACACACACACTGTCCAAAGGGGTTTGTGACACAGACGCTGTCCAATGGCGTTTGTGACACACAAAAACTGTCCAATGGGGATTGTGAGACACACTCGCTGTCCAATGGGGTTTGTGACACACACACACACTGTCCAATGGGGATTGTGACACACACACGCTGTCCAATGGGGTTTGTGACACACACACTTTCCAAAGGGGTTTGTGACACACATAATGTCCAATGGGGTTTGTGATACGCACACTGTAAATGGGTGTTTGTGACACACACGCTCTCCAGTGGGGTTTGTGAGACACACACTGTCCAAAAGGGTTTGTGACACACACGATGTCCAAAGGGGTTTGTGACATGCACACTTCCCATGGGTGTTTGTGACACACACACTGTTCAATGGGTTTTATGACACACACACTGTCCAATGGGTATTGTTACACACACACGCTGTCCAATGGGGTTTATGACACACACGCTGTCCAATGAGGTTTGTGACACACACACTGTCCAATGCGTATTGTGACATCACACACGCTGTCCAATGGGGTTTGTGACACACAAACACTGTCCAATGGGTATTGTGAAACACACACGCAGTCCAATGGTGTTTATGACACACACGCTGTCCAATGGGGTTTGTGACAGACACACGCTGTTGAATGGGGTTTATGACACACACACTTTCAAATGGGGTTTGTGACACACACGCTATCCAATGGGTTTTGTGACATACACACTGTCCAAACGCGATTGGGACACACACACGCTGTCCAATGGGGTTTGTGACACACACACTGTCCAATGGGGTTTGTGACACACACACTGTCCAATGGTGCTTGTGACACGCACGCTATCCATGGGTGTTTGTGACACACACGATGTCCAATGGGGTTTGTGACACACACTCTGTCCAAAGGGGATTGTGACACACACGCTGTCCAATGGGTATTGTGACACACACACTGTCCAAAGGAGATTGTGTCACGCACACTCTCTCCAATGGGATTCGTGACACACACACTGTCCAATAGGGTTTGTGACACACACATACTATCCAATGGGGTTTGTGACACACATACTTTCTAAAGGCGTTTGTGACACACACACGCTATCCAATGGTGTTTGTGACACACACACTTTCCAATGATGTTTGTGACGCACACATTTTCCAATGGGGTTTGTGACACACACACGCTGTCCCATGGGGTTTGTGACACAGGCGCTGAACAATTGTTTTTCTTACACACATACTGTCCAATGGTGTTTGCGACACGCATGCTGTCCAAAGCGTTTTGTGACGCACAAACTGACCAGCAGGGTTTGTGACACACACACGCTATCCAATGGGGTTTGTGACACATACACTTTCCAATGGGGTTTGTGACACACACACACTGTCCAGTTGTGCTTGTGACACACACTCTGTCCAATGGGCTTGTGACACACACGCTGTCCAATGTGGTTTGTGAAACAATCTGTCCCATGGGGTTTGTGACACACACACTGTCCAATGGGGATTGTGACACACACACGCTGTCCATTGGGGTTTGTGACACACACACACTGTCCAATGGGGATTGTGACACAAACACGCTGTCCAATGGGGTTTGTGACACACACACTGTCCAATGGGGATTGTGACACACACACACTGTCCAATAGGGTTTGTGACACACACATGCTATCCAGTGGGGTTTGTAACCCACACACATTCCAAAGGGGTTTGTGACACATACGATGTCCAATGGGGTTTGTGACACGCACGCTGTCCATGGGTGTTTGTGACAGACGCGATGTCCATTGGGGTTTGTGACACACACACTGTCCAATGGTGTTTGTGACACACACGCTGTCCAGTGGGGTTTGTGACACAAAATCTGTCCAACGGGGTTTGTGACACACACACTATCCAATGGGGTTTGTGACACACACGATGTCCAATGGGGTTTGTGACACACACACTGTCCAATGGGATTTTGTGACACACACAGTGTCCACGGGGGTTTGAGACACACACGCTGTCCAATGGGGATTGTGACTCACACACTGTCCAGGGGGGTTTGTGACACACACACGATGTCCAATGGGGTTTGTGACACACACACTGTCCAACGGTGTTTGTGACACACACGCTGTCCAATGGGCTTTGTGACACATAATCTGTCCAATGGGGTTTGTGACACACACACTGTCCAATGGGGTTTGTGACACGCACGCTGTCCATGGGTGTTTGTGACACACACGCTGTCCAGTGAGGATTGTGACAAAGACGCTGTACAATGGGGTTTGTGACACACACACGCTATTTAATGCGGTTTATGACACAGACACTTTCCAATGGGGTTTGTGACACAGACGCTGTCCAATGGGGTTTGTGACACTCACACTTTCCAATGGGGTTTGTGACTCACACACTGTCCAATGGGGATTGTGACACACAGGCTGTCCAAAGGGTTTGTGACCCACATACGCTATCCAGTGTGGCTTTTGACACACACTCTGTCCAATGGGGTTTGTCACACAAACGCTCTCCAGTGGGTTTTATGACACACACACTGTCCAATAGGGTTTGTGACACACAGACGCTATCCAATTGCGTTTGTGACACATACACTTTCCAATGGGGTTTCTGACACACAAACTCTGTCCAATGGTGCTTGTGACACACACACTGTCGAATGGGGTGTGTGACACACAAACTGTCCAATGGGGTTTGTGACACAAACTCTGTCCACTGGGGACTGTGACACACACACTGTCCAGGGGAGGTTGTGACACACAAACTGTCCAATGGCATTCGTGACACACACCGTGTCCACGGGGATTTTTGACACACACACTCTGTCCAATGTGCTTGTGACACACACGCTGTCCAATGGGGATTGTGACACACACGCTGTACAATGGGGTTTGTGACACACATACTCTGTCCAATTAGCTTGTGAAAAACACTCTGTACAATGGGGTTTGTGACACACACGCTATCCAATGGGGTTTGTGTCACACACACTGTCCAAAGGGGTTTGTGCCACACACGCTGTCCAGTGGGATTTGTGACACACACACTGTCCAATGGGGTTTGTGACACACACACTGTCCAATGGCGTTCGTGATACAGGCAGTGTCCACGGGGTTTTGTGACACACACACTCTGTCCAAAGGGCTTGTGTCATACACGCTGTCCAATGGGGTTTGTGACACACACGCTAATCAATGGGGTTTGTGACACACACACTCTGTCCAATGGGCTTCTGACAAACACGCTGTACAATGGGGTGTGTGACTCACACACGCTATCCAATGGGGTTTTTGGCACACAAGCTGTCCAGTGGTTTTTGTGACACACACACTGTCCAATAGGGCTTGTGACACACACACGCTATCCAATGGGCTGTGTGAAACATATACTTTCCAATGGGGTTTGTGACACAGACGCTGTCCAATGGAGTTTGTGACACACACGCTGTCCAATGGGGTTTGTGACACAAACTCTGTCCAATGGGGATTGTGACACACACGCTTTCCAATTGGTTTGTGACACACACGCTGTCCAATGGGGTTTGTGAAACAAACTCTGTCCAATGGGGATTGTGACACACACGCTGTCCAATGTGGCTTTTGACACACACGCTGTCCAATGGGGTTTGTCACACATACACTTTCCAATGGGGTTTCTGACACACACACTGTCCAGGGGGGTTTGTGACACACACACTGTCCAAAGTGGTTTGTTACACACACACGCTGTCATATTGGGGTTTGTGACACACACGCTGTCTAATGGGGTATGTGACATACACGCTATCCAGTGGGTTTTGTGACACACACACTGTCCAATGGGATTTGTGACACACACACGCTGTCCAATGGGGTTTGTGACACGCACGCTGTCCATGGGTGTTTGTGACACACACGCTGTCCAGTGAGGATTGTGACAAAGACGCTGTACAATGGGGTTTTTGACACACACACGCTATTTAATGCGGTTTATGACACTGACACTTTCCAATGGGGTTTGTGACACACACGCTGTCCAATGGGGTTTGTGACACTCACACTTTCCAATGGGGTTTGTGACTCACACACTGTCCAATGGGGATTGTGACACACAGGCTGTCCAAAGGGTTTGTGACCCACATACGCTATCCAGTGTGGCTTTTGACACACACTCTGTCCAATGGGGTTTGTCACACAAACGCTCTCCAGTGGGTTTTATGACACACACACTGTCCAATAGGGTTTGTGACACATACACTTTCCAATGGGGTTTCTGACACACAAACTCTGTCCAATGGTGCTTGTGACACACACACTGTCGAATGGGGTGTGTGACACACAAACTGTCCAATGGGGTTTGTGACACAAACTCTGTCCACTGGGGACTGTGACACACACACTGTCCAGGGGAGGTTGTGACACACAAACTGTCCAATGGCATTCGTGACACACACCGTGTCCACGGGGATTTTTGACACACACACTCTGTCCAATGTGCTTGTGACACACACGCTGTCCAATGGGGATTGTGACACACACGCTGTACAATGGGGTTTGTGACACACATACTCTGTCCAATGAGCTTGTGAAAAACACTCTGTACAATGGGGTTTGTGACACACACGCTATCCAATGGGGTTTGTGTCACACACACTGTCCAAAGGGGTTTGTGTCACACACGCTGTCCAGTGGGATTTGTGACACACACACTGTCCAATGGGGTTTGTGACACACACACTGTCCAATGGCGTTCGTGATACACGCAGTGTCCACAGGGTTTTGTGACACACACACTCTGTCCAAAGGGCTTGTGTCATACACGCTGTCCAATGGGGTTTGTGACACACACGCTAATCAATGGGGTTTGTGACACACACACGCTGTCCAATGCTATTTGTGACACACACGCTGTCCAATGGGGATTGTGACAAACACACCGTAAAATGGGGTTTGTGACACACACACTCTGTCCAATGGGCTTCTGACAAACACGCTGTACAATGGGGTGTGTGACTCACACACGCTATCCAATGAGGTTTTTGACACACATGCTGTCCAATGGGGTTTTTAGCACACAAGCTGTCCAGCGGTTTTTGTGACACACACACTGTCCAACAGGGCTTGTGACACACACACGCTATCCAATGGGCTGTGTGAAACATATACTTTCCAATGGGGTTTGTGACACAGACGCTGTCCAATGGGGTTTGTGACACACACGCTGTCCAATGGGGTTTGTGACACAAACTCTGTCCAATGGGGATTGTGACACACACGCTTTCCAATTGGTTTGTGACACACACGCTGTCCAATGGGGTTTGTGACACACACGCTGTCCAATGGGGTTTGTGAAACAAACTCTGTCCAATGGGGATTGTGACACACACGCTGTCCAATGGGGTTTGTCACACATACACTTTCCAATGGGGTTTCTGACACACACACTGTCCAGGGGGGTTTGTGACACACACACTGTCCAAAGTGGTTTGTTACACACACACGCTGTCATATTGGGGTTTGTGACACACACGCTGTCTAATGGGGTATGTGACATACACGCTATCCAGTGGGTTTTGTGACACACACACTGTCCAATGGGATTTGTGACACACACTCTGTCCAATGGTGTTCGTGATACACACAATGTCCACGGGGTTTTCTGACACACGCACTCTGTCGAAGGGGATTGTGACACACACGCTGTACAATGGGTTTTGTGACTCACACACGCTATCCAATGAGGTTTTTGACACACATGCTGTCCAATGGGGTTTTTGACACACACGCTGTCCAGTGGTTTTTGTGACACACACACTGTCCAATAGGGCTTGTGACACACACACGCTATCCAATGGGCTGTGTGAAACATACACTTTCCAATGGGGTTTCTGACACACACACTCTATCCAATGGTGCTTGTGACACACACGCTGTCCCATGGGTATTGTGACACACACTGGCTGTCCAATGGGGTTTGTTGCACACACACTGTCCAATAAGGATTGTGACACAAACAATGTCCAATGAGGTTTGTGACACGCTCACTGTCCATGGGTGTTTGTGACACATGCGCTGTCCAGTGAGTTTTGTGACACACACACTGTCCACGGGGGTTTGTGACACAGACACTGTCCAATGGTGTTTGTGACACACACGCTGTCCAATGCGGTTTGTGACACTCACGCTATCCAATGGGGTTTGTGACACACACACTCTGTCCAATGGGTCTTGTGACACACACGCAGTCCAATGGGATTTGTGACACACACACTCTGTCCAATGGGTCTTGCGAAACACACGCTATCCAGTGTGTTTTTTGACAGACACACTTTCAAACAGGGTTTGTGACACAAACGCTATCCTGTGGGTTTTGTGACAAACACGCTGTCCAATGGGGATTGTGACACACACACGCTGTCCAATGGTGTTCGTGACACACACGCTGTCCAATGGGGATTGTGATACAAGGGCTGTCCACTAGGGTTTGTGACACACTCAAGCTATCCAAAGGGGTTTGTAACACGCACACTTTCAAATGGGGTTTGTGACACAGACACGCTATCCAATGGCGTTTGTTACACACACACTGTCCAATGGGATTTGTGACACATACACTTTCCAATTGGGTTTGTGACACACACGCTGTCCATTGGGTTTTGTGACACACACGCTGTCCATTGAGGATGGTGATACACAAGATGTCCAATGGGGTTTGTGACACACACACACTGTCCAATGAGGATTGCGAAACACACACGCTGTAAAATGGGGGTTATGACACACACACTTTCCAAAGGGTTTGTGACACACACACTTTCCAATGGCGCTTGCGACACACACGCTGTCCAATGGGGATTGTGACAAACTCGATGTCCAATGGGGTTTGTCACACACACACTATATCCAATGGGGTTTGTGACACACACGCTCTCCAATGGGGATGGTGATACATACGGTGTCCAATTGGGGTTGTGACACACACACACTGTCCAATGATAATTGTGACACACACACGCTGTAAAATGGGGGTTATGACACACACACTTTCCAATGGGGTTTGTGACACACACACTTTCCAATGGCGCTTGTGACACACACGCTGTCTAATGGGGTTCCTGACACACACGCTGTCCAATGGGGGTTGTGACACACACGCTGTCCAGTTGGGGTTGTGACACACACACTGTCCAATGGGGTTTGTGACACAAACAGTGTACACGGGAGTTTGTGACACACACGCTGTCAAATGGGTATTGTGACACACACACTGTCCAGGGGGGTTTGTGACACACACACTGTCCAAAGGGGTTTGTGAAACACACGCTGTCCAGTGGGGTTTGTGACACACACACTCTGTCCAATGGGATTGTGACAAACACAGTGTCCACGGTGGATTGTGACACACACGCTGTCCACTGGGGATTGCGATACACACACTGTCCAGGGGGGTTTGTGACACACACACTGTCGAATGGCGTTCTTAATACACACAGTGTCCACGGGGGTTTGTGACACACATGCTGTCCAATGGGGTTTGTCACACACACTGTCCAATGGGCACTGTTATTCACACACGCTGTCCAATGGGGTTTGTCATGCACACTCTGTCCAAAGGGGTTTGTGACACACATGCTGTCCAGTGGTGTTTGTGACACACACGCTGTCCAATGGGATTTGTGACACGCACATTCTATACAATGGGGTTTGTGACACGCACACTTTCTAATGGGGTTTGTGACACACACGTGCTATCCAATGGGGTTTGTGACACACACACTTTCAAATGGGGTTTGTGACACACACACCTTCCAATGGGGTTTGTGAAACACACACTGAGCAGGAGGGTTTGTGACACACACGCTGTCCAATGGGGTTTGTGACACACACACGCTGTCCAATGGGATTTGTGACACACACTGTCCAATGGGGTTTCTGACACTACACTCTGACCAATGGGGTTTGTGACACACTTACATGCTATCCAATGGGGTTTGTGACACACACAGTCTGTCCAATGGGGTTTGTGATACACACGCTGTCTAATCGGATTTGTGACACACACTGTCCAATGGGGTTTCTGACACTACACGCTGTCCAATGGGGTTTGTGACACACTCACATGCTATCCAATGCGTGTTGTGACACACACACTGTTCAATGGGGATTGTGACACACGCACGCTGTCCCATGGTGATTGTGACACACACGCTATCCAATGGGGTTTGTGACAGACACTCTGTCAACTGGGCTTTGTGACACACACACGCTGCCCAATGGGATTTGTGACACACACTGTCCAATGGGGTTTCTGACACTACACGCTGTCCAATGGGGTTTGTGACACACACAATCTATCCAATGGGGTTTGTGACACGCACACTTTCTAATGGTGTTTGTGACACACACACGCTATCAAATGGGGTTTGTGACACACACACTTTCCAATGGGGTTTGTGACATGCACACTTTTTAATGGGGTTTGTGACACACACACACGCTATCCAATTGGGTTTGTGACACACACACTTTCCAATGGAGTTTGTGACACACACAATTTCCAATGGCGCTTGTGACACACACGCTGTTCAATGGGGTCCGTGACACAAGCGCTGTCCAGTGGGTTTTTTGACACACACACTCTGTCCAATGGGCTTGTGACACACACGCTGTCCAATGGGCTTGTGACACACACACTGTCCAATGTTGTTAGTGACACACACGCTGTCCAAAGCAGTTTGTGACACAGAGGCTGTCCAATGGGGATTGTGACCTACACACTCTCCAATAGGGTTGGTTACACACATACGCTAACCAGTGGGGTTTGTGAACACGCACTACTTTATAATGGAGTTTGTGAAACACACACTATGCAATGGGATTTGTGGCACACACACTTTCCAATGGGGTTTGTGACACACACACCTTCCAATGGGCTTTGTGAAACACACACTGAGCAGGAGGTTTTGTGACACACACACGCTGTCCAATGGGGTTTGTGACACACACACTGTCCATTGGTTTTGTGAAACACACTCTGTCAACTGGGCTTTGTGACACACAACGGCTGTCCAATGGGATTTGTGACACACACTGTCCAATGGGGTTTCTGACCCTACACGCTGTCCAATGGGGTTTGTGACACACTCACATGCTATCCAATGGGGTTTGTGACACACACATTCTGTCCAATGGGGTTTGTGACACACACGCTGTGCAATGGGGTTTGTGACAGAAACTCTGTCCAATGGGGATTGTGACACACACACGCTGTCCCATGGTGATTGTGACACACACGCTATCCAATGGGGTTTGTGACATACACTCTGTCAACTGGGCTTTGTGACACACACACGCTGCCCAATGGGATTTGTGACACACACTGTCCAATGGGGTTTCTGACACTACACGCTGTCCAATGGGGTTTGTGACACACACATGCTATCCAATGGGGTTTGTGACACACACACTCTGTCCAGTGGGGTTTGTGACACACACACTGTCCAATGGGGTTTGTGACAAACATGTTGTCTAATGGGGTTTGTGACACACACGCTGTCCAATGGGGTTTGTGACACGCACATGCTATCCAATGGGTTTTGTGACACACACACTGTCCATTGGGTATTGTGACACAGACACACTGTCTAATGGGGTTTGTGACACACAAACTGTCCAATGGGGTTTGTGACACACACGCTGTCACAACGGGGATTGTGACACGCTACGCTATCCAATGCTTTTTGTGACACACACACTGTTCAATGGGGATTGTGACACGCACACGCTGTCCAATGGTGATTGTGACATACACATGCTGTCCAATGGTGTTTGTGACACACACGCTGTCCAATGGGCTTTGTGACATAGACGCCGTCCAGTGGGGATTGTGACCTACAGACTGTCTAATAGGGTTTGTGACACACACACGCTATCCACTGGGGTTTGTAACACACACACTTTATAATGGGTTTTGTAACACACACACGCTATAAAATGGGGTTTGTGACACACACACTTTCTAATGAGGTGTGTGACACACACACGCTGTCTCATGGAGATTGTTGCACACACTCTGAACAATTGGGTATGTTACACACACATTGTCCAATGGGATTTGTGACACACACTCTGTCAAATGGGCTTTGTGACACACACAAGCTGTCCAATGGAGTTTGTGACACACACGCTGTGCAATGGGATTTGTGACACACACTGTCCAATGGGTTTTCTGACACTACACGCTGTCCAATGTGGTTTGCAACACACACATGCTATCCAATGGCATTTGTGACACACACACGCTGTCCAATGGGGTATGTCCCACACACATTGTCCAATGGTGCTTGTGACACACACGCTGTCCAATGGGGTTTGTGACACAAACTCTGTCCAATGGGGATTGTGACACACACACTTTGCAATGGGGTTTGTGACACACACAGTGTCCACGGGGGTTAGTGAAAAACACACGCTCTCCAATGGGGTTTGTGACACACACACTGTGCAATTAGTATTGATACACACACACAAACTGTCCAATGGTGTTTGTGACACACACACTGTCCAATGGGGATTATTACACACGCTGTCCAATGTGGTTTGTGACACACACACTCTGTCCAATGGGTCTTGTGACACACACTGTCCAATGGGGTTTGTGACACACACGCTATCCAATAGGTTTTGTGACACACACACTGTCCAATGGGGATTGTGACACACACAAGCTGTCCAATGGTGTTTGTGGCACACACGCTGTCCAATGGGGTTTGTGACACAGAGGCTGTCCAATGGGGATTGTGACATATACACTGTCCAATAGGGTTTGTGACACACACACACTATCCAATGGGGTTTGTGAGACACACACTTTCCAATGGGGTTTGTGACACATACGCTCTGTCCAATGGGGTTTGGACACACACGCTGTCCAATGGGATTTGTGACACACACTCTGTCCCATGGGATTTGTGACACACACACTGTCCATGGGTGTTTGTGACACACACGCTGTCCAGTGGGTTTTGTGACACACACACTCTGTCCAATGAGCTAGTGACACACACGCTATCCAATGGGGTTTGTGACACACACACTTTCAAAGGGGTTTGTAACACGCCCACTTTCTAATGGGATTTGTGACACACACACGCTATCCAGTGGGGTTTGTGACACGCATACTGTTTAATGGGTTTTGTGAAACACACACGCTATCCAATGGGGTTTGTGACACACACACTTTCCAATGGGGTTTGTGACACACACTCTGTCCCATTGGGTTTGTGACACACACGCTGACAAATTGGTTTTGTTACACATACACTGTCCAATGGTGTTTGTGACACGTACGTTATCCAATGGGGTTTGTGACACGCATACTGTTTAATGGGTTTTGTGAAACACACACGCTATCCAATGGGATTTATGACACACACGCTGTCCAATGGGGTTCGTGACACACACTCTGTCCCATGGGGTTTGTGACACACACAATGTCCAAAGGGGTTTGTGACACACACGATGTCCAACGGGTTTGTGACACGCATACCGTCCATGGGTGTTTGTGACACACACACTGTCCAGTGGGGTTTCTGACACACACACAGCGAAAAGGGTTTGTGACGCACACGATGTCCAATGGGGTTTGTGACATGCACACTGTCCATTGGTGTTTGTGACACACACGCTGTCCAGTGTGGCTTGTGACACACACACTTTCCAATGGGGTTTGTGACACACACAGTGTCCACGGGGGTTTGTAACACACACAGTCTATCCAATGGGGTTTGTGACACGCACACCATCTAATGGGGTTTGTGACACACACACGCTATCCAATGGGGTTTGTGACACACACACTTTCCAAAGGGTTTTGTGACACGCACACTTTCTAATGGGGTTTGTGACACACACGCGCTATCCAATTGGGTTTGTGACACACACACTGTCCAACAGGGTTTGTGACACACACACGTTATCCAAAGGGGTTTGTGACACACACACTGTCCAAAGGGGTTTGTGACACGCACACTTTCTAATGGGGTATTGTGACACACACGCGCTATCCAATTGGGTTTGTGACACACAAACTATCCAATGGGGTTTGTGACACTCACACGCTGTCCAATGGTGCTTGTGAGACACACGCTGACCAATGGTGTTTGTGATACACACATTGTCCAATGGGGATTGTGACACACACACACTGTTCAAAGAGGTTTGTGAAACACAGACGGTCCAAAGGGCTGTGTGACACAAACGCTATCCAATGGGGTTTGTGACACTCACACTGTCCATGGTTGTTTGGAACTCACACGCTATCCAGTGGGTTTTGTGACACACACGCTGTCCAAAGGGGTTTTGACACACACTCTTTCCACTGGGGAGTGTGACACAAATGCTGTCCAATGGGATTTGTGACACACACACTGTCCAAAAGGGTTTGTGACACACAGACTGTCCACTAGGGTTTGTGACACACACACGCTATCCAATGGGGTTTGTGACACATACACTGTCCAATGGGGATTGTGACACCCACACGCTGTCCAGTGGGGTTTATGACACACAATCTGTCCAATGGGTCTTGTGACACACACGCTGTTCAATGGGCGTGACACACATACTGTTCAATGGGATTTGTGACACACACACTGTCCAATAGGGTTTGTGACACACACACGCTATCCAATGGGGTTTGTGACACACACACTTTCTAATGGGGTTTGTGACACACACGCTATCCAATGGGGTTTGTGACACACACACTTTCTAATGGGGTTTGTGACACACACACTATCCAATGGGGTTTGTGACACTCACACTCTGTCCAGTGGTGCTTGTTACACACACACTGTCTAATGGGGATCGTGACACACACTCTGTCCCATGGGGTTTGTGACACACACACTGTCCAATGGGGATTATGAAACACACACGCTGTCCAATGGAATTTGTGACACACACACTGTCCATGAGTGTTTGTGACACACACGCTGTCCAGTGGGGTTTGTGACACACACACTGTCCAAAGGGCTTTGTGACACACACAAGGTCCAATGGGGTTTGTGACACGCAAACTATCCATGGGTGTTTGTGACACACATGCTGTCCAGGGGTGTTTGTGACACACACACTGTCCAATGGGGTCTGTGACACACACAGTGTCCACGGGGGTTTGTGACAGACACTCTATCCAATGGGGATTGTGACACACACACTGTACAAGGGGTATTGTTACACACACACGCTGTCCAATGGGGTTTGCGACACACACGCTGTCCAATGGGAATTGTGACACACACGCTGTCCAATGGGCTTTGTGACACACGCACTCTGTCCAATGGGTCTTGTGAAAAACAATCTGTCCAATGGGATTGTGAACACACATGCTGTACAACGGGATTTTTGACAAATACACTGTCCAAAGGGGTTTATGACACACACGCTGTCCAGTGGGTTTTGTGACTCACACACTGTCCAATTGTGTTTTGACACACACGCTGTCCAATGGGGTTTATGACACACAATCTGTCCAATGGGGTTTGTGACACTTACACTGTCCATGGGTGTTTGTGACACACACGCTGTCCAGTGGGTTTTGTGACACACGCACTCTCCAATTGGGTTTTGAAACACACGCTGTCCAATGGGTTTTGTGTCATACACACTGACCAATGTTGTTTCTGACACACATGCTGTCCAATGGGGTTTGTGACACAAACTCTGTCCAATGAAGTTTGTGACACACACACTGTCTAATGGGTATTTTGACACACGCACACTGTCCAAAGCGGTTTGTGACACACAGGCTTTCCAATGGGTATTGTGACACACACACTGTCTAATGGGGTTTGTGACACATTCACTCTGTCCACATGGGTTTTGTGACACACACACTGTCCAATGGGTATTGTGACACACATGCTGTCCAGTGGAGTTTGTGACATACACACCGTCCAATGGGGACTGCGACACACACGCTGTCCAATGGGCTTTGTGACACCCACACTCTGTCCAATGTGTCTTTTGAAAAACACGCTGTTCAATGTGGTTTGTGACACACACGCTGTCCAATGGGTATTGTGACACACATGCTGTCCAGTGGAGTTTGTGACATACACACTGTCCAATGGGTATTGTGACACACATGCTGTCCAGTGGAGTTTGTGACACACACGCTGTCCAATGGGGTTTGTGAAAACACACGCTGTCCAGTGGGTTTCGTGACACACGCACTCTGTCCAATAGGCTTGTGACACACACGCTGTCCAAAGGTGTTTGTGACACACACACTGTCCAATAGGGTTTGTGACACACACACGCAATCCAATGGGGTTTATGACACACACGCTGTCCAATGGGGTTTGAGACACACACACGCTATCCAATGGGATTTGTGACACACACACTGTCTAAAGGGGTTTGTGACACACACGATGTCCAACGGGGTTTCTGGCATGCACACTTTCCATGGGTGTTTGTGACACACACGCTGTCCAGTGGAGTTTGTGACACACACACTGTACAATGGGGTTTGTAACACACACAGTGTCCATGGTGGTTGGTGACACAAACTCTGTCCAATGGGGTTTGTGACACACACGCTGCCAATGGGGTTTGTGACACACACGCTGTCCAAAGGGCTTTGTGACACACACACTCTGTCCAATGGGTCTGGTGAAAAACAATCTGTCCAATGGGGTTTGTGAACACACACGCTGTCCAGTGGGTTTCGTGACACACGCACTCTGTCCAATAGGCTTGTGACACACACGCTGTCCAAAGGTGTTTGTGACACACACACTGTCCAATTGGAATTGTGACACACACACTGTCCAAAGCGGTTTGAGACACACACGCTATGCAATGGGGCTTATGACACTCACACCGTCCATGGGTGTTTGTGACACACGCTGTCCAGTGGGTTTTGTCACACACACACCGTCCGACGCGGTTTTGACACACACGCTGTCCACTGTGGATTGTGACACACACACTGTCCAGGGGGGTTTGTGACACACACACTGTCCAATGGCGTTTGTGACACACACAGTGTCCACGACGGTTTGTGACACACGCAATGTCCAAAAGGTTTTGTGACACACATGGTGTACAATGGGGTTTGTGACACACATAGTGTCCACGGGGGTTTGTGACACACACGCTGTACAATGGGTTTTGTGACACACACACTGTCCAATGGGTATTGTTACACACACACGCTGTCCAATGGTGATTGTGACACACATGCTGTCCAGTGGGCTTTGTGACACACACACTCTGTACAATGGGTCTTGTGAAAACCACGCTGTCCAATGGGTTTTGTGAACACACACGCTGTCCAGTGCGTTTTGTGACACACATACTATCCAATAGGGTTTCTGACACACACACGCTATTCAATGGGGTTTGTGACACATACACTTTCCAATGGAGTTTGTGGCACACACACTGTGTCCAATGGTGCTTGTGACACACACACTGTCCAATGGGGTTCGTGACACTCATGCTGTCCAATGGTGTTTGTGACACACACACTGTCCAATGGGGATTGTGACACAGACACGCTGTTCAATGCGGTGTGAGACACACTGTCCATGGGTGTTTGTGACACACACGCTGTCCAGTGGGTTTTGTCAAACACACACAGTCCAATGGGGTTTTGACACACACACTGTCCACTGGAGATTGTGACACACACACTGTCCAGGGGGGTTTTTGACACACACACTGTCCAATGGCGTTCGTGACACACACAGTGTCCACGGGGGTTTGTCACACACACGCTATCCAATGGGCTTTGTGACACACAGACACATTGTCCAATGGGGATTGTGACACACACATGCTGTCCAACAGTGTTTGTGACACACACGCTGTCCAATGTGGTTCGTGACACACACTCTGTCCCATGGGGTTTGTGACACACACACTATCCAAAGGGGATTGTGACACTCACACGCTGTCCAAAGGGGTTTTTAACACACGCACTGTCCAAAGGGGTTTGTGACACATGCGATGTCCAGCGGGGTTTGTGACACGCACACAGTCCATGGCTGTTTCTGACACACACGGTGTCCAATGGAGTTTGTGACACACACACTTTCCAATGGGGTTTGTGACACACACACGCTGTCCCATGGGGTTTGTGACACACACACTGACCAACTTGTTTGTTACACACACACTGTCCCATGGTGTTTGTGACACGCATGCTGTCCAATGGGTTTTGTGACACACACACTGACCAGGAGGGTTTGTGACACACACACGCTATCAAATGGGGTTTGTGACACATACACTTTCCAATGGGGTTTGTGACACACACACACTGTCCAGTTGTGCTTGTGACACACACTCTGTCCAATGGCGCTTGTGACACACACGCTGTCCAATTTGGTTCGTGGCACACACTCTGTCCCATTGGGTTTGTGACACACATGCAATCCAATGGGGTTTGTGACACACACACTGTCCAAAGGGGTTTGTGACACACAGGATGTCCAATGGTGTTTGTGACACGCACACTGTGCAAAAGGGTTTGTGACAAACACGATGTCCAATGGGGTTTTGACACGCACACTCTCCATGAGTGTTTGTGACACACACGCTGTCCAGTGGGGTTTGTGACACACACACTGTCCAATGGCGTTCGTGACACACACATTGTCCAATGGGTATTGTTAAACACAAACTCTCTCCAATATGGTTTGTGACACACAAACTGTCCAGTGGGGTTTGTGATACACTCACTGTCCAATGGGTATTGTTAAACACAAACTCTGTCCAATGGGGTTTATGACACACACACTGTCCAATGGGGTTTGTGGCAAACACTCTTTCTAATGGGGTTTGTGAAACACACGCTATCCAATGGGTTTTGCGACACACACACTGTCCAATGGGGATTGTGAAACACACGCGCTGTCCAATGGTGTTTGTGACACTCGCACTTTCCAATGGGGTTTGTGACACACACTTTCCAAAGGGGTTTGTGACACACACGCTGTCCAATGGGGTTTGTGACACACATGCTGTCCAATGGGATTGTGACACACACGCTGTCCAGTGGCGTTTTTGACACATACACTCTGTCCAATGGGGTTTGTGACACACATACTCTTTCCAATAGGTCTTGTGACACACACGCTGTCCAATGGGGTTTGTGAAACACATACTCTTTCCAATAGGTCTTGTGACACACACGCTGTCCAGTGGGGTTTGTGACACACACACTGTCCAATAGGGTTTGTGACATCACACACGCTATCCAATGGGGTTTGTGGCACACACTCTTTCTATTGGGGTTTGTGAAACACACGCTATCCAATGGGTTTTGTGACACACACACTGTCCAATGGGGATTGTGACACACACACGCTGTCCAATGGTGTTTGTGACACACACACTTTCCAATGGGGTTTGTGAAACGCACACTTTCTAAAGGGGTTTGTGACACACACATGCTATCCAGTGGGGTTTGTGACACACACGCTGACAAATTGGGTTTGTTACACACACTCTCCAATGGTGTTTGTGACACGCATGCTGTCCAATGGGTTTTGTGACACACACACTGACCAGGAGGGTTGGTGACACACACACACTATCCAGTGGGGTTTGTGTCACATGCACTTTCCAATGGGCTTTGTGACACACACATTCTGTCCAATGGCGCTTGTGAAACACATGCTGTCCAGTGGGGTTTGTGACACACACACTGTCCAAAAGGGTTTGTGACACACAGGATGTCCAATGGGGTTTCCCACACGCACAATGTCCATGGGTGTTTGTGACACACAAACTGTCCAATGGGGTTTGTGACACACACACTGTCCAATGGGGATTGTGACACACACGCTATCCAATAGGGTTTGTGACACACACGCTATCCAAAGGGGTTTCTGACACATACACTTTCCAATGGGCTTGTGACACACGCGCTGTCCAATGGTGTTTGTGAAACACACACTGTACAATGGGGAATGTGCCACACACACGCTGTCCAATGAGGTTTGTGACACACACGCTGTCCAATGGCATTTGTGACACATACACTTTCCAATGGTGTTTGTGACACACACGCTGTCCAATGGGTTTTGTGACACACACACTGTCCAAAGGGGATTGGGACACACACACGCTGACCAATGGGGTTTGTGACACACACAATGTCCAAAGGTGTTTGTGACACACACTCTGTCCAATGGGGTTTGTAACACACAGGCTGTCCAAAGGCGTTTGTGACACACAAACACTGAACAATGGGGATTATGACACACACACGCTGTCCAATGCGGTTTATGACACACAGGCTGTCCAAAGGGGTTTGTGACACACAAACACTGTACAATGGGGATTATGACACACACACGCTGTCCAATGGGGTTTATGAAACACATGCTGTCCAATGGTGTTTGTCACACCAACACTGTACAATGGGGATTGTGACACACACGCTGTCCAGTGGGTTTTGTGACACATACAGTGTCTACGGGGGTTTCTGACACAGACGCTGTCCAATGGTTTTTGTGACACACACACTGTCCAATGGGGATTGTTAAACACTCACGCTGTCCAATGGTGTTTGTGACACACACGCTGTCCAATGGGGCTTGTGACACACAGGCTGTCCAACGGGATTTGTGACACACACGCTGTCCAGTGTGTTTTGCGACACACACGCTGTCCAATAGGGTTTGTGACACACACACGCTATCCAATGGGGTTTTTGACACACACAATGTCCAATGGGGTTTTTAACACTCTGTCCATTTTTGCTTGTGACACCCACGCTGTCTGATGGGGTTCGTGACACACACACTGTCCAAAGCGGTTTGTGACACTCACGCTGTCCAATGGGTTTTGTGACACACACACTTTCCAAAGGGATTTGTGAAACACGCTGTCCAATGGGATTTGTGACACACACACTGTTCAGTGGGGTTTCTGACACACACGCTGTCTGATGGGGTTTGTGACACACACTCTGTCCAATGGGTCTTGTGACACACACTCTGTCCAATGGGGTTCATTGCACACACACTGTCCCATAGGGTTTGTGACACACACATGCTATCCAAAGGGGTTTGTGACACATACGCTTTCCAATGGGGTTTGTGACACACACACTGTCCAATGGTGTTTGTGAAAAACACACGCTGTCCAATGGGGATTGTGAGACACACGCTGTCCAATGGGGATTGTGACCTACACACTGTCCAATAGGTTTTGTGACACACACACGCTGTCCAATGGGGTTTGTGACACATACACTTTCCAATGGGGTTTGTGACACACACACATTTTCATAGGGTTCTTTTGACACACACGCTGTCCAATGGGGTTTTGACAGACACGCTGTCCACTGGGGATTGTGACACACACACTGTCCACGGGGGTTTGTGACACACACACTGTCCAGTGGCGTTCGTGACAAACAGTATCCACAGGGTTTTGTGACACACACGCTTTCCAATAGGGTTTGTGACACACACACTGACCAGGAGGGTTTGTGACATACACACGATATCAAATGGGGTTTGTGACACATACACTTTCCAATGGGATTTGTGATACATACACTGTCTAATGGGGTTGTGACACATGCGCTGTCCAATGGTGCTTGTGACACACGAGCTGTCAAATGGGGATTGTGACACACACGCTGTCCAATGGGGTTCATGACACGCACGCTGTCCAATGGGGATTGTGACACACACACTCTGTACAATGGGCTTGTGACACACACGCTGTCCAATGGGGTTTGTGACACAGATGCTGTCCAATGGGGATTGTAACCTACACACTGTCCAAAGGGGTTTGTGACACACAGGATGTCCAATGGTCTTTGTGACACGCACACTGTCCAATGGGGTTTTGACACACACGCTGTCCACTGCGGATTGTGACACACACACTGTCCAGGGTGGTTTGTGACACACACACTGTCCAATGGCGTTCATGACACACACAGTGTCCACGGGGGTTTATGACACACACGCTGTCTAATGGGGTTTGTGACACACACACTCTCCAATGGGTCTTGTTACATAACACACGCTGTCCAATGGGGTTTGTGACACACACTCAGTCCAATGGAGTTTGTGACACTCACACTCTGTCCAAAGGGTCTTGTGACACACACGCTGTCCAATGGTGTTTCTTTCTCACACGCTGTACAGTGGGGTTTGTGACACACACACTGTCCAGTAGGGTTTGTGACACACACGCTATCCAATGGGGTTTGTGACACACACACTTTCCAATGGGGATTGTGACACACAGACTTTTCGATGGGGTTTGTGAAACACACATGCTCTCCCATGGGGTTTGTGACACACACGCTGACCAATTGGGTTTCTTACACACACACTGTCCAATGCTGTTTGCGACACGCATGCTGTCCAATGGATTTTGTGACACACACACAGTCCAATGGGTATTTTTACACACACACGCTGTCCAATGTGGTTTGTGACACACATGCTGTCCAGTGGGTTTTGTGACACACACACTGTCCAATGGTGTTTGTGACACACACGCTGTCCAATAGGGTTTGTGACACACACACGCTATCCAATGGGGTTTTTGACACACACAATGTCCAATGGGGTTTTTAACACTCTGTCCATTTTTGCTTGTGACACCCACGCTGTCCGATGGGGTTCGTGACACACACACTGTCCAAAGCGGTTTGTGACACTCACGCTGTCCAATGGGTTTTGTGACACACACACTTTCCAAAGGGATTTGTGAAACACGCTGTCCAATGGGATTTGTGACACACACACTGTTCAGTGGGGTTTCTGACACACACGCTGTCTGATGGGGTTTGTGACACACACTCTGTCCAATGGGTCTTGTGACACACACTCTGTCCAATGGGGTTCATTGCACACACACTGTCCCATAGGGTTTGTGACACACACATGCTATCCAAAGGGGTTTGTGACACATACGCTTTCCAATGGGGTTTGTGACACACACACTGTCCAATGGTGTTTGTGAAAAACACACGCTGTCCAATGGGGATTGTGAGACACACGCTGTCCAATGGGGATTGTGACCTACACACTGTCCAATAGGTTTTGTGACACACACACGCTATCCAATGGGGTTTGTGACACATACACTTTCCAATGGGGTTTGTGACACACACACATTTTCATAGGGTTCTTTTGACACACACGCTGTCCAATGGGGTTTTGACAGACACGCTGTCCACTGGGGATTGTGACACACACACTGTCCACGGGGGTTTGTGACACACACACTGTCCAGTGGCGTTCGTGACAAACAGTATCCACAGGGTTTTGTGACACACACGCTTTCCAATAGGGTTTGTGACACACACACTGACCAGGAGGGTTTGTGACATACACACGATATCAAATGGGGTTTGTGACACATACACTTTCCAATGGGATTTGTGATACATACACTGTCTAATGGGGTTGTGACACATGCGCTGTCCAATGGTGCTTGTGACACACGAGCTGTCAAATGGGGATTGTGACACACACGCTGTCCAATGGGGTTCATGACACGCACGCTGTCCAATGGGGATTGTGACACACACACTCTGTACAATGGGCTTGTGACACACACGCTGTCCAATGGGGTTTGTGACACAGATGCTGTCCAATGGGGATTGTAACCTACACACTGTCCAAAGGGGTTTGTGACACACAGGATGTCCAATGGTCTTTGTGACACGCACACTGTCCAATGGGGTTTTGACACACACGCTGTCCACTGCGGATTGTGACACACACACTGTCCAGGGTGGTTTGTGACACACACACTGTCCAATGGCGTTCATGACACACACAGTGTCCACGGGGGTTTATGACACACACGCTGTCTAATGGGGTTTGTGACACACACACTCTCCAATGGGTCTTGTTACATAACACACGCTGTCCAATGGGGTTTGTGACACACACTCAGTCCAATGGAGTTTGTGACACTCACACTCTGTCCAAAGGGTCTTGTGACACACACGCTGTCCAATGGTGTTTCTTTCTCACACGCTGTACAGTGGGGTTTGTGACACACACACTGTCCAGTAGGGTTTGTGACACACACGCTATCCAATGGGGTTTGTGACACACACACTTTCCAATGGGGATTGTGACACACAGACTTTTCGATGGGGTTTGTGAAACACACATGCTCTC
The DNA here is from genome assembly GCA_032206185.1 of Columba guinea. Lineage (NCBI taxonomy): Eukaryota > Metazoa > Chordata > Aves > Columbiformes > Columbidae > Columba > Columba guinea. The sequence continues at coordinate 2,049,911 of JAVLUU010000005.1, forward strand.
CCATGGGGTTTGTGACACACACGCTGACCAATTGGGTTTCTTACACACACACTGTCCAATGCTGTTTGCGACACGCATGCTGTCCAATGGATTTTGTGACACACACACAGTCCAATGGGTATTTTTACACACACACGCTGTCCAATGTGGTTTGTGACACACATGCTGTCCAGTGGGTTTTGTGACACACACACTGTCCAATGGTGTTTGTGACACACACGCTGTCCAATAGGGTTTCTGACACAAACTCTGTCCAATGGGGTTTTTGACACACACGCTGTCCAATGGGGATTGTGACACACATGCTGTCCAATGGGGTTTGTGACACATACACTCTTTCCAATATTGCTTATGACACACACGCTCTCAAATGTGTTTTGTGACACACACGCTGCCCAGTGGGTTTTGTGACACACACACTGTCCAATGGGGTTTGTGACACACACACGCTATCCAATAGGTTTTATGACACACACACTGTCCAATGGGGTTTGAGACACACACACTGGCCAGGACGGTTTGTGACAGACACACACTGTCCAATGGGGTTTTTGACACACTTGCTGTCCAGTGGGTTTTGTGACACGCACACTCTGTCCAATGGGCTTGTGACACACACGCTGTCCAATAGTGTTTGTGACAAACACTCGGTCCCATGGGGTTTGCCACACACACACTGTCCAATGGGGATTGTGACACACACGATGTCCGATGGGATTAGTGACACGCACACTGTACATGGGTGTTTATGACACACACGCTGTCAAATGCTTTTTGTGACACACACGCTGTCCAATGGGGTTTGTGACACAGACACTGTCCAATGGGTATTGTTACACAGACACGCTGTCTAATGATGTTTGTGACACACACGCTGTCCAATGGCGTTTGTGACACACACAATTTCCAAAGGGGTTTGTGACACATACACTTTCCAATGGGGTTTGAGACACACACACTCTGTCCAATATTGCTTGTGAGACACATGCTGTCCAATGGGGTTTGTGACACACACTCTGTCCAATGGGGTTTCTGACACACACAGTGTCCAAAGGGGTTTGTGACACACACACTGTCCAATGGGGTTTGTGACACAGAAAATGTCCAATGGTGCTTGTGACACACACACTGTCCAATGGTGTTTGTGACACACACGCTGTCCAATGGAGTTTGTGACACATACACTCTGTCCAATGGGGCTTATGACACACCCGCTGTCCAATGGGCTTTGTGACACACACACTGTCCAGTGGGTTTTGTGACACACACACTGTCCAATAGCGTTTGTGACACACACACGCTATCCAATGGGGTTTGTGACACGTACACTTTCCAATAGGGTTTTTGACACCACACTCTCTCCAATGTTGCTTGAGACACACACGCTGTCCAGTGGGTTTTGTGACACACACACTCTGTCCAATGGGCTTGTCACACACACTGTCCAATGGTGTTTGTGACACATACGCTGTCCAATAGGGTTTGTGACACAAACTCTGTCCAGTGGGGTTTGTGACACACACGCTATCCAATGGGGTTTGTGACGCACACAGTTTTCAATGGGGTTTGTGACACACACACGCTGTCCCATGGGGTTTGTGACACACACACGCTGTCCATTGGGGTTTTTGACACACACACTGCCCAGTGGGGATTGTGACACACACACTGTCCAGTTGGGTTTGTGACACACACACTGTCCAATGGCATTCATGACACACACAGTGTCCACGGGGGTTTATGACACACACGCTGTCCAATGGGGATTGTGACACACACACATTCCAATGGGGTTTGTGACACACACGCTGTCCAATGGGGTTTGTGACACACACGCTGTCCAATGGGTCTTGGTACACACACTCTGTCCAATGGGGATCGTGAACACACGCTGTCCAATGGGGTTTGTGACACAGACGCTGTCCAATGGGGTTTGTGACACACACGTGGTCCAATGGGGATTGTGACACACACGCTATCCAATGGGGTTTGTGAAACACACACTGTCCAATGGGTATTGTTACACACTCATGGTGTCCAATGGGTTTTGTGACACAGACGCTGTCCAATGGGGATTGTGACCTACACACTGTCCAATAGGATTTGTGACACACACACGATATCCAATGGGGTTTGTGACGCACACACTTTCCAATATGGTTTGTGACACACACACGCTGCCCCATGGGGTTTGTGACACACACACGCTGTCCAATGCGGTTTGTGACACATACACTGACCAGGAGGTTTTGTGACACACACACGCTGTCCATTGGGGTTTTTGACACACACACTGTCCACTGGGGATTGTGACACACACACTGTCCAGGGGGGTTTGTGACACACACACTGTCCAATGGCATTCGTGACACACACAGTGTCCACGGGGGTTTATTACACACACGCTGTCCAATGGGGTTTGTGACACACACACTGTCCAATGGGTATTGTTACACACACACGCTGTCCAATGGGGTTTGTGAAACACACGCTGTCCAATGGGGTTTGTGACGCACACTCTGTCCAATGGGGTTGTGACACACACACTCTGTCCAGTAGGTCTTCTGACACACACTCTGTCCAATGTGATGGTTGCACGCACGCTGTACATTGGGGTATGTGACACACACACTGTCCAATAGGGTTTGTTACACACATAGGCTGTCCAATGGTGTTTGTGACACACACACTGTCCCTTGGGTTTTGTGACACACACACTCTGTCCAATGGGTTTGTGACACACGCGCTGTCTAATGGGGTTTGTGACACACACTCTATCCAATGGGGTTTGTGACACACACACTGTCAAAAGGAGATTGTGACACACACACGCTGTCCAATGGGGTTTCTGACACACACACTTTCCAATGTTTATTGTGACACACACACTCTGTCCAATGGGGCTTGTGACACACACGCTGTCCAATGGGGTTCGTGACACACACGCGGTCCAGTGAGTTTTGTGACACACACACTCTGTCCAATGGGCTTGTGACACACACACTGTCCAATGGGGATTGTGACACACACACGCTGTCCAATGGTGTTTGTGAAAAAGACACTGTCGAAAGGGGTTTGTGACACACACGCTGTCCAATTGGGTTTGTGACACTCACACTCTCCATGGGTGTTTGTGACACACACTCTGACCAGTGGGTTTTGTGACACACACACTGTCCAATGGGGTATTGACACACACACTGTACACTGGTGATTGTGACACACACGCTGTAAAATGGGGATTGTGACCAACACGCTGTACAATGGGGTTTGTGACACACACACTCTGCCCAAAGGGCTTGTGACAAACACGCTGTACAATGGGGTTTGTGACACAAACTCTCTCCAAACGGGTTTCTGACACACACACTGTCCAATGGGCATTGTGACACACACGCTCTCCACTTGGGATTGTGACACACACACTGACCAGGAGGTTTGTGACACACACACACTGTCCGTCCAATGGTGTTTGTGACACACACGCTGTCCAAAGGGGTTTGTGAAACAAACTCTGTCCAATGGGGTTTCTGACACACACACTGTCAAAAGGGTATTGTGAAGCACACACGCTGTCCAAAGAGGTTTGTTACACACACGCTGTCCAATGGGGTTTGTGACACACACGCTCTCCAGTGGGTTTTGTGACTACACACACTCTCCAATAGGCTTTGTGACACACACACGCTATCCAATGGGGTTTGTGACACATACACTTTCCAAAGGGGTTTCTGACACACACACTCTGTCCAATGGTGCATGTGACACACACACTGTCCAATGGGGTTCGTGACACACATGCTGTCGAGTGTGTTTTGTGACACACACACTCTGTCCAATAGGCTTGTGACACACACGCTGTACAATGGTGTTTGTGACACACACACTGTCCAATAGGGATTGTGACACACACACGCTGTCCAATGTTGTTTGTGAAACACAGGCTTTCCAGTGGGTTTTGTTACACACACACTGTCCAATAGTGTTTTTGACACACACACGCTATCCAATGAGGTTTGTGACACATATACTTTCCAATGGGGTTTATGACACACACGCGGCCCAATGGGGTTTGTCACACAAACTCTGTCCAATGGTGCTTGCGACAAACACGCTGTAAAATGGGATTCGTGACACACACGCTGTGCAGTGGGTTTTGTGACGCACACACTCTGTCCAATGGTCTTGTGACACACTTGCTGTCCAATGGGTATTGTGACACACACACTGTCCAATGGGGATTGTGACACACACATGCTGTCCAATGGGGTTTGTGACACACAAACTGACCAGGAGATTTTGTGACACACACACGCTGTCCTATGGATTTTGTGAAACAAACTCTCTCCAATGGGGTTTATCACACACACTCTGTCCAACGGGGTTTGTGACAGACACACTGTACAATGGGGTTTGTGACACACACACTCTGTCCAAAGGGCTTGTGACAAACACGCTGTACAATGTGGTTTGTGACACACACACTCTGCCCAATGGGGTTTGTGACACACACTCTGTCCAATGGGGTTTGTGACACGAACTCTGTCCATAGGGGTTTGTGACAGACACACTGTACAATGGGGTTTGTGACACACACACTGTCCAATGGGTTTTGTGACACACACACTCTGTCCAATGGTGCTTGTGTCACACCTGCTGACCAATGGGGTTTGGGACACACACACTGTCCAATGGGGTTTTTCACACACACGCTGTCCAATGGGGTTTGTCAAACAAAGTCTGTCCAATGGGGTTTGTGACACACACACTGTCCTATCGGGTTTGTGACAACACTTTGACCAATGGCTATTGTGACACACAAGTGTCCAATGGGGTTTGTGACACATACACTCTGTCAAATGTGGCTTTTGATACACACGCTGTCCAATGCGATTTGTGACACACACGCTGTCCAATGGGGTTTGTGACACACACACTGTCCAGTGGGTTTTGTGACACACACACTGTCCAATAGTGTTTGTGACACACACACGCTATCCAATGGGGTTTGTGACACATGCACTTTCCAAAGGGGTTTGTGACACACACACTCTGTCCAATGGTGCTTGTGACACACACGCTGTCCAGTGGGTTTTGTGACACACGCACTCTGTCCGATGGGTGCTCTTACAAACACACACGCTGTTCAGTGGGGTTTGTGACACACACGCTGTCCAATAGGGTTTGTGACACACACGCAGTCCAATAGTGTTTGTGACACACACACTGTCGAATGGGGATTGTGACACACACACGCTGTCCAATGGGGTTTGTGACACACACACTGTCCAAAGGGGTTTGTGACACACACGCTATCTTATGGGGTTTGTGACACTCACAGTGTCCATGGGTGTTTGTGGCACACACGCTGTCCAGTGGGTTTTGTCACACACACACTGACCAAAGTGGTTTTGACACACACGCTGTCCACTGGGGATTCTGACACATACACTGTCCAGGGGGGTTTGTGACACACACACTGTCCAATGGCGTTCGTGACACGCACAGTGTCCACGGGGGCTTGTGACACACACGCTGTCCAATGGTGTTTCTGACACACACACTGTATAATGGGTATTGTTAAACACTAACACTGTCCAGTGGGGTTTGTGACACACACACACTGTTTAATGGGTATTGTTAAACACTAACACTGTCCAGAGGGGTTTGTGACACACACACTGTCCAATGGGGTTTGTGACACACACGCTATCCAATGGGTTTTGTGACACACACACTGTCCAATGGGCTTTGTGACACACACACGCTATCAAATGGGGTTTGGAACACGCACGCTATCCAATGGGGTTTGTGACACACAGACGCTATCCAATGGCGTTTGTGACACACACTTTCAAATGGTGTTTGTGACACACATACGCTATCCAATGGGTTTTGTGACACACTCACTGTCCAATGTGGACTGTGACACACACGCTGTCCAATGGGGTTTGTGAAAAAGACGCTGTCCAATGGTGATTGTGACATACATACTGTCCAATTGGGCTTGTGACACACACATGTTATCCAATGGGGTTTGTGACACACATACTTTCTAATGGGGTTTTTGACACACACGCTATCCAATGGGGTTTGAGAAACACACTTTCCAATGTGGTTTGTGACACACACACACTGTCCCATGGGGTTTGTGACACACAGGCTGACCAATTGGGTTTGTTACACACACACTGTCCAATGGTGTTTGAGACTCGCATGTTGTCCAATGGGTTTTCTGTCACACACACTGACCAGGAGGCTTTGTGACACACACACGCTATCCAATGGGGTTTGTGGCACATACACTTTCGAATGGGGTTTGTGAAAAACACACTCTGTCCAATGGCGCTTGTGACACAAACGCTGTCCAATGGGGCTCGTGACACACACACTGTCCAATGGGGATTGTGGCGCACACACGCTGTCCAATGGGGTTTGTGACACACACACTGTCCAAAGAGGTTTGTAACACACACGATGTCCAATGGGGTTTGTGACACGCACACTGTCCATGGGTGTTTGTGACACACACACTGTCCAGTGGAGTTTGTGACACACACAATGTCCAATGGGGTTTGTGACACACACAGTGTCCACGGGGGTTGGTGACACAAACTCTGTCCAATGGGGTTTGTGACACACACGCTGTCCAATGGGCTTTGTGACACACGCACTCTTTCCAATGGCTCTTGTGAAAAACACGCTGTCCAATGGGGTTTGTGAACACACACGGTGTCCGGTGTGTTTTGTGACACAAACACTGTCCAAAAGGGTTTGTGATACACACACGCTATTAAATGGGGTTTGCGACACATACATTTTCCAATGGGGATAGTGACAAACACACGCTGTCCCATGGGGTTTGTGACACACACTCTGTCCAGGGGGTTTTGTGACACACACGCTGTCCAGTGGGTTTTGTGACACACACACTGTCCAATGGGGATTGTGACAGAGACACGCTGTCCAATGGTGTTTGTAACACACACGCTGTCCAATGGGGTTTGTGACACAGACGCTGTCCAATGGGGATTGTGACCTACACACTGTCCAATAGGGTTTCAGACACACACACGCTGTCCAATGCGGTTTGTGACACACACACTGTCCAATGTGTATTGTTACACACACACGCTCTCCAATGGTGTTTGTGACACACACGTTGTCCAATGGGGTTTGAGACACACACACTGTCCAAAGGGGTTTGTGACACACACGATGTCCAATGGGTATTGTTACACACACACGCTGTCCAATGGTGTCTGTGACACGCTGTGAAATGGGGATTGTGACATACACGCTGTCCAATGGGGTTTGTGAACACACACGGTGTCCAGTTGGTTTTGTGACAAACACTGTCCAAAAGGGTTTGTGACAGACACACGCTATCCAATGGGGTTTGTGAAACATACACTTTCCAATGGGGTTCGTGACACACACGTTTTCCAATGGGTTTTGTGACACACACACTCTCCAATGGGGATTGTGACACACACAAGCTGTCCAATGGTGTTTGTGACACACACGCTGTCCAGTGGGGTTTGTGACACAGACGCTGTCCAATGGGGATTGTGACACACACGATATCCAATAGGGTTTGTTGCACACACACGCTATCAAATGTGGTTTGTGACACGCACACTTTATAATGGGGTTTGTGACACACACGCGCTATCCAATGGGGTTTGTGACACACACTTTCCAATGGGGTTTGTGACACACACACGTTGTCCAATGGGGTTTGTGACACACACAGTGTCCAAAGAGGTTTGTGACACACATGATGTCCAATGGGGATTGTGACACGCACATTGTCCATGGGTGTTTGTGACACACACGCTGTCCAGTGGAGTTTGTGACACACAAATTGTCCAATGGGGTTTGTGACACACGCACTGTCCAATGGGTATTTTACAAACACATGCTGTCCAATGGTGTTTGTGACACACATACTGTCCAATGGGTATTGTTACAAACACATGCTGTCCAATGGTGTTTGTGACACACACACTGTGCAATGGGGTTTGTGACACAGACGCTGTCCAGTGGGGATTGTGACAAACACGCTGTCCAATGGGGTTTGTGAACACACACGGTGTCCCGTGGGTTTTGTGACACACACACTGTCCAGTGGATTTTGTGACACACACACTGTCCAATAGGGTTTGTGCAACACACACGCTATCCAATGGGGTTCGTGACACACACGCTGTCCAGTGGGTTTTGTGACAAACACAGTGTTCACGGGGGTTTCTGACACAGAAGCTGTCCAATGGGGTTTGTGACACACGCAGTGTCCAATGGGTATTGTTACACACACACGCTGTCCAATGGTGTTTGTGACACACACGCTATCCAATGGGCTTTGTGACACACACACTTTGTTTAACGGGTCTTGTGAAAAACACGCTGACCAATGGGGTTTGTGACATACACACAGTCCAAAGGGGTTTGTGACACAGACGCTGTCTAATGGGGTTTGTGACACACGAACACTGTCCAATGGGGATTGTGACACACACACGCTGTCCAATGGGGTTTGTGACACACACATGCTGTCCAAAGGGGTTTGTGACACACACGCTGTCCAAAGGGGTTTGTGACACACACGCTGTCCAATGGGGTTTGTGACACACGAACACTGTCCAATGGGGATTTTGACACACACACGCTGTCCAATGGGGTTTATGACTAATAACGCTGTCCAATGGGGTTTGTGACACACACGCTGTCCAATGGGGTTTATGACACGCACGCTGTCCAATGGGTTTTGTGACACACACACTGTCCAATTGGGTTTTGACACACACGCTGTCCACTGGGGATTGTAACACAAATACTGTCCAGGGGGGTTTGTGACACACACACTGTCCAATGGCATTCGTGACACACTCAGTGTCCACGGGGGTTTGTGACACGCACTCTGTACAATGGGGTTTTGTGACACACACACGCTATCCAGTTGTGTTTGTGACACAAACGCTGTCCAATGGGGTTTGTGACACACGAACACTGTCCAATGGGGTTTGTGACACACACACGCTATCCAATTGGGTTTGTGACACACATACTTTCTAATGGGGTTTTTGACACACACATGCTATACAATTGGATTTGTGACACACACATTTCAAAGGCGTTTGTGACACACACATGCTGTCCCATGGGGTTTGTGACTCACACGCTGTCCAATGGGGATTGTGATACACACGCTCTCCAATGGGGTTTGTTACACATACACTCTGTCCAGTGGAGTTTATGACACACACGCTGTCCAATGGGGTTTGTGACACACACACTGTCCAATGGGTATTGTTAAACACAAACTCTGTCCAATGGGGTTTGTGACACACACACTGTCGAATGGGGTTTGTGACACACACGCTGTCCAATGGGGTTTGTGACACACATACTTTCTAATTGGGTTTTTGACAAACACACGCTATCCAATCAGGTTTGTGACACACATGCTGTCCAGTGGAGTTTGTGACACACACAAGCTATCCAATGTGGTTTGTGACACGCATACTTTCTAATGGGGTTTGTGACACACACACGCTGTCCAATGTGGTTTATGACACACACACTGTCCAGTGGGGTTTGTGACACACACAATCTGTCCAATGGGGTTTGTGACCCACACGCTGTCCAATGGGGATTGTGACACACACGCTGTCCAATGTGTTTTGTGACAAAAACACTCTGTCCTATAGGTCATGTGACACACAAGCTGTCCAATGGGGTTCGTGACACACACGCTCTCCAGTGGGCTTTGTGACACACACATTGTCCAATAGGGTTTGTGACATCACACACGCTATCCAATGGTGTTTGAGACACACAGTCACAGTATCACAGTATCACAGTATGTTTGGGATTGGAAGGGACCTCAAAAGATCATCTAGTCCAATCCCCCTGCTGGAGCAGGAACGCCTAGGTGAGGTCACACAGGAACATGTCCAGGCGGGTCTTGAATGTCTCCAGAGAAGGAGACTCCACAACCTCCCTGGGCAGCCTGTTCCAGTGCTCTGTCACCCTCACTGAGAAGAAGTTTCTTCTCAAATTTAAGCGGAACCTCTTGTGTTCCAGCTTGATCCCATTACCCCTTGTCCTACCATTGTTTGCCACCGAGAAGAGCCTGGCTCCATCCTCGTGGCACTCACCCTTTATATATTTATAAACATTAATGAGGTCCCCCCTTAGTCTCCTCTTCTCCAAACTAAAAAGCCCCAGCTCCCTCAGCCTTTCTTCATAAGGGAGGTGCTCCACTCCCTTAATCATCTTGGTTGCCCTACGCTGGACCCTCTCCAGCAGTTCCCTGTCCTTCTTGAACTGAGGGGCCCAGAACTGGACACAATATTCCAGATGTGGTCTCACCAGGGCGGAGTAGAGGGGAAGGAGGACCTCTCTCGATCTACTAGCCACCCCCCTTCTAATACACCCCAGGATGCCATTGGCCTTCCTGGCCACAAGGGCACAGTGCTGGCTCATGGTCATCCTGTTGTCCACCAGGACCCCCAGGTCCCTTTCCTCTACACTGCTCTCTAATATGTAATTTCCCAACCTATACTGGAACCCGGGGTTGTTCCTGCCCAGATGCAGGACTCTACACTTTCCCTTGTTAAATTTCATCAGGTTATTCCCCGCCCAACTCTCCAGCCTGTCCAGGTCCCGCTGGATGGCAGCACAGCCTTCTGGCGTGTCAGCCACTCCTCCCAGCTTAGTGTCATCAGCAAACTTGCTGATAGTGCACTCTATTCCCTCGTCTAAATCGTTAATGAATATATTGAATAATATTGGCCCCAGCACTGACCCCTGAGGCACTCCACTAGATACTGGCCTCCAACTAGACTCCGCACCATTGACTACCACTCTCTGGCTTCTCTCCTTAAGCCAGTTTGCAACCCACCTCACTACTCTATTGTCTAGACCACACCTCCTCAACTTAGCTGTGAGGATGCTGTGGGAGACTGTGTCAAAGGCTTTACTGAAGTCAAGGTAGACCACATCCACCGCTCTGCCATCATCCATCCACCTTGTTACATTCTCATAAAAGGCTATGAGGTTGGTCAAGCATGACTTACCCTTGGTAAAGCCATGCTGACTGCCCCTAATAACCCTCTTATCCTTGATATGCCTTGAGATGGCACCAAGGACAAGCTGTTCCATTACTTTCCCAGGGACAGAGGTGAGGCTGACCGGTCTATAATTACCCGGGTCCTCCTTCTTGCCCTTTTTGAAGACTGGAGTGACATTTGCTTTCCTCCAATCCTCGGGCACCTCCCCCGTTTCCCAAGACTTGGCAAAGATGATGGAGAGCGGTCCAGCAATGACTTCAGCCAGCTCCCTCAGCACCCGTGGATGCATCCCATCTGGACCCATGGATTTATGGATGTCCAGACTATTTAATTGCTCCCTAACCCAGTCCTCATCGACTAAAGCAAACTCCTCCATTGACCTGGCTTCATCCGGGGTCTCAGGGGTACAGGGCTCCCCAGGACAGCCTCCGGCAGAGTAGACAGAGACAAAGAAGGCATTCAGTAATTCTGCCTTCTCTGTATCTTCTGCCACCAGGGCACCCACCCCGTTCATTAGTGGGCCTACATTGCCTCTGGTATTAGTTTTATCTGCTATGTATTTGAAAAAGTTCTTTTTGCTGTCCTTGACCCCTCTCGCCAGCTGTAATTCTAAGGAGGCCTTGGCTATCCTAGCTGCCTTCCTACATCCTCTAACAGCAGTCTTATATTCTTCCCAAGTGGCCAGCTCCTGCTTCCACGACCTGTAAACTCTCCTCTTCTGCTTCAGCATACCCAACAGATCCCTATTCAACCACGCAGGCCTCCTGGCTCCCTTCCTTGACTTCCTTCGTGTGGGGATGCTCTGATCCTGAGTGTGGAAGAAGCAATCTCTGAATGCAATCCAGCTATCTTGGGCCCCTTTTCCTTCAAGCAGTCTTGCCCATGGGATTTCCCCCAGCAATTGCTTGAAAAGGCCAAAGTTAGCCCTGCTAAAGTCCAGGGTTGCAATTCTACTTGCTATTCTGTTCCTGCCACCCAAGATGCTGAACTCCACCATCTCGTGGTCACTGCAACCCAGGCAGCCCTCAACCTTTACTGCTTCGACCAGACCCTCCTTGTTAGTGAGGATGAGATCCAGCAGTGCACCTCTCCTAGTCGGCTCCTCCACCATCTGCATGAGGAAGTTATCATCAATGCACTGGAGGAACCTCCTGGACTGTGGCTGGCTGGCTGAATGGTCCTTCCAGCAAACATCAGGGAAGTTAAAATCCCCCACAACAACCAGGGCCTGTGACTGTGAGGCCACTCTCAGCTGCCCATAGAAGGCCTCATCAACTTCCTCAGCCTGATCTGGTGGCCTGTAACAGACGCCCACAACAGTGTCACCCCTGCCAGCCTGCCCCTTGATCCTGACCCATACACTCTCAACTCGCTCGTCATCCACTCCTGGGCAGAATTTAGTACATTGTAGTTGCTCTCTCACATAGAGAGCAACTCCACCACCACGCCTGGCTGGCCTGTCTTTCCTGAAAAGGGCATAGCCATCCATGACCACATTCCAGTCATGTGAACTGTCCCACCATGTTTCCGTAATTGCCACCAGATCATAATCTCCCGACCGAACATAGGATTCTAACTCCTCCTGCTTATTCCCCATGCTGCGCGCATTGGTGTACAGGCATTTCAGGGAGCGAGCAGAGCACACCAATTTCTCCCTAGGGGCATAGGAGGCCACCCGGTCCTCATCAGTTTTAGAACGCTGCCCCACTGGGACAAGCCCAGCTACAACCCCATCCCCCTTCGAGCTTAGTTTAAAGCTCTCCAAATGAGCCCAGCTAATTCCTGCCCCAGCATCCTTTTGCCCCTGCGAGATAAACCTTTCCCGCTTGACACTGTCCAGACTGGTGACTTATAAAACCAACCATTATCAAAAAATCCAAAGCCCTGCCTGTAGCACCAGTCTTGGAGCCAATCATTTAGACACTGAACTTTCCTATTGCATCCCACGTCGTTACATGAAGATGGAAGGAGTGAAGAGAAGATCACTTGAGCCCCTGAGTCTTTCACCATCCTTCCCAAGACCTTGAAATCGTTCTTCATTCCCCTCAGACTACGGGAAGCAGCTTCCTCCCCATCTGTCTGGAAGACCAGCAGCGGGTAGTAGTCTGTGGGGTGCACCAGTTTGGGGAGCTCTTTAGCAATATCCTTGATCCGGGCTCCAGGTAGACTACAAACTTCCCTAAGATGAGGGTCAACCCTGCATATTGGGCCCTCTGTTCCTTTCAGAAGGGAATTTCCTATTACAATCACCCTTCTCTCTTTCTTATCAGAGGCAGTCTTAAGTTGTGAAGTCAACCGCCTCTTCCTATGTGATCTTGTAGGCAGGCTTGGCACCACCTCCTCACCTACCTCTTCTTCAAGATCCAGGGCCTCAAACCTATTACGGAGGGGCACCTGGGGAGACAAAGCAGGCAGGGAGGGGGGCTGCCCGTGACGCCGAACCGGAATACACTTCCAACCCTCGTCGTCTTTTAGGTCCCCTACCTCTGCCCGACAGCAACAAGGGTGGGGCCGTCTCCGGACTTCCGCCTCTGTCCGAGAGTGCAGGAGGTCCATCTCCTTTTGGGGGGTACCTCCCTGGGACCTTTCCGACTGGCACGTCAGGGTGTTACTCCACCAGTCGATCTCCCTTTCGCACTCCCTGATGGACCTCAGCGTCTCAACCTCCTCCTTAAGTTTCACAACCATGTCGAGCAGGTCTTGCACCTGCTCACACCTCACACAGGTGGAGTGCTGGCCTCCCTCCCCCGGCAGCAGCAGGCTCTGGCACTCCCTGCAGCCGGAGACCTGAACAGCCACCGTTCGGGACAGAAGCTCCTCAGTCTGCGTAGCCACAGTCTGTTTGAGACAAGCTCTCCTCCTGGAGACGACCATGGTCGTCAGCACTCTGGGATGCTGGCAATAAGTTAGAGGGGCTGACAAACGACAAGTGCTCTCTGCACCCTGCTACACAAGCTACCACACCTGCTGCTGCAGCACAGTGTGGGTGGGACTCACCGGCTACACAAGCAGGTTGCTCCTCCCTGCACCTGGTGGGAAGCGACTAGTCGCTGCCCTCCCAAAGGATTTTTCAAGGCAAGGGGAGGGGGTGTGATCACCGTCACCGTGGGAACGCCCCCCGCCACGTCAGCCGCTCTCTCGCAATGGCTGCCGGGGCTGCAGGGACTGGAACTCGACGGGAATCACGCTGTCCCTGAACGTTTCCCTCTGAGCTTCCTAATCTCGGCTGAACCTCGTGGTCGGCTGAACCCCGCCGGCTCGGCTCTCGCTGGGCTGGCTCCGATCAGCTGACTGGATGCTAGTATCGAGTTTCAGCCGCTTTTAAACCTCCCGCCGTCACCGTGGGAACGCCCCCCGCCACGTCAGCCGCTCTCTCGCAATGGCTGCCGGGGCTGCAGGGACTGGAACTCGACGGGAATCACGCTGTCCCTGAACGTTTCCCTCTGAGCTTCCTAATCTCGGCTGAACCTCGTGGTCGGCTGAACCCCGCCGGCTCGGCTCTCGCTGGGCTGGCTCCGATCAGCTGACTGGATGCTAGTATCGAGTTTCAGCCGCTTTTAAACCTCCCGCCGTCACCGTGGGAACGCCCCCCGCCACGTCAGCCGCTCTCTCGCAATGGCTGCCGGGGCTGCAGGGACTGGAACTCGACGGGAATCACGCTGTCCCTGAACGTTTCCCTCTGAGCTTCCTAATCTCGGCTGAACCTCGTGGTCGGCTGAACCCCGCCGGCTCGGCTCTCGCTGGGCTGGCTCCGATCAGCTGACTGGATGCTAGTATCGAGTTTCAGCCGCTTTTAAACCTCCCGCCGTCACCGTGGGAACGCCCCCCGCCACGTCAGCCGCTCTCTCGCAATGGCTGCCGGGGCTGCAGGGACTGGAACTCGACGGGAATCACGCTGTCCCTGAACGTTTCCCTCTGAGCTTCCTAATCTCGGCTGAACCTCGTGGTCGGCTGAACCCCGCCGGCTCGGCTCTCGCTGGGCTGGCTCCGATCAGCTGACTGGATGCTAGTATCGAGTTTCAGCCGCTTTTAAACCTCCCGCCGTCACCGTGGGAACGCCCCCCGCCACGTCAGCCGCTCTCTCGCAATGGCTGCCGGGGCTGCAGGGACTGGAACTCGACGGGAATCACGCTGTCCCTGAACGTTTCCCTCTGAGCTTCCTAATCTCGGCTGAACCTCGTGGTCGGCTGAACCCCGCCGGCTCGGCTCTCGCTGGGCTGGCTCCGATCAGCTGACTGGATGCTAGTATCGAGTTTCAGCCGCTTTTAAACCTCCCGCCGTCACCGTGGGAACGCCCCCCGCCACGTCAGCCGCTCTCTCGCAATGGCTGCCGGGGCTGCAGGGACTGGAACTCGACGGGAATCACGCTGTCCCTGAACGTTTCCCTCTGAGCTTCCTAATCTCGGCTGAACCTCGTGGTCGGCTGAACCCCGCCGGCTCGGCTCTCGCTGGGCTGGCTCCGATCAGCTGACTGGATGCTAGTATCGAGTTTCAGCCGCTTTTAAACCTCCCGCCGTCACCGTGGGAACGCCCCCCGCCACGTCAGCCGCTCTCTCGCAATGGCTGCCGGGGCTGCAGGGACTGGAACTCGACGGGAATCACGCTGTCCCTGAACGTTTCCCTCTGAGCTTCCTAATCTCGGCTGAACCTCGTGGTCGGCTGAACCCCGCCGGCTCGGCTCTCGCTGGGCTGGCTCCGATCAGCTGACTGGGGATTTCTAATGGGGATTGTGACACACACACGCTGTCCAATGGGGTTTGTGATACACACACTGTCCAAAGGGGTTTCTGACACAAACGCTATCCAATGGGGTTTGTGACACTCACACTGTCCATGGGTGTTTGTGACACACACGCTGTCCAGTGGGTATTGTAGCACACACACTGTCCAATGGGGTTTTGACACACACACTGTCCACTGGGGATTTTGACACAAACGCTGTCCAATGGTGTCTGTGACATACACACAGTCCAATGGTGTTTCTGACAAACACGCTGTTCAATGGGGTTTTGTGACACACAAACTGTCCATGGGTGTTTGTGACACACACACTGTCCGATTGGGTTTTGACACACACTCTGTCCAATAGGGTTTGTGTCACGCACACGCTGTCCAATGGGCTTTGTGACAAGTACACTCTTTCCAATGGGGTTTGTGACACACACGCTATCCAGTGTGTTCTGTGACACACACACTGTCCAATAGGGTTTCTGACACACACACGCTATCCAATTGGGTTTGTGACACACACACGCCATCCAAAGGGATTTGTGACACCACACTCTGTCCAATGGTGCTTGTGACACACACGCTGTCCAAAGGGGTTCGTGACACACACGCTGTCCAGTGTGTTTATTGACAGACAAACTCTGTCCAATGGACTTGTGACACACACAGGCTCTCCTATAGTGTTTGTGACACACACTCTGTCCCATTGAGTTTGTGACAAAGACGCTGTCCAATGGGGATTGTGTCACACACAATGTCCAATAGGATTTGTGACACACACATGCTATCCAATGGGGTTTGTGACACACACGCTGTCCAATGGGGTTCGTGACACACACGCTGTCCAATGGCCTTTGTGACAAATACACTCTGTCCAATGGGGCTTGTGACACACACGCTGTCCAATGGGGTTTATTACACACACGCTATCCAATTTGGTTTGTGACACATACACTTTCAAATGGGGTTTGTGACACACACGCTGTCCGATGGGGTTCGTGACACACACACCCTATCCAATGGGGTTTGTGACACACACACTCTGTCCAATGGGGATTGTGACACACACACACTGTCCAATGGGGTTTGTGACACACACAATGTCCAAAGGGGTTTGTGACACACACGTTGTCCAATGGGGTTTGTGGCACGCACACTGTCCATGGGTGTTTGTAACACACACGCTGCCCGATGGTGTTTGTGACACAGACACTGACCAAAGGGCTTTGTGACACACACGATGTCCAATGGGGTTTGTGACACGCACACTGTCCATGGGTGTTTGTGACACACACGCTGTCCAGTGGAGTTTATGACACACATGCTGTCCAATGGGGATTGTGACACACACGCTGTCCAATGGGCTTTGTGACAAATACACTCTGTCCAATGGGGCTTGTGACACACACGCTGTCCAATGGGATTTTTGACACACACGCTATCCAGTGGGTTTTGTGACACACACATTTTCCAATAGGGTTTGTGACACACACACGCTATCCAATGGGGTTTGTGACACATCCACTTTCCAATGGTGTTTGTGACACCACACTCTGTCCAATGGTGCTTGTGACACACAGACGCTGTCCAATGGGGTTCGTGACACACACGCTGTCCAATGGGGTTCGTGACACACAAGGTGTCCAGTGGGTTTTGTGACACACGCTCTGTCCCATGGGGTTTGTGACACACACAGTGTCCAAAGGGGATTGTGACACACAGACGCTGTCCAATGGGGTTTGTGACACACACAATGTCCAAAGGGGTTTGTGACACACACAGTGTCCACGGGGGTTTGTGACACAAACTCTGTCCAATGAGGTTTGTGACACACACGCTATCCAATGGGGATTGTGACACACACACGCTGTCCAATGGGGTTTGTGAAACACACACTCTGTCCAATAGGGTTTGTGACACACACATGCTATCCAATGGGGTTTGTGACACACATACTTTCTACTGGGGTTTTTAACACACACACGCTATCCAATGGGGTTTGTGACACACACTTTCCAATGGGTTTTGTGACACACAAACGCTTTCCAATGGTATTTGTGACACGCATGTTGTCCAATGGGTTTTGTGACACACACACTGACCAGGAGGTTTTGTGACACACACACGCTATCCAATGGGGTTTGTGACACATACAGTTTCCAATGGGGTTTGTGACACACACACTCTGTCCAATGGCGCTTGTGACACACATGCTGTCCAATGGGGTTCGTGACACAGACACTGTCCAAAGGGGTTTGTGACACACACGATGACCAATGGGGTTTGTGACACGCACTGCTGTCCAGTGGGTATTGTGACACACACACACCCTATCCAATGGGGTTTTTGACACACACGCTGTCCAATTGGGATTGTGACACACACGCTGTCCAATGTGCTTTGTGACAAATACACTCTGTCCAAAGGGGCTTGTGACACACACGCTGTCCAGTGGGTTTGTGACACACACGCTATCCAGTGGGTTTTGTGACACACACACTGTCCAGTAGGGCTTGTGACACACACACGCTACCCAATGGGGTTTGTGACACATCCACTTTCCAATGGGGTTTGTGACACCACACTCTGTCCAATGGTGCTTGTGACACACACAGCAATCCAATGGGGTTTGTGACACACACACTATATCCAATGGGTTTTGTGACACACACACACTGTCCAATGGGGTTTGTGACACATACGCAGTCCAATGGCGATTGTGACACCGCACTCTGTCCAACGGTGCTTTTGACACACACGCTGTCCAATGGGGTTCGTGACACACACGCTGTCCAGTGGATTATGTGACACACACACTCTGTCCAATGGGCTTGTGACACAGACACGCTGACCAATGGTGTTTGTGACACACACTCTGTCCCATGGGGTTTGTGACACAAACACTGTCCAATGGGGATTGTGACACACACATGCTGTCCAATGGGGTTTGTGACACACACACTGCCCAAAGGGGTTTGTGACACACACGCTGTCCAGTGGTCTTTGTGACAAATACACTCTGTACAATGGGGCTTGTTGCACTCACGCTGTCCAATGGCGTTTGTGACACACACGCTATCCAGTGGGTTTTGTGACACACACACTGTCCAATAGGGTTTGTGACACACACACTCTATCAAATGGGTTTTGTGACACACACACACTGTCCAATGGGGTTTGTGACACACACGCTGTCCAATGGTTTTTGTGACACCGCACACTGTCCAATGGTGCTTGTGACACACACACGCTATCCAATGGGGTTTTTGACACGCATACATTCTAATGTGGTTTGTGACACACACACTCTATCAAAAGGGGATTGTGACACACACAGACTGTCAAATGGGGTATGTGACACGCACGCTGTCCAATGGGGTTTCTGAGAAACACACACTGTCCAATGGGATTTGTGACACACACGCTGTCCAATGTGTTTTGAGACACGCATACTGTCCAATGGGGTTTATGACAAACACACTTTCCAATGGGGTTTCTGATACACACGCTGTCAAATGGGGTTCGTGACACACACGCTGTCCAGTGGGGTTTGTGACACACACACTTTCCAATGGGGTTTCTGATACACACGCTGTCAAATGGGGTTCGTGACACACATGCTGTCCAGTAGGGTTTGTGACACACACACTGTTCAGTAGGGTTTGTAACACAGATATGCTATCTTATTGTGTTTGTGACACACAAACTTTCCAATGGGTTTTGTGAAAAACACACTTTCCATTGGGGTTTGTCACAAACACAGGCTTTCCAATGGTGTTTGTGACACACACACTCTAAAATGGGGTTTCTGACACAAACGCTGTCCAATGGGGACTGTGACAGACACGCTGTCCAGTGGGGATTGTGACACACACGGTGTCCAATGGGGTTTGTTACAGACAAACTGTCCAGGGGCGTTTGTGACACACGCGCTGTCCAATGGCATTTGTGACACACACACGCTGACCAATTGGGTTTGCGACACACACGCTGTCCAATGGGGTTTGTGACACAGACATTGTACAGTAGGGTTTGTGACACACACACTCTACAATGGGGTTTGTGACACACACAATGTACAGGGGGGTTTTTGACACACACACTGTACAATGGGGTTGTGACACACACGGTAGCCGATGGGTTTTGTGACATGCACACTATGTCCAATGGGGCTTGTGACACATACGCTGTGCAACGGAGTTCGTGACACACACGCTGTCCAGTGGGGTTTCTGACACACACAGAGTCCAATAGGGTTTGTGACACACACAGTGTCGAATGGGGATTGTGACAGACACACTATTCAATGGGGTTTGTGACACACACTCTTTCCAAAGGTGTTTGTGACACACACACTGTCCAATGAAAATTGGGACACACACACATAGTCCAAAGGGCATTGTAACACACACAAGGTCCAATGGGGTTTGTGACACACACACTGTCCAATGGGGATTGTGACATACACATGCTATCCAATGGTGTTCGTGACACGGATGCTGTCCAATGGTGTTTGTGACACACACTCTGTCCATTGTGGTTTCTGACACACACACACTGTCCAATGGGGATTGTGACACACACACGCTGTCTAATGGGGATTTTGACACACACACTGTCCAATGGGATTTGTGAACACACACGCTGTCCAATGGAGATTGCGACACGCACACGCTGTCCAATGGTGTTTGTGACACACACGCTGTCCAATGGGGACTGTGACACACACGCTGTCCAGTGGGGTTTGTGACACACACACTGTCCAATAGGGTTTGTGACACACAAACGATATCCAGTTGTGTTTGTGACATGCACACTTTCTAAAGGGGTTTGTGACATACACACGCTATACAATGGGGTTTGTGACACACACAATTTCCAATGGGGTTTCTGATACACACGCTCTCAAATGGGGTTCGTGACACACACGCTGTCCAGTGGGGTTTGTGACACTCACAGTTTCCAAGGGGTTTCGTGACACACATGCTGTCCAGTAGCGTTTGTGACACACACACTGTTCAATAGGGTTTGTAACACAGACACGCTATCTTATTGCGTTTGTGACACACAAACTTTCTAATGGTTTTTGTGACACACACACGCTATGCAATGGGGTTTGTGACACACACACTTTCCAATGGGTTTTGTGAAACACACACTGTCAATTGGGTTTGTCACACACACACGCTTTCCACTGGTGTTTGTGACACACACACTCTAAAATGGGGATTCTGACACACACGCTGTCCAATGGGGACTGTGACAGACAGGCTGTCCAGTGGGGATTGTGACACACATGCTGTCCAATTGGTTTTGTGACACAGATATTGTACAGTAGGGTTTGTGAAACACACACTCTCCAAAGGGTTTTGTGACACACACAATGTACAGGGGATTTTTTGACACACACACTGTCCTATTGGGTTGTGACACACACGGTGTCCGATGGGTTTTGTGACACGCACACTATGTCCAATGGGGCTTGTGGCACATACGCTGTCCAACGGGGTTCGTGACACACACGCTGTCCGTTGGGGTTTGTGACACACACACTGTCCAGTAGGGGTTGTGACACACACAGTGTTGAATGGGGATTATGACATACGCACTGTCCAATGGGGTTTTTGACAGACACTCTGCCCAATGGGGTTTGTAACACACACACTGTCCAATGAGAATTGAAACACACACACTGTCCAATGGGGATTGTGACACACAAAAGGTCGAAAGGGGTTTTTGACACACACGCTTTCCAATGGGGATTGTAACATACACACGCTGTCCAATGGTGTTCGTAACACGGTTGCTGTCCAATGGCTTTTATGACACACACAGTGTCCAATGGGGTTTGTGAAACACACTCTGGCGAATGGGGATTTTGACACACACGCGCTGTCCAATGGTGTTTTTGACACACACGCTGTCCAATGGGGTTTGTGACACACACGCTGTCCAATGGGTATTATTACACACACACGCTGTCCAATGGGTTTGTGACACACACACTCTGTCCAATGGGTCTTGTGACACACATGCTGTCCAATGGGGTTCGTTGCTTACACGCTGTACAGTAAGGTATTGTGAGACACACACTGTCCAATAGGGTTTGTGACACACACACGCTATCCAATGGGGTTTGTGACACACACACACTGTCCAATGGGGTTTGTGACATTCACGATGTCCAATGGGGTTTGTGACACACACACTCTGTCCAATGGGGATTGTGACACACACACTGTCCAATGGGTATTGTGACACACACACTGTGCAAAGGGGATTGTGTCACACACAGGCTGTCCAAAGGGATTTGTGAAACACACGCTGTCCAATGGGGTTTGTGACACACACACTGTCCAATGGGTATTGTTACACACACACACTCTCTAATGGTGTTTGTGACACACACGCTGTCCAATGGTCTTGTGACACACACGCTGTCCAATGGGTTTCGTTACACACACACTCTCTCCAATGGGATTTGTGACACAGACACTTTGTAATGGAGTTTGTGACACACACACGCTATAAAATAAGGTTTGTGACGCACACACTTTCCAATGGGGTCTGTGACACTTACACTTTCCAATGGAGTTTGTGACACACACGCTGTCCCATCAGGTTTGTGACACACACGCTGAACAATTGGTTTTCTTACACACACACTGTCCAAAGGTGTTTGCGACACGCATGCTGTCAAGTGGGGTTTGTGACACACATACTGTCCAATAGGATTTGTGACACACACACTTTCTAATGGGGTTTATAACACACACGCTATACAATGGATTTTTTGACACACACACTCTCCAATAGGGTTTGTGAAAAAACACATGCTATCCAATGGGGTTTGTGACACGCACACATTCTAATGGGGTTTGTGACACACCCACGATATCCAACGGGGTTTGTGACACACACACTTTCCAATGGGGTTTATGGCACACACGCTGACCAATTGGGTTTCCTACACACACACTCTCCAAAGGTGTTTGCGACACGCATGCTATCTAATGGGTTTTGTGACACACACTCTGTCCAAAGGGTTTTTTGACTACACACGCTGTCCAATGGTGTTTGTGACTACACACGCTGTCCAGAGGGACTTGTGATACACACGCTGTTCAATGGGGTTTGTGACACACACGCTGTCCAGTGGGTTTTGTGACACACACACTATCCAATGGGGTCTGTGACACACACGCTCTCCAATGGGGTTTGTGACACACACACTCTATCTAATGGGTCTTGTAACACACAAGCTTTCCAATGGGGTTTGTGAAATACACGCTGTCCAATATGGGTTTGTGACACAAATACACTGTCCAATGGGGTTTGTGACACACACACTTTCCAATGGGGTTTGTGATACACACACTTTCTAATGGGGTTTGTGACACACACACGCTATCCAATGGGGTTGGTGACACACACACTTTCCTATGGGGTTTGTGACACACACACTTTCCAATGGGGTTTGTGACACACACACACTGTCCCATGGGGTTTGTGAAACACAAGCTCACCAATTGGGTGTCTTACACACACTATCCATGGGTGTTTGTGACACACACGTATTCCATTGGTGTTTCTGACACACACACTGTCCAACAGGGTTTGTGACACACACGATTTCCGATGGGGTTTGTGACACACACAATGTGCATTGGTTATTGTTACACAAACAGGCTGTCCAATGGTGTTTGTGACTACACACACTGTCCAATGGGGCTTGTGACACACACGCTGTTCGATGTGGTTTGTGACACACACGCTGTCCAGTGGGTTTTGTGACACACACACTATACAGTCGGGATTGTGACACACACGCTGTCCAATGGGTTTTGTGACACACACACTCTGTCCAATGGGGTTTGTGACACACACGCTGTCCAATGGGGTTTGAGACACACACACTCTGTCCAAAGGGTCTTGTGACACACAAGCTGTCCAATGGGTTTCAGAAAACACACGCTGTCCAGTGGGGTTTGTGACACAAACACGCTATCCAATGGGGTTTGTGACATAAACACTTTCAAATGAGATTTGTGACACGCACACTTTCTAATGGGGTTTGTGACACACACATTGTGTTCAATTGCGCTTGTGAAACACACACGCTGTCCAATGGGGCTTGTGACACAAACGCTGTCCAATGGGGTTTCTGACACACACGCTGTCCAGTGGGTTTTGTGACACACACGCTGTCCAATGGTGTTTGTGACACACTCGCTGTCCAATAGGGTTTGTGACACAAACTCTGTCCAATGGGGTTTGTTACATACACGCTGTCAAGTGGGTTTTGTGACACACACACTGTCCTATAGGGTTTGTGACACACACACGCTATCCAATGGGTTTTGTGACCCGTACACTTTCCAATGGGGTTTGTGACACCACACTCTCTCCAACTGTGCTTGTGACACACACGCTGCCCAATGGGATTCGTAACACACACACTGTCCAGTGGGTTTTGTGACACACACACTCTGTCCAATGGGCTTGTGACACACACACACTTCCCAATAGTCTTTGTGACAAACACTCTGTCCCATGGGGTTTGTGACACACACACTGTCCAATGGGGATTGTGACACACACGCTGTCCAATGGGGATTGTAACACACGCACTGTCCAATAGGTTTTGTGACACACACATGCTTATCCAATGGGTTTTGTGACACGCACACTTTCTAATGGCGTTTGTGACACACCCACGCTATCCAATGGGGTTTGTGACACACACAGTTTCCAATGGGGTTTGTGACACGCACACTTTCTAATGGGTTTTGTGACACAGACACGCTATCCAAATGTGTTTGTGACACACACACTTTCCAATAGGTTTTGTGACACACACACTCTGTCCCATGGGGTTTGTTACACACGCGCTGAACAATTGGGTTTCTTACACAAACACTGTCCAATGGTGTTTGCGACACGCATGCTGTCCAAATGGTTTTGTGACACACACACTGACCACGAGGGTTTGTGACACACACACGCTATCCAATGGCGCTTGTGACACACACATGCTGTCCAATGGGGTTCGTGACACACACGCTGTCCCTTGGGTTTTGTGAAACACACACTCTGTCCAATGGGTTTGTGACACACACGCTGTCCAATGAGGTTTGTGACACACACACTGTCCCATTGTGTTTGTGACACACGCACTGTCCAATGGAGATATTGACACACACACGCTGTCCAATGGGGTTTCTGACACACACACTGTCCAATGGGGTTTGTGACACACACAGTGTATACAGGGGTTTGTGACACACACGCTGTCCAATGGGATTCGTGACACACACGCTGTCCATTGGGGTTTGTGACAAAAACACGCTATCAAATAGGGTTTGTGACACACACACTTTCCAATGGGTTTTGTGACACGCATACTTTCTAATGGGGTGTGACACACACACTCGGTCCAATGGCGGTTGTGACACATACGCTGTCCAATGGGGCTTGTGACACACAAGCTGTCCAATGGGGTTCGTGACACACACGCTGTCCAGTGGGATTTGTGACACACACACGCTATCCAATGGGGTTTGTGACACATACATGTTCCAATGGGGTTTGTGACACGCGCACTTTCTAATGCGGTTTGTGACACACAGGATGTCCAATGGGGTTTATGACACACAAACACACTGTCCAATGGGGATTGTGACACACACACGCTGTCCAATGTGGTTTTTGACACACACACTGTCCAAAGGGGTTTGTGACACACATGATGTCCAATGGGGTTTCTGACACGCAAACTGTCCATGGGTGTTTGTAACACACACGCTGTCCAGCGGGGTTTGTGAGACACACACTGTCCAAAAGGATTTGTGACACACAGGATGTCCAATGGGGTTTATGACACACACACTTTCAAATGGGGTTTGTGACACACACACTGTCCAATGGGGTTTGTGACACACACACGGTGTCCAATGGGGTTTGTGACACACACACTGTCCAATGGTGTTTGTGACACACACTCTGTCAAATGGGGTTTGTGACACACACACGCTGTCAAATGGAATTTGTGACACACACGCAGTCCAATGGGGTTTGTGACACATACACTGTCTAATGGTGTTTGTGACACACACGCTGTCCAATAGGGTTTGTGACACAAACTCTGTCCAATAGGGTTTTGTGACACACACACTGTCCAATGGGGTTTGTGACACAGACGCTGTCCAATGGGGCTTGTGACCTACACACTGTCCAATGGGGTTTGTGACACACACACGCTATCCAATGGGGTTTGTGACACACAGACTAACCAGGAGGGTTTGTGACACACACACGCTGTCCAGTGCGGTTTGTGACACACAAACTGTCCAATGGTGTTTGTGACTCACACTCTGTCAAATGGGGTTTGAGACACTCACACGCTGTCCAATGGGATTTGTGACACACACGCTGTTCAAAGGGGTTTGTGACACACACGCTGTCCAATGGAGTTTGTGACAGAAATTCTTTCCAATGAGGTTTGTGACACACACACGGTCCAAAGGGGATTGTGTCACACACACGCTGTCCAATGGAGTTTGTGAAACACACACTCTGTCCAATGGGGTTTGTGACACACAAACACTGTCCAATGGATATTGTGACACAAACACGCTGTCCAATGGTGTTTATGAAACACACGCTGTCCAAAGGGGTTTGTGAAACACAGACTCTGTCCAATGGGTTTTGTGACACACACACTGTCCAAAGGGGTTTGTGACACACACGATGTCCAATGCGGTTTGTGACACACACTCTGTCCAATGGGATTGTGACACACACACTGTCCAATGGGGATTGTATCACACACACTCTGTACAATAGGGTTTGTGACACACACACACTATCCAATGGGGTTTGTGACGCACACACTTTCCAATGGGGTTTGTGACACACACACGCTGTCCCATGGGGTTTGTGAGACAGACGCTGAACAATTGGGTTTCTTACACACACACTGTCCAATGGTGTTTCGGACACGCATGCTGTTTAATGGGTTTTGTGACGCACACACTGACCACCAGGGTTTGTGACACACACACTCTTTCCAATGGCGCTTGTGACATACACGCTGTCCAATGGGGTTCGTTACACAATTCTGTCCCATGGGGTATGTGACACACACACTGTCCAATGGGGTTTGTGACACACAAACGCTGTCCAATGGGGTTTGTGACACACACACACT
Source organism: Columba guinea (assembly GCA_032206185.1). NCBI lineage: Eukaryota > Metazoa > Chordata > Aves > Columbiformes > Columbidae > Columba > Columba guinea. The sequence continues at coordinate 2,076,926 of JAVLUU010000005.1, forward strand.
GTCCAAAGGGGATTGTGACACACACACTCTGTCCAATGGGGTTTGTGACACACAAACTGTCCAAAGGTGTTTGTGACACACACGATGTCCAATGGGATAAGTGACACACACACTGTCCAAAGGGGTTTGTGACACACACGCTGTCCAGTGGGGTTTGTGATACTTACACTGTCCAAAAGGGTTTGTGACACACACGATATCTAATGGGGTTTGTAACACGCACACTGTACATGGGTGTTTGTGACACACACCCTGTCTAGTGGGGTTTGAGACACACACACTGTCCCATGGGGTTTGTGACACACACAGTGTATACGCGGGTTTGTGTAACACACGCTGTCCAATGGGGTTTGTGACACACACGCTGTCCAATGGGGTTCGTTGCACACACGCTGTACAATGGGGTTTGTGACACACACACTGCCCAATAGGGTTTGTGACACACATACGCTATCCAATGGGGTTTGTGTCACACACACTTTCAAATGGGGTTTGTGACACACGCTATCCAATGAGTTTTATGACACACACTGTTCAATGGGGATTGTGACACACACACGCTGTCCCTTGGGGTTTGTGACACACACGCTGAACAATTGGGTTTGTTACACACTCACTGTCCAATGGTGTTTGTGACACACATGCTGTCCAATGGGGTTTGTGACACACACACGCTGTCCAATGGGATTTGTGACACACATGTTGTCCAATGGGTTCTGTGACAGACACATTGTCCAATGGTTTTTATGACACACACGCTGTCCAATAGGTTATGTGACACAAACTCTGTTCTATGGGGTTTGTGAGACACATACTTTCCAAAAGGGTTTGTGACACACACGATGTCCAATGGGGTTTGTGACACGCACAGTGTCTACGGGTGTTTGTGACACACAAGCTGTCCAATGCGGTTTGTGACACACACACGCTGTCCAATGGGTTTATGAAACACACGCTGTCCAATGGGTTTTGTGACACACACACTCTGTCCAATGGGTATTGTGACACACACGTGCTGTCCAATGGTGTTTTTGACACACACGCTGTCCAATGGGGTTTGTGACACACACGCTGTCCAATGGGGTTTGTGACACACACACGCTGTCCAATGGGGTTTGTGACACACACGCTGTCCCTTGGGTTTTGTGACACACACAATCTGTCCAATGGGTTTGTGAAACACACGCTGTCCAATGGAGATTGTGACACACAGACGTTGTCCAATGGGGTTTGTGACACACACAACCTGTCCAATGGTGATTGTGACACACACACGCTGTGCAATAGGGTTTGTGAAAAGCACGCTGTACATGGGTGTTTTTGAAACACACGCTGTCCAGTGGGGTTTGTGACACACACAGTGTATACGGGGGTTTGTGACACACACCCTGTACAATGGGGTTTGTGACACACACCCTGTACAATGGGGTTTGTGACACACACACTGTCCATTGCATATTATTACACACACACGCTGTCCAATGGTGTTTGTGACACACACGCTGTCCAGTGGGGTTTGTGACACAAACACGCTATCAAATAGGGTTTGTGACACACACACTTTCCAATGGGGTTTGTGACACGCATATTTTCTAATGGGGTGTGACACACACACTCTGTCCAATGGCGGTTGTGACACACACGCTGTCCAATGGGGCTTGTGACACACACGTTGTCCAATAGGTTATGTGACACAAACTCTGTTCTATGGGGTTTGTGAGACACATACTTTCCAAAAGGGTTTGTGACACACACGATGTCCAATGGGGGTTGTGACACGCACAGTGTCTACGGGTGTTTGTGACACACAAGCTGTCCAATGCGGTTTGTGACACACACACTGTCCAATGGGGTTTGTGACACACACACTGTCCAAAGGGGTTTGTCAAACACACGCTGTCCAATGGGGTTTGTGACACACACACGCTGTCCAATGGGTTTATGAAACACACGCTGTCCAATGGGTTTTGTGACACACACACTCTGTCCAATGGGTATTGTGACACACACGTGCTGTCCAATGGTGTTTTTGACACACACGCTGTCCAATGGGGTTTGTGACACACACGCTGTCCAATGGGGTTTGTGACACACACACGCTGTCCAATGGGGTTTGTGACACACACGCTGTCCCTTGGGTTTTGTGACACACACAATCTGTCCAATGGGTTTGTGAAACACACGCTGTCCAATGGAGATTGTGACACACAGACGTTGTCCAATGGGGTTTGTGACACACACAACCTGTCCAATGGTGATTGTGACACACACACGCTGTGCAATAGGGTTTGTGAAAAGCACGCTGTACATGGGTGTTTTTGAAACACACGCTGTCCAGTGGGGTTTGTGACACACACAGTGTATACGGGGGTTTGTGACACACACCCTGTACAATGGGGTTTGTGACACACACACTGTCCATTGCATATTATTACACACACACGCTGTCCAATGGTGTTTGTGACACACACGCTGTCCAGTGGGGTTTGTGACACAAACACGCTATCAAATAGGGTTTGTGACACACACACTTTCCAATGGGGTTTGTGACACGCATATTTTCTAATGGGGTGTCACACACACACTCTGTCCAATGGCGGTTGTGACACACACGCTGTCCAATGGGGCTTGTGACACACACGTTGTCCAGTGGGTTTTTGACACACACGATGTCCAATGGGATTTGTGACACACACACTCTGTCCAATGGGTCTTCTGACACACAAGCTGTCCAATGGGGTTCGTGACACCCACGCTTTCCAGTGGGATTTGTGACACACACACTGTCCAATGGGGATTGTGACACACACACCCTATCCAATGGGGTTTGTGACACACACGCTGTCCAATGGGGTTTGTGACACACACACTGTCCAAAGGGGTTTGTGACACACATGATGTCCAATGGGGTTTGTGACACGCACACTGTCCATGGGTGTTTGTGACACACACGCTGTCCAGCGGGTTTTGTGAGACACACACTGTCCAAAAGGATTTGTGACACACAGGATGTCCAATGGGGTTTATGACACGCACACTTTCCATGGGTGTTTGTGACACACACACTGTCCAATGGGTTTCGTGACACACACACTGTCGAAAGAGGATTGTGTCACACACACTCTGTCCAATGGGGTTTGTGATACACAAACACTGTCCAATGGAGATTGTGACACACACACGCTGTACAATAGGGTTTATGACACACACGCTGTTCAATGGGGTTCGTGACACACACACTGTCCACAGGGGATTGTGTCACACACACGCTGTACAATGGGGATTCTGACACACAAACGCTGTCAAATGGAATTTGTGACACACACGCAGGCCAATGGGGTTTGTGACACATACACTGTCTAATGGTGTTTGTGACACACACGCTGTCCAATAGGGTTTGTGACACAAACTCTGTCCAATAGGGTTTTGTGACACACACACTGTCCAATAGCGTTTGTGACACACACACGCTATCCAATGGGGTTTGCAACACGTACAGTTTCCAATGGGGTTTGTGAACACCACACTCTTTCCAATGGTGCTTGTGACACACACGCTGTCCAATGGGGTTCGTGACACACACGCTGTCCTGTGGGATTTGTGAAACACTCACACTATCCAATGGGGTTTGTGACACACACACGTTCCACTGTGGTTTTGTGACACGCACACTTTCTAATGCGGTTTGTGACACACATGATGTCCAAAGGGGATTGTGACACACGCACGCTGTCCAATGTGGTTTGTGACACACACACTGTCCAACGGGTTTTGTGAGACACACACTGTCCAAAAGGATTTGTGACACACACGCTGTCCAATGGGGTTTGTGACACACACACACTGTCCAAAGGGGATTGTGACACACACACACTGTCCAATGGGGTTTGTGACACACAAACTGTCCAAAGGTGTTTGTGACACACACGATGTCCAATGGGATAAGTGACACACACACTGTCCAAAGGGGTTTGTGACACACACGCTGTCCAGTGGGGTTTGTGATACTTACACTGTCCAAAAGGGTTTGTGACACACACGATATCTAATGGGGTTTGTAACACGCACACTGTACATGGGTGTTTGTGAAACACACCCTGTCTAGTGGGGTTTGAGACACACACACTGTCCCATGGGGTTTGTGACACACACAGTGCATACGCGGGTTTGTGAAACACACGCTGTCCAATGGGGTTTGTGACACACACGCTGTCCAATGGGGTTCGTTGCACACACGCTGTACAATGGGGTTTGTGACACACACACTGCCCAATAGGGTTTGTGACACACATACGCTATCCAATGGGGTTTGTGTCACACACACTTTCAAAAGGGGTTTGTGACACACACGCTATCCAATGAGTTTTATGACACACACTGTTCAATGGGGATTGTGACACACACACGCTGTCCCTTGGGGTTTGTGACACACACGCTGAACAATTGGGTTTGTTACACACTCACTGTCCAATGGTGTTTGTGACACACATGCTGTCCAATGGGGTTTGTGACACACACACGCTGTCCAATGGGGTTTGTGACACACATGATGTCCAATGGGGTTTGTGACACGCACACTGTCCATGGGTGTTTGTGACACACACGCTGTCCAGCGGGGTTTGTGAGACACACACTGTCCAAAAGGATTTGTGACACACAGGATGTCCAATGGGGTTTATGACACGCACACTTTCCATGGGTGTTTGTGACACACACACTGTCCAATGGGTTTCGTGACACACACACTGTCGAAAGAGGATTGTGTCACACACACTCTGTCCAATGGGGTTTGTGAAACACACACTGTCCAAAGAGGTTTGTGACACACACGCTGTCCAATGGGGTTTGTGATACACAAACACTGTCCAATGGAGATTGTGACACACACACGCTGTACAATAGGGTTTATGACACACACGCTGTTCAATGGGGTTCGTGACACACACACTGTCCACAGGGTATTGTGTCACACACACGCTGTACAATGGGGATTGTGACACACAAACGCTGTCCAATGGGTTTTGTGACACACACACTGTCCAAAGGGGTTTGTGAAACACACGATGTCCAATGGGGTTTGTGAGACACACACACAGTCCAAAGGGGTTTGTGACACACACGCACTCCAATGGGGTTTGTGACACACACGCTGTCCAGTAGGGTTTGTGAGACATACACTGTCCAAAAGGGTTTGTGACACACACGATATCCAATGGGGTTTGTGAAATGCACACTGCCCGTGGGTGTTTTTGACACACACGCTGTCCAGTGGGATTTGTGACACGCACACTGTCCAATGGATTTTGTGACACACACACTGTCCAATGGGTATTGTGACATCACACACGCTGTCCAATGGGGTTTATGACACACACGCTGTCCAATGCGTATTGTGACATCACACACGCTGTCCAATGAGGTTTGTGACTCACAAACACTGTCCAATGGGGTTTGTCACACACACTTTGTCTAATGGGATTTGTGACACATACACTGTGTAATGGTGTTTGTGACACACACGCTGTCCAATAGGGTTTGTGACACAAACTCTGTCCAATAGAGTTTTGTGACACACACACTCTCTCCAAAGGCCTTGTGACACACATACTGCCCATGGGTGTTTTTGACACACATGCTGTCCAATGGGGTTCGTGACATACACACGTTCCAATGGGTTTTGTGACACGCACACTTTCTAATGCGGTTTGTGACACACATGATGTCCAATGGTGATTGTGACAGATACACGCTGTCCAATGGAGTTTGTGACACACACACTGTCCAAAAGGGTTTGTGACACACACGCTGTCCAATGGGGTTCGTGACACACAAACACTGTGCAATGGGGATTGTGACACACACTTTCCAATGGGGTTTGTGAAACACACACGCTGTCCCATGGGTTTTGTGACACACACGCTGACCAATTGGGTTTGTTACACACACAATGTCCAATGGGGTTTGTGACACACACACGCTATCCAATTGGTTTGTGACCCACACAGTTTCCAATGAGGTTTCTGACACACACACTCTGTCCAATGGGGTTTGTGACACACACACTGTCCAGGGGGGTTCGTGACACACACAATGACCAATGGGTATTGTGACACACAAACGCTGTCCAACGGGGTTTGTGACAAACACACTGTCCAAAGGGATTTGTGACACAGACGCTACCCAATGGTGTTTGTGACACTCACACTGTCCATGGTTGTTTGTGACACACACGCTGTCCAGTGCGTTTTGTCACACACACACTGTCCAAAGGGGTTTTGACACATACGCTGTCCAATGGGGTTTGTGACACACACACTGTCCATGGGTGTTTGTTACACACACACTGACCAATAGGGTTTGTGACACACACGCTATCCAAAGGGGTTTGTGACACATACACTTTCCAATAGTGTTTGTGACACCACACTCTGTCCAATGGTGCTTGTGACACACACGGTGTCCAATGGGGTTTGTGAAACACACACTGTCCAATGGGGATTGTGAGACACACACGCTGTCCAATGGGGTTTGTGACACACACACACTGTCCAAAGGGGATTGTGACACACACACTCTGTCCAATGGGGTTTGTGACACACAAACTGTCCAAAGGTGTTTGTGACACACACGATGTCCAATGGGATAAGTGACACACACACTGTCCAAAGGGTTTTGTGACACACACGCTATCCAATGGGTTTTGTGACACGAACTCTGTTCAGTGGGGTTTGAGACATCACACACGCTGTCCAGTGGGTTTTGTAACACACACTCTGTCCAATGGGCTTGTGAAAAAGACGCTGTCCAGTGGGTTTTGTGACACACACACTGTCCAATGGGATTTTGACACACATGCTGTAAAATGGCGTTCGTGACACACAGAGTATCCACGCGGGTTTGTAACACACACGCTGTCCAATGGGGTGTGTGACACACACACTCTGTCCAATAGGGTTTGTGACACACTTACGTTATCCAATGGGGTTTGTGACACACATACTTTCTAATGGGGATTGTGAGACACACACGCTGTCCATGGGTGTTTGTGACCCACGAGCTGTCCAATGGGGTTTGTGAAACATACACACTGTGCAATGGGGCTTGTGACACAAACTCTGTCCCATGGGGTTTCTAACACACACAAACTGTCCAATAGGGATTGTGAAACACACACGCTGTCCAATGGGGTTTATGACACACACACTGTCCAATAGGGTTTGTGACACACATGCTATCCAATGGGGTTTGTGACACACACACTTTGAAATGGGTTTTGTGACATATACAGTATCCAATGGGTTTTGTGACACACACGCTGTCCAATAGTGTTTGTGAGACACACTCAGTCCCATGGGGTTTCTGACACACACACGATGTCCAATGGGGTTTATGACACACACACAGTGTCCAATGGCGATTGTGACACACACACGCTATCCAATGGGGTTTATGACACACACGCTGTCCAATGGAATTTGTGACACACATCTGTCCCTTTGGTTTTGTGACACACACACGTTATCCAATGGTGTGTGTGACACACAAACTCTGTACAATAGGGTTTGTGACACACACGCTGACCATTTGGGTTTCTTACACACACACACTGTCCAATGATGTTTGTGACACGCATGCTGTCCAATGGGTTTTGTGACACACACGCTGACCAGGAGGGTTTGTGTCACACACACGCAATCCAATGGGGTTTGTGACACACACACATTTCAATGGGGATTGTGACAAACACACGCTATCCGATGGTGTATGTGACTCACACGCTGTCCAATAGGGTTTGTGACACACACTCGCTGTCCAATAGGGTTTGTGACGCACACACTTTCCAATGGGGTTTGTGACACTCACACATTGTCCCATGGGGTTTGTGACACACACGCTGTCCAATGGGGCTTGTGACACACACACTGTCCAATGGTTATTGTTACACACACACACTATCCAATGGTGCTTGTGACACACACGCTGTCCAATGGGCTTCGTGACACACACGCTGTCCAGTGGGTTTTTTGACACACACATTCTGTCCAATTGGCTTGTGACACACACGCTGTTCAATGGTGTTTGTGTACACACACACTGTAAAATGGGGATTGTGACACACACACTGTAAAATGGGGATTGTGACACACACACGATGTCCAATGGAGATTGACACACACACTGTCCAAGGTGATTTGTGACACACACGCTATCCAATGGGGTTTGTGACACTCACACTGTCCATGGGTGTTTGTGACACAGACGCTGTCCACTGGGGATTGTTGCACACACACTCTTCAGTGGGTTTTGTGGCACACACACTGTCCAATGGGTACTGTTACACACACACGCTGTCCAATGTGGTTTGTGACACAAACTCTGTCCAATGGGGTTTGTGACACACACACTGTCCAATGGGTATTGTGACACACACACGCTGGCCAATGGGGTTTGTGACACATACACTATCCCATGGGGTTTGTGACACACACACTGTCCAAAGGGGTTTGTGACACACACACTGTCCAATGGGTATTGTGACACACACACGCTGGCCAATGGGGTTTATGACACATACACTATCCCATGGGGTTTGTGACACACACACTGTCCAAAGGGGTTTGTGACACACACGCTGTCCAATGGGATTTGTGACACACACTGCCCAACGGGGTTTCTGACACACACGCTCTCCAATAGGCTTTGTGACACACATGCTGACCAATATGGGTTTGTTACACACACACGCTGTCCAATGGGGTTTGTGAAACAAACTCTGTCCAATGGCGTTTGTGACACACACACTGTCCAATGGGTATTGTGACATACACACGCTGTCCAATGGGGTTTGTGACACACACGCTGTCCAATAGTGTTTGTGACACACATTCTGTCCCATGGGGTTTGTGACACACACACTTTCTAATGGGGTTTGTGACACACACATGCTATCCAATGGAATTTGTGAAACACACACACTTTCCAATGGGCCTTGTGACACACACTCGCTGTCCAATGCGTTTTGTGACACACACACTGAGCAGGAGGGTTTGTGACACACACGCTGTCCAATGGGGTTCGTGACACACACTCTGTCCCATGGGGTTTTTGACACACACACTGTCCAATGGGGATTGTGACACACACACGCTGTCCAATGGGGTTTTTAACACGCACACTGTCCATTTGTTTTTGTTACACACACGCTGTCTAGTGGGCTTTGTGAAAAACACACACTGTCCAATGGAGTTTGTGACACACACCGTGTCCACGGGGGTTTGTGAAACACACGCTGTCCAATGGGGATTCTGACATGCACACTATCCAATGGGTTTTTTGACACACACACTATCCAATGGGCATTGTGACACACACACGCTGTCCAATGGGCTTTGTCACACACACACTCTGTCCAAAGGGGTGTGTGACATGCACACTTTGTAATGGGGTTTGTGACACACACGCGCTATCAAATGGGGTTTGTGACACGCACACTTTTTAATGGGGTTTGTGACACACACGCGCTATCCAATGGGGTTTGTGACACACACACTGTAAAAAAGGGTTTGTGACACACACAGTGTCCAATGGGGTTTGTGACAGACACACTGTCCATGGGTGTTTGTGACACACACGCTGTCTAGTGGGGTTTGTGACACACACGCTGTCCAATGGGGTTTGTGACACACACACTGTCCAATGGGGTTTGTGACACACACAGTTTGCACGGGGTTTGTGACACACACACTGTCCCACGGGTTTTGTGACACACACACTTTCCAATGGGGATTGTTACACACACGCAGTCCAATGGGGTTTGTGACACGCACTGTGTATACGGGGGTTTGTGACACACACACTGTCCAATAGGGTTTGTCACACACACATTTTATCCAATGGTTTTTGAGACACACACTCTCTCCAGTGGGGATTGTGACACACACACGGTGTCCAATGGTGTTTGTGACACACATGCTGTCCAATGGGGTTTTTTGACACAGATGCTGTCCAATGGGGATTGTGACCTACCCACTGTCCAAAAGGGTTTGTGACACACACAAGCTATCCAATGGGGTTTGTGACACGCACACTTTATAATGGGGTTTATGACACACACACGCTATCCAATGGGGTTTGTGACACCCACACTGTCCAAAAGGGTTTGTGACATACACAATGTTCAATGGGTTTTGTGACAGGCACACTTTCCATGGGTGTTTGTGACACACACGCTGTCTAATGGGGTTTGTGACGCACACACTGTCCAATGGGGTTTGTGACACAGACACTCTGTCCAGTGGCGCTTGTGACACACACGCTGTCCAATGGGGTTCGTGACACACACTCTTTCCAATGGGGATTGTGACACACACACGCTGTCCAATGGGGAGTGTGACACAAACGCTGTCCAATGGGGTTCGTGACACAAACGATGTCCAATGGGGTTTGTGACACGCACACTGTCCATGGGAGTCTCTGTCACACACGCTGTCCATTGGGGTGTGTGACACACACACTGTCCAAAGGGGTTTGTGACACACACGATGTAAATTGCGGTTTGTGAAACGCACACTGTCCATCGGTGTTTGTGACACACACGCTGTCCAGTGGAGTTTATGACACACACACGGTCCAATGGGGTTTGTGACACACACAGTGTGCACGGGGTTAGTGACACACACGCTGTCCAATGGGGATTGTGACACACACACTGTCTAATGGGGATTGTGACACACACACGCTGTCCAATGGGGTTTCTGACACACACACTGTCCAAAGGTGTTTGTGACACAGACCCTATCCAATGGGGTTTTTGACACTCACACTGTCCATGGGTGTTTGTGACACACACTCTGTCCATTGGTTTTTGTCACACACACACTGTCCAATGGGGTTTGTGACACACACGCTGTCCACTGGGGATTGTGACACACACACTGTCCAGGGGGGTTTGTGACACACACACACACTGTCCAATGGCGTTCGTAAAACACACTGTGTCCACAGGGGTTTGTCACACACAAAGTGTGCACGGGGTTTGTAAACACACGCTGTCCAATGGGGTTTGTGACACACACACTGTCCAACGGGGTCCGTGACACACACTGTGTCCACGGGGGATTGTGACACACACACTGTCCAATAGGGTTTGTCACACACACACGCTATCCAATGGGGTTTGTAACACGCACACTTTATAATGGGGTTTGTGACACACACACTGTCCAAAGTGGTTTGTGACACACACGCTGTCCAATGGTATTTGTGACACACACTGTCCAATGGGGTTTCTGACACACACGCTGTCCAATGGGCTTTGTGACACACACGCTGTCCAATGGGGTTTGTGACACACACACTCTGTCCAATAGGGTTTGTGACACACATACGATATCCAAAGTGGTTTGTGACACTCACACTTTCCAATGGGGTTTGTGACACAAACTCTCTCCAATGGGGTTTGTGACACACACACTGTCCAATGGGGATTATGACACACACACGCTGTCCAATGGTGTTTGTACACACACGTTGTTCAATGGTGTTTATGACACTCACGCTGTCCAATGGGGTTTGTGACACACACAGTGTGCACGGGGTTAGTGACACACACGCTATCCAATGGGGATTGTGACACCCACAGTATCCAATGGGGATTGTGACACACATACGCTGTCCAATGGTGTTTGTGACACACACACTGTCCAAAGGTGTTTGTGACACAGACCCTATCCATTGGGGTTTGTGACACTCACACTGTCCATGGGTGTTTGTGACACACACACTGTCCAAAGGGGTTTGTGACACACACGATGTAAAATGGGGTTTGTGACACGCACAATGTCCATCGGTGTTTGTGACACACACGCTGTCCAGTGGAGTTTATGACACACACTGTCCAAAGGGGTTTGTCACACACACACTGTCCAATAGGGTTTGTCACACACACATGCTATCCAATGGGTTTTGTGACACACACACTGTCCAATGGGGATTGTGACACACACACGCTGCTCAATGGTGTTTGTGACACACACGCTGTCCAATGCGGTTTGTGACACAGATGCTGTCCAATGCGGTTTGTGACCTACACACTGTCCAAAACGGTTTGTGACACACACACTGTCCAATAGGGTTTTTGACACACACACGCTATCCAATGGGGTTTGTGACACACACGCTGTCTAGTGGGGTTCGTGACACATATACTGTCCAATGGGGTTTGTGACACACACCGTGTCCACGGGGGTTTGTGCCACACACACTGTCCAAAAGGGTTTGTGACAAATACACTGTCCAATAGGGTTTTTGACACACACACGCTGTCCAATGGGGTTTGTGACACACACGCTGTCTAGTGGGGTTTGTGACACATATACTGTCCAATGGGGTTTGTGACACACACCGTGTCCACGGGGGTTTGTTACACACACGCTCTCCAATGGGGTTTGTGACACACACACTGTCCAAAGTGGTTTGTGACACACACGCTGTCCAATGGGGTTTGTGACACACACACTGTCCAATGGGGATTGTGACACACACACGCTGTCCAATGGGGTTTGTGACACACACACTGTCCAAAGGGGTTTGTGACACACACGCTGTCCAATGGGGTTTGTGACACACACGCTGTCCAATGGTATTTGTGACACACACTGTCCATTTGGTTTGTGACAAACACACGCTATCCAATGGGGTTTGTGACACATACACTTTCCAATGGGTTTTGTGACACACACACTCTGTCCAATGGGTCTTCTGAATACACACCCTGTCCAATGGGGTTTGATAACACAGACGCTGTCCAGTGGGTTTTGTGACACACACACTGTCCAATTGGCTTTCTGACACACACGCTGTCCATAGGGATTTGTGACAGACACACTGACCAGAAGGGTTTGTGACACACACACTGTCCAGTGTGTATTGTGATACACACACGCTGTCCCATGGGGTTTGTGACACACATGCTGACCAATTGGGTTTGTTACACACACACTGTCCAATGGTGTTTGTTTCACGCACGCTGTCCAATGGGTTTTGTGACACACGCACGACCAGGAGGATTTGTGAAACACACACGCTATCCAATAGTATTTGTGACACATACATTTTCCAATGGGGTTTGTGAAACACACTCTGTCCCATGGGGATTGTGACACACAAACTGTCCAATGGGGATTGTGACACACACACATTGTCCAAAAGTGTTTGTGACACACACATGCTATCCAGTGGGGTTTGTGACATGCATACTCTCTAATGGGGTTTTTGACACACAAACGCTCTCCAATGGGGTTTGTGACGCACACACTTTCTAATGGGGTTTGTGATACACACGATATCCAATGGGGTTTGTGACACGCACACTGTCCATGGGTGTTTGTGACACACACGCTGTCCAATAGGGTTTGTGACACACACACATTCCAATGGGTTTTGTGACACACACACTTTCCAATGGGGTTTGTGACACACACACGCTGTCCCATGGGAATGTGACACACACGCTGACCAATTGGGTTTGTTACACACACACTGTCCAATGGTTTTTGTGACACACACAAGCTATCCAATGGGGTTTGTGACACATACACTTTCCAATGGGTTTGTGACACACACACTCTGTCCAATTGCGCTTGTGACACACACGCTGTCCTATGGGGTCCGTGACACACAATCTGTCCCATGGGGTTTGTGACACACACACTGTCCAATGGGTATTGTTACACACACACGCTGTCCAATGGGGTTTGTGACACACACACTGTCCAAAGGGGTTTGTGACAAACAGGATGTCCAATGGGGTTTGTGACACGCACACTGTCCAATGGGGTTTGTGACACAGACAGTGTCCACGGGGTTTCTGACACACGCTATACATTGGGGTTTCTGACACACCCACTGTCCAATGGGTATTGTTACACACACAGGCTGTCCAATGGGCTTTGTACACACAAGCTGTCCAATGGGTTTTGTGACACACATACTGTCCAATCGGGTTTCTGACACACACGCTGTCCAATGGGGTTTGTGACACACACACTGACCAGGAGGGTTTGTGACACGCACACCGTCCAGTGTTTATTGTGACACACACACGTTGTCCCATGGGGTTTGTGACACACACGCTGTCCTATTGGGTTTGTTACACACACACTGTCCAATGGTGTTTGTGGAACGCATGCTGTCCAATGGGTTTTGTAACACACACGCTGTACAATTGGGATTGTGACATATACAATCTGTCCAAAGGGTTTTCTGACACACACGCTGTCCAATGGGGATTGCAACACACACGATGTCCAATGGGGTTTGTGACACACACACTCTGCCCAACGGGTCTTGTGACACACACGCTGTCCAATGGGGTTCATTACACACACGCTGTCCAGTGGCTTTTATGACACACACGCTGTCCAATGGGGTTTGTGACACACACACTCTGTCAAAGGGGCTTGTGACAAACACGCTGTACAATGGGGTTTGTGACACACACACGCTATCCAATGCGGTTTGTGACACAGACACTTTCCAATGAGGTTTGTTACACAGACGCTGTCCAATGGGGTTTGTCACACACACTCTGTCCAATGGTGTTTGTGACTCACACACTGTCCAATGGGTATTGTGACACACACACGCTGTACAATGGGGTTTGTGACACAAACTCTGTCCAGTGGGTTTTGTGACACACACACTGTCCAATAGGGTTTGTGACACAAACTCTGTCCACTGGGCATTGTGACACACACACTGTCCAGGGGTGGTTGTGACACACACACTGTCCAATGACATTCGTGACACACAGAGTGTCCATGGGGTTTTGTGACACACACTCTGGCCAATGGGGTTTTTGATACACACACGCTATCCAATGGGGTTTGTGACACACACACTGTCCAATGGGGTTTGTGACACACAAAATGTCCAGGTGGGTTTGTGACACAGACACTGTCCAATGGTGTTCGTGATACACACAGTGTCCACGGGTTTTTGTGACACACAAACTCCATCCAATGGGCTTGTGACACACACGCTTTCCAATGGGGATTGTGACAAGCACATCGTAAAATGGGGTTTGTGACACACACTCTATCCAATGGTCTTCTGACAAACACGCTGTACAATGGCGTTTGTGACTCACACACTCTATTCAATAAGGTTTTTGACACACACGCTGTCCAGTGGGTTTTGTGCACACACACTGTCCAATAGGGCTTGTGACACACACACGCTGTCCAATGGTGCTTGTGACACACACGCTGTCCAATGGGGTTCGTGACACAAACGCTGTCCAGTGGTTTTTGTGACACACACACTCTGTCCAATGGGCTTCTGACACACAAGCTGTCCCAGGGGTATTGTGACACACACACGCTGTCCAATGGGGTTTGTTGCACACAGAGTGTCCAATGGGGATTGTGACACACACACTGTCCAAAGGGGTTTGTGACACACACACTCTGTCCAATAGGTCTTGTGACACACACTCTGTCCAATGGGTTTCGTGACACACACTGTGTCCAATGGGTTTCGTGACACACACGCTGTTCAATGGGGTTTGTGACACACACACTGTCCAATAGGGTTTGTGACACACACACTCTATCCAACGGTGTTTGTGACACACACACTTTCTAATGGGGTTTGTGACACACACACTATCCAATGGGGTTTGTGACATTAACACTCTGTCCAATGGTGCTAGTGACACACACGCTATCCAATGGGGTTTGTGACACTCACACTGTCCATGGGTGTTTGTGACACACACTCTGTCCAGTGGGTTTTGTGACACACACACTGTCCAAAGGGGTTTTGACACACACGCTGTCCACTGGGGATTGTGAAACACACACTGTCCGGGGGGGTTTGTGAGACACACACTGTCCAATGGCGTTCGTGAAACACATAGTGTCCACGGGGGTTTGTGACACACAGGCTGTCCAATGGGTTTTGTGACACTCACACTTTATAATGGGGTTTGTGACACAAACACGCTGTCCAATTGGGTTTATGACACACACTCTATCCTATGGGGTGTGTGACACAGACGCTGTCAAATGGGGATTGTGATATACACACTGTCCAATAGGGTTTATGACAAACACATGCTATCCAGTGTGGTTTGTTACACACATACATTCTAATGGGGTTTTTGACACAAACACTGTATCCAATGGGGTTCGTGAAACACACTTTCCAATGGGGTTTGTGACACACACGCTGTCCAATGGGGATTGTGACACACACGCTGTCCAATGGTTTTTGTGACACACACACTTTGTCCAATGGGTTTTGTGACCCACACGGTGTCCAATGGGTATTGTGACACACACGCTGTCCAATGGGGTTCGTGACACACACGCTGTCCAGTGGGGTTTGTGACACACACACTGTCCAATAGGGTTTGTGACATCTGACACGCTATCCAATGGGGTTTGTGACACACACTCTTTCTAATGGGGTTTGTGAAACACACGCTATCCAATGGGGTTTGTGACACGCATACTTTCTAATGGGGTTTATGACACACACACTTTCCAATGGTGTTTGTGACACGCACAATTTCTAATGGGGTTTGTGACACACACACGCTATCCAATGGGGTTTGTAATACACAAACTGACCAATTGGTTTTGTTACATACACAATGTCCAAAGGTGTTTGTGACACGCATGCTGTCCAATGGGTTTTGTGACACACACACTGACCAGGAGGGTTTGTGACACACACACGCTATCCACTGGGTTTTGTGACACATACACTTTCCAATGGGGTTTGTGACACACACACTGTCCAATGGGTAATGTTACACACACACTCTGTCCAATTGTGTTTGTGACACACACGCTGTCCAGTGGGTTTTGTGACACACACACTGTCCAAAAGGGTTTGTGACACACACTCTGTCCAACGGTGCTTTTGAAACACACGCTGTCCAATGGGGTTTGTGACACACACACTGTCCATGGGTATTTGTGACACACACGCTGTCCAGTGGGGTTTGTGACACACACAATGTCCAATGGGGTTTGTGAAACACAGAGTGTCCACGGGAATTTGTGACACACACGCTGTCCAATGGGGTTTGTGACACACACACTGTCCAATGGGGTATGAGACACATATACTTTCCAATGGGGTTTGTGACAGACACACTGTCCAATAGCTATTGTTAGACACACACGCTGTCAAATGGGGTTTGTGCCACACACACGCTGTCCAATCGGATTTGTGACACACACGCTGTCCAATGGGATTTGTGACACACACTGTCCAATGGGGTTTCTGACACACACACTGTCCAATGGTGTTTGTGACACACACGCAGTCCAATGGGGTTTCTCACTCACTCTCTCTCCAATGGGGTTTGTGACACACACACTGTCCAATAGGGTTTGTGAAAGAGACACGCTATCCAATGGGGTTTGTGACACATACACTTTCCAATGGGGTTTGTGACACCACACTCTCTCCAATGGTGCTTGTGACACACATTCTGTCCAATGGGCTTCGTGACACACACACTCTGTCCAATGGGCTTGTGATACACACGCTATCCAATAGTGTTTGTGACAAACACTCTGTCCCATGGGGTTTGTGACACATACAATCTCCAATGGGGATTGTGACACACACATGCTGTCCAATGGGGTTTTGTCACACACACGATGTCCAATGGGATTTGTGACACACACACTGTCCAATGGGTATTGTTACACACACACTCTGTTCAATGGTGTTTGTGAAACACACGCTGTCCAGTGGGTTTTGTGCCGCACACACTGTCCACCGGGGTTTTGACACACACGCTGTCCAATGCGTATTGTTACACACACACGCTGTCCAATGGGGTTTATGAGAGACACATTGTCCAATAGCTAGTGTTACACACACACGCTGTCCAATGGGGTTTCTCACACACACACTGTCCAATGGGTTTTGTGACACATGCACTGTCCAATTGAGTTTTGACACATACGCTGTCCATTGGGGATTGTGACACAAATGCTATCCAATGGGGTTTGTGACACACAAACTCTCCAATGGTGTTTCTGACACACACGCTGTCCATTGGGGTTTGTGACACATACACTTTGTCCAGTGGGGCTTGTCACACACACGCTGTCCAATGGGGTTTGTGGCACATACGCTGTCCAATGGGGATTATGACACACACACGCTGTCCAATGGGGTATGTGACACATACGCTGTCCAATGGGGTATGTGACTCATACACTGTCCAAAAGTGTTTGTGACACACACGCTGTCTAATGGGGTTTGTGATACACAATCTGTCCAATTGGGTTTGTGACACACAAACTGTCCAATGGGATTTGTGACACACAAACACGGTCCAATGGTGATTGTGACACGCACACTCTGTCCAATGGGGTTTGTGACACACAGGATTTCCAATGGGTCTTGTAACAGGCACGCTGTCCAATGTGGTTCGTGACACATTCGCGGTCCAGTGGGGTTTGTGGCACACACACTGTCCAATAGGGTTTGTGACACACACACACTATCCAACGGGGTTTATGACACACACGCTGTCCAACGGGGTTTGTGACACACACACTCTGTCCAGTAGGGTTTGTGACATCACATATGCTATCCAATGGTGTTTGTGACACACACACTTTCTAATGGGGTTTCTGACACACACACTGTCCAATGTGGATTGTGATAGAGACGCTGTCCAATGGGGATTGTGACATACACACTGTCCAAAAGGGTTTGTGACACACACATGCTATACAATGGGGTTTCTGACACAAATACATTATAATGGGGTTTTTGACATACACACGCTGTCCCATGGGGTTTGTGACACACACGCTGACCAATGCGGTTTGTGACACACACACTCTGTCCAATGGCGCTTGTGACACACACACTGTCAAAAGGGGTTTGTGACACACACAATGTCCAATGGGGTTTGTGACACACACACTGTCCAATGGGGTTTGTGACACACACAAGTGTCCACGGGGGTTTGTGACACACACGCTATCCAATGGGGACTGTGACACACACACTGTCCAATGGGCTTGTGACACACACACGCTGTCCAATAGTGTTTGTGACACACACACTGTCCCATGGGGTTTGTGACATACGCGCTGTGCAATGGGGATTGTGACACACACACTTGCTAATGGGGTTTGTGACACACACGCTGTCCAGTGGGTTTTGTGACACGCACTCTCTGTCCAATGGGCTTGTGACACACACGCTGCCCAATGGGGTTCGTGACACACACGCTGTCCTGTGGGTTTTGTGACACACACACTCTGTCCAATGGGCTTGTGACACACACGCTGTCCAATGGTCTTTGTGACACACCCGCTGTCCAATGGGGTTTTGTGACACACAATCTGTCCATGGGTGTTTGTGACAAACACGCTGTCCAGTGTGTATTCTGACACACACACTGTCCAATTGGGTTTTGACACACACTCAGTCCAATGGGGATTGTGACACACACACTCTTTCCAATGGGCTTGTGACACACACGCTGTCCAATGGTCTTTGTGACACACCCGCTGTCCAATGGGGTTTTATGACACACAATCTGTTCAATGGGGTTTGTGAAACACACGCTGTCCAAATGGGATTGTGACACACACGCTGTCCAATGGCGTTTTTGACAAACACACTCTGTCCAATGGGTCTTCTGACACACACGCTGTCCAATGGGTTTCGTGACACACAAACTCCAACCATGGGTGTTTGTGACACACACGCTATCCAATGGGTTTTGTGACACTCACACTGTCCATGGGTGTTTGTGACACACACGCTCTCCACTGGGGATTGTGACACAAACAATGACCAGGGGTGTTTGTGACACACACGGTGTCCAGTGGGTTTTGTGACACACACACTGTCCAATGGGGATTGTGACACAAACACTGTCCAATGGGTTTGTGACACAAACTCTGTCCAATGGGGTTTGTGACGCACACACTGTCTAAAGGGTACTGTGACAGACGCACACTGTCCAATGTGGTATGTGACACACACGCAATCCAATGTGGATTGTGACACACACACTGTCAAAAGGGGTTTGTGACACACACGCTGTCCACTGGGCATTGTGACACAAACGCTGTCCAATGGGGTTTGTGACACACAAACTGTCCAATAGTGTTTCTGACACAAATGCTGTCCAATGGGGTTTGTGAAACAAACTCTGTCCAATGGGTATTGTGACACACACAACACCGTCCCATGGGGTTTGTGACACACACGCTGTCCAATGGGGATAGTGACACCACACTCTGTCCAATGGTGGTTGTGATACACACGCTGTCCAATGGGGTTTGTGACACACACGCTGTCCAGTGGTTTTGTGACACACACACTCTCTCCAAAGGGCTTGTGACACACACATGCTGTCTAATAGTGTTTGTGACACACACTCTGTCCCACGGGGTTTGTGACATACGCACTGTCCAATTGGGATTGTGACACACACACTTTCTAATGGGGTTTGTGACACACACTCTGTCCCATGGCGTCTGTGACACACACACTCTGTCCAATGGGCTTGTGACACACACGCTGTCCAATGGTCTTAGTGACACACCCGCTTTCCAATGGGGTTTTGTGACACACAAACTGTCCATGGGTGTTTGTGACAAACACGCTGTCCAGTGGGTTTTCTGACACACACACTGTCCAATTGGGTTTTGACACACACTCTGTCCAATGGGGATTGTGACACACACACACTGTCTAAAGGGGTTCGTGACACACATGCTGTTCAATTTGGTTTGTGACACACACACTGTCCGGTAGGGTTTGTGACACACACACGCTATCCAATGGGGTTTGTGATACACACACTTTCTAATGGGGTTTGTGACACACACACTATCCAGTGGGGTTTGTGACACTCGCACTCTGTCCAATGGTGCTTGTGACACACACACTGTCCAAAGGGGTTTGTGACACACACGCTGTCCAGTGGGTTATGTGACACACACTCTGTCCAATGGGCTTGTGAAACACACACGCTGTCCAATGGGGTTTGTGACACACAAAATGTCCAAAGGGATTTGTGACACACACACTGTCTAGTACGTTTTGTGACACTCACACTGTCCAAGGGTGATTGTGACACTCACGCTGTACAGTGGGTTTTGTGACACACACACTATCCAATGGGGTTTTGACACACAGGCTGTCCAATGGGTTTTGTGAAACAAAATCTGTCCAATGCTGCTTGTGACACACGCGCTGTCCAATGGGGTTCGTGACATACACGCTGTCCAGTGGCTTTTGTGACACACACACTGTCCAATTGGATTTGTGACACACGCTATCGAATATGGTTTGTGACACACACACTTTCCAAAGGGTTTGTGACACACACACTCTGTCCAATGGGGTCTGTGACACTCACACTGTCTATGGGTGTTTGTGACACACACGCGGTCCAGTGCGTTTTGTCACACAAAGACTGTCCAATTGGGTTTTGACACACATGCTGTCTAATGGGGTTTGTGACACACACTCTGTCCCATGGTGTTTGTCACATACAAACTGTCCAATGGGGATTGTGACACACACACTGTCCAAAGGGATTTGTGACACACACGCTGTCTAATGGGGTTTGTGACACACACACGCTGTCCAATGGGGTTTGTGACACACACTTTCAGTTGGGTTTGTGACACACACACACTTTCCAATGGTGTTTGTGACACATACACTTTCCAATGCGGTTTGTGACACACACACTCTGTCCAATGGCGCTTGTGACACACACTCTGTCCAATGGGGTTCGTGACACAAACTCTGTCCCATGGGGTTTGTGACACACACACTGTCCAATGTGGATTTTGACACACACACGCTGTCCACTGGGGTTTCTGACACACACACTGTTCAAAGAGGTTTGTGACACACACGTTGTCTAATGGGGTTTGTGACACGCACACTGTCTGTGGGTGTTTGTGATACACACGCTGACCAGTTGGGTTTGTGACACACACACTGTCCAATGGGTTATGTGACACACACACTGACCAGGAGGGTTTGTGACACACACACACGCTATGGAATGGGGTTTGTGACACATACACTTTCCAATGGGGTTTGTGACACACACACTCTGTCCACTGGCGCTTGTGACACACACTGTCCAAAGGGGTTCGTGACACACACTCAGTCCCATGGGGTTTGTGACACACACACTGTCCAATACGGTTTGTGACACACACACTCTGTCCAATGAGGCTTGAGACACACACGCTGTTCAATGGGGTTCGTGTTCAATGGGGTTCGTGTTCAATGGGGTTCGGCTTGGCTAAACAGGGAGATTCTGAATGAAATCAGAAATAAAAAGAGACTTTACCGACTGTGGAAAAAAGGGTTGGCTACTTATGATGAATTTACGGAAATAGCTAGATCATGCAGAAAAAAAATCAGGGAAACAAAAGTGCAATTTGAAGTTAATTTGGCCAATTGTGTCAGGGATAATAAAAAGTCCTTCTTCAAATATGTTAATAACAAAAGGAGGGGCAAGGAAAACCTCCATTCTCTGTTGGACTCTGAGGGAAATATAGTTAACAAAGATGAGGAAAAAGCTGAGGTACTTAATACCTACTTTGCCTCAGTTTTTACCAGTAAGACAGGTGGCCCTCAGGACAACTCATCTCTGGAGGTGGTTGACAGAGATAGGAAGCCAAATAGGCCCCTTGTATTCCAGGAGGAAATAGTTAGTGATTTACTGAGCCATCTGGATCCTCACAAGTCTATGGGACCAGATGAGCTCCATCCTAGGGTGATGAGGGAACTAGCAGAAGAACTTGCCAAGCCGCTCTCCATCATCTTCCAACAGTCCTGGCTCACTGGGGAGGTCCCATATGATTGGAAATTGGCCAATGTTACCCCAGTCCACAAAAAGGGCTGCAGAGCTGACCCTGGCAACTACAGGCCTGTCAGCCTGACCTCGGTGCCTGGCAGGGTTATGGAGCAGATCATCCTGAATGGAATCACACAGCACCTTCAGGATGGACAAGGGATCAGACCCAGCCAGCATGGGTTTAGGAGGGGCAGGTCCTGTCTGACCAACCTGATCTCCTTTTATGATCAGGTGACCCAGCTGGTGGATGAGGGGAAAGCCGTGGATGTGGTCTATCTGGACTTCAGCAAGGCCTTTGACACTGTCTCCCATAATATACTCTTGCAAAAGCTGGTAGCCCATGGCTTGGACAAGTGTACTCTACGCTGGGTTAAGAACTGGCTGGAGGGCCGGGCCCAGAGAGTGCTGGTGAATGGGGCTGCATCCAGCTGGCGGCCAGTCACTAGTGGTGTTCCCCAGGGGTCAGCGTTGGGTCCAGTCCTGTTTAACATCTTTATTGACGATTTAGATGAGGGGATTGAGACCATCATCAGCAAATTTGCTGATGACACCAAGTTGGGAGGGAGTGTCGACCTGCTGGAAGGCAGGAGGGCTCTGCAGAGGGATCTGGATAGACTGGAAAAATGGGCTGATTCCAATGGGATGAAGTTCAATAAGGCCAAATGCCGGGTGCTGCACTTTGGTCACAACAACCCCCTGCAGCGCTACAGACTGGGCGCAGAGTGGCTGGAGAGCAGTCAGACAGAAAGGGACCTGGGGGTCCTAATTGATAGGAAGCTCAACATGAGCCATCAGTGTGCCCAGGTGGCCAAGAAGGCCAATGGTATCCTGTCCTGTATCAAAAATAGCGTGGTCAGCAGGACAAGGGCAGTGATCCTTCCCCTGTGCTCTGCATTGGTGAGGCCACACCTGGAGTATTGTGTTCAGTTCTGGGCCCCTCAGTTCAGGAAAGAGATTGAAGTGCTGGAGCGGGTCCAGAGAAGAGCAACACGACTGGTGAAAGGACTCGAACATAAGACCTATGAGGAGAGGCTGAGGGAGCTGGGGTTGTTTAGTCTGGAGAAGAGGAGGCTTAGAGGTGACCTCATCACTCTCTATAACTACCTGAAGTGAAGTTATAGCCAGGTGGGGATTGGTCTCTTCTCCCAGGCAGTCAGCAATAGGACAAGGGGGCATAGGCTTAAAGTCTACCAGGGGAAATTTAGGCTGGATATTAGAAAGAAATTCTTTACAGAGAGAGTGGTCAGGCATTGGAATGGCTGCCCAGGGAGGTAGTGGACTCGCCGTCCCTGGAGGTTTTTAAACTGAGATTGGACATGGCACTTAGTGCCATGATCTAGTAAATGGACTAGAGTTGGGCCAAGGGTTGGACTCGATGATCTCTGAGGACTTTTCCAAACCAGTCGATTCTGTGATTCTGTGATTCTGTGAATAAAAAGAAGTGTTGGGCTGCAGGAGTGAGATGGAGGAATTGCAAGAAAAGAGAAGGGAGCAGGAGAGTGAGAGAAAAGGAAAGAAGAGACATGCAGCCAAACGAGGGGTTAGTGAGAGAGGATGGGACAGAGAACAGGATGAGAAGGAAATAAGGCAAGGCAAGGACAGGCAAGGACAGGCAAGGCAAAGGTAGGCTGCAAACATTTTTCTGCTTTATAGTTACTAGCTTATCCGTCTTCAGACTAGGAGGAAAGCCATAAGACCATATGGATTAGGTCCAAGAAAAAACCCCAGCTACTTGAGACACTTAGACTAAGCCTAAAATACGAAGATCTCTCCATAAGGATGGTTTTTATACTGTACTTCCACAATCTGCTGGCAGTACAAAAAAATAAGCTGCAGATGTCCTTAGGCTGAGTCATGGTGCTTTGGGGCAGGGACCATGCATATCATGGGAATATTTCACAGTTTCTGCTCTGTTGTCAGTGTATTATACCAAAACACCCACCTGATGACATCTTTCAAGAGCAAAGGCAGCAATTTGCAGAATTCCGCTTCTTTGGGGAAGTGAGAAATTGCTGAGCTGACACCAAGTCCTGCAGTGTCCCTGTCACCTGCAGAGTCACCGCAACCTCGCCATGGTAGCGCGCATTGTGACAAAGGTTCTATGTCAGGTGGGTGTGGCAGCCAGGCGCCCCCTAGGGGATGGGGAGCCTGTCAGCCCCGGGCCTGTCACTGCCTGCTGTCCCTGCTGTCTCCAGCCAGGCCTCTGAAAACTTCTCAAACCATGCCCAGACGTGGGGCCAATTTGGCCCAAAGTCTCCAAGAGACAATTCGGGAAGAAAGATATGGGACAGAGGGAGAAAGCGAAGGGAGCAGGAGAAAGGGAAGGAAGAATAAAAAGTAGTGTTGGGCTGCAGGAGTGAGATGGAGGAATTGCAAGAAAAGAGGCAGGAAGCAGGAGAGTGAGAGAAAAGGAAAGAAGAGACATGCAGCCAGACGAGGGGTTAGTGAGAGAGGATGGGACAGAGAACAGGATGAGAAGGAAATAAGGCAAGGCAAGGACAGGCAAGGCAAGGCTGGGCTGCAGGACATTTTCTTGCTTTATAGTTTCTAGCACATTCGTCTTCAGACTAGGAGGAAAGCCATAAGAGCGTATGGATTAGGCCCAAGCAAAAACCCCAGCTACTTGAGACACTTAGACTAAGCCTAAAATACGAAGATCCCTCCATAAGGATGGTTTTTATACTGTACTTCCACAATCTGCTGGCAGTACAAAAAAATAAGCTGCAGATCTCCTTAGGCTGAGTCATGGTTCTTTGGGGCAGGGTCCATGCATGTCATGGGAATATTTCAAAGTTTCTGCTCTGTTTTCAGTGTATTACACCAAAACACCCACCTGATGACATCCTTTCAAGAGCAAAGGCAGCAATTTGCAGAATTCCGCTTCTTTGGGGAACTGAGCAATTGCTGAGCTGACACCAAGTCCTGCAGTGTCCCTGTCACCTGCAGAGTCACCGCATCCTCGCCACGGTAGCGGGCATTGTGACAAAGGTTCTATGTCAGCTGGGTGTGGCAGCCAGGCGCCCCCTAGGGGATGGGGAGCCTGTCAGCCCCGGGGCCTGTCACTGCCTGCTGTCCCTGCTGTCACCAGCCAGGCCTCTGAACACTTCTCAAACCATGCCCAGAATTGGGGCCAATTTGGCCCAAAGTCTCCAACAGACAAGTCGGGAAGAAATATATGGGACTGAGGGAGAAAGCGAAGGGAGCAGGAGAAAGGGAAGGAAGAATAAAAAGTAGTGTTGGGCTGCAGGAGTGAGATGGAGGAATTGCAAGAAAAGAGGCAGGAAGCAGGAGAGTGAGAGAAAAGGAAAGAAGAGACATGCAGCCAGACGAGGGGTTAGTGCGAGAGGATGGGACAGAGAACAGGATGAGAAGGAAATAAGGCAAGGCAAGGACAGGCAAGGACAGGCAAGGCAAGGCTAGGCTTCAAGACATTTTTTTGCTTTATAGTTTCTAGCACATTCGTCTTCAGACTAGGAGGAAAACCATAAGATCGTATGGATTAGGACCAAGCAAAAACCCCAGCTACTTGAGACACTTAGACTAAGCCTAAAATACGAAGATCTCTCCATAAGGATGGTTTTTATACTGTACTTCCACAATCTGCTGGCAGTGCAAAAAAATAAGCTGCAGATCTTTTTAGGTTGAGTCATGCTGCTTTGGGCAGGGACCATGCATGTCATGGGAATATTTCACAGTTTCTGCTCTGTTTTCAGTGTATGCCACCAAAACACCCACCTGATGACATCCTTTCAAGAGCAAAGGCAGCAATTTGCAGAATTCCGCTTTTTTGGGTAAGTGAGCAATTGCTGAGCTGACACCAAGTCCTGCAGTGTCCCTGTCACCTGCAGAGTCACCGCATCCTCGCCACGGTAGCGGGCATTGTGACAAAGGCTCTATGTCAGCTGGGTGTGGCAGCCAGGCGCCCCCTAGGGGATGGGGAGCCTGTCAGCCCCTGGGCCTGTCACTGCCTGCTGTCCCTGCTGTCACCAGCCAGGCCTCTGAAAACTTGTTAAACCATGCCCAGACGTGGGGCCAATTTGGCCCAAAGTCTCCAACAGACAAGTCGGGAAGAATGATATGGGACAGAGGGAGAAAGCGAAGGGAGCAGGAGAAAGGGAAGGAAGAATAAAAAGTAGTGTTGGGCTGCAGGAGTGAGATGGAGGAATTGCAAGAAAAGAGGCAGGAAGCAGGAGAGTGAGAGAAAAGGAAAGAAGAGACATGCAGCCAGACGAGGGGTGAGTGAGAGAGGATGGGACAGAGAACAGGATGAGAAAGAAATAAGGCAAGGCAAGGACAGGCAAGGACAGGAAATGCAAAGCTAGGCTGCAGGACATTTTTTTGCTTTATAGTCTCTGGCACATTCGTCTTCAGACTAGGAGGAAACCATAAGACCGTATGGATTAGGCCCAAGCAAAAACCCCAGCTACTTGAGACACTTAGACTAAGCCTAAAATACGAAGATCTCTCCATAAGGATGGTTTTTATACTGTACTTCCACAATCTACTGGCAGTACAAAAAAATAAGCTGCAGATCTCCTTAGGCTGAGTCATGGTGCTTTGGGGCAGGGACCATGCATGTCATGGGAATATTTCACAGTTTCTGCTCTGTTGTCAGTGTATTACACCAAAACACCCACCTGATGACATCCTTTCAAGAGCAAAGGCAGCAATTTGCAGAATTCCGCTTCTTTGGGGAAGTGAGAAATTGCTGAGCTGACACCAAGTCCTGCAGTGTCCCTGTCACCTGCAGAGTCACCGCATCCTCGCCACGGTAGCGGGCATTGTGACAAAGGTTCTATGTCAGCTGGGTGTGGCAGCCAGGCGCCCCCTAGGGGATGGAGAGCCTGTCAGCCCCGGGCCTGTCACTGCCTGCTGTCCCTGCTGTCACCAGCCAGGCCTCTGAAAACTTGTCAAACCATGCCCAGACGTGGGGCCAATTTGACCCAAAGTCTCCAACAGACAAGTCGGGAAGAAAGATATGGGACAGAGGGAGAAAGCGAAGGGAGCAGGAGAAAGGGAAGGAAGAATAAAAAGTAGTGTTGGGCTGCAGGAGTGAGATGGAGGAATTGCAAGAAAAGAGGCAGGAAGCAGGAGAGTGAGAGAAAAGGAAAGAAGAGACATGCAGCCAGACGAGGGCTTAGTGAGAGAGGATGCGACAGAGAACAGGATGAGAAGGAAATAAGGCAAGGCAACGACAGGCAAGGGCAGGCTAGGCACCAGGACATTTTTTTGATTTACAGTTTCTAGCATATTCGTCTTCAGACTAGGATGAAAGCTGTGAGACCGTATGGATTAGGCCCAAGCAAAAACCCCAGCTACTTGAGACACTTAGACTAAGCCTAAAATACAAAGATCTCTCCATAAGGATGGTTTTTATACTGTACTTCCACAATCTGCTGGCAGTACAAAAAAAGAAGCTGCAGATGTCCTTAGGCTGAGTCATGGTGCTTTGGGGCAGAGACCATGCATGTCATGGGAGTATTTCACAGTTTCTGCTCTGTTTTCAGTGTATTACACCAAAACACCCACCTGATGACATCTTTCAAGAGCAAAGGCAGCAATTTGCAGAATTCCGCTTCTTTGGGGAACTGAGAAATTGCTGAGCTGACACCAAGTCCTGCAGTGTCCCTGTCACCTGCAGAGTCACCGCATCCTCGCCACGGAGGCGGGCATTGTGACAAAGGTTCTATGTCAGGTGGGTGTGGCAGCCAGGCGCCCCCTAGGGGATGGGGAGCCTGTCAGCCTCGGGCCTGTCACTGCCTGCTGTCCCTGATGTCACCAGCCAGGCCTCTGAAAACTTGTCAAACCTTGCCCAGACGTGGGGCCAATTTGGCCCAAAGTCTCCAACAGACAAGTCGGGAAGAAAGATATGGGATAGAGGGAGAAAGCGAAGGGAGCAGGAGAAAGGGAAGGAAGAATAAAAAGTAGTGTTGGGCTGCAGGAGTGAGATGGAGGAATTGCAAGAAAAGAGAAGCGAGCAGGAGAGTGAGAGAAAAGGAAAGAAGAGACATGCAGCCAGACGAGGGCTTAGTGAGAGAGGATGGGACAGAGAACAGGATGAGAAAGAAATAAGGAAAGGCAAGGACAGGCAAGGCAAGGGTAGGCTGCAGGACATTTTTTTGCTTTATAGTCTCTAGCACATTCGTCTTCAGACTAGGAGGAAAGCCATAAGACCGTATGGGTTAGGCCCAAGCAAAAACCCCAGCTACTTGAGACACTTAGACTAAGCCTAAAATACGAAGATCTCTCCAGTCAGCTGATCGGAGCCAGCCCAGCGAGAGCCGAGCCGGCGGGGTTCAGCCGACCACGAGGTTCAGCCGAGATTAGGAAGCTCAGAGGGAAACGTTCAGGGACAGCGTGATTCCCGTCGAGTTCCAGTCCCTGCAGCCCCGGCAGCCATTGCGAGAGAGCGGCTGACGTGGCGGGGGGCGTTCCCACGGTGACGGTGATCACACCCCCTCCCCTTGCTTTGAAAAATCCTTTGGGAGGACAGCGACTAGTCGCTGCCCACCAGGTGCAGGGAGGAGCAACCTGCTTGTGTAGCGGGTGAGTCCCACCCACACTGTGCTGCAGCAGCGGGTGTGGTAGCTTGTGTAGCAGGGTGCAGAGAGCAGTTGTCGCTTGTCAGCCCCTCTAACTTATTGCCAGCATCCCAGAGTGCTGACGACCATGGTCGTCTCCAGGAGGAGAGCTTGTCTCAAACAAACTGTGGCTACGCAGACTGAGGAGCTTCTGTCCCGAACGGTGGCTGTTCAGGTCTCCGGCTGCAGGGAGTGCCAGAGCCTGCTGCTGCCGGGGGAGGGAGGCCAGCACTCCACCTGTGTGAGGTGTGAGCAGGTGCAAGATCTGCTTGACATGGTTGTGAAACTTAAGGAGGAGGTTGAGACGCTGAGGTCCATCAGGGAGTGCGAAAGGGAGATCGACTGGTGGAGTAACACCCTGACGTGCCAGTCGGAAAGGTCCCAGGGAGGTACCCCCCAAAAGGAGATGGACCTCCTGCCCTCTCGGACAGAGACGGAAGTCCGGAGACGACCCCGCCCTTGTTGCTGTCAGGCAGAGGTAGGGGACCTAAAAGACGACGAGGGTTGGAAGTGTATTCCGGTTCGGCTTCACGGGCAGCCCCCCTCCCTGCCTGCTTTGTCTCCCCAGGTGCCCCTCCGTAATAGGTTTGAGGCCCTGGATCTTGAAGAAGAGGTAGGTGAGGAGGTGGTGCCAAGCCTGCCTACAAGATCACATAGGAAGAGGCGGTTGACTTCACAACTTAAGACTGCCTCTGATAAGAAAGAGAGAAGGGTGATTGTAATAGGAAATTCCCTTCTGAAAGGAACAGAGGGCCCAATATGCAGGGTTGACCCTCATCTTAGGGAAGTTTGTAGTCTACCTGGAGCCCGGATCAAGGATATTGCTAGAGAGCTCCCCAAACTGGTGCACCCGACAGACTACTACCCGCTGCTGGTCTTCCAGACAGATGGGGAGGAAGCTGCTTCCCGTAGTCTGAGGGGAATGAAGAACGATTTCAAGGTCTTGGGAAGGATGGTGAAAGACTCAGGGGCTCAAGTGATCTTCTCTTCACTCCTTCCATCTTCATGTAACGATGTGGGATGCAATAGGAAAGTTCAGTGTCTAAATGATTGGCTCCAAGACTGGTGCTACAGGCAGGGCTTTGGATTTTTTGATAATGGTTGGTTTTATAAGTCACCAGTCCGGACAGTGTCAAGCGGGAAAGGTTTATCTCGCAGGGGCAAAAGGATGCTGGGGCAGGAATTAGCTGGGCTCATTTGGAGAGCTTTAAACTAGGCTCGAAGGGGGATGGAGTTGTAGCTGGGCTTGTCCCAGTGGGGCAGCGTTCTAAAACTGATGAGGACCGGGTGGCCTCCTATGCCCCTAGGGAGAAATTGGTGTGCTCTGCTCGCTCCCTGAAATGCCTGTACACCAATGCGCGCAGCATGGGGAATAAGCAGGAGGAGTTAGAATCCTATGTTCGGTCGGGAGATTATGATCTGGTGGCAATTACGGAAACATGGTGGGACAGTTCACATGACTGGAATGTGGTCATGGATGGCTATGCCCTTTTCAGGAAAGACAGGCCAGCCAGGCGTGGTGGTGGAGTTGCTCTCTATGTGAGAGAGCAACTACAATGTACTAAGTTCTGCCCAGGAGTGGATGACGAGTGAGTTGAGAGTGTATGGGTCAGGATCAAGGGGCAGGCTGGCAGGGGTGACACTGTTGTGGGCGTCTGTTACAGGCCACCAGATCAGGCTGAGGAAGTTGATGAGGCCTTCTATGGGCAGCTGAGAGTGGCCTCACAGTCACAGGCCCTGGTTGTTGTGGGGGATTTTAACTTCCCTGATGTTTGCTGGAAGGACCATTCAGCCAGCCAGCCACAGTCCAGGAGGTTCCTCCAGTGCATTGATGAGAACTTCCTCATGCAGATGGTGGAGGAGCCGACTAGGAGAGGTGCACTGCTGGATCTCATCCTCACTAACAAGGAGGGTCTGGTCGAA
The DNA here is from genome assembly GCA_032206185.1 of Columba guinea. Classification (NCBI taxonomy): domain Eukaryota; kingdom Metazoa; phylum Chordata; class Aves; order Columbiformes; family Columbidae; genus Columba; species Columba guinea. Next base: position 2,108,315 of record JAVLUU010000005.1, read on the forward strand.
GCAGTAAAGGTTGAGGGCTGCCTGGGCTGCAGTGACCACGAGATGGTGGAGTTCAGCATCTTGGGTGGCAGGAACAGAAGAGCAAGTACAATTGCAACCCTGGACTTTAGCAGGGCTAACTTTGGCCTTTTCAAGCAATTGCTGGGGGAAATCCCATGGGCAAGACTGCTTGAAGGAAAAGGGGCCCAAGATAGCTGGATTGCATTCAGAGATTGCTTCTTCCACGCTCAGGATCAGAGCATCCCCACATGAAGGAAGTCAAGGAAGGGAGCCAGGAGACCTGCGTGGTTGAATAGGGACCTGTTGGGTATGCTCAAGCAGAAGAGGAGAGTTTGCAGGTCATGGAAGCAGGGGCTGGCCACTTGGGAGGAATATAAGGCTGCTGTTAGAGGATGTAGGAAGGCAGCTAGGATAGCCAAGGCCTCCTTAGAATTACAGCTGGCGAGAGTGGTCAAGGACAGCAAAAAGAACTTTTTCAAATACATAGCAGATAAAACTAATACCAGAGGCAACGTAGGCCCACTGATGAATGGGGTGGGTGCCCTGGTGGCAGAAGATACAGAGAAGGCAGAATTACTGAATGCCTTCTTTGTCTGTGTCTACTCTGCCGGAGGCTGTCCTGGGGAGCCCTGTACCCCTGAGACCCTGGATGAAGCCAGGTCAATGGAGGAGTTTGCTTTAGTCAATGAGGACTGGGTTAGGGAGCAATTAAATAGTCTGGACATCCATAAATCCATGGGTCCAGATGGGATGCATCCACGGGTGCTGAGGGAGCTGGCTGAAGTCATTGCTGGACCGCTCTCCATCATCTTTGCCAAGTCTTGGGAAACGGGGGAGGTGCCCGAGGATTGGAGGAAAGCAAATGTCACTCCAGTCTTCAAAAAGGGCAAGAAGGTGGACCCGGGTAATTATAGACCGGTCAGCCTCACCTCTGTCCCTGGGAAAGTAATGGAACAGCTTGTCCTTGGTGCCATCTCAAGGCATATCAAGGATAAGAGGGTTATTAGGGGCAGTCAGCATGGCTTTACCAAGGGTAAGTCATGCTTGACCAACCTCATAGCCTTTTATGAGAATGTAACAAGGTGGATGGATGATGGCAGAGCGGTGGATGTGGTCTACCTTGACTTCAGTAAAGCCTTTGACACAGTCTCCCACAGCATCCTCACAGCTAAGTTGAGGAGGTGTGGTCTAGACAATAGACTAGTGAGGTGGGTTGCAAACTGGCTTAAGGAGAGAAGCCAGAGAGTGGTAGTCAATGGTGCGGAGTCTAGTTGGAGGCCAGTATCTAGTGCAGTGCCTCAGGGGTCAGTGCTGGGGCCAATATTATTCAATATATTCATTAACGATTTAGACGAGGGAATAGAGTGTACTATCAGCAAGTTTGCTGATGACACTAAGCTGGGAGGAGTGGCTGACACGCCAGAAGGCTGTGCTGCCATCCAGAGACCTGGACAGGCTGGAGAGTTGGGCGGGGAATAACCTGATGAAATTTAACAAGGGAAAGTGTAGAGTCCTGCATCTGGGCAGGAACAACCCCAGGTTCCAGTATAGGTTGGGAAATTACATATTAGAGAGCAGTGTAGAGGAAAGGGACCTGGGGGTCCTGGTGGACAACAGGATGACCATGAGCCAGCACTGGGCCCTTGTGGCCAGGAAGGCCAATGGCATCCTGGGGTGTGTTAGAAGGGGGGTGGCTAGTAGATCGAGAGAGGTCCTCCTTGCCCTCTACTCCGCCCTGGTGAGACCACATCTGGAATATTGTGTCCAGTTCTGGGCCCCTCAGTTCCAGAAGGACAGGGAACTGCTGGAGAGGGTCCAGCGTAGGGCAACCAAGATGATTAAGGGAGTGGAGCACCTCCCTTATGAAGAAAGGCTGAGGGAGCTGGGTCTCTTTAGTTTGGAGAAGAGGAGACTAAGGGGGGACCTCATTAATGTTTATGTTTATAAATATATAAAGGGTGAGTGCCACGAGGATGGAGCCAGGCTCTTCTCGGTGGCAAACAATGGTAGGACAAGGGGTAATGGGATCAAGCTGGAACACAAGAGGTTCCGCTTAAATTTGAGAAAAAAATTCTTCTCAGTAAGGGTGACAGAGCACTGAACAGGCTGCCCAGGGAGGTTGTGGAGTCTCCTTCTCTGGAGACATTCAAGACCCGCCTGGACATGTTCCTGTGCGACCTCAACTAGGTGTTCCTGCTCCAGCAGGGGGATTGGACTAGATGATCTTTTGAGGTCCCTTCCAATCCCAAACATACTGTGATACTGTGATACTGTGAAACACACGCTATCCAATGGGGTTTGTGACTCACACTTTCCAATAGGGTTTGTGACACACACACCCTGTCCAATGGGTATTGTCACACACACACCCTGTCCAATGGGCTTTGTGACACACACGCTGTCCAATGGGCTTTGTGACACACACACTGTCCAATAAGGTTTGTGACACACACACGCAGTCCGATGGGGTTTGTGACACACACACTGTCCAAAGGGGTTTGTGACACAGCCGTTGTCCAATGGGGTTTGTGACACGCACACTGTCCATCGTGTTTGTGACACACACGATGTCCAATGGGGTTTGTGACACGCACAATGTCCATGGGTGTTTGTGACACACACAGTGTCCACGGGGGTTTATGACACAAACTCTGTCCAATGAGGTTTGTGACATACACACTGTCCAATGGGTATTGTGATACACACACCCTGTTCAATGGGGTTTGTGACACACACGCTTTCTAATGGGGTTTGTGACACACACACACTGTCCAATGAGGATTTTGACACACACACCCTGTGCAAAGGGGTTTGTGACACACATGCTGTCCAATGGGGATTGTGACACACACGCTGTCCAATGGGATTTGTGACACACACGCTATCCAGTGGGTTTTGTGACACACACACTATCCAATAGGGTTTGTGACACACACACGCTCTCCATTGGGGTTTGTGACACATACACTTTCCAGTGGGGTTTGTGACACACACGCTGTCCAATGGGGTTTGTGACACGCACGCTGTCCAATGGGCTTGAGAAACACACACGCTGTCCAATGGGGTTTGTGGCATAAACACTGTCCAAAGGGGTTTGTGACAAACAATATGTCCAATGGGGTTTGTGACACGCACACTGTCCATGGCTGTTTGTGATACACACGCTGTCCAGAGGGGTTTGTGACACACACACTGTCCAATGGGGACTGTGACACACACACGGTGTCCAATGGGGTTCGTGACACACACGCTGTCCAAAGGGGTTTGTGACACAGACGCTATCCAATGGGGTTTGTGACACTCACACTGTCCATGGGTGTTTATGACACACACGCTGTCCAGTGGGTTTTGTGACACACACACAGTCCAATGGGGTTTTGACACACACGCTGTCCACTGGGGATTGTGACACACACATTGACCAGGGGGGTTTGTAACACACGCTCTGTCCAATGGTGTTTGTGACACACACTCTTTCTAATAGGGTTTGTAACACACACGCTATCCAATGGGGTTTGTGACACACACACTGTCCAATGGGGCTTCTGACACACACACGCTGTCCAATATTGTTTGTGACACACACTCTGTTCATGGTGTTTGTGACACAACCACTGTCCAATGGGGATTGTGACACAGACACGCTGTCCAATGGGGTTTGTGACACACAAGCTGTCCAAAGAGGTTTGTGACACACACGCTGTCTAATGGGGTTTGTGACACACACACACTGTCCAATGGGCATTTTGACACACACACGCTGTCCAATGGGGTTTGTGACTCACACTTTCCAATGGGGTTTCTGACACACGCTGTCCCATGGGGTTTGTTACACACACGCTGACCATTTGGGTTTCTTACACACACACTGTCCGATGGTGTTTGTGACACGCATGCTGTCCAATGGGTTTTGTGACACACACACTGACCAGGAGGGTTTGTGACACACACACGATGTCCCATGGGGTTTCTTACACACACACTGTCCAATGGCACTTGTGACATACACGCTGTCCTATGGGGTTCGTGACACACACTCTGTCCCATAGGGTTTGTGACACACACGCTGTCCAGTGGGGTTTGCGACACAAACTCTATCCAATGGGGTTTGTGACACACACACTGTCCAATGGGCATTGTTACACACACACGCTATCCAATGGGGTTTGTGACACACAATCTTTCTAATGGGGTTTGTGACATACTCGCTATCCAATGGGGTTTATGACACACACGCTGTCCAAAGGTGTTTGTGACAAACACACTGTCCAAAGGGGTTTGTGATACACACGCTGTCTAATGGGGTTTGTGACACGCACGTTGTCCAATGGGGTTTGTGACACTCACACTGTCCGTGGGTGTTTGTGACACACACAGTGTCCACGGGGTTTTGTGACACACACACCCTGTCCAATGGGATTTGTGACACACACGCTGTCCAATGGGGATTGTGAGACATACACTCTGTCCAATGGGGTTTGTGACACACACGCTATTAAGTGGGATTTGTGACACACACTCTGTCCAATGGGGTTTGCGACACACACGCTGTCCATTGGGGTTTGTGACTCATACACTTTCCTAAGGGGTTTGTGACACCACACTCTGTCCAATGGTGCTTGTGACACACACGCTGTCCAATGGGGTTTGTGACACGCACGTTCTGTCCAATGGGCTTGTGACACACACACGCTGTCCAATGGGGTTTGTGACACAACCACTGTCCAATGGGGATTGTGACACACAGTGTGTCTAATGGGGTTTGTGACACGCACAATGTCCTGTGGGTTTTGTGACACACTCACTGTCCAATTGGGTTTTGACACACACGCTGTCCACTGGGGATTGTGACACAAAAGCTGTCCAAAGGGGTTTGTGACACAAACTCTCTCCCATGGTGTTTGTGACACACACACTGTCCAATGGGTATTGTGACACACACACTGTACAATGGTGCTTGTGACACACACGCTGTCTAATGGGGTTTGTGACAAAAACACACTGTCCAATGGGGATTGTGACACACACACACTGTCCAATGGGGATTGTGACACACACACTCTATCCAATGGGGTTTGTGACACATACACTTTCCAATGGGGTTTGTGACACACACACTCTGTCCAATGGCGCTTGTGACACACACACACTGTCCAATGGGGATTGTGACACTCACACTGTCCAAAGGGGTTTCTGATACAAACGATGTCCAATGGGGATTGTGACACGCACACTGTCCATGGGTGTTTGTGACACAGACGCTGTCCAGTGGGGTTTGTAACACACACACTGTCCAGTGGGGTTTATGACACACACAGTGTCCACGGGGGTTTGTGACACGCACACTATCCAATGGGAATTGGGACACACACACACTGTCCAGTGGGGATTGTGACAAACACATGGTCCAATGGGGTTTGTGACACACACGCTGTCCAATGGGAATTATGATATACACACGCTGTCAAATGGTGTTTGTGACATGGATGCTGTACAATGGCGTTTGTGACACACACAGTGTCCAAAGGGGTTTGTGACACACACACTGTCAAATGGGGATTGTGACACACACACGCTGTCCAATGGAGATTGCGACACACACACGCTGTCCAATGGTGTTTGTGACTCGCGTACTGTCCAATGGTGTTTGTGACACACACGCTGTCCAATGGGGTTCGTGACACACACACTCTGTCCAATGGTTCTTGTGACACACACGCTGTCCAACAGGGTTTGTGACACACACACTGTCCAATAGGGTTTGTGACACATACGCTCTATCCAATGGGTTTGCGACACACACACTTTCAAAAAGAGTTTGTGACATACACGCTATCCAATGGGTTTTGTGACACACACGCTGTCCAATGGGTTTTGTGACACACACGCTGTCGAATGGGGATTGTGACACACACGCTGTCCAATGCGGTTTGTGACACACACACTCTGTCCAGTGTGGCTTGTGACAAATACGCAGTCCAATGCGGTTTGTGACACAAACGCTGTCCAGTGGGTTTCGTGACACACACACTCTGTCCAATGGGCTTGTAACACACACGCTGTCCAATAGCGTTTGTGACACACAGTCTTTCCCATGGGGTTTGTGACACACACACTGACCGGGAGGGTTTGTGACACACACACGCTATCCAATGGGGTTTCTGACACACGCTGTCCAAATGGGTTTGTGAACACACAATGCCCAATGGGGTTTGTGACACGCACACTGTCCATGGGTGTTTGTGACAAACACCCTGTCCAGTGGGGTTTGTAACACAGACACTGTCCAATGGAGTTTGTAACACACACAGTATCCACGGGGGTTTGTGACACACGCACTGTCTAGTGGCTTTTGTGACACACACGCTGTCCAATGGGGATTGTGACAAACACGCTGTACAATGGGATTTGTGACATACACACTCTGTACAATGGGCTTGTGACAAACACACTGTACAATGCGGTTTGTGACACACACACGCTATTCAATGCGGTTTGTGACACATACACTTTCCAATGGGGTTTGTGACACACACGCTTTGAAATGGGGTTTGTGACACAAACTCTGTCCAATGGGGATTGTGACACACATGCTCTCTAAAGGGGTTTGTGACACACAGACTCTGTCCAATGGTGCTTATGACACACACGCTGTCCAATGGGGTTCGTGACACACACGCTGTCCAATGCGTTTTGTAACACACGCTGTCCAGTGGGTTTTGTGACACACACACTGTCCAATAGGGTTTGTGCCACACACGATGTCCAAAGGGTTTGGTGACACACACACTGTCCAATAGGGTTTGTGATACACACATGCTATCCAATGGGTTTTGCGACACACACACTTTCAAACAGGGCTTGTGACACACACGCTATCCAATGGGTTTTGTGACACACACACTGTCCAATGGGGATGGTGACACACACACTGTCCATTCGGTTTTGCGACACACACACTGTCCAATGGGGTTTGTGACACACACGCTGTCCAGTGGATTTTGTGACACACACATTTTGTCCAATGGGCTTGTGACACACACGCTGTCCAATGGTGTTTGTGACACACACACTGTCCAATGGGTATTGTCACACACACAGGCTGTCCAATGAGGTTTGTGACACACACGCCGTCCAGTGGGGTTTTGACATACACGCTGTCCACTGGGGATTGTGACACACACACTGTCCAATGGAGTTCGTGACACACACAGTGTCCACGGGTGTTTGTGACACACACGCTGTCCAATGGGGATTGTGACACACACACAATCCAAAGGGGTTTGTGACACACATGCTGCCCAGTGGGTTTTGTGACACACACACTCTGTCCAATGGGCTTGTGACACACACACGCTGACCAATAGTGTTTGTGACAAACACTCTGTCCCATGGGGTTTGTGAAACACGCACTGTCCAATGGGGTTTGTGACACACTCACGCTGTCCAATGGTGTTTGTGACACATACACATTGTCCAATGGTGCTTGTGACAAACACGCTGTCCAATGGGGTTCGTGAAACACAAGCTGTCCAAAATGGATTGTGTCACACACACGCTGTCCAATGGGGTTTGTGACACACACTCCGTCCAGTGGGTTTTGTGACACACACACTCTGTCCAATGGGCTTGTGACACACACGCTCTCCAATAGTGTTTGTGACACACACACTGTCCAATGGCGTTCGTGACACACACAGTGTCCACGGTTGTTTGTGACACACACTCTGTCCAAAGGGGTTTTTGCCACACACGATGTCCAATGGGGTTTGTGACACGCAGACTGTCCATGGGTGTTTGTGACACACACGCTCTCCAGTGGGGTTTGTACACAGACACTGTCCAACGTGGTTTGCGACACACACAGTGTCCCCGGGGGTTTGTGGCACACACGCTGTCCAATGGGGTTTGTGACACACACACTGTCCAATGGGTATCGTTACACACACACGCTGCCCAATGGTGTTTGTGACATAAACTCTGTCCAATGGGGATTGTGACACACACGATGTCCAATGGGCTTTGTGACACATACACTCAGTCCAATGGGGCTTGTGAGACTCACGCTGTCCAATGGGGTTTGTGACACACACGCTTTCCAGTGGGGTGTGTAACACAGACACTGTCCAATTGGGTTTGTAACACACACAGTGTCCACTGGGGTTTGTAAAAAACACGCTGTCCGATGGGGTTTGTGACACATACACTGTCCAATGGGTATTGTGACACACACACGCTGTCCAATGGGGTTTGTGACACACACACTGTCCAATGGGGTTTTGACACACATGCTGTCCACTGGGGATTGTGACACACACTGGCCAGGGGGGTTTGTGACACTCACACTGTCCAATGGCATTCGTGACACACACAGTGTTCACGGGGGTTTGTGACACACACACTGTCCAATGGGTATTGTTACACACACGCTATCCAGTGGATTTTGTGACACACACATTCTGTCCAATGGGCTTGTGACACACACGCTGTCCAATGGTGTTTGTGACACACACACTGTCCCATGGGTATTGTTACTCACACACGCTGCCCAATAGGGTTTGTGACACACACACTGTACAAAGGGGTTTGTGACACACACACTGTCCAATGAAGTTTGTGACACGCACACTGTCCATGGGTGTTTGTGACACACACGCTGTCCAGTGGGTTTTGTGACACACACACTGTCCAGTGGGGTTTTGACACACAGGCTGTCCACTGGGGATTGTGACACACACACAGTCCAATGGGGTTTGTGACACACACGCTGTCCTATAGGGTTTCTGACACAAACTCTGTCCAATGGGGTTTGTAACACACACGCTGTCCAATGGGTTTTGTGACACATACACTCTGTCCAATGGGTCTTATGACACACACGCTGTGATGGGGTTCGTGACACACACGCTGTCTAGTGGGTTTTGTGACACGCACACTCTGTTTAAAGGGCTTGTGAGACACACGCTCTCCAATAGTGTTTGTGACATACACTCTGTCCCATGGGGTTTGTGACACACGCTGTCCAATAGGGATTGTTACACACACATGCTCTCCAATGGGGTTAGTAAAACACACAATGTCCAATGGGGTTTGTGAGACTCACACTGTACATGGGTGTTTGTGACGCACACGCTGTCCAATGGGTTTTGTTTCACATACAGTTTAAAATGGGGTTTGTGACACACACACTCTGTCCACTGGTGCTTGTGACACACACGCTGTCCAATGGGTTTTGTGACACGCACACTGTCCAAAGGGGTTTGTGACACACACACTGTCCAATGGGGTTGATGACACACACTCTGTCAAATGGGGTTTGTGACACACACGCTGTCCAATGAGGATTGTTACACACACGCTGTCCAATGGGCATTTTGACCTACACTCTGTCCAGTAGGGTTTGTGACACACACACGCTATCCAATGGGGTTTGTGACACGCAAACTTTCTAATGGGCTTTATGACACACACACGCTATCCAAAGGGGTTTGTGACACACACACGCTATCCACTGGGGTTTGTGACACATACACTTTCCAAAGGGGTTTGTGACACACACACTCTGTCTAATGGTGCTTGTGACACACACACTGTCCAAAGGGGTTTGTGACACACACGATGTCCAATGGGGTTTGTGACACACACGCTGTACAGATGGTTTGTGACACGCACTCTGTCCAATGGGTATAGTGACACACACACTGTCCAAAGGGGATTGTGTCACACACACTCTGTACAATGGGGTTTGTGACACACACCATGTCCAATAGGGTTTGTGACACACACAGACTATCCAATGGGGTTTGTGACACACACACTCTGTCCAATGGGTATTGTGACACACACACTGTCCAAAGCTGATTGTGTCACACACACTCTGTCCAATGGGGTTTGTGACACACACACTGTCCAATAGGGTTTGTGACACACACACACTATGCAAAAGGGTTTGTGACGCACACACTTTCCAATGGGGTTTGTGACGCACACACGCTGTCCAATGGGGATTGTGACACACACGCTGAACAATTGGGTTTCCTACACACACACTGTCCAATGGTGTCTCGGACACGCATACTGTCCAATTGGTTTTGTGACGCACACACTGACCAGCAGGGTTTGTGACACACACACCCTGTCCAATGGCGCTTGTAACACACACGCTGTCCAATGGGGTTCTTGACACACACGCTGTCCAGTGGGTTTTGTGACACACACACTCTGACCAATGGGCTTGTGACACACACGCTGTCCAATGATATTTCTGACAAACACACTGTCCAATGGGGATTGTGACACACACACGCTGTCCCCTGGGGTTTGTGACACACACGCTGACCAGGAGGGTTTGTGACACACACACGCTGTCCAATGAGGTTTGTGACACACACACTCTGTCCAATGGCGCTTGTGACACACACGCTGTCTAATGGGGTTCGTTACAAAAACTCAGTCCCATGGGGCTTGTGACACACACACTGTCCAAAGGGGTTTGTGACACACACGCTGTCGAATTGGGTTTGTGATACACACACTGTCCAAAGGGGTTTGTGACACACACGATGTCCAATGAGTTTTGTGGCACACACAGTCTCCACGGGGGTTGGTGACACAAACTCTGTCCAGTGGGGTTTGTGACACACACACTGTTCAATGTGGATTGTGAAACACACACGCTCTCCAATGGGGTTTATGACACACACGCTATCCAGTGGGGGTTGTGACACTCACACTGTCCACTGGAATTTGACACACATGCTGTCCACTGGGGATGGTGAAACACACACTGTCCAGGGGGGTTTGTGACACACACACTGTCCAATGGCGTTCGTGAAACACACAGTGTCAACGGGGGTTTGTGACACACACACTGTCCAATGGAGTTCGTGACACACACGCTGTCCAATGGGGTTTCTGCCATGCACACTTTATAATGGGGTTTGTGACACACACACGTTATCCAATTGGGTTTATTACACAGACGCTGTCCTATGGGGTGTGTGACACACACACTCTGTCCAATAGTTTTTGTGACACAAATACGCTATCCAGTGGGGTTTGTGACACACACACTTTCTAATGGTGTTCGTGACACACACGCTATCCAATGCGTTTTGTGACACACACACTGTCCAGTGGGGATTGTGACACACACACGCTGTGCAATGGTGTTTGTGACACACACAATGACCAGGGGGCTTGTGACACACACACGCTGTCCAATGGGTTTTGTGACACACACTGTCCAATGGGGTTTTGACACACACGCTGTCCAAGCACATTCGTGACACACACAGTTTCCACGGCGGTTTGTGACACACACTCTGTAAAATGGGGTTTTTTGACACACACACACATTGTCCAATGGGGATTGTGACACACACACGCTGTCCAATTGTGTTTGTGACACAAAAGCTGTCCAGTGGGCTTTGTGACACAGATGCTGTCCAATGGGGATTGTGACACAAACACTCTGTCCAATGGGGTTTGTGACACACACATGCTATCCAAAGGGGTTTGTGACACAAATACTTTCAAATGGGGTTTCTGACACACACACGCTATCCAATGGGGTTTCTGAAACACATACTTTCTAATGGGTTTTTGACACACACACGCTGTCCCATGGGGTTTGTGACACAAACACTGTACAATGGGGATTGTGAAACACACACGATGTCCAATGGGGTTTATGACACACACACTGTCCAATGAGGTTTGTGACACAAACACTCGGTCCAATGGGGTTTGTGACACACACGCTGTTCAATGGGGATTGTGACACACACACTCTGTGACACACAAGCTGTCTTGTGACACACAAGCTGTCCACAGGGGTTCGTGACACACACGCTGTCCAGTGGAGTTTGTGACACACACACTGTCCAATAGGGTTTGTGACATCACACACACTATCCAGCGGGGTTTGTGACAAAAACGCTATCCAATGGGTTTTGTGACACACACGCTGTCCAATGGGGATTGTGACACACACGCTGTCTAATGTGGTTTTTGACACATACACTCTGTCCAACGGGGCTTGTGACACACACGCTGTCCAATGGGGTTTGTGACACACATACTCTGTCCAATAGGTCTTGTGACACACACGCTGTCCAGTGGGGTTCGTGACTCACACGCTGTCCAATGGGGTTTGTGACACATGCACTCTGTCCAATGGGGATTGTGAAACAAACGCTGTCCAATGGGGTTTGTGACACACATACTCTGTCCAATAGGTCTTGTGACACACACGCTGTCCAGTGGGGTTCGTGACACACACGCTGTCCAGTGGGGTTTGTGACACACACACTGTCCAATAGGGTTTGTGACGTCACACGCGCTAACCAATGGGGATTGTGACACACACGCTGTCCAGTGGGGTTTGTGACACACACACTGTCTAATGGGGTTTGTAACACACACAATGTCCAAAGGGGTTTGTGACACACACACTGCCCAGTGGGGTTTGTGACACACACGCTGTCCAATGGGTTTTGTGACACGCACACTTTACAATGGGGTTTGTGACACACACACGCTATCCAATGGGGTTTCTGAAACACATACTTTCTAATGGGTTTTTGACACACACACGCTGTCCCATGGGGTTTGTGACACACACACTGTACAATGGGGATTGTGAAACACACACGATGTCCAATGGGTTTTATGACACACACGCTGTCCAATGGGGTTTGTGACACACACACTTTCTAATGGGGTTCGTGACACACACACTTTCTAATGGGGATTTTGACAAACACGTTATCCAATGGGTTTTGTGACACACACACTGTCCAATGGGGATTGTGACACACACACGCTGTCCAATGGTGTTTGTGACACACACGCTGTCCCATGGGGTTTGTGACACAGACGCTATCCAATGGGGATTGTGAAATACACATTGTTCAATAGGGTATATGACACACACATAATATCCAATGGGGTTTGTGACACACATACTTTCTAATGGGGTTTTTGACACACACACGCTATCCAATGGGGTTTGTGACACACACACGCTGTCCAATGGTATTTGTGACACGCATGATGTCCAATGGGTTTTGTGACACACACACTGTCCAACGGGGTTTTTGACCCACAAGGTGTCAAATGGGGATTGCGACACACACGCTGTCCAATGGGGTTTGTGACACACTCGCTTTCCAATGGGGTTTGTGACACACACACTCTGTCCAAAGAGGTTTGTGACACACACGTTGTCCAATGGGATTTATGACACGCACACTGTCCATGGGTATTTGTGACACACACGCTGTCCAGTGGAGTTTGTGACACACTCTATGTCCAATGGGGTGTGTGACAAACACACTGTGCAATGGGTATTGTTACACACACACGCTGTCTGATGTGTTTGTGACACACATGCTGTCCAATGGGGCTTGTGACACACACGCTATCCAGTGGGGTTTGTGACACACACGCTGTCCAGTGGGGTTTGTGACACAAACTTTGTCCATTGGGGTTTCTGACACTCACACTGTTCATGGGTGTTTGTGACTACACAGGCTGTCCAGTGGAGTTTGTGACACACGCACTGTCCAATGGGGATTGTGGCACACAGACTCTGTCCAATGGTGTTTGTGACACACACGCTGTCCAATGGCGTTCATGACACACACATCTTCCACGGTGGTTTTTGATACACACGCTGTTCAATGCGGTTTGTGACACACTCACTGTCCAATGAGGTTTGTGAACACACACTGTCCAATGGTTTTTGTGACACACACGCTGTCCAATGGGGTTTGTGACACATACACTCTGTCCAATGCGGCTTGTGACACACACGCTGTCCAGTGGGTTTTGTGACACACACACTGTCCAATGGGTTTGTGACATACACACGCTATCCAATGTGGTTTGAGACACATATATTTTCCAATGGGGTTTTGACACACACACACTGTCCAATGGTGCTTCTGAAACAAACGCTGTCCAATGGAGTTCGTGACACACAGGCAATCCAGTGGGTTTTGTGACAGACACACTCTGTGCAATGGGGTTGTGACACAGATGCTGTCCAATAGTGTTTGTGACACACACTCTGTCCCATGGGGATTTTGACACACACGCTGTCCAATGGGATTTGTGACACACACGCTGTCCAATAGGTTTTGTGACACAAACTCTGTCCAATGGGGTTTGTGACACACACATTCTGTCCAATGGGGCTTGTGGCACACACGCTGTCCAAAGGGGTTTGTGACACGCACGCTGTCCATGGGTGTTTGTGACACACACGCTGTCCAGTGAGGTTTGTGACACAGACAGTATCTACGGGGGTTTGTAACACACACGCTGTCCAATCGGTATTGTGACAAAAACACGTTGAGCAATGGGGTTTGTGACACACACACTCTCTCCAATGGGGTTTGTGACACACACACTGCCCAATGGGGATTGTGACACACACACGCTGTCCAGTGTGGTTCGTGACACACACACTGTCCAAAGTGGTTTGTGTCACACACTCTGTCCAATGCGGTTTGTGACACACACGTTGTCCAATGGGGTTTGTGACACACATGCTATTTAATGGGGTTTCTGTCAAACATGCAGTCCAATAGGGTTTGTGACACACACACGCTGTCCAAAGTGGTTTGTGTCACACACTCTGTCCAATGCGGTTTGTGACAAACACGTTGTCCAATGGAGTTTGTGACACACATGCTATTTAATGGGGTTTGTGACACACACACGCTGTCCAATGGGGTTTGTGACACACACACACTGTCCAATGGGGGTTGTGACACACACACGCTGTCCAATGTGGTTCGTGACACGCACTCTGTCCAATGTCTTTGTGATACACACGCTGTCCAATGGGGTTGGTGACATACACACTTTGCAATGGTGTTCGTGACACACACGCTGTCCCATGGGGTTTGTGACACACACACGCTATCCAATGGGGTTTAAGACACACACACTGTCCAATAGTGTTTGTGACATCACGCACGCTATCCAATGGGGTTTGTGACACACACACTTTCTAATGGGGTTTGTGACACACACGCTGTCCAATGGGTTTTGTGACACACACACTGTCCAGTGGGGCTGGTGACACACAAACTCTGTCCAATGGGTCTTGTGACACACATACGCTGTCCAATGGGTTTTGTGACACACACACTGTCCAATGGGGCTGGTGACACACAAACTCTGTCCAATGGGTCTTGTGACACACATACGCTGTCCAATGGGCTTTGTGACACTCACGCTGTCCAGTGGGTTTTGTGACAGACATACTATACAATAGGGTTTGTGACACACACACACTGTCCAATGGTGCTTGTGACACACAGGCTTTCCAATGGGGTTGGTGACACACACACTGTCCGATGGGGATTGTGACACACACGCAATCCAATGGGGTTTGTGACACATACACTTTTTAATGGGGCTTGTGACACTCACACTGTCCATAGGTTTTTGTGACACACACGCTGTCCAGTGCGTTTCTTGACATACGCACTCTGTCCAATAGGCTTGTGACACACACACTGTCCAATGGTGTTTGTGACACAGACACTGTCCAATGGGGATTGTGACACACACGCATTCCAATGGGGTTTGTGACACATACACTTTCCAATGGGGCTTGTGACACTCACACTGTCCATGGGTGTTTGTGACACACACGCTGTCCAGTGGGTTTCTTGACATACGCACTCTGTCCAATAGGGTTGTGACACACACACTGTCCAATGGTGTTTGTGACACAGACACTGTCCAATGGGAATTGTGACACACACGCATTCCAATGGGTTTTGTGACACATACACTTTCCAATGGGGCTTATGACACTCACACTGTCCATGGGTGTTTGTGACACACACACTGTCCAATTGGGTTTTGACACACACGCTGTCCACTGGGGATTGTGACATACACACTGTCAAGGGGGGTTTCTGACACACACGCTGTCCAATGGCGTTCGTGACACACACAGTGTCCACGGGGGTTTGTGACACACACGCTATACAATGGGTTTTGTGACACACACACACATTGTCCAATGGGGATTGTGACACACACTTACGCTGTCCAATGTTGTTTGTGACACACACGCTTTCTAATTGGGTTTGTGACAGAGACGCTATCCAATGGGGATTGTGACATACACACGGTCCAATAGGGTTTGTGACACACACACGCTATCCAATGGAGTTTGAGACACACACTTTCCAATGGGGTTTGTGAAACACACATGGTGTCCCATTGGGTTTGTGACACATACACTCTGTCCAATGGGGATTGCGAAATATCCACGCTGTCCAATGGGGATTGTGACACACACAATCTGTCCATTGGGGTTTGTGACACACACGCTGTCCAATGGGGATTGTGACAAACACACTGTCCATTGGGGTTCGTGACACACACGCTGTCCAGTGGGGTTTGTGACACACACACTGTCCAATACGGTTTGTGACATCACACACGCTATCCAACAGGGTTTGTAACACACACTCTTTCAAAAGGGGTTTGTGACACACATGTTATCCAATGGGTTTTGTGACACTCACACTGCCCAATGGGGATTGTGACACACACACGCTGTCCAGTGTGGTTCGTGACACACACACTGTCCAAAGTGGTTTGTGTCACACACTCTGTCCAATGCGGTTTGTGACACACACGTTGTCCAATGGGGTTTGTGACACACATGCTATTTAATGGGGTTTCTGTCAAACATGCAGTCCAATAGGGTTTGTGACACATACACGCTGTCCAAAGTGGTTTGTGTCACACACTCTGTCTAATGCGGTTTGTGACAAACACGTTGTCCAATGGAGTTTGTGACACACATGCTATTTAATGGGGTTTGTGACACACACACGCTGTCCAATGGGGTTTGTGACACACACACACTGTCCAATGGGGGTTGTGACACACACACGCTGTCCAATGTGGTTCGTGACACGCACTCTGTCCAATGTCTTTGTGATACACACGCTGTCCAATGGGGTTGGTGACATACACACTTTCCAATGGTGTTCGTGACACACACGCTGTCCCATGGGGTTTGTGACACACACACGCTATCCAATGGAGTTTAAGACACACACACTGTCCAATAGTGTTTGTGACATCACACACGCTATCCAATGGGGTTTGTGACACACACACTTTCTAATGGGGTTTGTGACACACACGCTGTCCAATGGGTTTTGTGACACACACACTGTCCAGTGGGGCTGGTGACACACAAACTCTGTCCAATGGGTCTTGTGACACACATACGCTGTCCAATGGGTTTTGTGACACACACACTGTCCAATGGGGCTGGTGACACACAAACTCTGTCCAATGGGTCTTGTGACACACATACGCTGTCCAATGGGTTTTGTTGCACACACACTGTCCAATGGGGCTGGTGACACACAAACTCTGTCCAATGGGTCTTGTGACACACATACGCTGTCCAATGGGCTTTGTGACACTCACGCTGTCCAGTGGGTTTTGTGACAGACATACTATACAATAGGGTTTGTGACACACACACACTGTCCAATGGTGCTTGTGACACACAGGCTTTCCAATGGGGTTGGTGACACACACACTGTCCGATGGGGATTGTGACACACACGCAATCCAATGGGGTTTGTGACACATACACTTTTTAATGGGGCTTGTGACACTCACACTGTCCATAGGTTTTTGTGACACACACGCTGTCCAGTGCGTTTCTTGACATACGCACTCTGTCCAATAGGCTTGTGACACACACACTGTCCAATGGTGTTTGTGACACAGACACTGTCCAATGGGGATTGTGACACACATGCATTCCAATGGGGTTTGTGACACATACACTTTCCAATGGGGCTTGTGACACTCACACTGTCCATGGGTGTTTGTGACACACACGCTGTCCAGTGGGTTTCTTGACATACGCACTCTGTCCAATAGGGTTGTGACACACACACTGTCCAATGGTGTTTGTGACACAGACACTGTCCAATGGGAATTGTGACACACACGCATTCCAATGGGTTTTGTGACACATACACTTTCCAATGGGGCTTATGACACTCACACTGTCCATGGGTGTTTGTGACACACACACTGTCCAATTGGGTTTTGACACACACGCTGTCCACTGGGGATTGTGACATACACACTGTCAAGGGGGGTTTCTGACACACACGCTGTCCAATGGCGTTCGTGACACACACAGTGTCCACGGGGGTTTGTGACACACACGCTATACAATGGGTTTTGTGACACACACACACATTGTCCAATGGGGATTGTGACACACACTTACGCTGTCCAATGTTGTTTGTGACACACACGCTTTCTAATTGGGTTTGTGACAGAGACGCTATCCAATGGGGATTGTGACATACACACGGTCCAATAGGGTTTGTGACACACACACGCTATCCAATGGAGTTTGAGACACACACTTTCCAATGGGGTTTGTGAAACACACATGGTGTCCCATTGGGTTTGTGACACATACACTCTGTCCAATGGGGATTGCGAAATATCCACGCTGTCCAATGGGGATTGTGACACACACAATCTGTCCATTGGGGTTTGTGACACACACGCTGTCCAATGGGGATTGTGACAAACACACTGTCCAATGGGGTTCGTGACACACACGCTGTCCAGTGGGGTTTGTGACACACACACTGTCCAATACGGTTTGTGACATCACACACGCTATCCAACAGGGTTTGTAACACACACTCTTTCAAAAGGGGTTTGTGACACACATGTTATCCAATGGGTTTTGTGACACTCACACTGCCCAATGGGGATTGTGACACACACACGCTGTCCAGTGTGGTTCGTGACACACACACTGTCCAAAGTGGTTTGTGTCACACACTCTGTCCAATGCGGTTTGTGACACACACGTTGTCCAATGGGGTTTGTGACACACATGCTATTTAATGGGGTTTCTGTCAAACATGCAGTCCAATAGGGTTTGTGACACACACACGCTGTCCAAAGTGGTTTGTGTCACACACTCTGTCCAATGCGGTTTGTGACAAACACGTTGTCCAATGGAGTTTGTGACACACATGCTATTTAATGGGGTTTGTGACACACACACGCTGTCCAATGGGGTTTGTGACACACACACACTGTCCAATGGGGGTTGTGACACACACACGCTGTCCAATGTGGTTCGTGACACGCACTCTGTCCAATGTCTTTGTGATACACACGCTGTCCAATGGGGTTGGTGACATACACACTTTCCAATGGTGTTCGTGACACACACGCTGTCCCATGGGGTTTGTGACACACACACGCTATCCAATGGGGTTTAAGACACACACACTGTCCAATAGTGTTTGTGACATCACGCACGCTATCCAATGGGGTTTGTGACACACACACTTTCTAATGGGGTTTGTGACACACACGCTGTCCAATGGGTTTTGTGACACACACACTGTCCAGTGGGGCTGGTGACACACAAACTCTGTCCAATGGGTCTTGTGACACACATACGCTGTCCAATGGGTTTTGTTGCACACACACTGTCCAATGGGGCTGGTGACACACAAACTCTGTCCAATGGGTCTTGTGACACACATACGCTGTCCAATGGGCTTTGTGACACTCACGCTGTCCAGTGGGTTTTGTGACAGACATACTATACAATAGGGTTTGTGACACACACACACTGTCCAATGGTGCTTGTGACACACAGGCTTTCCAATGGGGTTGGTGACACACACACTGTCCGATGGGGATTGTGACACACACGCAATCCAATGGGGTTTGTGACACATACACTTTTTAATGGGGCTTGTGACACTCACACTGTCCATAGGTTTTTGTGACACACACGCTGTCCAGTGCGTTTCTTGACATACGCACTCTGTCCAATAGGCTTGTGACACACACACTGTCCAATGGTGTTTGTGACACAGACACTGTCCAATGGGGATTGTGACACACACGCATTCCAATGGGGTTTGTGACACATACACTTTCCAATGGGGCTTGTGACACTCACACTGTCCATGGGTGTTTGTGACACACACGCTGTCCAGTGGGTTTCTTGACATACGCACTCTGTCCAATAGGGTTGTGACACACACACTGTCCAATGGTGTTTGTGACACAGACACTGTCCAATGGGAATTGTGACACACACGCATTCCAATGGGTTTTGTGACACATACACTTTCCAATGGGGCTTGTGACACTCACACTGTCCATGGGTGTTTGTGACACACACACTGTCCAATTGGGTTTTGACACACACGCTGTCCACTGGGGATTGTGACATACACACTGTCAAGGGGGGTTTCTGACACACACGCTGTCCAATGGCGTTCGTGACACACACAGTGTCCACGGGGGTTTGTGACACACACGCTATACAATGGGTTTTGTGACACACACACACATTGTCCAATGGGGATTGTGACACACACTTACGCTGTCCAATGTTGTTTGTGACACACACGCTTTCTAATTGGGTTTGTGACAGAGACGCTATCCAATGGGGATTGTGACATACACACGGTCCAATAGGGTTTGTGACACACACACGCTATCCAATGGAGTTTGAGACACACACTTTCCAATGGGGTTTGTGAAACACACATGGTGTCCCATTGGGTTTGTGACACATACACTCTGTCCAATGGGGATTGCGAAATATCCACGCTGTCCAATGGGGATTGTGACACACACAATCTGTCCATTGGGGTTTGTGACACACACGCTGTCCAATGGGGATTGTGACAAACACACTGTCCATTGGGGTTCGTGACACACACGCTGTCCAGTGGGGTTTGTGACACACACACTGTCCAATACGGTTTGTGACATCACACACGCTATCCAACAGGGTTTGTAACACACACTCTTTCAAAAGGGGTTTGTGACACACATGTTATCCAATGGGTTTTGTGACACTCACACTGTCCAATGGGGATTGTGACACACACACGCTGTCCAATGGTGTTCGTGACACAAACACTTTCCTATGGGGTTTGTGACACGCACACTTTCTAATGGGGTTTGTGACACACACACGCTATCCAATGTGGTTTGAGACACGCATACTTTCTAATGGGGTTTGTGACACACAGACGCTGTCAAATGGGTTTTATGACACACACACTGTCCAATGGGGATTGTGACACACACACTTTCCAACGGGGTTTGTGACGCGCACACTTTCTAATGGGGTTTGTGACACACACACTGCCCGATGGTGTTTATGACATGCATACTGTCCAATGGGTTTTGTGACACACACACTGAAAAGGAGGTTTTGTGACATCACACACGCTATCCAATGGTGTTTGAGACACACAGTCTTTCTAATGGGGTTTGTGACACACACGCTATCCAATGGGTTTTGTGGCACACACACTGTCCAATGGGGATTGTGACACACACACGCTATAGAATGGGATTTGTGACACACACACTGTCCAATGGGGTTTGTGACACGCACACGGTATCCAATGGGGTTTATGAAACACACGCTGTCCAATAGGGTGTGTGATACACACACTCTGTACAATAGTGTTTGTGATACACATACGCTATCCAATGGGTTTTGTGACACACACTCTGTCCAATGGGTCTTGTGAATAACACGCTGACCAATGGGGTTTGTGAACACACACGGTGTCCAGTGGGTTTTGTGACACAGACACTGTCCAATAGGGTTTGTGACACAGACACGCTATCAAATGGCTTTTGTGACACCCACACTGTCCAATGGGGATTGTGAAACACAGACGCTGTCCAATGGTGTTTTTGACACACACGCTGTCCAATGGGGTTTGTGACACAGACGCTGTCCAATGGGGATTGTGACCTACACACTGTCCAATAGAGTTTGTGACACACAGACGCTATCAAATGGGGTTTGTGACACGCACACTTTATAATGGGGTTTGTGACATACACAGGCTATCCAATGGGGTTTGTGACACACACACTGTCCAATGGGGTTTGTGACACACACACTGTCCAATGGGGTTTGTGATACACACACTGTCCAATGGGTATTGTTACACACACACGCTGTCCAATGGGGTTTGTGACACACACGCTGTCCAAAGGGGTTTGTGACACACACACTGTCCAATGGGTATTGTTACACACACACGCTGTCCAATGGGGTTCGTGACACACACGCTGTCCAATGGGGCTTGTGAAACACACACGCTGTCCAATGGGGTTTGTGACACACACGCTGTCCAATGGAGTTTGTGACACACACAAGCTGTCCAATGGGTATTGTGACACATGCACGCTGTCCTATGGGGTTTGTGACACACACGCTGTCCAATGGGGTTTGTGACACACACAATGTCCAATGGGTATTGTTTACACACACACGCTGTCCAATGGTGTTTTTGCCACACACGCTGTCCAGTGGGGATTGTGACAAAAAGTCTGTCCAATGGGCTTTTGACACACGCAATGTGTCCAATGGGTCTTGCGAAAAACATGCTGTCCAATTGGGTTTGTGAACACACACGCTGTAAAGTGGATTTTGTGACACACACACGCAATCCAATGGGGTTTGTGACAAATACACTTTCCAATGGGGTTTGCGACACACTCACTCTGTCCAATGGTGCTTGTGACACACACACTCTGTCCAATGGGCTTCTGACACACACGGTGTCCAATGATGTTTGTGACTCACTCACTGTCCAATGGCGACTGTGACACACACACGCTCTCCAATGGGGTTTGTGACACACACACTGTCCAAAGGGGTTTGTGACACACACGCTATCCAATGGGGTTTGTGACACTCAGGCTGTCCATGGGTTTTTGTGACACACACGCTATCCAGTGGGTTTTGTGAAATACACACTGTCCAATGGGCTATTGACAAACACGCTGTCCACTGGGGATTGTGACACATACAGTGTCCAGGGGTGTTTGTGACACACACACTGTCCAATGGCATTCGTGGCACACACCTGTCCAATGGGGTTTGTGACACACTCACTGTCCAATGGGTATTGTTGAACACAAACTCTGTCCAATGGGGATTGTGACACAGACGCTGTCCAATGGGGATTGTGACCTACACACTGTCCAGTAGGGTTTGTGACACACACACGCTGTCAAATGGGGTTTGTGACACTCACACCTTATAATGGGGTTTGTGACATACACACGCTATCCAATGGGGTTTGTGGCACACATACTTTCTAATGGGGTTTTAGACACACACACTTTGTCCCATGGGGTTTGTGACACACACACTGTCCAATGGGTATTGTGACACACACACGCTGTCCAATGGTGTTTGTGACACACACGCTGTCCAATGGGGTTTGTGACACACACTTTCCAATAGGGTTTGTGACACACACACGTTATCCCATGGCGTTTGTGACAGACACACTGTCCAAAGGGTATTGTGACACACACACGCTGTCCAATGATGTTTGAGACACAGACACTTTCCAAAGGGGTTTGTGACACACACGCTGTCCAGTGGGTTTTGTGACACACACACTGTCTAATACGGTTTGTGACACCACAATCTGTCCAATGGCGCTTGTGACACACACGCTTTCCAATGGGGTTTTTCTGATACGCACATTGTCCATGGGTGATTGTGACATACACAATGTCCAGTGGATTTTGTGACACACACACTGTCCAATGGGGTTTGTGACACACACGCTGTCCAATGGGGTTTGTGATACACACGCTGTCCAATGGGGTTTGTGAAACATACAGTTTCCAATGGGGTTTGTGACACACACTCTCTGTCCAATGGTTCTTGTGACACACACGCTGTCCAGTTGGTTTTGTGACACACACAGTCTGTCCAATGGGCTTGTGACAAATACGCTGTCCAATGATATTTGTGACATACACACTGTCCAATAGGGATTGTGACACACGCACGCTGTCCAATGGGGTCTGTGACACACACACTGTCCAAACTGGTTTGTGACACACACGCTATCCAATGGGGTTTGTGACACGCACACTGTCCATGGGTGTTTGTGCCGCACACGCTGTCCAGTGGGGTTTGTGACACACACACTGTCGAAAAGGGTTTGTGACACACACTCTGTCCAATGGGGTTTTGGCACACACTCTGTCCACTGGGTTTTGTGACACACACACTTTCCAGGGGCGTTTGTGACACACACGCTTTCCAGTGGGTTTGGTGACACACACACTGTCCAATAGGTTTTGTGACACAGACACGCTATCCAATGGGTTTTGTGACACACACACTGTCCAATGGGGTTTGTGACACACACACTGTCCAATGGGGATTGTGAAACACACACGCTGTCCAATGGTGTTTTTGACACACAGGCTGTCCGATGGGGTTTGTGACACATGCGCTGTCCAATGGGGATTGTGACCTACACACTGTCCAATAGGGTTTGTGACAAACACACGCTATCAAATGGGGTTTGTGACACGCACACTTTATAATGGGTTTTGTGACACACACACGCTATCCAATGAGGTTTGTGACACACATACTTTCTAATGGAGTTTTTGACACACACACGCTATTCAATGGGGTTTGTGACACACACTTTCCAATGGGGTTTGTGACACACACACATTGTTCCATGGGGTTTCGTGACACACACACTGTCCAATGGGGATTGTGACACACACACGCTGTCCAATGGGGTTTGTGACACACACACTGTCCAATGGGTATTGTTACACACACACGCTGTCCAATTGTGTTTGTGACACACACGCTGTACAATGGGGATTGTGACAAACATGGTGTCCAATGGGGTTTGTGAACACACATGGTGTCCAGTGGGTTTTGTGACACACACACTGTCCAATAGTGTTTGTGACACACACACGAAATCCAATGGGGTTTGTGAAACTTACACTTTCCAATGGGGTTTGTGACACACACTCTCTGTCCAGTGGTGCTTGTGACACACACACTGTCCAATGGGGTTCATGACACACACACTTTCCAAAGGCGTTTTGACACACACGCTGTCCACTTGGGTTTGTGACACACACACTGTCCAATGGGTATTGTGACACACACACGCTGTCCCACGGGGTTTGTGACTGACACACTGTCCAAAGGGGATTGTGACACACAGACGCTGTCCAATGGTGTTTGTGACACACACACTTTCCAAAGGGGTTTGTGACACACACGATGTCCAATGGGGTTTCTGACACACACATTGTCCATGGGTGTTTTTTGACACACACACTGTCCAGTGGAGTTAGTGACACACACACTGTCCAATGGGGTTTGTGACACACACATTGTTCAATGGGGATTGTGACACACATGATATCCATAGGGTTTTGTGACACGCACACTGTCCAAAAGGGTTTGTGACACACACGATGTACAATGGGGTTTGTGACGCGCACACTGTCCATGGGACTTTGTGACACACACGCTATCAAGTTCGGTTTGTGACACACACACTGTCAAATGGCATTTGTGACACGCATACTGTCCATGGGTGTTTGTGACACACACTCTGTCCAATGGGGTTTTGACACACACGCTGTCCACTGCGGTTTGTGACACACACACTTTCCAGGGGCGTTTGTGACACACACGCTGTCCAGTGGGTTTTGTTATACACACACTGTCCAATAGGGTTTGTGATCCAGACACGGTGTCCAATGGTTTTTTTGACACACACGCTGTCCAATGGGGTTTGTGACACAAACTCTGTCCAATGGGTATTGTGACTCACACACGCTGTCCGATGGGGTTTGTTTCACAAACTCTGTCCAATGGGGATTGTGACACACACACTGTCGAAAGGGGTTTGTGACACACACACACTGTCCATTGGGGATTGTGAAACACACACGCTGTCCAGTGGGGTTAATGACACACACGCTGTCCAATGGGGTTTGTGACACACACACGCTGTCCAATGGGGTTTGTGACACACACTCTTTCTAATGGGGTTTGTGACACATGCACTTTCCAATGACGTTTGTTACACACACACTCTGTCCAATGGTGCTTGTGACACACACGTTGTCCAATGGGGATTGTGACACACACACGCTGTCGAATGGGGTTTGTGATACACACACTTTCCAATGGGGTTCGTGACTAAAACTATGTCCAATGGGGTTTTTGACACAGACACTGTCCAATGGTTATTGTGACACACACAGTCTCCAATAGGGTTTGTCACACACACACGCTATCCAACGGTGTTTGTGACACATAGACTTTCCAATGGGGTTTGTGACACATACCGTGTCCTCGGGGGTTTGCGACACACACGCTGTCTAATGGGTTTTGTGACACACACACTGTCCAATGGTTATTGTTACACACACACGCTGTCGAATGGTGTTTGTGCCACACACGCTGTCCAGTGGGATTTGTGACACAAAAACTGTCCAATAGGGTTTGTGCCACACACAATACGCTATGCAACGGGGTTTGTGACACATACACTTTCCAATGAGGTTTGTGACACACACACTCTGTTCCAATGGTGCTTGTGACACACTCGCTGTCCAATGGGGTTCGTGACACACACGCTGTCCAGTGGGTTTTGTGACACACACATTCTGTCCAATTGGCTTCTGACACACATGCTGTCCAATGGTGTTTGTGAACACACACACTGTAAAATGGGGATTGTGACACACACACGATGTCCAATGGGGATTGACACACACACTGTCCAAAGGGTTTTGTGACACAGACGCTATCCAATGTGGTTTGTGACACACACACTCTGTATAAAGTTTTTGTGACAAACACGCTGTACAACGGGGTTTGTGACACACACACACTATCCAATGCCGTTTGTGACATAGACACTTTCCAGTGGGGTTTGTGACACAGACGCTGTCCAATGGGGTTTGTGACACAAACTCTGTCCAATAGGGTTTGTGACACACAGACCCTATCCAATGGGGTTTGTTACACATACACTTTCCAATGGGGTTTCTGACACACACACTATGTCCAATGGTGCTTGTGACACACACGCTGTCCAAAGGGGTTTGTGACACACACACTTTCCAATGGGGTTTGTGACACAAACTCTGTCCACTGGGGATTGTGACACACACACTGTCCAGGGGGGGTTGTTACACACACACTTTCCAATGGCATTCGTGACACACACAGTGTCCATGGGTGTTTGTGAAACACACGCTGTCCAATGGGGTTTCTGACACACACACTGTCCAATGGGTATTGTTACACACACACGCTGTCATATTGTGGCTTTTGACACACATGCTGTCCAATGGGATATGTGACATACATGCTGTGCAGTGGGTTTTGTGACACACACACTGTCCAAAGGGGTTAGTGACACACACACTGTCCAATAGGGTTTGTGACACACACACGCTATCCAATGGGGTTTGTGACACACACACTGTACAAAGGGGTTTGTGACACACACACTGTCCAAAGGGGTTAGTGACACACATGATGCCCAATGGGGTTTGTGACACAGACGCTGTCCAATGGGGATTGTGACACTCACACTTACTAATGGGGTTTGTGACACACCCGCTGTCCAATGGGGTTTGTGACACACACAGTGTCCAAGGGGGTTTGTGACACACACGCTGTCCAATGGGGTTTGTGACACACATACTGTCCAATGGGTATTGTTACACACACATGCTGTCCAATCTTTTTGTGACACACACGCTGTCCAATGGGGCTTGTGACACACACGCTGTCCAATGGGTATTGTGACACACACACGCTGTCCAATGGGGTTTGTGACACACACACTTTCCAATGGGGTCTGTGACACACATACTTTCTAACAGGGTTTTTGACACAGGAACGCTATCCAATGGGGTTAGTGACACACACTTTCCAGTGGGGTTTGTGACACTCACGCTGTCCAATGGGGTTTGAGACACACACTCTTTCTAATGGGGTTTGTGAAACACACGCTATCCATTGGGTTTTGTGGCACACACACTGTCCTAATGGGGATTGTCACACACACGCTGTCCAATGGGGTTTGTGACACACACATGCTATCCAATGGGGTTTGTGACACGCATACTTTCTAAAGGGGTTTGTGACACACACACGCTATCCAAGGGGGTTTGTGACACACGCTGAACAATTGGGTTTCTTACACACACACTGTCCAGTTGTCTTTATGACACGCATGCTGTCCAATGGGTTTTGTGACACACACACTGACCAGGAGGGTTTGTGACACACACACACTATGCAATGTGGTTTGTGACACACACTCTATCCAATGGGGTCTGTGACAGACATGCACTGTTCCATGGGGTTTGTGACACACACGTTGACCAATGGGTTTTGTTACACACACACACTGTCCAATGGTTTTTGTGACACACACGCTATCCAATGGGGTATGTGACACACACACTGTCCAGTGGGTTTTGTGACACACACACTGTCCAATAGGGTTTGTACCACACACACGCTATCCAATGGGGTTCGTGACACACACGCTGTCCACTGGGTTTTGTGACACACACTCTGTCCATTGGTCTTGTGACACACACGCTGTCACATGGGTTTTGTGACACACACACTCTGTCCAATGGGCTTGTGACACACACGCTGTCCAGTGGAATTTGTGACACTCACACTGTCTAATGGGGTTTGTGACACAGTGTCCCCGGGGGTTTGTGACACAGACGCTGTCCAATGGGGTTTGTGACACACACACTGTCCAATGGATATTGTTACAAACACGCGCTGTCCAATGGTGTTTGCGACACACACGCTGTCCAGTGAGGATTGTGACACACAGGCTGTCCAATGATGTTTGTGACACACACACTGACCAATGGGGATTGTGACACTCACACGCTGTGCAATGGTGTTTGTGACACACACACTGTCCAAAGGGGTTTCTGACACATACGCTATCCAATGGGGTTTGTGACACTCACACTGTCCATGGGTTTTTGTGACACACACACTGTCCAATGGGGTTTTGACACACACGCTGTCCAATGGCGATTGTGACACACATGCTGTGCAATGGGGTTTGTGATACATACACTCTGTCCAATGGGGCTTGTAAACACAGACTCTGTCCAATGGGGTTTGTGACCCACACGGTGTCCAATGGGGATTGTGACACACACACTCTGTCCAATAGGTCTTGTGACACACAAGCTGTCCAATGGGGTTCGTGACTCACATGCTGTCCAATGGGGTTTGTGACACATACAGTCTGTCCAATGGGTATTGTGACACTCACGCTGTCCAATGGGGATTATGACACACACACGCTGTCCAATGGTGTTTGTGACACACACGCTGTCCAGTGGGGTTTGTGACCCACTCGCTGTCCAATGGGGATTGTGACATACACACTGTCCAACAGGGTTTGTGACACACATACTTTCTAAAGGGGTTTTTGACACACGCACGCTATCCAATGGGTTTTGTGAAACGCATACTTTCTAATGGGGTTTGTGACACACACACGCTGACAAATTGGGTTTGTTACACACACACTGTCGAATGGTGTTTGTGACACGCATGCTGTCCAAAGGGTTTTGTGACACACACAATGACCAGGAGGGTTTGTGACACACACACGCTATCCAATGGGGTTTGTGACACATGTACTTTCCAATGGGCTTTGTGACACACACATTCTGTCCAATGGCGCTTGTGAAACACATGCTGTCCAATGGCACTGGTGACACACGCAACTTCCAAAGGGGTTTTTGACACACACGCTGTTTAGTGGGGTTTGTGACACACACACTGTCCAAAAGGGTTTGTGACACACACGATGTCCAATGGGGTTCCTGACACGCACACTGTCCATGGGTGTTTGTGACACACACAGTGTCCAATGGGGTTTGTGACACACACGCTGTCCAATGGGTATTGTTACACACACATGCTGTCTAATCGTGTTTGTGACACACACGCTGTCCAATGGGGCTTGTGACACAAACGCTGTCCAATGGGGTTTGTGACACACACACTGTCCAATGGGTGTTGTGACACACACATGTTGTCCAATGGGGTTTGTGACACACACGCTGTCCAATGGGGATTGTGACACACACGCTGTCCAATGGGGTTTGTGATACATACACTCTGTCCACTGGGGCTTGTGACACACACGCTGTCCAGTGGGCTTTGTAACACACACACTGTCCAAAGGGGTTTGTGACACACATGCTATCAAATGGGATTTGTGACACACACACTGTCCATTGATTTTTGACACACACGCTGTCCACTGGGGATTGTGACACACACACTGTCCATGGGGTTTTGTGACACACACACTGTCCAATGGCGTTCGTGAAACACACAGTGTCCACGGGGGTTTGTGACACACACGCTGTCCAATGGGTTTTCTGACACGCACACTTTACAATGGCGTTTGTGATACACACATGCTATCCAATGGGGTTTATGACACACACGCTGTCCAATGGGGTGTGTGACACACACACTTTCTAGTGGGGTTCGTGACACACACACTTTCTAATGGGGATTTTGACACACAAGCTGTCCAATGGTCTTTGTGACACACACGCTGTCCAATGGGGTTTGTGACACAGACGCTATCCAATGGCGATTGTGACATACACATTGTCCAATAGGGTTAATGACACACACATGTTATCCAGCGGGGTTTGTGACACACATACTTTCAAATGGGGTTTTTGACACACACACGCTATCCAATGGGGTTTGCGACACACACTTTCCAATGGGGATTGTGATACACACGCTGTCCAATGGGGTTTGTGACACATACACTCTGTCCAATCGGGCTTGTAACACACAGTCTGTCCAACGGGGTCTTTGACACACAAGGTGTCAAATGGGGACTGCGACACACACGTTGTCCAGTGGGGTTTGTGACACACTCGCTGTCCAATGGGGTTTGTGACACACACACTCTGTCCAATGGGGTTTGTGACCCAGAGTGTGTCCAATGGGTATTGTGACACACACGCTGTCCAATGGGGGTTGTCACACACACACTCTCTCCAATAGGTTTTGTGACACACAAGCTGTCCAGTGGGGTTTGTGACATACACGCTGTCCAATATGGTTTGTGACATCACACACGCTATCCAATGGGGTTTGAGACACACACTCTTTCTAATGGGGTTTGTGAAACACACGCTATCCAATGGAGTTTGTGGCACACACACTGTCCAATGGTGTTTATGACATGCATGCTGTCCAATGGGTTTTGTGACACACACACACTGACCAGGAGGGTTTGTGACACACACACGCTATCCAATGGGATTTGTGACACATACGCTTTCCAATGGGTTTTCTGACAGACACACTCTGTCCAATGGCGCTTGTGACACATGCTGTCCAATGGGGTTCGTGACACACACTCTGTCCCATGGGTTTTCTGACACACACACTGTCCAATGAGGATTGTGACACAAACACGCTGTCCAATGGGGTTTGTGACACATACACTTTCCAAAGTTATTTGTGACACGCACGATGTCCCATGTGGTTTGTGACACGCGCAATGTCCATGGGTGCTTGTGACACACACGCTGTCCAGTGGGGTTTGTGACACACACACTGTCCAAAAGGGTTTGTGACACACACGATGTCCAATAGGGTTTCCGACACGCACACTGTCCATGGGTGTTTGTGACACACACACTGTCCAGTGGGGTTTGTGACACACACAGTGTCTACCGGGGTTTGTGACACACACACTCTCCAATGGTTATTGTTACACACACACGCTGTCCAATGGTGTTTGTGACACACACACTGTCCAATGGGGTTTGTGATACAAATGCTTTCCAGTGGGTTTTGTGACACACAGACTGTCCAATAGGGTTTGTGCCACACACACGCTATACAATGGGTTTCGTGACACATAAACTTTCCAATGGGTATTGTGACACACACACGCTGTACAATGGGGTTTGTGACACACACACTTTCCAATGGGGTTTGTGACACAAACTTTTTCCATTGGGGTTTCTGACACGCACACTGTACATGGGTGTTTGTGACCAAACACGCTGTCTAGTGGAGTTTGTGACACACACACTGTCCAATGGGGATTCTGGCACACACACGCTGTCCAATGGTGTTTGTGACACACACGCTGTCCAATGGGGTTTGTGACACACACACTGTTCAAATGGGATTGTGACAAACACACGCTGTCCAATGGTGTTTGTGACACACACGCTGTCCCATGGGGTTTCTGACACACACACTTTCCAACGGTGTTCGTGACACACACTCTGTCCCATGGGGTTTGTGACACACACACGCTATCCATTGGGGTTTAAGACACACACACTGTCCAATAGGGTTTGTGACATCACACACGCTATCCAATGGGGTTTGAGACACACACTCTTTCTAATGGGGTTTGTGACACACACGCTGTCCAGTGGGTTTTGTGACACACACACTGTGCAATGGGGCTTGTGAAACACAAACTCTGTCCAATGGGTCTTGTGACACACATACGCTGTCCAATGGGTTTTGTGACACACACACTGTCCAATGGGGCTGGTGACACACAAACTCTGTCCAATGGGTCTTGTGACACACATACGCTGTCCAATGGGTATTGTGACACACACACTGTCCAATGGTTCTTGTGACGCAAACGCTGAACAATGGGGTTCGTGACACGCACGCTGTTCAGTGGGTTTTGTGACACACTCACTGTCCAATGGGGTATTGACACACACACTGTCCACGGGGCTTTGTGACACACACGCTGTCCATTGGCGTTCGTGACACACACAGGGTCCAGGGTGGGTTGTGACAAACACGCTGTCCAGTGGGGTTTGTGACACACACACTGTCCAATGGGGCTGGCGACACACACACTATCCAATGGGTTTTATTACACACACGCTGTCCAGTAGGTTTTGTGACACACACACTGTCCAATAGGGTTTGTGCCACACGCACGCTATCCAATGGGGTTTGTGACGCATGCACTTTCCAATGGGGTTTGTGACACACACACTCTTTCCAATATCGCTTGTGACACAAACGCTGTCAAATGGGGTTCGTGACACACACTCTGTCCCGTGGGGTTTGTGACACACACGCTGTCCAATGTTGTTTCTGACACACACACTGTCCAAAGGGGTTTGTGACACACACGATGTCCAATGGGGTTTCTGACACACACACTGTCCAAAGGGGTTTGTGACACACACGATGTCCAATGGGGTTTGTGACACACACATCGCCCAATGAGTATTGTAACACACACGCACAGTCCAATGGGGTTTGTGACACACACGCTGTCCAATGGGGATTGTGACACACACTTTCCAATGGGGTTTGTGACACACACACGTTGTCCCATGGGGTTTGTGACACACACACTGTCCAATGGGGATTGTGACAAACACACGCTGTCCAATGGGGTTTGTGACACACACATTGTCCGAAGAGGTTTGTGACACATATGATGTCCAATGGGATTTGTGGCACGCACACTGTCCATGGGTGTTTGTGACACACACGCTGTCCAGTGGGGTTTGTAACACACACACTGTCCAAAAGGGTTTGTGACACACATGATGTACAATGGGGTTTGTGGCACGCACACTGTCCATGGGTGTTTGTGAGACACACGCTGTCCAGTAGGGTTTGTGACACACACACTGTCCAGTGGGTTTGTGACACCCATGATGTACAATGGGTTTTGTGACACGCGCACTGTCCATGGGTGTTTGTGACACACACGCCGACGAGGGGGGTTTGTGACACACACACTGTCCAATGGGGTTTGTGACACACACAGTGTCCACTGGGGTTTGTGATACACACGCTGTCCAATAGGGTTTGTGACACGCATACTGTCCATGGGTGTTTGTGACACCACACTGTCCAATGGGGATTGTGACACACACGCTGTCCAATGGGCTTTGTGACACACACACTCTGTACAGTGGGTCTTGTGAAA
The DNA here is from genome assembly GCA_032206185.1 of Columba guinea. NCBI lineage: Eukaryota > Metazoa > Chordata > Aves > Columbiformes > Columbidae > Columba > Columba guinea. The sequence continues at coordinate 2,142,253 of JAVLUU010000005.1, forward strand.
AACACTCTATACAATGGGTTTGTGAAAACACACGCTGTCCAGTGGGTTTTGTGACACACATACTATCCAATAGCGTTTGTGAAACACACACGCTATCCAATGGGGTTTGTGACACATACACTCTGTCCAATGGTGATTGTGACACACACGCTGTCCAACGGGGTTCGAGACACACATGCTATCCAGTGGGTTTTGTGACACACACACACACTGTCCAAAGGGGATTTTGAACCACACACGGTGTGCAATGGTGTTTGTGATACACACGCTGTCCAATGGGGTTTGTGACACAGACGCTGTCCAATGGGGTTTGTGACACGAACACTTTATAATGGGTTTTGTGACACACTCACACTATCCAATTTGGATTGTGACACACACACATTCTAATGGGGTTTGTGACACACACTCTATCCAATGGGTTTTCTGACACACACACTGTCCAAATGGGATTGTGACAAACACACGCTGTCCAATGGTGTTTGTGACACACACGCTTTCACATGGGGTTGGTGAACCACACACACTTTCCAACGGTGTTCGTGACACACACTCTGTCCCATGGGGTTTGTGACACACTCACGCTATCCAATGGGGTTTAAGACACACACACAGTCCAATAGGGTTTGTGACATCACACACGCTATCCAATGGGTTTGTGACACACACGCTGCCCAATGGGTTTTGTGACACACACACTGTCCAATAGCTATTGTTACACACACACGCTGTCCAATGGGGATTGTGACACACACGATGTCCAATGGGGTTTGTGACTCACACACTCTGTCCAATGGGTCTTGTGAGACACACGCTGTCCAATGGGGTTCGTGACACACACTCTGTTTCATGGGGTTTGTGAAACACACGCTATCCAGTGGGGTTTATGACACACACGCTGTCCAGTAGGGTTTGTGACACACACAGTCAGTCCAATAGGGTTTCTGACACACACGCTGTCCAAAGGTGTTTGTGGCACACACACTCTGTTCAATGGGCTTGTGACACACACGCTGTCCAATAGTTTTTCTGACAAACACTCTGTCCCATGGGGTTTGTGACACATACACTGTCCAATGGGGATTGTGACACACGTGATGTCCAATGGGGTTTGTGACACACACACTGTCCAATGGGTATCGTTACACAAACACACTGTCCAGTGGTGTTTGTGACACACACGCTGTCCAGTGGGTTTTGTGCCACACACACTGTCCAATGGGGTTTTGACACACACACTGTCCAATGGTGTTCGTGACACATACAGTGTGCACGGGGGTTTGTGACACACACGTTGTCCAATGGGGTTTGTGACACACACACTGACCAGGAGGGTTTGTGACACACACACGCTGTCCAATGGGGTTCGTGACACACACACTGTCCGTGGGTGTTTGTAACACACACGATGTCCAATGGGGTTTGTGACACGCACACTGTCCAAATGGGTTTGGAACACACACAATGTCCAATGGTGTTTGTGACACAAACTCTGTCAAATGGGGTTTGTGACACACACACGCTGTCCAATGGTGTTTGTGACACACACACTGTCAATGGTGTTTGTGACACACACGGTGTCCAATAGGGTTTGTGACACAAACTCTGTCCAATGGGGATTGTGGCATACACGCTGTCCAGTGGGTTTTGTGCCACACACACTGTCCACTGGGGTTTTGACACACACGCTGTCCACTGGGGATTATGACACACACACTGTCCAATAAGGTTGGTGACACACACACTGTCCAAAGGGGATTGTGACACACACACGTTATCCAATGGGGTTTGTGACACACACACTGTCCAAAGGGGTTTGTGACACGCTGTCCAATAGTGTTTGTGACACACAAACACTGTCCAATGGAGATTGTGACACAAACACGATCTCCAATGGCGATTGTGACACACACGCTGTCCAAAGGGGTTTGTGATACACACACTCTGTCCAATGGGTCTTGTGACACACACGCTGTCCAATGTGGTTCGTGACACATATGCGGTCCAGTGGGGTTTGTGACACACACACTGTCCAATAGGGTTTGTGACACACACGCTATCCAATGGGTTTTGTGACACACACGCTATCCAATGGGTTTTGTAACACACACGCTGTCCAATGGGGATTGTGACACAGACACTGCAAAATGGGGATTGTGAAATCCACACTGTCCCATAGGGTTTGTGACACACACATGCTATCCAAGGGGGTTTGTGACACACATACTTTCTAATGGGGTTTTTGAAACACACAGGCTTTCCATGTGGTTTGTGACACACATGCTGACCAATTCGGTTTGTGACACACACATTGTCCAATGGTGTTTGTGACACACACACTGACCAGAAGGGTTTGTGACACACACAAGCTATCCAATTGTTTTGTGACACATACACTTTACAATGGGGTTTCTGACACACACACTCTGTCCAATGGCCCTTGTGACACACATGCTGTCCAATAGGGTTCATGACACACACTCTGTCCCATGGGGTTTGTGACACACACACTGTCCAATGGGAATTGTGACACACACACGCTGTCCAATGGGGTTTGTGACACACACACTGTCAAAAGGGGTTTGTGACGCACACAATATCCAATGGAGTTTGTGACATACACTCTGTCCAAAGGGGTTTGCGACACACAGAGTGTCCACGGGGGTTTTTGACACACACTCTGTCCAATGGGGATTGTGACACACAGACTGTCCAGTGTGTATTGTTACACACACATGCTGTCCAATGGTGTTTGTGACTCACACGCTGTCCAATGGGAATTGTGAAACACACAATGTGCTTTGTAACACACAATCTCTGTCCAATGGGTGTTTTGAAAAACACGCTGTTCAATGGGGTTTGTGAACACACACGCTGTCCAGTGGGTTTTGTGACACACACACGGTCCAATTTGTTTTTGACACACATTCTGTCCAATGGGGATTGTGACACACACACGCTGTCCAATGGTGTTCGTGACACACACGCTGTCCAATGGGGTTTGTGACACATAGACTCTGTCCAATGGGTTTGTGACACACATGCTGTGCTATTGTGTTTGTGACACACACACTGTCCAATGGGGATTGTGAAATACACATGCTGTACAGTGGGGTTTGTGACACTTACAATGTCCAATTGTGTTCGTGACAAACACGCTGTTCAATGGGTTTTGTGACACACACTGTCAAATAGGGTTTGTGACACAGACACGCTATCCAATGGGGTTTGTGAAACATACACTTTCCAATGGGCTTGTAACACACAGACGCTGTCCAATAGTGTTTGTAACACACACACTGTCCAATGGGGATTGTGACACACACACGCTGTCCAATGGGGTATGTGACCCACACACTGTCCAAAAGTGTTTGTGACACACACGCTGTCTAATGGGGTTTGTGACAGACACAAACTGTCCAATGGGTATTGTGACACACACACGCTGTCCAAAGGTGTTTGTGACACAAACACTGTCCAATGGGAATTGTGACACACACATGCTGTACAAAGGGGTTTGTGACAAACACACTGTTTAAAGGGGTTTGTGACACACAGGCTATACAATGCGGTTTGTGACACATACACTTTCTAAGGGTGTTTGTGACACACACGCTCTCCAGTGGGTTTTGTAACACACATACTGTTCAATGGGGTTTGTGACACACACACGCTATCCAATGAGGTTTGTGACACATATACTTTCTAATGGGGTTTGTGACACTCACACTCTGTCCAATGGTGCTTGTGACACACACGCTCTCCAATGGTGTTTGTGATACACACGCTGTCCAATGGGTTTTGTGACACACACACTCTGTCCAATGGGGTTTGTGTCACACATACTCTGTCCAATGGGGTTTATGACACACAATCTGTCCAATGGGGTTTGTGACACACAAAGACGGTCCAATGGTGATTGTGAAACACGCACGCTGTCCAATGTGGTTCGTGACACATACGCGGTCCAGTGGGGTTTGTGACACACACACTGTCCAATAGGGTTTGTGACACACATGCTATCCAATCGGTTTTCTGACACAGACTCTGTCCAATGGGGATTGTGTCATACACACGCTGTCCAGTGGGGTTCGTGACACACACTCTGTCCCCTGGCGTTTGTGATACACACACACTATCCAATGCGGTTTATGACACACACGCTGTTCAATGGGGTTTGTGTCTCACACACTGTCCAATGGGGATTGTGACAGAGACGCTGTCCAATGGGGATTGTGACATACACACTGTCCAATGGGGTTTGTGACACACACACTTTTTAATGGAGTTTGAGACACACACAATATACAATGGGGTTTGTGACACTCACAATCTGTCCAATGGTGCTTGTGACACACACGCTGTCCAACTGGGTTCGTGAACTCGCGCTGTCCAGTGGGTTTTGTGACACCCACACTCTGTCCAATGGGCTTGTGACACACACGCTGTCCAATGGTGTTTGTGACACACACACTGTCCAATGGGGATTGTGACACACACACGCTGTCCAATGGGATTTGTGACACTCACACTGTCCAATGTGGATTTGACACACACGCTGTCAACTGGGGATTGTGACACACACACTGACCAGGGGGGTTTGTGACACACAAGCTGTCCAGTAGGTTTTGTGACACACGCACTGTCCAATTGCGTTTTGACACACACGCTGTCCAATGGGGTTTGTGACACACACACTGTCTAATGGGGTTTGTGACACACACACTGTCTAATGCGTAGTGTGACACACGAACACCGTCCAATGGGATTTGTGACACACACGCTGTTTAATGGGGATTGTGACACACACACTGTCCAATGGGGTTTCTGACAGTCACACTCTGTTCAATGGTGCTTGTGACACACACGCTGTCCAATGGGATCGTGACACACATGCTGTCCAGTGAGTTTTGTGACACACATACTCTGTCCAATGGGCTTGTGACAGACACGCTGCCAATGGTATTTGTGAAACACACGCTGTCCAGTGGGTTTTCCGACACACACACTGTCCAATTGGGTTTTGACACACACGCTGTCCAATGGGTATTGTGTCACACACACGCTGTCCAATGGTGTTTATGACACACAATCTGTCCAGTGGGGTTTATGACACACACACTCTGTCCAATGGGTCTTGTGACACACACGCTGTCCAATGGGGTTCGTGACACACACGCTGTTCTATGGGGTTTGTGACACACACACTGTCCAATAGGCTTTGTGACACACACACGCTATCCAATGGTGTTTGTGACACACACACTTTCTAATGGGGTTTGTGGCACCAACACTTTCCAATGGGGTTTGTGACACTCACACTCTGTCCAATGATGCTTGCGACACACACGCTGTCCAATGGTGTTTGTGACACACGCTGTGTCCACTGGGGATTGTGACACAAACTCTGTACAATGGGGCTTGTGTCTCACACGCTGCCCAATGGGGTTTGTGACACACACGCTATCCAATGGGGATTGTGACACACACACTGTCCAATGAGGTTCGTGGCACACACGCTATCCAGTGGGGACTGTGACACACACACTGTTCAATGGGGAATGTGACACACAGGATCTCCAATGGGCTTTGTGACACACACTCTTTCTCTAATGGGTCTCGTGAAAAACACGCTATCCAATGGCGTTCGTGACACACACACTGTCCAATGGGAATTGTGACACACACACGCTGTACAATGGGGTTTGTGACACTCACACTGTCCAATGGGGATTGTGACACACACACGCTGTCCAATGGGTTTTGTGACACATACGCGGTCCAGTGGGGTTTGTGACACACACACTGTCCAATAGGGTTTGTGACACACACGCTATCCAATCAGTTTTGTGACACACACACTATGCAATGGGGATTGTGTCATACACACGCTGTCCAATGGGGTTCGTGACACATACTCTGTCCCATGGGGTTTGTGATACACACAAACTATACAATGGGGTTTATGACACACACGCTGTCCAACGGGGTTTGTGACTCACACACTCTGTCCAATAGCGTTTGTGACACACATACGCTATCCAATGGTGTTTGTGACACACACACTTTCTAATGGGGTTTGTGACACACACACTGTCCAATGGGGATTGTGACATACACACTGTCCAAAAGGGTTTGTGACATACACACTGTCCAAAAGGATTTGTGACACACACATGCTATACAATGGGGTTTGTGACATAAATAATTTCTAATGGGGTTTTTGACACACACACGCTGTCCCATGGGGTTTGTGACACACACGCTGACCAATTCGGTTTGTTACACACAGACTGTCCAATGGTGTTTGTGACACACACACTGACCAGGAGGTTTTGTGACACACACACGCTATCGAATTGGTTTGTGAAACATGCACTTTCCAATGGGTATTGTTACACACACACGCTGTCCAAATGGGTTTGTGAACAGACACGCTGTCCAGTGGGTTTCGTGACACACACACTGTCCAATAAGGTTTGTGACACACACACACTATCCAGTGGGGTTTGTGACAAACACACTTTTTAATGGGTTTTGTGACACACACAATATCCAATGGGGTTTGTGACACTCACAATCTGTCCAATGGTGCTTGTGACACAGACGTTGTCCAATTGGGTTCGTGAACTCGCGCTGTCCAGTGGGTTTTATGTCACGCAGGCTCTGTCCAATGGGCTTGTAACACACACACTGTCCAATGGTGTTTGAGACACACACACTGTCCAATGGGGATTCTGTCACACACACGCTGTCCAATGGGGTTTGTGACACACACACTGTCCAAAGGGGTTTGTGACACACACGCTATCCAATGGGGATTGTGACACACACACTGTCCATGGGTGTTTGTGACACACACGCTGTCCAATGGGTTTTGTAGCACACAAACTGTCCAATGGTGTTTCTGACACACATGCTGTCCAATGGAGTTTGTGAAACAAACTCTGTCCAATGGGTATTGTGACACACACACACTGTCTCATGGCGTTTGTGACACAAACGCTGTCCAATGGGTATTGTGACAGCACACTCTCTCCAATGGTGCTTGTGATACACACGCTGTCCAATGGGGTTCGTGACACACACGCTGTCCAGTGGATTTTGTGACACACACACTCTCTCCAAAGGGCTTGTGACACACACACGGTGTCCAATAGTGTTTGTGACACACACTCTGTCCCAGGGGCTTTGTGACATACGCACTGTCCAATGGGGATTGTGACACACACGCTGTCCAGTGGGTTTTGTGACACGCACACTCTGTCCAATGGGCTTGTGACACACCTGCTGTCCAATGGGGTTTTGTGACACACAAACTGTCCATGGGTGTTTGTGACAAACACGCTGTCCAGTGGGTTTTCTGACACACACACTGTCCAATTGGGTTTTGACACACACTCTGTCCAATGGGGATTGTGACACACACACGCTGTCCAATGGTGTTTATGACACACAATCTGTTCAATGGGATTTGTGACACACTACGCTGTCCAATTGGGATTGTGACACACACGCTGTCCAATGGGGTTTTTGACACACACACTCTGTCCAATGGTTCTAGTGACACACTACGCTGTCCAATTGGGATTGTGACACACACGCTGTCCAATGAGTTTTTTGACACACACACTGACCAGGAGGGTTCGTGACACACACACGCTATCCAATGGGATTTGTGACACATACACTTTCAAATGGGGTTTGTGACACACACACTCTGTGAAATGGGGATTGTGACACACACACACTGTCCAATGGGGTTTCTGACACACACACTGTGCAAATGGGTTTGAGACACACATGTTGTTGAATGGGGTTTGCGGCACGCACACTGTCCATGGGTGTTTGTGACACACATGCTGCCCAATGGTGTTTGTGACACACACACTGTCCAAAGGGGTTTGTGACACACATGATGTCCAATTCGGTTTGTGACACTCACACTGTCCATGACTGTTTGTGACACACATCCTGTGCAGTGGGGTTTGTGACACACATGCTGTCCAATGGGGATTGTGACACACATGCTGTCCAAAGGGAATTGTGACACACACAGTGTCCACGGGGGTTTGTGACACAAACTCTGTCCAATTAGGTTTGTGACACACACACTGTCAAATGGGTATTGTGACACACACACCCTGTCCAATGGGGTTTGTGACACACATGCTGTCCAATGGGGATTGTGACACACACGCTGTCCATTGGTCTTTGTGACAAATACACTCTCTGCAATGGGGCTTGTGACACACACTCTGTCCAATGGGGTTTATTACACACACGCTGTCCAATGGGGATTGTGACACCACACACTGTCCAATGGTGCTTGTGACACACACACGCTATCCAATGGGGTATGTGACACGCATACTGTCTAATGGGGTTTGTGACACACACACTCTATCAAAGGGGATTGTGACACACACACAAACTGTCCAATGGGGTATGTGACACACAATCTGTCCAATGGTGCTTGTGACACACACGCTGTCCAATGGAGTTCGTTACACAAACTCTGTCCAGTGGGTTTTGTGACACACACACTCTGTCCAATGGGATTGTGACACACACACACTGACCAATACTGTTTGTGACACACACACTCTGTCTCATGGGGTTTGTGACACACACACTGCCCAAAAGGGTTTGTGAAACACACGCTGTCTAATGGGGTTTGTGACACACACACACTGTCCAATGGGGTTTATTACACACACGCTGTCCAATGGGGTTTGAGACACACACACTGACCAGGAGGGTTTGTGACACACACACGCTATCCAGTGGGGTTTTGGACATATACACTTTCCAATGGGGTTTGTGATACCACACTCTGTCCAATGGTGCTTGCTACATACACGCTGTCCAAAGGGGTTCGTGACACACACTCTCTGTCCAATGGTGCTTGTGACACACACGCTGTCCAATGGGTTTCGTGACACACACGCTCTCCAATGGGGTTTGTGGCACGCACGCTCTGTACAATGGGCTTGTGACACACACACGCTGTCCAATGGGGTTAGTGACATACACACTGTCCATGGGTTTTTGTGATACACACGCTGTCCAGAGGGGTTTGTGACACACACACTGACAATGGGGACTGTGACACACACACGGTGTCCAATGGGGTTTGTGACACACACGCTGTCCAAAGGGGCTTGTGACACACACGCTATCCAATAGAGTTTGTGACACTCACACTGTCCATGGGTGTTTATGACAAACACGCTGTCCAGTGGGTTTTGTGACACACACACTGTCCAATGGGGTTTTGACACACACGCTGTCCACTGGGGATTGTGACACACACACAGACCAGGGGGGTTTGTGACACAGACGCTGTCCAATGGGGATTGTGACACACACTCTGTCCAATGCAGTTTGTGACACACACACTCTGTCCAATGGGCTTGTAACACACACGCTGTCCAATAGCGTTTGTGACACATACTCTTTCCCATGGGGTTTGTGACACACACACTGTCCAATGGGGTTTGTGACACACACACACTGTCCAATGGGGATTCTGACGCATACACGCTGTCCAATGGGGTTTTTGACACACACTCTGTCCCATGGGGTTTGTGACACACAAACTCTGTCCAAAGGCTTTGTGACACACACACGCTATCCAATGTGGTTTGTGACACACACACTTTCCAATGGGGTTTGTGACACACACGCAGTCCCATGGGGTTTGTGACACACACACTGATCAATTGGGTTTGTTACACACACGCTGTCCAATGGGATTTGTGACACACACGCTGTCCAATGGGGTTCGTGAACACAGACGCTGTCCAGTGGGTTTTGTGACACACACACACTGTCCAATGGGCTTGTGAAACACACGCTGTCCAATAGTGTTTGTGACACACACTCTGTCCCATTTGATTTGTGACACACACACTGTCTAATGGGGATTGTGACACACATGATGTCCAAAGGGGTTTGTGACATACACACACTGTCTAATGGGGTTTATGACACAGAAGCTGTCCAACGGAGTTTAAGACACACACACTCTCTCCAATGGGGTTTGTGTCACACACCCTGTCCAATGGGGATTGTGACACGCACGCTGTCCAATGGGTCTTGTGACACACACGCTATCTAATGGTGTTCGTGACAGACACCCTGTCCAGGGGGGTTTGTGACACACACACTGTCCAATAGGCTTTGTGACACACACACGCTATCAAATGGGGTTTGTGACACTCACACTTTCCAATGGCGTTTGTGACACAGACACTTTACAATGGCGCTTGTGACACACAAGCTGTCCAATGGAGTTGGTGACATACACGCTGTCCAATGGGGTTTGTGACACACACACTCTGTCCAATGGGTCTTGTGACACACACGCTGTCTAACGGGGTTCGTGAACACACACGCTGTAGAGTGGGGATTGTGACACACACACTGTCCAATGGGGTTTGTGACACGCATACTTTCTAATGGGGTTTGTAACACACACACGCTGTCGCATGGGGTTTGTGACACAAACGCTGACCAATTGGGTTTGTTACACACACACTGTCCAATGGTGTTTTTGAAACGCATGCTGTCCAGTGGGTTTTGTGACACACACACTGACCAGGAGGGTTTGCGACACACACACGCTATCCAATTAGGTTTGTGACACATACAGTTTCCCATGGGGCTTGTGACACACACACTCTATCCAATGGCGCTTGTGATACACACGCTGTGCAATGGCGTTCGTGACACACAAACCATGGGGTTTGTGACACACACACTGTCCAATGGGGATTGTGACACACACACGCTATCCAATGGGGTTTGTGACACATACACTTTCCAATGGGGTTTGTGACACACACACTCTGTCCAATGGCGCTTGTGACACACACGCTGTCCAACGAATTTCGTGACACACACTCAGTCCCGTGGGGTTTGTCACACACAGACTGTCCAATGGCGATTGTGACACACACACACTGTCCAATGGGGTTTGTGACACTCACACTGTCCAAAGGGGTTTCTGATACAAACGATGTCCAATGGGGTTTGTGACACGCACACTGTCCATGGGTGTTTGTGACACAGACGCTGTCCAGTGGGGTCTGTGACACACACGCTGTCCAATGGGGATTGTGACAGACACACTGTCCAATGGCTATTTTTACACACACACGCTGTCCAATGGTGTTTGTGACACACACGCTGTACAATGGGGCTGGTGACACACACCCTCAGCAATGGGGTTTGTGACACGCACACTATCCAATGGGAATTGGGACACACACACACTGTCCAATGGGGATTGTGACAAACACATGGTCCAATGGGGTTTGTGACACACACGCTGTCCAATGGGAATTATGACATACACACGCTGTCAAATGGTGTTCGTGACATGGATGCTGTACAATGGCGTTTGTGACACACACAGTGTCCAAAGGGGTTTGTGACACACACACGCTGTCCAATGGAGATTGCGACACACACACGCTGTCCAATGGTGTTTGTGACTCGCGTGCTGTCCAATGGGGTTCGTGACACACATGCTGTCCAGTGGCGTTTGTGACACACACATTCTCCAATGGGGTTTGTGACACATACACTCTGTCCAATGAGTATTGTGACACACACACTGTTCAATGGGGTTTGTCACACACACACGCTGTCCAATGGTGTTTGTGACACACTCGCTGTCTAATGGGATTTGTGACACACACACTGTCCAATGGGGTTTATGACACACCCGCTGTCCAATGGGGTTCGTGACACACACGCTGTCCAATGGGCTTGTGACACACACGCTGTTCAATAGTGTTTGCGACACACACTCTGTCCCATGGGGTTTGTGAGACACACACTGTTTAATGGGGATTGTGACACACACACGCTGTCCAATGGGGTTTGTGACACACACACTGTCCAAAGGGGTTTGTGACACACACGCTGTCCAATGGGGTTTGTGACACACACACTCTGTCCAGTGGGGATTGTGACACACGGACGCTGTCCAATGGGGTTTGTGTCATAAACTCTGTCCAATGGGTTTTGTGACACACCACTGTCCAGTGGGGATTGTGACACACACACTATCCAGTGGGCATTGTGACACACACACGCTGTCCAATGGGTTTTGTGACACACACGCTGTCCAATGGGGATTGTGACACACACACTGTCCAATGCAGTTTGTGACACACACACTCTGTCCAATGGGCTTGTAACACACACGCTGTCCAATAGCGTTTGTGACACATACTCTTTCCCATGGGGTTTGTGACACACACACTGTCCAATGGTGCTTGTGACACACACACGCTGTCCAATGGGGTTTGTGATACACACACTTTCCAAAGGGGTATGTGACACACACTCTGTCCAATGGGGTTTGTGACACACACACACTGTCCAATGGGGATTCTGACACACACACACTGTCCAATGGGGTTTATGACACACAAACTCTGTCCAAAGGCTTTGTGACACACACACGCTATCCAATGTGGTTTGTGACACACACACTTTCCAATGGGGTTTGTGACACACACGCAGTCCCATGGGGTTTGTGACAAACACACTGATCAATTGGGTTTGTTACACACACACTGTCCAATGGTGTTTGTGACACACACGCTATCCAATGGGGTTTGTGACACACACACTCTCTCCAATGGCTATTGTGACACACAGAGTCTGTCCAATGGGTTTCGTGACACACACACGCTGTCCAATGGGGATTGTGACACACACACGCTATCCAATGTGGTTTGTGACACACACGCTGTCCAAACGGGTTTGTGAACACACACGATGTCCAATGGGGTTTGTGACACGCACACTGTCCATGTGTGTTTGTGACACACACTCTGTCCAGTGGGGTTTGTAACACAGACACTGTCCAATGGCGTTTTTGACACACACAGTGTCCACGGGGGTTTGTGACACACACTCTGTAAAGTGGGTTTTGTGACACACACGCTGTCCAATGGGGTTTGTGACACAAATAGGCTGTCCAATGGGGTTTGTGACAAACACGCTGTACAATGGGATTTGTGACACACACACTCTGTACAATGGGCTTGTGACAAACACACTGTACAATGCAGTTTGTGACACACACACGCTATTCAATGCGATTTGTGGCACAGACACTTTCCAATGGGTTTTGTGACACACGCTTTGAAATGGGGTTTGTGACACAAACTCTGTCCAATGGGGATTGTGACACACACGCTCTCCAAAGGGATTTGTGAAACACACACTCTGTCCAATGTGGCTTGTGAAACACACGCTGTCCAATGGGGTTGATAACACAAACACTCTGTCCAATGGTGCTTGTGACACACAGGCTGTCCAATGGGGTTCGTGACACACACGCTGTCCAATGGGGTTTGTGAAACACACGCTGTCCAGTGGGTTTTGTGACACACACACTGTCCAATGGGGATGGTGACACACACAAGCTGTCCAATGGGGTTTGTGACACACACATTCTGTCCAGTATGGTTTGTGACACACACACGCTATCCAATGGGGTTTGTGACAAGCACACTTTATAATGGGGTTTGTGACACACACACGCTGCCCCATGGTGTTTCTGACACACACGCTGACCAATTGGGTTTGTGACACACACTCTGTCCAATGGGGTTTGTGACACACACATTTTCTAATGGGGATGTGACACGCAAACTTTCTAATGGGCTTTATGACACACACACGCTATCCAATGGGGTTTGTGACACACACACGCTATCCACTGGGGTTTGTGACACATACACTTTCCAAAGGGTTTTGTGACACACACACTCTGTCCAATGGTGCTTGTGTCACACACACTGTCCCAAGGGGAGTGGGACACACGTGTGCTGTCCAATGGGGTTTGTGACACACACGCTGTCCAATGGGTTTTGTGACACACAAACACTGTACAATGGGAATTGTGACACACACTCTGTCCAATGGTGCTTGTGTCACACACACTGTCCCAAGGGGAGTGGGACACACGTGTGCTGTCCAATGGGGTTTGTGACACACACTCTGTCCAATGGGGTTTATGACACACAAGCTGTCCAATAGGGTTTGTGACACACACACTCTGTTCAGTTGGGTTTCTGACACACACGCTGTCCAATGGGGATTGTGACACACACGATGTCCAATGGGGTTTATGACACACACGCTGTCCAATGGGGTTTGTGACACACACACTGTCCAAAGGGGTTTGTGACACACACGATGTCCAGTGGGGTTTGTGACACACACGCTGTCCAATGGGGATTGTGACACACACTCTGTCCAAATGGTTTGTGACACGCACTCTGTCCAATGGGTATTGTTACACACACACTGTCCAAAGGGGATTGTGTCACACACACTCTGTACAATGGGGTTTCTGACACACACAATGTCCAATAGGGTTTGTGACACACACACACTATCCAACGGGGTTTGTGACACACACACTCTGTCCAATGGGTATTGTGACACATACACTGTCCAAAGGGGATTGTGTCACACACACTCTGTCCAATGGGGTTTGTGACACACACACTGTCCAATAGGGTTTGTGACACACGCACACTATCCAAAGGGTTTGTTACGCACACACTTTCCAATGGGGTTTGTGACGCACACACTTTCCAATGGGGTTTGTGACACACACACGCTGTCCCATGGGGTTTGTGAGACACACACTGAACAATTGGGTTTCCTACACACACACTGTCCAATGGTGTTTCGGACACGCATGCTGTCCAATGGGTTTTGTGACGCACACACACTGTCCAATGGGGATTGTCACACACACACTCTGTCCAAAGGTGTTTGTGACACACACGATGTCCAATGGGATGAGTGACACACACACTGTCCAAAGGGGTTTGTGACACACAGGCTGTCCAGTGGGGTTTGTGATACTCACACTGTCCAAAAGGATTTGTGACACACACGATGTCCAGTGGGGTTTGAGAAACACACACTGTCCCATGGGGTTTGTGACACACACAGTGTATACGCGGGTTTGTGAAACACACGCTGTCCTATGGGGTTTGTGACACACACGCTGTCCAATGGGTTTGTGACACACACACTCTGTCCAATGGGTCTTGTGACACACACGCTGTCAAATGGGGTTCGTTGCACACACGCTGTACAATGGGGTTTGTGAGACACACACTGCCCAATAGGGTTTGTGACACACACACGCTATCCAATGGGGTTTGTGTCACACACACTTTCAAATGGGTTTGTGACACACACGCTATCCAATGGGTTTTATGACACACACAATGTTCAATGGGGATTGTGACACACACACGCTGTCCCTTGGGGTTTGTGACACACACGCTGAACAATTGGGTTTGTTACACACTCACTGTCCAACGGGGTTTGTGACACACACGTTGTCCAATGGGGTTTGTGACACACACACTGACCAAGACGGTTTGTGAAACACACTCGCTGTCCAATGGGGTTTGTGAGACTCACACTGTCCAATGGTGTTTGTGACACACACTCTGTCAAATGGGTTTTGTGACACACACACGCTGTCCAATGGGATTTGTGACACACATGTTGTCCAATGGGGTCTTTGAAACACAGACTGTCCAATGGTGTTTCTGACACACACGCTGTCCAATAGGGTTTGTGACACAAACTCTGTCCAATGGGGTTTGTGAGACACACACTGTCCAAAAGGGTTTGTGACACACACGATGTTCAATGGGGTTTGAGACACACACACACTGTCCAATGGGTATTGTTACACAAAAACGCTGTCCAATGGGGTTTATGACACACACGCAGTCCAATGCGTATTGTGACATCACACACGCTGTCCAATGGGGTTTGTGACACACAAACACTGTCCAGTGGGGATTGTGACACACACACTTTCAAATGGGGTTTGTGACGCACACACTGTCCAATGGGATTGGTGACACACACACTCTGTCCAAAGGCCTTGTGACACACAAGCTGTCCAATGGGGTTCGTGACACACACGCTGTCCAGTGGGATTTGTGAAACACACACGCTATCCAGTGGGGTTTGTGACACACACACTTTCGAATGCGCTTTGTGACACACATGATGTCCAATGGGGATTGTGACACACACACGCTGTCCAATGGAGTTTGTGACACACACACTGTCCAAAGGGGTTTGTGACACACACGCTGTCCGATGGGGTTTGTGACACACACAGTTTGTCTAATGGCACTTGTGACACACACACTGTCCAATCGGTTTCGTGACACACACGCTGTCCCTTGAGTTTTGTGACACCCACTCTGTCCAATGGGTTTGTAACAGACACACACTGTCCAATGGGGTTGTGACACACACAGGCTGTCCAATGGGGTCTGTGACTCACACAATATCCAAAGGGGTTTGTGACACACACAATGTCCAATTGGGTTTGTGACACGCACACTGTACATGGGATTTTGTGACACACACACTGTCCAATGGGGATTGGGACACACACACGCTGTCCAATGGGGATTGTGACACATACGCTGTCCAAAGGGGATTTTGGCACACAAGCTGTCCAAAGGGGATTGTGACAGACACGCTGTCCAATAGGGTTTGTGACACACACACTGTCTAATAGGGTTTGTGACACACACATGATATCAAATGGGGTTTGTCACACACACACTTTCTAACGGGGTTTGTGAAACACAAACGCAATCCAATGGGATTTGTCACACACACACTTTCCAAAGGGGTTTGTCAAAAGCACACTTTCTAATTGGGTTTGTTCCACACACATGCTATCCAATGGGGTTTGTGACACACACACTCTGTCCAATGGGTCTTGTGACACACACGCTGTCCAATGGGGTTCGTGACACAGAAGCTGTCCATTGGGTTTTCTGACACACACACTATGTCCAATGGGGTTTGTGAAACACACACTGTCCAAAGGAGTTTGTGACACTCCCGATGACCAAAGGGGATTTGTAATACACGCACTGTCCATTGGGGATTGTGACACACAAACTGTCCAGGGGGGTTTGTGACATACACACTGTCCAATGGGGTTTCTGACACACACACTATGTCTAATGGTGCTTGTGACACACATGCTGTCGAATGGGGTTTGGACACACACACTGTCCAATGGGGTTTATGACACAAACTCTGTCCACTGGGCATTGTGACACACACACTGTCCAGGGGTGGTTGTGACACACACACTGTCCAATGACATTCGTGACACGCACAGTGTCCATGGGGTTTTGTGACACACACTCTGTCCAATGGGGTTTGTGACACACACGCTGTCCAATGGCGTATGTGACATACACGCTGTCCAATGGGCTTTGTGACACACACGCTGTCCAATGGAATTTGTGACACACAAACAGACCAGGAAGGATTGTGACACACACACACTGTCCAATGGGGATTTTGAAACACACACGCTTTCACATGGTGTTTGTGACACACACACTGTCCAAAGCGGTTTGTGACACACGCACTGTCCAATGGGGTTTTGACACACACGCTGTCCACTGAGGATTGTGATATACACACTGTCCAGGGGGGGTTGTGAACCACACACTGTCCAATGGCGTTCGTGCCACACATAGTGTCCACGGGTTTTTGTGACACACACACTCTGTCCATTGGGCTTGTGACACACATGCTGTGCAATGGGGATTGTGACAAACACACTGTAAAATAGGGTTTATGACACACACACTCTGTCCAATGGTCTTCTGATAAACACGCTGTACAATGGCGTTTGTGACTCAGACACTCTATCCAATGAGGTTTTTGACACACATGCTGTCCAATGGGGTTTTTGACACACACACGCTATCCAATGGGCTGTGTGACAAATACACTTTCCAATGGGGTTTCTGACACACACACTCTTGTCCAATGGTGCTTGTGACACACACGCTGTATAATAGTGTTTTTGACAAACACTCTGTCCCATGGGGTTTGTGACACACACGCTGTCCAAAGGGTTTTGTGACACACACGATGTCCAATGGGGTTTTTGACACGCACACTTTCCAATGGGGTTTGTGACACACACACTGTCCAGGGGGGTTTGTGACACACACACTGTCCAATGGCGTTCGTGATGCACACAGTGTCCACGGGGTTTTGAGACACACACAGTCTGTCCAATGGGCTTGTACCACACACGCAGTCCAATGGGGATTGTGACAAACACACTGTACAATGGTGTTTGTGAAACACACACTCTCTGTCCAATGAGCTTGTGACAAACACACACGCTGTCCAGTGAGGATTGTGACAAAGACGCTGTACAATGGGGTTTGTGACACACACACTCTGTCCAAAGGGTTTGTGACAAACACGCTGTCCAATGGGGTTTGTGACACACACACTGTTCAAAGGGGTTTGTGACACACACGATGTCCAATGGGGATTGTGACACCTACACTCTGTCCAAAGGGTTTTGTGACACAAACGCTGTCCAATAGGGTTTGTCACACACACTCTGTCCAATGGGGTCTGCGACACAGACGCTGTCCAATGGGGTTTGTGACACACACGCTGGCCAATGGGGATTGTGACACACACGCTGTCCAATGGGTTTGAGACACACATACTTTGTCCAAAGTGGCTTTTGACACCACGCTGTCCAATGGGGTTTGTCACACAAACGCTGTCCAGTGGGTTTTGTTACACACACGCTATCCAATGGGGTTTGTGACACATACACTTTCCAATGGGGTTTCTGACACACACACTATGTCCAATGGTGCTTGTGACACACACGCTGTCGAATGGTGTTTGTGACACACAAGCTGTCCAATGGGGTTTGTGAAACGCACACTGTCCATGGGTGTTTCTGACACACACAAGCTGTCCAAAAGGGTTTGTGACACACACGATGTCCAATGGGGTTTGTGACACACACAGTGTCCATGGGTGTTTGTGACACACACGCTGTCCAATGGGGTTTGTGACACACAAGCTGTCCAATGCGGTTTGTGAGATACACACTGTCCAATAGGGTTTGTGACACACACGCTATCCAATGGGGTTTGTGACACGCACACATTCTAATGGGGTTTGTGACACACATACGCTATCCAATGGGGTTTGTGATACACACACTTTCCAAAGGGGTTTGTGACACGCACACTTTTTAATGGGGTTTGTGACACACACGCGCTATCCAATTGGGTTTGTGAAACACACACTGTCCAATAGGGTTTGTGACACACACACTGTCCAAAGGGGTTTGTGACACACACTCTATCCAATGGGGTTTGTGACACACACACTGTCCAATGGTGCTTTTGACACACACGCTGTCCAATGGTGTTTGTGACACACACACTGTCCAATGGGGATTGTGACACACACACGCTGTCCAACGAGGTTTGTGAAACACAGACGGTCCAAAGGGGTCTGTGACACACACGCTATCCAATGCGGTTTGTGACACTCACACTGTCCGTGGTTGTTTGGAACTCACACGCTATCCAGTGGGTTTTGTGACACACATGCTGTCCAAAGGGGTTTTGACACACACACTGTCCAATGGTGTTTCTGACACTCACACTGTCCAATGGGGTTTGTGACACATACACTCTGTCGAATGGGGCTTGTGACACACACACTGTCCAATGGGGTTTGTGACACACACACGCTGTCCATTAGTGTTTGTGACACACACTCTGTCCCATGGCGTTTGTGACACACACACTGTCCAACGGGGATTGTGACACACACACTTTCCAATGGGGTTTGTGACACACACACTGTCCAATGTGGCTTGTGACACACACGCTGTCCAATGGGGTGTGTCACACACACACTCTGTCCAATGGGGTTTGTGACACACACACGCTGTCCAATGGGGATTGTTACACACGCTGTCCAATGGGGTTTGTGACACACACACTCTGTCCAATGGGGATTGTGACATACACACTGTCCAATAGGGTTTGTGAAACGCACATTCTATCCAAAGGGGTTTGTGACACGCGCACTTCCTAATGGGGTTTGTGACACACACACTTTCCCAAGGGGTTTCTGACATGCACACTTTCTAAAGGGTTTTGTGACACAGACAGGCTATCCAATTGGGTTTGTGACACACACAATTTCATATGGCGGTTGTGACACACACGCTGTCCAATGGTGTCTGTGACACACATGCTGTCCAGTGGGTTTTGTGACACACACACTCTGTCCAAAGGGCTAGTGAGACACACGCTATCCAATGGGGTTTGTTAAACACACACTTTCAAATGGGGTTTGTGACACGCACACTTTCTAATGGGGTTTGTGACACACACACACTATCCAATGGGGTTTGTGATACACACACTTTCCAAAGGGGTTTGTGACACGCACACTTTTTAATGGGGTTTGTGACACACACGCGCTATCCAATTGGGTTTGTGACACACACACTGTCCAATAGGGTTTGTGACACACACACGTTATCCAATGGGGTTTGTGACACACACACTGTCCAATGGTGCTTTTGAACACACACGCTGTCCAATGGTGTTTGTGACATACACACTGTCCAATGGGGATTGTGACACACACACGCTGTCCAACGAGGTTTGTGAAACACAGACGGTCCAAAGGGGTCTGTGACACACACGCTATCCAATGCGGTTTGTGACACTCACACTGTCCGTGGTTGTTTGGAACTCAACACGCTATCCAGTGGGTTTTGTGACACTCACACTGTCCAATGGGGTTTTGACACACACGCTGTCCACTGGGGAGTGTGGCACAAACGCTGTCCAATGGGGTTTGTGACACACAGACTCTGTCCAATGGGCTTTTGACACACACGCTGTCCAATGGTGTTTGTGACACACACACTGTCCAAACGGGATGGGGACACACACACGCTGTCCAATGGGGTTTGTGACACACACACTGTCCAAAGGGGTCTGTTACACACACGCTATCCAATGGGGTTTGTGACACTCACACTGTCCATGGGTGTTCGTGACACACACGCTGTCCAGTGGGTTTTGTAACACACACACTGTCCAATTTGGTTTTGACACACACGCTGTCCAATGGGGATTGTGACACACAGACTCTGTCCAATGGGGTTTATGACACACAATCTGTCCAAAGGGGTTTGTGATACACACGCTGTCCAATGGGTTTTGTGACACACACACTGTCCAATGGGGTTTGTGACACGCACACTCTGTCTAATGGGTCTTGTGACACACACGATGTCCAACGGTGTTCGTGACACATACGCTGTTCAATGGGGTTTGTGACACCCACACTGTCCAATAGGGTTTGTGACACTCACAGGCTGTCCAATGGTTTCTGTGACACACACTCTGCCCAAAGGGGTTTATGACACACAATCTGTCCAATGGGGTTTGTGACAAACACGCTGTCCAATGGGGTTTGCGACACATACACTGTGCAATGTATTTTGTGACACACACGCTGTCCAATGTTGATTGTGACACACACGCTGTCCAATGGGCTTGTGACACACAAACGCTGTCCAATAATTTTTGTGACACACACTCTGTCCCATGGTGTTCATAACACACACACTGTCCAATAGGATTGTGACACACACACGCTGTCCAATGGTGTTTGTGACACACACACGCTGTCTAATGAGGTTTGTGACACACACACGCTGTCTAATGGGGAATGTGACACACACACGCTGTCCAATGCAATTTGTGACACACACGGTGTCCAATGGGGTTTGTGACACACACGCTGTCCAATGGGTATTGTTACACACACAGACTGTCCAATGGTGCTTGTGACACACACGCTGTCCAGTGGGGTTTGTGACACACACGCTGTCCAATGGGTTTTTTGACACACACACTCTGTCCAATGGGTATTGTTACACACACACGCTGTCCAGTGGGGTTTGTGACACATACACTTTCCAATAGGGTTTATGACACACACACTCTGTCCAATGGTGCTTGTGACACACACACTGTCCAATGAGGTCTGTGACACACACACTGTCCAATGGGGATTGTGACACAGACATGCTGTCCAATGGGATTCGTGACACACACACTGTCCAAAGGGGTTTGTGACACACACGCTGTCTAATGGGGATTGTGACACACACACGCTGTCCAATTGGGTTTGTGACACACACTCTGTTCAATGGGGATTGTGACACACACGCTGTCCAATGGTGTTTGTGACACACACACTGTACAATTGGGATTGTGACACACACACGCTGTCCAATGGGGTTTGTGACACAAACTCTGTCCAGTGGGTTTTGTGACACACACACTGTCCAATGGGTATTGTGACACACACACACTGTTCAATGGGGTTTGTGACACACACGCTCGCCAATGGGGATTGTGACACATACACAGTCCAATGGGGCATTTTACACACACGCTGTCCAATGGGGTTTGTGACACACAAACGCTGTCCAATGGGGTTTATGACACACACACTCTGTCCAATGGGGTTTGTGACACACACACTGTCCAATGGGTATTTTGACACACACACACGCTGTTCAATGGTGCTTGTGACACACACACTGTCCAATGGGGATTGTGACACACACACGCTGTCCAATGAGGTTTGTGACACACAGACTGTCCAAAGGGGTTTGTGACACACACGCTATACAAAGGGGTTTGTGACACTCACACTGTCTATTGTTGTTTGTGACACGCACGCTGTCCAGTGGGTTTTGTAACACATACACTCTGTCCAATGGGGCATTTGAAACATACGCTGTCCAATGGGGTTTTTGACACACTCGCTGTCTAGTGGGTTTTGTGACACACACACTGTCCAAAGGGGTTGGTGACACACACACTGTCCAATAGGGTTTGTGACACACACACTGTCCAATAGGGTTTGTGACACTCACACGCTATCCAATAGGTTTTGTGAGACACAGAATGTCCAAAGGGGTTTGTGACACACACACGATGTAGTGGGGTTTGTGAAACTCACACTCTGTTTAATGGTGCTTGTGACACACACGCTGTCCAATGGGGTTCGTGACACACACGCTGTCCAGTGGGTCTTGTGATACACACACACTGTCCAATGGGGATTGTGACACACACACGCTGTCCAATGCGGTTTGTGACACACAGACTGTCCAAAGGGGTTTGTGACACACACGCTATCCAAAGGGGTTGTGACACTCACACTGTCCATTGCTGTTTGTGACACACACGCTGTCCAGTGGGTTTTGTGACACACACACTGTCCAATCGGGTTTTGACACACATGCTGTCCACTGGGGATTGTGACGCAAACGCTGTCCAAATCGGGTTTGTGACACACACACTGTCCAATGGTGTTTCTGACACACACGCTGTCCGATGGGGTTTATGACTCACAATCTGTCCAATGGGGTTTGTGATACACAAGCTGTCCAATGGGGATTGTGACTACAGACTCTGTCCAATGGAGTTCGTGACACACACGCTGTTCAATGGGTTTGTGACACACACACTGTCCAATAGGGTTTGTGACACACACACGCTATCCAATGGGTTTTGTGACACACACACTTTCTAATGGGGTTTGTGACACACACAATATCCAATGGGGTTTGTGACACTCACAATCTGTGCAATCTTGCTTGTGACACACACACTGTCCAATGGGGATTGTGACACACACATTCTGTCCAATGGTATTTGTGACACACACACTGTCCAAAGGGGTTTGTGACACACACGTTGTCTAATGGGTATTGTGACACACACGCTGTCCAATGGTATTTGTGACACAGACGCTGTCCAATGGCCTTGTGACACACAAACGCTGTCCAATAGTGTTTGAGACACACACTCTGTCCATGGTGTTTGTGACACACACACTGTCCAATAGGATTGTGAGACACACACGCTGTCCAATGGGGTTTGTGACACACACACGCTGTCTAATGGGGTTTGTGACACACACGCTGTCTAGTGGGGAATCTGATACACACACGCTGTCCAATGCAGTTTGTGACACACATGGTGTCCAATGGGGTTTATGACGCACACACTGTCCAGTGGGTATTGTTACACACACACGCTGTCCAATGGGGTTTGTGACACATATACTTTCCAATGGGGTTTGTAACACACACACACTGTCCAATGGTGCTTGTGACACACACGTTGTCCAATGGGGTTTGTGACACACACGCTGTCCAGTGGGTTTTGTGACACACACACTCTGTCCAATGGGTATTGTTACACACACACGCTGTCCAATCGGCTTTGTGACACATACACTTTCCAATGGGGTTTGTGACACACACACTCTGTCCAATGGTGCTTGTGACACACACGCTGTCCAGTGGGGTTTGTGACACACACACGCTATCCAATTGGGTTTGTGACACACACTCTGTCCCCTGGGGTTTGTGACAGAAACACGCTATCCAATGGGGTTTATGACACAGACGCTGTCCATTTGGTGTTGTGAAACACACACTCTGTCCAATAGGGTTTTTGACACACACATACTATCCAGTGGGGTTTGTGACACACACTTTCCACTGGGGTTTGTGACACACACATGCTGTCCAGTGGGTTTTGTGACAAACACGCTGACCAGCAGGGCTTGTCACACACACACTCTGTCTAATGGCGCTTGTGACACACACGTTGTCCTATGGGGTTCCTGACACACACTCTGTACCATGGGGTTTGTGACTAAGACGCTGTCCAATGGGGATTGTGTCACACACACTGTCCAATAGGTTTTGTAACACACACATGATATCTAATGGGTTTTGCGACGCACACTTTCTAATGGGGTTTGTGACACACACACGCTATCCAATGGGTTTTGTGACACACACTCTTTCCAATGGGGTTTGTGACACGCACACTTTCTAATGGGCTTTGTGACACACATGCGCTATCCAATAGGGTTTGTGACACACATACTTTCTAATGGGGTTTGTGACACACACACGCTATGCAATGGGGTTTGTGACACACACACTTTCCAATGGGGTTTGTGACACACACGCTGTCCAATGGGGTTTGTGACACACACACTGTCCAATTGTGTTTGTGACACACACACGCTGTCCAATGGGTTTTGTGACAAACACAGGCTATCCAACGGGGTTTGTGACACATACTCTTTCTAATGGGGTTTGTGACACACACACTCTGTCCAATGGCGCTTGTGACACACACGCTCTCCAAAGGGGTTTGTGACACAACATATGTAAAACGGGGCTTGTGACACACACACTGTCCATGGGTGTTTGTGATATACACGCTGTCCAGTGGGTTTTGTAACACACACACTCTGTCCAATGGGCTCGTGACACAAACTCTGTCCACTGGTGTTTGTGACACACACATTGTCCAATGGGGATTGTGACACACACAGGCTGTCCAATGGCGTTTGTGACACACACGCTGTCCAAAGGGGTTTGTGACACACACCATGTCTAATGG
This sequence comes from Columba guinea, assembly GCA_032206185.1. Classification (NCBI taxonomy): domain Eukaryota; kingdom Metazoa; phylum Chordata; class Aves; order Columbiformes; family Columbidae; genus Columba; species Columba guinea. Next base: position 2,167,671 of record JAVLUU010000005.1, read on the forward strand.
GGTTTGTGACACGCACACTGTCCATGGGTGTTTGTGACACACACGCTATCCAATGGGGTTTATGACACAGACGCTGTCCATTTGGGTTTGTGAAACACACACTCTGTCCAATAGGGTTTATGACACACACATACTATCCAATGGGGTTTGTGACACACACTTTCCACTGGGGTTTGTGACACACACATGCTTTCCAATGGGGTTTGTGACACGCATGCTGCCCAATGGGTTTTGTGACACACACACTGACCAGGAGGGTTTGTGACACACACACGCTATCTAATGGGGTTTGTGACACATACACTTTCCAATGGGGTTTGTGACACACACTATGTTCATTGGGGTTTGTGACACGCACACTGTCCATGGGTGTTTGTGACACACACGCTGTCCAAAGGGGTTTGTGACACACACCATGTCTAATGGGGTTTGTGACACGCACACTGTCCATGGGTGTTTGTGACACACACGCTGTCCAACGGGGTTCTTGACACACACGCTGTCCAGTGGGTTTTGTGACACACACACTCTCTCCCATGGGGTCTGTGACACACACACTGTCCAATGGGGATTGTGACACACATGCTGTCCAATGGGTTTTGTGGCATACAAACTGTCCAAAGGGGTTTGTGACATACAAGCTGTCCAATAGGGTTAGTGACACACACACACTGTCCAATGGGGATTGTGACACACACACACTGTCCAATGGGGTTTATGACACACAAGCTGTCCAATGGGGTTTGTGACACACACACTCTGTCAAATGGGATTTGTATCACACACCCTGTTCAAAGGGGATTGTGGCACATACGCTGTCCAATGGTGCTTGTGACACACACGATGTCCAATGGAGTTCGTGACACACACGCTGTCCAATGGGGTTTTTGACACACACACTCTGTCCAATGGGTCTTGTGAGACACACGCTGACACACGTGGTTCGTGAACACACACGATGTCCAGTGGGGTTTGGGACACACACACTGTCCAATAGGGTTTGTGACACACACACTCTGTCCAATGGGGTTTGTGACACACACACATTCCAATGGGGTTTGTGACACACACACGCTGTCCCATGGGGTTTGTGACACACACACTGACCAAATGGGTTTGTTACACAAACACTGTCCAATGGTGTTTGTGACACGCATGCTGGCCAATGGGTTTTGTGACACACACACTGACCAGGAGGGTTTGTGACACACACACGCTATCTAATGGGGTTTGTGACACATACACTTTCCAATGGGGTTTGTGACACACACACTGTCCATGGGTGTTTGTGACACACACACTGTCCAAAGGGGCTTGTGACACACACCATGTCTAATGGGGTTTGTGACACGCACACTGTCCATGGGTGTTTGTGACACACACGCTGTCCAACAGGGTTCTTGACACACACGCTGTCCAGTGGGTTTTTTGACACACACACTCTCTCCCATGGGGTCTGTGACACACACACTGTCCAATGGGGATTGTGACACACATGCTGTCCAATGGGTTTTGTGGCATACAAACTGTCCAAAGGGGTTTGTGACATACAAGCTGTCCAATAGGGTTAGTGACACACACACACTGTCCAATGGGGATTGTGACACACACACACTGTCCAATGGGGTTTATGACACACAAGCTGTCCAATGGGGTTTGTGACACACACACTCTGTCAAATGGGATTTGTATCACACACCCTGTTCAAAGGGGATTGTGGCACACACGCTGTCCAATGGTGCTTGTGACACACACGATGTCCAATGGAGTTCGTGACACACACGCTGTCCAATGGGGTTTTTGACACACACACTCTGTCCAATGGGTCTTGTGACACACACGCTGACACACGTGGTTCGTGAACACACACGATGTCCAGTGGGGTTTGGGACACACACACTGTCCAATAGGGTTCGTGACAGACACACGATATCCAATGGGGTTTGTGACACACACACTTTAATGGGGTTTGTGACACACACTCTATCCAATGGGTTTTGTGACACACACACTTTCCAATGGGGATGGTGACACACACACGGTGTCCAATGGTGTTTGTGACACACACGCTGTCCAATGGGGTGTGTGACACAGACACTGTCCAATAGGATTGTGAGACACACACGCTGTCCAATGGGGTTTGTGACACAAACGCTGTCCAGTGGGTTTTATAACACACACATGCTGTCCAAAGGGCTTGTGACACACAAACGCAGTCCAATAGTGTTTGTGACACACACTCTGTCCCATGGGGTTTGTGACACACACACTGTCCAATGGGGATTGTGACACACACACGCTGTCCAATGGTGTTTGTGACACACACGCTGTCCAATGGGGTGTGTGACACAGACACTGTCCAATAGGATTGTGAGACACACACGCTGTCCAATGGGGTTTGTGACACACACACGCTATCCAATGGGGTTTGTGACACGCATACATTCTAATGGGGTTTGTGACACACACATGCTATCCAATGGGGTTTGTGACACACACACTTTCCAATGGGGTTTGTGACAAACATAACTTCCAATGGGGTTTGTGACACACACACGCTGTCCCATGGGGTTTGTGACACACACGCTAACCAATTGGGTTTGTTACACACACACTGACCAATGGTGTTTGTGACACGCATGCTGTCCAATGGTTTTTGTGACACACACAATGACCAAGAGGGTTTGTGACACACACACGCTATCCAATGGGGTTTGTGACAAATACACTTTGCAATGGGGTTTGTGACACACACACTCTGTCCAATGGTGCTTGTGACACACACGCTGTCCAATGGGGTTTGTGAAACACATACTCTGTCCAATGGCGCTTGTGACACACACGCTGTGAAATTGCGTTCATTACACACACTCTGTACCATGGGGTTTGTGACACACACACTGTCCAATGGGGACTGTGACACACACACGCTATCCAATGGGGTTTGCGACACATACACTTTAAAATGGGGTTGGTGACACACACAGTCTGTCCAATGGCACTTGTGACACACACGCTGTCCAATGGGGTTCGTGACACACACGATGTCCAATGGAGTTCGTGACACACACGCTGTCCAATGGGGTTTTTGACACACACACTCTGTCCAATGGGTCTTGTGACACACACGCTGACACCTGTGGTTCGTGAACACACACGATGTCCAGTGGGGTTTGGGACACACACACTGTCCAATAGGGTTCGTGACAGACACACGATATCCAGTGGGGTTTGTGACACACACACTTTAATGGGGTTTGTGACACACACTCTATCCAATGGGTTTTGTGACACACACACTTTCCAATGGGGATGGTGACACACACACGGTGTCCAATGGTGTTTGTGACACACACGCTGTCCAATGGGGTTTGTGACACAGACGCTGTCCAATGGGGATTGTGTCATACACACTGTCCAATAGGGTTTGTGACACACACACGCTATCCAATGGTTTTTGTGACACGCACAATTTCTATTGGGTTTGTGACACACACACGCTGTCCAATGGGGTTTGTGACAAATACACTTTCCAATGGGGTTTGTGACACACACAGTCTGTCCAATGGCGCTTGTGACACACACGCTGTCCAATGGCGTTCGTGACACACACTCAGTCCCTGTGGTTTGTGACACACACACTGTCCAATGGCGATTGTGACACACACAAGCTGTCCAATGGGGTTTGTGACGCGCACACTGTCCATGGGTGTTTGTGACACACACGCTGTCCAGTGGGGTTTGTGACACACACGCTGTCCTGTGTGTTTTTTGACACACACAATGTCCAATAGTGTTTGTGACACACACACGCTATCCAATGGGGTTTGTGACACATACACTTTGCAATGGGGTTTGTGACACACACACTCTGTCCAATGGTGCTTGTGACACACACGCTGTCCAATTGGGTTTGTGACACACACACTGTCCAATGGGTTTTGTGACACACAAACTATCCAATGGGGATTGTGACACACACAAGCTGCCCTATGGGATTTATGTCACACACGCTGCCCAATAGGGTTAGTGACACACACACCCAGTCCAAAGGGTTTTGTGACACACACGCTGTCCAATGGGGTTTGTGACACACACACTCTGTCCAATGGGTCTTGTGACGCACACACCGTGTCCAATGGGATTTGTGACACATACACTCTGTCCAATGGGTCTTGTGACACACGTTCTGTCCAATGGGGTTCTTGACACACACGCTGTCCAGGGTGGTTTGTGACACACACACTGTTTAATAGGGTTTGTGACACACACACTCTGTCCAATGGGGTTTGTGACACACACACTTTCCAATGGGGTTTGAGACACTCACACTTTCTAACGGGGTTTGAGACACCCACACGCTTTCCAATGGGGTTTGTGACACGGCTACTTTCTAATGGGGTTTGTGACACACACACTTTCCAATGGGGTTTGTGAAACACACACGCTGTCCCATGAAGTTTGTGACACACACGCTGACCAATTGGGTTTGTTACACACACACTGTCAAACGGTGTTTGTGACACCCATGCTGTTCAGTGGGTTTTGTGACACACACACTGACCAGGATTGTTTGTGACACACACACGCTATCCAATGGGTTTTGTGACACATACACTTTCCAATGCGTTTGTAATACATACACTCTGTCCAATGGGGCCTGTGACACACATGCTCTCCAATGGGGTTCGTGACACACGCTCTGTCCCATTGGGTGGGTGACACACACACTGTCCAAAGGGGTTTGTGACACACACGCTGTCCAATGGGGTTTGTGACACGCAAATTGTCCATGGGTGTTTGTGACACACACGCTGCCCAGTGGATTTTGTGACACACACACTGTCCAAAAGGGTTTGTGACACACACGATGTCCAATGGGGATTTGACACGAACACTGTCCATGGGTGTTTGTGACACGCACACTGTCCAATTGGGTTTGTGACACACACACTGTCCAAAGGGGTTTGTGACACACACGCCATAAAATGGGCTTCGTGACACTCACACTGTCCATGGCTGTTTTTGACACACTCGTTGTCCAGTGGGTTTTGTGACACACAAACTGTACACTGGGATTTTGAGACACAGACTGTCCAGGGGGGTTTGTGACACACACACTGTCCAATGGCGTTCGTGACACACACAGTGTCCACGGGGCTTTGTGACACACACGCTGTCCAATGGGTATTGTTAAACACAAATTCTGTCTAATGGTGTTTGTCACACACACTGTAAAATGGGGTTTGTGACACACACGCTGTCCAATGGGGTTTGTGACACACACATAGTCTGTCCAATAGGGTTTGTGACACAGATACGCTATCCAATGGTGTTTATGACACACACACTTTCTAATGGGGTTCGTGACACAAGCGCTATCCAATGGGTTTTGTGACACACACAGTGCCCAATGGGTATTGTGACACACACACACTGTCCAATGGGGTTTGTGACACACACGCTGTCCAATGGGGATTGTGACACACACACTGTCTAATGGGGTTTGTAACACACACACACTTGTCCAATGGGGATTGTGAAACACACACCCTGTCCAATGGAGCTTATGACACACACACTGTCCAATGGGGATTGTGACACACACGCTGTCCAATGGGGATTGTGACACAGACACGCTGTCCAATGTGGTTTGTGACACACACGCTGTCTAATGGGGTTTGTGACAAACACACACTGTCCAATGGGGATTTTGACACACACACGCTGTCCAATGGGGATTTTGACACACACACGCTGACCATTTGGGTTTGTGACACACACACTGTCCAACGGTGTTTGTGACACTCATGCTGTCCAATGGGTTTTGTGACACACACACTGACCAGGAGGGTTTCTGACACACACTATGCTGTCCAATGGGGTTTGTGACACGCACACTGTCCATGGGTGTTTGTGACACACACACTGTCCAATGGGTATTGTGACGCACACACCGTGTCCAATGGGATTTGTGACACATACACTCTGTCCAATGGGTCTTGTGACACACGTTCTGTCCAATAGGGTTTGTGACACACACGCTATCCATTGGGTTTTGTGACACACACACTGTCCAATAGGTTTTGTGACACACACACACTGTCCAATGGGGTTTGTGACATTCACGTTGTGCAATGGGATTTGTGACACGCACACTGTCCAAGGTGTTTGTGACACACACGCTGTCCAATGGTGTTTGTGACACACACAGTGTCCAAGGGGGTTTGTGACACAAACTCTGTCCAATGAGGTTTGTGACACACACACTGTCCAAATGGGTTTGTGACACACACGATTTCGAATGGGGTTTGTGACACACACACTGTCCAATGGGGTTTGTGACACACACAGTGTCCACGAGGTTTTGTGACACAAACTCTGTCCAATGAGGTTTCTGACACACACACTGTCCAATGGGTATTGTGACAGACACACCCTGTCCAATGGGGTTTGTGACATACATGCTGTCTAATGGGCTTTTTTGACAAATACACTCTGTCCAATGGGGCTTGTGACACACACACCCTGTCCAATAGGGTTTGTGACACACACGCTGTCCAATGGGGTTTGTGACACACACGCTGTCCAATGGGGTTTCTGACACACATGCTGTCCAAAGGGGTTTCTGACACACACACTCTGTCCAATGGGGATTTTGACACACACACGCTGTCCAATGGGGTTTATGACACACACGCTGTCCAATGCGGTTTGTGACACACACGATGTCCAATGGGGTTTCTGACACAAACAATTTCCAATGGGGTTTGTAACACGCACGCTCTGTCCAATGTTTCTTGTGACACACACGCTGTCCAGTGGGTTTTGTGAAACACACACTCTGTCCAATGGGCTTGTGACATACACACGCTGTCCAATGGGGTTTGTGATACACACACTGTCCAAAGGGGTTTGAGACACACAATATGTCCTATGGGGATTGTGACACGTAAACTGTCCATGGGTGTTTCTGGTACACACGCTGTCCAGTGGGGTTTGTGACACACACACTGTCCAATGGGGATTGTGCCATACACACGCTGTCCAATTGGGTTTGTGATACACACACTGTCCAAAGGGGTTTGTGACACACAATATGTCCTGTGGGGTTTGTGACACGCACAATGTCCATGGGTGTTTATGATACACACATTGTCCAGGGGGGTTTGTGACACACACACTCTCCAATGGCGTTCGTGACACACACAGTGTCCATGGGGGTTTGTGACACACACTCTGTCCAATGGGGTTTGTGACACACACTGTCCAAAAGGGTTTGTGATACACACGCTGTCTAATGGGGTTTGTGACATACACACTCTCTCCAATGGGGCTTGTGACACAAACGCTGTCCAATGGGGTTCGTGACAGACACTCTGTCAAATGCGTTTTGTGACACACACACTGTCCAATGGGGATTGTGACACACACACGCTGTCCCATGGGGTTTGTGATTCACACACTGTTCCAAGGTTTTTGTGACACACACGTTGTCCACTGGATTTTGTGACACACACATTGTCCAATAGGGTTTGTGACACACACAGAGTCCACGGGGGTTTGTGGGACAAACTCTGTCCAATGAGGTTTCTGGCACACACACTGTCCAATGGGGTGTGTGACACACACACTATCCAGTGGGTTTTGTGACACACACACTGTCCAATAAGGTTTGTGACACACACACTGTCCAAAGGGGTTTGTGACACACACGTTGTCCAATGGTGTTTGTGACACACACGCTGTCCAATGGTGTCTGGGACACACACACTGTCCAAAGGGATTTGTGACACACACGATATATAATGGCGTTTGTGACACGCACACTGTCCATGGGTGTTTGTGACACACACAGTGTCCATGTGGGTTTGTGACACAAACTCTGTCCAATGAGGTTTGTGACATACACACTGTCCAATGGGTATTGCGACACACACACCCTGTCCAATGGGGTTTGTGACACACACACTGTCTAATGGGGTTTGTGACACACACACACTGTTCAATGGGGATTTTGACACACACACCCTGTACAATGGGGTTTCTGACACACATGCTGTCCAATGGGGATTGTGACACTCACGCTGTGCAATGGGCTTTGCTACACATACACTCTGTCTAATGGGGCTTGTGATACACACGGTGTCCAATAGGATTTGTGACACGCACGATCTGTCCAATGGGCTTGTGAAACACATACGCTGTCCAGTGGGGTTTGTGACATAAACACTGTCCAAAGGGGTTTGTGACACACAATATGTCCAAAGGGGTTTGTGACACGCACACTGTCCATGGCTGTTTGTGATACACACACTGTCCAGATGGGTTAGTGACACACACACTGTCCAATGGGGACTGTGACACACACACGGTGTGCAATGGGGTTTGTGACACACACGCTGTCCAAAGGGGTTTGTGACACACACGCTATGCAATGGGGTTTGTGACACTCACACTGTCCATGGGTGTTTATGACACACACGCTGTCCAGTGGGTTTTGTGACACACACACAGTCCAATGTGGTTTTGACAAACACGCTGTCCTCTGGGGATTGTGACACACACACTGACCAGGGGGTTTTGTAACACACACTCTGTCCAATGGGGTTTGTGACACACACTCTTTCTAATGGGGTTTGTAACACACACTCTATCCAATGGGGTTTGTGACACACACACTGTCCAAAGGGGCTTGTGACACACACACGCTGTCCAATATTGTTTGTGACACACACTCTGTTCATGGTGTTTGCGACACAACCACTGTCCAATGGGGATTGTGACACACACACGCTGTCCAATGGGGTTTGTGCCACACACTCTGTCCCACGGGGTTAGTGACACACACACTGTCCAACGGGGATTGTGACACACACACACTGTCCAACGGGGTTTGTGACACACACACTGTCCAAAGTGGTTTTTGACACACACGTTGTCCAATGGGGTTTGTGACACGCACACTGTCCATGGGTGTTTGTGGCACACACACTGTCCAAAGGGCTTTGTCACACACACGTAGTCCAAAGGGTTTTGTGACACGCACACTGTCCATGGGTGTTTGTGACACACGCGCTGTGCATTGGTAATTGTTACACACACGCTGTCCAATGGGGTTTGTGACACACACTCTGTCCCATGGGGTTTGTGACACACACACTCTGTCCAATGGGGATTGTGACACACACACGCTGTCCAATGGGGTTTATGACACACACAGTGTCCACGGGTGTTTGTGACACAATCTCTGTCCAAAGGGGTCTGTGACACACACACTGTCCAATGGGTATTGTGACACACACACCCTGTCCAATGGGGTTTATGACACACACGCTGTCCAATAGGGTTTGTGACAAACACAAGTTATCCAATGGAGTTTGTGACACACATACTTTCTAATGAGGTTTATGACAAACACACACTATCCAATGGGGTTTGTGACTCACACTTTCCAATGGGGTTTGTGACACACACACGCTGTCCCATGGGGTTTGTTACACACACGCTGACCATTTGGGTTTGTTACACACACACTGTCCAATGGTGTTTGTGACACGCATGCCGTCTAATGGGTTTTGTGACACACACACTGACCAGGAGGGTTTGTGACAAAAACTCTGTCCAACTGGGATTGTGACACAGACGCTGTCCAGGGAGGTTTGTGACACACACACTGTCCAATGGCATTTGCGACACACACACGCTGACCAGTTGGGTTTGTTACACACGCACTGTCTAGTGGGGTTTGTGACACACACGCTGTCCAATTGGGTTTGTGACACACACACGCTATCCAATAGGTTTGTCACACCAACTCTTTCCAATGGGGTTTCTGACAAACACACGCTGTCCAATGGTGTTTGTGACACACACGCTGTCCAATGGGGTTTGTGACACAGACATTGTACACAGGGGATTGTAACACACACACTGTCCAATGGGATTTGTGACACACACGCTGTCCAGTGGGGTTTGCGACACACACACTTTCCAATGGGGTTCGTGACACACATGCTGTGCAGTAGGGTTTGTGACACACACACTGTTCAATAGGGTTTGTAACACAGACATGCTATCTTATTGTGTTTATGACACACACATTTTCCAATGGTTTTTGTGACACACACACTCTCCATTGGGGTTTGTCACACACACACGCTTTCCAATGGTGTTTGTGACACACACACTCTAAAATGGGGTTTCTGACACACACGCTATCCAATGGGGACTGTGACAGACACACTGTCCAGTGGGGATTGTGACACTCACGGTGTCCAATGGGGTTTGTTACACACACACTGTCCAGGGGCGTTTGTCACACATACGCTGCCCAATGGCATTTGTGACACACACACGCTGACCATTTGGGTTTGTGACACACACACTGTCCAACGGTGTTTGTGACACTCATGCTGTCCAATGGGTTTTGTGACACACACACTGACCAGGAGGGTTTGTGACACACACTACGCTGTCCAATGGGGTTTGTGACACGCACACTGTCCATGGGTGTTTGTGACACACACACTGTCCAATGGGTATTGTGACGCACACACCGTGTCCAATGGGATTTGTGACACATACACTCTGTCCAATGGGTCTTGTGACACACGTTCTGTCCAATAGGGTTTGTGACACACACGCTATCCATTGGATTTTGTGACACACACACTGTCCAATAGGTTTTGTGACACACACACACTGTCCAATGGGGTTTGTGACATTCACGTTGTGCAATGGGATTTGTGACACGCACACTGTCCATGGTGTTTGTGACACACACGCTGTCCAATGGTGTTTGTGACACACACAGTGTCCAAGGGGGTTTGTGACACAAACTCTGTCCAATGAGGTTTGTGACACACACACTGTCCATATGGGTTTGTGACACACACGATTTCGAATGGGGTTTGTGACACACACACTGTCCAATGGGGTTTGTGACACACACAGTGTCCACGGGGTTTTGTGACACAAACTCTGTCCAATGAGGTTTCTGACACACACACTGTCCAATGGGTATTGTGACAGACACACCCTGTCCAATGGGGTTTGTGACATACATGCTGTCTAATGGGCTTTTTTGACAAATACACTCTGTCCAATGGGGCTTGTGACACACACACCCTGTCCAATAGGGTTTGTGACACACACGCTGTCCAATGGGGTTTGCGACACACACGCTCTTCAATGGTGTTTCTGCCACACACGCTGTCCAAAGGGGTTTCTGACACACACACTCTGTCCAATGGGGATTTTGACACACACACGCTGTCCAATGGGGTTTATGACACACACGCTGTTTAATGGGGTTTGTGACACACACGATGTCCAATGGGGTTTCTGACACTAACACTTTCCAATGGGGTTTGTGACACGCACGCTCTGTCCAATGTTTCTTGTGACACACACGCTGTCCAGTGGGTTTTGTGAAACACACACTCTGTCCAATGGGCTTGTGACATACACACGCTGTCCAATGGGGTTTGTGATACACACAATGTCCAAAGGGGTTTGTGACACACAATATGTCCTATGGGGATTGTGACACGCAAACTGTCCATGGGTGTTTCTGGTACACACGCTGTCCAGTGGGGTTTGTGACACACACACTGTCCAATGGGGATTGTGCCATACACACGCTGTCCAATTGGGTTTGTGATACACACACTGTCCAAAGGGGTTTGTGACACACAATATGTCCTGTGGGGTTTGTGACACGCACACTGTCCATGGGTGTTTATGATACACACATTGTCCAGGGGGGTTTGTGACACACACACTCTCCAATGGCGTTCGTGACACACACAGTGTCCATGGGGGTTTGTGACACACACTCTGTCCAATGGGGTTTGTGACACACACTGTCCAAAAGGGTTTGTGATACACACGCTGTCTAATGGGGTTTGTGACATACACACTCTCTCCAATGGGGCTTGTGACACAAACGCTGTCCAATGGGGTTCGTGACAGACACTCTGTCAAATGCGTTTTGTGACACACACACTGTCCAATGGGGATTGTGACACACACACGCTGTCCCATGGGGTTTGTGATTCACACACCGTTCAAAGGTTTTTGTGACACACACGTTGTCCACTGGAGTTTGTGACACACACATTGTCCAATAGGGTTTGTGACACACACAGAGTCCACGGGGGTTTGTGGGACAAACTCTGTCCAATGAGGTTTCTGGCACACACACTGTCCAATGGGTTGTGTGACACACACACTATCCAGTGGGTTTTGTGACACACACACTGTCCAATAAGGTTTGTGACACACACACTGTCCAAAGGGGTTTGTGACACACACGTTGTCCAATGGTGTTTGTGACACACACGCTGTCCAGTGGTGTCTGGGACACACACACTGTCCAAAGGGATTTGTGACACACACGATATATAATGGCGTTTGTGACACGCACACTGTCCATGGGTGTTTGTGACACACACAGTGTCCATGTGGGTTTGTGACACAAACTCTGTCCAATGAGGTTTGTGACATACACACTGTCCAATGGGTATTGCGACACACACACCCTGTCCAATGGGGTTTGTGACACACACACTGTCTAATGGGGTTTGTGACACACACACACTGTCCAATGGGGATTTTGACACACACACCCTGTACAATGGGGTTTCTGACACACATGCTGTCCAATGGGGATTGTGACACTCACGCTGTGCAATGGGCTTTGCTACACATACACTCTGTCTAACGGGGCTTGTGACACACACGGTGTCCAATAGGATTTGTGACACGCACGCTCTGTCCAATGGGCTTGTGAAACACACACGCTGTCCAGTGGGGTTTGTGACATAAACACTGTCCAAAGGGCTTTGTGACACACAATATGTCCAAAGGGGTTTGTGACACGCACACTGTCCATGGCTGTTTGTGATACACACACTGTCCAGATGGGTTTGTGACACACACACTGTCCAATGGGGACTGTGACACACACACGGTGTGCAATGGGGTTTGTGACACACACGCTGTCCCATGGGGTTTGTGACACACACACTCTGTCCAATGGGGATTGTGACACACACACGCTGTCCAATGGGGTTTATGATACACACAGTGTCCACGGGTGTTTGTGACACAATCTCTGTCCAAAGGGGTTTGTGACACACACACTGTCCAATGGGTATTGTGACACACACACCCTGTCCAATGGGGTTTATGACACACACGCTGTCCAATAGGGTTTGTGACAAACACAAGTTATCCAATGGAGTTTGTGACACACATACTTTCTAATGAGGTTTATGACAAACACACACTATCCAATGGGGTTTGTGACTCACACTTTCCAATGGGGTTTGTGACACACACACGCTGTCCCATGGGGTTTGTTACACACACGCTGACCATTTGGGTTTGTTACACACACACTGTCCAATGGTGTTTGTGACACGCATGCCGTCTAATGGGTTTTGTGACACACACACTGACCAGGAGGGTTTGTGACAAAAACTCTGTCCAACTGGGATTGTGACACAGACGCTGTCCAGGGAGGTTTGTGACACACACACTGTCCAATGGCATTTGCGACACACACACGCTGACCAGTTGGGTTTGTTACACACGCACTGTCTAGTGGGGTTTGTGACACACACGCTGTCCAATTGGGTTTGTGACACACACACGCTATCCAATAGGTTTGTCACACCAACTCTTTCCAATGGGGTTTCTGACAAACACACGCTGTCCAATGGTGTTTGTGACACACACGCTGTCCAATGGGGTTTGTGACACAGACATTGTACACAGGGGATTGTAACACACACACTGTCCAATGGGATTTGTGACACACACGCTGTCCAGTGGGGTTTGCGACACACACACTTTCCAATGGGATTCGTGACACACATGCTGTGCAGTAGGGTTTGTGACACACACACTGTTCAATAGGGTTTGTAACACAGACATGCTATCTTATTGTGTTTATGACACACACATTTTCCAATGGTTTTTGTGACACACACACTCTCCATTGGGGTTTGTCACACACACACGCTTTCCAATGGTGTTTGTGACACACACACTCTAAAATGGGGTTTCTGACACACACGCTGTCCAATGGGGACTGTGACAGCCACACTGTCCAGTGGGGATTGTGACACTCACGGTGTCCAATGGGGTTTGTTACACACACACTGTCCAGGGGCGTTTGTCACACACACGCTGCCCAATGGCATTTGTGACACACACACGCTGACCAGTTGGGTTTGTGACACACACGCTGTCCAAACGGGATGGTGACATACACATGCTATCCAATGGTGTTTGTGACACGGATGCTGTCCAATGGTGTTTGTGACACACACACGCTGTCCAATGGGGATTTTGACACACACGCTGTCCAGTGGGGTTTGTGACACACACACTGTCCAATGGCATTTGCGACACACACACGCTGACCAGTTGGGTTTGTTACACACGCACTGTCCAGTGGGGTTTGTGACACACACGCTGTCCAATTGCGTTTGTGACACACACACGCTATCCAATAGGTTTGTCACACCAACTCTTTCCAATGGGGTTTCTGACAAACACACGCTGTCCAATGGTGTTTGTGACACACACGCTGTCCAATGGGGTTTGTGACACAGACATTGTACACAGGGGATTGTAACACACACACTGTCCAATGGGATTTGTGACACACACGCTGTCCAGTGGGGTTTGCGACACACACACTTTCCAATGGGGTTCGTGACCCACATGCTGTGCAGTAGGGTTTGTGACACACACACTGTTCAATAGGGTTTGTAACACAGACATGCTATCTTATTGTGTTTATGACACACACATTTTCCAATGGTTTTTGTGACACACACACTCTCCATTGGGGTTTGTCACACACACACGCTTTCCAATGGTGTTTGTGACACACACACTCTAAAATGGGGTTTCTGACACACACGCTGTCCAATGGGGACTGTGACAGACACACTGTCCAGTGGGGATTGTGACACTCACGGTGTCCAATGGGGTTTGTTACACACACACTGTCCAGGGGCGTTTGTCACACACACGCTGCCCAATGGCATTTGTGACACACACGCTGACCAGTTGGGTTTGTGACACACACGCTGTCCAAACGGGATGGTGACATACACATGCTATCCAATGGTGTTTGTGACACGGATGCTGTCCAATGGTGTTTGTGACACACACACGCTGTCCAATGGGGATTTTGACACACACGCTGTCCAGTGGGGTTTGTGACACACACACTGTCCAATAGGGTTTGTGACACACATGCTGTACAGTAGGGTTTGTGACACACACACTGTTCAATAGGGTTTGTAACACAGACACGCTATTTCATTGTGTTTCTGACACACAATCTGTCCAATGGGGTTTGTGACACACACACACTGTCCATTGTGGTTTGTCACACACACAGGCTTTCCAATGGTGTTTGTGACACACACACTCTAAAATGCGGTTTCTGACACACACGCTGTCCAATGGGGACTCTGACAGACACGCTGTCCAGTGGAGATTGTGACACACACGCTGTCCAATTGTTTTTCTGACACAGACATTGTACAGTAGGGTTTGTGACACAAACACTCTCCAAAGGGGTTTGTGACACACACAATGTACAGGGGGTTTTTTGACACACACACTGTCCTATTGGGTTGTGACACACACGGTGTCCGATGGGTTTTGTGACACGCACACTATGTCCAAAGGGGCTTGTGGCACATACGCTGTCCAACGGGGTTCGTGACACACACGCTGTCCAGTGGGGTTTGTGACACACACACTGTCCAGTAGGGGTTGTGAAACACTCAGTGTCGAATGGGGATTGTGACACACGCACTGTCCAATGGGGTTTGTGACAGACACTCTGCCCAATGGGCTTTGTAACACACCCACTGTCCAATGAGAATTGGGACACACACACATTGTCCAATGGGGATTGTGACACACAAAAGGTCGAAAGGGGTTTTTGACACATACGCTGTCCAATGCGGATTGTAACATACACACGATGTCCAATGGTGTTCGTGATACGGTTGCTGTCCAATGGCTTTTATGACACACACACTGTCCAATGGGGTTTGTGAAACACACTCTATCCAATGGCGTTTGTGACACACACGCTATCCAGTGGGTTTTGTGACACACACACTGTCCAATGGGGATTGTGACACACACACGCTGTCCCATGGGGTTTGTGATTCTCACACTGTTCAAAGGTTTTTGTGACACACACGTTGTCCACTGGAGTTTGTGACACACACATTGTCCAATAGGGTTTGTGACACACACAGAGTCCACGGGGGTTTGTGGGACAAACTCTGTCCAATGAGGTTTCTGGCACACACACTGTCCAATGGGGTGTGTGACACACACACTATCCAGTGGGTTTTGTGACACACACACTGTCCAATAAGGTTTGTGACACACACACTGTCCAAAGGGGTTTGTGACACACACGTTGTCCAATGGTGTTTGTGACACACACGCTGTCCAATGGTGTCTGTGACACACACACTGTCCAAAGGGATTTGTGACACACACGATATATAATGGCGTTTGTGACACGCACACTGTCCATGGGTGTTTGTGACACACACAGTGTCCATGTGGGTTTGTGACACAAACTCTGTCCAATGAGGTTTGTGACATACACACTGTCCAATGGGTATTGCGACACACACACCCTGTCCAATGGGGTTTGTGACACACACACTGTCTAATGGGGTTTGTGACACACACACACTGTCCAATGGGGATTTTGACACACACACCCTGTACAATGGGGTTTCTGACACACATGCTGTCCAATGGGGATTGTGACACTCACGCTGTGCAATGGGCTTTGCTACACATACACTCTCTCTAATGGGGCTTGTGACACACACGGTGTCCAATAGGATTTGTGACACGCACGCTCTGTCCAATGGGCTTGTGAAACACACACGCTGTCCAGTGGGGTTTGTGACATAAACACTGTCCAAAGGGCTTTGTGACACACAATATGTCCAAAGGGGTTTGTGACACGCACACTGTCCATGGCTGTTTGTGATACACACACTGTCCAGATGGGTTTGTGACACACACACTGTCCAATGGGGACTGTGACACACACACGGTGTGCAATGGGGTTTGTGACACACACGCTGTCCCATGGGGTTTGTGACACACACACTCTGTCCAATGGGGATTGTGACACACACACGCTGTCCAATGGGGTTTATGATACACACAGTGTCCACGGGTGTTTGTGACACAATCTCTGTCCAAAGGGGTTTGTGACACACACACTGTCCAATGGGTATTGTGACACACACACCCTGTCCAATGGGGTTTATGACACACACGCTGTCCAATAGGGTTTGTGACAAACACAGGTTATCCAATGGAGTTTGTGACACACATACTTTCTAATGAGGTTTATGACAAACACACACTATCCAATGGGGTTTGTGACTCACACTTTCCAATGGGGTTTGTGACACACACACGCTGTCCCATGGGGTTTGTTACACACACGCTGACCATTTGGGTTTGTTACACACACACTGTCCAATGGTGTTTGTGACACGCATGCCGTCTAATGGGTTTTGTGACACACACACTGACCAGGAGGGTTTGTGACAAAAACTCTGTCCAACTGGGATTGTGACACAGACGCTGTCCAGGGAGGTTTGTGACACACACACTGTCCAATGGCATTTGCGACACACACACGCTGACCAGTTGGGTTTGTTACACACGCACTGTCTAGTGGGGTTTGTGACACACACGCTGTCCAATTGGGTTTGTGACACACACACGCTATCCAATAGGTTTGTCACACCAACTCTTTCCAATGGGGTTTCTGACAAACACACGCTGTCCAATGGTGTTTGTGACACACACGCTGTCCAATGGGGTTTGTGACACAGACATTGTACACAGGGGATTGTAACACACACACTGTCCAATGGGATTTGTGACACACACGCTGTCCAGTGGGGTTTGCGACACACACACTTTCCAATGGGGTTCGTGACCCACATGCTGTGCAGTAGGGTTTGTGACACACACACTGTTCAATAGGGTTTGTAACACAGACATGCTATCTTATTGTGTTTATGACACACACATTTTCCAATGGTTTTTGTGACACACACACTCTCCATTGGGGTTTGTCACACACACACGCTTTCCAATGGTGTTTGTGACACACACACTCTAAAATGGGGTTTCTGACACACACGCTGTCCAATGGGGACTGTGACAGCCACACTGTCCAGTGGGGATTGTGACACTCACGGTGTCCAATGGGGTTTGTTACACACACACTGTCCAGGGGCGTTTGTCACACACACGCTGCCCAATGGCATTTGTGACACACACACGCTGACCAGTTGGGTTTGTGACACACACGCTGTCCAAACGGGATGGTGACATACACATGCTATCCAATGGTGTTTGTGACACGGATGCTGTCCAATGGTGTTTGTGACACACACACGCTGTCCAATGGGGATTTTGACACACACGCTGTCCAGTGGGGTTTGTGACACACACACTGTCCAATAGGGTTTGTGACACACATGCTGTACAGTAGAGTTTGTGACACACACACTGTTCAATAGGGTTTGTAACACAGACACGCTATCTCATTGTGTTTCTGACACACAATCTGTCCAATGGGGTTTGTGACACACACACACTGTCCATTGTGGTTTGTCACACACACAGGCTTTCCAATGGTGTTTGTGACACACACACTCTAAAATGCGGTTTCTGACACACACGCTGTCCAATGGGGACTCTGACAGACACGCTGTCCAGTGGAGATTGTGACACACACGCTGTCCAATTGTTTTTCTGACACAGACATTGTACAGTAGGGTTTGTGACACAAACACTCTCCAAAGGGGTTTGTGACACACACAATGTACAGGGGGTTTTTTGACACACACACTGTCCTATTGGGTTGTGACACACACGGTGTCCGATGGGTTCTGTGACACGCACACTATGTCCAAAGGGGCTTGTGGCACATACGCTGTCCAACGGGGTTCGTGACACACACGCTGTCCAGTGGGGTTTGTGACACACGCACTGTCCAATGGGGTTTGTGACAGACACTCTGCCCAATGGGCTTTGTAACACACCCACTGTCCAATGAGAATTGGGACACACACACATTGTCCAATGGGGATTGTGACACACAAAAGGTCGAAAGGGGTTTTTGACACATACGCTGTCCAATGCGGATTGTAACATACACACGATGTCCAATGGTGTTCGTGATACGGTTGCTGTCCAATGGCTTTTATGACACACACACTGTCCAATGGGGTTTGTGAAACACACTCTATCCAATGGCGTTTGTGACACACACGCTATCCAGTGGGTTTTGTGACACACACACTGTCCAATGGGGATTGTGACACACACACGCTGTCCCATGGGGTTTGTGATTCACACACTGTTCAAAGGTTTTTGTGACACACACACGCTGTCCAATGGAGATTTTGAAACACACACTGTCCCATGGGATTTCTGACACACACGCTGTCCAATGTTGTTTGTGACACGCATGCTGTCCAATGGTGTTTGTGACACACACGGTGTCTAATGGAGACTGTGACACAGACGCTGTACAGTGGGGTTTGTGAACACACGCGCTGTCCAATGGTGTTCGTGACACACATGCTGTCCAGTGGGGTTTGTGACACACTCACTGTCCAATAGGGTTTGTAACACACACAGGCTATCCTATTTTGTTTCTGACACACAAACTTTCTAATGGGGTTTGTGACACACACACGTTATCCAATGGAGTTTGTGACACACACAGTTTCCAATGGTGATTGTGATACACACACGCTTTTCAATGGTGTTTGTGACACACACAGTCTCCAATGGTGATTGTGACACACACACGCTGTCCAATGGGCATTTTGACCTACACTCTGGGGTTTGTGAGACACACACTGTCCAAAACGGTTTGTGACATACACGATGTCCAATGGGGTTTGTGACACACACACTTTCCAATGGGGTTTGAGACATGCACACTCTCTAATGGGGTTTATGACACACACACGCTATCCAATTGGGTTTGTGACACACACACTTTCCAGTGGGGTTTGTAATACACACGCTTTCCAATGGCACTTGTGACAAACACGCTGTCCAATGGGGTCCGTGACACACACACTCTCCAGTGGGTTTCGTGACACACACGCTGTCCGAAGTAGTTTGTGACACACACGCTGTACAGTGGGGTTTGTGAAACACACATTGTCCAATGGCGTTCGTGAGAAACACAGTGTCCACAGGGGTTTGTGATACACACGCTGTCCAATGGGTATTGTGTCATACACACTGTCCAATGGGGTTTGTGACACACACACTTTCAAATTGGGTTTCTGAAAACCACGCTATCTAATGGGGTTTGTGACACACACGCTGTCCCATGGGCTTTGTGAAACTGACGCTGTCCAATGGGGATTGTTAACTACACACTGTCCAATATATTTGGGACACACACACGCTATTCAATGGGGATTGCGACACGCACACATTCTAAAGGGGTTTGTGACACACACGCTATCCAATAGGGTTTGTTATACACACACGCTATCCAATGGGGTTTGTGACACACACGCAGTCCAGTGGGATTGTGACACACACGCTGTCCAGTGGGGTTTGTGGCACATACACTCTGTCCAGTGGGGCTTGTGAGACGCACGCTGTCCAATGGGGTTTGTGACACACAGGCGGACCAGTGGGTTTTGCGACACTCACACTTTCCAATAGGGTTTGTGACACACACGCGCTATAGAATGGTGTTTGTGACACATACACTTTTCAATGGGGTTTGTGACACCACACTCTGTCCAATGGTGCTTGTGACACACACGCTGCTCAATGGGGTTCGTGACACACACACTATCCAGTGGGTTTTGTGACATACACACTCTGTCCAATGGGCTTTTGAAACAAACGCTGTCCAATAGTGTTGGTGACACACAGTCTGTCTCATGGGGTTTGTGACACACACACTGTCCAATGGGGACTGTGACACACACACGCTGTCCAATGGGGTTTGTGAAGCACACTCTTTCCAAAGGGATTTGTGACACACATGATGTCCAATGTGGTTTCTGACACGCACACTGTCGATGGGTGTTTGTGACTCACACGCTATCCAGTGGGGTTTGTGACACACACACTGTCCAATGGGGTTTGTAACACACACACTGTCCAAAGGGGTTTGTGACACACACGCTGTCCAATGGGGTTTGTGACACACAAACACTGTCCAATAGGGATTGTGACACACACATGCTGTCCAATGGGGTTTATGACACACACGCTGTCCAATGGGGTTTGTGACACACACACGCTGTCCAATGGAGTTTATGAGACACACACTTTCAAATGGGGTTTGTGACACACACGCTCTCCAATGGGTTTTGTGACATACACACTGTCCAAAGGGGACTGGGACACACACACACTGTCCAATGGTGTTTGTGACAAAAACGCTGTCCAATGGGGTTTGTGAAACAGACGCTGTCCAATGCGGATTGTGACCTACACACTTTCCAATGGGGTTTGTGACACACACACGCTATCCAATGGGGTTTTGACACGCACACTTTATAATGGTCTTTGTGACACACACACACTGTCCAATGGGGTTTGTGACACACACACGCTATCCAATTGGTTTGTGACACACACAGTTTCCAATGCGGTTTCTGACACACACACATTGTCCAATGGGGTTCATGACACACACGCTGTCCAGTGGGTTTTTTTGCACACACACTGTCCAATGGGGATTGTGAAACACACAGGCTGTCCAATGAGGTTTATGACACACACACTGTCCATGGGTGTTTGTGAAACACTCACTGTCCAGTGGGGATTGTTGCACACACACTCTCCAGTGGGTTTTGTGACACACACACTGTCAAATGGGTACTGTTACACACAGACACGCTGTCCAGTGGGGTTTGTGACACACACACTGTCCAATAGGGTTTGTGATGCACACACACTATCCAGTGGGTATTGTGACACACACACGCTGTCCAATGAGGTTTGTGACTACACATGCTGTCCAATGGGATTTTTGACACACAATGTCCAATGGGCTTTCTGACACACATGCTCTCCAATGGGCTTTGTGACACACACCCTGACCAATATGGGTTTGTTACACACACACGCTTTCCAATGTGGTTTGTGACACACACATTGTCCAATGGTGTTTGTGACACACACACTTTCCAATGTGGTTTGTGACACAAACTCTGTCTAATGGGGTTTGTTACACACACACTGTCCAATGGGTATTGAGACACACACACGCTGTCCAATGGGGTTTGTGACACACATGCTGTCCAATGAGGTTTCTGACACAAACTCTGTCCAATGGGGTTTGTGACACAGACACTGTCCAGTGGGTATTGTGACACACACAGTCTCCAATAGGGTTTGTCACACCCACACGCTATCCAATGGTGTTTGTGACACATAGACTTTCCAATGGGGTTCTTGACACACACTCTGTCCCATGGGGTTTGTGACACACACGCTGTCCAGTGGGTTTTGTGACACACACATTCTGTCCAATTGGCTTGTGACACACACGCTGTCCAATGGTGTTTGTGAACACACACACTGTAAAATGGGGATTGTGACACACACACGATGTCCAATGGGGATTGAGACACACACTGTCCAAAGGGATTTGTGACACACACGCTGTCCAATGGGCTTTGTGACACACACGCTGACCAATATGGGTTTGTTACACACCCACGCTGGCCAATGGGGTTTGTGACACCTACACTGTCCAATGGGCTTTGTGACACACACAGTGTCCAAAGGGGTTTGTGACACACACGCTGTCCAATGGGATTTGTGACACACACTGTCCAATGGGGTTTCTGACACACACGCTCTCCAATGGGCTTTGTGACACACAGGCTGACCAATATGGGTTTGTTACACACACACGCTGTCCAATGGAGTTTGTGACACAAACTCTGTCCAATGGGTATTGTGACACACACACTCTGTCCAACGGGGTTTGTGATACACACGCTGTCCAGCGGGTTTTGTGACACACACAGTCTCCAATAGGGTTTGTCACACAGACACGCTATCCAATGGTGTTTGTGACACATACACTTGCCAATGCGGTTTGTGACACACACACTCTGTCCAATGCTGCTGGTGACACACACGCTGTGCAATGGGGTTCGTGACACACACACTATCCAGTGGGTTTTGTGACATACACACTCTGTCCAATGGGCTTGTGACACACACTCTGTCCAATAGTGTTTGTGACACACACTCTGTCCCATGGGGTTTGTGACACACACACTGTCTAATGGGGACTGTGACACACACACGCTGTCCAATGGGGTTTGTGACACACACGCTGTCCAATGGGGTTTGTGACACAGGTGCTGTCCAATGGGGATTGTGACCTACACACTGTCCAAAAGGGTTTGTGACACACCCACGCTATCCAATGGGGTTTGTGCCACGCACACTTTATAATGGGGTTTGTGACACACACACGCTATCCAATGGGGTTTGTGACACCCACGATGTCCAATGGGGTTTGTGGCACGCACACTGTCCATGGCTGTTTGTGATAAACACGCTGTCTAGTGTGGTTTGTGACACACACACTGTCCAATGGGGTTTGTGACACACACTCTTTCCAATGGGGATTGTAACACACACACGCTGTCCAAAGGGGAGTGTGACACAAACGCTGTTCAAAGGGTTTTGTGACACAGACGATGTCCAATGGGGTTTGTGACACACACACTGTCCATCTGTGTTTGTGACACACACGCTGTCCAGTGTAGTTTATGACACACACACTGTCCAATGGGGTTTGTGTCAGACACAGGGTGCACGGTGTTTGTGAGACACACGCTGTCCAATGGGGTTTGTGACACACAGGCTGTCCAAAGGGGTTTGTGACATACACGATGTAAAATGGGGTTTGTGACACACACAGTGTGCACGGGGTTAGTGACACACAAGCTGTCCAAAGGGGATTGTGACACCCACACTGTCCAATGGGGATTGTGACACACACACGCTGTCCAATGGGGTTTCTGACACACACACTGTCCAAAGGTGTTTGTGTCACAGACCCTATCCAATGGGGTTTGTGACACTCACACTGTCCATGGGTGTTTGTGACACACAGTCTGTCCTGTGGGTTTTGTCACACACACACTGTCCACTGGGGATTGTGACACACACACTGTCCAAAGGGTTTTGTGACACACACACTGTCCAATGGGTATTGTTAAACACAAACGCTGTCCAATGGGGTTTGTGACACACACACTATTCAATGGGGTTTGTGACACACACGCTATGCAATGGGGTTTGTCACACACACACTGTCCAATAGGGTTTGTCACACACACATGCTATCCAATGGGTTTTGTGGCACACACAATGTCCAATGGGGATTGTGACACACACACGCTGTCCAATGGTGTTTGTGACACACACGCTGTCCAATGGGGCTTGTGACAAAAACACGCTGTCCAACGGTGTTTGTGACACAGACGCTGTCCAAAGGGGCTTGTGACAAACACGCTGTCCAATGGGGTTTGTGACACACACACTGTTCAAAGGGGTTTGTGACACACACACTTTCCAATGGGCTTTGTGACACACACACTGTCCAATGGGGATTGTGACACACACGCTCTCCAGTAGGGATTGTGAAACACACACGCTGTCCAATGGGTTTTTTGACACACACGCTCTCCAATGGGGTTTGTGACACACATGCAGTCCAATGGGGATTGTGACACACATGCTGTCCAATGGGGTTTGTGACACGCACACTGTCCATCGGTGTTCGTGACACACACGCTGTCCAGTCAAGTTTATGACACGCACACTGTCCATCGGTGTTCGTGACACACATGCTGTCCAGTCAAGTTTATGACACGCACACTGTCCACGGGGGTATGTGACACACAAACTGTCCAATAGGGTTTGTCACACACACATGCCATCCAATGGGTTTTGTGACACACACACTGTCCAATGGGAATTGTGACACACACACGCTGTCCAATGGTGTTTGTGACACACACGCTGTCCAATGGGGTTTGTGACACAAGTGCTGTCCAATGGGGATTGTGACCTACACACTGTCCAAAAGGGTTTGTGACACACACACGCTATCCAATGGGGTTTGTGCCACGCACACTTTATAATGGGGTTTGTGACACACACACGCTATCCAATGGGGTTTGTGACACCCACGATGTCCAATGGGGTTTGTGGCACGCACACTGTCCATGGCTGTTTGTGATAAACACGCTGTCTAGTGTGGTTTGTGACACACACACTGTCCAATGGGGTTTGTGACACACACTCTTTCCAATGGGGATTGTAACACACACACGCTGTCCAAAGGGGAGTGTGACACAAACGCTGTTCAAAGGGTTTTGTGACACAGACGATGTCCAATGGGGTTTGTGACACACACACTGTCCATCTGTGTTTGTGACACACACGCTGTCCAGTGTAGTTTATGACACACACACTGTCCAATGGGGTTTGTGTCAGACACAGGGTGCACGGTGTTTGTGAGACACACGCTGTCCAATGGGGTTTGTGACACACAGGCTGTCCAATGGGGATTGTGAAACACGCGCTGTCCAGTGGGGTTTGTGACACACACGCTGTCCAAAGGGGTTTGTGATATACACGATGTAAAACGGGGTTTGTGACACACACAGTGTGCACGGGGTTAGTGACACACAAGCTGTCCAAAGGGGATTGTGACACCCACACTGTCCAATGGGGATTGTGACACACACACGCTGTCCAATGGGGTTTCTGACACACACACTGTCCAAAGGTGTTTGTTTCACAGACCCTATCCAATGGGGTTTGTGACACTCACACTGTCCATGGGTGTTTGTGACACACACACTGTCCAGGGGGGTTTGTGACACACACACTGTCCAAAGGGTTTTGTGACACACACACTGTCCAATGGGTATTGTTAAACACAAACGCTGTCCAATGGGGTTTGTGACACACACACTATTCAATGGGGTTTGTGACACACACGCTATGCAATGGGGTTTGTCACACACACACTGTCCAATAGGGTTTGTCACACACACATGCTATCCAATGGGTTTTGTGGCACACACAATGTCCAATGGGGATTGTGACACACACACGCTGTCCAATGGTGTTTGTGACACACACGCTGTCCAATGGGGCTTGTGACAAAAACACGCTGTCCAACGGTGTTTGTGACACAGACGCTGTCCAAAGGGGCTTGTGACAAACACGCTGTCCAATGGGGTTTGTGACACACACACTCTGTCCAAAGGTGCTTGTGACACACACGCTGTCCAATGGGATTCGTGACACACACGCTGTCTAATGAGGAATGTGACACACACGCACTGTAGAATGGGGATTGTGACACACACACTGTCCAAAGGGGATTGTGACACACACACGCTGTCCAATGGGGATTGTGACACACACTCTGTCCAAAGGGTCTTGTGACACACACTCTGTCCAATGGGTCTTGTGACACACACGCTGTCCAATGGGGATTGTGACACACACGCTGTCCAATGGGTTTTGTGAAATACACACTCTGTCCAATGTGGCTTTTGACACACACGCTGTCCTATGGGTATTGTAACACACACACGCAGTCCAATGGGGTTTGTGACTCACACACGCTATTTAATGCGGTTTATGACACAGACACTTTCCAATGGGGTTTGTGACACACACAGTGTGCAGGGGGTTAGTGACACACAAGCTGTCCAAAGGGGATTGTGACACCCACACTGTCCAATGGGGATTGTGACACACACACGCTGTCCAATGGGGATTGTGATACACACACTCTGTCCAATGGGTCTTGTGACACACACGCTGTCCAATGGGGATTGTGACACACACACTGTCCAATGGGTTTTGTGAAATACACACTCTGTCCAATGTGGCTTTTGACACACACGCTGTCCTATGGGTATTGTAACACACACACGCAGTCCAATGGGGTTTGTGACTCACACACGCTATTTAATGCGGTTTATGACACAGACACTTTCCAATGGGGTTTGTGACACAAACTTTGTCCAATAGGGTTTGTGACACTCACACTGTCCAATGGGGATTGTGACACACACACGCTGTCCAATGGGGTTTGTGACACAGACGCTGTCCAATAGAGATTGTGACCTACACACTGTCCAGCAGGGTTTGTGACACACACACGTTATCCAATGGGGTTTGTGACACTCTACGCTGTCCAATCAGGTTTGTGACACACACGCTGTCCAATGGGGTTTGTGAAACACACAATCTGTCCAATGTGGCTTTTGACACACATGCTGTACAATGGTGCTTGTGACACACACGCTGTCCAGTGGATTTTGTGACACGCACACTGTCCAATAGGGTTTGTGACACACACACCCTGTCCAATGGGGTTTGTGACACAAACGCTTTCCAATGGGGTTTCTGACACACACACTCTGTCCAATGTTACTTGTGACACACACGCTGTACAATGGGGTTCATGATACACACGTTGTCCAATGGGGATTGTGACACACACGCTGTACAATAGGGTTTGTGACACAGACACGATATCCAAAGGGGTTTGTGACACACACAGTGTCCAGTGGTTTTTGTGACACACACACTCTGTCCAATGGGCTTGTGACACACAAGCTGTCCCATGGGTATTGTGACACACGCACGCTGTCCAATGGGGTTTGTTGCACACACACTGTCCAATGGGGATTCTGACACATACACTGTCCAAAGGGGTTTGTGACACACACATTGTCCAATGGGGTTTGTGACACACACAGTCCAATGGGGTTTCTGACAAACTCGCTGTCCAATGGGTTTTGTGACACATACACTGACCAGGAGGGATTGTGACACACACACGCTGTCCAATGAGGTTTGTGACACACACACTGTCCAATGGTGTTTGTGACACACACGCTGTCCAATGGGGTTTGTGACGCAAAATCTGTCCAATGGGGTTTGTGACACACACACTGTCCAATGGGGTTTGTGACACACACACACTGTCAAATGGGGTTTGTGACACACATGCTGTCCAATGGGGTTTGTGAAACACACGCTGTCCAATGGGATTTGTGACACACACACTGTCCAATGGGGTTTGTGACACACACGCTGTCCAATGGGGTTTGTGACACACACACTCTGTCCAATGGGTCTTGTGACACACACGCTATCCAATGGGGTTTGTGACACACACACTCTGTCCAATGGGTCTTGTGACACACACGCTATCCAATGGGGTTTTTGACACACACACTCGTTCCAATGGGTCTTGTGAAACACACGCTATCCAGTGTGTTTTGTGACACACACACTTTCAAATAGGGTTTGTGACACAAACGCCATCCAGTGGGTTTTGTGACAAACACGCTGTCCAATGGGGATTGTGACACACACGCTGTCGAATGGGGTTTGTGACACGGACGCTGTGCAATAGGGATTGTGACCTACACACTGTCCAATGGGTATTGTGATTCACACACAATGTCGAATGGGGTTTGTGACACACACGCTGTCCAGTGGATTTTGTGACACACACACTGTACAATAGGGTTTGTGACACAAAAACCCTATCCAGTGGGGTTTGTGACACATACACTTTCCAACGGGTTTTTTGACACACACACCCTGTCCAATGGTGCTTGTGACACAGACGAAGCCAATGGGGTTCGTGACACACACGCTGTCCAATGGGGATTGTGACACAGAAACGCTGCCCAGTGGGTTTTGTGACACACCCGCTGTCCAATGGGGTTTGTGACACACACACACTATCCAATGGGGTTTGTGACACGCACACGTTCTAATGGGGTTTGTGACACAGACACACTATCCAATGGCGTTTGTACACACACACTGTCCAATGGGGTTTCTGACACACACGCTGTCCAATGGGTTTTGTGACACAGACACGCTGTCCAATGGGGTTTGTGACACACACGCTGTCCAATGGGGATTGTGACACACACGGTGTCCAGTGGGGTTTGTGACACATACACTCTATCCAATGGGTCTTGTGACACACACGCTGTCCAATAGTGTTTGTGACAAACACATTGTCCCATGGGGTTTGTGACACACACGCTGTCCAATGGGGTTTGTGACACACACACTTTCCAAAGTGGTTTGTGACACACACAATGTCCAATGGGGTTTGTGACACGCACGCTGTCCATGGGTGTTTGTGACAGACACGATGTCCAGTGGGGTTTGTGAAACACACACTGTCCAATGGGTATTGTGACACACACACACTGTCCAATGGGGTGTGTGACACACACACTCTGTCCAATGGGTTTGTGACATAAAAGCTGTCCAATAGTGTTTGTGACACTCAGTCTGTCCAATGGGGATCGTGACACGCACGCTGTCCAGTGGGGTTTGTGACACACACACTGTTCAATGGGGTTTGTGACACACACGCTATCCAATGCGTTTCGTGACACCCACACTGTAGAATGGGGACTGTGACACACATGCTGTCCAATGTTGATTGTGACACACGCTCTATCCAATGGGGTTTGTGACACACACGCTATCCAATGGGTTTTGTGACACACACACTGTCCAATGGGGAGTGTGACACACGCATGCTGTCCAATGGTGTTTGTGACCCACACGCTATTCAAAGGGGTTTGTGACACAGACTCCGTCCAACGGGGATTGTTACCTACTGACTGTCCAATAGGGTTTGTGACACACACACGCTATCCACTGGGGTTTGTAACACACACACTTTATAATGGGTTTTGTGACACACACACGCTATAAAATGGGGATTGTGACACACACACTTTCCAATGGGGTGTGTGACACACACACGCTGTCTCATGGAGATTGTTACATGCACTCTGAACAATTGGTTATGTTACACACACATTGTGCAATGGTTTTTGTGACACACAGTCTCTCAAATGGGCTTTGTGACACACACAAGCTGTCCAATGGGTATTGTGAAACACACGCTGTCCAATGGGATTTGTGACACACACTGTCCAATGGGGTTTCTGACACTACACGCTCTGCAATGGGGTTTGTGACACACACATGCTATCCAATGGCATTTGTTACACACACACGCTGTCCAATGTTGTTTGTGTCACACACGCTGTCCAATGGGTTTGTGGCACACACAATCTATCCAAAGGGGTTTGTGACACACACACTTTCTAATGGGGTTTGTGACACACACACGCTATCCAATTGGGTTTGTGACACACACACTTTCCAGTGGTGCTTGTGACACACACGCTGTCCAATGGGGTGTGTGATACACACGCTGTCCAGTGGGTTTTGTGACACTCACACTCTGTCCAAATGGGATTGTGACACACACACTTTCACATGGGGTTTCAGACACGCACACTTTCTCATGGGGTTTGTGACACACACACGGTATCCAATGTATTTTGTGACACACATACTCTTTAATGGGTTTTGTGAAACACACACGCTATCCAAAGGGGTTTGTGACACACACACTTTCCAATGGGGTTTGTGACACACACACTCTGTCTAATGGGTTTTGTGACACACACGATGTCCAGTGGGGATTGTGACACACACTCTGTCCAAAGGGGTTTGTGACACACACAATCTGTCCAATGGGTCTTGTGACACACAAGCTGTCCAATGGGGTTCGTGACACGCACGCTGTCCAGTGGGGTTTGTGACACACACATTGTCCTATAGGTTTTGTGACACACACACGCTATCCAATGGGGTTTGTGACACACACACGCTATCCAATTGGGTTTGTGACACACACACTTTCCAGTGGTGCTTGTGACACACACGCTGTCCAATGGGGTGTGTGATACACACGCTGTCCAGTGGGTTTTGTGACACTCACACTCTGTCCAAATGGGATTGTGACACACACACTTTCACATGGGGTTTCAGACATGCACACTTTCTCATGGGGTTTGTGACACACACACGGTATCCAATGTGTTTTGTGACACACATACTCTTTAATGGGTTTTGTGAAACACACACGCTATCCAAAGGGGTTTGTGACACACACACTTTCCAATGGGGTTTGTGACACACACACTCTGTCTAATGGGTTTTGTGACACACACGATGTCCAGTGGGGATTGTGACACACACTCTGTCCAAAGGGGTTTGTGACACACACAATCTGTCCAATGGGTCTTGTGACACACAAGCTGTCCAATGGGGTTCGTGACACGCACGCTGTCCAGTGGGGTTTGTGACACACACATTGTCCTATAGGTTTTGTGACACACACACGCTATCCAATGGGGTTTGTGACACGCATACTGTTTAATGGGTTTTGTGAAACACACACGCTATCCAATGGGGTTTGTGACACACACACTGACCAATGGGGTTTGTGACACCCACAGTGTCCACGGGGGTTAGTGACACACACGCTGTACAATGGGGTATGTGACACACACACTGTCCAATGGGTATTGATACACACACGCTGTCCAATGGTGTTTGTGACACACACACTGTTCAATGTGGCTTGTGACACACACGCTGTACTATGGGGTTTGTGACACACACACGCTATCCAACGGGGTTTGTGACACATACACTTTCCAAAGGGGTTTGTGACACACACGATGTCCAATAGGGTTTGTGACACACAGACTCTGTCCAATGGTGTTTGTGACACACACACTGTACAATTGGGATTGTGAGACACATACGCTATCCAATGGGGTTTGTGACACAAACTCTGTCCAATGGGGTTTGGAACACACACACTGTCCAATGGGTATTGTGACACTCACACTGTCTATTGTTGTTTGTGACACACACGCTGTCCAGTGGGTTTTGTGACACACACACTGTCCAATTGGGTTTTGACACACACGCTGTCCACTGGGGATTGTGAAACAGAAGCTGTCCAATTCGGGTTTGTGACACACACGCTGTCCAATGGGAATTGTCAAACACACACGCTGTCCAATGGGGTTTATGACACACAATCTGTCCATTGGGGTTTGTGGCAAACACTCTGTCCAATGGGGTTCATGACACACACGCTGTTCAATGGGTTTGTGACACACACACTGTCCAATAGGGTTTGTGACACACACACGCTATCCAATGGGGATTGTGACACACACACTTTCTAATGGGGTTTGTGACACACACAATATCCAAAGGGTTTGTGACACTCACAATCTGTCCCATGGTGTTTGTGACACACACACTGTCCAATGGGTATTGTTACACACACACGCTGTCCAGTGGGGTTTGTGACACATACACTTTCCAATGGGGTTTGTGACACACACACTATGTACAATGGTGCTTGTGACACACACTCTGTCCAATGGGTTTTGTGACACACACGCTGTCCAGTGGGTTTTGTGACACACACACTCTGTCCAATGGGCTTGTTACACACACGCTGTCCAATGGTGCTTGTGACACACACACTGTAAAATTGGGATTGTGACACACACACGCTATCCAATGGGGTTTGTGACAGAAACTCTGTCCAATGGGGTTTGTGACACACACGCTGGCCAATGGGGATATGACACACACACTGTCCAATGGGCTTTGTGACACATACACTCTGTCCAATGGGGCATTTGACAGACACGCTGTCCAATGGGGTTTGTGACACACACGCTGTCCAGTGGGTTTTGTGACACACACACTGTCCAAAGGGGTTTGTGACACACACACTGTCCAATGGGGTTTGTCACACACAGTCTGTTCAAAGTGGTTTGTGACACACACACACTGTCCAATGGGGATTGTGACACACACACGCTGTCCAACGGGGTTTATGTCACACACGCTGTCCAATGGGGTTTGTGACTCACACTCTCTGTCCAATGGGGCTTGTGACACACACGCTGTCCAATGGGGTTCGTGACACACACTCTGTCCCATGGGGTTTGTGACACACACACTGTCCAAAGAGTTTTGTGACACACACGATGTCCAATGGGGTTTGTGACATGCACACTATCTAATGGGATTTGTGACACTCACACTCTGTCCAATGGTGCTTGTGACACACACGCTGTCCAATGGGGTTCGTGACACACACGCTGTCCAGTGGGTTTTGTGACACACACACACTGTCCAATGGGCTTGTGACACACACGCTGTTCAATGGTGCTTGTGACACACACACTGTCCAAAGGGGATTGTGACACACACACGCTGTCCAATGAGGTTTGTGACACACACGCTGTCCAAAGGGGTTTGTGACACTCACACTGTCTATTGTTGTTTGTGACACACACGCTGTCCAGTGGGTTTTGTGACACACGCACTGTCCAATTGGGTTTTGACACACACGGTGTCCACTGGGGATTGCGACACAAACGCTGTCCAATTCGGGTTTGTGACACACACACTGTCCAATGGTTTTTCTGACACACACGCTGTCCAATGATGTTTATGACACACACGCTGTCCAATGGGGATTGTGACTACAGACTCTGTCCAATGGGGTTCGTGACACACACGGTGTTCAATGGGTTTGTGACACACACACTGTCCAATAGGGTTTGTGACACACACACGCTATCAAATGGGGTTTGTGATACACACAATATATAATGGGGTTTGTGACACTCACAATCTGTCCCATGGTGTTTGTGACACATGCACTGTCCAATAGGATTGTGAAACGCACATGCTGTCCAATGGGGTTTGTGACACAGAGACGCTGTCTAATGGGGTTTGTGACACACACATTGTCCAATGGGTATTGTTACACACACACGCTGTCCAATGGGGTTTGTGACACATACACTTTCCAATGGGATTTGTAACAGACACACTCTGTACAATGGTGCTTGTGACACACACGCTGTCCAATGGGTTTCTGACACACACGCTGTCCAGTGGGTTTTGTGACACACACACTCTGTCCAATGGGCTTCTGACACACACGCTGTCCAATGGTGTTTGTGACACACACACTGTAAAATTGGGATTGTGACACACACACGCTATCCAATGGGGTTTGTGACACACACACTGTACAATGGGTATTGTGACACACAACACACTGTCTAATGGGGTATGTGACACACACGCTGGCCAATGGGGATTGTGACACACACACTGTCCAGTTTGGTTTGTGACACATACACTCTGTCCAATGGGGCATTTGACAGACACGCTGTCCAATGGGGTTTGTGACACACACGCTGTCCAGTGGGTTTTGTGACAAACACACTGTCCAAAGGGGTTGGTGACACACACACTGTCCAATGGGGTTTGTGACACACACATTGTCTACGGGGGTTTGTGACAGAAACGCTGTCCATTGGGGTTTGTGACACACACGCTGTTCAATGGGGTTTGTGACACACACACTCTGTCCAAAGGGCTTGTGACACACACACTTTCCAAAGGGGTTTTTGAAACACACGCTGTCCAATGGGGTTTATGACACACAATCTGTCCAATGGGGCCTGTGACACACACGCTGTCCAAT
Source organism: Columba guinea (assembly GCA_032206185.1). Classification (NCBI taxonomy): domain Eukaryota; kingdom Metazoa; phylum Chordata; class Aves; order Columbiformes; family Columbidae; genus Columba; species Columba guinea. The sequence continues at coordinate 2,202,259 of JAVLUU010000005.1, forward strand.
GGGTCTTGTGACACACAGGCTGTCCAATGGGGTTCAAGACACACATGCTCTTCAAAGGGGTTTGTGTCACACACACTGTCCAATAGGGTTTGTTACACACACACTCTGTTCAATGGGGTTTGTGACACACACACTGTCCAAAGGGGTTTCTGACACACACGCTGTCTAATGGGAATTGAGAAACACAAACGCTGTCCAATGGGGTTTGTGACACACACACGCTGTCCAGTGGGTTTTGTGACACACACACTCTGTCCAAAGGGCTTGTGACACACACGCTTTCCAATGGTGCTTGTGACACTCACACTGTCCAATGGAGATTGTGACACACACACGCTGTCCAATGGGGTTTGTGACACACGCACTGTCCACTAGGGTTTGTGACACACACACGCTATCCAATGGAGTTTGTGAAACATACACTTTCCAATGGGGTTTGTGACACACACACTCTGTCCAGTGGTTCTTGTGACACACACGCTGTCCAATGGGGTACATGACACACACTCTGTCAAATGGCCTTGTGACACACACACTCTGTCCAATAATGTTTGTGACACACACTCTTTCCAATGGTGTTTGTGACACTCACACTTTCCAATGGAGATTGTGACACACACACGCTGTCCAAAGGGCTTTGTGACACACACTCTGTCAAATGGAAATTGTGAAACACAAAGCTGTCCAATGGGGATTGTGACACACACACGCTGTCCAATGGGGTTTGTGACACACACGCTGTCCAATGGTTTTTGTGAACACACACGCTCTTCAATGGGGATTGTGACACACACGTTGTCCAATGGGGTTTGTGACACACACGCTCTGTCCAATGGTTGTTGTGACACACGGGCTGTCCAATGGATTTTGTGACACACACACTGTCCAATAGGGTTTGTGACACACACACTGTACAATGGGCATTGTGACACACACACGCTGTCCAATGTGGATTTGACACACACGCTGTCCAATGGGGTTTATGACACAAACTCTGTCTAATGGGCTTTGTGACAAACACAATGTCCAATAGGGTTTATGACACACACATGCTATCCAATGGGGTTTGTGACACACATACTTTCTAATGGGGTTTTTGACATACACACGCTATCCAATGGGGTTTGTGACACACACTTTCCAATGGGGTTCGTGACACACACGCTGTCCAATGGGGTTTGTGACACACACACTATCCAAAAGTGTTTGTGACACACACGATATCCAATGGGGTTTGTGACACGCACACTGTCCAAAGGGGTATGTGACACACACACTGTCCAAAAGGGTTTGTGACACACACGATGTCCAATGGGGTTTGTGACACGCACACTGTCCATGGATGTTTGTGACACACACGCTGTCCAGCGGGGTTTGTGACACACACACTGTCCAATGGGGTTTGTGACACACACAGTGTCCACGGGGGTTTGTGACACACACGGTGTCCAATGGGGTTTGTGACACACACACTGTCCAAAGGGGTATGTGACACACACGCTGTCTAATGGGGATTGTGACACACACACGCTGTCCAAAGGGGTTTGTGACACATACTCTGTCAAATGGGAATTGTGAAACACAAATGCTGTCCAATGGGGTTTGTGGCACACACGCTGTCTAATGGGGATTGTGACACACACACGCTGTCCAATGGGGTTTGTGAAACACACGCTGTCCAATGGGGTTTGTGAACACACACGGTGTCCAATGGGGTTTTGTGACACACAAACTGTCCATGGGTGTTTGTGACACACTCGCTCCCCAGTGTGTTTTCTGACACACACACTGTCCAGTTGGGTTTTGACACACACTCTGTCCGATGGGGATTGTGAACACACACGCTGTCCAATGAGGTTTGTGACACACACGCTGTCCAATGGAGTTTTTTACACACACGCTGTACAATGGGGATTGTGACACACACGCTGTCCAATGGGTTTTGTGACATACACACTCTGTCCAATGGGGTTTGTGACACACACGCTGTCCGATGGGGATTGTGACACACGCGCTGTCCAATGGGGTTCGTCACACACACGCTGTCCCATGGGGCTTGTAACACACACACTCTGTCCAATGGTGCTTGTGACACACACACTTTGTCCAATGGGCTTGTGACACACACGATATCCAATGTGGTTTGTGACACACACATTTTCCAATGGGTATTGTGACACACACGCTATCCAATGGGGTTTGTGACACACACGCTGTCCAATGGGGATAGTGACACACACCCTGTCCAATGAGGCTTGTGAAACACACACTGTCTAATGAGGATTGTGACACACGCGGTGTCCAATGGGCTTCGTCACAGACACGCTGTCCCATGGTGTTTGAGACACACACTCAGACCAATTGGGATTGTTACACACACACTGCCCAATGGTCTTTGTGACACACACGCTGTCCAATGGGGTTTGTGACATTCACACTGTCCATGGCTGTTTTTGTTACACACGCTGTCCAGTGGGTTTTGGGACACACACACTGTCCAATGGGTTTATGACACACAAGCTGTCCAATGTGGTGTGTGACACACACACTCTGTCTAATAGAGTTGGTGAACACATACGCTATCCAATGGGTTTTGTGACACACACACTTTCTAATGGGGTTCGTGACACACACGCTATCCAATGGGTTTTGTGACACACACACTGTCCAATGGGGATTGCGACACACACACGCTGTCCAATAGTGTTTGTGACACACACGCTGTCCAATGGGGTTTGTGACACAGACGCGGTCCAATGGGGACTGTGACACACACGCTGTCAAATGGGGTTTGTGACACATACACTCTGTCCAATGGGGTTTGTGACACACACATTGTCAGATGGAGTTTGCGACACACAGTCTTTCTAATGGGGTTTGTGAAACACACGCTATCCAATGGATTTTGTGACACACACACTTTCCAATGTGGTTCGTGACACACACATGCTATCCAAAGGGGTTTGTGACACGCATACTTTCGAATGGGCTTTGTGACACACACACGCTATCCAATGGGGTTTGTGACATACACGCTGACCAATGCGGTTTGTGACACCACACTCTCTCCAATGGTGCTTGTGACACACACTCTGTCCAATGGGGTTCGTGACACACACGCTGTCCAGTGGGTTTTGTGACACATACACTGTCCAATGAGGATTGTGACACACACATGCTGTCCAATGGGGTTTGTGACACACACGATGTCCAATGGGCTTTGTGACACACACACTGTCCAATGGGTATTTTTACACACACACGCTGTCCAATGGTGTTTGTGACACACACGCTGTCCAGTGTGTTTTGTGCCACACACACTGTCCACCGGGGTTTTGACACACACGCTGTCCACTGCGGATTATGACACACACACTGTCCAATGCGTATTGTTACACACACACACTGTCCATTGGGGTTTGTGACACACACACTGTTCAATGGTTTTTGTGACACACACTCTGTCAAATGGAGTTTGTGACACACAGACGCTGTCCAATGGGATTTCTGACACACACGCTGTCCAATGGGATTTGTGACACACACACTGACCAGGAGTGTTTGTGACACACACACGCTGTCCAATCGGGATTGTGACACACACACTGTCCAATGGGGTTTCTCACACACACTCTCTCCAATGGGGTTTGTGACACATACACTTTCCAATGGGGTTTGTGACACACACACTATGTCCAATGCTGCTTGTGACACACACTCTGTCCAATGGGCTTGTGACACACACGCTGTCCAATGCTGTTTCTGACACAAACACTGTACAATGGGGATTGTGACACACACACGCTGTCCAATGCTGTTTGTGACACACACACTCTCCAAAGGGTATTGTGACACACACACACTGTCCAATGGTGTTTGTGACGCACACGCTGTCCAATGGGGATTGTGACACACACACTGTCCAATGGGGTTTGTGACACACACGCTGTCCAACGGGGTTTGTGACACAAACACGCTATCCAATGGGGTTTGTGATATGCACACTCCGTCCAATGGGACTTCTGACACACACACTGTCCAGTGTGGTTCGTGACACATATGCGGTCCAGTGGGGTTTGTGACACACATGCTATCCAATGGGTTTTGTGACACACACACTGTCCAATGGGGATTGTGTCACACACAATCTGTCCAATGGGGTTCGTGACACACACTCTATCCCATGGGTTTTGTGACACACACACGCTATCCAATGGGGTTTATGACACACACGCTGTCCAATGGGGTTTGTGACACACACACTCTGTCCAATAGGGTTTGTGACACACATACGCTATCCAATGGGGTTTGTGAGACACACACTTTCTAATGGGTTTTGTGACACACACGCTATCCAATGGGTTTTGTGACACACACAGTGTCCAATGGGGATTGTGACACACACACTGTCCCATAGGGTTTGTGACACACACATGCTATCCAATGGGGTTTGTGACACACATACTTTCTAAAGGGGTTTTTGACACACACACGCTATCCAATGGGGATGGTGACACACACTTTCCAATGGGGTTTGTGAAACACACGCTGACTAGGAGCGTTTGTGACACACACACGCTATCCAACTGGTTTGTGACACACACGCAGTCCAATGGGGTTTGTGTTACACACACTGTAGAATGGGGATTGTGACACACACATGCTGTCCAATGGGGTTTGTGACACAAACTCTGTGCAATGGGTGTTGTGACACACACACTGTCCAAAGGGTATTGTGACACACACAAACTGTGCAACGGTGTTTGTGACACACACACTGTCCAATGGGGATTGTGAAACACACACTGTCCAATGGGGTTTGTGACACACACAGTGTCTACGGGGGTTTGTGACACATACCCTCTGTCCAATGGTGCTTGTGACAGACAAGCTGTCCAATGGGGTTCGTGACACACACACTTTCCAATGGGGTTTGTGACACACACAGTGTCTACAGGGGTTTGTGATACACACGCTGTCCAATGGGGCTTGTGACACACACGCTGTCCAATGGGGTTTGTGACACACACACTCTATCCAAAGGGATTTGTAACACATACACATTCCAATTGGTTTTGTGACACACACACTCTGTCCAATGGTGCTTGTGACAGACAAGCTGTCCAGTGGGTTTTGTGACACATACACTGTCCAATGAGGATTGTGACACACAAACACTGTCCAATGGGATTTCTGACACACACGCTGTCCAATGGTGTTTGTGGCACACACGCTGTCCAATGGGGTTTCTCACACACACTCTCTCCAATGGGGTTTGTGACAGACACACTGTCCAATAGGGTTTGTGAAAGAGACACGCTATCCAATGGGGTTTGTGACACATACACTTTCCAATGGGTTTTGTGACACACATACTATGTCCAATGGTGCTTGTGACACTCACACTCTGTCCAATGGTGCTTGTGACACACACGCTGTACAATAGTTTCGTGACACACACGCTGTCCACTCGGTTTTGTGACACACACACTTTGTCCAATGGGTTTTGTGACACACACACTGTCCAATTGGGTTTTGAAACACACCCTGTCCCATGGTGTTTGTGACACACACAGTGTCCAATGGGGATTGTGACACACACACGCTGTGCAATGGGGTTTGTGACAAACACACTGTCCATGGGTGTTTGTGACACACACGCTGTCCAGTGGGTTTTGTGACACACACACTGTCCAATTTGGTTTTGACACACACGCTGTCCAATGGCGATTGTGACACACATGCTGTCCAATGGGCTTTGTGACAAGTACACTCTGTCCAATAGGTTTTGTGACACACACACACTATCCAATGGGGTTTCTGACACACACGTTGTCCAGTGGGTTTTGTGACACACACACTCTGTCCAATGGTGCCTGTGACACACACATGCTGTCCAATGGTGTTTATGACACACACTCTGTCCAATTGGGTTTTGACACACACGATGTCCAATGGGGATTGTGATACACACACGCTGTCCAATGGTGTTTATGACACACAATCTGTCCAATGGGGTTTGTAAACACACGCTGTGCAATGGGATTCGTGACACACACGCTGTTCAATGGGGTTTGTGACGCACACACTTTCTAATGGGGTTTGTGACACACACACTATCCAATGGAATTTGTGACACACACAATGTCCAATGGGAATTGTGACACACACACTGTCCAAAGCGGTTTGAGACACACACGCTATGCAATGGGGCTTGTGACACTCAAACTCTCCATCGGTGTTTGTGACACACACGCTGTCCAGCGGGTTTTGTCACACACACACCGTCCAACGGGGTTTTGACACACACGCTGTCCACTGGGGATTGTGACACACACAATATCCAGGGGGGTTTGTGACACACACACTGTCCAATGGCGTTCGTGACACACACAGTGTCAACGGCGGTTTGTGACACACACAATGTTCAAAATGTTTTGTGACACACACGATGTACAATGGTGTTTGTGACACGATCACTGTCCATGGTGTTTGTGACACACACTGGCCAGGGGGGTTTGTGACACTCACACTTTCCAATGGCATTCGTGACACACACAGTGTTCACTGGGGTTTGTGACACACACACTGTCCAATGGGTATTGTTACACACACACGCTGTCCAGTGGATTTTGTGACACACACATTCTGTCCAATGGGCTTGTGACACACACGCTGTCCAATGGTGTTTGTGACACACACACTGTCCAATGTGTATTGTTACACACACACGCTGTCCAAGGGGGTTTGTGACACACACACGGTCCAATGAGATTTGTGACACGCACAATGTCCATGTGTGTTTGTGACACACACGCTGTCCAGTGGGGTTTTGACACACACGCTGTACACTGGGGATTGTGACACACACACTGTCCAACGGCGTTTGTGACACACACAGTGTCCACGGGTGTTTGTGACACACACGCTGTACAATGGGGTTTGTGACACACACGCTGTCCAATGGTGTTTGTGACACACATAGTGTCTACGGGGGTTTGTGACACACACACTGTCCAATGGAGTTCGTGGCACACACACGCTATCCAATGGGGTTTGTGACACATACAGTTTCCAATGGTGTTTGTGATACACACACACTGTCCAATGGTGCTCGTGACAAACACGCTATCCAATGGGGTTCGTGACACACACGCTGTCCAATGGGTTTTGTGAAACACACACTGTCCAAAGGGGATTGTGTCACACACACGCTGTCCAAAGGGGTTTGTGACACAAACTCTGTCCAAAGGGGTTTGTGACACACACGCTGTCCAATGGGGTTTGTGACACACACTCTGTCCAGTGGGTTTTGTAACACACACACTCTCCAATAGGGTTTGTGACACACACACGCTATCCAATGGGGTTTGTCAGACATACACTTTACAATGGGGTTTGTGACACTCACACTCTGTCCAATGGTGCTTGTGATACACACGCTGTCAAATGGGTTTTGTGACACACAGATGCTGTCCAATGGGATTTGTGACACACATGTTGTCCAATGGGGTTTTTGACACACACAATTTCCAATGGTGTTTGTGACACACACGCTGTCCAATAGGGTTTTTGACACAAACTCTGTCCAATGGGGTTTGTGAGACACACACTGTCCAAAAGGGTTTGTGACACACACGATGTCCAAAGGGGTTTGTGACACGAGCACTGTCCAGTGGGTTTTGTGACACACACAGTGTCTACGGGGGTTTGTGACACACAAGCTGTCCCTTGCGGATTGTGACACACACACTGTTCAATGGGTATTGTGACACACACTTTGTGCAAAGGGGATTGTGTCACAAACACACTTTCCAATGGGCTTTGTGACACACACACTGTCCAAAGTGGTTTGTGAAACACACGCTGTCCAGTGGGGTTTGTGACACACAAACACTGTCCAATAGGGTTTGTGACACACACATACTATCCAATGGGGTTTGTGACACACACACTTTCTAGTGGAATTGTGACACACACACGCTATCCAATGGTGTTTGTGACACACACACGCTGTCCAATGGAGTTTGTGACACACACACTGACCAAAGGGGTTTGTGACACACACGCTGTCCAGTGGGGTTTGAGACACACACACTGTCCACCTGGGTTTTGACACACACGGTGTACACGGGGGTTTGTGAAACACACGCTGTCCAATGGGGTTTGTGACACACACACGCTCTCCAATGGTCTTTGTGACACACACGCTGTCCAATGGGGCTTGTGACACACACACTGTTCAATGGGGTTCGTGAACACACACGCTGTCCTGTGGGTTTTGTGACACACACACTCTGTCCAATGGTATTGTGACACACACTCTGTCCAATGGGTTTCGTTACACACACACTCTGTCCAATGGGGTTTGTGACACAGACACTTTGTAATGGGGTTTGTGACACACACACTCTATCCAATAAGGTTTGTGACACACACACTTTCCAATGAGGTTTGTGACGCTCAAACATCCCAATGGGGTTTGTGACACACACACGCTGTCCCATGGGGTTTGTGACACACACGCTGACCAATTGGGTTTCTTACACAGACACTGTCCAATGGTGTTTACGACACGCATGCTGTCCAATGGGTTTTGTGACGCACACTCTGACCAGGAGGGTTTGTGACACACACACGCTCACACACTGTCCAATGGGGATTGTGACACACACACGCTGTCCAATGGGGTTTGTGACACACACACTGTCCAAAGGTGTTTGTGACACACACGATGTCCAATGTGGTTTGTGACACACACACTGTCCAAAGGGGTTTGTGACACTCCCACTGTCCAAAAGGGTTTGTGACACACACACTGTCCAATGGTGTTTGTGAATACACACGCTGTCCAATGGGGCTTGTGATAACCACGCTGTTCAATGGGGTTTGTGACACACACGCTGAACAATTAGGTTTGTTAAAGACACACTGTCCAATGAGGTTTGTGAAACACACGCTGTCCAATGCGGTTTGCGACACACACACTGACTAGGAGGGTTAGTGACACACACTCGCTGTCCTATGGGGTTTGTGACACACACACTGTCAAATGGTGTTTGTGACACACACTCTGTCAAATGGGGTTTGTGACACAAACACGCTATCCATTGGGTTTTGCGACACAAACAATGTCCAATGATATTTGTGATACACACTGTCCAATGGGGTTTCTGACACTACACGCTTTCCAATGGGGTTTGTGACACAGACACTGACCAGGAGGGTTTGTGACACACACACGCTGTCCAGTGGTGTTTGTGACTACACACGCTGTCTAATGGGGATTGTGACACACACTCTGTCTAATGGGTCTTGTAACACACAAGCTGTCCAATGGGGTTTGTGAAACACAAGCTGTCCAATATGGGTTTGTGATACAAATACACTGTCCAATGGGGTTTGTGACACACACACGCTATCCAATGGGGTTTGTGACACACACAATTTCCTATGGGGTTTGTGACACACACACTTTGCAATGGGGTTTGTGACACACACACGCTGTCCCATGGGGTTTGTGAAACACACGCTGACCAATTGGGTGTCTTACACACACACTATCCATGGGTGTTTGTGACACACACGCAGTCCAGTAGTGTTTGTGACACACACACTGTCCAACAGGGTTTGTGACACACACGATGTCCGATGGGGTTTGTGACACGCACACTGTACATGGGTGTTTGTGACACACATTCTATCCAGTGGGGTTGTGACACACACACAGTGCTTTGGTTATTGTTGCACACAAATGCTGTCCATTGGTGTTTGTGACTACACACGCTGTCCAATGGGGCTTGTGACACACACGCTGTTCGATGTGTTTTGTGACACACACGCTGTCCAGTGGGTTTTGTGACACACACACTATCCAGTCGGGATTGTGACACATACGCTGTCCAATGGGTTTTGTGACACACACACACTGTCCAAAGGGGTTTGTGACACACACAATGTCCAATGGGGTTTTTGACACGCACACTGTCCATGGGTGTTTCTGACACACACCCTGTCCAATGGGGTTTCTGACACACACCCTGTCCAATGGGGTTTGTGACACAGACACTCTGTCCAGTGGCGCTTGTGACACACACGCTGTCCAATGGGGTTGGTGACACACACTCTTTCCAATGGGGATTGTGACACACACACGCTGTCCAATGGGGAGTGTGACACAAACGCTGTCCAATGGGGTTCGTGACACACACCATGTCCAATGGGGTTTGTGACAGGCACACTGTCCATGGGTGTTTCTGACACACACCCTGTCCAATGGGGTTTGTGACACACACACTGTCCAATGGGGTTTGTGACACACACAGTGTGCACGGGGTTTGTGACACACACGCTCTCCAATGGGGATTGTGACACACACACTGTCCAAAGGGGTTTGTGACATACACGATGTAAAATGGGGTTTGTGAAACACACGTTCTCCAGTCAAGTTTATGACACAGACCCTGTCCAATGGGGTTTCTGACACACACAGTGTGCACGGGGTTTGTAAACACACGCTGTCCAATTGGGTTTGTGACACACACACTGTCCAATCGGTATTGTTCCACACACACACTGTCCTACGGGTTTCTTGACACACACTGTGTCCACGGGGTTTGTGACACACACACTGGCCAATAGGGTTTGTCACACACATGCTATCCAATGGGATTTTTGACACACACACTCTCCAATGGGGATTGTGACACACACGCTTTCCAATGGGGTTTGTGACACGCACACTGTCCAAACGGGTTTGTGACACAGATGCTGTCCAATGGGGATAGTGACCTACACACTGTTCAAAAGGGTTTGTGACACACACACGCTATGCCATGGGGTTTTTGACACGTACACTTTATAATGGGGTTTGTGACACACACACGCAATCCAATGGGGTTTGTGACACACACGATGTCCAATGGGGTTTGTGACACGCACACTGTCCATGGGTGTTTGTGACACACACGCTGACCAATGGGGTTTGTGACACAGACACTCTGTCCAGTGGCGCTTGTGACACACACGCTGTCCAATGGGGTTCGTGACACACACTCTTTCCAATGGGGATTGCGACACACACACTCTGTCCAATGGGGAGTGTGAAACAAACGATGTCCAAAGGGGTTTGTGACACACATACTGTCCATGGGTGTTTCTGACACACACGCTGTCCAATGGGGTTTGTGACACACACACTGTCCAAAGGGGTTTGTGACACACACGATGTAAAATGGGGTTTGTGACACGCACACTGTCCATTGTTGTTTGTGACACACACGCTGGCCAGTGGAGTTTATGACACACACACTCTCCAATGGGGTTTGTGACACACACAGTGTGCACGGGGTTAGTGACACACACGCTGCCCAATGGGGATTGTGAAACCCACGCTGTCCAATGGGGATTGTGACACACACACGCTGTCCAATGGGTTTTCTGACACACACACTGTCCAAAGATGTTTGTGACAAAGACCCTATCCAATGGGGTTTGTGACACTCACACTGTCCATGGGTGTTTGTGACACACACTCTGTCCCATGGGTTTTGTCACGCACACACTGTCCAATGGGGTTTTGACACACACGCTGTCAAAAGCGGATTGTGACACACAGGCTGTACAATGGGGTTTGTGACACACACACTGTCCAAAGGGTATTGCTAAACACAAACGCTGTCCAATGGGGTTTGTGACACACACACGCTATCCAATGGTGTTTGTGACACACACACTGTCCAATGGGGATTGTGACACACACACTTTCCAATGGGGTTTGTGACACACACACTGTCCAATGGGGATTGTGACACACACACTTTCCAATGGGATTTGCGACACACACAATCTGTCCAATGGCGCTTGTGACACGCACACTGTCCAATGGGGTTCGTGACACACACCCTGTCCAGTGGGGTTTGTGACACACACACTGTCCAATGGGGATTGTGACACACACACTGTCCATAGGGGTTTGTGACACACACGATGTCCAATGGTGTTTGTGACACACACGCTGTCCCATGCGGTTTGTGACACACACACATTCCAATGGGGTTTGTGACACACACACTTTTCAAAGGGGCTTGAGACACACACACGCTGTGCCATGGGGTTTGTGACACACACACGCTATCCAATGGGGTTTGTGACACATACACTTTCCAATGGGGTTTGTGACACACACACTCTGTCCAACGGAGCTTGTCACACACGGTGTCCAATGGGTTTCCTGACACACACACTGTCCAATGGGGATTGTGACACACACACGATGTCCAATGGGGTTTGTGACACACACACTGTCCAAAGGGGTTTGTGACAAACACACTGTCCAACGGGGATTGTGACATACACAGGATGTCCAATGGGGTTTGTGACACACACATTGTCCAAAGGGGTTTGTGACAAACAGGATGTCCAATGGGGTTTGTAACACGCACACTGTCCATGGGTGTTTGTGACACACAAGCTGTCCAATGGGGTTTGTGACACACACACTTTCCATAGGGGTTTGTGACACACACGATGTCCAATAGGGTTTGTGACACGCACACTGTCCATGGGTGTTTGTGAAACACACGCTGTCCAATCGGGTTTGTGACACACACACTGTCCAAAGGGGTTTGTGACACACACGCTGTCCAATGGAGTTTGTGACACACACACTGTCCAGTGGGTTTCGTGACACACGCACTCTGTCCAATAGGCTTGTGACACACACGCTGTCCAATGGTGTTTGTGACACACACAATGTCCAATGGGAATTGTGACACACACACTGTCCAAAGCGGTTTGAGACACACACGCTATGCAATGGGGCTTGTGACACTCAAACTCTCCATCGGTGTTTGTGACACACACGCTGTCCAGCGGGTTTTGTCACACACACACCGTCCAACGGGGTTTTGACACACACGCTGTCCACTGGGGATTGTGACACACACAATATCCAGGGGGGTTTGTGACACACACACTGTCCAATGGCGTTCGTGACACACACAGTGTCAACGGCGGTTTGTGACACACACAATGTTCAAAATGTTTTGTGACACACACGATGTACAATGGTGTTTGTGACACGATCACTGTCCATGGTGTTTGTGACACACTCTCTGTCCAGTGGGGTTTGTGACACACACACTGTCCAATGGGGTTTTTGACACAAACAGTGTCCACGGGGGTTTGTGACACACACGCTGTCCAGTGGGTTTTGTGACACACACGCTATCCAATAGGGTTTCTGACACACACACGCTATCCAATGGGGTTTGTGACACATACACTTTCCAATGGAGTTTGCGGCACCCACACTCTGTCCAATGGTGCTTGTGACACACACGCTGTCCAATGGGGTTCGTGACACAGACACGTTGTCCAATGGGGCTTGAGACACTCACACTGTCCATGAGTGTTTGTGACACACACGCTCTCCAGTGGGTTTTGTCACACACACACAGTCCAATGGGGTTTTGACACACACACTGTCCACTGGGGATTGTGACACACACACTGTCCAGGGGGGTTTTTGACACACACACTGTCCAATGGCGTTCGTGACACACAGAGTGTCCACGGGGGTTTGTGACACACACGCTATCCAATGGGTTTTGTGACACACACACATATTGTCCAATGGGGATTGTGACACACAGACTCTGTCCAACGGTGTTTGTGACACACACGCTGTCCAATGGGGTTTGTGACACACACATGCTATTCAATGGGGTTTGTGACACACACACTGTCCAAAGGGGTTTGTGACACAAACGATGTCCAATGGGGTTTGTGACACGCATACTGTCCATGGGTGTTTGTGACACACACGCTGTCCAGTGGGTTTTGTGACACACACACTGTCCAATGGGGTTTGTGACACACACAGTGTCCAAGGGGGTTTGTGACACACACGCTGTCCAATGGGGTTTGTGACACACACACTGTCTAAAGGGTGTTGTGACACACACGCTGTCCAATGGTGTTTGTGACACACACGCTGTACAGTGGGGATTGTGACACACACACGCTGTACAATGGGGTTTGTGACACACACACTGTCCCATGGGTTTTGTGACACACTCTGTCCAATGGGCTTGTGACACACACGCTGTCCAATGATGTTTGTGACACACACACTGTCCAATGGGGTTTGTGACACACACAGTGTCCAAGGGGGTTTGTGACACACACGCTGTCCAATGGGGTTTGTGACACACACACTGTCCAAAGGGTGTTGTGACACACACGCTGTCCAATGGGGTTTGTGACACACACACTGTACAGTGGGGATTGTGACACACACACGCTGTACAATGGGGTTTGTGACATACACACTGTCCCATGGGTTTTGTGACACACACACTCTGTCCAATGGGCTTGTGACACACACGCAGTCCAATGAGGTTAGTGACACACACGCTGTCCAGTGGAATTTGTGACACTCACACTGTCTAATGGGCTTTGTGACACAGTGTCCCCGGGGGTTTGTGACACAGACGCTGTCCAATGGGGTTTGTGACACACACACTGTCCAATGTGTATTGTTACACACACGCGCTGTCCAGTGGTGTTAGCGACACACACGCTGTCCAGTGGGGATTGTGACACACACGCTGTCCAATGATATTTGTGACACACACACTGTCCAAAGGGGATTGTGACACTCACACGTTGTGCAATGGTGTTTGTGACACACACACTGTCCAAAGGGGTTTCTGACACACACGCTATCCAATGGGGTTTGTGACATTCACACTGTCCATGGGTTTTTGTGACACACACACTGTCCAATGGGGTTTTGACACACACACTGTCCAATGGCGTTCGTGACACACACAGTGTCAACGGCGGTTTGTGACACACACAATGTTCAAAATGTTTTGTGACACACACGATGTACAATGGTGTTTGTGACACGATCACTGTCCATGGTGTTTGTGACACACTCTCTATCCAGTGGGGTTTGTGACACACACACTGTCCAATGGGGTTTTTGACACAAACAGTGTCCACGGGGGTTTGTGACACACACGCTGTCCAATGGGCTTTGTGGCACACACACTCTGTACATTGGGTCTTGTGAAAACCACGCTGTCCAATGGGTGTTTGTGACACACACGCTGTCCAGTGGGTTTTGTGACACACACGCTATCCAATAGGGTTTCTGACACACACACGCTATCCAATGGGGTTTGTGACACATACACTTTCCAATGGAGTTTGCGGCACCCACACTCTGTCCAATGGTGCTTGTGACACACACGC
Organism: Columba guinea; assembly: GCA_032206185.1. NCBI lineage: Eukaryota > Metazoa > Chordata > Aves > Columbiformes > Columbidae > Columba > Columba guinea. The sequence goes on from JAVLUU010000005.1 coordinate 2,217,523, forward strand.
TGTCCAATGGGGTTCGTGACACAGACACGTTGTCCAATGGGGCTTGAGACACTCACACTGTCCATGAGTGTTTGTGACACACATGCTGTCCAGTGGGTTTTGTCACACACACACAGTCCAGTGGGGTTTTGACACACACACTGTCCACTGGGGATTGTGACACACACACTGTCCAGGGGGGTTTTTGACACACACACTGTCCAATGGCGTTCGTGACACACACAGTGTCCACGGGGGTTTGTGACACACACGCTATCCAATGGGTTTTGTGACACACACACATATTGTCCAATGGGGATTGTGACACACAGACTCTGTCCAACGGTGTTTGTGACACACACGCTGTCCAATGGGGTTTGTGACACACACATGCTATTCAATGGGGTTTGTGACACACACACTGTCCAAAGGGGTTTGTGACACAAACGATGTCCAATGGGGTTTGTGACACGCATACTGTCCATGGGTGTTTGTGACACACACGCTGTCCAGTGGGTTTTGTGACACACACACTGTCCAATGGGGTTTGTGACACACACAGTGTCCAAGGGGGTTTGTGACACACACGCTGTCCAATGGGGTTTGTGACACACACACTGTCCAAAGGGTGTTGTGACACACACGCTGTCCAATGGTGTTTGTGACACACACACTGTACAGTGGGGATTGTGACACACACACGCTGTACAATGGGGTTTGTGACACACACACTGTCCCATGGGTTTTGTGACACACACACTCTGTCCAATGGGCTTGTGACACACACGCTGTCCAATGATATTTGTGACACACACACTGTACAATGGGTATTGTGACACACACACGCAGTCCAATGAAGTTAGTGACACACACGCTGTCCAGTGGAATTTGTGACACTCACACTGTCTAATGGGCTTTGTGACACAGTGTCCCCGGGGGTTTGTGACACAGACGCTGTCCAATGGGGTTTGTGACACACACACTGTCCAATGTGTATTGTTACACACACGCGCTGTCCAGTGGTGGTTGCGACACACACTCTGTCCAGTGGGGATTGTGACACACACGCTGTCCAATGATGTTTGTGACACACACACTGTCCAATGGGGATTGTGACACTCACACCCCGTGCAATGGTGTTTGTGACACACACACTGTCCAAAGGGGTTTCTGACACACACGCTATCCAATGGGGTTTGTGACATTCACACTGTCCATGGCTTTTTGTGACACACACACTGTCCAATTGGGTTTTGACACACACGCTGTCCAATGGCGATTGTGACACACATGCTGTGCAATGGGGTTTGTGATACATACACTCTGTCCAATGGGGCTTGTGACACAGACTCTGTCCAATGGGGTTTGTGACCCACACGGTGTCCAATGGGGATTGTGACACACACACTCTGTCCAATAGGTCTTGTGACACACAAGCTGTCCAATGGGGTTTGTGACACATACAGTCTGTCCAATGGGTATTGTGACACGCTGTCCAATGGGGATTGTGACACACACACGCTGTCCAATGGTGTTTGTGACACACACGCTGTCCAGTGGGGTTTGTGACCCACTCGCTGTCCAATGGGGATTGTGACATACACACTGTCCAACAGGGTTTGTGACACACACATGCTATCCAATGGGGTTTGTGACACACACACTGTCCAAAGGGGTTTGTGACAAACACACTGTCCAACGGGGATTGTGACATACACAGGATGTCCAATGGGGTTTGTGACACACACATTGTCCAAAGGGGTTTGTGACAAACAGGATGTCCAATGGGGTTTGTAACACGCACACTGTCCATGGGTGTTTGTGACACACAAGCTGTCCAATGGGGTTTGTGACACACACACTTTCCATAGGGGTTTGTGACACACACGATGTCCAATAGGGTTTGTGACACGCACACTGTCCATGGGTGTTTGTGAAACACACGCTGTCCAATCGGGTTTGTGACACACACACTGTCCAAAGGGGTTTGTGACACACACGCTGTCCAATGGAGTTTGTGACACACACACTGTCCAGTGGGTTTCGTGACACACGCACTCTGTCCAATAGGCTTGTGACACACACGCTGTCCAATGGTGTTTGTGACACACACAATGTCCAATGGGAATTGTGACACACACACTGTCCAAAGCGGTTTGAGACACACACGCTATGCAATGGGGCTTGTGACACTCAAACTCTCCATCGGTGTTTGTGACACACACGCTGTCCAGCGGGTTTTGTCACACACACACCGTCCAACGGGGTTTTGACACACACGCTGTCCACTGGGGATTGTGACACACACAATATCCAGGGGGGTTTGTGACACACACACTGTCCAATGGCGTTCGTGACACACACAGTGTCAACGGCGGTTTGTGACACACACAATGTTCAAAATGTTTTGTGACACACACGATGTACAATGGTGTTTGTGACACGATCACTGTCCATGGTGTTTGTGACACACTCTCTGTCCAGTGGGGTTTGTGACACACACACTGTCCAATGGGGTTTTTGACACAAACAGTGTCCACGGGGGTTTGTGACACACACGCTGTCCAGTGGGTTTTGTGACACACACGCTATCCAATAGGGTTTCTGACACACACACGCTATCCAATGGGGTTTGTGACACATACACTTTCCAATGGAGTTTGCGGCACCCACACTCTGTCCAATGGTGCTTGTGACACACACGCTGTCCAATGGGGTTCGTGACACAGACACGTTGTCCAATGGGGCTTGAGACACTCACACTGTCCATGAGTGTTTGTGACACACACGCTCTCCAGTGGGTTTTGTCACACACACACAGTCCAATGGGGTTTTGACACACACACTGTCCACTGGGGATTGTGACACACACACTGTCCAGGGGGGTTTTTGACACACACACTGTCCAATGGCGTTCGTGACACACAGAGTGTCCACGGGGGTTTGTGACACACACGCTATCCAATGGGTTTTGTGACACACACACATATTGTCCAATGGGGATTGTGACACACAGACTCTGTCCAACGGTGTTTGTGACACACACGCTGTCCAATGGGGTTTGTGACACACACATGCTATTCAATGGGGTTTGTGACACACACACTGTCCAAAGGGGTTTGTGACACACACGATGTCCAATGGGGTTTGTGACACGCATACTGTCCATGGGTGTTTGTGACACACACGCTGTCCAGTGGGTTTTGTGACACACACACTGTCCAATGGGGTTTGTGACACACACAGTGTCCAAGGGGGTTTGTGACACACACGCTGTCCAATGGGGTTTGTGACACACACACTGTCTAAAGGGTGTTGTGACACACACGCTGTCCAATGGTGTTTGTGACACACACGCTGTACAGTGGGGATTGTGACACACACACGCTGTACAATGGGGTTTGTGACACACACACTGTCCCATGGGTTTTGTGACACACTCTGTCCAATGGGCTTGTGACACACACGCTGTCCAATGATGTTTGTGACACACACACTGTCCAATGGGGTTTGTGACACACACAGTGTCCAAGGGGGTTTGTGACACACACGCTGTCCAATGGGGTTTGTGACACACACACTGTCCAAAGGGTGTTGTGACACACACGCTGTCCAATGGGGTTTGTGACACACACACTGTACAGTGGGGATTGTGACACACACACGCTGTACAATGGGGTTTGTGACATACACACTGTCCCATGGGTTTTGTAACACACACACTCTGTCCAATGGGCTTGTGACACACACGCAGTCCAATGAGGTTAGTGACACACACGCTGTCCAGTGGAATTTGTGACACTCACACTGTCTAATGGGCTTTGTGACACAGTGTCCCCGGGGGTTTGTGACACAGACGCTGTCCAATGGGGTTTGTGACACACACACTGTCCAATGTGTATTGTTACACACACGCGCTGTCCAGTGGTGTTAGCGACACACACGCTGTCCAGTGGGGATTGTGACACACACGCTGTCCAATGATATTTGTGACACACACACTGTCCAAAGGGGATTGTGACACTCACACGTTGTGCAATGGTGTTTGTGACACACACACTGTCCAAAGGGGTTTCTGACACACACGCTATCCAATGGGGTTTGTGACATTCACACTGTCCATGGGTTTTTGTGACACACACACTGTCCAATGGGGTTTTGACACACACACTGTCCAATGGCGTTCGTGACACACACAGTGTCAACGGCGGTTTGTGACACACACAATGTTCAAAATGTTTTGTGACACACACGATGTACAATGGTGTTTGTGACACGATCACTGTCCATGGTGTTTGTGACACACTCTCTATCCAGTGGGTTTGTGACACACACACTGTCCAATGGGGTTTTTGACACAAACAGTGTCCACGGGGGTTTGTGACACACACGCTGTCCAATGGGCTTTGTGGCACACACACTCTGTACATTGGGTCTTGTGAAAACCACGCTGTCCAATGGGTGTTTGTGACACACACGCTGTCCAGTGGGTTTTGTGACACACACGCTATCCAATAGGGTTTCTGACACACACACGCTATCCAATGGGGTTTGTGACACATACACTTTCCAATGGAGTTTGCGGCACCCACACTCTGTCCAATGGTGCTTGTGACACACACGCTGTCCAATGGGGTTCGTGACACAGACACGTTGTCCAATGGGGCTTGAGACACTCACACTGTCCATGAGTGTTTGTGACACACATGCTGTCCAGTGGGTTTTGTCACACACACACAGTCCAGTGGGGTTTTGACACACACACTGTCCACTGGGGATTGTGACACACACACTGTCCAGGGGGGTTTTTGACACACACACTGTCCAATGGCGTTCGTGACACACACAGTGTCCACGGGGGTTTGTGACACACACGCTATCCAATGGGTTTTGTGACACACACACATATTGTCCAATGGGGATTGTGACACACAGACTCTGTCCAACGGTGTTTGTGACACACACGCTGTCCAATGGGGTTTGTGACACACACATGCTATTCAATGGGGTTTGTGACACACACACTGTCCAAAGGGGTTTGTGACACAAACGATGTCCAATGGGGTTTGTGACACGCATACTGTCCATGGGTGTTTGTGACACACACGCTGTCCAGTGGGTTTTGTGACACACACACTGTCCAATGGGGTTTGTGACACACACAGTGTCCAAGGGGGTTTGTGACACACACGCTGTCCAATGGGGTTTGTGACACACACACTGTCCAAAGGGTGTTGTGACACACACGCTGTCCAATGGTGTTTGTGACACACACACTGTACAGTGGGGATTGTGACACACACACGCTGTACAATGGGGTTTGTGACACACACACTGTCCCATGGGTTTTGTGACACACACACTCTGTCCAATGGGCTTGTGACACACACGCTGTCCAATGATATTTGTGACACACACACTGTACAATGGGTATTGTGACACACACACGCAGTCCAATGAAGTTAGTGACACACACGCTGTCCAGTGGAATTTGTGACACTCACACTGTCTAATGGGCTTTGTGACACAGTGTCCCCGGGGGTTTGTGACACAGACGCTGTCCAATGGGGTTTGTGACACACACACTGTCCAATGTGTATTGTTACACACACGCGCTGTCCAGTGGTGGTTGCGACACACACTCTGTCCAGTGGGGATTGTGACACACACGCTGTCCAATGATGTTTGTGACACACACACTGTCCAATGGGGATTGTGACACTCACACCCCGTGCAATGGTGTTTGTGACACACACACTGTCCAAAGGGGTTTCTGACACACACGCTATCCAATGGGGTTTGTGACATTCACACTGTCCATGGCTTTTTGTGACACACACACTGTCCAATTGGGTTTTGACACACACGCTGTCCAATGGCGATTGTGACACACATGCTGTGCAATGGGGTTTGTGATACATACACTCTGTCCAATGGGGCTTGTGACACAGACTCTGTCCAATGGGGTTTGTGACCCACACGGTGTCCAATGGGGATTGTGACACACACACTCTGTCCAATAGGTCTTGTGACACACAAGCTGTCCAATGGGGTTTGTGACACATACAGTCTGTCCAATGGGTATTGTGACACTCACGCTGTCCAATGGGGATTGTGACACACACACGCTGTCCAATGGTGTTTGTGACACACACGCTGTCCAGTGGGGTTTGTGACCCACTCGCTGTCCAATGGGGATTGTGACATACACACTGTCCAACAGGGTTTGTGACACACACATGCTATCCAATGGGGTTTGTGACACACATACTTTCTAAAGGGGTTTTTGACACACGCACGCTATCCAATGGGGTTTGTGACACACACTGTCCAATAGGGTTTGTGACATCACACATGATATCCAATAGGTTTTGTGGCATATACTCTTTCTAAAGGGTTTTGTGAAACACACGCTATCCAATGGGTTTTGTGACACACACACTGTGCAATGGGGATTGTGACACACACACGCTGTCGAATGGTGTTTGTGACACACACACTTTCCAATGGGGTTTGTGAAACGCACACTTTCTAAAGGGGTTTGTGACACACACATGCTATCCAATGGGGTTTGTGACTCGCATACTTTCTAATGGGGTTTGTGACACACACACGCTGACAAATTGGGTTTGTTACACACACACTGTCGAATGGCGTTTGTGACACGCATGCTGTCCAATGGGTTTTGTCACACACACACTGACCAGGAGGGTTTGTTACACACACACGCTATCCAATGGGGTCTGTGACACATGCACTTTCCAATGGGCTTTGTGACACACACATTCTGTCCAATGGCGCTTGTGAAACACATGCTGTCCAATGGCACTGGTGACACACACAACTTCCAAAGGGGTTTGTGACACACACGCTGTCCAATGGGGCTAGTGACACATACACTTTCCAATGGGGTTTGTGACACACACACTGTCCAATGGGGCTAGTGACACATATAATTTCCAATGGGGTTTGTGACACACACACTTTCCAATGGGTATTGTGACACACACACGCTGTCCAATGGGGATTGTGACACACACGCTGTCCAATGGGGTTTGTGATACATACACTCTGTCCACTGGGGCTTGTGACACACACGCTGTCCAGTGGGGTTTGTAACACACACACTGTCAAAAGGGGTTTGTGACACACATGCTATCAAATGGGATTTGTGACACACTCACTGTCCATTGATTTTTGACACACACGCTGTCCACTGGGGATTGTGACACACACACTGTCCAGGGGGGTTTGTGACACACACACTGTCCAATGGCGTTCGTGAAACACACAGTGTCCACGGGGGTTTGTGACACACACGCTGTCCAATGGGGTTTGTGACACACACACTGTCCAATGGGTATTGTTAAACACAAACTCTGTCCAATGGGGTTTGTGACACACACACTGCCCAATGGGGTTTGTGAAACACATGCTGTCCAATGGGTTTTGTGACACGCACACTTTACAATGGCGTTTGTGATACACACACGCTATCCAATGGGGTTTATGACACACACGCTGTCCAATGGGGATTGTGACACACACACGCTGTCCAATGGTCTTTGTGACACACACGCTGTCCAATGGGGTTTGTGACACAGACGCTATCCAATCGGGATTGTGACATACACATTGTCCAATAGGGTTTATGACACACACATGCTATCCAATGGGGTTTGTGACACACATACTTTCAAATGGGGTTTTTGACACACACACGCTATCCAATGGGGTTTGCAACACACACTTTCCAAAGGGGATTGTGATACACACGCTGTCCAATGGGGTTTGTGACACATAACACTCTGTCCAATCGGGCTTGTAACACACACTCTGTCCAACGGGGTCTTTGACCCACAATGTTTCAAATGGGGACTGCGACGCACACGCTGTCCAATGGGGTTTGTGACACACTCGCTGTCCAATGGGGTTTGTGACACACACACTCTGTCCAATGGGGTTTGTGACCCAGAGTGTGTCCAATGGGTATTGTGACACACACACTGTCCAATGGGGGTTGTCACACACACACTCTCTCCAATAGGTTTTGTGACACACAAGCTGTCCAGTGGGGTTTGTGACATACACGCTGTCCAATATGGTTTGTGACATCACACACGCTATCCAATGGGGTTTGAGACACACACTCTTTCTAATGGGGTTTGTGAAACACACGCTATCCAATGGAGTTTGTGGCACACACACTGTCCAATGGTGTTTATGACACGCATGCTGTCCAATGGGTTTTGTGACACACACACTCACCAGGAGGGTTTGTGACACACACACGCTATCCAATGGGGTTTGTGACACATACGCTTTCCAATGGGTTTTCTGACAGACACACTCTGTCCAATGGCGCTTGTGACACATGCTGTCCAATGGGGTTCGTGACACACACTCTGTCCCATGGGGTTTGTGACACACACACTGTCCAATGAGGATTGTGACACAAACACGCTGTCCAATGGGGTTTGTGACACATACACTTTCCAAAGTTATTTGTGACACGCACGATGTCCCATGTGGTTTGTGACACGCGCAATGTCCATGGGTGCTTGTAACACACACGCTGTCCAGTGGGGTTTGTGACACACACACTGTCCAAAAGGGTTTGTGACACACACGATGTCCAATAGTGTTTGTGACACGCACACTGTCCATGGGTGTTTGTGACACACACACTGTCCAGTGGGGTTTGTGACACACACAGTGTCCACCGGGGTTTGTGACACACACACTGTCCAATGGTTATTGTTACACACACACACTGTCCAATGGGGTTTTTGATACAAATGCTTTCCAGTGGGTTTTGTGACACACACACTGTCCAATAGGGTTTGTGCCACACACACGCTATACAATGTGTTTTGTGACACATAAACTTTCCAATGGGTATTGTTACACACACACGCTGTACAATGGGGTTTGTGACACACACACTTTCCAATGGGGTTTGTGACACAAACTTTTTCCATTGGGGTTTCTGACACGCACACTGTACATGGGTGTTTGTGACCAAACACGCTGTCTAGTGGAGTTTGTGACACACACACTGTCCAATGGGGATTGTGGCACACACACGCTGTCCAATGGTGTTTGTGACACACACGCTGTCCAATGGGGTTTCTGTCACAGATGTTCTCCAATGGTGTTTGTAACATACACACTGTCCAACGGGGTTTGTGACATACACACGCTATCCAATTTGGATTGTGACACACACATATTCTAATGGGGTTTGTGACACACACGCTATCCAATCGGTTTTGTGACACACACACTGTCCAAATGGGATTGTGACAAACACACGCTGTCCAATAGTGTTTGTGACACACACGCTGTCCCATGGGGTTTCTGACACACACACTTTCCAACGGTGTTCGTGACACACACTCTGTCCCATGGGGTTTGTGACACACACACGCTATCCATTGGGGTTCAAGACACACACACTGTCCAATAGGGTTTGTGACATCACACACGCTATCCAATGGCGTTTGTGACACACACACTTTCTAATGGGGTTTGTGACACACACGCTGTCCAGTGGGTTTTGTGACACACACACTGTGCAGTGGGGCTTGTGAAACACAAACTCTGTCCAATGGGTCTTGTGACACACATACGCTGTCCAATGGGTTTTGTGACAAACACACTGTCCAATGGGGCTGGTGACACACAAACTCTGTCCAATGGGTCCTGTGACACACATACGCTGTCCAATGGGTATTGTGACACACACACTGTCCAATGGTTCTTGTGACACAAACGCTGAACAATGGGGTTCGTGACACGCACGCTGTTCAGTGGGTTTTTTGACACACTCACTGTCCAATGGGGTATTGACACACACACTGTCCACGGGGATTTGTGACACGCACGCTGTCCAATGGGGCTGGTGACACACACACTATCCAATGGGTTTTATGACACAAACGCTGTCCAGTAGGTTTTGTGACACACACACTGTACAATAGGGTTTGTGCCACACACACGCTATCCAATGGGGTTTGTGACGCATACACTTTCCAATGGGGTTTGTGACACACACACTCTTTCCCATGGCGCTTGTGACACAAACGCTGTCAAATGGGGTTCGTGACACACACTCTGTCCCGTGGGGTTTATGACACACACGCTGTCCAATGTTGTTTCTGACACACACACTGTCCAAAGGGGTTTGTGACACACACGATGTCCAATGGGGTTTGTGACACACACATCGCCCAATGGGTATTGTGACACACACGCACAGTCCAATGGGGTTTGTGACACACACGCTGTCCAATGGGGATTGTGACACACACTTTCCAATGGGGTTTGTGACACACACACGTTGTCCCATGGGGTTTGTGACACACACACTGTCCAATGGGGATTGTGACAAACAGACGCTGTCCAATGGGGTTTGTGACACACACATTGTCCGAAGAGGTTTGTGACACATATGATGTCCAATGGGATTTGTGGCACCCACACTGTCCATGGGTGTTTGTGACACACACGCTGTCCAGTGGGGTTTGTAACACACACACTGTCCAAAAGGGTTTGTGACACACATGATGTACAATGGGGTTTGTGGCACGCACGCTGTCCATGGGTGTTTGTGAGACACACGCTGTCCAGTAGGGTTTGTGACACACACGCTGTCCTGTGGGTTTGTGACACCCATGATGTACAATGGGGTTTGTGACACGCGCACTGTCCATGGGTGTTTGCGACACACACGCCGACCAGGGGGGTTTGTGACACACACACTGTCCAATGGGGTTTGTGACACACACAGTGTCCACTGGGGTTTGTGATACACACGCTGTCCAATAGGGTTTGTGACACGCATACTGTCCATGGGTGTTTGTGACACCACACTGTCCAATGGGGATTGTGACACACATGCTGTCCAATGGGCTTTGTGACACACACACTCTGTACAGTGGGTCTTGTGAAAAACACTCTAAACAATGGGTTTGTGAAAACACACGCTGTCTAGTGGGTTTTGTGACACACATACTATCCAATAGCGTTTGTGAAACACATACGCTATCCAATGGGGTTTGTGACACATACACTATCCAATACGGTTTGTGACACACACACTCTGTCCAATGGTGATTGTGACACACACGCTGTCCAACGGGGTTAGTGACACACATGCTATCCAGTGGGTTTTGTGACATACACACACACTGTCCAATGGGGATTTTGAACCACACACGTTGTGCAATGGTGTTTGTGATACACACGCTGTCCAATGGGGTTTGTGACACAGACGCTGTCCAATGGGGTTTGTGACACGAACACTTTATAATGGGTTTTGTGACACACTCACGCTATCCAATGGGGATTGTGACACACACTTTCCAATGGGGTTTGTGACACACACACGCTGCCCCATGGGGTTTGTGACACACACGCTAACCAATTGGGTTTGTTACACACACACTGTCCAATGGTGTTTGTGACACGCATGCTGTCCAATGGGTTTTGTGTCACACACACTCTGTCCAATGGCGCTTGTGACACAAACGCTGTCAAATGGGGTTCGTGACACACACTCTGTCCCGTGGGGTTTGTGACACACACGCTGTCCAATGGTGTTTCTGACACACACACTGTCCAAAGGGGTTTGTGACACACACGATGTCCAATGGGGTTTCTGACACACACACTGTCCAAAGGGGTTTGTGACACACACGATGTCCAATGGGGTTTGTGACACACACGCTGTCCAATGGGGATTGTGACACACACTTTCCAATGGGGTTTCTGACACACACACTGTCCATGGGTGTTTGTGAGACACACGCTGTCCAGTGGGGTTTTAACATACACACTGTCCAAAGGGGTTTGTGACACACACTATGTCCATTGGGGTTTATGACACGCACACTGTCCATGGGTGTTTGTGACACACACCCTTTCCAGTGGGGTTTGTGACACACACACGGTATCCAATGGTGTTTGTGACACATACACTTTCCAAAGGGGTTTGTGACACACACACTCTGTCCCATGGTGATTCAGACACACACGCTGTCCGCTGGGTTTTCTGACACACACTCTCTGTCCAACAGGCTTGTGACAAACACGCTGTCCAATGGGGATTGTGACACACGTGATGTCCAATGGGGTTTGTGACATACACACTGTCCAATGGGTATCGTTACACAAACACGCTGCCCAGTGATGTTTGTGACACACACGCTGTCCAGTGGGTTTTGTGCCACACACACTGTCCAATGGGGTTTTGACACACACGCTGTCCACTGGGGATTGTGACACACACACTGTCCAATGGATTTTGTGACAGACACACTGTTCAATAGCTATTGTTACACACACACGCTGTCAAATGGGGTTTGTGACACACACACGCTGTCAAATGGGATTTGTGACACACACGCTGTCCAATGGGATTTGTGACACACACTGTCCAATGGGGTTTCTGACACTACACGCTGTCCAATGGGGTTTGTGCCACACACACTGTCCAATGGTGTTTGTGACACACACGCTGTCCAGTGGGTTTTGTGAAAGAGACACGCTATCCAATGGGGTTTGTGACACATACACATTCCAATGGGGTTTGTGACACCACACTCTCTCCAATGGTGCTTGTGACACACACGCTGTCCAATAGTGTTTGTGAAAAACACTCTGTCCCATGGGGTTTGTGACACATACACTGTCCAATGGGGATTGTGACACACACATGCTGTCCAATGGGATTTCTGACACACACGCTGTCCAATGGGGTTCGTGACACATACACTTTCCAGTGAGGTTTGTGACACATACACTCGGTCCAACAGGCTTGTGACACACACGCTGTCCAATGGGGATTGTGACACACACACGCTGTCCAGTGGGGTTTGTGACACACACACTGTTCAACGGGGTTTGTGACGCCCACGCTGTCCAGTTGGTTTTGGACACACACACTGTCCACTGGGGTTTTGACACACACGCTGTCCACTGGGGATCGTGACATACACACTGTCCAATGCGTAGTGTTACACACACAGGCAGTCCAATGGTGTTTGTGACACAACACTGTCCAATAGCTACTGTTACACACACAGGCTGTACGATGGGGTTTGTGACACACACACTGTCCAATGGTGTTCGTGACACATACAGTGTGCACGGGGGTTTGTGACACACACACGCTGTCCAATGGGGTTCGTGACACACACTCTGTCCCATGCGGTTTGTGACACACACACTGTCCAATGGGGTTTGTGACACACACAGTGTCCAATGGGGTTTGTGACACACACACTGTCCAAATGGGTTTGTGACACACACACTGTCCAATGGTGTTTGTGACACGCATGCTGTCCAATGGGTTTTGTGTCACACACACTCTGTCCAAAGGCGCTTGTGACACAAACGCTGTCAAATGGGGTTCGTGACACACACTCTGTCCCGTGGGGTTTGTGACACACACGCTGTCCAATGGTGTTTCTGACACACACACTGTCCAAAGGGGTTTGTGACACCACGATGTCCAATGGGGTTTCTGACACACACACTGTCCAAAGGGGTTTGTGACACACACGATGTCCAATGGGGTTTGTGACACACACGCTGTCCAATGGGGATTGTGACACACACTTTCCAATGGGGTTTGTGACACACACACGTTGTCCCATGGGGTTTCTGACACACACACTGTCCATGGGTGTTTGTGAGACACACGCTGTCCAGTGGGGTTTTAACATACACACTGTCCAAAGGGGTTTGTGACACACACTATGTCCATTGGGGTTTATAACACGCACACTGTCCATGGGTGTTTGTGACACACACCCTTTCCAGTGGGGTTTGTGACACACACACGGTATCCAATGGTGTTTGTGACACATACACTTTCCAAAGGGGTTTGTGACACACACACTCTGTCCCATGGTGATTCAGACACACACGCTGTCCAATGGGGTTCGTGACACACACGCTGTCCGCTGGGTTTTCTGACACACACTCTCTGTCCAACAGGCTTGTGACAAACACGCTGTCCAATGGGGATTGTGACACACGTGATGTCCAATGGGGTTTGTGACATACACACTGTCCAATGGGTATCGTTACACAAACACGCTGCCCAGTGATGTTTGTGACACACACGCTGTCCAGTGGGTTTTGTGCCACACACACTGTCCAATGGGGTTTTGACACACACGCTGTCCACTGGGGATTGTGACACACACACTGTCCAATGGATTTTGTGACAGACACACTGTTCAATAGCTATTGTTACACACACACGCTGTCAAATGGGGTTTGTGACACACACACGCTGTCAAATGGGATTTGTGACACACACGCTGTCCAATGGGATTTGTGACACACACTGTCCAATGGGGTTTCTGACACTACACGCTGTCCAATGGGGTTTGTGCCACACACACTGTCCAATGGTGTTTGTGACACACACGCTGTCCAGTGGGTTTTGTGAAAGAGACACGCTATCCAATGGGGTTTGTGACACATACACTTTCCAATGGGGTTTGTGACACCACACTCTCTCCAATGGTGCTTGTGACACACACGCTGTCCAATAGTGTTTGTGAAAAACACTCTGTCCCATGGGGTTTGTGACACATACACTGTCCAATGGGGATTGTGACACACACATGCTGTCCAATGGGATTTCTGACACACACGCTGTCCAATGGGGTTCGTGACACATACACTTTCCAGTGAGGTTTGTGACACATACACTCGGTCCAACAGGCTTGTGACACACACGCTGTCCAATGGGGATTGTGACACACACACGCTGTCCAGTGGGGTTTGTGACACACACACTGTTCAACGGGGTTTGTGACGCCCACGCTGTCCAGTTGGTTTTGGACACACACACTGTCCACTGGGGTTTTGACACACACGCTGTCCACTGGGGATCGTGACATACACACTGTCCAATGCGTAGTGTTACACACACAGGCAGTCCAATGGTGTTTGTGACACAACACTGTCCAATAGCTACTGTTACACACACAGGCTGTACGATGGGGTTTGTGACACACACACTGTCCAATGGTGTTCGTGACACATACAGTGTGCACGGGGGTTTGTGACACACACACGCTGTCCAATGGGGTTCGTGACACACACTCTGTCCCATGCGGTTTGTGACACACACACTGTCCAATGGGGTTTGTGACACACACAGTGTCCAATGGGGTTTGTGACACACACACTGTCCAAATGGGTTTGTGACACACACACTGTCCAATGGTGTTTGTGACACGCATGCTGTCCAATGGGTTTTGTGTCACACACACTCTGTCCAAAGGCGCTTGTGACACAAACGCTGTCAAATGGGGTTCGTGACACACACTCTGTCCCGTGGGGTTTGTGACACACACGCTGTCCAATGGTGTTTCTGACACACACACTGTCCAAAGGGGTTTGTGACACCACGATGTCCAATGGGGTTTCTGACACACACACTGTCCAAAGGGGTTTGTGACACACACGATATCCAATGGGGTTTGTGACACACACGCTGTCCAATGGGGATTGTGACACACACTTTCCAATGGGGTTTGTGACACACACACGTTGTCCCATGGGGTTTCTGACACACACACTGTCCATGGGTGTTTGTGAGACACACGCTGTCCAGTGGGGTTTTAACATACACACTGTCCAAAGGGGTTTGTGACACACACTATGTCCATTGGGGTTTATGACACGCACACTGTCCATGGGTGTTTGTGACACACACCCTTTCCAGTGGGGTTTGTGACACACACACGGTATCCAATGGTGTTTGTGACACATACACTTTCCAAAGGGGTTTGTGACACACACACTCTGTCCCATGGTGATTCAGACACACACGCTGTCCAATGGGGTTCGTGACACACACGCTGTCCGCTGGGTTTTCTGACACACACTCTCTGTCCAACAGGCTTGTGACAAACACGCTGTCCAATGGGGATTGTGACACACGTGATGTCCAATGGGGTTTGTGACATACACACTGTCCAATGGGTATCGTTACACAAACACGCTGTCCAGTGGTGTTTGTGACACACACGCTGTCCAGTGGGTTTTGTGCCACACACACTGTCCAATGGTGTTTTGACACACACGCTGTCCACTGGGGATTGTGACACACACACTGTCCAATGGGTTTTGTGACAGACACACTGTTCAATAGCTATTGTTACACACACACGCTGTCAAATGGGGTTTGTGACACACACACGCTGTCAAATGGGATTTGTGACACACACGCTGTCCAATGGGATTTGTGACACACACTGTCCAATGGGGTTTCTGACACTACACGCTGTCCAATGGGGTTTGTGCCACACACACTGTCCAATGGTGTTTGTGACACACACGCTGTCTAGTGGGTTTTGTGAAAGAGACACGCTATCCAATGGGGTTTGTGACACATACACTTTCCAATGGGGTTTGTGACACCACACTCTCTCCAATGGTGCTTGTGACACACACGCTGTCCAATAGTGTTTGTGAAAAACACTCTGTCCCATGGGGTTTGTGACACATACACTGTCCAATGGGGATTGTGACACACACATGCTGTCCAATGGGATTTCTGACACACACGCTGTCCAATGGGGTTCGTGACACATACACTTTCCAGTGAGGTTTGTGACACACACACTCGGTCCAACAGGCTTGTGACACACACGCTGTCCAATAAGGATTGTGACACACACACGCTGTCCAGTGGGGTTTGTGACACACACACTGTTCAACGGGGTTTGTGACGCCCACGCTGTCCAGTTGGTTTTGGACACACACACTGTCCACTGGGGTTTTGACACACACGCTGTCCACTGGGGATCGTGACATACACACTTTCCAATGCGTAGTGTTACACACACAGGCAGTCCAATGGTGTTTGTGACACAACACTGTCCAATAGCTACTGTTACACACACAGGCTGTACGATGGGGTTTGTGACACACACACTGTCCAATGGTGTTCGTGACACATACAGTGTGCACGGGGGTTTGTGACACACACGTTGTCCAATGGGGTTTGTGACACACACACTGACCAGGAGGTTTTGTGACACACACACGCTGTCCAATGGGGTTCGTGACACACACTCTGTCCCATGCGGTTTGTGACACACACACTGTCCAATGGGGTTTGTGACACACACAGTGTCCAATGGGGTTTGTGACACACACACTGTCCAAATGGGTTTGTGACACACACAATGTCCAATGGTGTTTGTGACACAAACTCTGTCAAATGGGGTTTGTGATACACACACGCTGTCCAATGGTGTTTGTGAAACACACACTCTCAATGGTGTTTGTGACACACACGGTGTCCAATAGGGTTTGTGACACAAACTCTGTCCAATGGGGATTGTGGCATACACGCTGCCCAATGGGGTTGGTGACACACACGCTGTCCAGTGGGTTTTGTGCCACACACACTATCCACTGGGGTTTTGACACACACGCTGTCCACTGGGGATTATGACACACACACTGTCCAATAAGGTTGGTGACACACAAACTGTCCAAAGGGGATTATGACACACACACGTTATCCAATAGGGTTTGTGACACACACACTGTCCAAAGGGGTTTGTGACACGCTGTCCAATAGTATTTGTGACACACAAACACTGTCCAATGGGGATTGTGACACAAACACGATCTCCAATAGCGATTGTGACACACAGGCTGTCCAAAGGGATTTGTGATACACACACTCTGTCCAATGGGTCTTGTGACACACACACGCTGTCCAATGTGGTTCGTGACACATATGCGGTCCAGTGGGGTTTGTGACACACACACTGTCCAATAGGGTTTGTGACACACACGCTATCCAATGGGTTTTGTAACACACACGCTGTCCAATGGGGATTGTGACACAGACACTGCGAAATGGGGATTGTGAAATACACACTGTCCCATAGGGTTTGTGACACACACATGCTATCCAAGGGGGTTTGTGACACACATACTTTCTAATGGGGTTTTTGAAACACACACGCTATCCAATGGGGTTGGTGACACACACTTTCCAATGGGGTTTGTGACACACACAGGTTTTCGATGCGGTTTGTGACACACACAGGCTTTCCATGCGGTTTGTGACACACACGCTGACCAATTCGGTTTGTGACACACACACTGTCCAATGGTGTTTGTGACACACACACTGACCAGAAGGGTTTGTGACACACACAAGCTATCCAATTGTTTTGTGACACATACACTTTACAATGGGGTTTCTGACACACACACTCTGTCCAATGGCCCTTGTGACACACATGCTGTCCAATAGGGTTCATGACACACACTCTGTCCCATGGGGTTTGTGACACACACACTGTCCAATGGGAATTGTGACACACACACGCTGTCCAATGGGGTTTGTGACACACACACTGTCAAAAGGGGTTTGTGACGCACACAAAATCCAATGGAGTTTGTGACATACACTCTGTCCAAAGGGGTTTGCGACACACAGAGTGTCCACGGGGGTTTTTGACACACACTCTGTCCAATGGGGATTGTGACACACAGACTGTCCAGTGTGTATTGTTACACACACATGCTGTCCAATGGTGTTTGTGACTCACACGCTGTCCAATGGGAATTGTGAAACACACACAGTCCAATGTGCTTTGTAACACACAATCTCTGTCCAATGGGTGTTGTGAAAAACACGCTGTTCAATGGGGTTTGTGAACACACACGCTGTCCAGTGGGTTTTGTGACACACACACGGTCCAATTTGTTTTTGACACACATTCTGTCCAATGGGGATTGTGACACACACACGCTGTCCAATGGTGTTCGTGACACACACGCTGTTCAATGGGGTTTGTGACACACACACTGTCCAATAGTGTTTGTGACACACACATGATATCCAATGGGGTTTGTGACACACACACTGTCCAAAGGGGTTTGTGACACACACGCTGTCCAATGGGGTTCGTGATACATACTCTGTCCAGTGGGTTTTTTAACAAACACACTCTTTCCAATAGGCTTGTGGAACACACGCTGTCCAATGGTGTTTTTGACACACAGACTGTCCAAAGGGGTTTGTGACACACAGGCTATCCAATGGGGTTTGTGACACTCACACTGTCCATGGTTGTTTGTGACA
Organism: Columba guinea; assembly: GCA_032206185.1. NCBI lineage: Eukaryota > Metazoa > Chordata > Aves > Columbiformes > Columbidae > Columba > Columba guinea. Next base: position 2,236,643 of record JAVLUU010000005.1, read on the forward strand.
CACACACTGTCCAATGGGGTTTTGCCACACATACTGTTCAATGGGGATTGTGACACACACACTGACCAGGGGGGTTTGTGACACACACACTGACCAGGCGGGTTTGTGACACACACGCTATCCAGTGGGTTTTGTGACACACGCACTGTCCAATTGGGTTTTGACACACACGCTGTGTAACGGGGTTCGTGACACACATGCTGTCTAGTGGGTTTTGTGACACACACACTCTGTCCAATGGGCTTGTGACACACACGCTGTCTAATGGGGTTTGTGACACACACACACTGTCCAATGGGTATTGTGACACACACACGCTGTCCAATGGTGTTTGTGACACAAACACTGTCCAATGAGAATTGTGACACACACATGCTGTACAAAGGGGTTTGTGACAAACACACTGTTCCAAGGGGTTTGTGACACACAGGCTATCCAATGCGGTTTGTGACACATACACTTTCCAAGGGTGTTTGTGACACACACGCTGTCCAGTGGGTTTTGTAACACACATACTGTTCAATGGGGTTTGTGACACACACACGCTATCCAATGAGGTTTGTGACACATACACTTTCTAATGGGGTTTGTGACACTCACACTCTGTCCAATGGTGCTTGTGACACACACGCTGATCAATGGGTTTTGTGACACACACACTCTGTCCAATGGGGTTTGTGTCACACATACTCTGTCCAATGGGGTTTATGACACACAATCTGTCCAATGGTGATTGTGACACACACACGCTATCCAATGGGGTTTTTGACACATACGCTGTCCAATGTGGTTTGTGACACACACACTCTGTCCAATGGGTCTTGTGACACGCACGCTGTCCAATGTGGTTCGTGACACATACGCGGTCCAGTGGGGTTTGTGACACACACACTTTCCAATAGGGTTTGTGACACACATGCTATCCAATCGGTTTTCTGACACAGACTCTGTCCAATGGGGATTGTGTCATACACACGCTGTCCAGTGGGGTTCATGACACACACTCTGTCACCTGGGGTTTGTGAGACACACACACTATCCAATGCGGTTTATGACACACACGCTGTTCAATGGGGTTTGTGTCACACACACTGTCCAATGGGGATTGTGACAGAGACGCTGTCCAATGGGGATTGTGACACACACACGCTGTCCAATGGGGTTTGTGAAACAAACTCTGTCCAAAGGGGTTTGTGATACACACGCTATCCAATAGGGTTTGTGACACTCACACTGTCCAATGGGGTTTGTGACTCACACACTCTGTCCAATGGGGTTTGTGACACACACACTCTATCAAATGGTGTTTGTGACACATACACTTCCCAAAGGGGTTTGTGACACACACAGTGTCCACGGGGGTTTGTGACACAAACTCTGTCTAATGAGGTTTATGACACACACACTGTCCAATGGGTATTGTGACACACACACGCTGTCCAATGGGGTTTGTGACACACACGCTATCCAGTTGGTTTTGTGACACACACAATGTCCAATATGGTTTGTGACACACACACGCTATCCAGTGGGGTTTTGGACATATACACCTTCTAATGGGGTTTGTGACACCACACTCTGTCCAATGGTGCTTGCTACATACACGCTGTCCAAAGGGGTTCGTGACACACACACTCTGTCCAATGGTGCTTGTGACACACACGCTGTCCAATGGGGTTAGAGACATACACACTGTCCATGGGTTTTTGTGATACACACGCTGTCCAGAGGGGTTTGTGACACACACACTGACAATGGGGACTGTGACACACACACGGTGTCCAATGGGGTTTGTGACACACACGCTGTCCAAAGGGGCTTGTGATACACACGCTATCCAATAGGGTTTGTGACACTCACACTGTCCATGGGTGTTTATGACAAACACGCTGTCCAGTGGGTTTTGTGACACACACACTGTCCAATGGGGTTTTGACACACACGCTGTCCACTGGGGATTGGGACACACACACTGACCAGGGGGGTTTGTGACACAGACGCTGTCCAATGGGGTTTGTGACACACACACTGTACAATGAGTATTGATACACACATACGCTATCCAATGGGGTTTGTGACACACACTCTTTCTAATGGGGTTTGTGGCACAAACGCTATCCAATGGGGTTTGTGACACACACACTGTCCAAAGGGGATTGTGGCACACACACGCTGTCCAATGGGGTTTGTGACACACACAGCATCCAAAGGGTTTTGTGACACACACACACTGTCCAATTGGGATTTTGACACATAAACGCTGTCCAATGGGGTTTATGACACACACGCTGTCCAATGGGGTTTGTGACATACACTCTGTCCCATGGGGTTTGCGACACACACACCCTGTCCTATAGGGTTTGTGGCAGACACATGCTATCCAATGGGTTTTGTGACACACATAGTTTGTAATGAGGTTTTTCACAGACACGCTATCCAATGGGGTTTGTGACTCACATTTTCCAATGGGGTTTGTGACACACACACGCTGTCCCATGGGGTTTGTGACACACACGCTGACTATTTGGGTTTGTTACACACACACTGTCCAATGGCGCTTGTGACATACACGCTGTCCAATGGGGTTAGTGACAGAGACTCTGTCCCATGGGGTTTGTGGCACACACGCTATCCAGCGGGTTTTGTGACACACACAATGTCCAATAGGGTTTGTGACACACACACGCTATCCAATGGGGTTGTGACACATACACTCTGTCCAATGGGGCTCGTGACACACACTCTGTCCTATGGTGTTTGTGACACACACACTGTCCAAAGGTGTTTGTGACACACACGATGTCCAATGGGGTTTGTGACACGTACACTGTCCAATGGGGTTTGTGACACACAGTGTCCAAGGGGGTTTGTGACACAAACTCTGTCCAATGAGGTTTGTGGCACACACAGTTTCCACTGTGGTTTGTGACACAAACTCTGTCCAATGAGGTTTGTGACACACACACTGTCCAATGGGTATTGTGACATACACACCCTGTGCAATGGGGTTTGTGACACGCACGCTGTCTAATGGGGATTGTGACACACACGCTGTCCAATGGGCTTTGTGACAAATACACTCTGTCCAATGGGGCTTGTGACACACACGCTGTCCAATGGGGTTTGTGACTCACACACTCTGTCCAATGGGGCTTGTGACACGCACGTTGTCCAATGGGGTTTGTGACACGCACACTGTCCATGGGTGTTTGTGACACACATGCTGTCCAATGGTGTTTGTGACACACACACTGTCCGAAGGGGCTTGTGACACACACGATGTCCAATGGGGTTTGTGACACGTACACAGTCCATGGGTGTTTGTGACACACACGCTGTCCAATGGGGTTTGTGACACACACGCTATCCAGTGGGTTTTGTGACAAACACTCTGTCCAATGCGGTTGGCGACACTCACGCTATCCATTGGGGTTTGTGACACATACACTTTCCAATCCGGTTTGTGACACCACACTCTGTCCAATGGTGCTTGTGACACACACGCTGTCCAATGGGGTTTGTGACACGCACACTTTCTAATGGTGTTTGTGACACACACACGCTATCCAATGGGGTTTGTGAAACAGAGTCTTTCCAATGGGGTTTGTGACACACACACGCTGTCCAATGGTGTTTGTGGCACGCACACGCTATCCAATGGGGTTTCTGACACTCATATTTATAACGGGGTTTGTGACACACACATGCTATCCAATGGGGTTTATGACACACACGATGTCCAATGAGGTTTGTGAAACACAGACACGCTGTATAATGGGGTTTGTGATATGCACACTGTCCATGGGTATTTGTGACACACACGCTGTCCAATGGTGTTTGTGACACACACACTGTCCAAAGGGGTTTGTGACACACACGATATCCAATGGGGTTTGTGGTACACACACTTTCCAATGGGGTTTGTGACACACACGCTCTCCAAAGGGGATTGAGACACACACGCTGACCAATTGGCTTTGTTACACACGGACTGTCCAATTGTGTTTGTGACACACATGCTATCGAATCGGTTTTATGGAACACACTCTCTGTCCAATGGCGATTGTGACACACACGCTGTCCAATGTGGTTCGTGACACACACTCACTCCCATGAGGTTTGGGACGCACACACTGTCTTAAAGGATTTGTGACACACAATATGTAAAATGGGGTTTGTGACACGCACACTGTCCATGGCTGTTTGTGATAGACACGCTGTCCAGTGATGTTTGTAACACAAACGCTGTCGAATGGGGTTTGAGACACACACGCTGTCCAAAGGGCTTTCTGACACACACGCTGTCCAGTGGGTTTTGTGACACACACACTGACCAGGGTGGTTTGTGACACACACACTATCCAAGGGCGTTCGTGACACACACAGTGTCCACGGGGGTTTGTGTCACACATTCTGTCCAATGGAGTTTGTGAAACACACAGTGTCCACGGGGGTTTGTGACACACACTCTTTCTAATGGGGTTTGTGACAAACATGCTATCCAATGGGTTTTGTGACACTCACACTATCCAATGGGTATTGTGACACACACACGCTGTCCAATGGGGTTTGTGACACACAGACTCCGTCGAATGGGGTTTGTGACACACACACTGTCCAATGTGGTTTGTGAAACACACGATATCCAATGGGGTTTGTGTCACGCACACTGTCCATGGGTTTTTGTGACACACACGCTGTCCAATGGGGTTCGTGACACACACGCTGTCCAGTGGGTTTTGTGACACACACATACTGTCCAATGGGCTTGTGAAACACACGCTGTCCAATGGGGTTTGTGACACACAGACTGTCCAATGGGGATTGTGACACACAAACTATCCAGTGGGCATTGTGACACACACACGCTGTCCAAAGGGTTTTGTGACACACACACTCTGTCCAATGGGCTTGTAACACACACGCTGTCCAATAGCGTTTGTGACACATACTCTTTCCCATGGGGTTTGTGACACACACACTGTCCAATGGGGTTTGTGACACACACACACTGTCCAATGGGGATTCTGACGCACACACGCTGTCCAATGGGGATATGACACACAAACTCTGTCCAAAGGCTTTGTGACACACACACGCTACCCAATGTGGTTTGTGACACACACACTTTCCAATGGGGTTTGTGACACACACGCAGTCCCATGGGGTTTGTGACACACACAGTGATAAATTGGGTTTGTTACACACACACTGTCCAATGGTGTTTGTGACACGCATGCTGTCCAATGGGTTTTGTGACACACACGCTGTCCATGGGTGTTTGTGACACACACGCTGTCCAATGGGGTTCGTGACACACACGCTGTCCAGTGGGTTTTGTGACACACACACACTGTCCAATGGGCTTGTGAAACACACGCTGTCCAATAGTGTTTGTGACACACACTCTGTCCCATTTGATTTGTGACACACACACTGTCTAATGGGGATTGTGACACACATGATGTCCAATGGGGTTTGTGACATACACACACTGTCTAATGGGGTTTATGACACACAATCTGTCCAACGGGGTTTGTGACACACACACTCTCTCCAATGGGGTTTGTGTCACACACGCTGTCCAATGGGTCTTGTGACACACACGCTATCCAATGGTGTTCGTGACAGACACCCTGTCCAGGGGGGTTTGTGACACACACACTGTCCAATAGGCTTTGTGACACACACACGCTATCAAACGGGGTTTGTGACACTCACACTTTCCAATGGCGTTTGTGACACACACACTTTACAATGGCGCTTGTGACACACAAGCTGTCCAATGGAGTTGGTGACATACACGCTGTCCAATGGGGTTTGTGACACACACACTCTGTCCAATGGGTCTTGTGACACACACGCTGTCTAACGGGGTTCGTGAACACACACGCTGTAGAGTGGGGATTGTGACACACACACTGTCCAATGGGGTTTGTGACACGCATCCTTTCTAATGGGGTTTGTAACACACACCCGCTATCCAATGGGGTTTGTGACACACACGCTTTCCAATGGGGTTTGTGACACACTCACGCTGTCCCATGGGGTTTGTGACACAAACGCTGACCAACTGGGTTTGTTACACACACACTGTCCAATGGTGTTTTTGAAACGCATGCTGTCCAGTGGGTTTTGTGACACACACACTGACCAGGAGGGTTTGCGACACACACACGCTATCCAATTAGGTTTGTGACACATACAGTTTCCCATGGGGCTTGTGACACACACACTCTATCCAATGTCGCTTGTGATACACACGCTGTGCAATGGCGTTCGTGACACACAAACCATGGGGTTTGTGACACACACACTGTCCAATGGGGATTGTGACACACACACGCTATCCAATGGGGTTTGTGACACATACACTCTGTCCAATGGCGCTTGTGACACACATGCTGTCCAACGAATTTTGTGACACACACTCAGTCCCATGGGGTATGTCACACACACACTGTCCAATGGCGATTGTGACACACACACTGTCCAATGTGGTTTGTGACACTCACACTGTCCAAAGGGGTTTCTGATACAAACGATGTCCAATGGGGTTTGTGACACGCACACTGTCCATGGGTGTTTGTGACACAGACGCTGTCCAGTGGGGTTTGTGACACACACGCTGTCCAATGGGGATTGTGACAGACACACTGTCCAATGGCTATTTTTACACACACACGCTGTCCAATGGTGTTTGTGACACACACGCTGTACAATGGGGCTGGTTTCACACACGCTCTGCAATGGGGTTTGTGACACGCACACTATCCAATGGGAATTGGGACACACACACACTGTCCAATGGGGATTGTGACAAACACATGGTCCAAAGGGGTTTGTGACACACACGCTGTCCAATGGGAATAATGACATACACACGCTCTCAAATGGTGTTCGTGACATGGATGCTGTACAATGGCGTTTGTGACACACACAGTGTCCAAAGGGGTTTGTGACACACACACTGTCAAATGGGGATTGTGACACACACACGCTGTCCAATGGAGATTTCGACACACACACGCTGTCCAATGGTGTTTGTGACTCGCGTGCTGTCCAATGGGGTTCGTGACACACATGCTGTCCTGTGGCGTTTGTGACACACACATTCTCCAATGGGGTTTGTGACACATACACTCTGTCCAATGAGTATTGTGACACACACACTGTTCAATGGGATTTGTCACACACACACGCTGTCCAATGGTGTTTGTGACACACTCGCTGTCTAATGGGATTTGTGACACACACACTGTCCAATGGGGTTTATGACACACCCGCTGTCCAATGGGGTTTGTGACACACACACTGTCCAGTGCGTTTGTGATACACACGCTGTCCAGTGGGGTTTGTGACACACACACGCTGACCAACTGGGTTTGTTACACACACACTGTGTAACGGTGTTTGTGATACACACGCTGTCTAATAGGGTTTGTGACACACACCCTGTCCAGTGGGTTTTGTGACACACAGAGTGTCAAATGGGGTTTGTGACACACACACTGTCCAATAGGTTTTGAGACACACATACGCTATCCAATGGGGTTTGTGACACATACACTTTCCAATGGGTTTTGTGACACACACACTCTGACCAATGGCTTGTGACACACACGCTGTCCAATGGGGTTCGTAACACACGCGCTGTCCAATGGGCTTGTGACACACACGCTGTTCAATAGTGTTTGCGACACACACTCTGTCCCATGGGGTTTGTGAGACACACACTGTTTAATGGGGATTGTGACACACACACGCTGTCCAATGGGGTTTGTGACACACACACTGTCCAAAGGGGTTTGTGACACACACGCTGTCCAATGGGGTTTGTGACACACACACTCTGTCCAATGGGGATTGTGACACACGGACGCTGTCCAATGGGGTTTGTGTCATAAAATCTGTCCAATGTGTTTTGTGACACACACACTGTCCAATGGGGATTGTGACACACAAACTATCCAGTGTGCATTGTGACACACACACGCTGTCCAATGGGTTTTGTGAACACACACGCTGTCCAATGGGGATTGTGACACACACACTGTCCAATGCAGTTTGTGACACACACACTCTGTCCAATGGGCTTGTAACACACACGCTGTCCAATAGCGTTTGTGACACATACTCTTTCCCATGGGGTTTGTGACACACACATTGTCCAATGGTGCTTGTGACACACACACGCTGTCCAATGGGGTTTGTGATACACACACTTTCCAAAGGGGTATGTGACACACACTCTGTCCAATGGGGTTTGTGACACACACACACTGTCCAATGGGGATTCTGACACACACACGCTGTCCAATGGGGTTTATGACACACAAACTCTGTCCAAAGGCTTTGTGACACACACACGCTATCCAATATGGTTTGTGACACACACACTTTCCAATGGGGTTTGTGACACACACGCAGTCCCATGGGGTTTGTGACACACACACTGATCAATTGGGTTTGTTACACACACACTGTCCAATGGTGTTTGTGACACGCATGCTGTCCAATGGGTTTTGTGACACACACACTGACCAGGAGGGTTTGTGACACACACACGCTATCCAATGGGGTTAGTGACACATACAATTTCCAATGGAGTTTGTGACACACACACTCTCTCCAATGGCTATTGTGACACAAAGAGTCTGTCCAATGGGGTTCGTGACACACACACGCTGTCCAATGGGGATTGTGACACACACACGCTATCCAATGTGGTTTGTGACACACACGCTGTCCATGTGTGTTTGTGACACACACCCTGTCCAGTGGGGTTTGTAACACAGACACTGTCCAATGGAGTTTTTGACACACACAGTGTCCACGGGGGTTTGTGACACACGCGCTGTACAATGGGGTTTGTGACACACACTCTGTAAAGTCGGTTTTGTGACACACACGCTGTCCAATGGGGTTTGTGACAAACACGCTGTACAATGGGATTTGTGACAGACACACTCTGTACAATGGGCTTTTGACAAACACACTGTACAATGCAGTTTGTGACACACACACGCTATTCAGTGCGATTTGTGACACATACACTTTCCAATGGGTTTTGTGACACACGCTTTGAAATGGGGTTTGTGACACAAACTCTGTCCAATGGGGATTGTGACACACACGCTCTCCAAAGGGATTTGTGAAACACACACTCTGTCCAATGTGGCTTGTGAAACACACGGTGTCCAATGGGGTTTATAACACAAACACTCTGTCCAATGGTGCTTATGACACACACGCTGTCCAATGGGGTTCGTGACACACACACTGTCCAATGGGGTTTGTGAAACACACGCTCTCCAGTGCGTTTTGTGACACACACACTGTCCAATAGGGATGGTGAAAGACACACGCTGTCCAATGGGGTTTGTGACACACACATTCTGTCCAGTAGGGTTTGTGACACACACACACTATCCAATGGGGTTTGTGACACGCGCACTTTATAATGGGGTTTGTGACACACACACGCTGCCCCATGGTGTTTCTGACACACACGCTGACCAATTGGGTTTGTGACACAAACTCTGTCCAATGGGGTTTGTGACACACACATTTTGTAATGGGGATGTGACACGCAAACTTTCTAATGGGCTTTATGACACACACACGCTATCCAATGGGGTTTGTGACACACACACGCTATCCACTGGGGTTTGTGACACATACACTTTCCAAAGGGGTTTGTGACACACACACTCTGTCCAATGGTGCTTGTGTCACACACACTGTCCCAAGGGGAGTGGGACACACATGTGCTGTCCAATGGGTTTTGTGACACACAAACACTGTACAATGGGGATTGTGACACACACGCTGTCCAATGGTGTTTCTGACACACACACTGTCCAAAGGGGTTTATGACACACAAGCTGTCCAATAGGGTTTGTTACACACACACTCTGTTCAGTTGGGTTTCTGACACACACGCTGTCCATTGGGGATTGTGACACCCACGATGTCCAATGGCGTTTATGACACACACGCTGTCCAATGGGGTTTGTGACACACACACGCTGTCCCATGGGGTTTGTGAGACACACGCTGAACAATTGGGTTTCCTACACACACACTGTCCAATGGTGTTTCGGACACGCATGCTGTCCAATGGGTTTTGTGACGCGCACACACCCTGTCCAATGGGGATTGTGACATACACACTCTGTCCAATGGGGTTTGTGACACACACACTGTCCAAAGGTGTTTGTGACACACACGATGTCCAGTGGGGTTTGTGATACACACGCTGTCCAATGGGGATTGTGACACACACTCTGTCCAAATGGTTTGTGACACGCACTCTTTCCAATGGGTATTGTGACACACACACTGTCCAAAGGGGTTTGTGACACACATGCTGTCCAGTGGGGTTTGTGATACTCACACTGTCCAAAAGGGTTTGTGACACACACGATGTCCAATGGGGTTTGAGACACACACACTGTCCCATGGGGTTTGTGAGACACACAGTGTATACGCGGGTTTGTGAAACACACGCTGTCCGATGGGGTTTGTGACACAACGCTGTCCAATGGGTTTGTGACACACACGCTGTCCAATGGGGTTCGTTGCACACACGCTGTACAATGGGGTTTGTGAGACACACACTGCCCAATAGGGTTTGTGACACACACACGCTATCCAATGGGGTTTGTGTCACACACACTTTCAAATGGGGTTTGTGACACACACGCTATCCAATGGGTTTTATGACACACACACTGTTCAAGGGGGATTGTGACACACACACGCTGTCCCTTGGGGTTTGTGACACACACGCTGAACAATTGGGTTTGTTACACACTCACTGTCCAATGGGGTTTGTGACAGACACGTTGTCCAATGGGGTTTGTGACAGAGACACAGACCAAGACGGTTTGTGACACACACTCGCTGTCCAATGGGGTTTGTGAGACTCACACTGTCCAATGGTGTTTGTGACACACGCTCTGTCAAATGGGTTTTGTGACACACACACGCTGTCCAATGGGATTTGTGACACACATGTTGTCCAATGGGGTCTTTGAAACACACACTGTCCAATGGTGTTTGTGACACACACGCTGTCCAATAGGGTTTGTGACACAAACTCTGTCCAATGGGGTTTGTGAGACACACACTGTCCAAAAAGGGTTTGTGACACACACGATGTTCTATGGGGTTTGTGACATGCACACTGTCCAGTGGGGTTTGTGACACACACAGTGTCTACGGGGGTTTGTGACACACAAGCTGTCCAATGCGGTTTGTGACACACACTGTGCAAAGGGGATTGTGTCACACAAACTGTGCAAAGGGGATTGTGTCACACACACACTGTCCAATGGGGTTTGTGACACACACACTGTCCAAAGGGGTTTGTCAAACACACGCTGTCCAATGGGGTTTGTAACACACAAACACTGTCCAATGGGTATTGTGACACACACACAATGTCCAATGGGTTTGTGACACACACGCTGTCCAATGGGGTTCGTTGCACACACGCTGTACAATGGGGTTTGTGAGACACACACTGCCCAATAGGGTTTGTGACACACACACGCTATCCAATGGGGTTTGTGTCACATACACTTTCAAATGGGGTTTGTGACACACACGCTATCCAATGGGTTTTATGACACACACACTGTTCAAGGGGGATTGTGACACACACACGCTGTCCCTTGGGGTTTGTGACACACACGCTGAACAATTGGGTTTGTTACACACTCACTGTCCAATGGGGTTTGTGACACACACGTTTTCCAATGGGGTTTGTGACAGACACACAGACCAAGACGGTTTGTGACACACACTCGCTGTCCAATGGGGTTTGTGAGAGTCACACTGTCCAATGGTGTTTGTGACACACACTCTGTCAAATGGGTTTTGTGACACACACACGCTGTCCAATGGGATTTGTGACACGCATGTTGTCCAATGGGGTCTTTGAAACACACACTGTCCAATGGTGTTTGTGACACACACGCTGTCCAATAGGGTTTGTGACACAAACTCTGTCCAATGGGGTTTGTGAGACACACACTGTCCAAAAAGGGTTTGTGACACACACGATGTTCAATGGGGTTTGTGACATGCACACTGTCCAGTGGGGTTTGTGACACACACAGTGTCTACGGGGGTTTGTGACACACAAGCTGTCCAATGCGGTTTGTCACACACACACTGTGCAAAGGGGATTGTGTCACACACACTGTGCAAAGGGGATTGTGTCACACACACACTGTCCAATGGGGTTTGTGACACACACACTGTCCAAAGGGGTTTGTCAAACACACGCTGTCCAATGGGGTTTGTAACACACAAACACTGTCCAATGGGTATTGTGACACACACACAATGTCCAATGGGTTTGTGACACACACGCTGTCCAATGGGGTTCGTTGCACACACGCTGTACAATGGGGTTTGTGAGACACACACTGCCCAATAGGGTTTGTGACACACACACGCTATCCAATGGGGTTTGTGTCACACACACTCTCAAATGGGGTTTGTGACACACACGCTATCCAATGGGTTTTATGACACACACACTGTTCAAGGGGGATTGTGACACACACACGCTGTCCCTTGGGGTTTGTGACACACACGCTGAACAATTGGGTTTGTTACACACTCACTGTCCAATGGGGTTTGTGACACACACGTTGTCCAATGGGGTTTGTGACAGACACACAGACCAAGACGGTTTGTGACACACACTCGCTGTCCAATGGGGTTTGTGAGACTCACACTGTCCAATGGTGTTTGTGACACACGCTCTGTCAAATGGGTTTTGTGACACACACACGCTGTCCCTTGGGGTTTGTGACACACACGCTGAACAATTGGGTCTTTGAAACACACACTGTCCAATGGTGTTTGTGACACACACGCTGTCCAATAGGGTTTGTGACACAAACTCTGTCCAATGGGGTTTGTGAGACACACACTGTCCAAAAAGGGTTTGTGACACACACGATGTTCAATGGGGTTTGTGACATGCACACTGTCCAGTGGGGTTTGTGACACACACAGTGTCTACGGGGGTTTGTGACACACAAGCTGTCCAATGCGGTTTGTGACACACACACTGTGCAAAGGGGATTGTGTCACACACACTGTGCAAAGGGGATTGTGTCACACACACACTGTCCAATGGGGTTTGTGACACACACACTGTCCAAAGGGGTTTGTCAAACACACGCTGTCCAATGGGGTTTGTAACACACAAACACTGTCCAATGGGTATTGTGACACACACACAATGTCCAATGGGTTTATGAAACACACGCTGTCCAATGGGGTTTGTGATACAGAAACACTGTCCAATGGGGATTGTGACACACACACGCTGTACAATGGGGTTTGTAACACACACACTGTCCAAAGGGGTTTGTGACACACACGCTGTCCAATGGGATTTGTGACACACACGATGTCCAATGGGGTTTGTGACACACACACACTGTCCAATGGGTATTGTTACACAAAAACGCTGTACAATGGGGTTTATCACACACACGCTGTCCAATGCGTATTGTGACATCACACACGCTGTCCAATGGGGTTTGTGACACACAAACACTGTCCAATGGGGATTGTGACACACACATGCAGTCCAATGGGGTTTATGACACACACACTTTCAAATGGGATTTGTGACACACACGCTGTCCAATGGGATTGGTGACACATACACTGTGTAATGGTGTTTGTGACACACACGCTGTCCAATAGGGTTTGTGACACAAACTCTGTCCAATAGGGTTTTGCGACACACACACTCTGTCCAAAGGCCTTGTGACACACAAGCTGTCCAATGGGGTTCGTGACACACACGCTGTCCAGTGGGATTTGTGAAACACACACGCTATCCAATGGGGTTAGTGAGACACAAACGTTCCAATGGGGTTTGTGACACACACACTCTTGTCCAATGGTGCTTGTGACACACACGCTGTCCAATGGGGTTCGTGACACACACGCTGTCCAGTGGGTTTTGTGACACACACACTCTGCCCAATGGGCTTGTGACACACACGCTGTATAATAGTGTTTTTGACAAACACTCTGTCCCATGGGGTTTGTGACACACACGCTGTCCAATGGGGTTTGTGACACACACGCTGTCCAAAGGGTTTTGTGACACACACGATGTCCAATGGGGTTTGTGACACGCACACTGTCCAATGGGGTTTGTGACACACACACTGTCCAGGGGGGTTTGTGACACACACACTGTCCAATGGCGTTCGTAGATACACACAGTGTCCACTGGGTTTTGAGACATACACAGTCTGTCCAATGGGCTTGTACCACACTCGCTGTCCAATGGGGATTGTGACAAACACACTGTACAATGGGGTTTGTGAAACACACACTCTCTGTCCAATGAGCTTGTGACAAACACACACGCTGTCCAGTGAGGATTGTGACAAAGACGCTGTACAATGGGGTTTGTGACACACACACTCTGTCCAAAGGGTTTGTGACAAACACGCTGTACAATGGGGTTTGTGACACACACACGCTGTCCAATGGGGTTTGTGACACACACACTGTTCAAAGGGGTTTGTGACACACACGATGTCCAATGGGGATTGTGACACATACACTCTGTCCAAAGGGTTTTGTGACACAAACGCTGTCTAATGGGGTTTGTGACACACACACTGTCCAATGGGCTTTGTGACACACACACGCTGTCCAATGCTGTTTGTGACACACACTCTGTCCAATAGGGTTTGTCACACACACTCTGTCCAATGGGGTCTGCGACACACACGCTGTCCAATGAGGATTGTGACAAAGACGCTGTACAATGGGGTTTGTGACACACACATGCTGTCCAATGGGGTTTGTGACACAGACGCTGTCCAATGGGGTTTGTGACATACACGCTGGCCAATGGGGATTGTGACACACACGCTGTCCAATGGGTTTGAGACACACATACTTCGTCCAATGTGGCTTTTGACACACACGCTGTCCAATGGTGTTTGTCACACAAACGCTCTCCAGTGGGTTTTGTGACACACACACACTTTCCAATAGGGTTTGTGACACACAGACGCTATCCAATGGGGTTTGTGATACATGCATTTTCCAATGGTGCTTGTGACACACACGCTGTCGAATGGTGTTTGTGACATACATACTGCCTAATGGGGTTTGTGACACAAACTCTGTCCACTGGGGATTGTGACACACACACTGTCCAGGGGGGGTTGTGACACAGAAACTGTCCAATGGCATTCGTGACACACACAGTATGCACGGGGGTTTGTGACACACATGCTCTCATATTGGGGTTTGTGACACACATGCTGTCCAATGGGGTTTGTGACACAGACGCTGTACAGTGAGTTTTGTGACACACACACTTTCCAATAGGGTTGGTGACACACACACGCTATCCAATGGGCTGTGTAACAAATACACTTTAAATTGGGGTTTCTGACCGACACGCTCTGTCCAATGGTGCTTGTGACACACACGCTGTCCAACAGGGGTTTGTGACACACACACTGTCCAATGGGGTTTGTGACACACACAGTGTCCACGGGGGTTTGAGACACAGATACTGTCCAATAGGGATTGTGACACACACACTGTCCAATGGCGTTCGTGACACACACACTCTGTAAAATGGACTTGTACCACACACGCTGTCCAATGGGGATTGTAACAAACACACTGTCCAATGGGGTTTGTGCCACACACACGCTATCCAATGGTATTTATGACACACACACTGTCCAAAGGGGTTTGTGGTACACACGATGTCCGATGGGGATTGTGACACGCACGCTGTCCATGGGTGTTTGTGACACACACGCTGTCCAGTGGGGTTTGTGACACACACACTGTCCAATGGGGTTTGTGACACACACGCTGTTCAATGGGGTTTGTGACACACACACGTCGTCCAATGCTATTTGTGACACACACTCTGTCCAATGGGGTTTGTCACACACACTCTGTCCAATGGGGTCTGCGACACACACGCTGTCCAGTCAGGATTGTGACATAGACGATGTACAATGTGGTTTGTGAAACACACATGCTATCCAATGGGGTTTGTGACACACACGGTTTCCAATGGGGTTTGTGACACACAGACACTGTCCAATGGGGATTGTGACACACACACTCTGACCAATGCGTCTTTTGACTCACAAGCTATCCAACGGGGTTCGTGACAGACACATGCTATCCAATGGCTTTTGTGGCACACACACGCTGTCCAATGGTGTTTGTGACACACACGCTGTCCAATGGGATTTGTGACACGCACATTCTATACAATGGGGTTTGTGACACGCACGCTTTCTAATTGGGTTTGTGACACACACACGCTGTCCAATGGGGTTTGTGACACGTACACTTTCCAATGGGGTTTGTGACACACACACTTTCTAAGGGGTTTGTGACACACACGCTGTCCAATGGGGTCCGTCACACACACTGTCCAGTGGGTTTTGTGACAAACACACTCTGTCCAATGGGCTAGTGACACACAAGCTATCCAATGGGGTTTGTGACACACACACTTTCAAATGGGGTTTGTGACACGCACACTTTCTAATTGGGTTTGTGACACACATACGCTATCCAAAGGTGTTTGTGACACGCACACATTCTAATGGGGTTTGTGACACACACACGCTATCCAATGGGGTTTGTGATACACACACTTTCCAAAGGGGTTTGTGACACGCACACTTTCTAATGGGGTTTGTGACACACACGCGCTATCCAATTGGGTTTGTGACACACACACTGTCCAATAGGGTTTGTGACACAAACACTGTCCAAAGGGGTTTGTGACACACACTCTATCCAATGGGGTTTGTGACACACACACTGTCCAATGGTGCTTTTGACACACACGCTGTCCAATGGTGTTTGTGACACACACACTGTCCAATGGGGATTGTGACACACACACGCTGTCCAATGAGGTTTGTGAAACACAGACGGTCCAAAGGGGTCTGTGACACACACGCTATCCAATGCGGTTTGTGACACTCACACTGTCCGTGGTTGTTTGGAACTCACACGCTATCCAGAGGGTTTTGTGACACACACACTGTCCAATGGGGTTTTGACACACACGCTGTCCACTGGGGAGTGTGGCACAAACGCTGTCCAATGGGGTTTGTGACACACACACTGTCCAATGGTGTTTCTGACACTCACACTGTCCAATGGGGTTTGTGACACACACACGCTGTCCAATAGTGTTTGTGACACACACTCTGTCCCATGGCGTTTGTGACACACACAGTGTCCAACGGGGATTGTGACACACACACTTTCCAATGGGGTTTGTGACACACACACTGTCCAATGTGGCTTGTGACACACACGCTGTCCAATGGGGTGTGTCACACACACACTCTGTCCAATGGGGTTTGTGACACACACACGCTGTCCAATGGGGATTGTTACACACGCTATCCAATGGGGTTTGTGACACACACACTCTGTCCAATGGGGATTGTGACATACACACTGTCCAATAGGGTTTGTGAAACGCACATTCTATCCAAAGGGGTTTGTGACACGCGCAATTTCTAATGGGGTTTGTGACACACACACTTTCCCAAGGGGTTTGTGACATGCACACTTTCTAAAGGGTTTTGTGACACACACACGCTATCCAATTGGGTTTGTGACACACACAATTTCCAATGGCGCTTGTGACACAAACGCTGTCCAATGGTGTCCGTCACACACATGCTGTCCAGTGGGTTTTGTGACACACACACTCTGTCCAATGGGCTAGTGACACACACGCTATCCAATGGGGTTTGTGACACACACACTTTCAAATGGGGTTTGTGACACGCACGCTGTCCAATGGGGTCCGTCACACACACTGTCCAGTGGGTTTTGTGACAAACACACTCTGTCCAATGGGCTAGTGACACACAAGCTATCCAATGGGGTTTGTGACACACACACTTTCAAATGGGGTTTGTGACACGCACACTTTCTAATTGGGTTTGTGACACACATACGCTATCCAAAGGTGTTTGTGACACGCACACATTCTAATGGGGTTTGTGACACACACACGCTATCCAATGGGGTTTGTGATACACACACTTTCCAAAGGGGTTTGTGACACGCACACTTTCTAATGGGGTTTGTGACACACACGCGCTATCCAATTGGGTTTGTGACACACACACTGTCCAATAGGGTTTGTGACACAAACACTGTCCAAAGGGGTTTGTGACACACACTCTATCCAATGGGGTTTGTGACACACACACTGTCCAATGGTGCTTTTGACACACACGCTGTCCAATGGTGTTTGTGACACACACACTGTCCAATGGGGATTGTGACACACACACGCTGTCCAATGAGGTTTGTGAAACACAGACGGTCCAAAGGGGTCTGTGACACACACGCTATCCAATGCGGTTTGTGACACTCACACTGTCCGTGGTTGTTTGGAACTCACACGCTATCCAGAGGGTTTTGTGACACACACACTGTCCAATGGGGTTTTGACACACACGCTGTCCACTGGGGAGTGTGGCACAAACGCTGTCCAATGGGGTTTGTGACACACACACTGTCCAATGGTGTTTCTGACACTCACACTGTCCAATGGGGTTTGTGACACACACACGCTGTCCAATAGTGTTTGTGACACACACTCTGTCCCATGGCGTTTGTGACACACACAGTGTCCAACGGGGATTGTGACACACACACTTTCCAATGGGGTTTGTGACACACACACTGTCCAATGTGGCTTGTGACACACACGCTGTCCAATGGGGTGTGTCACACACACACTCTGTCCAATGGGGTTTGTGACACACACACGCTGTCCAATGGGGATTGTTACACACGCTATCCAATGGGGTTTGTGACACACACACTCTGTCCAATGGGGATTGTGACATACACACTGTCCAATAGGGTTTGTGAAACGCACATTCTATCCAAAGGGGTTTGTGACACGCGCAATTTCTAATGGGGTTTGTGACACACACACTTTCCCAAGGGGTTTGTGACATGCACACTTTCTAAAGGGTTTTGTGACACACACACGCTATCCAATTGGGTTTGTGACACACACAATTTCCAATGGCGCTTGTGACACAAACGCTGTCCAATGGTGTCCGTCACACACATGCTGTCCAGTGGGTTTTGTGACACACACACTCTGTCCAATGGGCTAGTGACACACACGCTATCCAATGGGGTTTGTGACACACACACTTTCAAATGGGGTTTGTGACACGCACACGTTCTAATGGGGTTTGTGACACACACTCTGTCCCATTGGGTTTGTGACACACACGCTGACCAATTGGTTTTGTTACACATACACTGTCCAATGGTGTTTGTGACACGCATGCTATACAATAGGGTTTGTGACACGCATACTGTTTAATGGGTTTTGTGAAACACACACGCTATCCAATGGGATTAGTGACACACACGCTGTCTAATGGGGTTCGTGACACACACTCTGTCCCATGGGATTTGTGACACACACACTGTCCAAAGGAGTTTGTGACACACACGATGTCCAAAGGGTTTGTGACACGCACACCGTCCATGGGTGTTTGTGACACACACGCTGTCCAGTGGGGTTTCTGACACACACACAGTCCAAAAGGGTTTGTGACACACACGATGTCCAGTGGGGTTTGTGACACACAAACTGTCCAATGGGGTTTTTGACACACACAGTGTCCACGGGGGTTTGTGACAAACACAATCTATCCAATGGGGTTTGTGACACGCACACCATCTAATGGGGTTTGTGACACACACACGCTGTCCAATGGGGTTTGTGACACACACGCTGACCAATTGGGTTTCTTACACAGACACTGTCCAATGGTGTTTACGACACGCATGCTGTCCAATGGGTTTTGTGACGCACACTCTGACCAGGAGGGTTTGTGACACACACACGCTGTCCAATGGGGTTTGTGACACACACACTGTCCAAAGGGGTTTGTGGTACACACGATGTCCGATGGGGATTGTGACACGCACGCTGTCCATGGGTGTTTGTGACACACACGCTGTCCAGTGGGGTTTGTGACACACACACTGTCCAATGGGGTTTGTGACACACACGCTGTTCAATGGGGTTTGTGACACACACACGTCGTCCAATGCTATTTGTGACACACACTCTGTCCAATGGGGTTTGTCACACACACTCTGTCCAATGGGGTCTGCGACACACACGCTGTCCAGTCAGGATTGTGACATAGACGATGTACAATGTGGTTTGTGAAACACACATGCTATCCAATGGGGTTTGTGACACACACAGTTTCCAATGGGGTTTGTGACACACAGACACTGTCCAATGGGGATTGTGACACACGCACTCTGACCAATGCGTCTTTTGACTCACAAGCTATCCAACGGGGTTCGTGACAGACACATGCTATCCAATGACTTTTGTGGCACACACACGCTGTCCAATGGTGTTTGTGACACACACGCTGTCCAATGGGATTTGTGACACGCACATTCTATACAATGGGGTTTGTGACACGCACACTTTCTAATTGGGTTTGTGACACACACACGCTGTCCAATGGGGTTTGTGACACGTACACTTTCCTATGGGGTTTGTGACACACACACTTTCTAAGGGGTTTGTGACACACACGCTGTCCAATGGGGTCCGTCACACACACTGTCCAGTGGGTTTTGTGACAAACACACTCTGTCCAATGGGCTAGTGACACACAAGCTATCCAATGGGGTTTGTGACACACACACTTTCAAATGGGGTTTGTGACACGCACACTTTCTAATTGGGTTTGTGACACACATACGCTATCCAAAGGTGTTTGTGACACGCACACATTCTAATGGGGTTTGTGACACACACACGCTATCCAATGGGGTTTGTGATACACACACTTTCCAAAGGGGTTTGTGACACGCACACTTTCTAATGGGGTTTGTGACACACACACTGTCCAATAGGGTTTGTGACACAAACACTGTCCAAAGGGGTTTGTGACACACACTCTATCCAATGGGGTTTGTGACACACACACTGTCCAATGGTGCTTTTGACACACACGCTGTCCAATGGTGTTTGTGACACACACACTGTCCAATGGGGATTGTGACACACACACGCTGTCCAATGAGGTTTGTGAAACACAGACGGTCCAAAGGGGTCTGTGACACACACGCTATCCAATG
Organism: Columba guinea; assembly: GCA_032206185.1. Classification (NCBI taxonomy): domain Eukaryota; kingdom Metazoa; phylum Chordata; class Aves; order Columbiformes; family Columbidae; genus Columba; species Columba guinea. Next base: position 2,257,862 of record JAVLUU010000005.1, read on the forward strand.
CGGTTTGTGACACTCACACTGTCCGTGGTTGTTTGGAACTCACACGCTATCCAGAGGGTTTTGTGACACACACACTGTCCAATGGGGTTTTGACACACACGCTGTCCACTGGGGAGTGTGGCACAAACGCTGTCCAATGGGGTTTGTGACACACACACTGTCCAATGGTGTTTCTGACACTCACACTGTCCAATGGGGTTTGTGACACACACACGCTGTCCAATAGTGTTTGTGACACACACTCTGTCCCATGGCGTTTGTGACACACACACTGTCCAACGGGGATTGTGACACACACACTTTCCAATGGGGTTTGTGACACACACACTGTCCAATGTGGCTTGTGACACACACGCTGTCCAATGGGGTGTGTCACACACACACTCTGTCCAATGGGGTTTGTGACACACACACACTGTCCAATGGGGATTGTTACACACGCTATCCAATGGGGTTTGTGACACACACACTCTGTCCAATGGGGATTGTACACATACACACTGTCCAATAGGGTTTGTGAAACGCACATTCTATCCAAAGGGGTTTGTGACACGCGCACTTTCTAATGGGGTTTGTGACACACACACTTTCCCAAGGGGTTTGTGACATGCACACTTTCTAAAGGGTTTTGTGACACACACACGCTATCCAATTGGGTTTGTGACACACACAATTTCCAATGGCGCTTGTGACACACACGCTGTCCAATGGTGTCCGTGACACACATGCTGTCCAGTGGGTTTTGTGACACACACACTCTGTCCAATGGGCTAGTGACACACACGCTATCCAATGGGGTTTGTGACACACACACTTTCAAATGGGGTTTGTGACACGCACACATTCTAATGGGGTTTGTGACACACACTCTGTCCCATTGGGTTTGTGACACACACGCTGACCAATTGGTTTTGTTACACATACACTGTCCAATGGTGTTTGTGACACGCATGCTATACAATAGGGTTTGTGACACGCATACTGTTTAATGGGTTTTGTGAAACACACACGCTATCCAATGGGATTAGTGACACACACGCTGTCTAATGGGGTTCGTGACACACACTCTGTCCCATGGGGTTTGTGACACACACACTGTCCAAAGGAGTTTGTGACACACACGATGTCCAAAGGGTTTGTGACACGCACACCGTCCATGGGTGTTTGTGACACACACGCTGTCCAGTGGGGTTTCTGGCACACACACAGTCCAAAAGGGTTTGTGACACACACGATGTCCAGTGGGGTTTGTGACACACAAACTGTCCAATGGGGTTTTTGACACACACAGTGTCCACGGGGGTTTGTGACAAACACAATCTATCCAATGGGGTTTGTGACACGCACACCATCTAATGGGGTTTGTGACACACACACGCTGTCCAATGGGGTTTGTGATACACACACTTTCCAAAGGGGTTTGTGACACGCACACTTTCTAATGGGGTTTGTGACACACACGCGCTATCCAATGGGGTTTGTGACACTCACACTGTCCGTGGTTGTTTGGAACTCACACGCTATCCAGTGGGTTTTGTGACACACACACTGTCCAAAGGGGTTTTGACACACACGCTGTCCACTGGGGAGTGTGGCACAAACGCTGTCCAATGGGGTTTGTGACACACAGACTCTGTCCAATGGGCTTTTGACACACACGCTGTCCAATGGTGTTTGTGACACACACACTGTACAATGGGGATTGTGACACACACACGCTGTCCAGTGGGTTTTGTAACCCACACACTGTCCAATTTGGTTTTGACACAAACACTAGCCAATGGGGATAGTGAACACACACGCTGTCCAAAGGGGTTTTGTGACACACAATCTCTGTCCAATGGTCTTGTGACACACACGCTGTCCAATGGTGTTTGTGACACACACACTGTCCAAACGGGATGGGGACACACACACGCTGTCCAATGGGGTATGTGACACACACACTGTCCAAAGGGGTCTGTTACACACACGCTATCCAATGGGGTTTGTGACAATCACACTGTCCATGGGTGTTTGTGACACACACGCTCTCCAGTGGGTTTTGTAACACACACACTGTCCAATTTGGTTTTGACACACACGCTGTCCAATGGGGATTGTGACACACAGACTCTGTCCAATGGGGTTTATGACACACAATCTGTCCAATGGGGTTTCTGATACACACGCTGTCCAATGGGGATTGTGACACACACGCTGTCCAATGGGGTTTGTGACACGCACACTCTGTCTAATGGGTCTTGTGACACACACGATGTCCAACGGTGTTCGTGACACATACGCTGTTCAATGGGGTTTGTGACACCCACACTGTCCAATAGGGTTTGTGACACTCACACGCTATCCAATGGTTTCTGTGACACACACTCTGCCCAAAGGGGTTTATGACACACAATCTGTCCAATGGGGTTTGTGAGAAATACGCTGTCCAATGGGGTTTGCGACACATACGCTGTGCAATATATTTTGTGACACACACGGTGTCCAATGTTGATTGTGACACACACGCTGTCCAATGGGCTTGTGACACACAAACGCTGTCCAATAATTTTTGTGACACACACTCTGTCCCATGGTGTTCGTAACACACACACTGTCCAATAGGATTGTGACACACACACGCTGTCCAATGGTGTTTGTGACACACACACGATGTCTAATGAGGTTTGTGACACACACGCTCTCTAATGGATATTGTGACAGACACACGCTGTCCAATGCGGTTTGTGACACACACGGTGTCCAATGGGTTTGTGACACACACACTGTCCAATGGGGTTTGTGACACACACAGTGTCCACGGGGGTTTGAGACACAGATACTGTCCAATAGGGATTGTGACACACACACTGTCCAATGGCGTTCGTGACACACACACTCTGTAAAATGGACTTGTACCACACACGCTGTCCAATGGGGATTGTGACAAACACACTGTCCAATGGGGTTTGTGCCACACAGACGCTATCCAATGGTATTTATGACACACACACTGTCCAAAGGGGTTTGTGGTACACACGATGTCCGATGGGGATTGTGACACGCACGCTGTCCATGGGTGTTTGTGACACACAAGCTGTCCAGTGGGGTTTGTGACACACACACTGTCCAATGGGGTTTGTGACACACACGCTGTTCAATGGGGTTTGTGACACACACACGTCGTCCAATGCTATTTGTGACACACACTCTGTCCAATGGGGTTTGTCACACACACTCTGTCCAATGGGGTCTGCGACACACACGCTGTCCAGTCAGGATTGTGACATAGACGATGTACAATGTGGTTTGTGAAACACACATGCTATCCAATGGGGTTTGTGACACACACAGTTTCCAATGGGGTTTGTGACACACAGACACTGTCCAATGGGGATTGTGACACACACACTCTGACCAATGCGTCTTTTGACTCACAAGCTATCCAACGGGGTTCGTGACAGACACATGCTATCCAATGGCTTTTGTGGCACACACACGCTGTCCAATGGTGTTTGTGACACACACGCTGTCCAATGGGATTTGTGACACGCACATTCTATACAATGGGGTTTGTGACACGCACACTTTCTAATTGGGTTTGTGACACACACACGCTGTCCAATGGGGTTTGTGACACGTACACTTTCCAATGGGGTTTGTGACACACACACTTTCTAAGGGGTTTGTGACACACACGCTGTCCAATGGGGTCCGTCACACACACTGTCCAGTGGGTTTTGTGACAAACACACTCTGTCCAATGGGCTAGTGACACACAAGCTATCCAATGGGGTTTGTGACACACACACTTTCAAATGGGGTTTGTGACACGCACACTTTCTAATTGGGTTTGTGACACACATACGCTATCCAAAGGTGTTTGTGACACGCACACATTCTAATGGGGTTTGTGACACACACACGCTATCCAATGGGGTTTGTGATACACACACTTTCCAAAGGGGTTTGTGACACGCACACTTTCTAATGGGGTTTGTGACACACACGCGCTATCCAATTGGGTTTGTGACACACACACTGTCCAATAGGGTTTGTGACACAAACACTGTCCAAAGGGGTTTGTGACACACACTCTATCCAATGGGGTTTGTGACACACACACTGTCCAATGGTGCTTTTGACACACACGCTGTCCAATGGGGATTGTGACACACACACGCTGTCCAATGAGGTTTGTGAAACACAGACGGTCCAAAGGGGTCTGTGACACACACGCTATCCAATGCGGTTTGTGACACTCACACTGTCCGTGGTTGTTTGGAACTCACACGCTATCCAGAGGGTTTTGTGACACACACACTGTCCAATGGGGTTTTGACACACACGCTGTCCACTGGGGAGTGTGGCACAAACGCTGTCCAATGGGGTTTGTGACACACACACTGTCCAATGGTGTTTCTGACACTCACACTGTCCAATGGGGTTTGTGACACACACACGCTGTCCAATAGTGTTTGTGACACACACTCTGTCCCATGGCGTTTGTGACACACACAGTGTCCAACGGGGATTGTGACACACACACTTTCCAATGGGGTTTGTGACACACACACTGTCCAATGTGGCTTGTGACACACACGCTGTCCAATGGGGTGTGTCACACACACACTCTGTCCAATGGGGTTTGTGACACACACACGCTGTCCAATGGGGATTGTTACACACGCTATCCAATGGGGTTTGTGACACACACACTCTGTCCAATGGGGATTGTGACATACACACTGTCCAATAGGGTTTGTGAAACGCACATTCTATCCAAAGGGGTTTGTGACACGCGCAATTTCTAATGGGGTTTGTGACACACACACTTTCCCAAGGGGTTTGTGACATGCACACTTTCTAAAGGGTTTTGTGACACACACACGCTATCCAATTGGGTTTGTGACACACACAATTTCCAATGGCGCTTGTGACACAAACGCTGTCCAATGGTGTCCGTCACACACATGCTGTCCAGTGGGTTTTGTGACACACACACTCTGTCCAATGGGCTAGTGACACACACGCTATCCAATGGGGTTTGTGACACACACACTTTCAAATGGGGTTTGTGACACGCACACATTCTAATGGGGTTTGTGACACACACTCTGTCCCATTGGGTTTGTGACACACACGCTGACCAATTGGTTTTGTTACACATACACTGTCCAATGGTGTTTGTGACACGCATGCTATACAATAGGGTTTGTGACACGCATACTGTTTAATGGGTTTTGTGAAACACACACACTATCCAATGGGATTAGTGACACACACGCTGTCTAATGGGGTTCGTGACACACACTCTGTCCCATGGGGTTTCTGACACACACACAGTCCAAAAGGGTTTGTGACACACACGATGTCCAGTGGGGTTTGTGACACACAAACTGTCCAATGGGGTTTTTGACACACACAGTGTCCACGGGGGTTTGTGACAAACACAATCTATCCAATGGGGTTTGTGACACGAACACCATCTAATGGGGTTTGTGACACACACACGCTGTCCAATGGGGTTTGTGATACACACACTTTCCAAAGGGGTTTGTGACACGCACACTTTCTAATGGGGTTTGTGACACACACGCGCTATCCAATGGGGTTTGTGACACTCACACTGTCCGTGGTTGTTTGGAACTCACACGCTATCCAGTGGGTTTTGTGACACACACACTGTCCAAAGGGGTTTTGACACACACGCTGTCCACTGGGGAGTGTGGCACAAACGCTGTCCAATGGGGTTTGTGACACACAGACTCTGTCCAATGGGCTTTTGACACACACGCTGTCCAATGGTGTTTGTGACACACACACTGTACAATGGGGATTGTGACACACACACGCTGTCCAGTGGGTTTTGTAACCACACACTGTCCAATTTGGTTTTGACACAAACACTAGCCAATGGGGATAGTGAACACACACGCTGTCCAAAGGGGTTTTGTGACACACACTCTCTGTCCAATGGTCTTGTGACACACACGCTGTCCAATGGTGTTTGTGACACACACACTGTCCAAACGGGATGGGGACACACACACGCTGTCCAATGGGGTATGTGACACACACACTGTCCAAAGGGGTCTGTTACACACACGCTATCCAATGGGGTTTGTGACAATCACACTGTCCATGGGTGTTTGTGACACACACGCTCTCCAGTGGGTTTTGTAACACACACACTGTCCAATTTGGTTTTGACACACACGCTGTCCAATGGGGATTGTGACACACAGACTCTGTCCAATGGGGTTTATGACACACAATCTGTCCAATGGGGTTTCTGATACACACGCTGTCCAATGGGGATTGTGACACACACGCTGTCCAACGGGGTTTGTGACACGCACACTCTGTCTAATGGGTCTTGTGACACACACGATGTCCAACGGTGTTCGTGACACATACGCTGTTCAATGGGGTTTGTGACACCCACACTGTCCAATAGGGTTTGTGACACTCACACGCTATCCAATGGTTTCTGTGACACACACTCTGCCCAAAGGGGTTTATGACACACAATCTGTCCAATGGGGTTTGTGAGAAATACGCTGTCCAATGGGGTTTGCGACACATACGCTGTGCAATATACTTTGTGACACACACGGTGTCCAATGTTGATTGTGACACACACGCTGTCCAATGGGCTTGTGACACACAAACGCTGTCCAATAATTTTTGTGACACACACTCTGTCCCATGGTGTTCGTAACACACACACTGTCCAATAGGATTGTGACACACACACGCTGTCCAATGGTGTTTGTGACACACACACGCTGTCTAATGAGGTTTGTGACACACACGCTCTCTAATGGATATTGTGACAGACACACGCTGTCCAATGCGGTTTGTGACACACACGATGTCCAATGGGTTTGTGACACACACACTGTCCAATGGGTATTGTTACACACATATGCTGTCCAATGGGGTTTGTGACACATACACTTTCCAATGGGGTTCGTGACACACACGCTCTTCAATGGGTTTGTGACACACACAATGTCCAAAAGGGTTTGTGACACACACACGCTGTCCAATGGGGTTTGTGACACACACACTTTCTAATGGGGTTTGTGACACACACAATATCCAATGGGGTTTGTGACACTCACAGTCTGTCCAATGGTGCTTGTGACACACACACTGTCCAATGGGGATTGTGACACAGACATGCTGTCCAATGGGATTTGTGACTAACACACTGTCCAAAGTGGTTTGTGACACACACGCTGTCTAATGGGGATTGTGACACACACACGATGTCCAATTGGGTTTGTGACACACACTCTGTCCAATGGGGATTGTGACACACACGCTGTACAATGTTGTTTGTGACACACATGCTGTCCAATGGGCTTGACACACACAAACTCTGTCCAATAGTGTTTGTGACACACACTCTGTCCCATGGTGTTTGTGACACACACGCTGTCCAGTGGGTTTTGTAACACACACACTGTCTAATTTGGTTTTGACACACACGCTGTCCAATGGGGATTGTGACACACAGACTCTGTCCAATGGGGTTTATGACACACAATCTGTCCAATGGGGTTTCTGATACACACGCTGTCCAATGGGGTTTGTGACACCCACACTGTCCAATAGGGTTTGTGACACTCACACGCTATCCAATGGTTTCTGTGACACACACTCTGCCCAAAGGGGTTTATGACACACAATCTGTCCAAAGGGGTTTGCGACACATACGCTGTGCAATATATTTTGTGACACACACGCTGTCCAATGTTGATTGTGACACACACGCTGTCCAATGGGCTTGTGACACACAAACGCTGTCCAATAATTTTTGTGACACACACTCTGTCCCATGGTGTTCGTAACACACACACTGTCCAATAGGATTGTGACACACACACGCTGTCCAATGGTGTTTGTGACACGCACACGCTGTCTAATGAGGTTTGTGACACACACGCTCTCTAATGGATATTGTGACAGACACACGCTGTCCAATGCGGTTTGTGACACACACGATGTCCAATGGGTTTGTGACACACACACTGTCCAATGGGTATTGTTACACACATATGCTGTCCAATGGGGTTTGTGACACATACACTTTCCAATGGGGTTCGTGACACACACGCTCTTCAATGGGTTTGTGACACACACAATGTCCAATAGGGTTTGTGACACACACACGCTGTCCAATGGGGTTTGTGACACACACACTTTCTAATGGGGTTTGTGACACACACAATATCCAATGGGGTTTGTGACACTCACAGTCTGTCCAATGGTGCTTGTGACACACACACTGTCCAATGGGGATTGTGACACAGACATGCTGTCCAATGGGATTTGTGACTAACACACTGTCCAAAGTGGTTTGTGACACACACGCTGTCTAATGGGGATTGTGACACACACACGATGTCCAATTGGGTTTGTGACACACACTCTGTCCAATGGGGATTGTGACACACACGCTGTACAATGTTGTTTGTGACACACATGCTGTCCAATGGGCTTGACACACACAAACTCTGTCCAATAGTGTTTGTGACACACACTCTGTCCCATGGTGTTTGTGACACACACGCTGTCCAGTGGGTTTTGTAACACACACACTGTCTAATTTGGTTTTGACACACACGCTGTCCAAAGGGGATTGTGACACACAGACTCTGTCCAATGGGGTTTATGACACACAATCTGTCCAATGGGGTTTCTGATACACACGCTGTCCAATGGGGTTTGTGACACCCACACTGTCCAATAGGGTTTGTGACACTCACACGCTATCCAATGGTTTCTGTGACACACACTCTGCCCAAAGGGGTTTATGACACACAATCTGTCCAATGGGGTTTGCGACACATACGCTGTGCAATATATTTTGTGACACACACGCTGTCCAATGTTGATTGTGACACACACGCTGTCCAATGGGCTTGTGACACACAAACGCTGTCCAATAATTTTTGTGACACACACTCTGTCCCATGGTGTTCGTAACACACACACTGTCCAATAGGATTGTGACACACACACGCTGTCCAATGGTGTTTGTGACACACACACGCTGTCTAATGAGTTTTGTGACACACACGCTCTCTAATGGGGATTGTGACATACACACGCTGTCCAATGCGGTTTGTGACACACACGATGTCCAATGGGTTTGTGACACACACACTGTCCAATGGGTATTGTTACACACATATGCTGTCCAATGGGGTTTGTGACACATACACTTTCCAATGGGGTTTGTGACACACACAATATCCAATGGGGTTTGTGACACACACACGCTGTCCAATGGGGTTTGTGACACACACACTTTCTAATGGGGTTTGTGACACACACAATATCCAATGGGGTTTGTGACACTCACAGTCTGTCCAATGGTGCTTGTGACACACACACTGTCCAATGGGGATTGTGACACAGACATGCTGTCCAATGGGATTTGTGACTAACACACTGTTCAAAGTGGTTTGTGACACACACGCTGTCTAATGGGGATTGTGACACACACGCTGTCCAATGTTGTTTGTGACACACATGCTGTCCAATGGGCTTGACACACACAAACTCTGTCCAATAATGTCTGTGACACACACTCTGTCACATGATGTTTGTGAGACACACACTGTCCAATAGGATTGTGACACACACACACTGTACAATGGGGTTTGTGACACACACGCTGTCTAATGGGGAATGTGACACACACACGCTGTCCAATGCAGTTTGTGACACACACGGTGTCCAATGGGGTTTGTGACACACACGCTGTCCAATGGGTATTGTTACACGCACACACTGTCCAATGGTGCTTGTGACACACACGCTGTCCAATGGGGTTTGTGACACACACGCTGTCCAATGGGTTTTTTGACGCACACACTCTGTCCAATGGGTATTGTTACACACACACGCTGTCCAGTGGGGTTTGTGACACATACACTTTCCAATAGGGTTTATGACACACACACTCTGTCCAATGGTGCTTGTGACACACACACTGTCCAATGAGGTCTGTGACACACACACTGTCCAATGGGGATTGTGACACAGACAGGCTGTCCAATGGGATTTGTGACACACACACTGTCCAATGGGGATTGTGACACACACACGCTGTCCAATTGTGTTTGTGACACACACTCTGTCCAATGGGGATTGTGACACACACGCTGTCCAATGGTGTTTGTGACACACACGCTGTCCAATGGGGATTGTGACACACACGCTGTCCAGTGGGTTTTGTGACACACACACTCTGTCCAATGGGCTTGTGACACACACGCTGTCCAATGGTGTTTGTGACACACACACTGTACAATTGGGATTGTGACACACACACGCTGTCCAATGGGGTTTGTGACACAAACTCTGTCCAGTGGGTTTTGTGAACACACACACTGTCCAATGGGTATTGTGACACACACACACTGTCCAATGGGGTTTGTGACACACACGCTCGCCAATGGGGATTGTGACACATACACAGTCCAATGGGGCATTTTACACACACGCTGTCCAATGGGGTTTATGACACACACACTCTGTCCAATGGGGTTTGTGACACACACACTGTCCAATGGGTATTGTGACACACAGACACGCTGTTCAATGGTGCTTGTGACACACACTGTCCAATGGGGATTGTGACACACACACGCTCTCCAATGAGGTTTGTGACACACAGACTGTCCAATGGGGTTTGTGACACACACACTGTACATCGGGGATTGTGACACACAAACGCTGTCCAATGGTGTTTGTGACACACACACTCTGTCCAATGGGGTTTGTGACACACACGCTGTTCAATTGGGCTTGTGACACACACACTGTCCAATAGGGTTTGTGACACTCACACGCTATCCAATGGTTTTTGTGAGACACAGAATGTCCAAAGGGGTTTGTGACACACACACGATCTAATGGGGTTTGTGAAACTCACACTCTGTTTAATGGTGCTTGTGACACACACGCTGTCCAATGGGGTTCGTGACACACACGCTGTCCAGTGGGTCTTGTGACACACACACTCTGTCCAATGGGCTTGTGACACACACGCTGTTCATGGGTGCTTGTGACACACACACTGTCCAATGGGGATTGTGACACACACACGCTGTACAATGCGGTTTGTGACACACAGACTGTCCAAAGGGGTTTGTGACACACACGCTATCCAAAGGGGTTGTGACACTCACACTGTCCATTGTTGGTTGTGACACACACGCTGTCCAGTGGGTTTTCTGACACACACACTGTCCAATCGGATTTTGACACACATGCTGTCCACTGGGGATTGTGACGCAAACGCTGTCCAAATCGGGTTTGTGACACACACACTGTCCAATGGTGTTTCTGACACACACGCTGTCCGATGGGGTTTATGACACACAATCTGTCCAATGGGGTTTGTGACACACAAGCTGTTCAATGGGTTTGTGACACACACACTGTCCAATAGGGTTTGTGACACACACACGCTATCCAATGGGTTTTGTGACACACACACTTTCTAATGGGGTTTGTGACACACACAATATCCAATGGGGTTTCTGACACTCACAATCTGTGCAATGTTGCTTGTGACACACACACTGTCCAATGGGGATTGTGACACACACATGCTGTCCAATGGTATTTGTGACACACACACTGTCCAAAGGGGTTTGTGACACACACGCTGTCTAATGGGGATTGTGACACACACACGCTGTCCAATGGTGTTTGTGACACACACGCTGTCCAATGGCCTTGTGACACACAAACGCTGTCCAATAGTGTTTGTGACACACGCTCTTTCCATGGTGTTTGTGACACACACACTGTCCAATAGGATTGTGAGACACACACGCTGTCCAATGGGGTTTGTGACACACACACGCTGTGTAATGGGGTTTGTGACACACACGCTGTCTAATGGGGAATCTGATACACACACGCTGTCCAATGCAGTTTGTCACACACATGGTGTCCAATGGGGTTTATGACGCACACACTGTCCAATGGGTATTGTTACACACACACGCTGTCCAATGGGGTTTGTGACACATATACTTTCCAATGGGGTTTGTAACACACACACACTGTCCAATGGTGCTTGTGACACACACGTTGTCCAATGGGGTTTGTGACACACACGCTGTCCAGTGGGTTTTGTGACACACACACTCTGTCCAATGGGTATTGTTACACACACACGCTGTCCAATCGGCATTGTGACACATACACTTTCCAATGGGGTTTGTGACACACACTCTGTCCCATGGGGTTTGTGACAGAAACACGCTATCCAATGGGGTTTATGACACAGATGCTGTCCAATTGGGTTTGTGAAACACACACTCTGTCCAATAGGGTTTGTGACACACACATACTATCCAATGGGGTTTTTGACAGAAACACGCTATCCAATGGGGTTTATGACACAGACGCTGTCCAATTGGGTTTGTGAAACACACACTCTGTCCAATAGGGTTTGTGACACACACATACTATCCAATGGGGTTTGTGACACACACTTTCCAATGGGGTTTGTGACACACACATGCTGTCCAATGGGGTTTGTGACACGCATGCTGTCCAATGGGTTTTGTGACAAACACACTGACCAGCAGGGTTTGTCACACACACACTCTGCCTAATGGCGCTTGTGACACACACGTTGCCCTATGGGGTTCCTGACACACACTCTGTACCATGGGGTTTGTGACTAAGACGCTGTCCAATGGGGATTGTGTCATACACACTGTCCAATAGGTTTTGTAACACACACATGATATCCAATGGGTTTTGCGACGCACACTTTCTAATGGGGTTTGTGACACACACACGCTATCCAATGGGGTTTGTGACACACACTCTTTCCAATGGGGTTTGTGACACGCACACTTTCTAATGGGCTTTGTGACAGACATGCGCTATCCAATAGGGTTTGTGACACACATACTTTCTAATGGGGTTTGTGACACACACACGCTATGCAATGGGGTTTGTGACACACACACTTTCCAATGGGGTTTGTGACACACACGCTGTCCAATGGGGTTTGTGACACTCACACGCTATGCAATGGGGTTTGTGACACACACACTTTCCAATGGGGTTTGTGACACACACGCTGTCCAATGGGGTTTGTGACACACACACTGTCCAATTGTGTTTGTGACACACACACGCTGTCCAATGGGTTTTGTGACACACACAGGCTATCCAACGGGGTTTGTGACACATACTCTTTCTAATGGGGTTTGTGACACACACACTCTGTCCAATGGCGCTTGTGACACACACGCTCTCCAAAGGGGTTTGTGACACACCATATGTAAAACGGGGTTTGTGACACACACACTGTCCATGGGTGTTTGTGATGTACACGCTATCCAGTGGGTTTTGTGACACACACACTCTGTCCAATGGGCTCATGACACATACGCTGTCCACTGGTGTTTGTGACACACACATTGTCCAATGGGGATTGTGACACACACAGGCTGTCCAATGGCGTTTGTGACACACACGCTGTCCAAAGGGGTTTGTGACACACACGCTATCCAATGGTGTTTGTGACACTCACACTGTACATGGGTGTTTCTGACACACACTCTGTCCAATGGGGTTTGTGACACACACACTGTCCAAAGTGTATTTTTAAACACACACGCTGTCCAATGGGGTTTGTGACACACACACTGTCCAATGGTGTTTCTGATACACACGCTGTACAATGGGGTTTGTGACACAAACTCTGTACAATGGGGTTTGTGACACACGCACTTTCCAATTGGTATTGTTACACACACACGCTATCCAATGGTGTTTGTGACACACAATCTTTCTAATGGGGTTTGTGACACACACACTGTCCAATGGGGAATGTGACACACACACGCTGTCCAATGGTGTTTGTGACACAGACATGCTGTCCAATGGGGTTTGTGACACACACACTCTCCAAAGGGGTTTGTGACACATACCATGTATAATGGGGTTTGTGACACGCACACTGTCCATGGGTGTTTGTGACACACACGCTGTCCAACGGGGTTCTTGACACACACGCTGTCCAGTGGGTTTTGTGACACACACACTCTCTCCCATGGGGTCTGTGACACACACACTGTCCAATGGGGACTGTGACACACACACACTGTCCAATGGGGTTTATGACACACAAGCTGTCCAATGGGGTTTGTGACACACACACTCTGTCAAATGCGGTTTGTATCACACACCCTGTTCAAAGGGGATTGTGGCACACACGCTGTCCAATGGTGCTTGTGACACACACGATGTCCAATGGAGTTCGTGACACACACGCTGTCCAATGGGGTTTTTGACACACACACTCTGTCCAATGGGTCTTGTGACACACACGCTGACACACGTGGTTCGTGAACACACACGATGTCCAGTGGGGTTTGGGACACACCCACTGTCCAATAGGGTTCGTGACAGACACACGATATCCAATGGGGTTTGTGAAACACACACTTTAATGGGGTTTGTGACACACACTCTATCCAATGGGTTTTGTGACACACACACTTTCCAATGGGGATGGTGACACACACACGGTGTCCAATGCTGTTTGTGACACACACGCTGTCCAATGAGGTTTGTGACACAGACGCTGTCCAATGGGTATTGTGTCATACACACTGTCCAATAGGGTTTGTGACACACACACGCTATCCAATGGGTTTTATGACACGCAGAATTTCTATTGGGTTTGTGACACACACACGCTGTCCAATGGGGTTTGTGACAAATACACTTTCCAATGGGGTTTGTGACACACACAGTCTGTCCAATGGCGCTTGTGACACACACGCTGTCCAATGGGGTTCGTGACACACACTCAGTCCCTGTGCTTTGTGACACACACACTGTCCAATGGCGATTGTGACACACACAAGCTGTCCAACGGGGTTTGTGACACACACACTGTCCAAAGGGGTTTCTGACACAAACGATGTCCAATGGGGTTTGTGACGCGCACACTGTCCATGGGTGTTTGTGACACACACGCTGTCCAGTGGGGTTTTTGACACACACACTGTACATTGGGTATTCTAACACACACACGCTGTCCAGTGGGGTTTGTGACACACACGCTGTCCAGTGTGTTTTTTGACACACACAATGTCCAATAGTGTTTGTGACACACACACGCTATCCAATGGGGTTTGTGACACATACACTTTCCAATGGGGTTTGTGACACACACACTCTGTCCAATGGTGCTTGTGACACACACGCTGTCCAATTGGGTTTGTGATACACACACTGTCCAGTGGGTTTTGTGACACACAAACTATCCAATGGGGATTGTGACACACACAAGCTGCCCTATGGGATTTATGTCACACACGCTGTCCAATAGGGTTAGTGACACACACACCCAGTCCAAAGGGTTTTGTGACACACACGCTGTCCAATGGGGATTGTGACACACACGCTGTCCAATGGGGTTTGTGACACACACACTCTGTCCAATGGGTCTTGTGACACACACACTCTCCAATGGGATTCGTGACACACACACTCTGTCCAATGGGCCTTGTGACACACACACTGTCCAATGGGGTTCTTGACACACACGCTGTCCACGGTGGTTTGTGACACACACACTGTCCAATAGGGTTTGTGACACACACACTCTTTCCAATGGGGTTTGTGACACACACACTTTCCAATGGGGTTTGTGACACACACACTCTGTCCCATGGGGTTTGTGACACACACACTGACCAATTAGGTTTGTTACACAAACACTGTCCAATGGTGTTTGTGACACGCATGCTGGCCAATGGGTTTTGTGACACACACACTGACCAGGAGGGTTTGTGACACACACACGCTATCCAATGGGGTTTGTGACACGCACACATTCTAAAGGGGTTTGTGACACACACACGCTATCCAATGGGGTTTGTGATACACACACTTTCCAAAGGGGTTTGTGACACGCACACTTTCTAATGGGGTTTGTGACACACACGCGCTATCCAATTGGGTTTGTGACACACACACTGTCCAATAGGGTTTGTGACACACACACTGTCCAAAGGGGTTTGTGACACACACTCTATCCAATGGGGTTTGTGACACACACACTGTCCAATGGTGCTTTTGACACACACGCTGTCCAATGGTGTTTGTGACACACACACTGTCCAATGGGGATTGTGACACACACACACTGTCCAACGAGGTTTGTGAAACACAGACAGTCCAAAGGGGTCTGTGACACACACACTTTCCAATGGGGTTTGTGACACACACACTGTCCAATGTGGCTTGTGACACACACGCTGTCCAATGGGCTGTGTCACACACACACTCTGTCCAATGGGGTTTGTGACACACACACGCTGTCCAATGGGGATTGTGACATACACACTGTCCAATAGAGTTTGTGAAACGCACATTCTATCCAAAGGGGTTTGTGACACGCGCACTTTCTAATGGGGTTTGTGACACACACACTTTCCCAAGGGGTTTGTGACATGCACACTTTCTAAAGGGTTTTGTGACACAGACACGCTATCCAATTGGGTTTGTGACACACACAATTTCCAATGGCGCTTGTGACACACACGCTGTCCAATGGTGTCCGTGACACACATGCTGTCCAGTGGGTTTTGTGACACACACACTCTGTCCAATGGGCTAGTGACACACACGCTATCCAATGGGGTTTGTGACACACACACTTTCAAATGGGGTTTGTGACACGCACACTTTCTAATGGGGTTTGTGACACACACACGCTATCCAATGGGGTTTGTGACACACACTCTGTCCCATTGGGTTTGTGACACACACGCTGACCAATTGGTTTTGTTACACTTACACTGTCCAATGGTGTTTGTGACACGCATGCTATACAATAGGGTTTGTGACACGCATACTGTTTAATGGGTTTTGTGAAACACACACGCTATCCAATGGGATTAGTGACACACACGCTGTCTAATGGGGTTCGTGACACACACTCTGTCCCATGGGGTTTGTGACACACACACTGTCCAAAGGGGTTTGTGACACACACGATGTCCAAATGGTTTGTGACACGCACGCCGTCCATGGGTGTTTGTGACACACACGCTGTCCAGTGGGGTTTCTGACACACACACCTTCCAAAAGGGTTTGTGACACACAAACTGTCAAATGGGGTTTGTGACACACACAGTGTCCACCCGGGGTTTGTGACACACACAATATATCCAATGGGGTTTGTGACACGCACACCGTCTAATGGGGTTTGTGACACACACACGCTATCCAATGGGGTTTGTGATACACACACTTTCCAAAGGGGTTTGTGACACGCACACTTTTTAATGGGGTTTGTGACACACACGCGCTATCCAATTGGGTTTGTGACACACACACTGTCCAATAGGGTTTGTGACACACACACGTTATCCAATGGCGTTTGTGACACACACACTGTCCAATGGTGCTTTTGACACACACGCTGTCCAATGGTGTTTGTGACACACACACTGTCCAATGGGGATTGTGACACACACACGCTGTCCAATGAGCTTTGTGAAACACAGACGGTCCAAAGGGGTCTGTGACACACACGCTGTCCACTGGGGTTTTGACACACACGCTGTCCACTGGGGAGTGTGGCACAAACGCTGTCCAATGGGGTTTGTGACACACAGACTCTGTCCAATGGGCTTTTGACACACACGCTGTCCAATGGTGTTTGTGACACACACACTGTACAATGGGGATTGTGACACACACACGCTGTCCAGTGGGTTTTGTAACACACACACTGTCCAATTTGGTTTTGACACAAACACTGGCCAATGGGGATAGTGAACACACACGCTGTCCAAAGGGGTTTTGTGACGCACACTCTCTGTCCAATGGCCTTGTGACACACACGCTGTCCAATGGTGTTTGTGACACACACACTGTCCAATGGGGATTGTGACACAGACATGCTGTCCAATGGGATTTGTGACTAACACACTGTCCAAAGTGGTTTGTGACACACACGCTTTCTAATGGGGATTGTGACACACACACGCTGTCCAATTGGGTTTGTGACACACACTCTGTCCAATGGGGATTGTGACACACACGCTGTCCAATGGTGTTTGTGACACACATGCTATCCAATGGCCTTGACACACACAAACTCTGTCCAATAGTGTTTGTGACACACACTCTGTCCCATGGTGTTTGTGACACACACACTGTCCAATAGGATTGTGACACACACGCTGTCCAATGCGGTTTGTGACACACACACGCTGTCTAATGGGTTTGTGACACACACGCTGTCTAATGGGGAATGTGACACACACACGCTGTCCAATGCAGTTTGTGACACACACGGTGTCCAATGGGGTTTGTGACACACACGCTGTCCAATGGGTATTGTTACACACACACACTGTCCAATGGTGCTTGTGACACACACGCTGTCCAATGGGGTGTGTGACACACACGCTGTCCAATGGGTTTTTTGACACACACACTCTGTCCAATGGGTATTGTTACACACACACGCTGTCCAATGGGGTTTTTGACACATTCACTTTCCAATGGGGTTTGTGACACACACAGCCTGTCCAATGGTGCTTGTGACACACACACTCTCCAATGAGGTCTGTGACACACACACTGTCCAATGGGGATTCTGACACAGACATGCTGTCCAATGGGATTTGTGACACACACACTGTCCAAAAGGGTTTGTGACACACACGCTGTCTAATGGGGATTTTGACACACACACGCTGTCCAATTGGGTTTGTGACACACACTCTGTCCAATGGGGATTGTGACACACACGCTGTCCAATGGTGTTTGTGACACACACGCTGTCCAATGGGGATTGTGACACACACGCTGTCCAATTGCGTTTGTGACACACACGCTGTCCAGTGGGTTTTGTGACACACACACTCTGTCCAATGGGCTTGTGACACACACGCTGTCCAATGGTGTTTGTGACACACACACTGTACAATAGGGATTGTGACACACACACGCTGTCCAATGGGGTTTGTGACACAAACTCTGTCCAGTGGGTTTTGTGACACACACACTGTCCAATGGGGCATTTTACACACACGCTGTCCAATGGGGTTTGTGACACACAAACGCTGTCCAATGGCGTTTATGACACACACACTCTGTCCAATGGGGTTTGTGACACACACACTGTCCAATGGGTATTGTGACACACACACACACTGTTCAATGGTGCTTATGACACACACACTGTCCAATGGGGATTGTGACACACACACGCTGTCCAATGAGGTTTGTG
Organism: Columba guinea; assembly: GCA_032206185.1. Taxonomy (NCBI): domain Eukaryota; kingdom Metazoa; phylum Chordata; class Aves; order Columbiformes; family Columbidae; genus Columba; species Columba guinea. Next base: position 2,277,162 of record JAVLUU010000005.1, read on the forward strand.
ACACACAGACTGTCCAAAGGGGTTTGTGACACACACGCTATACAAAGGGGTTTGTGACACTCACACTGTCTATTGTTGTTTGTGACACGCACGCTGTCCAGTGGGTTTTGTGACACATACACTCTGTCCAATGGGGCATTTGACACATACGCTGTCCAATGGGGTTTTTGACACACTCGCTGTCTAGTGGGTTTTGTGACACACACACTGTCCGAAGGGGTTGGTGACACACACACTGTCCAATAGGGTTTGTGACACACACAGTGTCTACGGGGGTTTGTGACACAAACGCTGTCCAATGGGGTTTGAGAAACACTCGCTGCCCAATGGGTATTGTTACACACACACGCTGTCCAATTCTGTTTGTGACTCACACGCTGTCCAATGGGGCTTGTGACACACACGCTGTCCAATGGGGTTTGTGACACTACACTTTCCAATGGGGTTTGTGACACACACACTCTGTCCAATGGTGCTTGTCACACACATGCTGTCCAAAGGCCTTTGTGACACACAAGCTGTCCAATGGTTTTTGTAACACACACACTGTCCAATGGATATTGTTACACACACACGCTGTCCAATGGGGTTTTTGACACATTCACTTTCCAATGGGGTTTGTGACACACACAGTCTGTCCAGTGGTGCTTGTGACACACACGCTGTCCAATGGGGTTTGTGACACACACACTGTACATTGGGGATTGTGACACACAAACGCTGTCCAATGGTGTTTGTGACACACACACTCTGTCCAATGGGGTTTGTGACACACAGGTGTTCAATTGTGTTTGTGACACACACACTGTCCAATAGGGTTTGTGACACTCACACGCTATCCAATGGTTTTTGTGAGACACACAATGTCCAAAGGGGTTTGTGACACACACACGATCTAATGGGGTTTGTGAAACTCACACTCTGTTTAATGGTGCTTGTGACACACACGCTGTCCAATGGGGTTCGTGACACACACGCTGTCCAGTGGGTCTTGTGACACACACACTCTGTCCAATGGGCTTGTGACACACACGCTGTTCAATGGTGCTTGTGACACACACACTGTCCAATGGGGATTGTGACACACACGCTGTGCAATGCGGTTTGTGACACACAGACTGTCCAAAGGGGTTTGTGACACACACGCTATCCAAAGGGGTTGTGACACTCACACTGTCCATTGTTGTTTGTGACACACACGTTGTCCAGTGGGTTTTGTGACACACACACTGTCCAATCAGGTTTTGACACACATGCTGTCCACTGGGGATTGTGACGCAAACGCTGTCCAAATCGGGTTTGTGACACACACACTGTCCAATGGTGTTTCTGACACACACGCTGTCCGATGGGGTTTATGACACACAATCTGTCCAATGGGGTTTGTGATACACAAGCTGTCCAATGGGGATTGTGACTACAGACTCTGTCCAATGGAGTTCGTGACACACACGCTGTTCAATGGGCTTGTGACACACACACTGTCCAATAGGGTTTGTGACACACACACGCTATCCAATGGGTTTTGTGACACACACACACTTTCTAATGGGGTTTGTGACACACACAATATCCAATGGGGTTTGTGACACTCACAATCTGTGCAATGTTGCTTGTGACACACACACTGTCCAATGGGGATTGTGACACAGACATGCTGTCCAATGGGATTTGTGACTAAAACACTGTCCAAAGTGGTTTGTGACACACACGCTTTCTAATGGGGATTGTGACACACACACGCTGTCCAATTGGGTTTGTGACACACACTCTGTCCAATGGGGATTGTGACACACACGCTGTCCAATGGTGTTTGTGACACACATGCTGTCCAATGGCCTTGACACACACAAACTCTGTCCAATAGTGTTTGTGACACACACTCTGTCCCATGGTGTTTGTGACACACACACTGTCCAATAGGATTGTTACACACACGCTGTCCAATGCGGTTTGTGACACACACACGCTGTCTAATGGGTTTGTGACACACACGCTGTCTAATGGGGAATGTGACACACACACGCTGTCCAATGCAGTTTGTGACACACACGGTGTCCAATGGGGTTTGTGACACACACACTGTCCAATGGGTATTGTTACACACACACACTGTCCAATGGTGCTTGTGACACACACGCTGTCCAATGGGGTTTGTGACACACACGCTGTCCAATGGGTTTTTTGACACACACACTCTGTCCAATGGGTATTGTTACACACACACGCTGTCCAGTGGGGTTTGTGACACATACACTTTCCAATAGGGTTTATGACACACACACTCTGTCCAATGGTGCTTGTGACATACACACTGTCCAATGAGGTCTGTGACACACACACTGTCCAATGGGGATTGTGACACAGACATGCTGTCCAATGGGATTTGTGACACACACACTGTCCAAAGGGGTTTGTGACACACACGCTGTCTAATGGGGATTGTGACACACACACGCTGTCCAATTGGGTTTGTGACACACACTCTGTCCAATGGGGATTGTGACACACACGCTGTCCAATGGTGTTTGTGACACACACGCTGTCCAATGGGGATTGTGACACACACGCTGTCCAATTGCGTTTGTGACACACACGCTGTCCAGTGGGTTTTGTGGCACACACACTCTGTCCAATGGGCTTGTGACACACACGCTGTCCAATGGTGTTTGTGACACACACACTGTACAATTGGGATTGTGACACACACACGCTGTCCAATGGGGTTTCTGACACAAACTCTGTCCAGTGGGTTTTATGACACACACACTGTCCAATGGGTATTGTGACACACACACACTGTCCAATGTGGTTTGTGACACACACGCTCGCCAATGGGGATTGTGACACATACACAGTCCAATGGGGCATTTTATACACACGCTGTCCAATGGGGTTTGTGACACACAAACGCTGTCCAATGGCGTTTATGACACACACACTCTGTCCAATGGGGTTTGTGACACACACACTGTCCAATGGTTATTGTGACACACACACACGCTGTTCAATGGTGCTTGTGACACACACACTGTCCAATGGGGATTGTGACACACACACGCTGTCCAATGAGGTTTGTGACACACAGACTGTCCAAAGGGGTTTGTGACACACACGCTATACAATGGGGTTTGTGACACTCACACTGTCTATTGTTGTTTGTGACACGCACGCTGTCCAGTGGGTTTTGTGACACATACACTCTGTCCAATGGGGCATTTGACACATACGCTGTCCAATGGGGTTTTTGACACACTCGCTGTCTAGTGGGTTTTGTGACACACACACTGTCCGAAGGGATTGGTGACACACACACTGTCCAATAGGGTTTGTGACACACACAGTGTCTACGGGGGTTTGTGACACAAACGCTGTCCAATGGGGTTTGAGAAACACACGCTGCCCGATGGGTATTGTTACACACACACGCTCTCCAATTCTGTTTGTGACTCACACGCTGTCCAATGGGGCTTGTGACACACACGCTGTCCAATGGGGTTTGTGACACTCCACTTTCCAATGGGGTTTGTGACACACACACTCTGTCCAATGGTGCTTGTCACACACATGCTGTCCAAAGGCGTTTGTGACACACAAGCTGTCCAATGGTTTTTGTAACACACACACTGTCCAATGGGTATTGTTACACACACACGCTGTCCAATGGGGTTTTTGACACATTCACTTTCCAATGGGGTTTGTGACACACACACTCTGTCCAGTGGTGCTTGTGACACACACGCTGTCCAATGGGGTTTGTGACACACACACTGTACATTGGGGATTGTGACAAACAAACGCTGTCCAATGGTGTTTGTGACACACACACTCTGTCCAATGGGGTTTGTGACACACACGCTGTTCAATTGGGTTTGTGACACACACACTGTCCAATAGGGTTTGTGACACTCACACGCTATCCAATGGTTTTTGTGAGACACACAATGTCCAAAGGGGTTTGTGACACACACACGATCTAATGGGGTTTGTGAAACTCACACTCTATTTAATGGTGCTTGTGACACACACGCTGTCCAATGGGGTTCGTGACACACACGCTGTAAAGTGGGTCTTGTGACACACACACTCTGTCCAATGGGCTTGTGACACACACGCTGTTCAATGATGCTTGTGACACGAACACTGTCCAATGGGGATTGTGACACACACACGCTGTCCAATGCGGTTTGTGACACACAGACTGTCCAAAGGGGTTTGTGACACACACGCTATCCAAAGGGGTTGTGACACTCACACTGTCCATTGTTGTTTGTGACACACACGCTGTCCAGTGGGTTTTCTGACACACACACTGTCCAATCGGGTTTTGACACACATGCTGTCCACTGGGGATTGTGACGCAAACGCTGTCCAAATCGGGTTTGTGACACACACACTGTCCAATGGTGTTTCTGACACACACGCTGTCCGATGGGGTTTATGACACACAATCTGTCCAATGGGGTTTGTGATACACAAGCTGTCCAATGGGGATTGTGACTACAGACTCTGTCCAATGGAGTTCGTGACATACACGCTGTTCAATGGGCTTGTGACACACACACTGTCCAATAGGGTTTGTGACACACACACGCTATCCAATGGGTTTTGTGACACACACACTTTCTAATGGGGTTTGTGACACACACAATATCCAATGGGGTTTGTGACACTCACAATCTGTGCAATGTTGCTTGTGACACACACACTGTCCAATGGGGATTGTGACACACACATTCTGTCCAATGGTATTTGTGACACACACACTGTCCAATGGTGTTTGTGACACACACTCTGTCCATGGTGTTTGTGACACACACACTGTCCAATAGGATTGTGAGACACACACGCTGTCCAATGGGGTTTGTGACACACACACGCTGTCTAATGGGGTTTGTGACACACACGCTGTCTAATGGGGAATCTGATACACACACGCTGTCCAATGCAGTTTGTGACACACATGGTGTCCAATGGGGTTTATGACGCACACACTGTCCAATGGGTATTGTTACACACACATGCTGTCCAATGGGGTTTGTGACACATAGACTTTCCAATGGGGTTTGTAACACACACACACTGTCCAATGGTGCTTGTGACAATCACGTTGTCCAATGGATTTGTGACACACACGCTGTCCAGTGGGTTTTGTGACACACACACTCTGTCCAATGGGTATTGTTACACACACACGCTGTCCAATCGGCTTTGTGACACATACGCATTCCAATGGGGTTTGTGACACACACACTCTGTCCAATGGTGCTTGTGACACACACGCTGTCCAGTGGGGTTTGTGGCACACACACGCTATCCAATGGGGTTTGTGACACAAACTCTGTCCCATGGGGTTTGTGACAGAAACACGCTATCCAATGGGGTTTATGACACAGACGCTGTCCATTTGGGTTTGTGAAACACACACTCTGTCCAATAGGGTTTGTGACACACACATACTATCCAATGGGGTTTGTGACACACACTTTCCAATGGGTTTTGTGACACACACATTCTGTCCAATGGGGTTTGTGACTCGCATGCTGTCCAATGGGTTTTGTGACAAACACGCTGACCAGCAGGGTTTGTCACACACACACTCTGTCTAATGGCACTTGTGACACACACGTTGTCCTATGGGGTTCCTGAAACACACTCTGTACCATGGGGTTTGTGACTAAGACGCTGTCCAATGGGGATTGTGTCATACACACTGTCCAATAGGTTTTGTAGCACACACATGATATCCAATGGGGTTTGTGACACGCACACTTTCTAATGGGCTTTGTGACAGACATGCGCTATCCAATAGGGTTTGTGACACACATACTTTCTAATGGGGTTTGTGACAGACACACTTTCCATTGGGGTTTGTGACACACACGCTGTCCAATGGGGTTTGTGACACACACTGTCCAATTGTGTTTGTGACACACACACGCTGTCCAATGGGTTTTGTGACACACACAGGCTATCCAACGGGGTTTGTGACACATACTCTTTCTAATGGGGTTTGTGACACACACACTCTGTCCAATGGCGCTTGTGACACACACGCTCTCCAAAGGGGTTTGTGACACACCATATGTAAAACGGGGTTTGTGACACACACACTGTCCATGGGTGTTTGTGATATACACGCTGTCCAGTGGGTTTTGTGACACACACACTCTGTCCAATGGGCTCGTGACACATACGCTGTCCGCTGGTGTTTGTGACACACATTGTCCAATGGGGATTGTGACACACACAGGCTGTCCAATGGCGTTTGTGACACACACGCTGTCCAAAGGGGTTTGTGACACACACCATGTCTAATGGGGTTTGTGACACGCACACTGTCCATGGGTGTTTGTGACACACACGCTGTCCAACGGGGTTCTTGACACACACGCTGTCCAGTGGGTTTTGTGACACACACACTCTCTCCCATGGGGTCTGTGACACACTCACTGTCCAATGGGGATTGTGACACACATGCTGTCCAATGGGTTTTGTGGCATACAAACTGTCCAAAGGGGCTTGTGACATACAAGCTGTCCAATAGGGTTAGTGACACACACACACTGTCCAATGGGGATTGTGACACACACACACTGTCCAATGGGGTTTATGACACACAAGCTGTCCAATGGGGTTTGTGACACACACACTCTGTCAAATGGGGTTTGTATCACACACCCTGTTCAAAGGGGATTGTGGCACACACGCTATCCAATGGTGCTTGTGACACACACGATGTCCAATGGAGTTCGTGACACACACCCTGTCCAATGGGGTTTTTGACACACACACTCTGTCCAATGGGTCTTGTGACACACACGCTGACACACGTGGTTCGTGAACACACACGATGTCCAGTGGGGTTTGGGACACACACACTGTCCAATAGGGTTCGTGACAGACACACGATATCCAATGGGGTTTGTGACACACACACTTTAATGGGGTTTGTGACACACACTCTATCCAATGGGTTTTGTGACACACACACTTTCCAATGGGGATGGTGACACACACACGGTGTCCAATGGTGTTTGTGACGCACACGCTGTCCAATGGGGTTTGTGACACAGACGCTGTCCAATGGGGATTGTGTCATACACACTGTCCAATAGGGTTCGTGACACACACACGCTATCCAATGGGTTTTGTGACACGCACAATTTCTATTGGGTTTGTGACACACACAGTCTGTCCAATGGCGCTTGTGACACACACGCTGTCCAATGGCGTTCGTGACACACACTCAGTCCCTGTGGTTTGTGACACACACACTGTCCAATGGCGATTGTGACACACACAAGCTGTCCAATGGGGTTTGTGACACACACACTGTCCAAAGGGGTTTCTGACACAAACGATGTCCAATGGGGTTTGTGACGCGCACACTGTCCATGGGTGTTTGTGACACACACGCTGTCCAGTGGGGTTTGTGACACACACACTGTCTAATGGGTATTGTGACACACACACGCTGTCCAGTGGCGTTTGTGACACACACACTGTACATTGGGTATTGTTACACACACACGCTGTCCAGTGGGGTTTGTGACACACACGCTGTCCTGTGTGTTTTTTGACACACACAATGTCCAATAGTGTTTGTGACACACACACGCTATCCAATGGGGTTTGTGACACATACACTTTCCAATGGGGTTTGTGACACACACACTCTGTCCAATGGTGCTTGTGACACACACGCTGTCCAATTGGGTTTGTGACACACACACTGTCCAGTGGGTTTTGTGACACACAAACTATCCAATGGGGATTGTGACACACACAAGCTTCCCTATGGGATTTATGTCACACACGCTGTCCAATAGGGTTAGTGACACACACACCCAGTCCAAAGGGTTTTGTGACACACACGCTGTCCAATGGGGATTGTGACACACACGCTGTCCAATGGGGTTTGTGACACACACACTCTGTCCAATGGGTCTTGTGACACACACACTCTCCAATGGGATTCGTGACACACACACTCTGTCCAATGGGTCTTGTGACACACACACTGTCCAATGGGGTTCTTGACACACACGCTGTCCAGGGTGGTTTGTGACACACACACTGTTTAATAGGGTTTGTGACACACACACTCTGTCCAATGGGGTTTGTGACACACACACTTTCCAATGGGGTTTGTGACACACACATGCTGTCACATGGGGTTTGTGACACACACACTGACCAATTAGGTTTGTTACACAAACACTGTCCAATGGTGTTTGTGACACGCATGCTGGCCAATGGGTTTTGTGACACACACACTGACCAGGAGGGTTTTTGACACACACACTCTATCTAATGGGGTTTGTGACACATACACTTTCCAATGGGGTTTGTGACACACACTATGTTCAATGGGGTTTGTGACATGCACACTGTCCATGTGTTTTTGTGACACACACACTGTCCAGTGGGGTTTGTGACACACATCACTGTCCAAAAGGGTTTGTGACACACACGCTGTCCAGTGGGGTTTGTGACACACACTCTGTCCAATGGGGTTTGTGACACACACAGTGTCCACGGGGGTTTGTGACACACACGCTTTCCAATGGGGCTTGTGACGCACACGCTGTCCAGTTGGGTTTGTGACACACTGTTACGGAGGCAACCCACAGGTCAATTTAAGGGACAACAAGGTCCAGAAACAACTTTTATTAGACCGGCGACGAACAGGGTTTTAGCACTCCAAAACTGACTTAAATGCATTTTCGGATATCAGTGGAGGAAATTATTGAGAGGGGCGGTCCACAGAGTGCATGCACGTGGCTTCACTCAAAACAATGCCGGAGCCGCCCCTTAGTCCCGGAGGAGTACTCACTTTCCTAAACATGGTGTGGGATTATTTTTATAGAGATACACGTACTCGTAGTGAGTACGGAAAGTGTGCACTCACGATTCCGCGAGAGTAAACTTATAATACGCTCGCATCCTGCTAGAGTTATTTTACACATGCAAATGTGCACGGAATCCTACACGTGCTTATGTGGAAGCACGGGAGGAAAATACACTCGCGATTGTGCGAGGGGCTCTCGGCAGCCACTCGCGATTGTGCGAGGAATAAAATACTTGTGCAAATGTGCACGGAAAGGAAAATAACCCGCGATTCTGCGAGGATTAATTTTACACTCATATGGAGTGCGGAAAGTTATACGTGCAAATGTGCACGAAAAGTATAAAAATACTCGCAATCCTGCGAGAAGTTTACTTACACCCGTGGCGGCGAGGCAAGCGGAGTCCCCATCCCAGGGAGGGGGGCTCTCGGCGGCAGCATCTTGCTCATGCACCGAGAGACCCGCGGCAAATGGGCGGAGTCTCGATGAGAGTCCCGTTCTTATACTGGCTGATTAGATCTGACTGTAGGCACTCTAGAAGCTTCTCTGCACCCCCACACTGGCTGTGTGTGCCCCTGAAGCCTCCAAACATCCCCCACACTGGGCGCGGCTCAGTGTGCCTTGGCACTCCCTTCTTCTAATGTCCCAGGAGCCAGGGTGCTCTGGGCCAAACAAAAGAAGCTGTTAGCCTCAAGTAGTAGAGAAAGGGGGAGATGTGCCATAGTGAAGGAGGGAGGGGGGTTGCATTCTGCGACAGCTTGTGACACACACGCTGTCCAATAGTGTTTGTGACACACACTCTGTCCCATGGGGTTTGTGACACACAGACTGTCCAATGGGGATTGGGACACACACACACTGTCCAATGGGGTTTGTGACACACACACTGTCCAATGGGGTTTGAGAAACACACACTGTCCAATGGGGATTGTGACACACACGCTGTCCAATGGGTCTTGTGACACACATGCTGTACAATGGGGTTCGTGACACACACGCTGTATAGGGGGGTTTGTGACACACACACTCTGTCCAATGGTGCTTATGACACACACGCTGTCCAGTGGGGATTGTGACACACACGCTGTCCAATTGTATTTGTGACATACACACACTGTCCCATGGGCTTTGTGACACACACACGCTGTCCAATGGGTTTTGTGACACACACACTGTCCTAAGGGGTTTGTGACACACACGCTGTCCAATGGGGTTTGTGACACACACGCACTGTCCAATGGGGATTGTGACACACACACGCTGTCCAATAGGGTTTATGACACACACGCTGTCCAATGGGGTTTGCGACACACACACTGTGTCCAATGGGGTTTGTGACACACACGCTGTCCAATTGGCTTTGTGACACACACACCATGACCAATGGGTCTTGTGACACACAAGCTGTCCAATGGATTTCGTGACACACACGCTGTCCAGTGGGTTGTGTGACACACACACTGTCCAATAGGGTTTGTTACACACACAGGCTATCCAATGGGTTTTGTGACACACACACTGACCAATGGGGATTGTGACACACACGCTGTCCAATGGGTTTCGTGACACACACGCTGTCCAGTGGGTTTTGTGACACACACACTGTCCAATAGGGTTTGTTACACACCACACTATCGAATGGGGTTTGTGACACGCACACTTTCTAATGGGGTTTGTGACGCGCACACTTTCACAGTATCACAGTATCACAGTATCACAGTATGTTTGGGATTGGAAGGGACCTCAAAAGATCATCCAGTCCAATCCCCCTGCTGGAGCAGGAACGCCCAGGTGAGGTCGCACAGGAACATGTCCAGGCGGGTTTTGAATGTCTCCAAGGAAGGAGACTCCACAACCTCCCTGGGCAGCCTGTTCCAGTGCTCTGTCACCCTTACTGAGAAGTTTTTTCTCAAATTTAAGCGGAACCTCTTGTGTTCCAGCTTGATCCCATTACCCCTTGTCCTATCATTGTTTGCCACCAAGAAGAGCCTGGCTCCATCCTCATGGCACTCACCCTTTATATATTTATAAACATTAATGAGGTCCCCCCTTAGTCTCCTCTTCTCCAAACTAAAGAGACTAAGCTCCCTCAGCCTTTCTTCCTAAGGGAGGTGCTCCACTCCCTTAATCATCTTCGTTGCCCTACGCTGGACCCTCTCCAGCAGTTCCCTGTCCTGCTGGAACTGAGGGGCCCAGAACTGGACACAATATTCCAGATGTGGTCTCACCAGGGCGGAGTAGAGGGGAAGGAGGACCTCTCTCGATCTACTAGCCACCCCCCTTCTAATACACCCCAGGATGCCATTGGCCTTCCTGGCCACAAGGGCACAGTGCTGGCTCATGGTCATCCTGTTGTCCACCAGGACCCCCAGGTCCCTTTCCCCTACACTGCTCTCTAATATGTAATTTCCCAAACTATACTGGAACCTGGGGTTGTTCCTGCCCAGATGCACGACTCTACACTTTCCATTGTTAAATTTCATTAGGTTATTATTGTGACACACACACGCTGTCCAATGGTGTTTGTGACACACACGATGTCCAATGGGGTTTGTGACACAGACGCTGTCCAATGGGGATTGTGACATACACACTGTCCAATAGGGTTTGTGCCACACACATGCTATCCAGTGGGGTTTGTGACACGCACACTTTCTAATGGGGTTTGTGACACACACACGCTAGCCAATGGGGTTTGTGACACACACATGCTATCCAAAGGGGTTTGTGCACGCACACTGTCCATGGGTGTTTGTGACACACATGATGTCCAGTGGGGTTTGTGACACACACACTGTCCAATAGGGTTTTTGACACACACACGCTATCCAATGGGGTTTGTGACACACACGCTGTCCAATGGTGTTTGTGACACACACGCTGTCCAATGGGGTTTGTGACACAGACGCTGTCCAATGGGGTTTGTGACACACACACTTTCCAATGGGGTTTGTGACACGCACATTTTCTAATGGGGTTTGTGACACACACACGCTAGCCAATGGGGTTTCTGAGATACACACTCAGTCCCATGGGGTTTGTGACAAACACACTGTCCAATGGGGATAGTGACACACACACAATATCCAATGGGTTTTGTGAAACATACACTTTCCAATGGGGTTTGTGACACACACACTCTGTCCAATGGTGCTTGTGACACACACACTGTCCAAAGGGGTTTCTGACACGAACGATGTCCAATGCGGTTTGTGACACGCACACTGTCCATGGGTGTTTGTGACACACGCGCTGTGCAGTTGGGTTTGTGACAAACACACTGTCCAATGGGGTTTGTGACACACATAGTGTCTAATGGGTATTGTTACACACACGCTGTCCAGTAGGTTTTGTGCACACAAACTGTCCAATAGGGTTTTTGACACACAAACGCTATCCAATGGGGTTTGTGACACGCACACTGTTCAATGGGGTTTGTGACACACACAGTGTCCATGGGTGTTTGTGACACACACGCTATCCAGTGGTTTTTTTTGACACACACTCTCTGTCCAATGGGCTTGTGACACACACGCTGTCCAATAGTGTTTGTGACACACAGTCTGTCCCATGGCGTTTGTGACACACACACTGTCCAATGGGGCTTGTGAGACACACGATGTCCAATGGTGTTTGTGACACACACGCTGTCCAATGGGGCTTGTGAGACACACGCTGTCCAGTGGGGTTTGTGACACACATACACTGTCCAATGGGGTTTGTGACACGCACACTGTCCAATGGGGTTTGAGAAACACAAACTGTCCAACGGGGCCTGTGACACACACACTGTCCAATAGTGTTTGTGACACACACACGCTGTCCAATGGTGTTTGTGACACACACGCTGTTCAGTGGGGTTTGTGACAGAGACGCTGTCCAATGGGGATTGTGACACACACGATGTCCAATGGTGTTTCTGACACGCACACTGTCCATGGGTGCTTGTGACACACAGGCTGTCCAGTGGAGTTTGTGACACACACACTGTCCAATGGGGTTTTTGACACACACACTGTCCACGGGGGTTTGTGACACACACGCTGTCGATTGGCGTTTGTGACACACACACTGTTCAATGGAGTTTGCGACACACACGCTCTCCAATGAGTTTTGTGACACACACACTATCCAATGGGGTTTGTGACACACTTGCTGTCCAGTGGGTTTTGTGACACACAAACTGTCAAATAGGGGTTTGTGAAACGTACACTTTCCAATGGGGTTTGTGACACACATGCTGTCCAAAGGGGTTTGTGACACACACGATGTCCAATGGGTTTTGTGATACTCACACTGTCCATGGGTATTTGTGACACACTGTGTACAGTGGAGTAACTGACACACACACTGTTCAGTGCGTTTTGTGACACACCCACTCTGTCCAATGGGCTTTTGACACACACGCTGTCCAATGGTGTTTCTGACACGCACACTGTCAATGGGTGTTTGTGACACACACGCTGTCCAGTGGGGTATGCGACACACACAGTATCCAAAAGGGTTTGTGACACAAACACTGTCCAATGGGTTTTGTGACACACACGCTGTCCAATGGGGTTGTGACACAGAAATTGTACAGCGGGATTTGTGACACACACACTCTCCAATGGGGTTTGTGACACACACAATATACAGGGGGTTTTTTGACACTCACACTGTCCAATGGGGTTGTAACACACACGGTGTCCGATGGGTTTTGTGACACGCACACTATGTCCAATGGGGCTTGTGACACATACGCTGTCCAACGGGGTTCTTGACACACACGCTGTACAGTGGGGTTTGTGACACATACACTGTCCAATGGGGTTTGTGACACACACACAGTGTCCAATGGGGTTTGTGACACACACACGCTGTCCAATGGAGATTGCGACACACACACGCTGTCCAATGGTGTTTGTGACACGCACACTGTCCAATGGTGTTTGTGACACACACGCTGTCCAATGGGGAGTGTGACACACACGCTGTACAGTGGGGTTTGTGACACACACGCTGTCCAATGGGGTTTGTGACACACATGCTGTCCAATGGGGTTTGTAACACAAACAGGCTATCCTATTGGGTTTGTGACACACAAACTTTCTACTGGGGTTTGTGACGCATACACGCTATCCAATGGAGTTTGTGACACAGACACGTTCCAATGGGGTTTGTGACGCACACACGCTTTCCAATGGTGTTTGTGACACACACATGCTGTCCAATGGGGTTTGTCACACACACACTGTCCAATGGGGTTTGTGACCCACACTCTGTCCAATAGGGTTTGTGACACACACACTCTATCCAATGGGGTTTGTGACACACACACTCTCCACTGGGGTTTGTGACACACACGTTGTCCAATGGGGTTTGTGACACACACACGCTATCCAATTGGTTTTGTGACACACACACTTTCAAATAGGGTTTGTGACAAACACGCTATCCAATGGGATTTGTGACACACACGCTGTCCAATGGGGTTTGTGACACACACGCTGTCCAATCGGGATTGTGACCTACAGACTGTCCAATAGGGTTAGTGACACACAAACGGTATACAATGGGGTTTGTGACAGGCACACTTTCTATTGGGGTTTGTGACACAGACATGCTGTCCAATGAGGTTTGTGAACACAAAATCTGTCCAATGGGGTTTGTGACACACACACTGTCCAATGGGTTTTGTGACACAGACACGCTGTCCAATGGTTATTGTGACACACATGCTGTCCAATTGGGTTTGTGACACATACACTCTGTCCAATGGGGCTTGTGACATACACGCTGTCCAAAGGTGTTTGTGACACGCACGCTGCCCATGGGTGTTTGTGACACACACGCTGTCCAATGGGACTTGTGCGAACACGCTGCACAGAAGTGTTTGTGACACACACACACTATCCAATGTTGTTTGTGACACATACATTTTAAACGGGGTTTGTGACACACTCGCTGTCCATTCGGTATTGTGACAAAAACACGCTGAGCAATGGGGTTTGTGACACACACGCTAACGAATGGGGATGGTGACACTCACGCTGTTCAGTGGGTTTTGTGACACACACACTGTGCAATGGGTATCGTGACACACACACTCTGTCCAATGGTGCTTGTGATACACATGCTGTCTAATGGGGTTCGTGACACACACGCTGTCCAATGGGTATTGTGACACACACACTCTCTCCAATGGGGTTTGTGACACACACACTGTCCAATGGGGATTGTGACACACACACGCTGTCCAGTGTGGTTTGTGACACACACGTTGTCCAATGGAGTTTGTGACACACACGCTATCTAATGGGGTTTCTGTCAAGCACGCGGTCCAATGGGGTTTGTCACACACACACTCTCCAATGGGTATTGTGACACACACCGTCCAATGGTGCTTGTGACACACACGTTGTCCAATGGGGTCCGTGACACACACTCTGTCCCACGGGGTTTGTGACACACACACGCTGTCCAATGGGGTTTGTGACACACACACGCTGTCCAATGTGGTTTATGACACGCACTCTGTCCAATGTCTTTGTGATAAACACGCTGTCCAAAGGGGTTTGTGACACACACACTCTGTCCAATGGGCCTTGTGACACACATGCTGTCCAATGGGTTTCGTGACAGACACGCTATCCAGTGGTGTTTGTGACACACACACGCTATCCAGTTTGGATTTTGACACACACACATTCTAATGGGGTTTGTGACACACACGCTATCCAATGGGTTTTGTGACACACACACTGTCTAAATGGGATTGTGACAAACACACGCTGTCCAATGGTGCTTGTGACACACACGCTGTCCCATGGGGTTGGTGACACACACACTTTCCAACGGTGTTCGTGACACACACTCTGTCCCATGGCGTTTGTGACACACACACGCTATCCATTGGGGTTTAAGACACACACACTTTCCAATAGGGTTTGTGACATCACACACGCTATCCAATGGGGTTTGTGACACACACGCTGTCCAATGGGTTTTGTGACACACACACTGTGCAGTGGGGCTTGTGAAACACAAACTCTGTCCAATGGGTCTTGTGACACACATACGCTGTCCAATGGGGATTGTGACACACACACTGTCCAATGGTTCTTGTGACACAAACGCTGAACAATGGGGTTCGTGACACGCACGTTGTCCAGTGGGTTTTGTGACACACTCACTGTCCAATGGGGTATTGACACACACACTGTCCACGGGGGTTTGTGACACACACACTGTCCATTGGCGTTCGTGACACACACAGGGTCCAGGGGGGGTTGTGACACACACGCTGTCCAATGCGGTTTGTGACACACACACTGTCCAATGGTTATTGTTACACACACACGCTGCCCAATGGGGTTTGAGACACATACACTTTCCAATGGAGTTTGTCACACACACGCTGTCCAATGGCGTTTTGACACGCACACTGTCCATGGCTGTTTGTGACACACAAGCTGTCCAGTGGGGTTTGTGACACACACACTGTCCAATGGGGCTGGTGACACACACACTATCCAATGGGTTTTATGACACACACGCTGTCCAATAGGTTTTGTTACACACACACTGTCCAATAGGGTTTGTGCCACACACACGCTATCCAATGGGGTTTGTGATGACTACACTTTCCAATGGGGTTTGTGACATACACACTCTGTCCAATGGCGCTTGTGAAACAAACGCTGTCAAATGGGGTTCGTGACACACACTCTGTCCCGTGGTGTTTGTGACACACACGCTGTCCAATGGTGTTTCTGACACACACACTGTCCAAAGGGGTTTGTGACACACACGATGTACAACGGGGTTTGTGACACGAAAACTGTCCATGGGTGTTTGTAACACAGACGCTGTCCACTGGGGTTTGTGACACGCACAGTGTCCACGGGGGTTTGTGACACACACACAGTCCAAAGGGGTTTGTGACACGCACACTGTCCATGGGTGTTTGTGACACACACGATTTCCAAAGGGGATTGTGACATACACGCTGTCCAACAGGTTTTCTGACACACATACTATCCAATAGGGTTTGTTACACACACACTCTATCCAATGGTGCTTGTGACACACACGGTGTGCAAAGGGGTTTGTGACACAGACGGTATCCAATGGGGCTTGTGAAACTCACACTGTCCATGGGTGTTTGTGACACACACTGTGTCCAATGGCGTTCGTGACACACACAGTGTCCACGTGGGATTGTGACACACACACTGTCCACTGGGGATTGTGACACACACACTGTCCAGGGGGGTTTGTGAGACACACACTGTCCAATGGCGTTCGTGACACACACAGTGTCCACGGGGGTTTGTTACACACACACTATCCTATGGGTTTTGTGACACACACACACATTGTACAATGGGGATTGTGATACACACAAGCTGTCCAATGGTGTTTGTGACACAGACATGTTATCCAATGGGGATTGTGACCTACACACTGTCCAATAGGGTTTGTGACACAAACACTGTGTCCAATGGGGATTGTGACACACACACAGTCCAAAGGGGTTTGTGACACACAGGCTGTCCAGTGGGTTTTGTGACAAAAACATTCTTTCAAATGGGCTTGTGACACACATGCTGTGCAATGGGTATTGTTACACACACACGCTGTTCAATGGTGTTTGTGACACACATGCTTTCCAATGGGGCTTGTGACACATACGCTGTCCAATGGGGCTTGTGACACAAACGCTATCCAATGGGGTTTTTGACACACACACACGCTGTCCAATGGGCTTGTGAAAAACACGCAGTCCAATAGTGTTCGTGACACACACACTGTCCAATGGGGATTGTGACACACACGCTGTCCAATGGGGTTTGTGACACACACACAGTCCAATGGGGTTTGTGACACAGACGCTATCCAATGGGGAATGTGAAATACAAACTGTCCAATAGGGTTTATGACACACACATGCTATCCAATGGGGTTTGTGACACATACACTTTCCAATGGGCTTTGTGACACACAAACTCTGTCCAACGGCGCTTGTGACACACACGCTGTCCAATGGGATTCGTGACACACACTCTGTCCCATGGGGTTTTTGACGCACACACTATCCAATGGGGTTTGTGGCACACATACGCTGTCCAATGGGGTTTGTGACACACACACGCTGTACAATGGGGTTTGTTACACACACACTGTCCAAAGGAGTTTGGTCACAGACAATGTCTAATGGGGTTTGTGACACGCACACTGTCCATGGGTGTTTGTGAAACACACGCTGTCCAATGGGGTTTGTGACACACAGAGTGTGCAAAGAGGTTTGTGACACACACGATATCCAATGGGGTTTTTGATACACACACACTGTCCAATGGGGATTGTGAAACACACCCGCTGTCCAATGGGGTTTGTGACACACACACTGTCCAATGGGTATTGTGACACACACACTCTGTCCAGTGGCGCTTGTGACACACACGCTGTCCAATGGGGTTCGTGACACACACTCTGTCCCATGGGGGTTGTGACACACACACTATCCAATGGGGTTTGTGGCACACACACGCTGTCCAATGGGGTTTATGACACACACATTGTCCAAAGTGGTTTGTGACACAGACAATGTCCAATGGGGTTTGTGACACACACACTTTCCAATGGGGATTGTGACACACACACGCTGTCCAATGTGGTTTGTGACACACACTCTGTCCCATGGGGTTTGTGACACACACACTATCCAATGGGGATTGTGACACACACACACGGTCCAATGGGGTTTGTGACACACACACTGTCCAAAGGGTTTTGTGACACAGACGATGTCCAATAGGGATTGTGACACATAGAGTGTCCAAAGGGGTTTGAGACACACACGATATCCAATAGGGTTTGTGACACACACAGTGTCCAATGGGTATTGTTACACACACACTGTCCAATGGGGATTGTGAAACAAACCCACTGTCCAATGGGGTTTATGACACACACACTGTCCAATGGGGTATGTGACACACACATTCTATCCAATGGGGTTTGTGACACACACGCTGTCCAATGGGGTTCGTGACACACACGGTGTCCAGTGGGTTTGGTGACACACACACTCTGTCCAATGGGCTTGTGACACATATGCTGTCCAATGATGTTTTTGACACACACACTGTCCAATGGGGTTTGTGACACGCACACTGCCCACTGGGGTTTTGACACACACGCTGTCCACTGGGTATTGTGACACCCACTGTCCAGGGGGTTTTGTGACACGCACACTGTCCAATGGCGTTCACTGTGTCCACGGGTCTTCGTGACACACACGCTGTCCAATGGGGTTTCTGACACACACACTGTCCAATGGGTATTGTTAAATACAAACTCTGTACAATAGGGTTTGTTACACACACACTGTCCAATGGGGTTTGTGACACACACACTCTCCAATGGGGTTTGTGACACACACACGCTGTCCAATGGTGTTTGTGAACACACACGCTGTCCCATGGGGTTTGTGACACAGACACTGTCCAATGGGGATTGTGACATACAAATTGTCCAATAGGGTTTATGACACACACATGCTATCCAATGGGGTTTGTGACACACACTCTTTCTAATGGGGTTTGTGACACACCCGCTATCCAATGGGCTTTGTGACACACACTTTCCAATGGGGTTTGTGACACACACGCTATCCAATGGGGTTTGTGACACACACTTGCCAATGAGGTTTGTGACACACAAGCTGTCCAATGGCGTTCATGACACACACGCTGTCCAGTGGGCTTTGTGACACACACACTGTCCAATAGGGTTTGTGACATAACACACGCTATCCAATGGGTTTGTGACACACACTCTTTCTAATGGGGTTTGTGAAACACAGGGTATCCAATGGATTCTTTGACAAACACACAGTCAAATGGGGATTGTGACACACACACGCTATCCTATGGGGATTGTGACACACACACGCTGTCCAATGGAGTTTGTGAAACACACACTGTTCAAAGGGGTTCGTGACACACATTCTGTCCCATGGGGTTTGTGACACACACACTGTCCAAAGGGGTTTGTGACACACACGATGTCTAATGGGGTTTGTGACACGCACACTGTCCATGGGTGTTTGTGACACACACATGCTATCCAATGGGGTTTGTGACACACATACTTTCTAATGGGATTTTTGACACACACACGAGATCCAATGGGGTTTGTGGCACACACTGTTTCTAATGGGGTTTGTGAAACACAAGCTATCCAATGGGTTTTGTGACACACACACTGTCAACTGGGGATTGTGACACACACACTCTCCAGTGCGTTTTGTGACACATACGCTGTCCAGTGCGTATTGTGACATCACACACGCTGTCCAGTGCGGTTTGTGACACACACACTGTCCAATGGGGTTTGTGACACACACGCTGTCTAATGGGGTTTGTGACACACACACTGTCCAATGGGGTTTGTGATACACACACTGTCCAATGGGGATTGTGACACAAACACGCTGTCCAATGGGGTTTGTGACACATACGCTGTCCAATGGGGTTTGTGACACACAGGCTGTCCAATGGTATTTGTGACACACACTGCACAATGGGGTTTCTGACACACTTGCTGTCCAATGGGCTTTGTGACACACACGCTGTCAAATGGTGTTTGTGACACACACGCTATCCAACGGGGTTTCTGACACACACTTTCCAATTGGGTTTGTGACACACACACGCTGTCCAATGGAGTTTGTGACACACATGCTGTACAATGGGTTTTGTGACACACACACTGACCAGGAGGGTTTGTGACACACACACTATCCAATTGGTTTGTGACACATACACTTTACAATGGGGTTTGTGACACAGACACTCTGTCCAATGGCGTTTGTGACACACACGCTGTCCAGTGGAGTTTATGACACACACAGTGTCCAATGGGGTTTGTGACACACACGCTGTCCAATGGGATTTGTGACACTCCAGAACGTCTAATGGGTATTGTTACACACACGCACTGTCCAATGGGGTTTGTGACACACAGTGTGTCCACGGGGGTTTGTGACACACACATTGTCCAATGGGGATTGTGACACACACACTCTGTCCAATGGGGTTTATGACACACAAACTGTCCAATGGGGTTTGTGACACACATGCTGTCCAATGTTGTTTGTCACAAACACGCTGTCAAATGGGGATTGTGACACACACACTATCCAATGGGCTTGTGACACACACGCGCTGTCCAATAGGGTTTGTTACACGCACACGCCACCCAATGGGGTTTGTGACACACACACTGTCTAAAGGGTTTTTTGACACACACGCTGTCTAATGGGGATTGTGACACACACGCGCTGTCCAATTTGGTTTGTGACACACACGCTGTCTAATGTTGATTGTGACACACACACGCTGTCCAATGGGATTTGTGACACACACGCTGTCCAATGGTGTTTGTGACACACACGCTGTCCAGTGGCTTTTGTGACACACACACTGTTCAATTTGGTTTTGAAACACACTGTCCAATGGGGAATGTGACAAACACACTCTGTCCAATGGGTCTTGTGACACACACGCTGTCCAATGGGATTCGTGACACACATGCTGTTCATTGGGGTTGTAACTACACACACTGACCAATACGGTTTGTGACACACACGCTGTCTAATGGGGATTGTGACACACACACGCTGTCCAATGGGATTTGTGACACACACGCTGTCCAATGGGGTTTGTGACACACACAAATTCTATTGGGTTTTGTGACACACACACTATCCAATGGGGTTTTGACACACACGCTGTCCACTGGGCATTTTGACAGAAACGCTGTCCAATGGGGTTTGTGACACACACACTGTCCAATGGTGTTTCTAACACACATGCTGTCCAATGGGGTTTGTGAAACACACGCTGCCCAATGGGTATTGTGACACACACACACTGTCTCATGGGGTTTGTGACACAAACGCTGTCCAATGAGTATTGTGACACCACACTCTCTCCAATGGTGCTTGTGACACACACACTTTCCAATGGGGTTCGTGACACACACGCTGTCCAGTGGATTTTGTGACACACACACTCTCTCCAAAGGGCTTGTGACACACACACGGTGTCCAATAGTGTTTGTGACACACACTATGTCCGAGGGGCTTTTTGACATACGCACTGTCCAATGCGGATTGTGACACACACACTTTCTAATGGGGTTTGTGACACAGACACTATCCAGTGGGGTTTGTGACACACACGCTGTCCAGTGGGTTTTGTGACATACACACTGTCCAATGGGGATTGTGAAACAAATACCCTCCAATGGGTTTGTGACACAAACTCTGTCCAATGGGGTTTGTGACGCAAACACTGCCTAATGGGTACTGTGACAGACGCACACTGTCCAATGGGGTATGTGACACACACGCAATCCAATGGGGATTGTGAAACACACACTGTTCAATGGGGTTTGTGACACATTCACTCTCCAGTGGGGTTTGTGACACTCACAGTCTGTCCAATGGTGCTTGAGACACACACACTATCCAATTGGCTTGTGACACACACACGCTGTCCAATGGGGTTTTTGACACACACACTATCCAATGGGGTTTGTGACACATACCGTGTCCAGGGGGGTTTGCGACACACACGCTGTTTAATTGGTTTTGTGACACACACACTGTCCAATGGTTATTGTTACACACACACACTATCCATTGCTGTTTGTGACACACACGCTGTCCAGTGGGTTTTGTGACACACGAACTGTCCAGTAGGGTTTGTGCCACACACAATACGCTATCCAACGGGGTTTGTGACACATACACTTTCCAATGGGGTTTGTGACACACACACTCTGTCCAATGGTGCTTGTGACACACACGCTGTCCAATGGGATTTGTGACACACACGCTGTCCAGTGGGTTTTGTGACACACACATTCTGTCCAATTTTCTTGTGACACACAAGCAGTCCAATGGTTTTTGTGAACACACACACTGTTAAAATGGGGATTGTGACACACACACGATGTCCAATGGGGATTGAGACAGACACTGTCCAAATGGATTTGAGACACACACGCTATCCAATGGGGTTTGTGACACTAACACTGTACATCGGTGTTTGTGACACAGACGCTGTCCAGTGGGGATTGTTGCACACACACTCTCCAGTGGGTTTTGTGACACACACACTGTCCAATGGGTACTGTTACACACACACGCTGTCCAATGGGCTTTGTGACACACAAGCTTACCAATATGGGTTTGTTACACACACACACTGTCCAATAGGGTTTGTGACACAAACTCTGTCCAATGGGGTTTGTGACACACACACTGTCCACTGGGTATTGTGACACACATATGCTGTCCAATGGGGTTTGTGACACACATGCTGTCCAATGAGGTTTGTGAAACAAGCTCTGTCCAATGGGGTTTGTGACACAGACGCTGTCCAATCGGGATTGTGACACACAAGCTGTCCAATGGGGTTTGTGACACACACACTGTCCAATAGGGTTTGTGACACACACACGCTATCCAATGGGGTTTGTGACATGCACACTTTCTAATGGGGTTTGTGGCACACACGCTATCCAATAGGTTTTGTGACACACACACACTCTGTCCAATGAGGTTTGTGACACACATGCTGTCCAATGGGGATTGTTACACACTGTCCAATGAGGTTTGTGACACACACACTCTGTCCAATGGGTCTTGTGACACACACTGTCCAATAGGGTTTGTGACACACACGCTATCCAATGGGGTTTGTGACACGCACAATTTCTAATGGGGTTTGTGACACACACGCTATCCAATAGGTTTTGTGACTCACACACTGTCCAATGGTGTTTGTGACAAACACGCTGTCCGCTGTCCATTGGGGTTTGTGACACAGACGCTGTCCATTGGGGATTGTGACATATACACTGTCCAATAGGGTTTGTGACACACACACACCCTATCCAATGGGGTTTGTGAGACACACACTTTCCAATGGGTTTTGTGACACTGACGCTCTGTCCAATGGGGTTTGTGACACACACGCTGTCCAATGGGGTTCGTGACACACACTCTCTCCCATGCGATTTGTGACACACACACTGTCCAAAGGGGTTTGTGACACACACGATGTCCAATGGGGTTTGTGACACGCACACTGTCCATGGGTGTTTTTGACACACACGATGTCCAGTGGGGTTTCTGACACACACACTGTACAACAGGGTTTGTGACACACACACACGGTTTCTAATGGGGTTTGTGACACACACACTGTCCAATGGGGTTTGTGACACACACACTGTCCAATGGGGATTGTGACACACACACGCTGTCCAATGATGTTTGTGAGACACACGCTGTCCAATGGGTTTGTGGCACAGGCGCTGTCCAATGGGGTTTGTGACACACACGCTATCCAGTGGGTTTTGTGACACACACACTTTCTCATGGGGTTTGTGACACACACACGGAATCCAAAGGGTTTTGTGACACGCATACTCTTTTATGGGTTTTATGACACACACACGCTATCCAAAGGGGTTTGTGACACACACACTTTCAAATGGGCTTTATGACACGCACACTTTCTAATGGGGTTTCTGACACACACACGGAATCCAATGGGTTTTGTGACACACACACTTTCCAATGGGGTTTGTGACACACACTCTGTCCCATTGGTTTGTGACACACTCGCTGAACAATGGGTTTTGTTACACACACTCTGTCCAATGTTGTTTGTGACACGCATGCTACCCAATGGTTTTTGTGACACACACACTGACCATGAGGGTTTGTGACACACACACGCTATCCAATGGGTTTTGTGACACATACACTTTCCAATGGCGTTTGTGACACACACACTCTGTCTAATGGCGCTTGTGACACACACGCTGTCCAATGGAGTTCGTGACACTCACGCTGTCCAATGGTGTTTGTGACACACACACTGTCCAATGGGGATTGTGACACAGACACGCTGTCCAATGGGGCTTGAGACACTCACACTGTCCATGGGTGTTTCTGACACACACGCTGTCCAGTGGGTTTTGTCACACACACACAGTCCAATGGGGTTTTGACACACACGCTGTCCATTGGGGATTGTGACACACACACTGACTAATTGGGTTTCTTACACACACACTGTCCATTGGTGTTTGTGACACACACGCTGTCCAATGGGATTCGTGACATACACGCTGTCCAATGGCATTTGAGACACACACTGTCTAATGGGGTTTCTGACACTACACGCTGTCCAATGGGGTTTTTGACACACACACTGACCAGGAGGGTTTGTGACACACACGGTGTCCAATAGGGTTTGTGACACAAACTCTGTCCAATGGGGAATGTGACATACACGCTGCCCAGTGGGGTTTGTGACACATACACTCTGTCCAATGTGGCTTATGACACACACGCTGTCCAATGGGGTTTGTGACACATATGCTGTCCATTGGGTTTTATGACACACACACTATCCATTAGGGTTTGTGACAGAGACACGCTATCCAATGCGGTTTGTGACACATACACTTTCCAATGGGGTTTGTGAAACCACACTCTCTCCAATGGTGCTTGTGACACACACGCTGTCCAGTGGGTTTTGTGACACACACAATCTGTCCAATGGGCTTGTGACACACACGCCGTCCAATTGTGTTTGTGACAAACACTCTGTCCCATGGGGTTTGTGACACAGACGCTGTCCAATGGGGATTGTTAACTACACGCTCTCCAATAGGGTTTGTGACACACACATGCTATCCAAAGGGGTTTGTGACACACATACTTTCTAATGGGGTTTCTGAAACACACACGCTATCCAATGGGGTTTGTGACGCACACTTTACAATGGGGTTTGTGACACACACACGCTATCCAATGGGGTTTGTGACACGCACACTTTATAATGGGGTTTGTGACACACACACTCTATCCAAAGGGGTTCGTGAAACACATACTTTCTAATGGGTTTTTGACTCACACACGCTATCCAATGGGGTTTGTGATACACACTTTCCAATGGCGTTTTTGACACACACACGCTGTCCCATGGGGTTTGTGACACACACACTCTCCAATAGGGTTTGTGACAGAAACACTCTGTTTAATATTTCTTGTGACACACAAGCTGTCCAAAGGGGTTCGTGACACCCACGCTGTCCAATAGGGTTTGTGACATCACACACACTATCCAATGGGGTTTGTGACAAAAACGCTATCCAATGGTTTTTGTGACACACACAGTCTAACGGGGATTGTGACACACACACGTTGTCCATTGGGGTTTGTGACACACACACTTTCCAATGGAGTTTGTGACACACACTCTTTCAAAAGGGGTTTGTGACACACACACTATACAATGGTGTTTGTGACACTCATACTTTCTAATGGTGTTTGTGACACGCATGCTGTCCAACGGGGTTTGTGAAACACACACTGACCAGGAGGGTTTGTGACACACACACGCTATCCAATGGGTTTTGTGACACACAAGATATCCAATGGGGTTTGTGACACACACGCTGTCCAATGGGGATTGTGACACACACGTTGCCCAATGGGCTTTGTGACACATACACTCTGTCCAATGGGGTTTGTGACATACACGCTGTCCGATGGGGATTGTGACACACACGCTGTCCAATGGGGGTTGTGACACACACAGTGTCCACGGTGGTTCTGACACAGACGCTGTCCAATGGGGTTTGTGACACACACACTCTGTCCAATATTTCTTAGTGACACACAAGCAGTCCAAAGGGGTTCGTGAAACACACGCTGTGCAGTGGAGTTTGTGACACACACACTGTCCAATAGGGTTTGTGACATCACACACACTATCCAATGGGGTTTGTGACACTCATACTTTCTAATGGTGTTTGTGACACGCATGCTGTCCAATGGGGTTTGTGAAACACAAACTGACCAGGGGGGTTTGTGAAAACACACACTCTGTCCAATGGCGCTTGTGACACACACGCTGTCCAATGGGTTTTGTGAACACACACGCTGTCCAATGGGTTTTATGAGACACACACTGTCCAATAGGGTTTGTGACACACACACGCCATCCAGTGTGTGACATACACTTTCCATTGGGGATTGTGACACACACACTCTGTCCAATGGGGTTTGTGACACACACACTGTCCAAAGGGGTTTCTGACACACACGCTATTCAATGGGGTTTGTGACACTCACACTGTCCACGGGTTTTTGTGATACACAGACTGTCCAATGGGGGTTTGACACACACGCTGTCCACTGGGGATAGTGACATACACACTGTCCAGGGGGGTTTGTTAAACACACGCTGTCCAATGCGGTTTTCGACACACTCGCTGCAAATGGGTATTGTTAAACACAAACTCTGTCCAATATGGTTTGTGACACACACACTGTCCAATGGGGTTTGTGACACACATGCTGTCCAATGGGGTTTGTGACACACACACTGTCCAATGAGGATTGTGACACTACGCACGCTGTCCAATGGTGTTTGTGAACACACACGCTGTCCAATGGGGTTTGTGACACAGACGCTGTACAATGGGGATTGTGAAATTCAAACTGTCCAATAGGGTTTGTGACACACACATGCTATCCAAAGGGGTTTGTGAAACACACTTTCCAATGGGGTTTGTGACACACACGCACGCTGTCCCATGGGGTTTGTGACACACACGCTGACCAATTGGGTTTGTTACACACACACTGTGCAATGCTGTGTGTGACACGCATGCTTTCCAATGGGTTTTGTGACACACACACTGACCAGGAGGGTTTGTGACACACACACACGCTATCCAATGGGGTTCGTGACACACACTCTGTCCCATGGGGTTTGTGACACACACACTATCCAAAGGGGATTGTGATACAGACGATGTCCAATGGGGTTTCCGACACGCACACTGTCTATGGGTGTTTGTGACACACACGCTGTCCAATACGGTTTGTGACACACAGAGTGTCCTATGCGTATTGTGACACAAACACACTGTCCAATGGGGTTTGTAAAAACACACGCTGTCCAATGGGGATTGTGACACACACGCTGTCCAATGGGGATTGTGACACACACGCTGTCCAATGGGGTTTGTGACACACACACTCTGCCCAATTGGGTTTGTGACACATACACTGTCCAGAGGGGTTTCTGACACACACACTGTCCAATAGGGTTTGTGACATCACACACGTTATCCAATGGGGTTTGAGACACACACTCTTTCTAATGGGGTTTGTGACACACACGCTATACAAGGGGTTTTGTGACACACACACTGTCCAATGGGGATTGTGACACACACACTCTGTCCAATGGTGTTTGTAACACACACACTTTCCAATGGGTTTTGTGACACGCACAACTTCTAACGGGGTTTGTGACACACACACACTATCCAATGTGGTTTGTGACACGCATACTTTCTAAAGGGTTTGTGACACACACACTTTACAAAGGGGTTTGTGACAGACACACGCTGTCCCATGGGGTTTGTGACGTATGCTGTCCAATGGGTTTTGTACACACACACTCTATCCAATGGGGTTTGTGATACATACACTTTGCAATGGGGTTTGTGACACACACACTGTCCAGGGGGGTTTGTGACACACACGCTGTCCAGTGGGTTTTGTGACACACACACTGTCCAATGGGGATTGTGAAACACACACGCTGTCCAATGGTGTTTGTGACACAGACGCTGTCCAATGGGGATTGTGACCTACACTCTGTCCAATAGGGTTTGTGACACACACATTATCCGAAGAGGTTTGTGACACACACGCTGCCAATGGGGTGTGTGACACACACACTCTGTCCAATAGGGTTTGTGACACACACAATTTCTAATGGTTTTCCTGACACACACACTATCCAATGGGCTTTGTGACACACACGCTGTCCAATGGGGTTTGTGACACATACACTCTGTCCAATGGGGCTTGTGACACACACGCTGTTCAATAGGGTTTGTGACACACAAACTCTGTACAATGGGTCTTGTGAAAACCACGCTGTCCAATGGGTTTTTTGAACACACACGCTATCCAATGGGGTTTGTGACACATACACTTTCCAATGGGGTTTGTGGCACACACACTCTGTCTAATGGTGCTTGTGACACACACGCTGTCCAATGGAGTTCGTGACACTCACGCTGTCCAATGGGGTTCGTGACACTCACGCTGTCCAATAGTATTTGTGACACACACACTGTGCAATGGGTTTGTGACACAGAGACGCTGTCCAATGGGGCTTGAGAGACTCACACTGTCCATCCGTGTTTGTGACACACACACTGTCAAGTGGGTTTTGTCACACACACACAGTCCAGTGGGGTTTTGACACACACGCTGTCCACTGGGGATTGTAACACACACACTGTCGAGGGGTGTTTTTGACACACACACTGTCCAATGGCGTTCGTGACACACACAGTTTCCACGGGGGTTTTTGACAAACACGCTATCCAATGGGTTTTGTGACACACACACACATTGTCCAATGGGGATTGTGACACACACATGCTGTCCAACGGTGTTTGTGACACACACGCTGTCCAATGTCGTTTGTGACAGAGACGCTGTGCAATGGGGATTGTGACCTACACTCTGTCCAATAGAGTTTGTGACACACACATGCTATCCAATGGGGTTTGTAACACAAATACTTTCTAATGGGGTTTTTGACACACACACGCTATCCAATGGGGTTGGTGACACAAACACTTTCCAATGGGGTTAGTGACACACACACTCTGTCCAACGGCGCTTGTGACACACACTTAGTCCCATGGGGTTTGTGACACACGCACTGTCCAATGGGGATTGTGACACACAGACGCTGTCAAATGGGGTTTGTGACACACACACTGTCCAATATGGTTTGTGACATCACACACGTTATCCAATGGGATTTGTGACACACACATGCTATCCAATGGGGTTTGTGACACACACGCTGACCAACTGGGTTAGTTACACACAGACTGTCCAATAGTGTTTGTGACACGCATGCTGTCCAATGGGTTTTGTGACACACACACTGACCAGGAGGGTTTGTGACACACACAGGCTATCCAATGGGTTTTGTGACACATACACTTTCCAATGGGGTTCGTGACACACACTCTGTCCCATGGGGTTTGTGACACACACACTGTCCAATGGGGATTGTGACACATACGCTGTACAATGGGGTTTGTGACACATACAATCTGTCCAATTGGGCTTGTAACACACACTCTGTCCAATGGGGTTTGTGACACGCACACTGTCCATGGGTGTTTGTGACACACACGCTGTCCAATTGGGTTTGTGACACACACACTGTCCAGTGGAGTTTGTGACACACACACTGTCCAATGGGGTTTGTGACACACACACTGTCCAATGGGTATTGTGACACACACACACTGTCCAATGGGTTTTGTGACATACACGCTGTCCAATGAGGATTGTGACACACACGCTGTCCAATGGGGTTTGTGACACATACACTCTGTCCAATTGGAATTGAGAAACACACACGCTATCCAATGGGGTTTATGACACACACACTGTCTAACGGGGATTGTGACACACACACGCTGCCCCATGGGGTTTGTGACACACACGCTGACCAATTGGGTTTGTTACACACAGACTGTCCAATAGTGTTTGTGAGACGCATTCTGTTCAATGGGTTTTGTGAAACACAGACTAACCATGAAGGTTTGTGACACACACAGGCTGTCCAATGGGTTTTGTGACACATACACTTTCCAATGGGGTTCGTGACACACACGCTGTCCAGTCGGTTTTGTGACACACACACTGTCCAATGGGGTATGGACACACACACTCTGTCCAATGTGGATTATGATACACACGTTGTCCAATGGAGTTTGTGACACACACGCTGTCCAGTGGGTGTTGTTACACACACACTGTCCAATAGTGTTTGTGACACACACGCTGTGCAGTGGGTTTTGTGACACACAAAGACTGTCCAATGGTCTTGTGACACACTTGCTGACCAATGGGTATTGACACACAGACGCTGTCAAATGGGGTTTGTGACACACACACTGTCCAATGGGGATTGTGACACACACGCTGTCCAATGGGTTTTGTGACACACACGCTGTCCAATGGGCTTTGTGACACACACACGCTGTCCAATGGGGTTTCTGACACACACGCTGTCCAACGGGTTTTGTGATACACACACTGACCAGGAGGTTTGTTACACACACATGCTGTCCCAATAGGTTTGTTACACAGTCGCTGTCCAATGGGATTTGTGACACACACGCTGTCCAGTGGGTTTTGTGACTACACACACTCTTCAATAGGCTTTGTGACACACACACGCTATCCAATGGTGCTTGTGACACACACACTGTCCAATAGGGATTGTGACACACACACGCTGTCCAATGGGGTTTGTGACACACACGCTGTCCAATGGGGATTGTGACACACACACGCTGTCCAATGGGGTCTGTGACACACACACTGTCTAAAGGGGTTTGTGACACACACCCTGTCCAATGGGGTTTGTGACACACAAACTGACCAGGAGGGTTTGTGACACACACACTCGGTCCAATGGATTTTGTGACACACACTCTCTCCAGTGGGGTTTATGACACACACGCTGTCCAATGGGGTTTGTGACAAACACGCTGTACAATGGGGTTTGTGACACTCACACGCTATGCAATGCCGATTGTGACACGTACACTTTCCAGTGGTGTTTGTGACACACACGCTGTCCAATGGGGTTTGTGACACGATCTCTGTCCAAAGGGGTTTGTGACACAAACACTGTCCAATGGGGTTTGACACACACACTCTGCCCAGTGGGGTTTGTGACACACACGGAGTCTAATTGGGATTATAACAAACACCCTGTACAATGGGGTTTGTGACACACATACTCTGTCCAATGGTGTTGTGGCAAACACGCTGTACAATGGGGTTTGTTGCACACACATGCTATCCATTGCGGTTTGTGGCACATACACGCTATAAAATGCGCTTTGTGACACATAAACTTTCCAATGGGGTTTGTGACACACTCGCTGTCCAATGGGGTTTGTGCCACAAACTCTCGCGAAACGGGTTTGTGACACACACACGCTGTCCAATGGGGTTTGTGACACACACGCTGTCTAATGGGGATTGTGACACACACACTCTGTCCAATGGTCTTGTGATACACACGCTGTCCAATGGGGTTTGTGACACACACACGCTACCCAATGCGGTTTGTGACACATACACTTTCCAATGGGGTTTATGACAAACACGCTGTCCAATGGGGTTTGTCACACAAACTCTGTCCAATGGGGTTTGTGACACACACACTGTCCTATCGGGTTTGTGACAACACTCTGACCAATGTCTATTGTGACACACACGTGTCCAATGGGGTTTGTTACACATGCACTCTGTCGAATGCGGCTTTTGATACACACGCTGTCCAATGGGATTTGTGACACACACGCTGTCCAATGTGGTTTGTGACACACACACTGTCCTATAGTGTTTGTGACACACACACACTATCCAATGGGGTTTGTGACACACACACTCTGTCCAATGGTGCTCGTGACACACACACTGTCCAAAGGGATTCGTGACACACTTGCTGTCCAATGGGATTTGTGACACACACACTGTCCAATGGGTTTTCTGACACACACGCTGTCCAATGGGGTTTGTGACACAAACACAGTCCAATGGGGATTCTGACACACACACGCTGTCCAATGTGGTTTGTGACACACACACTGTCCTATAGTGTTTGTGACACAAACACGCTATCCAATGGGGTTTGTGACACACACACTCTTTCCAATGGTGCTCGTGACACACACACTGTCCAAAGGGATTCGTGACACACTTGCTGTCCAATGGGTATTGTGACACACACACCCTGTCCAATGGGGTTTGTGACACACACACTGTCCAATGGGTTTTCTGACACACACGCTGTCCAATGGGGTTTGTGACAAAAACACAGTCCAATGGTGTTTGTGACACACACGCTGTCCAATGGGGTTTGTGACACACACACTGTCCAATGGGGTTTCTGACACACACACGCTATCCAATGGGTTTTGTGACACACACTCTCTCCAATGGGGTTTATCACACACACTCTGTCCAATGGGGTTTGTGACAGACACACTGTACAATAGTGTTTGTGACACACACACGCTGTCCAATGGGGTTTGTGACACACATGCTGTTCAATGGGGTTTGTGACACCCACACTTACCAGGAGGTTTGTGACACACACACGCTGTCCAAAGGGCTTGTGACAAACACGCTGTACAATGGGGTTTGTGACACACACACGCTATCCAATGCGGTTTCTGACACATATACTTTGAAATGGGTTTTGTGACACACACGCTGTCCAATGGGGTTTCTGACATGAACTCTGTCCAAAGGGGTTTGTGAGAGATACACTGTCCAATGGGGTTTGTGACACACACACTGTCCAAAGGGTTTTGTGACACACACACTCTCTCCAATGCTGCTTGTGTCACACTCGCTGACCAATGGGGTTTGGGACACATACACTGTCCAATGGGGTTTGTCACACACACTCTGTCCAATGTGGTTTGACACACACACTCTGCCCAATGGGGTTTGTGACACACACGCTGTCCAATGGGGATTATGACAAACAATCTGTACAATGGGGTTTGTGACACACACGCTGTCTAATGGGGATTGTGACACACACACGCTGTCCAATGGGGTTTGTGACACACACACTGTCCAAAGGGGTTTGTGACACACACGCTATCCAATGGGGTTTGTGATACTCACACTGTCCATGGGTGTTTGTGACACACACGCTGTCCAGTGGGTTTTGTCACACACACACTGCCCAAAGGGGTTTTGACACACACGCTGTCCACTGGGGATTGTGACACACACACTGTCCAGTGGTGTTTGTGACACAGACGCTATCCAATGGCGTTTGTGACACAGACGCTGTCCAATGGCGTTTGTGACAAACACACTGTCCAATGGGTTTTGTGACACACATACGCTATTCAATGGGGTTTGTGACACGCACACTTTCTAATGGGGTTTGTGACACACACGCTGACCAATTGGGTTTGTTACACACACACTGTCCAATGGGGTTTGTGGCACACACGCTGTCCAATGGGGTTTGAGACATACACAACGACCAGGGGGTTTGTGACACACACATGCTGTCCAAAGGGGTTTGTGACACACACGCTGTCCAATGGCGTTTGTGACAAACACACTGTCCAATGGGGATTGTGACACACACACGCTGTCCAATGGGGTTTATGACTACACACGCTATCCAATGGGGTTTGTGATACTCACACTGTCCATGGGTGTTTGTGACACACACGCTGTCCAGTGGGTTTTGTCACACACACACTGCCCAAAGGGGTTTTGACACACACGCTGTCCACTGGGGATTGTGACACACACACTGTCCAGTGGTGTTTGTGACACAGACGCTGTCCAATGGCGTTTGTGACACAGACGCTGTCCAATGGCGTTTGTGACAAACACACTGTCCAATGGGTTTTGTGACACACATACGCTATCCAATGGGGTTTGTGACACGCACACTTTCTAATGGGGTTTGTGACACACACGCTGACCAATTGGGTTTGTTACACACACACTGTCCAATGGGGTTTGTGGCACACACGCTGTCCAATGGGGTTTGTGACATACACAACGACCAGGGGCTTTGTGACACACACATGCTGTCCAAAGGGGTTTGTGACACACACGCTGTCCAATGGCGTTTGTGACAAACACACTGTCCAATGGGGATTGTGACACACACACGCTGTCCAATGGGGTTTATGACTACACACCCTGTCCAATGGGGTTTGTGACACACACACGCTGTCCCATGGGGTTTGTGACACACACGATGTCCAATGGGGTTTGTGACACGCACATTGTCCATGGGTGTTTGTGACACACACGCTGTCCAGTGGAGTTTGTGACACAGACACACTGTCCAATGGGGTTTGTGACACACGTAGTGTCCACGGGGGTTTTTGACACAGACGCTGTCTAATGGGGTTTGTGACACACACACTGTACAATGGGTATTGTTACACACACACGCTGTCTAATGGTGTTTGTGACACACACGTTGTCCAATGGGGCTTGGAACACACACGCTGTCCAATGGGCTTTGTGTCACACACACTATGTCCAATGGGTCTTGTGACAAACACGCTGTCCAATGGGGTTTGTGAACACGCACGGTGTCCAGTGGGTTTTGTGAGACACACACTGTCCAATGGGGTTTTGACAGACACGCTGTCCACTGGGGTTTGTGACACACACACTGTCCAAAGGGGTTTGTGACACACACGATGTCCAATGGGGTTTGTGACACTCACACTTTCAAATGGGGTTTGTGACACACACGCTATCCAATGAGATTTGTGGCACACACGCTGTCCAAAGGTGTTTGTAACACAGACGCTCTCCAATGGGGATTGTGACACACACACTGTCCGATAGGGTTTGTGACACACAGACGCTGTCCAATGGCATTTGTGACACACACTTTCCAATGGGGTTTGGGATACCCACATGCTGTCCCCTGGGGTTTGTTACGCACACACTGTCCAATGGGGATTGTGACACACACGCGCTGTCCAATGGTGTTTGTGACACACACAGAGTACAAATGGGTTTGTGATACACACGATGTCCAATGGGATTTGTGACACACACACTGTCCAATGGGGTTATGACTACACACGCTGTCCAATGGGCTTTGTGACACACACACGCTGTCCCATGGGGTTTGTGACAAACACACTGTCCACTGGAAATTGACACACACGTTGTCCACTGGGGATTGTGAAACACACACTGTCCAATGGTGTTCGTGAAACACACAGTGTCAACGGGGGTTTGTGACACACACACTGTCCAATGGGGTTCGTGACACACACGCTGTCCAATGGGGTTTGTGCCATGCACACTTTATAATGGGGTTTGTGACACACACACATTATCCAATTGGGTTTATGACACACAAGGTGTCCAATTGGGGTTTTTGACACACACGCTGTCCAAGAGTGTTTGTGACATCACACACGCTATCCAATGGGGTTTGTGACACACACACTGTCCAATGGGGATTGTGACACACACACGCTGTCCAATGGTGTTTGTGACACAAACACGTTCCAATGGGGTTTGTGACACGCACACTTTCTAATGGGGTTTGTGACACAAACACGCTATCCAATGTGGTTTGTGACACGCATACTTTCTGAAGGGGTTTGTGACACACAGACGCCGTCCAATGGTGTTTGTGACACACACACTTTCCAACGGGGTTTGTGACGCGCACACTTTCTAATGGGGTTTGTGACACAAACATGCTATCCAATGTGCTTGTGACACTCATACTTTCTAATGTGGTTTGTGACACACACACTGCCCGATGGTGTTTATGACATGCATGCTGTCCAATGGGTTTTGTGACACACACACTGAAAAGGAGGTTTTGTGACATCACACACGCTATCCTATGGTGCTTGAGACACACAGTCTTTCTAAAGGGGTTTGTGACACACACGCTATCCCATGGGTTTTGTGGCACACACACTGTCCAATGGGGATTGTGACACACACATGCTGTCCAGTGGTGTTTGTGACACACACACGCTATAGAATGGGATTTGTGACACGCATACTTTCTAATGCGGTTTGTGACACACACAATGTCCAATGGGGTTAGTGACATGCACACGGTATCCAATGGGGTTTATGAAACACACGCTCTCCAATAGGATGTGTGA
Organism: Columba guinea; assembly: GCA_032206185.1. NCBI lineage: Eukaryota > Metazoa > Chordata > Aves > Columbiformes > Columbidae > Columba > Columba guinea. The sequence continues at coordinate 2,313,872 of JAVLUU010000005.1, forward strand.
TACACACACACTGTACAATAGTGTTTGTGATACACATGCGCTATCCAATGGGTTTTGTGACACACACTCTGTCCAATGGGTCTTGTGAATAACACGCTGACCAATGGGGTTTGTAAACACACACGGTGTCCAGTGGGTTTTGTGACACAGACACTGTCCAATAGGGTTTGTGACACAGACACGCTATCCAATGGCTTTTGTGACACCCACACTGTCCAATGGGGATTGTGAAACACAGACGCTGTCCAATGGTGTTTTTGACACACACGCTGTCCAATGGAGTTTGTGACACAGACGTTGTCCAATGGGGATTGTGACCTACACACTGTCCAATAGAGTTTGTGACACACAGACGCTATCAAATGGCGTTTGTGACACGCACACTTTATAATTGGGTTTGTGACATACACACGCTATCCAATGGGGTTTGTGACACACACACTGTCCAATGGGGTTTGTGACACACACGCTGTCCAATGGGGTTTGTGACACATACACTCTGTCCAATGTGGTTTGTGACACACACACTGTCCAAAGGGGTTTGTGACACACACACTGTCCAATGGGTATTGTTACACACACATGCTGTCCAATGGGGTTTGTGACACACACGCTGTCCTATGGGGCTTGTGACACACACACGCTGTCCAATGGGGTTTGTGACACACACACTCTGTCCAATGGGCTTGTGACACACATGCTGTCCAATGATGTTTGTGACTCACAAACTGTCCAATGGGGATTGTGACACACACACGCTGTCCAATGGGGTTTGAGTACACACACACTGTCCAAAGGGGTTTGTGACACACACGCTATCCAATGGGGTTTGTGACACTCAGGCTGTCCATGGGTTTTTGTGACACACACGCTATCCAGTGGGTTTTGTGAAATACACACTATCCTATCGGCTTTTGACAAACACGCTGTCCACTGGGGATTGTGACACACACACTGTCCAGGGGTGTTTGTGACACACACACTGTCCAATGGCGTTCGTGGCACACACTCTGTCCGATGGGGTTTGTGACACACTCACTGTCCAATGGGTATTGTTAAACAAAAACTCTGTCCAATATGGTTTGTGACACACACACTGTCCAATGGGGCTTGTGATACACACACTGTCCAATGGGTATTGTTGAACACAAACTCTGTCCAATGGTGTTTGTGACACACACACTGTCCAATGGTGTTTGTGACACACACGCTGTCCAATGGGGATTGTGACAAACACGCTGTCCAATGGGGATTGTGAACTCACACGGTGTCCAATGGGGTTTGTGAAACATACAGTTTCCAATGGGGTTTGTGACACACACTCTCTGTCCAATGGTGCTTGTGACAGACACGCTGTCCAATGGGGTTCGTGACACACGCGCTGTCCAGTGGGTTTTGTTACACACATACTGTCCAATGGGGTTTGTGACACACACTCTGTCCGATAGGGTTTGTGACACACAGACGCTGTCCAATGGCATTTGTGACACACACTTTCCAATGGGGTTTGGGATACCCACATGCTGTCCCGTGGGGTTTGTTACGCACACACTGTCCAATGGGGATTGTGACACACACGCGCTGTCCAATGGTGTTTGTGACACACACAGAGTACAAATGGGTTTGTGATACACACGATGTCCAATGGGATTTGTGACACACACACTGTCCAATGGGGTTTATGACTACACACGCTGTCCAATGGGCTTTGTGACACACACACGCTGTCCCATGGGGTTTGTGACAAACACACTGTCCACTGGAAATTAACACACACGCTGTCCACTGGGGATTGTGAAACACACACTGTCCAATGGTGTTCGTGAAACACACAGTGTCAACGGGGGTTTGTGACACACACACTGTCCAATGGGGTTCGTGACACACACGCTTTCCAATGGGGTTTGTGCCATGCACGCTTTATAATGGGGTTTGTGACACACACACATTATCCAATTGGGTTTATGACACACAAGGTGTCCAATTGGGGTTTGTGACACACACGCTGTCCAAGAGTGTTTGTGACATCACACACGCTATCCAATGGGGTTTGTGAAACACACTGTCCAATGGGGATTGTGACACACACACGCTGTCCAATGGTGTTTGTGACACAAACACGTTCCAATGGGGTTTGTGACACGCACACTTTCTAATGGGGTTTGTGACACAAACACGCTATCCAATGTGGTTTGTGACACGCATACTTTCTGAAGGGGTTTGTGACACACAGACGCCATCCAATGGTGTTTGTGACACACACACTTTCCAACGGGGTTTGTGACGCGCACACTTTCTAATGGGGTTTGTGACACAAACATGCTATCCAATGTGCTTGTGACACTCATACTTTCTAATGTGGTTTGAGACACACACACTGCCCGATGGTGTTTATGACATGCATGCTGTCCAATGGGTTTTGTGACACACACACTGAAAAGGAGGTTTTGTGACATCACACACGCTATCCTATGGTGCTTGAGACACACAGTCTTTCTAAAGGGGTTTGTGACACACACGCTATCCCATGGGTTTTGTGGCACACACACTGTCCAATGGGGATTGTGACACACATGCTGTCCAATGGTGTTTGTGACACACACACGCTATAGAATGGGATTTGTGACACGCATACTTTCTAATGCGGTTTGTGACACACACAATGTCCAATGGGGTTCGTGACACACACATTGTCCACGGGGGTTTGTGACACACACGCTGTCCAATCTGGTTTGTGACACACTCACTGTCCAATGGGTATTGTTAAACACAAACTCTGTGCAATGGGGTTTGTGACACACACACTGTCCAATGGGGTTTGTGACATGCACACGGTATCCAATGGGGTTTATGAAACACACGCTGTCCAATAGGATGTGTGATACACACACACTGTACAATAGTGTTTGTGATACACATGCGCTATCCAATGGGTTTTGTGACACACACTCTGTCCAATTTGTCTTGTGAATAACACGCTGACCAATGGGGTTTGTAAACACACACGGTGTCCAGTGGGTTTTGTGACACAGACACTGTCCAATAGGGTTTGTGACACAGACACGCTATCCAATGGCTTTTGTGACACCCACACTGTCCAATGGGGATTGTGAAACACAGACGCTGTCCAATGGTGTTTTTGACACACACGCTGTCCAATGGAGTTTGTGACACAGACGCTGTCCAATGGGGATTGTGACCTACACACTGTCCAATAGAGTTTGTGACACACAGACGCTATCAAATGGGGTTTGTGACACGCACACTTTATAATTGGGTTTGTGACATACACACACTATCCAATGGGGTTTGTGACACACACACTGTCCAATGGGGTTTGTGACACACACGCTGTCCAATGGGGTTTGTGACACATACACTCTGTCCAATGTGGTTTGTGACACACACACTGTCCAAAGGGGTTTGTGACACACACACTGTCCAATGGGTATTGTTACACACACATGCTGTCCAATGGGGTTTGTGACACACACGCTGTCCTATGGGGCTTGTGACACACACACGCTGTCCAATGGGGTTTGTGACACACACAAGCTGTCCAATGGGTATTGTGAAACATGCACGCTGTCCTATGGGGTTTGTGACACACACAATGTCCAATGGGTATTGTTTACACACACACGCTGTCCAATGGTGTTTTTGCCACACACGCTGTCCAATGGGGATTGTGACACACACACTCTGTCCAATGGTGCTTGTGACACACACACTCTGTCCAATGGGCTTGTGACACACATGCTGTCCAATGATGTTTGTGACTCACACACTGTCCAATGGGGATTGTGACACACACACGCTGTCCAATGGGGTTTGAGTACACACACACTGTCCAAAGGGGTTTGTGACACACACGCTATCCAATGGGGTTTGTGACACTCAGGCTGTCCATGGGTTTTGTGAAATACACACTATCCAATGGGCTTTTGACAAACACGCTGTCCACTGGGGATTGTGACACACACACTGTCCAGGGGTGTTTGTGACACACTCACTGTCCAATGGGTATTGTTAAACAAAAACTCTGTCCAATATGGTTTGTGACACACACACTGTCCAATGGGGCTTGTGATACACACACTGTCCAATGGGTATTGTTGAACACAAACTCTGTCCAATGGTGTTTGTGACACACACACTGTCCAATGGTGTTTGTGACACACACGCTGTCCAATGGGGATTGTGACAAACACGCTGTCCAATGGGGATTGTGAACTCACACGGTGTCCAATGGGGTTTGTGAAACATACAGTTTCCAATGGGGTTTGTGACACACACTCTCTGTCCAATGGTGCTTGTGACAGACACGCTGTCCAATGGGGTTCGTGACACACGCGCTGTCCAGTGGGTTTTGTTACACACATACTTTCCAATGGGGTTTGTGACACACACTCTGTCCAGCGGCGCTTGTGACACACACGCTGTCCAATGGGGTTCATGACACACCCTTGTCCCATGGGGTTTGTGACACACACACTGTCCAATGGGGATTGTGACACACATACGCGGACCAATGGGGTTTGTGACACACACATTGTCCGAAGAGGTTTGTGACACAAACAACATCCATTGGGTTTTGTGACACGCACACTGTCCAAAAAGGGTTTGTAACACACACGATGTACAACGGGGTTTGTGACACGCACACTGTCCACGGGTGTTTGTGACACACACGCTGTCCACTGGGGATTGTGACACACACACTGTCCAATGGCGTTCGTGACACACACAGTGTCCACGGTTGTTTGTGACACACACTCTGTCCAAAGGGGTTTGTGCCACACACGATGTCCAATGGGGTTTGTGACACGGACACTGTCCATGGGTGTTTGTGACACACACACTCTCCAGTGGGGTTTGTACACCGACACTGTCCAATGGGATTTGCGACACACACAGTGTCCCCGGGGGTTTGAGACACACACGCTGTCCAATGGGGTTTGTGACAGACACACTGTCCAATGGGTATCGTTACACACACACGCTGTCCAATGGTGTTTGTGACACAAACTCTGTTCAATGGGGATTGTGACACACACGATGTCCAATGGGCTTTGTGACACAACCACACTGTCCAGTGTGGTTTGTGACACACATGCTGTCCGATGGGGTTTGTGACACACACACTGTCCAATGGGTATTGTTACACACACACTCTGTCCAATGGTGTTTATGACACACAAGCTGTCCAATGGTGTTTGTGACACACACACGCTGTCCAATGGGGTTTGTGACACACATGCAGTCCAATGGGGTTTTAACACACATGCTGACCACTGGGGATTGTGACACACACTGGAAAGGGGGGTTTGTGACACGCACACTGTCCAATGGCATTCGTGACACACACAGTGTTCACGGGGGTTTGTGACACACACACTGTCTAATGGGTATTGTTACACACACGCTGTACAGTGGATTTTGTGACACACACATTCTGTCCAATGGGCTTGTGACACGCACGCTTTCCAATGGTGTTTGTGACACACACACTGTCCAATGGGTATTGTTACACACACACGCTGTCCAATGGGTTTTGTGACACACACACTGTACAAAGGGGTTTGTGACACACACACTGTCCAATGAGGTTTGTGACACGCACACTGTCCGTGGGTGTTTGTGACACACACGCTGTCCAGTATGTTTTATGACACACACTGTCCAGTGGGGTTTTGACACACATGCTGTCCACTGGGGATTGTGACACACACACAGTCCAATGGGGTTTGTGACACACATAGTGTCTACGGGGGTTTGTGACACACACGCTGTCCAATCGGTATTGTTACACACACGCAGTCCTATAGGGTTTGTGACACAAACTCTGTCCAATGGGGTTTGTGACACACACGCTGTCCAATGGGGATTGCGACACACACACTCTCCAATGGGTTTTGTGACACATACGCTCTGTCCAATGGGTCTTATGACACACACGCTGTCCGATGGGGTTCGTGACACACACGCTGTCCAGTGCGTTTTGTGACACGCACACTCTGTCCAAAGGGCTTTTGAGACACACGCTGTCCAATAGTGTTTGTGACAAAAACTCTGTCCCATGGGGTTTGTGACACACACACTGTCCAATAGGGATTGTTACACACACATGCTCTCCATGGGGTTTGTAAAACACACGATGTCCAATGGGGTTTGTGACACTCATACTGTACATGGGTGTTTGTGACGCAAACGCTGTCCAATGGAGTTTATGACACACACACGCTATCCAATGGGTTTTGTGACACATTCACTTTCCAATGGGTATTGTGACACACACACTGTCAAAAGGGGTTTGTGACACACACGCTGTCCAATGAGGATTGTTACACACATGCTGTCCAATGGGCATTTTGACCTACACTCTGTCCAGTAGGGTTTGTGACACACACACGCTATCCAATGGGGTTTGTGACACGCACACTTTATTATGGGGTTTGTGACAGACACACGCTGTCCCATGGGGTTTCTGACACACACGCTGACCAATTGAGTGTGTGACACTCACTCTGTCCAATGGGGTTTGTGACACACACATTTTCTAATGGGGTTTGTGACACGCACACTTTCTAATGGGCTTTATGGCACACACACGCTATCCAATGGGGTTTGTGACACACACATGTACCAATGGGGTTTGTGACACGCACACTTTCTATTGCGGTTTGTGACACACATGATGTCCAATGGGGATTGTGACACACACACGCTATCCAATGGGGTTTGTGACACACATGCTGTCCAATGGGGTTTGTGATACACAAACACAGTCCAATGGCGATTGTGACACAGACACGCTTTACAATGGGGTATATGACACACACGCTGTTCAATGGGGTTCGTGACACACACACTTTCCAAACGGGATTGTGTCACACACACACAGTTCAATGGGGATTGTGACACACAAACTCTGTCCAATGGGGTTTGTGAGACACACACTGTCCAAAGGGGTTTGTGAAACACACGATGTCCAGTGGGGTTTGTGACACAAACACACTGTCCAAAGGGGTTTGTGACACACACGCTGTCCAATGGGGTTTATGATACACACACTTTCAAATAGGGTTTGTGACACACACAGGCTTTCCAATGGGTCTTGTGACACACAAGCTGTCCAATGGGGTTCTTGACACACACGCTGTCCCGTAGGGTTTGTGACAAACACACGCTATCCAATGGGGTTTGTGACACACACACGTTCCAAAGGGGTTTGTAACATGCACGTGTTATCCAATAGGGTTTGTGACACATACACTTTCCATTGGGGTTTGTGACACACACACTCTGTCCAATATCGCTTGTGACACACACGCTGTCCCATTGGGTTTGTGACACACACACTGCCAGTGGGGATTGTGACACACACACGCTGTCCAAGGGGGTTTGTGACACACACACTGTTTAAAGGGGTTTGTAACACAGATGATGTCCAATGGGGTTTGTGACACACAAACACTGTCCGATGGGGATTGTGACACACACACCGTGTCCAATGGGGTTCGTGACACACACACTTTCCAAAGGCGTTTTTGACACACATGATGTCCAATGGGGTTTGTGATACGCACACTGTAAATAGGTGTTTTTGACACACACGCTCTCCAGTGGGGTTTGTGAGACACACACTGTCCAATGGGGTTTGTGACACACATGCTGTCCAATGCGTATTGTGACATCACACATGCTGTCCAATGGGGTTTGTGACACACGAATACTGTCCAATGGGGATTGTGACACACACACGTAGTCCAATGGGGTTTATGACACACACGCTGTCCAATGGGGTTTGTGACAGACAAACGCTGTCCAATGGGGTTTATGATACACACACTTTCAAATGGGGTTTGTGATACACACGCTGTCCAATGGGTTTTGTGACCTACACACTGTCCAATGGGGTTTGTGACACGCACACTTTATAATGTTGTTTGTGACACACACACTCTGTCCCATGGGCTTTGTAACACACACACTGTCCAATGGGGTTTGTGACACACACACTGTCCAATGGGGTTTGTGACACACACGCTATCCAATGGGGTTTGTGACAAACACACTAACCAGGAGGGTTTGTGACACACACACGCAGTCCAATGGGGTTTGTGAGACACACACTGCCCAAAAGGATTTGTGACACACACGCTGTCCAATGGCGTTTGTGACACACAGACACACTGTCCAATGGGTATTGTGACACACACACGCTGTCCAATGTGGTTATTGACACACACTCTTTCCAAAGGGGTTTGTGACAGACCTGATGTCCAATGGGGTTTGTGACACGCACAATGTCGATGGGTGTTTGTGACTCACACACTGTCCAGTGGGGTTTGTGAGACACACACTGTCCAGAAGGTTTTGTGACACACACACTGTCCAATGGGGTTTGTGACACACACACTGTCTACGGGGGTTTGTGACACACACGCTGTCCAATGGGTTTTGTGACACACACACTGTCCAATGGGTATTGTTACACACACACGCTGTCTAATGGTGCTTGTGACACGCACACTGTCCATGGGTGTTCGTGACACACACACTATCCAGTGGGTTTTGAGAGACAAACACACTGTCCAATGGGCTTGTGACACACACGCTGTCCAATAGTGTTTGTGACACACACTCTGTCCCATGGGGTTTGTGACACACACACTGTCCAATGGGGATTGTGACACACACACTGTACAATGGGGTTTGTGACACACCCACTCCTTCCAGTGAGCTTGTGACAAACACTCTGTACAATGGGGTTTGTGACACACACACGCTATCCAATGGTGTTTATGACACACACACTGTTCAAAGGGGTTTGTGAAACACACGATGTCCCATGGGGTTTGTGACACACACGCTGTCCATGGGTGTTTGTGACACACACGCTGTCCAGTGGGGTTTGTGAAACAAACTCTGTCCAATGGGCTTGTGACACACACGCTCTTCATGGGGTTTGTGACACACACAAGCTGTCGAATGCTGTTTGTCACACACTCTGTCCAATGGGGTCTGCGACAGACACGCTGTCCAGTGAGGATTGTGACATGGACGATGTACAATGTGGTTTGTGACACACACAGTCTGTATAAAGTTTTTGTGACAAACACGCTGTACAACGGGGTTTGTGACACACACACGCTATCCAATGCTGTATTGTGACATAGACACTTTTCAATGGGGTTTGTGACACAGACGCTGTCCAATGGGGTTTGTGACACAAACTCTGTCCAATAGGGTTTATGACACACACACTGTCCATTAGGGTTTGTGACACACAGACGCTATCCAATGGGGTTTGTTACACATACACTTTCCAATGTGTTTGTGACACAAACTCTGTCCACTGGGGATTGTGACACACACACTGTCCAGAGGGGGTTGTTACACACACACTGTCCAATGGGGTTTCTGACACACACACTGTCCAATGGGTATTGTTACACACACACGCTGTCATATTGTGGTTTGTGACACACACGCTGTCCAATGGGGACTGTGAGACACACGCTGTCCAATGGGGTCTGTGGCACACACACTCTGTCCAATGTGGCTTTTGACACACACGCTGTCCAATGGGGTATGTGACATACATGCTGTCCAGTGGGTTTTGTGACACATACACTGTCCAATAGGGTTTGTGACTCACACACGCTATCCAATGGGGTATGTGACACACACACTGTACAAAGGGATTTGTGACACACACACTGTCCAAAGGGGTTAGTGACACACACGATGTCCAATGGGGTTTGTGACACGCACGCTGTCCAACGGCGTTTGTGACACAGACGCTGTCCAATGGGGATTGTGACACGCACACTTTCTAATGGGGTTTGTGACACAGACACGCTATCCAATGGCGTTTGTTACACAAACACTGTCTAATGGGGTTTCTGACACACACGCTGTCCAATGAGGTTTGTGACACTCACACTCTGTCCAATGATTCTTGTGACACACACGCTGTCCAATGGGGTTTGACACACACACTGTCCAATAGGGTTTGTGACACACACACTGACCAGGAAGGATTGTGACACACACACACTGTCCAATGGGTATTGTGACACACACACGCTGTCCAATAGGATTTGTGACACACACACTGTCCACGGGGTTTTGTGACACACACACTCTGTTCAATGGGCTTTTGACAAACACGCTGTACAAAGGGTTTGTGACTCACACACGCTATCCAATGAGGTTTGCGACACACATGCTGTCCAATGGGGTTTTTGACACACAAGCTGTCCAGTGGGGTTCGTGACACACAGGCTGTCCAATGGGGTTTGTGACACACACGCTGTCCAATGGGGTTTGTGACACACACGCTGTCCAGTGGGGTTTGTGACACACACACAGTTCAATGGGGTTTGTGACACACACACGCTATCTAATGGGGTTTGTGACACACACGCTATCCAATGTGTTTTGTGACACACACACTCTGATCAATGGGTATTTTGACACACACGCTGTCCAATGGGGAATGTAACACACACGCGCTGTCCAATGGGGTTTGTGACACATACACTTTCCAATGGGGTTTGTGACACCACACTCTGTCCAGGGGTGCTTTTGACACACATGCTGTCCAATGGGGTTCGTGACACACACACTGTCCAATGGGAATTGTGACACACACACGCTGTCCAACGGGGTTTGTGACACACACATGCTATTCAATGGGGATTGTGACACACGCACTGTCCAATGATGTTTGTGACACACACTCGGCCTAATGGGCTTTGTGACACACACACGGTGTCCAATGGCGTTTGTGACACACACGCTGACAATGGGGACTGTGACATACATCCTGTCCAATAGGGTTTGTGACACGCAAAATCTATCCAATGGAGTTTGTGACACGCACACTTTCCAATGGGGTTTGTGACACGCACACTTTCTAATGGGGTTTGTGACACACACACACTATTCAATTGGGTTTGTGAGACACACACTTTCCAGTGGGGTTTGTGACACACACACTTTCCAATGGCGCTTGTGACACACACGCTGTTCAATGGGGTCCGTGACACACACGCTGTCCACTGGGTTTTGTGACACACACACTCTGCCCAATGGGCTTGTGACACACACGCTGTTCAATGGGGTCCGTGACACACACGCTGTCCACTGGGTTTTGTGACACACACACTCTGCCCAATGGGCTTGTGACACACACGCTGACCAATGGGGTTTGTGACAGAGACGCTGTCCAATGGGGATTCTGTCATACACACTGTCCAGTAGGGTTTGTGACACACACGCTGTCCAGTGGGGTTTGTGACACACACGCTGTCCAATGGGGTTTGTGACACACTCAATGTCTAATGGGGATTGTGACACACACAGTGTCCACGGGGGTTTGTGACACACATGTTGTCCAATGGGGTTTTTGACACACGCACTGTCCATTGGGTATTGATACACACACACACTGTCCCATGGTATTTGTGACACGCATGCTATCCAAAGGGTTTTGTGACACACGCACTCTCCAATGGGGATTGTGACACACACACTGTCCAATGGGGTTTACAACACACACACACTGTCCAATGGGGATTGTGACACACACACTCTGTCCAATGGGGTTTATGACACACACGCTGTCCAATGGTGTTTGTGACACACACACACGGTCCAAAAGGGAATGAGACACAGACGCTATCCAATGGGGACTGTGACACACACATTCTCCAATGGGGACTGTGACACACACACTTTCAAATGGGTTTTGTGACACGCACACTTTTTACTGGGGTTTGTCACACACACACGCTATCCAATGGGGTTTGTGACACACACATGATATCCAACGGGTTTTGTGGCACACACACGCTGTCCAATGGGGTTTGTGACACAGACACACTGTCCAATGGGATTCGTGACACACACGCTGTCCAATAGGGATTGTGACACACACGCTCTGTCCAATGGGTATTGTGACACACGCACGCTATCCAATAGTGCTTCTGACACACACTCTGTACAATGGGGTTTGTGACACACACGCTGTCCAATGGGGATTGTGACACACTCTATGTCCAATGGGTTTGTGACACACACAATCTGTCCAATGGGGTTTGTGACACACACGCTGTCCAATGGGGATGATGACACACACGCTGTCCAGTTGGGTTTGAGACACACACACTGTCCAATGGGGTTTGTGACACAAACAGTGTCCAAGGGGGTTTGTGACACACACGCTGTCAAATGGGGATTGTTACACACACACTGTCCAGGGGGGTTTGTGACACACACACTGTCCAAAGGGGTTTGTGACACACACATGCTATCCAATGGGGTTTGTGGAACACACGCTGTCCAGTGGGGTTTGTGACACACACACTGTCCAATGGTGATTGTGACACACACAGTGTCCACGGGGGTTTGTTACACACACGCTGTACACTGGGGATTGTGATACACACACTGTTCAGGGGGGTTTGTGACACACACACTGTCCAATGGTGTTCGTGACGCACACAGTGTCCACGGGTGTTTGTGACACACATGCTGTCCAATGGGGTTTGTCACGCACACTGTCCAATGGGTACTGTTATTCACACACGCTGTCCAATGGGGTTTGTGACACACACACTGTCCATAGGGGTTTGTGACACACACGATGTCCAATTGGATCTGTGACACGCACACTGTCTATGGGTGTTTGTTACACACACGCTGTCCAGTGGGGTTTTTGACACACTCACTGTCCAATGGAGATTGTGACACACACAGTGTTCACGGGGGTTTGTGGCACACACGCTGTCCAATGGGGTTTGTGACACACACACTGTCCAATGGGTATTGATACACACACACGCTGTCCAATGGTGTTTGTGACACACACGCTGTCCTATGGGGCTTGTGACACACACGCTGTCCAATGGTGTTTGTGACACACACACGCTACTCAATGGGGCTTGTGACACACACACACTGTTCACTGGTGCTTGTGACACACACGCTGTCCAATGGGATTCGTGACACACACGCTGTCCAGTTGGTTTTGTGACACACACACTCTGTCCAACGGGTATTGTGACACACACGCTGTCCAATGGGGAATGTGACACACACACTGTCCAAAGGGGTTTGTGATACGCACGGTGTCCAATGTGGTTTGTGACACACACACGCGGTAAAGTGGGGGTTATGACACGCACGCTGTCCAATGGGGTTTGTCACACACACACTCTGTCCAATGGGTTTTGTGACAAACACGCTGTCCAATGGTGTTTGTGACACACACGCTGTCCAATGGTATTTGTGACACAAACGCTGTACATTCTATACAATGGGGTTTGTGACACGCACACTTTCTAACGTGGTTTGTGAAACACACACTCTATCCAATGGGCTTTGTGACACACACACTTTCAAATGGGGTTTGTGACACACACATGATATCCAATGGTGTTTGTGACACACCGACTTTCAAATGGGGATTGTGACATGCACACTTTCTAATGGGGTTTGTGACACACACGCTCTGTCCAATGGCGCCTGTGACACACATGCTTTCCAGCTGGGTTCGTGACACACACTCTGTCCCATGGGGTTTGTTACACACACACTGTCCAAAGGGGTTTGTGACACACACGATGTCCAATGGGGTTTGTGACACGCACAACGTCCAGTGGGGTTTGTGACACACACACCGTCCAAAGGGGTTTGTGACACACACAGTGTCCACGGGGGTTTGTGACACACACACTGTCCAATGGGATTTTTGACACAGACGCTGTCCAATGAGGATTGTGACATACACACGATCCAATGGGGTTTTTGACACACAAAATCTATCCAATGGGGTTTGTGACACGCACACTTTATAATGGGGTTTGTGACACACCCACGCTATACAATGGGGTTTGTGACACACACACAGGCTATCCAAATGGGTTTGTGACACACACAGTTTCCAATGGGGTTTGTGACACACACACTGACCACGAGGGTTTGTGACACACAAACGCTATCCGATGGCGCTTGTGACACACACGCTGTCCAATGGGGTTCGTGACACACTCGCTGTCCCTTGGGTTTTGTGACACACACACTCTATCCAATGGGTTTGTGACACACACGCTGTCCAATGACGTTTGTGACACACAATCTGTCCCATGGGGTTTGCGACACACGCACTGTCCAATGGAGATTGTGACACACACACGTTGTCCAATGGGGTTTGTGACACACATGATGTCCAGTGGTGTTTTTGACATGCACACTGTCCATGGTTTTTTGTGACACACACGCTGTCCAGCGGGGTTTGTGAGACACACACTGTCCACTGCGTATTGTTACACACACACGCTGTCCTATGGTGCATGTGACACACATACGCTATCCAATGGGTTTCGTGACACATACACTTTCCAATGGGGTTTGAGACACACACACTCTGCCCAATGGTGCTTGTGACACACACGCTGTACAATGGGGTTCGTGACAAACACACTGTACAAAGGGGATTGTGTCACACACACTCTGTCCAATGGGGTTTGTGACACACACACTGTCCAAAGGGGTTTGTGAAACACATTATGTCCAATGGGGTTTGTGACACACACACACTGTCCAATGGGGTTTGTGACACACACGCTGTCCAATGGGGTTTATGATACACACACTTTCAAATGGGGTTTGTGACACACACAGGCTTTCAAATGGGTCTTGTTACACACAAGCTGTCCAATGGGGTTCGTGACACACACGCTGTCCAGTGGGGTTTGTGACACACACACGTTCCAAAGTGGTTTGTAACATGCACACGCTATTCAATAGGGTTTGTAACACATACACTTTCCATTGGGGTTTGTGACACACACACTCTGTCCAATATCGCTTGTGACACACACGCTGTCCCATGGGGTTTGTGACACACACGCTGTCCAGTGGGGATTGTGACACACACACGCTGTCCAAGGGGGTTTGTGACACACACACTGTCTAAAGGGGTTTGTGACACAGACGATGTCCAATGGGGTTTGTGACACACAAACACTGTCCAATGGGGATTGTGACACACACACCCTGTCCAATGGGGTTTGTGACACACACACTTTCCAAAGGGGTTTCTGACACACATGATGTCCAATGGGGTTTGTGATACGCACACTGTAAATGGGTGTTTGTGACACACACGCTCTCCAGTGGGGTTTGTGAGACACACACTGTCCAATGGGGTTTGTGACACATACGCTGTCCAATGCTTATTTTGATATCACACACGCTGTCCAGTGGGGTTTGTGACACACAAACGCTGTCCAATGGGGATTGTGACACACACACGCAGTCCAATGGGTTTTGTGACAGACAAACGCTGTCCAATGGGGTTTATGATACACACACTTTCAAATGGGGTTTGTGATACACACGCTATCCCATGGGTTTTGTGACATACACACTGTCCAAAGGGGATTGGGACACACACACACTGTCCAGTGGTGTTTGTGAAAAAAACGCTGTCCAATGGGGTTTGTGACACAGATGCTGTTCAATGGGGATTATGACCTACACACTGTCCAATGGGGTTTGTGACACACACAGGCTATCCAATGGGGTTTGTGACACACACGCTGTCCAATGGGATTTGTAACACACACACTGTCCAATGGGGTTTGTGACAAACACATTGTCCAATGGGGTTTGTGACACACACGCTGTCCAATGGGATTTGTGACACACACACTAACGAGGAGGGTTTGTGACACACATACGCTGTCCAATGGGGTTTGTGACACAGACTCTGTCAAACGGGGTTTGTGACACACACACGCTGTCCAATGGAATTTGTGACACACACGCTGTCCAATGGGGTTTGTGACACATACACTGTCTAATGGTGTTTGTGACACACACGTTGTCCAATAGGGTTTGTGACACAACCTCTGTCCAATAGGGTTTTGTGACACACACACTGTCCAATAGCGTTTGTAACACACACATGCTATCCAATGGGGTTTGCGACACGTACACTTTCCAATGGGGTTTGTGAACATCACACTTTCTCCAATGGTGCTTGTGACACTCACGCTGTCCAATGGAGTTCGTGACACACACGCTGACCAGTGGGTTTTGTGACACACACACTCTGTCCAAAGGCCTTGTGACACACAAGCTGTCCAGTGGGATTTGTGAAACACACACGCTATCCAATGGGGTCTGTGACACACACACGTTCCAACGGGATTTGAGACACGCACACTTTCTAATGCGGTTTGTGACACACATGATGTCCAATAGTGATTTTGACACACATTCTGTCCCATGGGTTTTGTGACACACACACTTTCTAAGTGGGTTTGTGACACACACCCGCTATCCAATGGGGTTTGTGACACACACGCTTTCCAATGGGCTTTGTGACACACACTCGTTGTCCCATGGGGTTTGTGACACACACGCTGTAAAAATGTGTTTGTGACACACATGCTGTACAATGAGGTTTGTGAAACAAACTCTGTCCAATGGGGTTTGTAACACGCACACTGTCCATTTGTGTTTGTGACACACACGCTGTCCAGTAGAGTTTATGACACACACAGTGTCCAATGGGGTTTGTGACACACACGCTGTCCAATGGGGTTTATGACACTTCACACCGTCTAATGGGTATTGTTACACACACGCACTGTCCAATGGGGTTTCTGACACACAGTGTGTCCACGGGGGTTTGTGACACACACGCTGTCCTATGGGGATTGTGACACACACACTGTCCAAAGGGGTTTGTGACACAGACCATATCCAATGGGGTATGTGACACTCACACTGTCCATGGATGTTTGTGACACACAATCTGTCCAGTGGGTTTTGTCACACACACACTGTCCAATGGGTTTTTGACACACACGCTGTCCTCTGGGGATTGTGACACACACACTGTCCAGGGGGGTTTGTGACACACACGCTGTCCAATGGGGTTTGTGACACACACACTGTCCAATGGGTATTGTAAAACACAAACACTGTCCAATGGGGTTTGTGACACACACACTATCCAATGGGGTTAATGACACACACGCTATCTAATGGGGTTTGTCACACACACACTGTCCAATAGGGTTTGTCACAAACAGATGCTATCCAATGGGTTTTGTGACACACACACTGTCCAATGAAGATTGTGACACACACACGCTGGCTAATGGTGTTTGTGACACACACGCTGTCCAATGCGTTTTGTGACACATATGCTGTCCAATGGGGATTGTGACCTACACTTTGTCCAAAAGGGTTTGTGACACACACACGCAGTCCAATGGGGTTTGTGACACGCACACTTTATAATGGGGTTTGTGACACACACACACTATCCAATGGGGCTTGTGACACACACGCTTTCTAGTGGGGTTTGTGACACTCACACTGTCCAATGGGGTTTGTGACACACACACTGTCCAAAGTGGTTTGTGACACATACGCTGTCCAATGGGGTTTGTGACACACACACTGTCCAATGGGGATTGTGACACACACACGCTGTCCAGTGGGGTTTGTGACACACACACTGTCCAATGGGGATTGTGACACACACACACTGTCCAGTGGGGTTTGTGACACACACACTGTCCAAAGGGGTTTGTGACACACAGGCTGTCCAATGGTATTTGTGAAACACACTGCCCAATGGGGTTTCTGACACACACGCTGTCCAGTGGGCTTTGTGACACACACACTCTGTTCAACAGGGTTTGTGACACACACACGCTATCCAATGGGGTTTGTGAGACACACACTTTCTAATGGGGTTTGTGACACAAACTCTCTCCAATGCGGTTTGTGACACACACACACTGCAATGGGGCTTGTGACAGACACACGCTGTCCAATGGTGTTTGTGACACACACGCTATCCAACGGGGTTTCTGACACACACTATCCAATTGGGTTTGTGACACACACAAGCTGTCCAATGGGGTTCGTGACACACTCGCTGTCCCTTGGGTTTTGTGACACACACACTCTATCCAATGGGTTTGTGACACGCACGCTGCCCAATGGGGTTTGTGTCACACACTCTGTCCAATGGGGTCTGCGACACACACGCTGTCCAGTGAGGATTGTGACAAAGACGCTGTACAACGGGGTTTGTGACACACACACTCTGTCCAAAGGGCTTGTGACAAACACGCTGTACAATGGGGTTTGTGACACACACACGCTATCCAATGCGGTTTGTGACACAGGCACTTTCCAATGGGGTTTGTGACACAGACGCTGTCCAATGGGGTTTGTGACACACACACGCTGTCCAATGGGGTTTGTGACACATACACTTTCCAATGGGGTTTCTGACACACACACTATGTCCAATGGTGCTTGTGACACACATACTGTCGAATGGGGTTTGGACACACAGTGTCCAATGGGGTTTGTCACACAAACTCTGTCCACTGGGCATTGTGACACACAGACTGTCCAGGGGTGGTTGTGACACACACACTGTCCAATGACATTCGTGACACACACAGTGTCCACGGGGTTTTGTGACACAAACGCTGTCCAATGGGGTTTGTGACACACACACTGTCCAATGGGGTATGTTACATACACGCTGTCCAGTGGGTTATGTGACACACACACTCTCCAATAGGTTTTGTGACACACACGCGCTATCCAATGGGGTTTGTGACACACATACTGTCCAATGGGGTTTGTGACATACACACTGTCCAGGTGGGTTTGTGACACACACGCTGTCCAATGGTGTTCGTGATACACACAGTGACACAGGTTTTTGTGACACACACACTCTATCCAATGGTCTTGTGACACACACGCTGTCCAATGGGGACAGTGACTCACAAACGCTATCCAATGAGGTTTTTGACACACATGCTGTCCAAAGGGGTAATTGACACACACGCTGTCCAGTGGGTTTTGTGACACACACACTGTCCAATAGGGCTTGTGACACACACAGGCTATCTAATGGGCTGTGTGAAACATACACTTTCCAATGGGGTTTCTGACACACACACTCTGTGCAATGGTGCTTGTGACACACACGCTGTCCAATGGGGTTCGTGACACAAACGCTGTCCAGCGGTTTTTGTGACACACACACTCTGTGCAATGGGCTTGTGACACACACACGCTGTCCAATGCAGTTTGTTGCACACACACTGTCCAATGGGATTTGTGACACACACTGTCCAATGGTGTTTCTGACACAGTCGCTGTCCAGTGAGTTTTGTGACACATACACTGACCAGGAGGGATTGTGACACACACACGCTGTGCAATGGGTATTGTGACACACACACGCTGCCCAATGGGGTTTGTGACACACACACTCTGTCCAATGTGGCTTTTGACACACACGCTGCGCAATGTGGTATGTGACATACAAGCTGTCCAGTGGGTTGTGTGCCACACACACTGTCCAATAGGGTTTGTGACACACACACGCTGTCCAACGGGTTTTGTGACACACACACTGTCCAAAGGGGTTAGTGACACACACGATGTCTAATGGGGTTTTGAACACGCACGCTGTCCATGTGTGTTTGTGACAAACACGCTGTCCACTGGGGTTTGTGACACAAACTATGTCCAATGGGGTTTGTGACACAGACAGTGTCCAATGCGTATTGTAACACACACATGCTGTCTAATAGGGTTTGTGACACACATGCTGTCCACTGGGGTTTGTGACACACACGCTGTCCAATGGGGTTTGTGGCACACACACTGACCAGGAAGGGTTGTGACACACACACGCTGTCCAATGTGGTTTGTGACACACACACTGACCAGGAAGGATTGTCACACACACACACTGTCCAATGGGTATTGTGACACACACACTCCGTCCAATAGGGTTTGTGACACACGCTGTCCAATGGCGTTCGTGATACATACAGTGCCCACGGGGTTTTGTGGCACAAACACTCTGTCCAATGGGCTTGTGACACACACGCTGTCCAATGGGGATTGTGACAAACACGCTGTACAATGGGGTTTGTGACACACACACTCTGTCCAATGGGCTTCTGACAAACACGCTGTACAATGGGGTTTGTGCTCACACACGCTATCCAATGAGGTTTGTGACACACATGCTGTCCAAAGGGGTTTTTGGCACACACGATGTCCAGTGGGTTCTGTGACACACACACTGTCCAATGGGGTTTGTGACACACACACTGTCCAGGGGGGTTCGTGACACACACACTGTCTAATGGCGTTCGTGATACACACAGTGTCCTCGGGGTTTTGTGACACTCACACTCTGTCCAATGGGCTTGTACCACACACGCAGTCCAATGGGGATTGTGACAAACACACTGTACAATGTGGTTTGTGACACACACACTCTGTCCAATGAGCTTGTGACAAACACTCTGTAAAATGGGGTTTGTGACACACATACTGTTCAAAGGGGTTTGTGACACACACGCTGTCCAATGGGGATTGTGACACATACACTCCGTCCAAAGGGTTTTGTGACACACACACTGTCCAAAGGGGTTTGTGACACACACGCTGTCCAATGGGGTTTGTAACACGCACACTTTCCATGGGTGTTTGTGACACACACACTGTCCAGTGGAGTTTGTGAGACACACATTTTCCAAGGTTGTTTGTGACACACACAGTGTCCAAGGCGGTTGGTGACACAAACTCTGTCCAATTGTGTTTGTGACACACACACTGTCCAATGGGTATTGTGACACACACATACTGTCCAATGAGGTTTGTGACACACACGCTGACCAATGAGGTTTGTGACACACACACTGTCCAATGGGAATTGTAACACACACACTGTCCAAAGCGGTTTGAGACACACACGCTATGCAATGGGGCTTGTGACACTCACACTGTCCATGGGTGTTTGTGAGACAGAGGCTGTCCACTGGGGATTGTGACACACACACTGTCCAGGGGGGTTTGTGACACACACACTGTCCAATGGCGTTCGTGACACACACAGTGTCCACGGCGGTTTCTGACACACACAATGTCTAATGGGGTTTGTGACACACACACTGTCCAATGGGGTTTGTGTCACACACACTGTCCAATAGGTATTGTTACACACACTCGCTATCCAATGGGGTTTGTGACACACACGCTATACAATAGGGTTTGTGACACACACGCTGTCTAATGGGGTTTGTGACACACACACTCTGTCCAATGGGGCTTGCGACACACACGCTGTCCAGTGGGGTTTGTGACACACACTGTCCAATGGGTATTGTGACACACACACACTGTCCAATGGGGTTTTGTGACACACACGCTGTCCAATGGGGATTGTGACACCACACTCTGTCCAATGGTGCTTGTGACACACACGCTGTCCAATGGGGTTAGTGACACACACGCTGTCCAGTGGGTTTTGTGACACACACACTCTGTCTAATGGGTGTGTGACACACACACGCTGTCTAATGTTTTTTGTTACACACACTCAGTCCCATGGGGTTTGTGACACACACACTGTCCAACGGGGATTGTGACACACACACACTGTCCAAAGGAGATTTTGACACACACACGCTATACAATGGGGTTTATGACACACACTCTGTCCAAAGGGGTTTGCGACACACAAAATCTGTCCAAAGGGTTTGTGACACACACACGCTGTCCAATAGTATTTGTGACACACATTCTGTACCATGGGGTTTATGACAAAGACGCTGTCCAATGGGGATTGTGTCATACACACTGTCCAATAGGGTTTGTGACACACACATGTTATCCCAAGGGGTTTGTGACACGCACACTTTCTAATGGGGTTTGTGACTCACACATTCTGTCCAGTGGGGCTTGTGATACGCACGCTGTCCAATGGGGTTCGTGACAGACACTCTGTCCCATGGGGTTTGTGACACACACACTGTCCAATGGGGATTGTGACACACACATGCTATCCAAAGGGGTTTGTGACACACACACGCTGTCCAATGATTCTTTTGACACACACACTGTCCAAAGGGGTTTGTGACACACACACTGTCCATGGGTGTTTGTGACACACACGCTGTCCAATGGGGTTTGAGACACGTACACTGTCCATGGGTGTTTGTAACACACACAGTGTACACGGGGGTTTGTGACACACACAATGTCCAATGGGGTTTGTGACACGCACACTTTATAATGGGATTTGTGACACACGCACGCTATCCAATGGGGTTTATGACACACATGCTGTCCAGTGGGGATTGTGACACCACACACGCTGTCCAATGGTTGTTTATGACACACACGCTGCCCAATGGGGTTTGTGACACAGACGCTGTCTAATGGGGATTGTGAAATACACACTGTCCAATAGGGTTTGTGACACACACATGCTATCCAATGGGGTTTGTGACAATCATACTTTCTAATGGGGTTTTAGACACACACACGCTGTTCAATGGGGTTTGTGACACACACTATCCAATGGGGTTTGTGACATCCAGTCGCTGTCCCATGGGGTTTGAGACACACACGCTGACCAATTGGGTTTGTTACACACACACTGTCCAATGGTGTGTGTGACACGCATGCTGTCCAATGGGTTTTGTGACACACACACTTTTCCAGGAGGGTTTGTGACACACACACACTATTCAATGGGTTTTGTAACGCATACACGTTCCAATGGGGTTTGTGACGCACACACTCTGTCCAATGGCGCTTGTGACACACACGCTGTGCAATGGGGTTCGTGACACACACTGTGTCCCATGGGTATTGTGACACTCACACTTACCAATGGGGATTGTGACACACAAACACTGTGCAATGGGGTTTGTGACACACACACTGTCCAAAGGGGTTTGTGACACACATGATGTCCCATGGTGTTTGTGACACGCACACTGTCCATGGGTGTTTGTGGCACACACGCTGTCCAGTGGGGTTTGTGATACACACACTGTCCAATGGGGTTTGTGATACACACACTGTACAATGGGTATTGTTAAACACAAACTGTCCAATGGGGTTTGTGACACACACACTTTCCAATGGGGCATGTGACGCACACACGCTGTCCCATTGGGTTTGTGACACACACGCTGACCAACTGGGTTTGTTACACACACACTGTCCAATGGTGTTTGTGACACACATGCTGTCCAATGGGTTTTGTGACACACACATTGACCAGGAGGGTTTGTGACACACACACGCTATCCAATGGGGTTTGTGACACATACACTTTCCAATGGGGTTTGTGACACACACACTCTGTCCAATGGCGCTTGTGACACACACGCTGTCGAATGGGGTTCGTGGCACACACTCTGTCCCATTGCGTTTGTGACACACACGCAGTCCAATGGGGATTGTGACACACACACTCTGCCCAGTGGGGTTTGTGACACACACACTGTCCAAAATGGTTTGTGACACACACGATGTCCAATGGGGTTTGTGACACACACACTGTCCAATCGCGTTCGTGACACACACATTGTCCACGGGGGTTTGTGACACACACACTGTCCAATGGGGTTTGTGACACACACGCTGTCCAATGGGGTTTGTGACACGCACACTTTATAATGGGGTTTGTGACACACACACGTTATCCAATGGGGTTTATGAAACACACGCTATGCAATGGGGTGTGTGACACACACACTGTCCAATGGGGATTGTGACACACACACACTGTCCAATCGTGTTTGTGACACACACGCTGTCCAATGGCGTTTGTGACACACATGCTTTTTAATGGGGATTTTGACACACACACGAGATCCAATGGGGTTTGCGACCCACACGGTGTCCAATGGGGATTGTGACCCACACGCTGTCCAATTATATTTGTGACACACACACGCAGTCCCATGGGGTTTGTGACACATACGCTGACCAGGAGCGTTTGTGACACGTACACGCTGTCCAGTGGGGTTTGTGACACCTACACTTTCCAATGGGGTTTGTGAGATACACACTTTCTGTCCAATGGCACTTGTGACACACACACTGTCTAATGGGGTTCGTGAGACACACTCAGTCCCATGGGGTTTGTGACACACACGCTGTCCAGTGTGTTTTGTGACACACACACTGTCTAATAGGGTTTGTGACACACACACGCTATCCAATGGGGTTTATGACACATACACTTTCCCAAGGGGTTTGTGGCACACACACTCTGTCCAATGGTGCTTGTGACACACACACTGTCCAAAGGGGTTTCTGACAACCACACTGTCCATGAGTGTTTGTGAAACACACACTGTCCAATGGGGACTGTGACACACACAGTCTGCCCAATGGTGTTTGTGACACACACGCTGTCCAATGGGGTTTGTTACACACACGCTGTCCAATGGGGTTTGTGACACAGACTCTGTTCAATGTGGATTGTGACCTACACACTGTCCACCAGGGTTTGTGACACACACACTCTGTCCAATGATTCTTTTGACACACACACTGTCCAAAGGGGTTTGTGACACACAAGTTGTCCAATGGGGTTTGTGACAGACACGCTGTCCAGTGGCTTTCGTGACACACACAGTGTCCACGGGGGTTTGTGACACAGACGCTATCCAATAGGGTTTGTGACACACACACACTATCCAATGGGGTTTGGAACACATACACTTTCCAATGGGGTTTGTGACAAACAGACTCTGTCCAATGGCGCTTGTGATACACATGCTGTGCAATGGGGTTCGTGAAACACACTCTATCCCATGGGGTTTGTGACACACACTCGGTCCAATATGTATTGTTACACCCACACGCTGTCCAGCGGTGTTTGTGACACACACACTCTGTCCAATGGTGCTTGTGACACACTCGCTGTCCAATGGGGTTCGTGACACACACGCTGTCCAGTGGGTTTTGTGACACATGCACTCTGTTAAATTGGCTTGTGATACACACGGTGTCCAATGGGGATTGTGACACACAGACTGTCCAAAAGGGTTTGTGACACACACGCTGTCCAATAGGGTTTGTGACACACACGCTGTCCAATAGGGTTTGTGACACTCACACTTTCCATTGGTTTTTGTGACACACACCCTGTCCAGTGGGTTTTGTGACACACACACAGTGTCCACGGGGGTTTGTGACACACACGTTGTCCAATGGGGTTTGTGACACACACACTGTGCAATGTGTATTGTTACAAACACAAGCTCTCCAATGGGGTTTGTGACACACACACGCTATCCAATGGGGTTTGTGACACATACAGTTTCCAATGGGGTTTGTGACACACACACACTGTCATAGGGTTCTTTTGACAAACACGCTGTCCAATGGGGTTTTGAAACACACGCTGTCAACTGGGGATTGTGACACACACACTGTCCACGGGTGTTTGTGACACACACACTGTCCAATGGCGTTCGTGATACACAGTGTCCACGGGGGTTTGTGACACACACGCTGCACAATGGGGTTTGTGACACACACACTGCCCATTGGGTATTGTTACACACACACGCTGTCCAATAGGGTTTGTGACACACACACTGACCAGGAAGGTTTGTGACACACCCACGCTGTCCAATGGGGATTGTGACACAGATGCTGTCCAATGGGGATTGTAACCTACACACTGTCCAATAGGGATTGTGACACACACACTCTGTCCAATGGTGCTTGTGACGCACACGCTGTCCAATGGGGTTCGTGACACACACACTGTCCAGTGGATTTTGTGACACACACACTCTGTCCAATGGGCTTGTGACACACACACTCTTTCCAATGGGCTTGTGACACACACGCTGTCCATTGGGGATTGTGACACACACACGCTGTCCAATGGGGTTTGTGACACTCACACTCTCCTTTGGTGTTTGTGACACACACGCTGTCCAGTGGGTTTTGTGACACACACACTGTCCAATGGGGTTTTGACACACACGCTGTCCACTGGGGATTGTGACACACATACTGTCCAGGGTGGTTTAGTGACACACACACTGTCCAATGGCGTTAATGACACACACAGTGTCCACGGGGGTTTATGACACACACGCTGTCCAGTGGGGTTTGTGACACACACACTCTCCAATGGGTATTGTTACATAACACACGCTGTCCAAAGGGGTTTGTGACACACACGCTGTCCAATGGGGTTTCTGACACTCACACTCTGTCCAACGGATCTTGTGACACACACGCTGTCCAGTGGGGTTTCTTGCTCACACGCTGTACAGTTGGGTTTGTGACACACACACTGTCCAATAGGGTTTGTGACACACCCATGATATCCAATGGGGTTTGTGACACACACAATTTCCAATGGGGTTTGTGACACACACACGCTATCCAATGGGGTATGTGACACACACACTTTCCAATGGGGATTGTGACACACAGACTTTCCAATGGGGTTTGTGACACACACACCCTGTCCAATGGGTTTTGTGACACACACACAGTCCAATGGGTATTGTTACACACACACGCTGTCCAATGCGGTTTGTGACGTATACACTCTGTCCAATGGGGCTTATGAAACACACGCTCTCCAATGTGGTTTGTGACACACAAGCTGTCCAGTGGGTTTTGTGACACACACGCTGTCCAGTGGGTTTTGCGACACACACACTGACCAGGAGGGTTTGTGACACACACACGCTGTCCAATGGGGTTTGTGACAAACTCGCTGTCCAGTGGGTTTTGTGACACGCACACTCTGTCCAATGGGCTTGTGACACACACGCTGTCCAACAGTGTTTGTGACAAATACTCTGTGCCATGGGGTTTGAGACACACACACTGTCCAATGGCGATTGTTACACACATACACTGTCCAATGTGGTTTGTGACACACACTGTGACCAGGAGGGTTTGGGCCACACCCACGCTGTCCAATGGGGTTTGTGAAACACACACTGTCCAATGGTGCTTGTGACACACACTGTGTAAAATGGGGTTTGTGACACACCCACGCTGTCCAATGCGGTTTGTGAAATACACACTGTCCAATGGTGCTTGTGACACACACTGTGTCAAATGGGGTTTGTGACACACACACGCTCTCAAATGGGATTTGTGACACACACGCTGTCCAATGGTTTTTCTGATACACACTGTCCAAAGGGGTTTCTGACACTACACGCTGTCCAATGGGTTTTGTGACACACACACACTGTCCAAAGGAGATTGTGACACACACACGCTGTCCAATGGGGTTTGTGACACACACACTGTCCAATGGGGTTTGTGACTCAAACTCTGTCCAATGCGGTTTTTGACACACACGCTGTCCAATGGGGTTTGTGACACATACACTCTGTCCAATGTGTCTTATGACACACCCACTGTCCAATGGGGTTTGTGACACACACGCTGTCCAGTGGGTTTTGTGACACACACACTGACCAATAGGGTTTGTGACACACACACGCTATCCAATGGGGTTTGTGACACGTACACTTTCCAATAGGGTTTGTGACACCACACTCTCTCCAATGGTGCTTGAGACACACGCGCTGTCTAATGGGGTTCGTGACACACACGCTGTCCAATAGGGTTTGTGACACAAGCTCTTTCCAATGGGGTTTGTGATACACACGCTGTCCAATGGGGATTGTGACACACACGCTGTCCAGTGGCTTTTGTGACACACACACTGTCCAATAGGGCTTGTGACACAGACACGCTATCCAATGGGGTTTGTGACACGTACACTTTCCAATGGGGTTTGTGACACGTACTCTTTTTAATGGGGTTTTTGACACCACACTCTGTCCAATGGGGTTTGTGACACACACGCTGTCCAATGGGGTTTATGACACACACGAGGTCCAATGGGTTTTGTGACACACACGCTGTCCAATGGGGTTAGTGACACACACACTCTGTCCAATGGGTCTTGTGACACACAAGCTGTCCAATGGGGTTCGTGACACACACGCTATCCAGTGGGGTTTGTGACACACCACTGTCTAATAGGGTTTGTGACACACACACGCTATCCAGTGGGGTTTGTGACACACACACTGTACAATAAGGTTTGTGACACACCCATGCTATCCAAAGGAATTTGTGGCACACATATTTCCCAATGGTGTTTGTGACACACACACTTTCTAATGGGGTTTGTGACACACACAAGCTATCCATTGGGCTTTGTGACACACACACTTTCCAATGGGGATTGTGACACACACACTTTCTAATGGGGTTTTGTTACAAAAACCCTGACCAATTGGGTTTCTTACACACACACTGTCCAATGGTTTTTGCGACACGCATGCTGTCCAATGGGTTTTGAGACACGCACACTGACCAGGAGGGTTTGTGACACACACACACTATCCTTAGGATTTTCCTATGGGTATTCCTACACACACACTCTGTCCAATGGGTTTTATGACACACACACTATGTCCAATGGGTCTTGTGACACACACGCTGTCCAATGGGATTCGTTGCACACACGCTGTACAGTGGGGTTTGTGACACACACTGTCCAATAAGTTTTGTGACACACACACGCTATCCAATGGGGTTTGTGACACACATACTTTCCAATGGGGTTTGTGACACACACACTTTCCAATCGGGATTGTAACAAACACACTGTCCAGTGCGGTTTGTGACACACACACTAACCAGGAGGGTTTCTAACACACACACGCTGTCCAATGGGGTTTGTGACACACAAACTGTCCAATGGTGTTTGTGACACACACTCTGTCAAATATGGTTTGTGACACACACGTTGTCAAATGGGATTTGAGACACACACTGTCCAAAGAGGTTTGTTACACACACACACTGTCCAGTGGGGTTTCTGACACTACACGCTGTCCAGTGGGGTTTGTGACACACACACTGTCCAAAGGTGTTTGTGACACACACACTATCCAATAGTGTTTGTGACACTATCTCTGTGCAATGGGGTTTGTGACACACACGCTGTCCAGTGGGTTTTGTGACACACACACTGTCCAATAGGGTTTGTGGCACACACACGCTGTCCAGTGGGTTTTGTGACACACACACTGTCCAATGGGGTTTGTGACACACACAGGCTATCCAATGGGGTATGTGACACATACACTTTCCAATGGGGTTTGTGACACCACTCTCTCTCCAATGGTGCTTGTGACACACACGCTGTCCAATGGAATTCGTGACACACACGCAGTCCAGTGGGTTTTGTGATACACACACTATGTCCAATGGGCTTGTGACACACATGCTGTCCAATAGTGTTTGTGACAAACACTCTGTCCATGGGTTTTGTGACACACACACTGTCCAATGGGGCTTGTGAGACACACGATGTCCAATGGTGTTTGTGACACACACGCTGTCCAATGGGGCTTGTGAGACACACGCTGTCCAATGAGGTTCGTGACACACACACACTGTCCAATGGGGTTTGTGACACATACACTTTCCAATGGGGTTTTTGACACACACACTCTGTCCAATTGTGAATGTGACACACACGCTATCCAATGGGATTTGTGACAAACACACTGTCCAGTAGGGTTTGTGACACACAAACACTGTACAATGGGGATTGTGACACACACACTGTCCAATGGGTTTTATGACACACACGCTGTCCAGTGGGGTTTGTGAGAAACAAACACTGTCCAATGGGGCATTGTGACACACACACGCTGTCCCATGGGGTTTGTGACACACACACTCTGTTAAATGGTGTTTCTGACACACACGCTGTCCAATGGGGATTGCGACAGACACGCTGTCTAATGGGGTTTCTGACACACACGCTGTCCAATGGGGATTGTGACACACAGACTATCCAATGGAGATTGTGACACCCACGCTGTCCAATGGGGTTTGTGACACACACACTTCCTATGGGTTTTGTGACTCACACACTCTGTCCAAAAATGCTTGTGACACACACGCTGTCCCAAGGAGTTTGTGACACACACACTGTCCAATGGGGATTGTGACACACACAGGCTGTCCAATGGGGTTTGTTACACACACACTGTCCAAAGGGGTTTGTGACACACAGGATGTCCAATGGGGTTTTTGACACACACGCTGTCCAATGGGTTTTGAGACACGCACACTGACCAGGAGGGTTTGTAACACACACACACTATCCAATAGGATTTGTGACACACACACTGTCCTATGGGTATTCTTACACACACACTCTGTTCAATGGGGTTCGTGACACACACGCTGTCCAATGGGATTTGTGACACACACTGTGTCTAATGGGGATTGTGACACCCACGCTGTCCAGTGGGGTTTGTGATGCACACAGTGTCTAATGGGGTTTGTGAAACACACACTCTGTCCAATGGGGTTTCTGACACACACGCTGTCCAGAGGGGTTTGTGACACGCACACTGTCCAATGGGGTTTGTGACACATACAGTGTCTGCGAGGGTTTGTGACACACAAGCTGTCCAATGGTGTTTGTGACACACACGCTGTCCAAAGGGGCTTGTGACACACACGCTGTCCAGTGGGTTTTGAGAAACACACACTGTCCAATGCGGTTTGTGACACACACAGTGTATACGGGGGTTTGTGACACACACGCTGCCCAAAGGGGATTGTGACATACACACTGTCCAATAGGGTTTGTGACACACACATGCATTCCAATGGGGTTTGTGAAACACATACTTTCTAATGGGGTTTTTGACACACACACGCTATCCAATGGGGTTTGTGTCACACTCGCTGTCCAATGGGGTTTCTGACACACACACACTGTCCAATAGGGGTTGTGACACACACGCTATCTAATGGGGTTTGTGACACACACACTGTCCAATGGCATTCGTGACACACACAGTGTCCATGGGGGTTTGTGACGCACACTCTGTACAATGGGGTTTTGTGACACACACACGCTGTCCAATTGTGTTTGTGACACAAACGCTGTCCAATGGGGTCTGTGACACAGACGCTGTCCAATGGGGATTGTGACATACACGCTGTCCCATAGGGTTTGTGACACACACTTTCCAATGGGGTTTGTGACACACACACGCTATCCAATGGGGTTTGTGACACGCACACATTATAATGGGGTTTTTGACACACACACGCTATCCAATGGGGTTTGTGACACACATACTTTCTAATGGGGTTTTTGACACACACACGCTGTCCCATGGGGTTTGTGAAATACACACTGTCCAATGGGGATTGTGATACACACGCTCTCCAATGGGGTTTGTTACACATACACTCTGTCCAGTGGAGTTTGTGACTCACACGCTGTCCACTGGGGTTTGTGACACACATGCTGTTCAGTGGGTTTTGTGACACACACACTGTCCAATGGGGATTGTGACATACACACTGTCCAATAGGGTATATGACACACACATGCTATCCAATGGGCTTTGTGACACACATACTTTCTAATTGGGTTTTTGACAAACACACGCTATCCAATGGGGTTTGTGACACACACGCTGTCCAGTGGATTTTGTGACACACACACGCTATCCAATGTGTTTTGTGACACGAATACTTTCTAATGGGGTTTGTGACACACACACGCTGTCCAGTGGGGTTTGTGACACACACACTCTGTCCAATGGGGTTTGTGACCCACGCGCTGTCCAATGGGGATTGTTAAGCACAAACTCTGCCCAATGGGGTTTGTGACACACACACTGTCCAATGGGATTTGTGACACACACACTGTCCAATGGGGTTTGTGACACGCACACTTTATAATGGGCTTTGTGACACACACACGGTATCCAATGGGGTTTATGACACACACGCTGTCCAATAGGGTTTGTGACACACACTATGTCCAATGGGGTTTGTGACACACACGCTGTCCAATGGTGTTTGTGACACACACGCTGTCCAATGCGGTTTGTGAAACGCACACTTTATAATGGGGTTTGTGGCACACACACGGTATCCAATGGGGTTTGTGACACACACGCTGTCCAATGGGGTTTGTGACATACATACATTATCCAATGGGGTTTGTGACACACACACTTTCTAAAGGGATTCCTGACACACACGCTATCCAATGGGTTTTGTGACAGATACACTGTCCAGTGGGGATTGTGACACACACACGCTGTCCAATGGTGTTTGTGACACACACACAATGTCCAATGGGGTTTGTGACACACACGCTGTCCAATGGTGTTTGTGACACACACACTTTCCAATGGGGTTTGTGACACGCACACTTTCTAATGGGGTTTGTGAAACACACGCTATCCAATGGGTTTTGTGACACACACACTGTCCAATGGGTATTGTGACACACACACGCTGTCCAATGGTGTTTGTGACACACACACTTTTCAATGGGGTTTGTGACACGCACAGTTTCTAATGGGGTTTGTGACACAGACATGCTATACAATGGGGTTTGTGACACGCACACTTTCTAATGGGGATTGTGACACACACGCTATGCAATGGGGTTTGTGACACACACGCTGACGAATTGGGTTTGTTACACACACAGTGCCCGATGGTGTTTATGACACGCATGCTGTCCAATGGATTTTGTGACACACACACTGAACAGGAGGGTTTGTGACACTCACACGCTGTCCAATGGGGTTTATGACACACACGCTGTCCAAAGGGGTTTGTGACCCACACGCTGTCCAATGGGGACTGTAACACACACGCTGTCCAATGGGGATTGTGACACACACACTCTTTCCAATAGGTCTTGTGACACTCAGGCTGTCCAATGGGGTTCATGACACACGCTTTCCAGTGGGGATTGTGACACACACACGCTGTCCAATGGTGTTTGTGACACACACACTTTCCAGAGCGGTTTGTAATACAAAGGAGGTCCAATGGGGATTGTGACAGACAGACTGTCCAGGGGGGTTTGTGACACACACGCTGTCCAATGGGGTTTGTGACACGCACACTTTATAATGGTGTTTGTGACACACATGCTATCAAATGGATTTTGTGACACACACACTGTCCAGTGGGGATTGTGACACACACACGCTGTCCAATGGGGTTTGTGACACACACGCTGTTCAATGGGGTTTGTGACACATCACACTCTGTCCAATAGGGTTTGTGACACACATACGCTATCCAATGGGGTTTGTGACACACACACTGTCCAATGGCATTCGTGACACACACAGTGTCCATGGGGGTTTGTGACGCACACTCTGTACAATGGGGTTTTGTGACACACACACGCTGTCCAATTGTGTTTGTGACACAAACGCTGTCCAATGGGGTCTGTGACACAGACGCTGTCCAATGGGGATTGTGACATACACGCTGTCCCATAGGGTTTGTGACACACACTTTCCAATGGGGTTTGTGACACACACACGCTATCCAATGGGGTTTGTGACACGCACACATTATAATGGGGTTTTTGACACACACACGCTATCCAATGGGGTTTGTGACACACATACTTTCTAATGGGGTTTTTGACACACACACGCTGTCCCATGGGGTTTGTGAAATACACACTGTCCAATGGGGATTGTGATACACACGCTCTCCAATGGGGTTTGTTACACATACACTCTGTCCAGTGGAGTTTGTGACTCACACGCTGTCCACTGGGGTTTGTGACACACATGCTGTTCAGTGGGTTTTGTGACACACACACTGTCCAATGGGGATTGTGACATACACACTGTCCAATAGGGTATATGACACACACATGCTATCCAATGGGCTTTGTGACACACATACTTTCTAATTGGGTTTTTGACAAACACACGCTATCCAATGGGGTTTGTGACACACACGCTGTCCAGTGGATTTTGTGACACACACACGCTATCCAATGTGTTTTGTGACACGAATACTTTCTAATGGGGTTTGTGACACACACACGCTGTCCAGTGGGGTTTGTGACACACACACTCTGTCCAATGGGGTTTGTGACCCACGCGCTGTCCAATGGGGATTGTTAAGCACAAACTCTGCCCAATGGGGTTTGTGACACACACACTGTCCAATGGGATTTGTGACACACACACTGTCCAATGGGGTTTGTGACACGCACACTTTATAATGGGCTTTGTGACACACACACGGTATCCAATGGGGTTTATGACACACACGCTGTCCAATAGGGTTTGTGACACACACTATGTCCAATGGGGTTTGTGACACACACGCTGTCCAATGGTGTTTGTGACACACACGCTGTCCAATGCGGTTTGTGAAACGCACACTTTATAATGGGGTTTGTGGCACACACACGGTATCCAATGGGGATTGTGACACACACGCTGTCCAATGGGGTTTGTGACATACATACATTATCCAATGGGGTTTGTGACACACACACTTTCTAAAGGGATTCCTGACACACACGCTATCCAATGGGTTTTGTGACAGATACACTGTCCAGTGGGGATTGTGACACACACACGCTGTCCAATGGTGTTTGTGACACACACACAATGTCCAATGGGGTTTGTGACACACACGCTGTCCAATGGTGTTTGTGACACACACACTTTCCAATGGGGTTTGTGACACGCACACTTTCTAATGGGGTTTGTGAAACACACGCTATCCAATGGGTTTTGTGACACACACACTGTCCAATGGGTATTGTGACACACACACGCTGTCCAATGGTGTTTGTGACACACACACTTTTCAATGGGGTTTGTGACACGCAGAGTTTCTAATGGGGTTTGTGACACAGACATGCTATACAATGGGGTTTGTGACACGCACACTTTCTAATGGGGATTGTGACACACACGCTATGCAATGGGGTTTGTGACACACACGCTGACGAATTGGGTTTGTTACACACACAGTGCCCGATGGTGTTTATGACACGCATGCTGTCCAATGGATTTTGTGACACACACACTGAACAGGAGGGTTTGTGACACTCACACGCTGTCCAATGGGGTTTATGACACACACGCTGTCCAAAGGGGTTTGTGACCCACACGCTGTCCAATGGGGACTGTAACACACACGCTGTCCAATGGGGATTGTGACACACACACTCTTTCCAATAGGTCTTGTGACACTCAGGCTGTCCAATGGGGTTCATGACACACGCTTTCCAGTGGGGATTGTGACACACACACGCTGTCCAATGGTGTTTGTGACACACACACTTTCCAGAGCGGTTTGTAATACAAAGGAGGTCCAATGGGGATTGTGACACACAGACTGTCCAGGGGGGTTTGTGACACACACGCTGTCCAATGGGGTTTGTGACACGCACACTTTATAATGGTGTTTGTGACACACATACTATCAAATGGATTTTGTGACACACACACTGTCCAGTGGGGATTGTGACACACACACGCTGTCCAATGGGGTTTGTGACACACACACTTTCCAATGGGGTTTGTGACACACATGCTGTCCAGTGGGGTTTGTGACACACACACTGTCCAAAAGGGTTTGTGACACACAGAGTGTCCACGGGGGTTTGTGACACACACGCTGACCAATGGGGATTGTGACACACACACGCTGTCCAATGGGGTTTGTGACACACACGCTGCCCAATGGGGCTGGCGACACACACGCTGTCCAATGGGGTTTGTGACACACACACTTTCCAATGGGGTTTGTGACACACATGCTGTCCAGTGGGGTTTGTGACACACACACTGTCCAAAAGGGTTTGTGACACACAGAGTGTCCACGGGGGTTTGTGACACACACGCTGACCAATGGGGATTGTGACACACACACGCTGTCCAATGGGGTTTGTGACACACACGCTGCCCAATGGGGCTGGTGACACACACGCTGTCCAATGGGGTTCATGACACACACGGTGTCCAGTGGGTTTTGTGACAGACACGCTCTGTCCAATGGGCTTGTGACTCACACGCTGCCCAGTGGTGTTTGTGACATACACGCTGTCCAATGGGGTGTGTGACACACACATTCTGTCCAATAGGGTTTGTGACACACATATGCTGTCCAATGGGGTTTGTGACACACACACTTTGTAAAGGGGATTGTGACACACACATGCTATGCAATGGGGTTTGTGATACACACACTCTAATGGGGTTTGTGACACACACGCTATCCAATGGGGATTGTGACACACACACACTGTCCAAAGGGGTTTGTGACACACACACTGTCCAGTTGGTTTTGTGCCACACACACTGTCCCCTGGGGTTTTGACACACATGCTGTCCACTGGGGATTGTGACACACACACTGTCCAATGCGTATTGTTACACACACAGGCTGTTCAATGGGGTTTTTGACACACACACTGTCCAATGGGATTTGTGACACACACACTGTCCAATGGGGTTTGTGACACGCACACTTTATAATGGGCTTTGTGACACACACACGGTATCCAATGGGGTTTATGACACACACGCTGTCCAATAGGGTTTGTGACACACACTATGTCCAATGGGGTTTGTGACACACACGCTGTCCAATGGTGTTTGTGACACACACGCTGTCCAATGCGGTTTGTGAAACGCACACTTTATAATGGGGTTTGTGGCACACACACGGTATCCAATGGGGATTGTGACACACACGCTGTCCAATGGGGTTTGTGACATACATACATTATCCAATGGGGTTTGTGACACACACACTTTCTAAAGGGATTCCTGACACACACGCTATCCAATGGGTTTTGTGACAGATACACTGTCCAGTGGGGATTGTGACACACACACGCTGTCCAATGGTGTTTGTGACACACACACAATGTCCAATGGGGTTTGTGACACACACGCTGTCCAATGGTGTTTGTGACACACACACTTTCCAATGGGGTTTGTGACACGCACACTTTCTAATGGGGTTTGTGAAACACACGCTATCCAATGGGTTTTGTGACACACACACTGTCCAATGGGTATTGTGACACACACACGCTGTCCAATGGTGTTTGTGACACACACACTTTTCAATGGGGTTTGTGACACGCAGAGTTTCTAATGGGGTTTGTGACACAGACATGCTATACAATGGGGTTTGTGACACGCACACTTTCTAATGGGGATTGTGACACACACGCTATGCAATGGGGTTTGTGACACACACGCTGACGAATTGGGTTTGTTACACACACAGTGCCCGATGGTGTTTATGACACGCATGCTGTCCAATGGATTTTGTGACACACACACTGAACAGGAGGGTTTGTGACACTCACACGCTGTCCAATGGGGTTTATGACACACACGCTGTCCAAAGGGGTTTGTGACCCACACGCTGTCCAATGGGGACTGTAACACACACGCTGTCCAATGGGGATTGTGACACACACACTCTTTCCAATAGGTCTTGTGACACTCAGGCTGTCCAATGGGGTTCATGACACACGCTTTCCAGTGGGGATTGTGACACACACACGCTGTCCAATGGTGTTTGTGACACACACACTTTCCAGAGCGGTTTGTAATACAAAGGAGGTCCAATGGGGATTGTGACACACAGACTGTCCAGGGGGGTTTGTGACACACACGCTGTCCAATGGGGTTTGTGACACGCACACTTTATAATGGTGTTTGTGACACACATACTATCAAATGGATTTTGTGACACACACACTGTCCAGTGGGGATTGTGACACACACACGCTGTCCAATGGGGTTTGTGACACACACACTTTCCAATGGGGTTTGTGACACACATGCTGTCCAGTGGGGTTTGTGACACACACACTGTCCAAAAGGGTTTGTGACACACAGAGTGTCCACGGGGGTTTGTGACACACACGCTGACCAATGGGGATTGTGACACACACACGCTGTCCAATGGGGTTTGTGACACACACGCTGCCCAATGGGGCTGGCGACACACACGCTGTCCAATGGGGTTTGTGACACACACACTTTCCAATGGGGTTTGTGACACACATGCTGTCCAGTGGGGTTTGTGACACACACACTGTCCAAAAGGGTTTGTGACACACAGAGTGTCCACGGGGGTTTGTGACACACACGCTGACCAATGGGGATTGTGACACACACACGCTGTCCAATGGGGTTTGTGACACACACGCTGCCCAATGGGGCTGGTGACACACACGCTGTCCAATGGGGTTCATGACACACACGGTGTCCAGTGGGTTTTGTGACAGACACGCTCTGTCCAATGGGCTTGTGACTCACACGCTGCCCAGTGGTGTTTGTGACATACACGCTGTCCAATGGGGTGTGTGACACACACATTCTGTCCAATAGGGTTTGTGACACACATATGCTGTCCAATGGGGTTTGTGACACACACACTTTGTAAAGGGGATTGTGACACACACATGCTATGCAATGGGGTTTGTGATACACACACTCTAATGGGGTTTGTGACACACACGCTATCCAATGGGGATTGTGACACACACACACTGTCCAAAGGGGTTTGTGACACACACACTGTCCAGTTGGTTTTGTGCCACACACACTGTCCCCTGGGGTTTTGACACACATGCTGTCCACTGGGGATTGTGACACACACACTGTCCAATGCGTATTGTTACACACACAGGCTGTTCAATGGGGTTTTTGACACACACACTGCCCAATAGCTATTGTTACACAGACACGCTGTCTAATGGGTTTTGTGAACACACACACTGACAAGGAGGGTTTTTGACACACACACGCTATCCAACTGGGTTTGTGACACATACACATTCCAATGGGGTTTGTGACACACACACTCTGTCCAATGGCGCCTTTGACTCACACGCTGTCCAATGGGGATTGTG
Organism: Columba guinea; assembly: GCA_032206185.1. Lineage (NCBI taxonomy): Eukaryota > Metazoa > Chordata > Aves > Columbiformes > Columbidae > Columba > Columba guinea. Next base: position 2,352,537 of record JAVLUU010000005.1, read on the forward strand.
ACACACACATGCTGTTCAATGGGGTTTGTGACACACACACTGTCCAACAGCTATTGTTACAGACACACGCTGTCCAAAGGGGTTCGAGATGCACACTCTGTCCCATGGGGTTTGTGACACACACACTGTCCAATGGGGTTTGTGACACACACACTGTCCTTGGGTGTTTGGAACACACACAATATCCAATGGGGTTTGTGACATGCACAATGTCCAAAGGGGTTTGTGACACACATTATGTCCAATGGGGTTTGGAACACACACACTGTCCATGGGTGTTTGTGTCACACACGCTATCTAGTGGGGATTGTGACACACACTCTGTCCCATGTGGTTTGTGACACATACACTGCCCAATGGGGATTGTGACACACACATGCTGTCCGAAGGGGTTTGTGACACACACGATGTCCAAAGGTGTTTGTGACACACACACTGTCCAAAGGGGTTTGTGACACACACTATGTCCAATGGGGTTTATGACACGCACACTGTCCATGGGTGTTTGTGACACACACGCTCTCCAGTGGGGTTTGTGACACATACACTGTCCATTGGTGTTTGTGACACACACAGTGTCCACGGGGATTTGTGACACACACGCTGTCGAATGGGTTTTGTGACACACAAGCTGTCCAATGGCTATTGTTACACACACACGCTGACCAATGGTGTTTGTGACACGCAATCTGTCCAATGGGGATTGTGACACACACGCTGTCCAATGGGGTTTGTGACACACACACTCTGTCCAATGGGTCTTGTGACACACACGCTGTCCAAAGGGGTTTGTGAACACACACGGTGTCCAGTGCGATTTGTGACATACACACTGTCCAATAGGGTTTGTGACACACACACACGGTATCCAATGGGGATTGTGACACACACGCTGTCCAGTGGGTTTTGTGACACACACACTCTGTCCAACAGGCTTGTGACACACACTGTGTCCAATAGTGTTTGTGAAAAACACTCTGTCCCATGGGGTTCGTGACACATACACTGGCCAATGGGGATTGTGACACAGTCATGCTGTCCAATGGGTTTTCTGACACACACGATGTCCAATGGGGTTTGTGACACACACACTGTCCAATGGGTATTGTTACACACACACGCTGTCCAATGGGGTTCGTGACACATACACTTTCCAATGGGGTTTGTGATACACACACTCTGTCCAATGGTGATTCAGACACACACGTTGTCCAATGGCGTTCGTGACACACACGCTGTCCACTGGGTTTTGTGACACACACTCTCTGTCCAACAGGCTTGTGACACACACGCTGTCCAATGGGGATTGTGACACACACATTCTGTTCAGTGAGGTTTGTGAGAAACACACTGTCCAATGCGTATTGTTACACATACACGCTGTCCAATGGGGTTTCTGACACGAGACGCTGTCCAATGGGCTTTGTGACACACACACTGTCTAATGGTGTTTATGACACACACGGTGTCCAATAGGGTTTGTGACAAAAACTCTGTCCAATGGGGATTGTGGCATACACGCTGCCCAATGGGCATGAACAGCATGAACACATGCTGTTCAGTGTGTTTTGTGACACACACACTGTCCACTGTGGTTTTGACACACACGCTGTCCACTGGGATTATGACACACACACTGTCCAATTCGTATTGTTACACACACACGCTGTCCAATGGGGTTTGTGACACACACACTGACCAGGAGGGTTTGTAACATCACACACGCTGTCCAAAGGGGTTTGTGACACACACACTGTCCAATGGTGTTTGTGACACACACTCTGTCAAATGGGGTTTGTGACACACACACGCTGTCCAATGGGATATGTGACACACACGCTGTCCAATGGGGTTTGTGACACACACACTGACCAGGAGGGTTTGTGAAACACACACTGTCCAATGCTGTTTGTGGCACACACGCTGTCCAATGGGGTTTCTCACACACACTCTCTCCAATGGGGTTTGTGACACACACACTGTACAATAGGGTTTGTGAAAGAGACACGCTAACCAATGGTGCTTGTGACACACACGCTGTCCAATGGATTTGTGACACACACGCTGTCCAGTGGGTTTTGTGACACACACACTCTGTACAATGGGCTTGTGACACACACGCTGTCCAATGCTGTTTGTGACACAAATACTGTAGAATGGGGATTGTGACACACACACGTTGTCCAATGGTGTTTGTGATACACAAACGCTGTCCAATGGGGTTTGTGACACACACACTGTCCAATGGTGTTTCTGACACACATGCTGTCTAATGGGGTTTGTGACACAAACTCTGTCCAATGGGGTTTGTGACACACACGCTGCCCAAGGGGGCTTGTGACACACACACGCTGTCCAATGGGGTTTGTGATACGCACACTCTGTCCAATGGGTCTTGTGACACTCACGCTGTCCAGAGTGGTTCGTGACACATATGCGGTCCAGTGGGGTTTGTGACACACACGCTATCCAATGGGTTTTGTGACACACACACTGTCCAATGGGGATTGTGTCACACACACGCTGTCCAATTGGGTTCGTGACACACACTCTATCCCTTGGGGTTTGTGACACACAGACGCTATCCAATGGGGTTTAAGAGACACATGCTGTCCAATGTGGTTTGTGACACACACACTCTGTCCAATAGGGTTTGTGACACACATACGCTACCCAGTGGGGTTTGTGAGACACACACTTTCCAATGGGTTTTGTGACACACACACTGTCCAATGGGGATTGTGACACAGACGCTGTCCAATGGGGATTATGACATACACACTGTCCCATAGGGTTTGTAACACACACACTTTTTAATGGGGTTTGAGACACACACAATATCCAATGGGGTTTGTGACACTCCAATCTGTCCAATGGTGCTTGTGACTCACACGCTGTCCAATGGTGTTTGTGACACACACACTGTCCAATGGGGATTGTGACACACACACGTTGTCCAATGGGGTTGGTGACACACACACTGTCCAAAGGGGTTTGTGACACAAACGCTATCCAATGGGGTTTGTGACACTCACACTGTCCATGGGTGTTTGTGACACACACACTGTCCAGTGGGTATTCTAGCATACACACTGTCCAATGCGGTTTTGACACACACACTGTCCACTGGGGATTGTGACACAAACGCTGTCCAATAGGATTTGTGACAAACACACTGTCCAATGGTGTTTCTGACACACACGCTCTTCAGTGGGGTTTTGTGACACACAAACTGTCCATGGGTGTTTGTGACACACACACTGTCCAATTGGGTTTTGACACACACGCTGTCCAATGGGGATTGTGACACACACGGTGTCCAGTTCTGTTAATGACACACAATCTGTCCAATGGGGTTTGTGACACACACACTGTGCAATGGGTATTGTGAAACACATACGCTGTACAGTGGGGTTTGTGACACTTAAAATGTCGATGGGTGTTTGTGACACACAAGCTGTCCAGTGGGTTTTGTGACAAACACACTGTCGAATTGGGTTTTGACAGACATGCTGTCCAATGGGGATTGTGACACACACACGCTGTCCAATGGAGTTTATGACACACAATCTGTCCAATGGGGTTTGTGACACACACGCTGTCCAATGGGGATTGCGACACACACGCTGTACAATGGGGTTTGTGACACACACACTGTCCAATAGGGTTTGTGACACACACACTCTGTCTAATGGGTCTCGTGAAAAACACGCTGTCCAATGGGGTTTGTGACACACACACGCTAGCCAGTGGCGTTCGTGACACATATACTTTCCAAATGGTTTTGTGACACATACACTCTGTCCAATGGGTTTGTGACACACACGCTGTCCAATGGTGTTTGTGACACACACGCTGTCCAATGGGAATTGTGACACACACACGCTCTACAATGGAGTTTGTGACACTCACACTGTCCATGGGTGTTTGTGACACACACGTTGTCCAGTGGGTTTTCTGACACACACACTGTCCAAGTGGGTTTTGACACACACGCTGTGCAATGGGGATTGTGACACACACACGCTGTCCAATGGTGTTTATGACACAGAATCTGTTCAGTGGGGTTTGTGACACACACTCTGTCAAATAGGGTTTGTGACACACAGGATCTCCAGTGGGGACTGTGACACACACGCTGTCCAATAGGGTTTGTGACACACACGCTATCCAATCGGTTTTGTGAAACACACACTATCCAATGGGGATTGTGTCATACACAAGCTGTCCAAAGGGGTTCGTGACACACACTCTGTCCAAAGGGGTTTGTGATACACACACACTATCCAAAGGGGTTTATGACACAGACACTGTCCAACGGGGTTTGTGACACACACACACTGTCCAATAGGGTTTGTGACACACATACACTATCCAATGGTGTTTGTGACACACACACTTTCTAATGGGGTTTGTGACACACACACTATACAAAGGGGTTTGTGACACTCGCAATCTGTCCAATGGTGCTTGTGACACACACTCTGTCCCATGGGGTTTCTGACACACACGCTATCCAATGGGGTTTATGACACACACGCAGTCCAATGGGGTTTGAAAAACACACACACTTTCTAATGCGGATTGTGACACACACACTGTCCAATGGGGTTTGTGACACTCACACTCTGTCCAATGGTGCTTGTGACACACACTCTGTCCCATGGGGTTTGTGACACACACAGGCTATCTAATAGGGTTTATGACACACACGCAGTACAATGGGGTTTGAAAAACACACACAATTTCTAATGCGGATTGTGACACACACACTATCCAATGGCGTTTGTGACACACACACTCTGTCCAATGGGATTGTGACACACACACTGTCCAATTGTGTTTGTGACACACACACTGTCCAATGGTGTTTTGTGACACACAAACTGTCCATGGGTGTATGTGACACACACGCTGTCCAGTGGGTTTTCTGACACACACACTGTCCAGATTGGTTTTGACACACACGCTGTCCAATGGGGATTGTGACACACACAGTCTATCCAAAGGGGCTTGTGACACACACTCTGTCAATGGGGTTTGTGACACACACGCTGTCCAATGGGGACTGTGACACACACGCTGTCCAATGGGGTTTGCGACTCACACACTATCTAATGGGTATTGTGACACACGCACAATGTCGATGGGTTTGTGACACACACGCTGTCCAATGGGGATTGTGACACACACACTGTCCAATGGGGTTTGTGACACATACACTGTGTCCAATGGGGCTTGTGACACACACACTGTCCATTGGGTTTTGTGACACATTCACTGTCCAATAGGGTTTGAGACACACACACGCTGTCCAATGGGGTTTGTGACACACACTCTGTCCAATGGTTTTTGTGACACACAAGCTGCCCAATGGGGTTTGTGACACACACGTTGTCCAATCGGCTTTGTGACACACACACTCTGTCCAATGGGGTTTATGACACACAAACTGTCCAATGGGGTTTGTGACACACATGCTGTCCAATGGTGTTTGTGACAAACACGCTGTCAAATGGGGATTGTGACACACACGCTGTCCAATGGGCTTGTGACATGCACACGCCACCCAATGGGGTTTGTGACAGACACACTGTCCAATGGGGATTGTGACACTCACAGGCTGTCCCATGGGGTTTGTGACACACGCACTGTCCAAAGGGGTTTGTGAGATACACGATGTCTAATGGAGATTGTGACACACACACACTGTCCAATGGGGATTGTGACACACACACGCTGTAAAATTGGGCTTATGACACACACGCTGTCCAATGGGGTTTGTGACACACATTCTGTCCCATGGGGTTTGTGACACACACTCTGTCCCATGGGGTTTGTGACACACACACTATCCAATGGGGATTTTGACACTCACACGCTGTCCAATGGGTTTTGTAAGATACACGCTGTCCAAAGGGTATTGTGACACAGACGATGTCCAGTGGGGTTTGTGACACGCACACTGTCCATGGCTGTTTGTGACACACGCGCTGTCCAAAGGGGTTTGTGACACACACAATGTCAAATGGGGTTTGTGACACGCACACTGTCCATGGGTGTTTGTGACACACACTCTGTCCAATGGGGTTTGTTTAACAAACTCTGTCCAATAGGGATTGTGACACACACACTGTTTAATGGGCTTTGTGACACACACACTGTCCAATGGAGATTGTGAAACACACAGGCTGTCCAAAGGGTTTTATGAAACACACACACTGTCCAGTGGGGTTTGTGACACACACACTCTGTACAATGGTGCTTGTGACACACACGCTGTCCAATGGGGTTCGTTTCACACACGGTGTCCAGTGGGTTTTATGACACACACACTGTCCAATAGAGTTTGTGCAACAACACACGCTATCCAATGGGGTTTGTGACACATACACTTTCCAATGGGGTTTGTGACACACATACTCTGTCCAATGGGCTTGTGACACACACGCTGTCCAGTGGTGTTTGTGACACACGCACTGTACAATAGGGATTGTGACACACACACGCTGTCCAATGGCGTTTGTGACACACACACTTTCCAATGCGGCTTGTGAAACAAACTCTGTCCAATGGGGTTTGTGACACGCACACTGTCCATGGGTGTTTGTGACTACACACGCTGTCCAGTGGAGTTTGTGACACACACACTTTCCAATGCGGTTTGTGACACACACACGCTATCCAGTAGGGTTTGTGACACGCATAGTTTCTAATGGGGTTTGTGACACACACACTTTCCAATGGGGTTTGTGACACACACACGCTGTCCAATGGGGTTTGTGACACACACACTGTCCAAAGGGGTTTGTGACACACAGGATGTCCAATGGTGTTTGTGACACGCACACTGTCCATGGGTGTTTGTGACACACATGCTGTCCAGTGGGGTTTGTGACACACACACTGTCCAAAAGGGTTTGTGACACACAGAGTGTCCACGGGGGTTTGTGACACACACGCTGACCAATGGGGATTGTGACACACACACGCTGTCCAATGGGGTTTGTGACACACACGCTGCCCAATGGGGCTGGTGACACACACGCTGTCCAATGGGGTTCGTGACACACACGGTGTCCAGTGGGTTTTGTGACAGACACGCTCTGTCCAATGGGCTTGTGACTCACACGCTGCCCAGTGGTGTTTGTGACATACACGCTGTCCAATGGGGTGTGTGACACACACATTCTGTCCAATAGGGTTTGTGACACACATATGCTGTCCAATGGGGTTTGTGACACACACGCTATCTAGTGGGGATTGTGACACACACTCTGTCCCATGTGGTTTGTGACACATACACTGCCCAATGGGGATTGTGACACACACATGCTGTCCGAAGGGGTTTGTGACACACACGATGTCCAAAGGTGTTTGTGACACACACACTGTCCAAAGGGGTTTGTGACACACACTATGTCCAATGGGGTTTATGACACGCACACTGTCCATGGGTGTTTGTGACACACACGCTCTCCAGTGGGGTTTGTGACACATACACTGTCCATTGGTGTTTGTGACACACACAGTGTCCACGGGGATTTGTGACACACACGCTGTCGAATGGGTTTTGTGACACACAAGCTGTCCAATGGCTATTGTTACACACACACGCTGACCAATGGTGTTTGTGACACGCAATCTGTCCAATGGGGATTGTGACACACAAGCTGTCCAATGGGGTTTGTGACACACACACTCTGTCCAATGGGTCTTGTGACACACACGCTGTCCAAAGGGGTTTGTGAACACACACGGTGTCCAGTGCGATTTGTGACATACACACTGTCCAATAGGGTTTGTGACACACACACACGGTATCCAATGGGGATTGTGACACACACGCTGTCCAGTGGGTTTTGTGACACACACACTCTGTCCAACAGGCTTGTGACACACACTGTGTCCAATAGTGTTTGTGAAAAACACTCTGTCCCATGGGGTTCGTGACACATACACTGGCCAATGGGGATTGTGACACAGTCATGCTGTCCAATGGGTTTTCTGACACACACGATGTCCAATGGGGTTTGTGACACACACACTGTCCAATGGGTATTGTTACACACACACGCTGTCCAATGGGGTTCGTGACACATACACTTTCCAATGGGGTTTGTGATACACACACTCTGTCCAATGGTGATTCAGACACACACGTTGTCCAATGGGGTTCGTGACACACACGCTGTCCACTGGGTTTTGTGACACACACTCTCTGTCCAACAGGCTTGTGACACACACGCTGTCCAATGGGGATTGTGACACACACATTCTGTTCAGTGAGGTTTGTGAGAAACACACTGTCCAATGCGTATTGTTACACATACACGCTGTCCAATGGGGTTTCTGACACGAGACGCTGTCCAATGGGCTTTGTGACACACACACTGTCTAATGGTGTTTATGACACACACGGTGTCCAATAGGGTTTGTGACAAAAACTCTGTCCAATGGGGATTGTGGCATACACGCTGCCCAATGGGCATGAACAGCATGAACACATGCTGTTCAGTGTGTTTTGTGACACACACACTGTCCACTGTGGTTTTGACACACACGCTGTCCACTGGGATTATGACACACACACTGTCCAATTCGTATTGTTACACACACACGCTGTCCAATGGGGTTTGTGACACACACACTGACCAGGAGGGTTTGTAACATCACACACGCTGTCCGAAGGGGTTTGTGACACACACACTGTCCAATGGTGTTTGTGACACACACTCTGTCAAATGGGGTTTGTGACACACACACGCTGTCCAATGGGATATGTGACACACACGCTGTCCAATGGGGTTTGTGACACACACACTGACCAGGAGGGTTTGTGAAACACACACTGTCCAATGCTGTTTGTGGCACACACGCTGTCCAATGGGGTTTCTCACACACACTCTCTCCAATGGGGTTTGTGACACACACACTGTACAATAGGGTTTGTGAAAGAGACACGCTAACCAATGGTGCTTGTGACACACACGCTGTCCAATGGATTTGTGACACACACGCTGTCCAGTGGGTTTTGTGACACACACACTCTGTACAATGGGCTTGTGACACACACGCTGTCCAATGCTGTTTGTGACACAAATACTGTAGAATGGGGATTGTGACACACACACGTTGTCCAATGGTGTTTGTGATACACAAACGCTGTCCAATGGGGTTTGTGACACACACACTGTCCAATGGTGTTTCTGACACACATGCTGTCTAATGGGGTTTGTGACACAAACTCTGTCCAATGGGGTTTGTGACACACACGCTGCCCAAGGGGGCTTGTGACACACACACGCTGTCCAATGGGGTTTGTGATACGCACACTCTGTCCAATGGGTCTTGTGACACTCACGCTGTCCAGAGTGGTTCGTGACACATATGCGGTCCAGTGGGGTTTGTGACACACACGCTATCCAATGGGTTTTGTGACACACACACTGTCCAATGGGGATTGTGTCACACACACGCTGTCCAATTGGGTTCGTGACACACACTCTATCCCTTGGGGTTTGTGACACACAGACGCTATCCAATGGGGTTTAAGAGACACATGCTGTCCAATGTGGTTTGTGACACACACACTCTGTCCAATAGGGTTTGTGACACACATACGCTACCCAGTGGGGTTTGTGAGACACACACTTTCCAATGGGTTTTGTGACACACACACTGTCCAATGGGGATTGTGACACAGACGCTGTCCAATGGGGATTATGACATACACACTGTCCCATAGGGTTTGTAACACACACACTTTTTAATGGGGTTTGAGACACACACAATATCCAATGGGGTTTGTGACACTCCAATCTGTCCAATGGTGCTTGTGACTCACACGCTGTCCAATGGTGTTTGTGACACACACACTGTCCAATGGGGATTGTGACACACACACGTTGTCCAATGGGGTTGGTGACACACACACTGTCCAAAGGGGTTTGTGACACAAACGCTATCCAATGGGGTTTGTGACACTCACACTGTCCATGGGTGTTTGTGACACACACGCTGTCCAGTGGGTATTCTAGCATACACACTGTCCAATGCGGTTTTGACACACACACTGTCCACTGGGGATTGTGACACAAACGCTGTCCAATAGGATTTGTGACAAACACACTGTCCAATGGTGTTTCTGACACACACGCTCTTCAGTGGGGTTTTGTGACACACAAACTGTCCATGGGTGTTTGTGACACACACACTGTCCAATTGGGTTTTGACACACACGCTGTCCAATGGGGATTGTGACACACACGGTGTCCAGTTCTGTTAATGACACACAATCTGTCCAATGGGGTTTGTGACACACACACTGTGCAATGGGTATTGTGAAACACATACGCTGTACAGTGGGGTTTGTGACACTTAAAATGTCGATGGGTGTTTGTGACACACAAGCTGTCCAGTGGGTTTTGTGACAAACACACTGTCGAATTGGGTTTTGACAGACATGCTGTCCAATGGGGATTGTGACACACACACGCTGTCCAATGGAGTTTATGACACACAATCTGTCCAATGGGGTTTGTGACACACACGCTGTCCAATGGGGATTGCGACACACACGCTGTACAATGGGGTTTGTGACACACACACTGTCCAATAGGGTTTGTGACACACACACTCTGTCTAATGGGTCTCGTGAAAAACACGCTGTCCAATGGGGTTTGTGACACACACACGCTAGCCAGTGGCGTTCGTGACACATATACTTTCCAAATGGTTTTGTGACACATACACTCTGTCCAATGGGTTTGTGACACACACGCTGTCCAATGGTGTTTGTGACACACACGCTGTCCAATGGGAATTGTGACACACACACGCTCTACAATGGAGTTTGTGACACTCACACTGTCCATGGGTGTTTGTGACACACACGTTGTCCAGTGGGTTTTCTGACACACACACTGTCCAAGTGGGTTTTGACACACACGCTGTGCAATGGGGATTGTGACACACACACGCTGTCCAATGGTGTTTATGACACAGAATCTGTTCAGTGGGGTTTGTGACACACACTCTGTCAAATAGGGTTTGTGACACACAGGATCTCCAGTGGGGACTGTGACACACACGCTGTCCAATAGGGTTTGTGACACACACGCTATCCAATCGGTTTTGTGAAACACACACTATCCAATGGGGATTGTGTCATACACAAGCTGTCCAAAGGGGTTCGTGACACACACTCTGTCCAAAGGGGTTTGTGATACACACACACTATCCAAAGGGGTTTATGACACAGACACTGTCCAACGGGGTTTGTGACACACACACACTGTCCAATAGGGTTTGTGACACACATACACTATCCAATGGTGTTTGTGACACACACACTTTCTAATGGGGTTTGTGACACACACACTATACAAAGGGGTTTGTGACACTCGCAATCTGTCCAATGGTGCTTGTGACACACACTCTGTCCCATGGGGTTTCTGACACACACGCTATCCAATGGGGTTTATGACACACACACAGTCCAATGGGGTTTGAAAAACACACACACTTTCTAATGCGGATTGTGACACACACACTGTCCAATGGGGTTTGTGACACTCACACTCTGTCCAATGGTGCTTGTGACACACACTCTGTCCCATGGGGTTTGTGACACACACAGGCTATCTAATAGGGTTTATGACACACACGCAGTACAATGGGGTTTGAAAAACACACACAATTTCTAATGCGGATTGTGACACACACACTATCCAATGGCGTTTGTGACACACACACTCTGTCCAATGGGATTGTGACACACACACTGTCCAATTGTGTTTGTGACACACACACTGTCCAATGGTGTTTTGTGACACACAAACTGTCCATGGGTGTATGTGACACACACGCTGTCCAGTGGGTTTTCTGACACACACACTGTCCAGATTGGTTTTGACACACACGCTGTCCAATGGGGATTGTGACACACACAGTCTATCCAAAGGGGCTTGTGACACACACTCTGTCAATGGGGTTTGTGACACACACGCTGTCCAATGGGGACTGTGACACACACGCTGTCCAATGGGGTTTGCGACTCACACACTATCTAATGGGTATTGTGACACACGCACAATGTCGATGGGTTTGTGACACACACGCTGTCCAATGGGGATTGTGACACACACACTGTCCAATGGGGTTTGTGACACATACACTGTGTCCAATGGGGCTTGTGACACACACACTGTCCATTGGGTTTTGTGACACATTCACTGTCCAATAGGGTTTGAGACACACACACGCTGTCCAATGGGGTTTGTGACACACACTCTGTCCAATGGTTTTTGTGACACACAAGCTGCCCAATGGGGTTTGTGACACACACGTTGTCCAATCGGCTTTGTGACACACACACTCTGTCCAATGGGGTTTATGACACACAAACTGTCCAATGGGGTTTGTGACACACATGCTGTCCAATGGTGTTTGTGACAAACACGCTGTCAAATGGGGATTGTGACACACACGCTGTCCAATGGGCTTGTGACATGCACACGCCACCCAATGGGGTTTGTGACAGACACACTGTCCAATGGGGATTGTGACACTCACAGGCTGTCCCATGGGGTTTGTGACACACGCACTGTCCAAAGGGGTTTGTGAGATACACGATGTCTAATGGAGATTGTGACACACACACACTGTCCAATGGGGATTGTGACACACACACGCTGTAAAATTGGGCTTATGACACACACGCTGTCCAATGGGGTTTGTGACACACATTCTGTCCCATGGGGTTTGTGACACACACTCTGTCCCATGGGGTTTGTGACACACACACTATCCAATGGGGATTTTGACACTCACACGCTGTCCAATGGGTTTTGTAAGATACACGCTGTCCAAAGGGTATTGTGACACAGACGATGTCCAGTGGGGTTTGTGACACGCACACTGTCCATGGCTGTTTGTGACACACGCGCTGTCCAAAGGGGTTTGTGACACACACAATGTCAAATGGGGTTTGTGACACGCACACTGTCCATGGGTGTTTGTGACACACACTCTGTCCAATGGGGTTTGTTTAACAAACTCTGTCCAATAGGGATTGTGACACACACACTGTTTAATGGGCTTTGTGACACACACACTGTCCAATGGAGATTGTGAAACACACAGGCTGTCCAAAGGGTTTTATGAAACACACACACTGTCCAGTGGGGTTTGTGACACACACACTCTGTACAATGGTGCTTGTGACACACACGCTGTCCAATGGGGTTCGTTTCACACACGGTGTCCAGTGGGTTTTATGACACACACACTGTCCAATAGAGTTTGTGCAACAACACACGCTATCCAATGGGGTTTGTGACACATACACTTTCCAATGGGGTTTGTGACACACATACTCTGTCCAATGGGCTTGTGACACACACGCTGTCCAGTGGTGTTTGTGACACACGCACTGTACAATAGGGATTGTGACACACACACGCTGTCCAATGGCGTTTGTGACACACACACTTTCCAATGCGGCTTGTGAAACAAACTCTGTCCAATGGGGTTTGTGACACGCACACTGTCCATGGGTGTTTGTGACTACACACGCTGTCCAGTGGAGTTTGTGACACACACACTTTCCAATGCGGTTTGTGACACACACACGCTATCCAGTAGGGTTTGTGACACGCATAGTTTCTAATGGGGTTTGTGACACACACACTTTCCAATGGGGTTTGTGACACACACACGCTGTCCAATGGGGTTTGTGACACACACACTGTCCAAAGGGGTTTGTGACACACAGGATGTCCAATGGTGTTTGTGACACGCACACTGTCCATGGGTGTTTGTGACACACATGCTGTCCAGTGGGGTTTGTGACACACACACTGTCCAAAAGGGTTTGTGACACACAGAGTGTCCACGGGGGTTTGTGACACACACGCTGACCAATGGGGATTGTGACACACACACGCTGTCCAATGGGGTTTGTGACACACACGCTGCCCAATGGGGCTGGTGACACACACGCTGTCCAATGGGGTTCGTGACACACACGGTGTCCAGTGGGTTTTGTGACAGACACGCTCTGTCCAATGGGCTTGTGACTCACACGCTGCCCAGTGGTGTTTGTGACATACACGCTGTCCAATGGGGTGTGTGACACACACATTCTGTCCAATAGGGTTTGTGACACACATATGCTGTCCAATGGGGTTTGTGACACACACGCTATCTAGTGGGGATTGTGACACACACTCTGTCCCATGTGGTTTGTGACACATACACTGCCCAATGGGGATTGTGACACACACATGCTGTCCGAAGGGGTTTGTGACACACACGATGTCCAAAGGTGTTTGTGACACACACACTGTCCAAAGGGGTTTGTGACACACACTATGTCCAATGGGGTTTATGACACGCACACTGTCCATGGGTGTTTGTGACACACACGGTCTCCAGTGGGGTTTGTGACACATACACTGTCCATTGGTGTTTGTGACACACACAGTGTCCACGGGGATTTGTGACACACACGCTGTCGAATGGGTTTTGTGACACACAAGCTGTCCAATGGCTATTGTTACACACACACGCTGACCAATGGTGTTTGTGACACGCAATCTGTCCAATGGGGATTGTGACACACAAGCTGTCCAATGGGGTTTGTGACACACACACTCTGTCCAATGGGTCTTGTGACACACACGCTGTCCAAAGGGGTTTGTGAACACACACGGTGTCCAGTGCGATTTGTGACATACACACTGTCCAATAGGGTTTGTGACACACACACACGGTATCCAATGGGGATTGTGACACACACGCTGTCCAGTGGGTTTTGTGACACACACACTCTGTCCAACAGGCTTGTGACACACACTGTGTCCAATAGTGTTTGTGAAAAACACTCTGTCCCATGGGGTTCGTGACACATACACTGGCCAATGGGGATTGTGACACAGTCATGCTGTCCAATGGGTTTTCTGACACACACGATGTCCAATGGGGTTTGTGACACACACACTGTCCAATGGGTATTGTTACACACACACGCTGTCCAATGGGGTTCGTGACACATACACTTTCCAATGGGGTTTGTGATACACACACTCTGTCCAATGGTGATTCAGACACACACGTTGTCCAATGGGGTTCGTGACACACACGCTGTCCACTGGGTTTTGTGACACACACTCTCTGTCCAACAGGCTTGTGACACACACGCTGTCCAATGGGGATTGTGACACACACATTCTGTTCAGTGAGGTTTGTGAGAAACACACTGTCCAATGCGTATTGTTACACATACACGCTGTCCAATGGGGTTTCTGACACGAGACGCTGTCCAATGGGCTTTGTGACACACACACTGTCTAATGGTGTTTATGACACACACGGTGTCCAATAGGGTTTGTGACAAAAACTCTGTCCAATGGGGATTGTGGCATACACGCTGCCCAATGGGCATGAACAGCATGAACACATGCTGTTCAGTGTGTTTTGTGACACACACACTGTCCACTGTGGTTTTGACACACACGCTGTCCACTGGGATTATGACACACACACTGTCCAATTCGTATTGTTACACACACACGCTGTCCAATGGGGTTTGTGACACACACACTGACCAGGAGGGTTTGTAACATCACACACGCTGTCCGAAGGGGTTTGTGACACACACACTGTCCAATGGTGTTTGTGACACACACTCTGTCAAATGGGGTTTGTGACACACACACGCTGTCCAATGGGATATGTGACACACACGCTGTCCAATGGGGTTTGTGACACACACACTGACCAGGAGGGTTTGTGAAACACACACTGTCCAATGCTGTTTGTGGCACACACGCTGTCCAATGGGGTTTCTCACACACACTCTCTCCAATGGGGTTTGTGACACACACACTGTACAATAGGGTTTGTGAAAGAGACACGCTAACCAATGGTGCTTGTGACACACACGCTGTCCAATGGATTTGTGACACACACGCTGTCCAGTGGGTTTTGTGACACACACACTCTGTACAATGGGCTTGTGACACACACGCTGTCCAATGCTGTTTGTGACACAAATACTGTAGAATGGGGATTGTGACACACACACGTTGTCCAATGGTGTTTGTGATACACAAACGCTGTCCAATGGGGTTTGTGACACACACACTGTCCAATGGTGTTTCTGACACACATGCTGTCTAATGGGGTTTGTGACACAAACTCTGTCCAATGGGGTTTGTGACACACACGCTGCCCAAGGGGGCTTGTGACACACACACGCTGTCCAATGGGGTTTGTGATACGCACACTCTGTCCAATGGGTCTTGTGACACTCACGCTGTCCAGAGTGGTTCGTGACACATATGCGGTCCAGTGGGGTTTGTGACACACACGCTATCCAATGGGTTTTGTGACACACACACTGTCCAATGGGGATTGTGTCACACACACGCTGTCCAATTGGGTTCGTGACACACACTCTATCCCTTGGGGTTTGTGACACACAGACGCTATCCAATGGGGTTTAAGAGACACATGCTGTCCAATGTGGTTTGTGACACACACACTCTGTCCAATAGGGTTTGTGACACACATACGCTACCCAGTGGGGTTTGTGAGACACACACTTTCCAATGGGTTTTGTGACACACACACTGTCCAATGGGGATTGTGACACAGACGCTGTCCAATGGGGATTATGACATACACACTGTCCCATAGGGTTTGTAACACACACACTTTTTAATGGGGTTTGAGACACACACAATATCCAATGGGGTTTGTGACACTCCAATCTGTCCAATGGTGCTTGTGACTCACACGCTGTCCAATGGTGTTTGTGACACACACACTGTCCAATGGGGATTGTGACACACACACGTTGTCCAATGGGGTTGGTGACACACACACTGTCCAAAGGGGTTTGTGACACAAACGCTATCCAATGGGGTTTGTGACACTCACACTGTCCATGGGTGTTTGTGACACACACGCTGTCCAGTGGGTATTCTAGCATACACACTGTCCAATGCGGTTTTGACACACACACTGTCCACTGGGGATTGTGACACAAACGCTGTCCAATAGGATTTGTGACAAACACACTGTCCAATGGTGTTTCTGACACACACGCTCTTCAGTGGGGTTTTGTGACACACAAACTGTCCATGGGTGTTTGTGACACACACACTGTCCAATTGGGTTTTGACACACACGCTGTCCAATGGGGATTGTGACACACACGGTGTCCAGTTCTGTTAATGACACACAATCTGTCCAATGGGGTTTGTGACACACACACTGTGCAATGGGTATTGTGAAACACATACGCTGTACAGTGGGGTTTGTGACACTTAAAATGTCGATGGGTGTTTGTGACACACAAGCTGTCCAGTGGGTTTTGTGACAAACACACTGTCGAATTGGGTTTTGACAGACATGCTGTCCAATGGGGATTGTGACACACACACGCTGTCCAATGGAGTTTATGACACACAATCTGTCCAATGGGGTTTGTGACACACACGCTGTCCAATGGGGATTGCGACACACACGCTGTACAATGGGGTTTGTGACACACACACTGTCCAATAGGGTTTGTGACACACACACTCTGTCTAATGGGTCTCGTGAAAAACACGCTGTCCAATGGGGTTTGTGACACACACACGCTAGCCAGTGGCGTTCGTGACACATATACTTTCCAAATGGTTTTGTGACACATACACTCTGTCCAATGGGTTTGTGACACACACGCTGTCCAATGGTGTTTGTGACACACACGCTGTCCAATGGGAATTGTGACACACACACGCTCTACAATGGAGTTTGTGACACTCACACTGTCCATGGGTGTTTGTGACACACACGTTGTCCAGTGGGTTTTCTGACACACACACTGTCCAAGTGGGTTTTGACACACACGCTGTGCAATGGGGATTGTGACACACACACGCTGTCCAATGGTGTTTATGACACAGAATCTGTTCAGTGGGGTTTGTGACACACACTCTGTCAAATAGGGTTTGTGACACACAGGATCTCCAGTGGGGACTGTGACACACACGCTGTCCAATAGGGTTTGTGACACACACGCTATCCAATCGGTTTTGTGAAACACACACTATCCAATGGGGATTGTGTCATACACAAGCTGTCCAAAGGGGTTCGTGACACACACTCTGTCCAAAGGGGTTTGTGATACACACACACTATCCAAAGGGGTTTATGACACAGACACTGTCCAACGGGGTTTGTGACACACACACACTGTCCAATAGGGTTTGTGACACACATACACTATCCAATGGTGTTTGTGACACACACACTTTCTAATGGGGTTTGTGACACACACACTATACAAAGGGGTTTGTGACACTCGCAATCTGTCCAATGGTGCTTGTGACACACACTCTGTCCCATGGGGTTTCTGACACACACGCTATCCAATGGGGTTTATGACACACACACAGTCCAATGGGGTTTGAAAAACACACACACTTTCTAATGCGGATTGTGACACACACACTGTCCAATGGGGTTTGTGACACTCACACTCTGTCCAATGGTGCTTGTGACACACACTCTGTCCCATGGGGTTTGTGACACACACAGGCTATCTAATAGGGTTTATGACACACACGCAGTACAATGGGGTTTGAAAAACACACACAATTTCTAATGCGGATTGTGACACACACACTATCCAATGGCGTTTGTGACACACACACTCTGTCCAATGGGATTGTGACACACACACTGTCCAATTGTGTTTGTGACACACACACTGTCCAATGGTGTTTTGTGACACACAAACTGTCCATGGGTGTATGTGACACACACGCTGTCCAGTGGGTTTTCTGACACACACACTGTCCAGATTGGTTTTGACACACACGCTGTCCAATGGGGATTGTGACACACACAGTCTGTCCAATGGTGTTTATGACACACAATATGTTCAATGGGGTTTGTGACACACACGCTGTCCAATGGGGACTGTGACACACACGCTGTCCAATGGGGTTTGCGACTCACACACTATCTAATGGGTATTGTGACACACGCACAATGTCGATGGGTTTGTGACACACACGCTGTCCAATGGGGATTGTGACACATACACTGTCCAATGGGGTTTGTGACACATACACTGTGTCCAATGGGGCTTGTGACACACACACTGTCCATTGGGTTTTGTGACACATTCACTGTCCAATAGGGTTTGAGACACACACACGCTGTCCAATGGGGTTTGTGACACACACTCTGTCCAATGGTTTTTGTGACACACAAGCTGCCCAATGGGGTTTGTGACACACACGTTGTCCAATCGGCTTTGTGACACACACACTCTGTCCAATGGGGTTTATGACACACAAACTGTCCAATGGGGTTTGTGACACACATGCTGTCCAATGGCGTTTGTGACAAACACGCTGTCAAATGGGGATTGTGACACACACGCTGTCCAATGGGCTTGTGACATGCACACGCCACCCAATGGGGTTTGTGACAGACACACTGTCCAATGGGGATTGTGACACTCACAGGCTGTCCCATGGGGTTTGTGACACACGCACTGTCCAAAGGGGTTTGTGAGATACACGATGTCTAATGGAGATTGTGACACACACACACTGTCCAATGGGGATTGTGACACACACACGCTGTAAAATTGGGCTTATGGCACACACGCTGTCCAATGGGGTTTGTGACACACACGCTGTCGAATGTGTTTGTGACACACTCTGTCCAATGGGGTTTGTGACACACACGCTGTCTAATGGGGATTGTGACACACACGCTGTCCAATGGGGTTTGTGACACACACGCTGTCGAATGGTGTTTGTGACACACTCTGTCCAATGGGGTTTGTGACACACTCTGTCCAATGGGGTTTGTGACACACACGCTGTCCAATGGGGTTTGTGACATACACGCTCTCCAATGGTGTTTGTGACACACACGCTGTCCAATGGGGTTTGTGAACACACACGCTGTCCAGTGGGTTTTGTGACACACACACTGTCCAACGGGGTTTGTGACACACACGCTCTCCAGTGGGTTTTGTGACACACACGCTGTCCAATGGGATTCGTGACACACATGATATTCAATGGGGTTTGTAACACACACACTGACCAATGGGGTTTGTGACACTCACACTCTGTCCAATGGTGCTTGTGACACACACGCTGTACAGTGAGTTTCGTGACACACACGCTGTCCACTGAGTTTTGTGACACACACACTTTGTCCAATGGGCTTGTGACACACACGCTGTCCAATGGGTTTTGTGACACACACACTGTCCAATTTGGTTTTGACACAGACGCTGTCCAATGGGGATTGAGACACACACGCTGTCCAATGGGCTTTGTGACACACAAACTCTATCCAATGGGGTTTCTGACACACACACTTTCTAATGGGGTATATGACACACACACTCTATCCAATGGGCTATGTGACACAGACACGCTATCCAATGGGGTTTGTAACACATACACTTTCCAATGGGGTTTGTGACACCACACTCTGTAAAATTTTGTTTTGACACACACACTGTTCAATGGGGATTGTGACACACACGCTGTCCAGTGGGTTTTGTGACACACGCACTGTCCAATTGGGTTTTGACACACACGCTGTCCACTGGGGATTGTGACACAAACGCTGTCCAATGGGGTTTGTGACACACACACTGTCCAATGGTGATTCTGACACAGACGCTGTCCAATGGGGTTTGTAACACACAGTCTGTCTCATGGGGTTTGTGACACACACACGCTATCCAATGGGGTTTATGACACACACGCTATCCAATGGGGTTTGTGACACTCACACTGTCCACGGGTGTTGGTGACACACACGCTGTGCAGTGGGTTTTGTGACACACACACTGTCCAATGGGGTTTTGATACACACGCTGTCCACTGGGGATTGTGACATAAACACTGACCAGTGGTGTTTGTGACACACACGCTGTCCAGTGGGTTTTGTGACACACACTCTGTCCAATGGGGATTGTGACACAAACGCTGTCCAATGGGGTTTGTAACACAAACCCTGGCCAGTGGGATTTGTGACACATACACTCTGTCCAATGGGGCTTGTGACACACACACTGTCCAATGGGGACTGTGACACACACGATGTCCATTGGGGTTTCTGACACACACACTGTCCAAAATAGTTTGTGACACTCTAACGCTATCCAATGGGGTTTGTGACACATACACTTTCCATTTGGGATTGTGACACACACACACTTTCCAATGGTGTTTGTGACACACACAGTGTCCAATGGGGTTTGTGACACAGACGCTGTCCAATGGGGACTGTGACATACATACTGTCCAATAGGGTTTGTGACACGCACACTTTCTAATGGGGTTTGTGACACACACACACTGTCCAATGGGGATTGTGACACACACACGCTATCCAATGGGGTTTGTGACACATACACTTTCCAATGGGGTTTGTGACAGACAAACTCTCTCCAATGGCGCTTGTGACACACACGCTGTCCAATGGGGTTCGTGACACACACGCTGTCTCATGGGGTTTGTGACACACACACTGTCCAATGGAGTTTGTGACCCACACGATGTCCAATGGAGTTTGTGACCCACACGATGTCCAATGGGGTTTGTGACACGCACACTTTCTAATGCGGTTTGTGACACACGCACGCTATCCAATGGGGTTTGTGACACACACACTTTCCAATGGGGTTTGTGACACGCACACTTTCTAATGGGGTTTGTGACACACACACGCTATCCAATGGGGTTTGTGACACACACACTTTCCAATGGCGCTTGTGACACACACGCAGTTCAATGGGGTCCGTGACACACACGCTGTCCATTGGGTTTTGTGAAACACACACTCTGTCCAATGGGCTTGTGACACACACGCTGTCCAATGGGGTTTGTTAGACACACTCTGTCCCATGGGGTTTGTGACACGCACACTGTCCACTGGGGTTTGTGACACCCACGATGTCCAATGGGGTTTCTGACATGCACATTGTCCATGGATGTTTGTGACACACACGCTGTCCAGTAGGGTTTGTGAAACACACACTGTCCCATGGGGATTGTGACACACACGCTGTCCACGGGGGTTTGTGACACACACTCTGTCCAATGGGGTTTGTGACACAAACACGCTGTCCAATGGTGTTTGTGACACATATGGTGTCCAAAGGGGCTTGTGAAAAAACGCCGTCCAGTGGGGTTTGTGACACACACACTCTTTCCAAAGGTGCTTGTGACACAAACGCTGTCCAATGGGATTCGTGACAGACACACTGTGTAATGGGGAATGTGACACACACGTACTGTAGAATGAGATTTGTGACACACACACTGTCCAATGGGGATTGTGACACACACACGCTGTAAAATTGGGCTTATGACAGACACGCTGTCCAATGGGGTTTGTCACACGCACACTCTGTCCAATGGGGTTTGTGACACACACACTGTCCAATGGTTTTTGTGACACACACTCTGACAACTGGGCTTTGTGACACACACACGCTTTCCAATGCGGATTGTGACACACACATGCTATCAAATGGGTTTTGTTCAATGGGGACTGTGACACACACACGCTGTCCAATGGTGTATGTGACACTCACGCTGTCCAATGGGGTTTGTGACACGAACACGCTATCCAATGGGGTTTGTGACACATACACTTTCCAATAGGGTTTGTGACACCACACTCTGTCCAGTGGTGCTTGTGACACACACGCTGTACAATGGGGTTCGTGACACACACACTGTCCAGTGGATTTTGTGATACACACACTCTTTCCAATGGGCTTGTGAAACAAACGCTGTCCAATAGTGTTTGTGACACACAGTCTTTCCCATGGTGTTTGTGACACACACACTGTCCAATGGGAATTGTGACACACACACGCTGTCCAATGCGGATTGTTACACACACACTGTCCTAAGGGGTTTGTGACACACACGCTGTCCAATGGGTTTTGTGACACACACACACTGTCCAATGGGGATTGTGACAAATACACGCTGTCCAATGGGGTTTATGACACACACTCTGTCCAAAGGGGTTTGTGACACACACAGTCTGTCCAATGGGGCTTGTGACACACACGCTGTCAAATGAGGATTGTGACACACACGCTATCCAATGGGTTTTGTGACACACATACTCTGTCCAATGGGTATTGTGACACACACTCTGTCCAATGGAGAATGTGACACACACACTGTCCAAAGGGGTTTATTACACACACGCTGTCCAATGGTGTTTGTGACACACACACACTGTCCCATGGTGTTTGTGACACGCATGCTATCCAGTGGGTTTTGTGACACACACACTGACCAGGAGGGTTTGTGACACACACACACTATCCAATGGGGTTTGTGACACATGCACATTCTAATGGGGTTTGTGACACACACGCTCTGTCCAATGGCGCTTGTAGACACACACGCTGTCCAATGGGGTTCGTGACACACACTCTGTCCCATGGGGATTGTGACACACACACTGTCCAACGGGGTTTGGGACACACACGATGTCCAATGAGGTTTTTGTCATGCACACTGTCCATGGGTGTTTGTGACACACACGCTGTCCAGTGGGGTTTCTGACACACACAGTCTGTCCAGAAGGGTTTGTGACACACACGATGTCCAGTGGGCTTGGTGACATACACACTCTGTCCAATGGGGATTGTGACACACACACGCTGTAAAGTGGGGATTCTGACACACAAGCTGTCCAATGGGTTTTGTCACACACACACTCTGTCCAATGCGGTTTGTGACACACACGCTGTCCAATGGGTCTTGTGACACACACGCTGTCCAATGGGGTTTGTGACACAACACTGTCCAATGCGGTTTGTGACACACACGCTGTCCAATGGGGTTTGTGACACACACACTGTCCAATTGGGTTTGTGACACACACACTCTGAACAATGGTGCTTTTGACACACTCGCTGTCCAATAGGATTCGTGACACACACGCTGTCCAGTGGGGATTGTGAAACACACACGCTGTAAAGTGGGGGTTATGACACACACGCTGTCCAATGGGGTTTGTCACACACAAACTCTTTCCAATGGGGTTTGTGACACAAACACTCTGTCCAATGGGTCTTGTGAACACACACGCTGTCCAGTGGGGTTTGTGACACACACACTGTCCAATAGGGTTTTTGACACACACACGCTCTCCAATGGGGTTTGTGACACGCATACTATTTAATGGGTTTTGTGAAACACACACCATCTAATGGGGTTTGTGACACGCACACTTCCTAATGGGGTTTGTCACACACACTCTAACCAATACGTTTTGTGACACCCACACTGTCCAATGGGGATTGTGACACACACATGCTGTCCAATGGTGTTTGTGACACACTCGATGTCCAATGGGGTTTGTGACACAGAGGCTGTCCAATGGGGATTGTGACATACACACTGTCCAATAGGGTTTGTGACACGCACATTCTATCCAATGGGGTTTGTCACAGGCACACTTTCTAATGGGGTCTGTGACACACACACTTTCTTATGGGGTTTGCGACTCACACACGGAATCCAATGGGTTTTGTGACACGCATGCTCTTTAATGGGTTTTATGACAAACACACTCTTTCCAATGCATTTTGTGACACAGACACTGACCAGGAGGGTTTGTGACACACACACGCTATCCAATGGGGTTTGTGACACATACACTTTCCAATGGGGTTTGTGACACACACGCTTGTTTAAGGGCGCTTGTGACACACACCCTGTCCAATGGGGTTCGTGACACACACTCTGTCCCTTGGGGTTTGTGACACACACTCTGTCCATCGGTGTTTGTGACACACACGCTGTCCAGTGGGGTTTCTGACACACACAATGTCCAAAAGGGTTTGTGAGACACACACGCTATCCAATGGGGTTTGTGACACGCACACTTTCTAATGGGGATTGTGACACACACACGCTGTCCAATGATGTTTTTGACACACACGCTGTCTAATGGGGTTTGTGACACAGACGCTGTTCAATGGGGATTGTGACATACACACTGCCCAATACGGTTTGTGACACGCACATTCTATCCAATGGGGTTTGTGACACACACACTTTCTAATGGGGTTTGTGACACACACACGCTATCCAATGGGGTTTGTGACACACACACTTTCCAAAGGTGTTTGAGACACGCACACTTCCTAAAGGGTTTTGTGACACACACACTTTCCAATGGCGCTTGTGACACACACGCTGTCCAATGGTGTCCGTGACAAACACGCTGTCCTGTCGGTTTTGTGACACACACATTCTATCCAATGGGGTTTGTGACACACACACGCTATCCAATGGGGTTTGTGACACACACACTTTCAAATGGTGTTTGTGACACGCACACTTTCTAATGGGGTTTGTGACACACACACGCTATCCAATTGGTTTTGTGACACACACACTTTCCAATGGTGCTTGTGACACTCACGCTGTCCAATGGGGTGTGTGACACACACGCTGTCCAGTGGGTTTTGTGACACACACACTCTGCCCAATGGGATTGTGACACACACACTTTCAAATGGGGTTTCTGACACGCACACTTTCTCATGGGGTTTGTGACACACACACGCTATCCAATGTTGTTTGTGGCACGCACACTGTCCATGGGTGTTTCTGACACATACACTGCCCAAAAGGGTTTGTGACACACACGCTATCCAATGGGGTTTGTGACACGCACAGTGTCCATGGGTGTTTGTGACACACACGCTGTCCAATGCGGTTTGTGACACAGACACTGTCCAATGGGGATTGTGACACACAAGCTGTCCAATGGGGTTTGTGACACACACACTGTCCAATAGGGTTTGTGACACACACGCTATCCAATGGGTTTTGTGAGACACACACTTTCTAATGGGGTTTGTGACACACACGCTATCCAATGGGTTTTGTGACACACACACTGTCCAATGGGGATTGTGACACACGCACTTTCCAATGGGCTTTGTGACACACACACGGTGTCCCATGGGGTTTCTGACACACACGCTGATCATTGGATTTGTGACACACACAGTGTCCACGGGGGTTAGTGACACACACACTGTCCAATGGGGTTTGTGACACACACACTGTCCAATGGGTATTGATACACACACGCTGTCCAATGGGGTGTGTCACACACACACTCTGTTCAATGGGGTTTGTGACACACACTCTCTGTCCAATGGGTCTTTTGACACACACTGTCCAATAGGGTTTGTGACACACACACGCTATCTAATGGGGTTTGTGACACACACGCTATCCAATAGGTTTTGTGACACACACACTGTCCAGTGGGGATTGTGACACACACACGCTATCCAATGGGGTTTGTGACACACACACTTTCTAATGGGGTTTGTGACACACACACTATCCAATGGGGTTTGTGACACTCACACTCTGTCCAGTGGTGCTTGTTACAGACACGCTGTCCAATGGGGATCGTGACACACACTCTGTCCCATGGGGTTTGTGACACACACACTCTCTAATGGGTATTTTGACACACGCACACTGTCCAATGGGGATTATGACACACACACGTTGACCAATGGGATTTCTGACACACACAGTGTCCACAGGGGTTTGTGACACACACTCTATCCAATGGGGATTGTGACACACACACTGTACAATGGGTATTTTTACACACACATGCTGTCCACTGGGGTTTGTGACACACACGCTGTCCAAAGGGGATTGTGACACACACGCTGTCCAATGGGCTTTGTGACACACACATTCTGTCCAATGGGTCTTGTGAAAAATATACAATGGGCTTTGTGACAAATACACTGTCCAAAGGGTTTTGTGACACACACGCAATTCGATGGGGATTGTGACACACACACTCTGTCCAAAGGGGTTTGTGAAACACACGCTGTCCATTGGGTTTTGTGACACACGCACTGTCCAATTGGGTGTTGAAACAGACACTGTCCAATGTTTTTTCTGTCATACACACTGACCAATGTTGTTTCTGACACACAGGCTTTCCAATGGGGTTTGTGACACAAACTCTGTCCCATGGGGTTTGTGACACACACACTCTCTAATGGGTATTTTGACACACGCACACTGTCCAATGGGGTTTGTGACACACACGCTTTCCAATGGGTATTGTGACACACACACTGTCTAATGGGGTTTGTGACACATTCATTCTGTCCAATGGGGCTTGTGACACACACACACTGTCCAATCGGGTTTGTGACAGACACGCTTTCCAATGGAGTTTGTGACACATACGCTTTCCAATGGGGTTTGTGACACTCACACTCTGTCCAATGGTGCTTGTGACACACACGATGTTCAAGGGGGTTCGTAACACACACGCTGTCCAGTGGGTTTTGTGACACACACACTCTGTCCAATGGGCTTGTGACACAGACACGCTGTCCTATAGTGTTTGTGACACACACTATGTCCAATGGTGTTTGTAAAACACACACTGCCCAATGGGGATTGTGACCCACACAGTCTATCCAAAGGGGCTTGTGACACACACTCTGTCAATGGGGTTTGTGACCCACACGGTGTCCAATGGGGATTGTGACACACATGCTGTCCAATGGGGTTTGTGACCCACACGGTGTCCAATAGGTCTTCTGACACACGAGCTGTCCAATGGGGTTCGTGACACACACGCTGTCCAGTGGGGTTTGTGACACACACACTGTCCAATAGGGTTTGTGACATCACACACGCTATCCAATGGGGTTTGTGGCACACACTCTTTCTAATGGGGTTTGTGAAACACACGCTATCCAATGGGGATTGTGACACACACACGCTGGCCAAAGGTGTTTGTGACACACACAATTTCCAATGGGTTTTGTGACACACACGCTGTCCAATGGGGATTGTGACACACACGCTGTCCAATGGGGTTTTTGACACATACACTCTGTCCAGTGGGGCTTGTGACACACTCTCTGTCCAATGGGGTTTGTGACCCACACGGTGTCCAATGGAGATTGTGACACACACGCTGTCCAATGGGGTTTGTGACACACATACTCTGTGCAATAGGTCTTGTGACACACAAGCTGTCCAATGGGGTTTGTGACTCACACGCTGTCCAATGGGGTTTGTGACACACACACTCTGTCCAACAGGTCTTGTGACACACGAGCTGTCCTATGGGGTTCGTGATACACACGCTCTCCAATGGGTTTGTGACACACGCACTGTCCATTAGGGTTTGTAACATCACACACGCTATCCAATGGGGGTTTGTGGCACACACTCTTTCTAATGGGGTTTGTGAAACACACGCTATCCAATGGGGATTGTGACACACACACGCTGTCCAATGGTGTTTGTGACACACGCACTTTCCAATGGGGTTTGTGACACACACGCTGTCCAATAGGTTTTCTGCCACACACACGCTATCCAATGGGGTTTGTGACACACAGTTTCCAAGGGGGTTTGTGACACACACGCTGTCCAGTAGGGTTTGTGACACACACGCTATCCAAAGGGGTTTGTGACACATACACTTTCCAATGTGCTTGTGACACACGCGCTGTCCAATTGTGTTTGTGACACACACACTGTACAATGGGGATTGTGACACACACACGCTGTCCAATGGGGTTTGTGACACACACACTTTCCAATGGGTATTGTGACACACACACGCTGTCCAATGTGGTTTGTGACACACACGCTGTCCAATGGGGTTTGTGACACATACACTTTCCAATGGGGTTTGTGACACAAACTGTGTCCAATGGCGTTTGTGACACGCACACAGTCCATGGGTGTTTTTGACTGCACACGCTGTCTGGTGGAGTTTGTGACACACACGCTGTCCAATGGGGTTTTTAACACATACACTCTGCCCAATGGGGCTTGTGACACACTCTCTGTCCAATGGGGTTTGTGACCCACACGGTGTCCAATTGGGACTTTGACACACACGATGTCCAATGGGGTTTGTGACACACACACGCTGTCCAATAGGGTTTATGACATACAAGCTGTCCAATGGGGTTCGTGACTCACACGCTGTCCAATGGGGTTTGTGACACATACACTCTGTCCAATAGGTCTTGTGACACACAAGCTGTCCAATGGGGTTCGTGACACACAAGCTGTCCAATGGGTTTCGTGACACACACGCTGTCCAGTGGGGTTTGTGACACACACACTGTCCAATAGGGTTTGTGACATCACACACGCTATCCAATGAGGTTTGTGGCACATACTCTTTCTAATGTGGTTTGTGAAACACGCGGTATCCAATGGGTTTTGTGACACACACACTGTCCAATGTGTATTGTTAAACACACACACGCTGTCCAATGGTGTTTGTGACACACACGCTTTCCAATGGGGTTTGTGAAACGCACACTTTCTAAAGGGGTTTGTGACACACACATGTTATCCAATGGGGTATTGTGACACACACACGCTATCCAATTGGGTTTGTGACACGCACGCTGACAAATTGGGTTTGTTACACACACTGTCCAATGGTGTTTGTGACACACATGCTGTCGAATGGGTTTTGTGACACACACACTGACCAGGAGGGTGTGTGACACACACACGCTATCCAATGTGGTTTGTGACACATGCAATTTCCAATGGGCTTTGTGACACACACATTCTGTCCAATGGCGCTTGTGAAACACATGCTGTCCAATGGCGTTGGTGACACACAATCTGTCCCACGGGTTTTGTGACACACACACTGTCCAATGAGGATTGTGACACACACACGCTGTCCAATGGGGTTTGTGACACACACGATGCCAATGTTGTTTGTGACTCGCAAAATGTCCATGGGTGTTTGTGACACACACGCTGTCCAGTGCGGTTTGTGACACACACTGTGTCCAGTGGGGTTTTTGACACACACGC
This sequence comes from Columba guinea, assembly GCA_032206185.1. Lineage (NCBI taxonomy): Eukaryota > Metazoa > Chordata > Aves > Columbiformes > Columbidae > Columba > Columba guinea. The sequence goes on from JAVLUU010000005.1 coordinate 2,382,479, forward strand.
TGTCCAATGGGGTTTGTGACACACACACTGTCCAATGGGTATTGTGACACAGACACGCTGTCAAATGGGGTTTGTGACTCAAACTCTGTCCAATGGGTATTGTGACACAGACACGCTGTCAAATGGGGTTTGTGACTCAAACTCTGTCCAATGGGGTTTGTGACACGCACACTGTCCATGGGTGTTTTGACTACACTCGCTGTCCAGTGGAGTTTGTGACACAGACGCTGTCCAATGGGGATTGTGACATACACACAGTCTAATAGGGTTTGTGACACACACACGCTATCCAATGGGGTATGTGACACATACACTTTCCAATGGGGTTTGTGACACACAATGTCCAATGGCGCTTGTGACACACACGCTGTCCAATGGGGTTCGTGACACGCACTCTGTCCCATGGGGTTTGTGACATACGTGCAATATCCAATGGGGTTTATGACACAAACGCTGTCCAAAGTGGTTTGTGACTCACACAATGTCCAATGGTGTTTGTGACACACACACTGTCCAAAAGGGTTTGTAACACACATGATGTCCAATGGGGTTTGTGACACACACTCTGTCCAGTGGGGTTTGTCACACACAGTCTGTCTAAAGGGGTTTGTGACACACACAAACTGTCCAATGGGGATTGTGACACACACACGCTGTCCAATGGGGTTTATGTCACACACGCTGTCCAATGGGGTTTGTAACACAAACATTGTCCAAAGGGATTTGTGACACACACGCTGTCCAATGGGGTGTGTCACACACACACTCTGTCCAATGGGGTTTGTGACACACATGGTGTCCAATGGGGATTGTTACACATGCTGTGCAATGGGGTCTGTGACACACACACTCTGTCCAATGGGTCTTGTGACACACACGCTATCCGATGGGTTTTGTGACACACACACTGTCCAATGGGGATTGTGACACACACACGCTTTCCAAAGGTGTTTGTGACAAAAACGCTGTCCAATGGGGTTTGTGACACAGACGCTGTCCAATGGGTATTGTGACATATATACTGTTCAATAGGGTTTGTGACACACACACACTATCCAATGGGGTTTGTGAGACACACACTTTCCAATGGGGTTTGTGACAAGCACACTTTCTAAAGCGGTTTGTGACACACACACGCTATCCAATGGGGTTTGTGACACACACACTTTCCAATGGGGTTTGTGACACACACTCTGTCCCATTGGGTTTCTGATACACACGCTGACCAATTGGTTTTGTTACACATACACTGTCCAATGGTGTTTGTGACACGCATACTGTTTACTGGGTTTTGTGAAACACACACACTATCCAATGGGATTTGTGACGCACACGCTGTCCTATGGGGTTTGTGACACGCGCACACTCCATGGGTGTTTGTGACACACACGCTGTCGACTGGGGTTTCTGAAACACACAAAGTCCAAAAGGGTTTGTGACGCACACGATGTCCAATGGGGTTTGTGACATGCACACTGTCCATGGGTGTTTATGACACACACGCTGTCAAGTGGGGTTTGTGACACACACACTGTCCAATGGGGTTTGTGACACACACAGTGTCCACGGGGGTTTGTGACACACACAATCTATCCAATGGGGTTTGTGAAACGCACACTATCTAATGGGGTTTGTGACACACACACGCTATCCAATGGGGTTTGTGACACACACACTTTCCAAAGGGTTTTGTGACACACACACGCTGTCCAACGAGGTTTCTGAAACACAGACGGTCCAAAGGGGTGTGTGACACACACGCTATCCAATGGGGTTTGTGACACTCACGCTGTCCATGGTTGTTTGGAACTCACACGCTATCCAGTGGGTTTTGTGACACACACACTGTCCAATGGGGTTTTGACACACACGCTGTCCACTGGGGATTGTGAAACACAAACTGACTAGGGGGGTTTGTGACACACACCCTGTCCAGTGGGTTTTGTGACACACGCACTGTCCAATTGGGTTTTGACACACAATCTGTCCACTGGGGAGTGTGACACAAACGCTGTCCAATGGGGTTTCTGACACACACAGTGTCCAATGGGTTTTTTCACACAAACTCTATCCAATGGGGTTTGTGAAACACACACTCTGTGCAATGGAGCTTATGACACATACACACTGTCCAATGGGGTCTGTGACACACACGCTGTCCAATGGGGATTGTGACACACACACGCTGTCCAATTGGGTTTGTGAAATGGACACTGTAGAAAAGGGTTTGTGACACGCATGCTGTCCAATGGTGTTTGTGACACACACGCTGCCCAATGGGGATTTTGACACACACGGTGTCCAACGGGCTTTGTGACACACAGACTCTGTCCAATGGGTCCTGTGAAGACACACGCTGTCCAATGGTGTTTGTGACACACACACTGTCCAATGGGGATTGTGACACACACGCTCTCCAATGGGGATTGTGAAACACACGCTGTTCAATGGGGTTCGTGACACACATACTGTTCAATGGCGTTTGTGACACACACACTGTCCAATAGGGTTTGTGACACACACACGCTATCCAATGGGGTTTGTGACACACACACTTTCTAATGGGGTTTGTGACACACACACTATCCAGTGGGGTTTGTGACACTCACACTCTGCCCAGTGGTGCTTGTTACAGACACGCTGTCCAATGGGGATCATGACACACACTCTGTCCCATGGGGTTTGTGACACACACACTGTCCAATGGGGATTATGACACACACACGTTGTCCAATGGGATTTGTGACACACACACTGTCCATGGGTGTTTGTGACACACACGCTGTCCAGTGGCATTTGTGACACACACACTGTCCAACGGGCTTTGTGACACACGTGACGTCAAATGGGGTTTGTGACACGCACACTGTCCAGGGGTGTTTGTGACACACACGCTGTCCAGGGGTGTTTGTGACACACACTCTATCCAATGGGGATTGTGACACACACGCTGTCCAATGCGCATTGTGACACACACGCTGTCGAATGGGCTTTGTGACACACGCACTCTGTCCAATGGGTCTTGTGAAAAACAATCTGTCCAATGGGATTGTGAACACACATGTTATACAATGGGATTTGTGACAAATACACTGTCCATAGGGGTTTGTGACACACACGCAATCCTATGGGGATTGTGACACTTACACTGTCCATGGGTGTTTCTGACACACACACTGTCCAATGCGGTTTGTGACACATACACTTTCCAATGGGGTTTGTGACACACACACTCTGTACAATGGTGCTTGTGACACACACGCTGTTCAATGAGGCTTGTGACACACACGCTGTCCAGTGGGTTTTGTGACACACACACTCTGTCCAATGGGCTTGTGACACACACGCTGTCCAATGGTGTTTGTGACACACACACTCTGTCCAATGGGCTTGTGAACACACACAGTGTCTACGGGGGTTTGTGACACATACGCTGTCCAATGGGGTTTGTGACACACACGCTGTCCAGTGGGTTTTGTGAAACACACGCTGTCCAAAGGGGTTCGTGACACACACACTGTCCAATGGGGTTTGTGACACACACAGTGTCTACGGGGGTTTGTGACACATACGCTGTCCAATGGGGTTTGTGACACACACTCTGTCCAATGGGGATTGTGACACACAGGCTGTCCAATGGGTTTTGTGACACATACACTCTGTCCAAAGGGACTTGTCGCACACACGCTGCTCAATGGGGTTTGTGACACCGCACTCTGTCCAATGGTGCTTGTGACACACACGCTGTCCAATGGGGATTTTGACACACGCGGTGTCCAATGGGGTTCTTCAGAGACACGCTGTTCCATGGGGTTTGAGACACACACGCAGACCAATTGGGTTTGTTACACACACACTGCCCAATGGTGTTTGTGACACGCATGCTGTCCAATGGGTTTTCTGACACACACACTGACCAGGAGGGTTTGTGACACACTCACACTATCCGATGGGGTTTGTGACACATACACTTTCCAATGGGGTTTGTGACACACAGACTCTGTCCAATGGTGCTTGTGACACACACGCTGTCCAAAGGGGTTCGTGACACACACGCCGTCCAGTGGGTTTTGTGACACACACAGTCTGTCCAATGGTATTGTGACACACACGCTGTCCAATGATGACTGTGACACACACGCTGTCCAATGATGTTTGGGACACAAACCATGTCCAATCCATTTTGTGACACACACACTTTCCAATGGGTATTGTGACACACACACGCTGTCCAATGGGGTTTGTGAAACACACGCTGTTTAGTGCAGTTTCTGACACACACACTGTCCAATGGGGTTTGTGACATACACAGTGTCCAAGAGGGTTTGTGACACACACACTGTCCAATGGTTATTGTTACACACACACTCTGTCCAAAGGGTCTTGTGAAAAACACACTGTCCAAAGGGGTTTGTGAACACACACGATGTCCAGTGGATTTTATGACACACAAACTGTCCAATAGGGTTTGTGACACACACACGCAATCCAATGGGGTTTGTGACACATACACTTTCCAATGGGGATTGTGACACACACACTCTGTCCAATGGGCTTGTGACACACATGCTGTCCAATGATGTTTGTGACACACACACTGTCCAATGGGGATTGTGACACTCACACTCTTGTCCAATGGGGTTTGTGACACACACACTGTCCGAAGGGGTTTCTGACACACACGCTATCCAAAGGGGTTTGTGAAACTCACACTGTCCACGGGTTTTTGTGACATATAGACTGTCCAACGGGGTTTTGACACACACTCTGTCCACTGGAGATTGTGACCTACACACTGTCCAATAGGGTTTGTGACACACACACGCTATCAAATGGGGTTTGAGACACACATACTTTCTAATGGGATTTTTGATACACACATGCTATACAATGGGGTTTGTGACACACACACTCTATCCAATGGGTTTTGTGACACACACTTTCCAATGGGGTTTGTGACACACACAGGTTGTCCCATGGGGTTTGTGACACACACACTGTCCAAAGGGGATTGAAACACACACACACTGTCCAATAGGGGTTTGTGACACACACACTGTCCAAAGGGGATTGAAACACACACACACTGTCCAATAGGGGTTTGTGACACGTACGTTGTCCACGGGTGTTTGAGACACACACACTTTCCAATGGGGTTTGTGACACACACACGCTATCCAACGGGGTTTGTGACACACACACTGTCCAATGAGGATTGTGACACACACGATGTCCAATGGGTATTGGTACACACACACGCTGTCCAATGGTGTTTGTGACACAGACATTGTACAGGGGGGTTTGCGACACACACACTGACCAATGGGGATTGTGACAAACACGCTGTCCAATGGGGTTTGTGACACAGACGCTGTCCAATGGGGATTGTGACCTACACACTGTCCAATAAGGTTTGTGACACAGACGCTGTCCAATGGGGATTGTTACCTACACACTGTCCAATAAGGTTTGTGACACGCACACGCTATCAAATGGGGTTTGTGACACGCACACTTTATAATGGTGTTTGTGACACACACGCGGTATCCAGGGGGTTGGTGACAAACGCTTTCCAATGGGGTTTGTGACACACACACACGATGTCCAATGGGGTCTTGACACACACACTGTCCAAAGGGGTTTGTGACACACACGATGTCCAATGGGGTTTGTGACACACGCATTGTCCATGGGCGATTGTGACACACACGCTGTCCAGTGGAGTTTGTGACACACAAACTGTCCAACGGGGTTTGTGACAAATGCATTTTCCAAGGGGGTTTGTGACACAGACGCTGTCCAAAGGGGTTTGTGACACACGCACTGTCTAATGGTTATTGTTACAAACACATGCTGTACAATTGTGTTTGTTACACACACACTGTCCAATGGGGTTTGTGACACACACTTTCCAATGGGGTTTGTGACAGACACACGTTGTCCCATGGGTTTTGTGACACATACACTTTCCAATGGGGTTTGTGACACACATGCTGTCCAATGGGGTTCGTGACACACACGCTGTCCAGTGGGTTTTGTGACACACACACTCTGTGCAATGGATTGTGACACATACGCTGTCCAATGGGTTTTGTGACACACACACTGTCCAATGGGGATTGTAACACACAGACGCTGTCCAATGGTGTTCGTGACACACACGATGTCCAATGGGGTTTGTGACACAGACTCTGTCCAGTTGGGATTGTGACAAAAACGCTGTCCAGTGGAGTTTGTGACACACACACTGTCCAATGGGGTTTGTGACACACGCAGTGTCCACGGGCGTTTGTGACACACACACTGTCCAATGTGGGTTGTGACACACAAACGCTGTCCAATGGTGTTTGTGACACACACGCTGTACAATGTGGTTTGTGACACAGACGCTGTCCAATGGGGATTGTGACCTACGCACTGTCCTATAGTGTTTGTGACACACACACGCTATCAAATGGGGTTTGTGACACACACACACTATCCAAAGGGTTTGTGACACACATACTTTCTAATGGGGTTTTTGACACACACACGCTATCCAATGGGGTTTGTGACACACACACTGTCCCATGGGGATTGTGACACACACAAGCTTTCCAATGGTGTTCGTGACACACACACTGTCCAAAAGGGTTTGTGACACACACGATGTACAATGGGGTTTCTGACACGCACACTGTCCATGGGTGTATGTAACACACATGCTGTCCAGTGGGGTTTGTGACACATGCTCTTCCTAATGGGGTTTGTGGCACGCATACTGTCCATGGGTGTTTGTGACACACACGCTGTCCAATGGGATTTTGACAAACATGCTGTCCACCTGGGTTTGTGACACACACGCTGTCCAATTGGGTTTGTGACACAGACTCTGTCCAATGGGGATTGTGACCTACACACTGTCCAATAGGGTTTCTGACACACACACGCTATCCAATGGATTTTGTGACACACACACTTCCCAAAGGGGTTTGTGACACGCACACTTTCTAATGGGGTTTGTGAAACACACACGCTGTCCCATGGGGTTTATGACACACACGCTGACCAATAGGTTTTGTTACACACACACTGTCCAATATTGTTTGTGCCACACACACGCTATCCAATGGGGTTTGTGACACACACGATTTCCAATGGCGTTTGTGACACACACTGTCCAAAGGTGTTTGTGACACACACGCTGTCCAGTGGGTTTTGTGAACACACACACTGTCCAAAAGGGTTTGTGACACAAACACGCTGTCCAATGGTGTTTTTGACACACACGCTGTCCAATGGGGCTGGTGACACGCACACTATCCATGGGTGTTTGTGACACACACTCTGTCCAGTGGGGTTTGTGACACACAAACTTTCCAGAGGGGTTTGTGACACGAATCCTGTCCATGGGTGTTTGTGACACACACGCTGTCCAGGGGGGTTTGTGACACACACGCTGTCCAGTGGGTTTTGTGACACACACACTGTCCAATAGGGTTTGTGACACACACACACTGTCCAGTAGGGTTTGTAACACACACACGTTATCCAATGGGCTTTGTGACACATACCCTTTCAAATGGGGTTTGTGACGCACACACAGTCCAATGGGGATTGTGACACATACACGCTGTCCAAAGGAGTTTGTGACACACACATTGTCCGAAGAGGTTTGTGACACACACGATGTCCAATGGGATTTGTGACACGCACACTGTCCATGGGTGTTTTTCACACACACTGTCCACTGGGGTTTGTGACACACACACTGTCCATAAGGGTTTGTGACACACATGATGTACAATGGGTTTAGTGACACGCACACTCTGTACAATGGGTCTTGTTAAAAATTCGCTGTCCAATGGTGTTTGTGAACACACACGATGTGCAGTGGGTTTTGTGACACACATACTATCCAGTAGGGTTTGTGACACACACACGCTATCGAATGGGGTTTGTTACACATACACTTTCCAATGGTGTTTGTGACACACACACTGTCCAATAGGGATTGTGACACACACACGCAGTCCAATGGGGTTTGTGACACACACACTGTGCAAAGGGGTTTGTGACACACTCGCTATCCAATGGGGCTTGTGACACTCACACTGTCCATGGGTGTTTGTGACACAAACGCTGTCCAGTGGGTTTTGTCACAGACATAATGTCCAATGGGGATTTGACACACACGCTGTCCACTGGGGATTGTGACAAACACACTGTCCAGGGGGGTTTGTGATACACACGCTATCCAGTGGTTTTTGTGACACACACACACAGTGTCCAATGGGGATTGTGAACCACACACGCTGTCCAATGGGGATTGTGACATACTTACTCTCCAATAGGGTTTGTGAAACACACATGCTATCCAAAGGGGTTTGTGACACATATACTTTATAATGGGGTTTTTGACACACACACGATATGCAAAAAGGTTTGTGACACAAACTTTCCAATGGGTTTTGTGACACACACACGCTGTGCAATGGGGTTTGTTACACACACGCTGTCCAATGATGTTTGTGACACGCATGCTGTAAATGGGTTTTGTGTCACACACACTGACCAGGAGGGTTTGTGACACACACACTCTATCCAATGGTGTTTGTGACACATACACTTTCCAATGGGGTTTGTGACACACACTCTGTCCAATGGCGCTTGTGACACAGACGCTGTCCAATGGGGTTCGTGACACAAACTCAATCCCATGGGGTTTGTGACACACACACTGTCCAATGTGGTTGTGACACACACACGCTGTCCAATGGGGTTTGTGACACACACACTGTCCAAAGGGGTTTGTGACACACACAAAGTCCAATGGGGTTTGTGACAGGCACACTGTCCATGGGTGTTTGTGACACACACGCTGTCCAATGGGGTTTGCGACACACACACTGTCCAAAGGGGTTTGTGACACACACGATGTCCAATGGGTTTTCTGACACGCACACTTTCCATGGGTGTTTGTGACACACACACTGTCCAGCGGAGTTTGTGACACACACATTTTCCAAGGTTGTTTGTGACACACACAGTCTCCACGGCGGTTGGTGACACAAACTCTGTCCAATTGTGTTCGTGACACACACACACTGTCCAATGAGGTTTGTGACACACACGCTGTCCAATGGGGTTTGTGACACATACACTCTTTCCAATGGGGATCGTGAAACACACACGCTCTCCAATGGGGTTTATGACACACACACTGTCCAATAGGGTTTGTGACACACACATCCAGTCCAATGGAGATTGTGACACACACCTCTCCAATGGGGTTCGTGACACATACGCTGTCCAGTGGGGTTTGTGACACACACAGTGTCCAATAGGGCTTGTGACATCACACACGCTATCCAATGGGGTTTGTGACACACACTGTTTCTAATGGGGTTTGTGACACACACGCTGTCTAATGGTGTTTGTGACACACACGCTGTCCAATGGGGCTTGTGACACACACACTGTCCAATGGGTCTTGTGAAAAACACGCTGTCCAATCGGGTTTGTGAACACACACGTTGTCCAGTGGGTTTAGTGACACACGCACTCTGTCCAATAGGCTTGTGACACACACGCTGTCCAATGGTGTTTGTGACACACACACTGTCCAATGGGAATTGTGACACACATACTGTCCAGGGGGGTTTGTGACACACACACTGTCCAATGGCGTTCGTGACACACACAGTGTCCACGGCAGTTTGTGACACACACAATGTCCAGTGGGGTTTGTGACACACACACTGTCCAATGCTGTTTCTGACACAGACGCTGTCCAATGGGGTTTTTGACACAAACTCGGTCCAATGTGGTTTGTGTCACACACACTGTCCAATAGGTATTGTTACACCCACACGCTGTCCAATGGGGTTCGAGACACACACGCTGTCCAGTGGGTTTTGTGACACATACACTCTTTCCAATGGGTTTGTTACACACACATGCTGTCCAATAGTGTTTCTGACACACATTCTGTACCATGGGGATTGTGACAAAGGCGCTGTCCAATGGGGATTGTGTCATACACACTCTCCAATAGGGTTTGTGACATACACATGCTATCCAAAGGGGTTTGTGACACGCATATTTTCTAATGGGGTTTCTGACACACACACGCTATCCAATGGGGTTTGTGACACACACACGCTATCCAATGGGGTTTGTGACACACACTCTTTCCAATGGGGTTTGTGACACACACACTTTCTAATGGGGTTTGTGAATCACACACTCTGTCCAGTGGGGCTTGTGACACGCACGCTGTCCAATGGGGTTCGTGACAGACACTCTGTCCCATGGGGTTTGTGACACACACACTGTCCAATGGGGATTGAGACACACACACGCTGTCCAATGACTCTTTTGACACACACACTGTCCAAAGGGGTTTGTGACACATACACTTTCCAATGGGGTTTGTGACACACACACACTGTCATAGGGTTCTTTTGACACACAGCATGTCCAATGGGGTTTTAACACACACGCTGTCAACTGGGGCTTGTGACACACACACTGTCCACGGGGGTTTGTGACACACACACTGTCCAGTGGCTTTCTGACACACAGTGTCCACGGGCTTTTGTGACACACACGCTGTACAATGGCGTTTGTGACACACACACTGTCCATTGGGTATTGTTACACACACACGCTGTCCAATGGGGTTTGTGACACACACACTGACCAGGAGGGTTTGTGACACACCCACGCTGTCCAATGGGGTTTGTGAAACACACGCTGTCCAATGGGGATTGTGACACACACGCTATCCAATGGGGTTTGTGACACTCACACTCTCCATTGGTGTTTGTGACACACACTCTGTCCAGTGGGTTTTCTGAGACACATACTGTCCAATGGGGTTTTGACACACACGCTGTCCAATGGGGTTTGTGACACAGATGCTGTCCAATGGGGATTGTAACCTACACACTGTCCAATAGGGTTTGTGACACACACACTCTATCCAATGCGGTTTGTGACACATACACTTTCCAATGGGGTTTGTGACACACACACGCTGTCCAATAGGGATTGCGACACACACGCTGTCTAATGGGGTTTCTGACACACACGCTGTCCAATGGGGATTGTGACACACACGCTATCCAATGGAGATTGTGACACACACGCTGTCCAATGGGGTTTGTGACACACACTCTGTCCAATGACATTTGTGACACAAACTCTGTCCAATGGTGTTAGTGACACACACGCTGTCCAATGGGGTTTCTGACACAGACGCTGTTCAATGTGGATTGTGACCTACACATGTCCAATAGGGTTTGTGACACACAAAAGCTATCCAATGGGTTTTGTGATGCGCACACCCTTTCCAATGGGATTTTTGACACACACACGCTGTCGCATGGGGTTTGTGACACACACACTGACCAGGAGGGCTTGTGACACACACGCTGTCCAATGGGCCTTGTGACACACACGCTGTGCAATGGGGTTCGTGACGCACAAACGCTGTCCAATGGGGTTTGTGACACACACACTGTCCAAAGGCGTTTGTGACACACACGCTGTCCAATGGGGTTTGTGACACACACACTGACCAGGAGGTTTTGTGACACACACACGCTGTCCAATGGGGTTTGTGACACACACATTTTCCAGTGGTGTTTGTGACACACACTCTGTCAAATGGGGTTTGTGACACACACGTTATCCAATGGGATTTGAGACACACACTGTCCAAAGTGGTTTCTGACACTACATGCTGTCCCATGGGTGTTGTGACACACACACTGACCAGGAGGGTTTGTGACACACACACGCTGTCCAATGGGGTATGTGACACACACACTGCCCAATGGTGTTTGTGACACATACGCTGTCCAATAGGATTTGTGACACAAACCCCGTCCAACGGGTTTTGTGACGCACATGCTGTCCAATGGGGATTGTGACACTCACGCTGTCCAGTGGGTTTTGTGACACACATACTCTGTCCAATGGGCTTGTCACACAAAATGTCCAATGGTGTTTGTGACACATAGGCTGTCCAATAGGGTTTGTGACACAAACTCTGTCCCATGGAGTTTGTGGCACACACACTGTCCAATGGGGATTGTGAAACACACACGCTGTCCAATGGGGTTTGTGACATACACAATGTCCAATGGGGTTTGTGACAGGCACACTGTATATGGGTGTTTGTGACACACACGCTATCCAATGGGGTTTGTGACGCACACAGTTTTCAAAGGGGTTTGTGACACACACGCTGTCCATTGGGGTTTGTGACACACACACTGTCCAATGGCATTCGTGACACACACAGTGTCCACGGGGGTTTATGACACACACGCTGTCCAATGGGGTTTGTGACATACACACAGTCCAAAGGGTATTGTTACACACACACGATGTCCAATGGGGTTTGAGACACACACACTGTCCAATGGGGTTTGTGACACACAGGCTGTCCAATGGGGTTTGTGACACACACTTTCAAATGGGTTTTGTGACACACATGCTATCCAGTGGGTTTTGTGACACACACACTGTCCAATGGGGATTGTGACACACACACGCTGTCCAATTGTGTTTGCGACACACATGCTGTCCAATGGGGTTTGTGACACAGACGCTGTCCAATGGGGTTTGTGACACGCACACTGTCCATGGGTGTATGTAACACACTCGCTGTCCAGTTGTGTTTGTGACACACACGTTGTCCAATGAGGTTTGTGACACACACGCTGTCCAATGGGATTTGTGACACACACTGTCCAATGGGGTTTCTGACACTCCACCCTGTCCAATGGGGTTTGTGACACACACATGCTATCCAATGAGTTTTGTGACACACACAAACTGTCCAATGGGGTTTGTGACACACACACTGTCCAATAGGGATTGTGACACACACGCTATCCAATGCGTTTTGTGACACACACACTCTTTCCAATGGGCTTGTGACACACACGCTGTCCAATAGTGTTTGTGACACACACTCTGTCCCATGGAGTTTGTGACACACACACTGTTCAAAGGGGTTTGTGACACACACGCTGTCCAATGGGGTTTGTGACACACACGCTGTCCAATAGTGTTTGTGACACACATTCTGTCCCATGGGGTTTGTGACACACACACTTTCTAATGGGGTGTGTGACACACACACGCTATCCAATGGGGTTTGTGACACATACACTTTCCAAAGGGGTTTGTGTCACGCACACTCTGTCCAATGGCGCTTGTGACACATACGCTGTCCAATGGGGTTCGTGACACACACTCTGTCCCATGGGGTTTTTGACACACACACTGTGCAATGGGGATTGTGACAAACACACGCTGTCCAATGCGGTTTGTAACACGCACACTGTCCATTTATGTTTGTGACACACAAGCTATCTAGTGGGGTTTGTGACACACACACTGTCCACTGGGGTTTGTGACACACACCGTGTCCACGGGGGTTTGTGACACACACGCTGTCCAATGGGGATTGTGACACACACACTATGCAATGGGGTTTGTGACACACACACTGTCCAATGGAGATTGTGACACACACACGCTGTCCAATGGGCTTTGTCACACACACACTCTGCCCAATGGGGTTTGTGTCACACACACTTTCTAATGGGGTTTGTGACACAAACTCTCTCCAATGGGGTTTGTGAAACACACACGCTGTCCAATGGGTTATACGACACACACGCTCTCCAAAAGGGTTTGTGACACACACGCTGTCAAATGGGGATTGTGACACACACGCTGTCCAATGGGGTTTGTGACACACACACTGTCCAATGGGTATTGTTCCACACACACACTGTCCAACGGGGTTCGTGACACACACTGTGTCCACGGGGGTTTGTGACACACACACTGTCCAATAGGGTTTGTCACACACACATGCTATCCAATGGCTTTTGAGACACACACACTCTCCAATGGTGTTTGTGACACACACGCTGTTCAAAAGGGTTTGTGACACAGATGCTGTCCAATGGGGATTGTGACCAACACACTGTCCAAAAGGCCTTGTGACACACACACGCTATCCAATGGGGTTTGTGACACACACGATGTCCAATGGGGTTTGTGACACGCACACTGTCCATGGGTGTTTGTGACACACACGCTGTCCAATGGGGATTGTGACACACACATGCTTTCCAATGGGGTTTGTGACACACAAACTGTCCAAAGTGGTTTGTGACACACACGCTGCCAATGGTGTTTGTGACACACACACTGAACAATGGGGATTGTGACACACACACGCTGTCCAATTGGGTTTGAGACAGGCACACTATCCATGGGTGTTTGTGACACAAACGCTGTCTAGTGTGGTTTGTGACACACACACCGTCCAATGGGGTTTGTGACACAGACACTCTGTCCAGTGGCGCTTGTGACACACACGCTGTCCAAAGGGGTTCGTGACACACACGATGTCCAATGGGGTTTGTGACACGCACACTGTCCATGGGTGTTTCTGACACACACGCTGTCCAATGGGGTTTGTCACACAGATGCTGTCCAATGGGGATTGTTACCTACACACTCTCCAAAAGGGTTTGTGACACACACACGCTATCCAATGGGGTTTGTGACACGCACACTTTATAATGTGGTTTGTGACACACACACTGTCTAGTGGGGTTTGTGACAAACACACTGTCCAATGGGGTTTGTGTCACAAACCCTGTCCACGGGGGTTTGTGACACAAACACTTTCCAATGGGGTTTGTGACACACACACTGTCCAATGGGGATTGTGACAAACACATGCTTTCAAATGGGGTTTGTGACACACACACTGTGCAAAGTGGTTTGTGACACACACGCTGTCCAATGGGGTTTGTGACACACACATTGACCAATGGGGATTGTGACACACACACGCTGTCCAATGGGGTTTGTGACACACACACTGTCCAAAGGGGTTTGTGACACACACGCTGTCCAATGGTATTTGTCACACACACGCTATCCAATGGTATTTGTGACACACACTGTCCAATGGGGTTTCTGACACACACACTCTGTCCAATTGGGTTTGTGACACACATACGCTATCCAGCGGGGTTTGTGACACTCACACTTTCCAATGGGGTTTGTGACACACACATGCTGTCCAGTAGGGTTTGTGACACACACGCTGTCCAAAGGGGATGGTGATACACGCGATGTCCAATTGGGTTGGTGACACACAGGCACTGTCCAATGAGGATTGTGACACACACACTCTGTAAAATGGGGGTTATGACACACACGCTGTCCAATGGGGTTCCTGACACACACACTTTCCAATGGGGATTGTGACACACTCGATGTCCAATGGGGTTTGTGACACACACAATCTGTCCAATGGGGTTTGTGACACACACGCTGTCCAATGGTGTTCGTGACACAGACGCTGTCCAGTTGTGTTTGTGACACACACACTGTCCAATGGGGTTTGTGACACAAACAGTGTCCACGGGGGTTTGTGACACACACGCTGTCAAATGTGGATTCTGACACAACACTGTCCAGGGGGGTTTGTGACACAAACACTGTCCAAAGATGTTTGTGACACACACACTGTCCAGTGGGGTTTGTGACACACACACTGTCCAATAGGGTTTGTGACACACACACACTGTCCAATGGGGATTGTGACACAGACACGCTGTCCAATGGGGTTTATGACACACACGCTGTCCAATGGGGTTTATGACACACACGCTATCCAACGGTGTTTGTGACACACACACACTATCCAATGGGGATTGTGACACATACGCTATCCAATGGGATTTGTGACACACACACTCTCGAATCGGGATTGTGACACACACACTTTCAAATGGGGTTTGTGACACGCAGACTTTTTAATGGGGATTGTCACACACACACGCTATCCAATGGGGTTTGTGACACACACACTTTCCAACGGGGTTTGTGACACACACACTTTCCAATGGCGCTTGTGACACACACTCTGTCCAATGGGGATTGTGACACACACGCTATCCAATGCGTTTTGTGACACATACACGCTGTTCCATGGGGTTTGTGACACACACGCTGACGAATTGGTTTTGTTACACACACACTGTCCAATGGTGTTTGTGACACGCATGCTATCTAATGGGTTTTGTGACACACACACTGTGCAATGGGGAATGTGACACACACACTCTGACCAATGGGTCTTTTGGCTCACAAGCTGTCCAAAGGGGCTCGTGACACACACATTGTGTCCAATGTGTTTTGTGGCACACACACGCTGTCCAATGGGGTTTGTGACATGCACACTTTCAAATGGGGATTGTGACCCACATGCTATCCAATGGGTTTTGTGACACACATGCTGTCCAATGGGGTTTGTGACACACACACTTTCCAATGGGGTTTGTGACACACACACTTTCCAATGGCGCTTGTGACACACACGCTGTCCAATGGGGATTGTGACACACACGCTGTTCAATGGGGATTGTGACACACACACGCTGTCCAGTTGTGTTTGTGACACACACGTTGTCCAATGAGGTTTGTGACACACACGCTGTCCAATGGGATTTGTGACACACACTGTCCAATGGGGTTTCTGACACTACACGCTGTCCAATGGGGTTTGTGACACACACATGCTATCCAATGGGTTTTGTGACACACACAAACTGTCCAATGGGGTTTGTGACACACACGCTGTCCAATGGGGATTGTGAGGCAAACGCTATCCAATGCGTTTTGTGACACACACACTGTCCAATGGGGTTTGTGACACAAACTCTGTGCAATGGGATTTGTGACACACACACTATCCAATAGGGATTGTGACACACACGCTATCCAATGCGATTTGTGACACACACACAGTTCAATGGGGATTGTGGCACACACACGCTGTCCAATGGGGTTTGTGACACACACGCTGTCCATTGGGTATTGTGACACAGACACACTGTCCAATGGGGTTTGTGACACACATGCTGTCCAAAGGGGATTGTGACACACACGCTATCCAATGGGTTTTGTGACACACAAACTGTTCAATGGGGATTTTGACACACACACGATGTCCAGTGGTGTTTGTGACACACACGCTGTCCAATGGGGATTGTGACCTACACACTGTCCAATAGGGTTTGTGATTCACACACGCTATCCAGTGAGGTTTGTGAACACGCACTACTTTATAATGGAGTTTGTGACACACACACGCTATGCAATGGGATTTGTGGCACACACACGTTCCAATGGGGCTTGTGACACACACACTGACCAGGAGGGTTTGTGACACACACACGCTGTCCAATGGGGTTTGTGACACACACTGTCCAATGGGGTTTCTGACACTACACGCTGTCTAATGGGGTTTGTGACACACACATGCTATCCAATGGGTTTTGTGACACACAAACTGTCCAATGGGGTTTGTGACACACACGCTGTCCAATGGGGATTGTGACACACACGCTATCCAATGCGTTTTGTGACACACACACTGTTCAATGGGTATTGTGACACACACAAGCTGTCCAATGGGGATTCTGACACACACACGCTGTCCCATGGTGTTAGTGACCCACACGCTGTCCAATGGGGTTTGTGACACAGACGCTGTCCAATGGGGATTGTGACCTACACACTGTCCAATAGGGTTGGTGACAAACACAAGCTATCCAGTGGGGTTTGTGAACACGTACTACTTTATAATGCAGTTTGTGACACACACACGCTATGCAATGGGATTTGTGGCACACACACTTTCCAATGGGGTTTGTGAAACACACACTGACCAGGAGGGTTTGTGACACACTCACGCTGTCCAATGGGGTTTGTGACACACACACTCTCTAAAGGGGTTTGTGACACACACGCTGTCCAGTGGGGTTTGTGACACACACACGCTGTAAAATGGGTGTTATGACACACACGGAGTCCAATGGGGTTTGTGACACACACACTGTCCAATGGGGATTGTGAAACACACGATGTCCAATATTGTTTGTGACACACACACTGTCCAGTGGGGTTTGTGACACACACACTCTGTCCAATGGGTCTTATGACCCACACTCTGTCCAATGGGGTTCGTGACACACACACTGTCCAGTGGGGTTTGTGACACACACACTCTGTCCAAAGTGTTTTTGACACAAACGCTGTCCAATAGTGTTTGTGACACACAGCCTGTCCATTGGGGTTTGTGACACACACACAGTCCAAAGGGGTTTATTACACACAAGCTGTCCAGTGGCGTTTGTGACACACACACTAACCAGGAGGGTTTGTGACACACACACACTATCCAATGGGGTTTGTGACACATACACATTGTAATGCGGTTTCTGACACACACGCTGTCCAATGGCGTTTGTGACACACACACTGACCAGGAGGGTTTGTGACACACAGACACTATCCAATGGGGTTTGTGACACTTACACTTTGTAATGGGGTTTCTGACACACACGCTCTGTCCAATGGTGCTTGTAGACACACACGTTGTCTAATGGGGTTCGTGACACACACTCTGTCCCATGGGGTTTGTGACACACAGACTGTCCAACGGGGTTTGGGACACACACGATGTCCAATGAGGTTTTTGAAATGCACACTGTCCATGGGTGTTTCTGACACACACACTGTCCAAAACGGTTTGTGACACACACACTGTCCAAAGGGGTTTGTGATACACGCGCTGCCTAATGGGTATTGTGACACACACACGCTGTCCAAAGGGGTTTGTGACACACACTCTGTCCAATGGTGTTTGTGACACACACGTTGTCCAATGGGGATTGTGACACACACACTGTCAAATCGGCTTTGTGACACACACACTCGGTTCAATGGGGTTTATGACACACAATCTGTCCAATGGGTTTTGTGACTCACACACTGTCCAAAGGGGTTTCTGACACACACGCTGTCCAATGGGTTTTGTGACACAGACACTGACCAGGAGGGTTTGTGACACACACACGCTATCCAATGGGGTTTGTGACACATACACTTTCCTATGGGGTTTGTGACACACACACTCTGTCCAATGGCGCTTGTGACACACACGCTGCCCAATGGGGCTCGTGGCACACACTCTGTCCCATTGGGTTTGTGACACACACACAGTCCAATGGGGATTCTGACACACACACGCTGTCCAATGGTGTTTGTGACACGCACACTGTCCATGGGTGTTTATGAAACACACGCTGCCCAGTGGAGTTTGTGACACACACACTGTCCAAAAGGGTTTGTGACACACACGATGTCCAGTGGGGTTTTGACACGCACACTGTCCATGAGTGTTTGTGACACACACGCTGTCCAGTGGGGTTTGTGACACACACACTGCCCAATGGCGTTCGTGACACACACATTGTCCACAGGGGTTTGTGACACACACGCTGTCCAATGGGTATTGTTAAACACAAACTCTGTTCAATATGGTTTGTGACACACACACTGTCCAATGGGTATTGTGACACACACACAATATCCAAAGGGTTTTGTGACACATACACTTTCCAATGGGGTTTGTGACACACACGCTGTCCAATGTGTTTTGTGACACACACACTGTCTAATAGGGTTTGTGACACACACACTGTCCAATGGGGTTTGTGACACACACACTCTGCCCAACTGGGTTTCTGACACACACGGTGTCCAATGGGGATTGTGACACACACGCTGTCCAATGGGGTTTGTGACACACACACTGATCAGGAGGTTTTCTGACACACACACGCTGTCCATTGGCGTTTTTGACACACACACTCTCCAATGGTGTTTGTTACACATACACACTGTACAATGGTGATTGAGACACAGACACTGTCCTGGGGGGTTTGTGTCACACACACTGCAAAATGGCATTCGTGACACACACAGTGTCCACATAGGGTTTATGACACACACGCTGTCCAATGGGTATTGTTACACACACACGCTGTCCAATGGGGTTTGTGACACACACACTGTCCAATGGGTACTGTTACACATTTACTCTGTCCAATGGGGTTTGTGACACACACACAGTCCAATGATTATTGTTACACACACACGCTGTCCAATGGGGTTTGTGACACACACACTGACCAATAGAGTTTGTGACACACACACGCTATCCAATGGGATTTGTGACACACACACTTTCCAATAGAGTTTGTGACACACACACGCTATCCAATGGTATTTGTGACACACACACTTTCCAATGGGGTTTGTGACACACACGCTGTCCAATGGGGATTGTGACACACATGCTGTCCAATGGGGTTTGTGACACACATGCTGTCCAATGGGGTTTGTGACACACACACTCTGTCCAATGTGTCTTGTGACACACAAGCTGTCCAATGGGGTTCGTGACACACACGCTGTCCAATGGGGTTTGTGACACACACGATGTCCAATGGGTTCTGTGACACGCACACTGTCCAGAGGTGTTTGTGATACACACACCGTCCAAAAGGGTTTGTGACACACACACTCTGTCCAATGTGGTTTCTGACACACACGCTGTGCAATGGGGATTGTGACACACACGCTGTCCTATGGGGATTGTCACACACACGCTGTCCAGAGCAGTTTGTGACACGCACACTGTCCAATGTGTTTGAGACACATACAGTGTCTGCAAAGGTTTGTGACACACACGCTGTCCAATGGTGTTTGTGACACACACACGCTGTTGAATGGTGTTTGTGACACACAGGCTGTCCAATGGAGCTTGTGACACACATGCTGTCCAATGGGGTTTGTGAAACACACACGGTCCAAAAGGGTTTGTTACACACAAACACTGTACAGGTGGGATTGTGACACACAGGATGTCCAAAGGGGTTTGTGATAAACACGATGTCCAATGGGGTTTGTGACACGCACACTGTCCAGTGGGGTTTGTGAGACACACACTGTCCAAAAGGGTTTGTGACACACACGCTGTCCAATGGGGATTGTGACACACACGCTGTTCAATGGGGATTGTGACACACACACGCTGTCCAGTTGTGTTTGTGACACACACGTTGTCCAATGAGGTTTGTGACACACACGCTGTCCAATGGGATTTGTGACACACACTGTCCAATGGGGTTTCTGACACTACACGCTGTCCAATGGGGTTTGTGACACACACATGCTATCCAATGGGTTTTGTGACACACACAAACTGTCCAATGGGGTTTGTGACACACACGCTGTCCAATGGGGATTGTGAGGCAAACGCTATCCAATGCGTTTTGTGACACACACACTGTCCAATGGGGTTTGTGACACAAACTCTGTGCAATGGGATTTGTGACACACACACTATCCAATAGGGATTGTGACACACACGCTATCCAATGCGATTTGTGACACACACACAGTTCAATGGGGATTGTGGCACACACACGCTGTCCAATGGGGTTTGTGACACACACGCTGTCCATTGGGTATTGTGACACAGACACACTGTCCAATGGGGTTTGTGACACACATGCTGTCCAAAGGGGATTGTGACACACACGCTATCCAATGGGTTTTGTGACACACAAACTGTTCAATGGGGATTTTGACACACACACGATGTCCAGTGGTGTTTGTGACACACACGCTGTCCAATGGGGATTGTGACCTACACACTGTCCAATAGGGTTTGTGATTCACACACGCTATCCAGTGAGGTTTGTGAACACGCACTACTTTATAATGGAGTTTGTGACACACACACGCTATGCAATGGGATTTGTGGCACACACACGTTCCAATGGGGCTTGTGACACACACACTGACCAGGAGGGTTTGTGACACACACACGCTGTCCAATGGGGTTTGTGACACACACTGTCCAATGGGGTTTCTGACACTACACGCTGTCTAATGGGGTTTGTGACACACACATGCTATCCAATGGGTTTTGTGACACACAAACTGTCCAATGGGGTTTGTGACACACACGCTGTCCAATGGGGATTGTGACACACACGCTATCCAATGCGTTTTGTGACACACACACTGTTCAATGGGTATTGTGACACACACAAGCTGTCCAATGGGGATTCTGACACACACACGCTGTCCCATGGTGTTAGTGACCCACACGCTGTCCAATGGGGTTTGTGACACAGACGCTGTCCAATGGGGATTGTGACCTACACACTGTCCAATAGGGTTGGTGACAAACACAAGCTATCCAGTGGGGTTTGTGAACACGTACTACTTTATAATGCAGTTTGTGACACACACACGCTATGCAATGGGATTTGTGGCACACACACTTTCCAATGGGGTTTGTGAAACACACACTGACCAGGAGGGTTTGTGACACACTCACGCTGTCCAATGGGGTTTGTGACACACACACTCTCTAAAGGGGTTTGTGACACACACGCTGTCCAGTGGGGTTTGTGACACACACACGCTGTAAAATGGGTGTTATGACACACACGGAGTCCAATGGGGTTTGTGACACACACACTGTCCAATGGGGATTGTGAAACACACGATGTCCAATATTGTTTGTGACACACACACTGTCCAGTGGGGTTTGTGACACACACACTCTGTCCAATGGGTCTTATGACCCACACTCTGTCCAATGGGGTTCGTGACACACACACTGTCCAGTGGGGTTTGTGACACACACACTCTGTCCAAAGTGTTTTTGACACAAACGCTGTCCAATAGTGTTTGTGACACACAGCCTGTCCATTGGGGTTTGTGACACACACACAGTCCAAAGGGGTTTATTACACACAAGCTGTCCAGTGGCGTTTGTGACACACACACTAACCAGGAGGGTTTGTGACACACACACACTATCCAATGGGGTTTGTGACACATACACATTGTAATGCGGTTTCTGACACACACGCTGTCCAATGGCGTTTGTGACACACACACTGACCAGGAGGGTTTGTGACACACAGACACTATCCAATGGGGTTTGTGACACTTACACTTTGTAATGGGGTTTCTGACACACACGCTCTGTCCAATGGTGCTTGTAGACACACACGTTGTCTAATGGGGTTCGTGACACACACTCTGTCCCATGGGGTTTGTGACACACAGACTGTCCAACGGGGTTTGGGACACACACGATGTCCAATGAGGTTTTTGAAATGCACACTGTCCATGGGTGTTTCTGACACACACACTGTCCAAAACGGTTTGTGACACACACACTGTCCAAAGGGGTTTGTGATACACGCGCTGCCTAATGGGTATTGTGACACACACACGCTGTCCAAAGGGGTTTGTGACACACACTCTGTCCAATGGTGTTTGTGACACACACGTTGTCCAATGGGGATTGTGACACACACACTGTCAAATCGGCTTTGTGACACACACACTCGGTTCAATGGGGTTTATGACACACAATCTGTCCAATGGGTTTTGTGACTCACACACTGTCCAAAGGGGTTTCTGACACACACGCTGTCCAATGGGTTTTGTGACACAGACACTGACCAGGAGGGTTTGTGACACACACACGCTATCCAATGGGGTTTGTGACACATACACTTTCCTATGGGGTTTGTGACACACACACTCTGTCCAATGGCGCTTGTGACACACACGCTGCCCAATGGGGCTCGTGGCACACACTCTGTCCCATTGGGTTTGTGACACACACACAGTCCAATGGGGATTCTGACACACACACGCTGTCCAATGGTGTTTGTGACACGCACACTGTCCATGGGTGTTTATGAAACACACGCTGCCCAGTGGAGTTTGTGACACACACACTGTCCAAAAGGGTTTGTGACACACACGATGTCCAGTGGGGTTTTGACACGCACACTGTCCATGAGTGTTTGTGACACACACGCTGTCCAGTGGGGTTTGTGACACACACACTGCCCAATGGCGTTCGTGACACACACATTGTCCACAGGGGTTTGTGACACACACGCTGTCCAATGGGTATTGTTAAACACAAACTCTGTTCAATATGGTTTGTGACACACACACTGTCCAATGGGTATTGTGACACACACACAATATCCAAAGGGTTTTGTGACACATACACTTTCCAATGGGGTTTGTGACACACACGCTGTCCAATGTGTTTTGTGACACACACACTGTCTAATAGGGTTTGTGACACACACACTGTCCAATGGGGTTTGTGACACACACACTCTGCCCAACTGGGTTTCTGACACACACGGTGTCCAATGGGGATTGTGACACACACGCTGTCCAATGGGGTTTGTGACACACACACTGATCAGGAGGTTTTCTGACACACACACGCTGTCCATTGGCGTTTTTGACACACACACTCTCCAATGGTGTTTGTTACACATACACACTGTACAATGGTGATTGAGACACAGACACTGTCCTGGGGGGTTTGTGTCACACACACTGCAAAATGGCATTCGTGACACACACAGTGTCCACATAGGGTTTATGACACACACGCTGTCCAATGGGTATTGTTACACACACACGCTGTCCAATGGGGTTTGTGACACACACACTGTCCAATGGGTACTGTTACACATTTACTCTGTCCAATGGGGTTTGTGACACACACACAGTCCAATGATTATTGTTACACACACACGCTGTCCAATGGGGTTTGTGACACACACACTGACCAATAGAGTTTGTGACACACACACGCTATCCAATGGGATTTGTGACACACACACTTTCCAATAGAGTTTGTGACACACACACGCTATCCAATGGTATTTGTGACACACACACTTTCCAATGGGGTTTGTGACACACACGCTGTCCAATGGGGATTGTGACACACATGCTGTCCAATGGGGTTTGTGACACACATGCTGTCCAATGGGGTTTGTGACACACACACTCTGTCCAATGTGTCTTGTGACACACAAGCTGTCCAATGGGGTTCGTGACACACACGCTGTCCAATGGGGTTTGTGACACACACGATGTCCAATGGGTTCTGTGACACGCACACTGTCCAGAGGTGTTTGTGATACACACACCGTCCAAAAGGGTTTGTGACACACACACTCTGTCCAATGTGGTTTCTGACACACACGCTGTGCAATGGGGATTGTGACACACACGCTGTCCTATGGGGATTGTCACACACACGCTGTCCAGAGCAGTTTGTGACACGCACACTGTCCAATGTGTTTGAGACACATACAGTGTCTGCAAAGGTTTGTGACACACACGCTGTCCAATGGTGTTTGTGACACACACACGCTGTTGAATGGTGTTTGTGACACACAGGCTGTCCAATGGGGCTTGTGACACACATGCTGTCCAATGGGGTTTGTGAAACACACACGGTCCAAAAGGGTTTGTTACACACAAACACTGTACAGGTGGGATTGTGACACACAGGATGTCCAAAGGGGTTTGTGATAAACACGATGTCCAATGGGGTTTGTGACACGCACACTGTCCAGTGGGGTTTGTGAGACACACACTGTCCAAAAGGGTTTGTGACACACACGATGTCCAAAGGGGTTTGTGACACACACGATGTCCAATAGGGTTTGTGACACATACACACTGTACAATTGGGATTGTGACACACACACTGTCCAATGGACTTTGTGAAACACACACTGTCCAAAGGGGTTTGTGACACACATGACGACCAATGGGTTATGTGACACGCACACTTTCCAGTGGGGTTTGTGAAACACACACTGTGCAATAGGGTTTGTGACACACACACTGTGTAGTGGGGATTGTGACACACACACGCTATTAAAATGATGTTTGTGATACACACGATGTCCAATAGTGTTTGTGACAAACACTCTGTCTCATGGGGTTTGTGACACACACACTGTCCAATGGGGATTGTGACACACACACGCTGTCCAATGGGGTTTGTGACACACACTATGTCCAATGGGGTTTGTGACACGCACGCGGTACAGGGGTGTTTGTGACACACACGCTGCCCAATGGGGTTTGTGACACAGACGCTATCCAGTGGGGCTTGTGATAAAAATGCTGTCCAGTGGGTTTAGTGACACACACACTGTCCAATAGGGTTTGTGACACACACATGCTATTCAATGAGGTTCGTGACACATACACTTTCCAATGGTGCTTGTGACACACAAGTTTTCAAATGGGGTTCATGACACACAAACTGTCCAATGGGGTTTGTCACACACACTCTGTCCAATGGGGTTTGTGACACACACACGCTATCTAATGGGGTTTATGGCACATACACTTTCCAATGGGGTTTGTGACACACACACTCTGTCCAATGGTGCTTGTGACACACACGCTGTCCAATGGGATTTGTGACGCACACGCTGTGCAGTGTTTTTTGTGGCGCACACACACTGTCCAATGGTCTTGTGACGCACTTTCTGTCCAATGGGTATTGTGACAGACACACTGTCCAATGGGGTTTGTCACACAAACTATTTCCAATGGGGTTTGTGACAGACACACTGTACAATGGGGTTTGTGACACACGCACTGTCCAATGTGTTTTGTGACACAAACACTCTGTCCAATGGTGCTTGTGTCACACTTGCTGACCAATGGGGTTTGGGACACATACACTGTCCAATGGGGTTTGTCACACACACGCTGTCCAATGGGGTTTGTCACACACACTCTGCCCAGTGGGGTTTGTCACACACACGCTGTCCAATGGGGTTTGTGACACAAACTCTCTGGAAACGGGTTTGTGACACACACACTGTCAAATAGGTATTGTGACACACACACGCTGTCCGATGGGGTTTGTGACACACACGCTGTCTAATGGGGTTTGTGACACACATACACTCTATCAAATGGGGTTTGTCACAGATACAGTCTCTCCAATGGGGCTTGTGACACACACGCTGTCCAGTGGGTTTTGTGATACACACGCTGTCCAATAGGGTTTGTGACACACACACGCTATCCAATGGGGTTTGTGACACATACACTTTCCAATGGGGTTTGTGACACCACACTCTGTCCGATGGTGCTTGTGACACACACACGCTATCCAATGGGGTTTGTGAGACGGATAGTTTCTAATGGGGTTTGTGACACACACACTCTATCCAATGGGGTTTGTGACACACACACTCTGTCCAATGTGGATTGTGACACACACACGCTGTCCAATGGGTTTTGTGACACACACACTGTCCAATGGGGATTGTGACACACACACGCTGTACAATGTGCTTTGTGACACACACACTGTCTAAAGGGGTTTTTGACATACACGCTGTCCAACGGAGTTTGTGACACACACACTCTGTCCAAAGGGCTTGTGGCAAACACGCTGTACAATGGGGTTTGTGTCACACACACGCTATCTAATGCGATTTGTGACACATACACTTTCCAATGGGGTTTGTGAAACACACGCTGTCCAATGGTGTTTGTGACACGAACACTGTCCAAAGGGTTTTGTGACACACACACTGTGCAGTGGGTTTTGTGACACACACACTCTGTCCAATGGTGTCTGTGTCACACTCGCTGTCCAATGGGATTTGTGACACATACACTGTAAAATGGGGTTTGTCACACACTCTCTGTCCAATGGGGTTTGTGACACACACTCTATCCAATGTGGTTTGACATACACACTCTGTCCAATGGGGTTTGTGACACACACGCTTTCGAATGGGGATTATGACAAAGAAGCTGTACAATGGGATTTGTGCCACACACACTCTGTCCAAAGGGCTTGTGAAAAACACGCTGTACAATGGGGTTTGTGACACACACACGCTCTCCCGTGCGGTTTGTGACACATACACTTTCCAATGGGGTTTGTGAACACACGCTCTGTCCAATGGTGATTGTGACAGACACGGTGTCCAATGGGTTTTGTGACACAAACTCTGTCCAATGGGGTTTGTGACACACACGCTGTCCAGTGGGTTTTGTGACACACACACTCCGAATAGTCTTTGAGACACACAGAGTCTATCCAACGGGGTTTGTGACACACACACTCTGTCCAATAGGCTTGTGACACACACGCTGTCCAATGGTGTTTGTGACTCTCACACTGTCCATGGGTGTTTGTGACACACACGCTATCCAGTGGGTTTTCTCACACACGCACTGTCCAATGGGGTTTTGACACACACGCTGTCCACTTGGGATTGTGACACACACACTGTCCAGGGGGGTTTGTGACACACACGATCTCCAATGGGGTTTGTGACACACACTCTCTCCAATGGGGTTTGTCACACACACTCTGTCCAATGGGGTTTCTGACACACACGCTGTAAAATAGGGATTGTGACCAACACGCTGTACAATGGGGTTTGTGATACACACACTCTGCCCAAAAGGCTTGTGACAAACACGCTGTACAATGGGGTTTGTGACACAAACTCTCTCCAAACGGGTTTGTGACACACACACTGTCCAATGGGTATTGTGACACACACGCTGTCCACTTGGGATTGTGACACACACACTGACAAGGAGGTTTGTTACACACACACGCTTTCCAACGGGGTTTGTGACACACACACTGTCCAATGGTGTTTGTGACACACACGCTGTCCAATGGGGTTTGTGAAACAAACTCTGTCCAATGGGGTTTCTGACACAGACACTGTCGAAAGGGTATTGTGAAGCACACACGCTGTCCAAAGAGGTTTGCTACACACACGCTGTCCAATGGGGTTTCTGACACACTTGCTGTCCAGTGGGTTTTGTGATACACACACTCTCCAATAGGCTTTGTGACACACACAAATGCTATCCAATGGCTTTTGTGACACATACACTTTCCAATGGTGCTTGTGACACTCACGCTCTCCAATGGGGTTCGTGACACACACGCAGACCAGTGGGTTTTGTGATACACGCACTCTGTCCAATAGGCTTGTGTCACACACGCTGTCCAATGGTTTTTGTGACACACACACTGTCCAATGGGGATTGTGACACACACACGCTGTCCAATGGGGTTTGTGAAACACACAGTGTCCAATGGGTTTTGTGACACACACACTGTCCAATGGGGTTTGTGGCACACACACTCTGTTCAATGTGGATTTTGATACACACGCTGTCCAATGGAGTTTGTGACACACACACTGACCAGGAGGTTTGTGACACACACACGCTGTCCAAAGAGCTTTATTACACACATGCTGTCCAATGGGGTTTGTGACATACACGCTGTCCAGTGGGTTTTGTGACTAAACACACTCTCCAATTGGCTTTGTGACACACACACATGCTATCCAATGGGGTTTGTGACACATACACTTTCCAATGGTGCTTGTGACACACACGCTGTCCAATGGGGTTCGTGACACACACGCTGTCGAGTGGGTTTTGTGACACACGCACTCTGTCCAATAGGCTTGTGACACACACGCTGTCCAATGGTGTTTGTGACACACACGCTGTCCAATAGGGATTGTGACACACACACGCTGTCCTATGGGTTTTGTGACACACACTCTCTCCAATGGGGTTTATCACACACACTCTGTCCAATGGGGTTTGTGACAGACACACTGTACAATGGGGTTTGTGACACACACACTCTGTCCAAAGGGCTTGTGACAAACACGATGTACAATGGGGTTTGTGACACACACACGCTATGCAATGCGGTTTGTGACACGTACACTTTCCAGTGGGGCTTGTGACACACACGCTGTCCAATGGGGTTTGTGACACAAACTCTGTCCAAAGGGGTTTGTGACAGACACACTGTACAATGGGGTTTGTGATACACACACTGTCCAATCGGATTTGTGACACACACACTCTGTCCAATGGGGTTTGTGACAGACACACTGTCCAATGGGGTTTGGCACACAAAATCTGTCCAATGGGGTTTGTGACAGACACACTGTACAATGGGGTTTGTGACACACACACTGTCCAATGTGTTTTGTGACACACACACTCTGTACAATGGTGCTTTTGTCACACTTGCTGACCAATGGGGTTTGGGACACATACACTGTCCAATGGGGTTTGTCACACACACGCTGTCCAATGGGGTTTGTCACACACACTCTGCCCAGTGGGGTTTGTGACACACACGCTGTCCAATGGGGTTTGTGACACAAACTCTCTCGAAACGGGTTTGTGACACACACACTGTCAAATGGGTATTGTGACACACACACGCTGTCCGATGGGGTTTGTGACACACACGCTGTCTAATGGGGATTGTGACACACACACGCTGTCCGATGGGGTTTGTGACACACACGCTGTCTAATGGGGTTTGTGACACACATACACTCTATCAAATGGGGTTTGTCACAGATACACTCTCTCCAATGGGGCTTGTGACACACACGCTGTCCAGTGGGTTTTGTGACACACACGCTGTCCAATAGGCTTTGTTACACACAGACCCTATCCAATGGGGTTTGTGACACATACACTTTCCAATGGGGTTTGTGACACCACACTCTGTCCGATGGTGCTTGTGACACACACACGCTATCCAATGGGGTTTGTGACACGGATACTTTCTAATGGGGTTTGTGACACACACACTCTATCCAATGGGGTTTGGGACACACACACTCTGTCCAATGGGGATTGTGACACACACACGCTGTCCAATGGGTTTTGTGACACACACACTGTCCAAAGGGGTTTGTGACACACACGCTGTCCAATGGGCTTTGTGACAATTACACTCTGTACAATGGGGCTTGTGACAGACACGCTGTCCAATGGGGTGTGTGACACACATGCTATCCAGTTGGTTTTGTGACACACACACACTGTCCAATGGGGTTTGTGACACACACGCTATCCAATGGGGTTTGTGACACGCATATTTTCTAATGGGGTTTTTGACACACACACTGTCCAGAGGGGTTTGTGACACACACGCTGTCTAATGGGGTTTGTGAAACACACACTCTGTCCAATAGGGTTTGTGTCACACACACATGCTGTCCAATGGGCTTTGTGACACACATACACTGTCCAATTGGGTTTGTGACACACACGCTATCCAGTGGGTTTTGTGACACACACACTGTCCAATAGGGTTTGTGACACACACACGCTATCCAATGAGGTTTGTGACACACACTCTGTCCCATGGGGTTTGCAACACACACACGCTGTCCAATGAGGTTTGTGACACACACTATGTCCCATGGGGTTTGCAACACACACACACTGTCCAGTAGGGTTTGTGACACACACATGCCATCCAAAGGGGTTTGTGACACACATACTTTCTAATGGGGTTTTTGACATACACAGGCTATCCAATGGGTTTTGTGACACACACTTTCCAATCGGGTTTGTGACACACACACGCTGTCCAATGGTGTTTGTGACACGCACACTGACCAGGAGGGTTCCTGACACACACACGCTGTCCAATTGGGTTTGTGACACAAACACTTTCAAATGGGGTTTGTGACACACATGCTGTCCAATGGGGTTTGTGACACACACGCTGTCCAGTGGGGATTTTGACACACACGCTGTCCAATGAGGCTTGTGGCACACACACTGTCTAATCGGGTTTGTGACACACACGCTGTCCAATGGGGTTCGTGACACACACGCTGTCTATTGGGTTTTGTGTCACACACACTCTGTCCAGTAGTGTTTGTGACACACACACTGTCCAATGGGGTTTGTGACACACTACACTGTACAAAGGGGTTTGTGACACACACGCTGTCTAATGGGGTTTGTCATACACACACACTGTACAATGGGGATTGTGACACACACTCTGTCAAATGGGGTTTGTGACACACACATGCTATCCAATGAGGTTTGTGACACACATTCTTTCTAATGGGGTTTTTGACACACACACGCTATCCAATGCGGTTTTTGACACATACTTTCCAATGGGGTTTGTGACACACACACGCTGTCCAAAGGGGTTTGTGACACACACGCTGTCCAATGGGGTTCGAGACACACACGCTGTCCAGTGGGTTTTGTGAAACACACACACTCTGTCCAATAGGCTTGTGACACACACACCCTGACCAATAGTGTTTGTTACACACACTCTGCCCCATGGGGTATGTGACACACACACTGTCCAATGGGGATTGCGACACACACACGCTGTCCAATTGGGTTTATTACACACACGCTGTCCAAAGGGGTTTGTGACACACACTCTGTCCCATGGGGTTTTCGACACACACACGCTGTCCAATGGGGTTTGTGACACACACGCTGTCCAATGGGGTTTGTGAAACACACACTCTGTCCAATAGGGTTTGTGACACACACACTCTATCCAATGGGGTTTGTGACACACATACTTTCTAGTGCGGTTTTTGACACACACACGCTATCCAATGGGGTTTGTGACACATACAGTTTCCAATGGCACTTGTGACACACACGCTGTCCAATGGGTTTCGTGACACACACTCTGTCCCATGCGGTTTGTGACACACACACTCTGTCCAATCGGGATTGTGACACAAACACGCTGTCTAATGGGGTTTGTGACACACACACTGTCCAAAGGGGTTTGTGACACACACGATGTCCAATGGGGTTTGTGACACGCACTACTGTCCAATGGGTATTGTGACACACACACCCTATCCAATGGGGTTTGTGACACACACGCTGTCCAATGGGCTTTGTGACAAATACACTCTGTCCAATTGGGCTTGTGACACACACGCTGTCCAATGGGGTTTGTGACACACACGCTATCCAGTGGGTTTTGTGACACACACACACTGTCCAATGGGGTTTGTGACACATACGGTGTCCAATGGGGTTTGTGACACATCCACTTTCCAATGGGGTTTGTGACACCACACTCTGTCCAACGGTGCTTGTGACACACACACGCTGTCCAATTGGGATTGTGACACACACGCTATCCAGTGGGTTTTGTGACACACACACTGTCCAATAGGGTTTGTGACACACACACTCTATCAAATGGGGTTTGTGACACACGCACACTGTCCCATGGGGTTTGTGACACACACTCTGTCCAATGGTTTTTGTGACACCACACACTGTCCAATGGGGTTTTTGACACACACGCTGTCTAATGGGGATTGTGACACAACACTCTGTCCAACGGTGCTTGTGACAGACACGCTGTCCAATAAGGTTCATTACACACACGCTGTCCAGTGGCTTTTGTGACACACACACTCTGTCCAATGGGGATTGTGACACACCCACGCTGACCAATAGTGTTTGTGACACACACTCTGTCCCATGGGGTTTGTGACACACACACTGTCCAAAGGGGTTTGTGAAACACACGCTGTCTAATGGGGTTTGTGACACACACACGCTGTCCAATGGGGTTTGTGACACGCATACTTTCTAATGGGGTTTGTGACACACACACTCTATCACATGGGGTTTATGACACACACACACTGTCCAATGGGGTTTGTGACACACACTCTGTCCAATGGGGTTCGTGACACACACGCTGCCCAGTGGGTTTTGTGACACACACACTCTGTCCAATGGGCTTGTGACACACACACGCTGACCAATGGGGTTTGTGACACGCATACTTTCTAATGGGGTTTGTGACACACACACTCTATCACATGGGGTTTGTGACACACACACGCTGTCCAATGGGGTTTATTACACACACGCTGTACAATTGGGTTTGTGACACGTACTCTGTCCCATGGGGTTTGCGACACACACACGCTGTCCAATGGGGTTTGTGACACACACTCTGTAGCATGGGGATTCACAGAATCACAGAATCACAGAATCGACTGGGTTGGAAAAGACCTCAGAGATCATCGAGTCCAACCCTTGGCCCAACTCTAGTCCATTTACTAGATCATGGCACTAAGTGCCATGTCCAATCTCAGTTTAAAAACCTCCAGGGACGGCGAGTCCACTACCTCCCTGGGCAGGCCATTCCAATGCCTGACCACTCTCTCTGTAAAGAATTTCTTTCTAATATCCAGCCTAAATTTCCCCTGGTAGAGTTTAAGCCCATGCCCCCTTGTCCTGTTGCTAACTGCCTGGGAGAAGAGACCAATCCCCACCTGGCTATAACTTCCCTTCAGGTAGTTATAGAGAGTGATGAGGTCACCTCTAAGCCTCCTCTTCTCTAGACTAAACAACCCCAGCTCCCTCAGCCTCTCCTCATAGGTTTTATGTTCGAGTCCTTTCACCAGTCGTGTTGCTCTTCTCTGGACCCGCTCCAGCACTTCAATGTCTTTCCTGAACTGAGGGGCCCAGAACTGAACACAATACCCCAGGTGTGGCCTCACCAATGCAGAGTACAGGGGAAGGATCACTTCCCTTGTCCTCCTGACCACGCTATTTTTGATACAGGACAGGATACCATTGGCCTTCTTGGCCACCTGGGCATACTGATGGCTCACGTTGAGCTTCCTATCAATTAGTACTCCCAGGTCCCTTTCTGTCTGACTGCTCTCCAGCCACTCTGCGCCCAGCCTGTAGCGCTGCAGGGGGTTGTTGTGACCAAAGTGCAGCACCCGGCATTTGGTCTTATTGAACTTCATCCCATTGAAATCAGCCCATTTTTCCAGTCTATCCAGATCCCTCTGCAGGGCCCTCCTGCCTTCCAGCAGGTCGACACTCCCTCCCAACTTGGTGACACACACACGCTGTCCAATGGGGTTTTTGACACACACACTGTCCAAAGGGGTTTGTGACACACACGTTGTTCAATGAGGTTCGTGGCACGCACACTGTCCAAAGGGGTTTGTGACACGCAAGATGTCCAATGGGGTTTGTGACACACACACTGTCAATGGGTTTATGTGACACACATGCTGTCCAATGGTGTTTGTGACACACACACTGTCCAAAGGGGTTTGTGACACACACGATGTCCAATGGGGTTTGTGACACGCACACTGTCCATGGGTGTTTGTGACACACAAGCTGTCCAGTGGAGTTTGTGACACACACGCTGTCCAATTGGGTTTGTGACACACACAGTGTCCACGGGGGTTTGTGACACAAACTCTGTCCAATGAGGTTTGTGACACACACACTGTCCAATGGGTATTGTGACACACACACCCTGTCCAATGGGGATTGTGACACACACGCTATCCAGTGGGCTTTGTGACAAATACACTGTCCAATGGGGCTTGTGACACACACGCTGTCCAATGGGGTTTGTGACACACACGCTATCCAGTGGGTTTTGTGACACACACACTGTCCAATAGGGTTCGTGACACACACATGCTATCCAATGGGGTTTGTGACACCACACTCTGTCCAGTGGTGCTTGTGACACACACATGCTGTCCTATAGTGTTTGTGACACACACTCTGTCCAATTGGGTTTGTGACAAAGACGCTGTCAAATGGGGATTGTGTCATACACACTGTCCAATAGGGTTTGTGACACACACTTGCTATCCAATGGGGTTTGTGACACGCACAGTTTCTAATGGGGTTTGTGACACACACACTCTGTCCAATGGCGCTTGTGACACACACGCTGTCCCATGGCTTTTGTGACACACAAAGTCTGTCCAATGGCGCTTGTGACACACACACGCTGTCCAATGGGGTTTGTGACACACACGTTGTCCAATTGGGTTTGTGGAACGCTCACTTTCCATGGGTGTTTGTGACACACACGATGTCCAATGGGGTTTGTGACACGCACACTGTCCATGGGTGTTTGTGACACACACGTTGTCCAGTGGAGTTTGTGACACACACACTCTGTCCAATGGTGCTTGTGACACACACGCTGTCCAATGGGGTTCGTGACACACACGCTGTCTAGTGGGTTTTGTGACACACACACTCTGTACAATGGGGATTGTGACACACATACCTTCTAAAGGGGTTTTTGACACACACGCGCTATCCAATGCGGTTTGTGACACACACTTTCCAATGGGGTTTGTGACACACACACGCTGCCCAATGGTGTTTGTAATACGCATGACGTCCAATGTGTTTTGTAAACACACACTGACCAGGAGGGTTTTTGACACACACACGCTGTCCAATGGAGATTTTGAAACACACACTGTCCCAGGAGATTTGTGACACACACGCTGTCCAATGGAGACTGCGACACACAAACGCTGACCAATGGTGTTTGTGACACGCATGCTGTCCAGTGGGTTTTGTGACACACACACTCTGTCCAATGGGCTTGTGAAACACACATGCAGTCCAATAGTGTTTGTGACACTCTGTCCCATGGGGTTTGTGACAGACACACTGTCCAATGGGGATTGTGACACACTCACACTATTCAATGGGGTTTGTGACACGCACACTTTCTAAAGGGGTTTGTGACACACACGCTATTGAATGGGTTTTGTGACACACACAGTGTCCAAAAGGGATTGTGACACACACAAGCTGTCCAATGGGTGTTGTGACACACACGCTGTGCAGTGGTGTTTGTGTCACACAGACTGTCCAATGGGGATTGTGACACACACACGCTGTCCAATTAGGTTTGTGAAACACACGCTGTCCAGTGGGGTTTGTGACACACACACTGTCCAATAGGTTTTGTGACATACAGACGCTATCCAATGGGGTTTGTGACACGCATACATTCTAATGGGGATTGTGACACACAGATGCTATCCAACGAGGTTTGTGACACACACACTTTCCAATGGGGTTTGTGACATACACACTTTCCAAAGGGGTTTGTGACCACACTCTAACCAATTGGATTTGTTATACACACACTGCCCAATGGTGTTTGTGACACGCATGCTGTCCAATGGGGCTTGTGACACACACGCTGTCCAATGGGGTTTGTGACACACACTGTGTCCCATGGGATTTGTGACACACGTACTCTATCCAATGAGGTTTCTGACACATACACTTTCCAATGGTGTTTGTGACACACACAGTCTGTCCAAAGCCACTTGTGACACACACGCTGTCCAAAGGTGTTTGTGACACGCACACTGTCCATGGGTGTTTGTGACAGACACGCTTTCCAGTGGGGTTTGTGACACACACACTGTCCAATAGGGTTTGTGACAAACACAGTGTCTAAAAGGGTTTGTGACACACAGGATGTCCAATGGGGTTTGTGACACACACACTTTCAAATTGGGTTTCTGAAAACCACGCTATCTAATGGGGTTTGTGACACACACGCTGTCCCATGGGCTTTGTGAAACTGACGCTGTCCAATGGGGATTGTTAACTACACACTGTCCAATATATTTGGGACACACACACGCTATTCAATGGGGATTGCGACACGCACACATTCTAAAGGGGTTTGTGACACACACGCTATCCAATAGGGTTTGTTATACACACACGCTATCCAATGGGGTTTGTGACACACACGCAGTCCAGTGGGATTGTGACACACACGCTGTCCAGTGGGGTTTGTGGCACATGCACTCTGTCCAGTGGGGCTTGTGAGACACACGCTGTCCAATGGGGTTTGTGACACACAGGCGGACCAGTGGGTTTTGCGACACTCACACTTTCCAATAGGGTTTGTGACACACACGCGCTATAGAATGGTGTTTGTGACACATACACTTTTCAATGGGGTTTGTGACACCACACTCTGTCCAATGGTGCTTGTGACACACACGCTGCTCAATGGGGTTCGTGACACACACACTGTCCAGTGGGTATTGTGACACACACAGTCTCCAATAGGGTTTGTCACACCCACACGCTATCCAATGTTGTTTGTGACACATAGACTTTCCAATGGGGTTCTTGACACACACTCTGTCCCATGGGGTTTGTGACACACACGCTGTCCAGTGGGTTTTGTGACACACACATTCTGTCCAATTGGCTTGTGACACACACGCTGTCCAATGGTGTTTGTGAACACACACACTGTAAAATGGGTATTGTGACACACACACGATGTCCAATGGGGATTGAGACACACACTGTCCAAAGGGATTTGTGACACACACGCTGTCCAATGGGCTTTGTGACACACACGCTGACCAATATGGGTTTGTTACACACCCACGCTGGCCAATGGGGTTTGTGACACCTACACTGTCCAATGGGCTTTGTGACACACACAGTGTCCAAAGGGGTTTGTGACACACACGCTGTCCAATGGGATTTGTGACACACACTGTCCAATGGGGTTTCTGACACACACGCTCTCCAATGGGCTTTGTGACACACAGGCTGACCAATATGGGTTTGTTACACACACACGCTGTCCAATGGGGTTTGTGACACAAACTCTGTCCAATGGGTATTGTGACACACACACTCTGTCCAACGGGGTTTGTGATACACACGCTGTCCAGCGGGTTTTGTGACACACACAGTCTCCAATAGGGTTTGTCACACAGACACGCTATCCAATGGTGTTTGTGACACATACACTTGCCAATGCGGTTTGTGACACACACACTCTGTCCAATGCTGCTGGTGACACACACGCTGCGCAATGGGGTTCGTGACACACACACTATCCAGTGGGTTTTGTGACATACACACTCTGTCCAATGGGCTTGTGACACACACTCTGTCCAATAGTGTTTGTGACACACACTCTGTCCCATGGGGTTTGTGACACACACACTGTCTAATGGGGACTGTGACACACACACGCTGTCCAATGGGGTTTGTGACACACACAGTGTTCAAAGGGGTTTGTGACACACACGCTGTTCAATGGGGTTTGTGACACACACGCTGTCCAATGGGGTTTGTTACACACACACTGTTCAAAGGGGTTTGTGACACACACACTTTCCAATGGGCTTTGTGACACACACACTGTCCAATGGGGATTGTGACACACACGCTCTCCAGTAGGGATTGTGAAACACACACGCTGTCCAATGGGTTTTTTGACACACACGCTCTCCAATGGGGTTTGTGACACACATGCAGTCCAATGGGGATTGTGACACACATGCTGTCCAATGGGGTTTGTGACACGCACACTGTCCATCGGTGTTCGTGACACACACGCTGTCCAGTCAAGTTTATGACACGCACACTGTCCATCGGTGTTCGTGACACACATGCTGTCCAGTCAAGTTTATGACACGCACACTGTCCACGGGGGTATGTGACACAAAAACTGTCCAATAGGGTTTGTCACACACACATGCCATCCAATGGGTTTTGTGACACACACACTGTCCAATGGGAATTGTGACACACACACGCTGTCCAATGGTGTTTGTGACACACACGCTGTCCAATGTGGTTTGTGACACAGGTGCTGTCCAATGGGGATTGTGACCTACACACTGTCCAAAAGGGTTTGTGACACACACACGCTATCCAATGGGATTTGTGCCACGCACACTTTATAATGGGGTTTGTGACACACACACGCTATCCAATGGGGTTTGTGACACCCACGATGTCCAATGGGGTTTGTGGCACGCACACTGTCCATGGCTGTTTGTGATAAACACGCTGTCTAGTGTGGTTTGTGACACACACACTGTCCAATGGGGTTTGTGACACACACTCTTTCCAATGGGGATTGTAACACACACACACTGTCCAAAGGGGAGTGTGACACAAACGCTGTTCAAAGGGTTTTGTGACACAGACGATGTCCAATGGGGTTTGTGACACACACACTGTCCATCTGTGTTTGTGACACACACGCTGTCCAGTGTAGTTTATGACACACACACTGTCCAATGGGGTTTGTGTCAGACACAGGGTGCACGGTGTTTGTGAGACACACGCTGTCCAATGGGGTTTGTGACACACAGGCTGTCCAATGGGGATTGTGAAACACGCGCTGTCCAGTGGGGTTTATGACACACACACTGTCCAAAGGGGTTTGTGACATACACGATGTAAAATGGGGTTTGTGACACACACAGTGTGCACGGGGTTAGTGACACACAAGCTGTCCAAAGGGGATTGTGACACCCACACTGTCCAATGGGGATTGTGACACACACACGCTGTCCAATGGGGTTTCTGACACACACACTGTCCAAAGGTGTTTGTGTCACAGACCCTATCCAATGGGGTTTGTGACACTCACACTGTCCATGGGTGTTTGTGACACACAGTCTGTCCTGTGGGTTTTGTCACACACACACTGTCCACTGGGGATTGTGACACACACACTGTCCAGGGGGGTTTGTGACACACACACTGTCCAAAGGGTTTTGTGACACACACACTGTCCAATGGGTATTGTTAAACACAAACGCTGTCCAATGGGGTTTGTGACACACACACTATTCAATGGGGTTTGTGACACACACGCTATGCAATGGGGTTTGTCACACACACACTGTCCAATAGGGTTTGTCACACACACATGCTATCCAATGGGTTTTGTGGCACACACAATGTCCAATGGGGATTGTGACACACACACGCTGTCCAATGGTGTTTGTGACACACACGCTGTCCAATGGGGCTTGTGACAAAAACACGCTGTCCAACGGTGTTTGTGACACAGACGCTGTCCAAAGGGGCTTGTGACAAACACGCTGTCCAATGGGGTTTGTGACACACACACTCTGTCCAAAGGTGCTTGTGACACACACGCTGTCCAATGGGATTCGTGACACACACGCTGTCTAATGAGGAATGTGACACACACGCACTGTAGAATGGGGTTTGTGACACACACACTGTCCAAAGGGGATTGTGACACACACACGCTGTCCAATGGGGATTGTGACACACACTCTGTCCAAAGGGTCTTGTGACACACACTCTGTCCAATGGGTCTTGTGACACACACGCTGTCCAATGGGGATTGTGACACACACGCTGTCCAATGGGTTTTGTGAAATACACACTCTGTCCAATGTGGCTTTTGACACACACGCTGTACTATGGGTATTGTAACACACACACGC
Organism: Columba guinea; assembly: GCA_032206185.1. Classification (NCBI taxonomy): domain Eukaryota; kingdom Metazoa; phylum Chordata; class Aves; order Columbiformes; family Columbidae; genus Columba; species Columba guinea. The sequence continues at coordinate 2,423,197 of JAVLUU010000005.1, forward strand.
AGTCCAATGGGGTTTGTGACTCACACACGCTATTTAATGCGGTTTATGACACAGACACTTTCCAATGGGGTTTGTGACACAAACTTTGTCCAATAGGGTTTGTGACACTCACACTGTCCAATGGTGTTTGTGACACACACGCTGTCCAATGGGGTTTGTGACACAGACGCTGTCCAATAGAGATTGTGACCTACACACTGTCCAGCAGGGTTTGTGACACACACACGTTATCCAATGGGGTTTGTGACACTCTACGCTGTCCAATCAGGTTTGTGACACACACGCTGTCCAATGGGGTTTGTGAAACACACAATCTGTCCAATGTGGCTTTTGACACACATGCTGTACAATGGTGCTTGTGACACACACGCTGTCCAGTGGATTTTGTGACACGCACACTGTCCAATAGGGTTTGTGACACACACACCCTGTCCAATGGGGTTTGTGACACAAACGCTTTCCAATGGGGTTTCTGACACACACACTCTGTCCAATGTTGCTTGTGACACACACGCTGTACAATGGGGTTCATGATACACACGTTGTCCAATGGGGATTGTGACACACACGCTGTACAATAGGGTTTGTGACACAGACACGATATCCAAAGGGGTTTGTGACACACACAGTGTCCAGTGGTTTTTGTGACACACACACTCTGTCCAATGAGCTTGTGACACACAAGCTGTCCCATGGGTATTGTGACACACGCACGCTGTCCAATGGGGTTTGTTGCACACACACTGTCCAATGGGGATTCTGACACATACACTGTCCAAAGGGGTTTGTGACACACACATTGTCCAATGGGGATTGTGACACACACAGTCCAATGGGGTTTCTGACAAACTCGCTGTCCAATGGGTTTTGTGACACATACACTGACCAGGAGGGATTGTGACACACACACGCTGTCCAATGAGGTTTGTGACACACACACTGTCCAATGGTGTTTGTGACACACACGCTGTCCAATGGGGTTTGTGACGCAAAATCTGTCCAATGGGGTTTGTGACACACACACTGTCCAATGGGGTTTGTGACACACACACACTGTCAAATGGGGTTTGTGACACACATGCTGTCCAATGGGGTTTGTGAAACACACGCTGTCCAATGGGATTTGTGACACACACACAGACCAGGAAGGATTGTGACACACACACACTGTCCAATGGGGATTTTGAAACACACACGCTTTCCCATGGTGCTTGTGACACACACACTGTCCAAAGTGGTCTGTGACACACACGCTGTCCAATGAGGTTTGTGACACGCTCACTGTCCATGGGTGTTTTTGACACACACGCTGTCCAGTGGGTTTTGTGACACACACAAACTGTCCAATGGGGTTTTGACACGCACGCTGTCCACTGAGGATTGTGACACATACACTGACCAGGGGGGGTTGTGAACCACACACGGTCCAATGGCGTTCGTGACACACACAGTGTCCACGGGGGTTTGTGACACACACACACTGTCCAATGGGGTTTGTGACACACACACTGTCCAATGGGGTTTGTGACACACACGCTGTCCAATGGGGTTTGTGACACACACACTCTGTCCAATGGGTCTTGTGACACACACGCTATCCAATGGGGTTTTTGACACACACACTCTGTCCAATGGCTCTTGTGAAACACACGCTATCCAGTGTGTTTTGTGACACACACACTTTCAAATAGGGTTTGTGACACAAACGCCATCCAGTGGGTTTTGTGACAAACACGCTGTCCAATGGGGATTGTGACACACACGCTGTCCAATGGGGTTTGTGACACGGACGCTGTGCAATAGGGATTGTGACCTACACACTGTCCAATGGGTATTGTGATTCACACACAATGTCGAATGGGGTTTGTGACACACACGCTGTCCAGTGGATTTTGTGACACACACACTGTACAATAGGGTTTGTGACACAAAAACCCTATCCAGTGGGGTTTGTGACACATACACTTTCCAACGGGTTTTTTGACACACACACCCTGTCCAATGGTGCTTGTGACACAGACGAAGCCAATGGGGTTCGTGACACACACGCTGTCCAATGGGGATTGTGACACAGAAACGCTGCCCAGTGGGTTTTGTGACACACCCGCTGTCCAATGGGGTTTGTGACACACACACACTATCCAATGGGGTTTGTGACACGCACACGTTCTAATGGGGTTTGTGACACAGACACACTATCCAATGGCGTTTGTACACACACACTGTCCAATGGGGTTTCTGACACACACGCTGTCCAATGGGTTTTGTGACACAGACACGCTGTCCAATGGGGTTTGTGACACACACGCTGTCCAATGGGGATTGTGACACACACGCTGTCCAGTGGGGTTTGTGACACATACACTCTATCCAATGGGTCTTGTGACACACACGCTGTCCAATAGTGTTTGTGACAAACACATTGTCCAATGGGGTGTGTGACACACACACGCTGTCCAATGGGGTTTGTGACACACACACGTTCCAAAGTGGTTTGTGACACACACAATGTCCAATGGGGTTTGTGACACGCACGCTGTCCATGGGTGTTTGTGACAGACACGATGTCCAGTGGGGTTTGTGAAACACACACTGTCCAATGGGTATTGTGACACACACACACTGTCCAATGGGGTGTGTGACACACACACTCTGTCCAATGGGTTTGTGACATAAAAGCTGTCCAATAGTGTTTGTGACACTCAGTCTGTCCAATGGGGATCGTGACACACACGCTGCCCAGTGGGGTTTGTGACACACACACTGTTCAATGGGGTTTGTGACACACACGCTATCCAATGCGTTTCGTGACACACACACTGTAGAATGGGGACTGTGACACACATGCTGTCCAATGTTGATTGTGACACACGCTCTATCCAATGGGGTTTGTGACACACACGCTATCCAATGGGTTTTGTGACACACACACTGTCCAATGGGGAGTGTGACACACGCATGCTGTCCAATGGTGTTTGTGACACACACGCTATTCAAAGGGGTTTGTGACACAGACTCCTTCCAACGGGGATTGTTACCTACTGACTGTCCAATAGGGTTTGTGACACACACACGCTATCCACTGGGGTTTGTAACACACACACTTTATAATGGGTTTTGTGACACACACACGCTATAAAATGGGGATTGTGACACACACACTTTCCAATGGGGTGTGTGACACACACACGCTGTCTCATGGAGATTGTTACATGCACTCTGAACAATTGGTTATGTTACACACACATTGTGCAATGGTTTTTGTGACACACAGTCTCTCAAATGGGTTTTGTGACACACACAAGCTGTCCAATGGGTATTGTGAAACACACGCTGTCCAATGGGATTTGTGACACACACTGTCCAATGGGGTTTCTGACACTACACGCTGTGCAATGGGGTTTGTGACACACACATGCTATCCAATGGCATTTGTTACACACACACGCTGTCCAATGTTGTTTGTGTCACACACGCTGTCCAATGGGTTTGTGGCACACACAATCTATCCAAAGGGGTTTGTGACACACACACTTTCTAATGGGGTTTGTGACACACACACGCTATCCAATTGGGTTTGTGACACACACACTTTCCAGTGGTGCTTGTGACACACACGCTGTCCAATGGGGTGTGTGATACACACGCTGTCCAGTGGGTTTTGTGACACTCACACTCTGTCCAAATGGGATTGTGACACACACACTTTCACATGGGGTTTCAGACACGCACACTTTCTTATGGGGTTTGTGACACACACACGGTATCCAATGTGTTTTGTGACACACATACTCTTTAATGGGTTTTGTGAAACACACACGCTATCCAAAGGGGTTTGTGACACACACACTTTCCAATGGGGTTTGTGACACACACACTCTGTCTAATGGGTTTTGTGACACACACGATGTCCAGTGGGGATTGTGACACACACTCTGTCCAAAGGGGTTTGTGACACACACAATCTGTCCAATGGGTCTTGTGACACACAAGCTGTCCAATGGGGTTCGTGACACGCACGCTGTCCAGTGGGGTTTGTGACACACACATTGTCCTATAGGTTTTGTGACACACACACGCTATCCAATGGGGTTTGTGACACGCATACTGTTTAATGGGTTTTGTGAAACACACACGCTATCCAATGGGGTTTGTGACACACACACTGACCATGAGGGTTTGTGACACACACACGCTATCCAATGGTGCTTGTGAACACACACGGTGTGCAATGGGGTTCGTGGCACACACTCTGTCCAATGGGGTTTGTAACACACACACTGTCCATAGGGGGTTGTGACACACACAATGTCCAATGGGGTTTCTGACACGCACACTGTCCATGGGTCTCTGTGACACACACGCTATCCAGTGGGGTTTCTGACACACACAATGTCCAAAAGGGTTTGTGACACACACATGCTGTCCAACGGGGTTTGTGACACGCACACTTTCTAATAGGGATTATGACACACACACGCTGTCACATGATGTTTCTGACACACATGATGTCCAATGGGGTTTGTGACACGGACGCTGTCCAATGGGTTTGTGTAATACAAACTGTCCAGTAGGGTTTGTGACACACACATGCTATCCAATGGGGTTTGTGAAACGCACACTTTCTAATGGGGTTTGTGACACACAAACGCTATCCAATGGGGTTTGTGACACACAAATTTTCAAATGGGGTTTGTGACATGCACACTTTCTAATGGGGTTTGTGACACACACACGGAATCCAATGGGTTTTGTGACACGCATACTGTTCAATGGGTTTTGTGACACACACACGCTATTCAATGGGGTTTGTGACACACACACTTTCCAAAGGGGTTTGTGACACACACACTTTTCAATAGGGTTTGTGACACACACTGTCCAATGGTTTTTGTGACACACACTCTCTGTCTAATGGGGTTTGTGACACACACGCTGTCCAACGGGGATTGTGACACACACACTTTCAAATGGGGTTTGTGATATGCACACTTTCTAACGGGGTTTGTGACACACACACGCTATCCACTGGGGTTTGTGACACGCATACTGTTTAATGGGTTTTGTGAAACACACAGGCTTTTCAATGTGGTTTTTGACACACCCACTTTCCAATGGGGTTTGTGACACACACGCGCTGTCCCATGGGGTTTGTGACACACACGCTGACCAATGGGGTTTGTGACACACACAGTGTCCACGGGGGTTAGTGACACACACGCTGTACAATGGGGTATGTGACACACACACTGTCCAATGGGTATTGATACACACACGCTGTCCAATGGTGTTTGTGACACACACACTGTTCAATGTGGCTTGTGACACACACGCTGTACTATGGGGTTTGTGACACACACACTCTATCCAACGGGGTTTGTGACACATACACTTTCCAAAGGGGTTTGTGACACACACGATGTCCAATAGGGTTTGTGACACATACACGCTGTCCAATGGTGTTTGTGACACACACACTGTACAATTGGGATTGTGAGACACATACGCTATCCAATGGGGTTTGTGACACAAACTCTGTCCAATGGGGTTTGGAACACACACACTGTCCAATGGGTATTGTGACACTCACACTGTCTATTGTTGTTTGTGACACACACGCTGTCCAGTGGGTTTTGTGACACACACACTGTCCAATGGGGTCTTGACACACACGCTGTTCCCTGGGGATTGTGACACACACACTGAACAGGGGGGTTTGTGACACACACGCTGTCCAGTGGATTTTGTGACACACGCACTGTCCAATTGGGTTTTGACACACACGCTGTCCACTGGGGATTGTGAAACAAAAGCTGTCCAATTCGGGTTGGTGACACACACGCTGTCCAATGGGAATTGTCACACACACACGCTGTCCAATGGGGTTTATGACACACAATCTGTCCATTGGGGTTTGTGGCACACACTCTGTCCAATGGGGTTCATGACACACACGCTGTTCAATGGGTTTGTGACACACACACTGTCCAATAGGGTTTGTGACACACACACGCTATCCAATGGGGATTGTGACACACACACTTTCTAATGGGGTTTGTGACACACACAATATCCAAAGGGTTTGTGACACTCACAATCTGTCCCATGGTGTTTGTGACACACACACTGTCGAATAGGACTGTGACATGCACATGCTGTCCAATGAGGTTTGTGACACACACGATGTCCAATGGGGTTTGTGACACACACACTGTCCAATGGGTATTGTTACACACACACGCTGTCCAGTGGGGTTTGTGACACATACACTTTCCAATGGGGTTTGTGATACACACACTATGTACAATGGTGCTTGTGACACACACTCTGTCCAATGGGTTTTGTGACACACACGCTGTCCAGTGGGTTTTGTGACACACACACTCTGTCCAATGGGCTTGTTACACACACGCTGTCCAATGGTGCTTGTGACACACACACTGTAAAATTGGGATTGTGACACACACACGCTATCCAATGGGGTTTGTGACAGAAACTCTGTCCAATGGGGTTTGTGACACACACGCTGGCCAATGGGGATATGACACACACACTGTCCAATGGGCTTTGTGACACATACACTCTATTCCAATGGGGCATTTGACAGACACGCTGTCCAATGGGGTTTGTGACACACACACTTTCTAATGGGGTTTGTGATACACACAATATATAATGGGGTTTGTGACACTCACAATCTGTCCCATGGTGTTTGTGACACATGCACTGTCCAATAGGATTGTGAAACGCACATGCTGTCCAATGGGGTTTGTGACACAGAGACGCTGTCTAATGGGGTTTGTGACACACACATTGTCCAATGGGTATTGTTACACACACACGCTGTCCAATGGGGTTTGTGACACATACACTTTCCAATGGGATTTGTGACAGACACACTCTGTACAATGGTGCTTGTGACACACACGCTGTCCAATGGGTTTCTGACACACACGCTGTCCAGTGGGTTTTGTGACACACACACTCTGTCCAATGGGCTTGTGACACACACGCTGTCCAATGGTGTTTGTGACACACACACTGTAAAATTGGGATTGTGACACACACACGCTATCCAATGGGGTTTGTGACACACACACTGTACAATGGGTATTGTGACACACAACACACTGTCTAATGGGGTATGTGACACACACGCTGGCCAATGGGGATTGTGACACACACACTGTCCAATTTGGTTTGTGACACATACACTCTGTCCAATGGGGCATTTGACAGACACGCTGTCCAATGGGGTTTGTGACACACACGCTGTCCAGTGGGTTTTGTGACAAACACACTGTCCAAAGGGGTTGGTGACACACACACTGTCCAATGGGGTTTGTGACACACACATTGTCTACGGGGGTTTGTGACAGAAACGCTGTCCATTGGGGTTTGTGACACACACGCTGTTCAATGGGGTTTGTGACACACACACTCTGTCCAAAGGGCTTGTGACACACACACTTTCCAAAGGGGTTTTTGAAACACACGCTGTCCAATGGGGTTTATGACACACAATCTGTCCAATGGGGCCTGTGACACACACGCTGTCCAATGGGTCTTGTGACACACAGGCTGTCCAATGGGGTTCAAGACACACATGCTCTTCAAAGGGGTTTGTGACACACACACTGTCCAATAGGGTTTGTTACACACACACTCTGTTCAATGGGGTTTGTGACACACACACTGTCCAAAGGGGTTTCTGACACACACGCTGTCTAATGGGAATTGAGAAACACAAACGCTGTCCAATGGGGTTTGTGACACACACACGCTGTCCAGTGGGTTTTGTGACACACACACTCTGTCCAAAGGGCTTGTGACACACACGCTTTCCAATGGTGCTTGTGACACTCACACTGTCCAATGGAGATTGTGACACACACACGCTGTCCAATGGGGTTTGTGACACACGCACTGTCCACTAGGGTTTGTGACACACACACACTATCCAATGGAGTTTGTGAAACATACACTTTCCAATGGGGTTTGTGACACACACACTCTGTCCAGTGGTTCTTGTGACACACACACTGTCCAATGGGGTACATGACACACACTCTGTCAAATGGCCTTGTGACACACACACTCTGTCCAATAATGTTTGTGACACACACTCTTTCCAATGGTGTTTGTGACACTCACACTTTCCAATGGAGATTGTGACACACACAAGCTGTCAAAAGGGCTTTGTGACACACACTCTGTCAAATGGAAATTGTGAAACACAAAGCTGTCCAATGGGGATTGTGACACACGCACTCTGTCCAATGGGTTTTGTGACACACACGATGTCCAGTGGGGATTGTGACACACACTCTGTCCAATGGGGTTTGTGACACACACAATCTGTCCAATGGGTCTTGTGACACACAAGCTGTCCAATGGGGTTCGTGACACGCACGCTGTCCAGTGGGGTTTGTGACACACACATTGTCCTATAGGTTTTGTGACACACACACGCTATCCAATGGGGTTTGTGACACGCATACTGTTTAATGGGTTTTGTGAAACACACACGCTATCCAATGGGATTTGTGACACACACACTGACCATGAGGGTTTGTGACACACACACGCTATCCAATGGTGCTTGTGAACACATACGGTGTGCAATGGGGTTCGTGGCACACACTCTGTCCAATGGGGTTTGTAACACACACACTGTCCATAGGGGGTTGTGACACACACAATGTCCAATGGGGTTTCTGACACGCACACTGTCCATGGGTCTCTGTGACACACACGCTATCCAGTGGGGTTTCTGACACACACAATGTCCAAAAGGGTTTGTGACACACACATGCTGTCCAACGGGGTTTGTGACACGCACACTTTCTAATAGGGATTATGACACACACACACTGTCACATGATGTTTCTGACACACATGATGTCCAATGGGGTTTGTGACACGGACGCTGTCCAATGGGTTTGTGTAATACAAACTGTCCAGTAGGGTTTGTGACACACACATGCTATCCAATGGGGTTTGTGACATGCACACTTTCTAATGGGGTTTGTGACACACACACGGAATCCAATGGGTTTTGTGACACGCATACTGTTCAATGGGTTTTGTGACACACACACGCTATTCAATGGGGTTTGTGACACACACACTTTCCAAAGGGGTTTGTGACACACACACTTTTCAATAGGGTTTGTGACACACACTGTCCAATGGTTTTTGTGACACACACTCTCTGTCTAATGGGGTTTGTGACACACACGCTGTCCAACGGGGATTGTGACACACACACTTTCAAATGGGGTTTGTGATATGCACACTTTCTAACGGGGTTTGTGACACACACACGCTATCCAGTGGGGTTTGTGACACGCATACTGTTTAATGGGTTTTGTGAAACACACAGGCTTTTCAATGTGGTTTTTGACACACCAACTTTCCAATGGGGTTTGTGACACACACGCGCTGTCCCATGGGGTTTGTGACACACACGCTGACCAATGGGGTTTGTGACACACACAGTGTCCACGGGGGTTAGTGACACACACGCTGTACAATGGGGTATGTGACACACACACTGTCCAATGGGTATTGATACACACACGCTGTCCAATGGTGTTTGTGACACACACACTGTTCAATGTGGCTTGTGACACACATGCTATCCAACGGGGTTTGTGACACATACACTTTCCAAAGGGGTTTGTGACACACACGATGTCCAATAGGGTTTGTGACACATACACTTTCCAATGGGGTTTGTGACACACACACGCTGTCCAATGGGGATTGTGACACACACACGCTGTCCAATGGGGTTTGTGACACACACGCTCTGTCCAATGGTTGTTGTGACACACGGGCTGTCCAATGGATTTTGTGACACACACACTGTCCAATAGGGTTTGTGACACACACACTGTACAATGGGCATTGTGACACACACACGCTGTCCAATGTGGATTTGACACACACGCTGTCCAATGGGGTTTATGACACAAACTCTGTCTAATGGGCTTTGTGACACACACAATGTCCAATAGGGTTTATGACACACACATGTTATCCAATGGGGTTTGTGACACACATACTTTCTAATGGGGTTTTTGACATACACACGCTATCCAATGGGGTTTGTGACACACACTTTCCAATGGGGTTCGTGACACACACGCTGTCCAATGGGGTTTGTGACACACACACTATCCAAGAGTGTTTGTGACACACACGATACCCAATGGGGTTTGTGACACGCACACTGTCCAAAGGGGTATGTGACACACACACTGTCCAAAAGGGTTTGTGACACACACGATGTCCAATGGGGTTTGTGACACGCACACTGTCCATGGATGTTTGTGACACACACACTGTCCAAAGGGGTATGTGACACACACGCTGTCTAATGGGGATTGTGACACACACACGCTGTCCAAAGGGGTTTGTGACACATACTCTGTCAAATGGGAATTGTGAAACACAAATGCTGTCCAATGGGGTTTGTGGCACACACGCTGTCTAATGGGGATTGTGACACACACACGCTGTCCAATGGGGTTTGTGAAACACACGCTGTCCAATGGGGTTTGTGAACACACACGGTGTCCAATGGGGTTTTGTGACACACAAACTGTCCATGGGTGTTTGTGACACACTCGCTCCCCAGTGTGTTTTCTGACACACACACTGTCCAGTTGGGTCTTGACACACACTCTGTCCGATGGGGATTGTGAACACACACGCTGTCCAATGAGGTTTGTGACACACACGCTGTCCAATGGAGTTTTTTACACACACGCTGTACAATGGGGATTGTGACACACACGCTGTCCAATGGGTTTTGTGACACACACACTCTGTCCAATGGGGTTTGTGACACACACGCTGTCCGATGGGGATTGTGACACACGCGCTGTCCAATGGGGTTTGTCACACACACGCTGTCCCATGGGGCTTGTAACACACACACTCTGTCCAATGGTGCTTGTGACACACACACTTTGTCCAATGGGCTTGTGACACACACGATATCCAATGTGGTTTGTGACACACACATTTTCCAATGGGTATTGTGACACACACGCTATCCAATGGGGTTTGTGACACACACGCTGTCCAATGGGGATAGTGACACACACCCTGTCCAATGAGGCTTGTGAAACACACACTGTCTAATGAGGATTGTGACACACGCGGTGTCCAATGGGCTTCGTCACAGACACGCTGTCCCATGGTGTTTGAGACACACACTCAGACCAATTGGGATTGTTACACACACACTGCCCAATGGTGTTTGTGACACACACGCTGTCCAATGGGGTTTGTGACATTCACACTGTCCATGGCTGTTTTTGTTACACACGCTGTCCAGTGGGTTTTGTGACACACACACTGTCCAATGGGTTTATGACACACAAGCTGTCCAATGTGGTGTGTGACACACACACTCTGTCTAATAGAGTTGGTGAACACATACGCTATCCAATGGGTTTTGTGACACACACACTTTCTAATGGGGTTCGTGACACACACGCTATCCAATGGGTTTTGTGACACACACACTGTCCAATGGGGATTGCGACACACACACGCTGTCCAATAGTGTTTGTGACACACACGCTGTCCAATGGGGTTTGTGACACATACACTCTGTCCAATGGGGTTTGTGACACACACGTTGTCAGATGGAGTTTGCGACACACAGTCTTTCTAATGGGGTTTGTGAAACACACGCTATCCAATGGATTTTGTGACACACACACTTTCCAATGTGGTTCGTGACACACACATGCTATCCAAAGGGGTTTGTGACACGCATACTTTCGAATGGGCTTTGTGACACACACACGCTATCCAATGGGGTTTGTGACACACACGCTGACCAATGCGGTTTGTGACACCACACTCTCTCCAATGGTGCTTGTGACACACACTCTGTCCAATGGGGTTCGTGACACACACACTGTCCAGTGGGTTTTGTGACACATACACTGTCCAATGAGGATTGTGACACACACATGCTGTCCAATGGGGTTTGTGACACACACGATGTCCAATGGGCTTTGTGACACACACACTGTCCAATGGGTATTTTTACACACACACGCTGTCCAATGGTGTTTGTGACACACACGCTGTCCAGTGTGTTTTGTGCCACACACACTGTCCACCGGGGTTTTGACACACACGCTGTCCACTGCGGATTATGACACACACACTGTCCAATGCGTATTGTTACACACACACACTGTCCATTGGGGTTTGTGACACACACACTGTCCAATGGTTTTTGTGACACACACTCTGTCAAATGGAGTTTGTGACACACACACTGACCAGGAGTGTTTGTGACACACACACGCTGTCCAATCGGGATTGTGACACACACACTTTCCAATGGGGTTTGTGACACACACACTATGTCCAATGCTGCTTGTGACACACACTCTGTCCAATGGGCTTGTGACACACACGCTGTCCAATGCTGTTTGTGACACAAACACTGTACAATGGGGATTGTGACACACACACGCTGTCCAATGCTGTTTGTGACACACACACTCTCCAAAGGGTATTGTGACACACACACACTGTCCAATGGTGTTTGTGACGCACACGCTGTCCAATGGGGATTGTGACACACACACTGTCCAATGGGGTTTGTGACACACACGCTGTCCAACGGGGTTTGTGACACAAACACGCTATCCAATGGGGTTTGTGATATGCACACTCTGTCCAATGGGACTTCTGACACACACACTGTCCAGTGTGGTTCGTGACACATATGCGGTCCAGTGGGGTTTGTGACACACATGCTATCCAATGGGTTTTGTGACACACACACTGTCCAATGGGGATTGTGTCACACACAATCTGTCCAATGGGGTTCGTGACACACACTCTATCCCATGGGTTTTGTGACACACACACGCTATCCAATGGGGTTTATGACACACACGCTGTCCAATGGGGTTTGTGACACACACACTCTGTCCAATAGGGTTTGTGACACACATACGCTATCCAATGGGGTTTGTGAGACACACACTTTCTAATGGGTTTTGTGACACACACGCTATCCAATGGGTTTTGTGACACACACAGTGTCCAATGGGGATTGTGACACACACACTGTCCCATAGGGTTTGTGACACACACATGCTATCCAATGGGGTTTGTGACACACATACTTTCTAAAGGGGTTTTTGACACACACACGCTATCCAATGGGGATGGTGACACACACTTTCCAATGGGGTTTGTGAAACACACGCTGACTAGGAGCGTTTGTGACACACACACGCTATCCAACTGGTTTGTGACACACACGCAGTCCAATGGGGTTTGTGTTACACACACTGTAGAATGGGGATTGTGACACACCCATGCTGTCCAATGGGGTTTGTGACACAAACTCTGTGCAATGGGTGTTGTGACACACACACTGTCCAAAGGGTATTGTGACACACACAAACTGTGCAACGGTGTTTGTGACACACACACTGTCCAATGGGGATTGTGAAACACACACTGTCCAATGGGGTTTGTGACACACACAGTGTCTACGGGGGTTTGTGATACACACGCTGTCCAATGGGGCTTGTGACACACACGCTGTCCAATGGGGTTTGTGACACACACACTCTATCCAAAGGGATTTGTAACACATACACATTCCAATTGGTTTTGTGACACACACACTCTGTCCAATGGTGCTTGTGACAGACAAGCTGTCCAATGGGGTTCGTGACACACACACTTTCCAATGGGGTTTGTGACACACACAGTGTCTACAGGGGTTTGTGATACACACGCTGTCCAATGGGGCTTGTGACACACACGCTGTCCAATGGGGTTTGTGACACACACACTCTATCCAAAGGGATTTGTAACACATACACATTCCAATTGGTTTTGTGACACACACACTCTGTCCAATGGTGCTTGTGACAGACAAGCTGTCCAATGGGGTTCGTGACACACACGCTGTCCAATGGGGTTTGTGGCACACACGCTGTCCAATAGTGTTTGTGACACACAAACACTGTCCAATGGGATTTCTGACACACACGCTGTCCAATGGTGTTTGTGGCACACACGCTGTCCAATGGGGTTTCTCACACACACTCTCTCCAATGGGGTTTGTGACACACACACTGTCCAATAGGGTTTGTGAAAGAGACACGCTATCCAATGGGGTTTGTGACACATACACTTTCCAATGGGGTTTGTGACACACATACTATGTCCAATGGTGCTTGTGACACACACTCTGTCCAATGGGCTTGTGACACACACACTGTACAATAGTGTTTGTGACACACACACTGTCCAATGGTGTTTTGTGACACACACAATGTCCAATGGGGTTTGTGACACACACACTGTCCAGTGGGTTTTGTGACACACACACTGTCCAGTATGGTTTGTGACACAGACACGCTATCCAATGGGGATTGTGACACACACACTGTCCAAAGGGGTTAGTGACACACACACTTTTTAATGGGAATTGAGACACACACACGCTGTCCAATGGGGTATGTGACACACACTCTGTCCAATGGTTTTTGTGACACACACGCTGTCCAATAGGGATTGTGACACACACACTGTCCAATCGGCTTTGTGACACACACACTCTGTCCAATGGGGTTTATGAAAAACAAACTGTCCAATGGGGTTTGTGACACACATGCTGTCCAATGGTGTTTGTGACAAACACGCTGTCAAATGGGGATTGTGACACACACGCTGTCCAATGGGCTTGTGCCACACACATGCTGTCCACTAGGGTTTGTGACACACACACGCCGCCCAATGGGGTTTGTGACACACACACTGTCCAATGGGGATTGTGAAACTCACACGCTGTCCAATGGGCTTTTGACACACAAGCTGTCCAATGGTGTTTGTGACACACACGCTGGCCAATGGGGTTTGTGAACACACACGCTGTCCAGTGGGTTTTGTGACACACACACTGTCCAACGGGGTTTGTGACACACACGCTGTCCAGTGGGTTTTGTGACACACACACTGTCCAATTGGGTTTTGACACACACGCTGTCCAATGGGGATTGTGACAAACACACTCTGTCCAATGGGTCTTGTGACACACACGCTGTCCAAAGGGATTCGTGCCACACATTCTGTTCAATGGGGTTTGTAACACACACACTGACCAATACGGTTTGTGACACACAGACGCTATCCAATGGGGTTTGTGACACACACAAATTCTAATGGGTTTTGTGACACACACACTATCCAATGGGGTTTGTGACACTCACACTCTGTCCAATGGTGCTTGTGACACACACGCTGTACAATAGTTTCGTGACACACACGCTGTCCACTCGGTTTTGTGACACACACACTTTGTCCAATGGGTTTTGTGACACACACACTGTCCAATTGGGTTTTGACACACACCCTGTCCCATGGTGTTTGTGACACACACAGTGTCCAATGGGGATTGTGACACACACACGCTGTGCAATGGGGTTTGTGACAAACACACTGTCCATGGGTGTTTGTGACACACACGCTGTCCAGTGGTTTTTGTGACACACACACTGTCCAATTTGGTTTTGACACACACGCTGTCCAATGGCGATTGTGACACACATGCTGTCCAATGGGCTTTGTGACAAGTACACTCTGTCCAATAGGTTTTGTGACACACACACACTATCCAATAAGGTTTCTGACACACACGTTGTCCAGTGGGTTTTGTGACACACACACTCTGTCCAATGGTGCCTGTGACACACACATGCTGTCCAATGGTGTTTATGACACACACTCTGTCCAATTGGGTTTTGACACACACGATGTCCAATGGGGATTGTGATACACACACGCTGTCCAATGGTGTTTATGACACACAATCTGTCCAATGGGGTTTGTAAACACACGCTGTGCAATGGGATTCGTGACACACACGCTGTTCAATGGGGTTTGTGACACACACACTTTCTAATGGGGTTTGTGACACACACACTATCCAATGGAATTTGTGACACACACACTATCCAATGGGGATTGTGACACTCACACTGTCCAATGGGGTTTGTGAAACACACACACTGTCCCAAGGGGTTTGTGTCACACACACTGTCCAATGGGGATTGTGACTCACACACGCTGTCCATTGGGGTTTGTGACATACACACTGTCAAAAGGTTTTGTGACACACAGGCTGTCTAATTGGGTTTTTGACACACACACGCTATCCAGTGGGGTTTGTGACACATACTTTCCCATGGGGTTTGTGACACAAACACGCTGTCCAACAGTGTTTGCGACACGCATGCTGTCCAATGGGTTTGTGACACACAAACTGACCAGGAGGGTTTGTGACACACACACGCTGTCCAATGGGGATTGTGACACAGATGCTGTCCAATGGCGTGTGTGACACACAACCTCTGTCCATTGGGTCTTGTTACACACACGCTCTTCAATGGGGTTCGTGACACACATGCTTTTCAATGGGGTTTGTGACACACACACGTTATCCAATGGGGTTTGTGACACTCACACTCTGTCCAATGGTGCTTGTGACACATACATTGTCCACTCGGGTTCGTGACATACACGCTGTCCAGTGGGTTTTTTGACACACACATTCTGTCCAATGGGCTTGTGAAACACACACGCTGTCCAATGGGGTTTGTGACACACAAACTGTCCAAAGGGGTTTGTGTCACTCACACTGTCCAATGGGGATTGTGACACACACACGCTATCCAATGGAGTTTGTGATACACACACTTTCTAATGGGATTTGTGACACACACACTATCTAATGGGGTTTGTGACATTCACACTCTGTCCAATGGTGCTTGTGACACACACGCTATCCAAGGGGTTCGTGACACACACGCTGTCCTGTGGGGTTTGTGACACACACACTGTGCAATGGGTATTGTGACACACACAAGCTGTCCAATGGGGTTCTTGACACCCACGCTGTCCAATGGGTTTTGTGACACACACAGTGTCCAATAAGGTTTGTGACACACACACGCTATTGAACGGGGTTTGTGACACATAAACTTTCCAATGGGGTTTGTGACACCACACTCTGTCCAATGGAGCTTGTGACACACATGCTGTCTAATGTGGATTGTGACACACTCGCTGTCCAGTGGGTTTTGTAGACACAGACACGCTGTCCTATAGTGTTTGTGACACACACTCTGTCCGATTGGGTTTGTGACAATGACGCTGTCCAATGGGGATTGTGTCATACACACTGTCCAATAAGGTTTGTGACACACACATGCTATCCAATGGCGTTTGTGACACGCACAATTTTTAATGGGGTTTGTGACACACACACGCTATCCAATGGGGTTTGTTACACGCATACTTTCTAACGGAGTTTGTGACACACACACGGTGTCCAAAGGGGTTTGTAACACAAACGCTGACCAATTGGGTTTGTTACACACACACTGACCAGGAGGGTATATGACTCACACACACTCAGTCCCATGGGGTTTGTGACACACACACTGTCCAATGGGAATTGTGACACATACATTCTGTCCAAAGGGGCTTGTGAACACACACGCTGTCCAATGGTGTTTGTGACACACACTCTCGCCAGTGGGTTTTGTGACACACACACTGTCTAATAGGATTTGTGACACATACACTCTGTCCAATGGGGTTGAGGCACACGCGCTGTCCAATGGGGTTTGTGACACACACGCTGGACAGTGTGTTTTGTGACACACACACTGTCCAATAGGGTTTGTGACACACACATGCTATCCATTGGTGTTTGTGACACGCACACTTTCTAATGGGGTTTGTGACACACACACCCTTTGCAATGGGGTTTGTGAAACACACGCTGTCCAACGGGGATTGTGACACAAACAGTGTCCACGGGGGTTTGTGACACAAACTCTGTCCATTGAGGTTTGTGACACACACACTGTCCAATGGGGATTGTGACACACACGCTATCCAATGGTGTTTGTGACACGCATACTTTCTAATGGGGTTTGTGACACACACACTGTCCAATGAGGATTGTGACACACACACGCTGTCCAATGGGTTTTGTGACACACACGCTGTCCAGTGGGCTTTGTGACAATTACACTCTGTCCAATGGGGCTTGTGACACAGACTCTGTCCAATGGGGTTTGTGACCCACACGGTGTCCAATGGGGATTGTGACACCACACTCTGTCCAATGGTGCTTGTGACACACACACGATATCCAATGGGGTTTGTGACACGCATACTTTCTAATGGGGTTTGTGACACACACACTGTCCAAAGGGGTTTGTGACACACACGCTGTCTATTGGGGTTTGTGACACACACACACTGTCCAATGGGGTTTGCGACACACACACGCTGTCCAATGGGCTTGTGACACACAGTGTCCAATAGGTTTTGTGACACACACATGCTATCCAATGGGGTTTGTGACACACACAGTGTCCACGGGGGATTGTGACACACAATCGCTGTCCAATGGGGTTTGTGACACACACAATGTCCAAGGGGGTTTGTGACACACACGTTGTCAAATGGGGTTTGTGACACACACACTGTCCAATGGGGTTTGTGACACACACGATGTCCAATGGGGTTTGTGACACACACACTGTCCAATGTGGATGGTGACACACACAGTGTCCACGGGTGTTTGTGACACAAACTCTGTCCAATTAGGTTTGTGACACACACACTGTCAAATGGGTATTGTGACACACACACCCTGTCCAATGGTGTTTGTGACACACACGCTGTCCAAAGGGCTTTGTGACAAATACACTCTGTCCAATGGGGCTTGTGACACACACGCTGTCCAATGGGGTTTATTACACACACGCTGTCCAATGGCGTTTGTGACACACACTCTGTCCCATGGGGTTTGCGACACACACACGCTGTCCAATGTGGTTTGTGACACACACATGCTGTCCAATGGGTTTTGTGACACACATACTTTCTAATGGGGTTTTTGACACACACACGCTATCCAATGGGGTTTGTGACACACACTTTCCAATCGGGTTTGTGACACACACACGCTGTCCAATGGTGTTTGTGACACTCATGCTGTCCAATGGGTTTTGTGACACACACACTGACCAGGAGGGTTCGTGACACACACACGCTATCCAATGGGGTTTGTGACACACGCACTCTGTCCAATGGGGATTGTGACACACACACACTGTCCAATGGGGTTTGTGAGACACACACTGTCCAAAGGGGTTTGTGACACACACGTTGTCCAATGGGGTTTGTGGCACGCACACTGTCCATGGGTGTTTGTGACACACACGCTGTCCAGTGGAGTTAGTGACACACACACTCTGTCCAATGGGGATTGTGACACACACACACTGTCCAATGGGGTTTGTGACACACACACTGTCCAAAGGGGTTTGTGACACACATGATGTCCAATGGGGTTTGTGACACTAACTCTGTCCAATGAGGTTTGTGACACACACACTGTCCAATGGTTATTGTGACACACACACCCTCTGCAATGGGGTTTGTGACACACTCGTTGTCCAATGGGGATGGTGACACACACGCTCTCCAATGGGCTTTGTGACAAATACACTCTGTCCAATGGGGCTTGTGACACACAAGATGTCCAGTGGGTTTTGTGACACACACAGTGTCCAATAGGGTTTGCGACACACACACGCTATCCAATGGGGTTTGTGACACGCATACTTTCTAAATGGGGTTTCTGACACACACTCTCTATCCAATGGGGTTTGTGACACACACACACTGTCCAATGGGGTTTGTGACACACACACTCTGTCCAATGGGCTTGTGACACACACAAGCTGACCAATAGTGTTTGTGACACACACGCTGTCCAATGGGGATTGTGACACCACACTCTGTCCAATGGTGCTTGTGACACACACACGCTATCCAATTGAGATTTGTGACACGCATACTTTCTAATGGGGTTTGTGGCACACACACTGTCGAATGGGGATTGTGACACACACGTGCTGTCCAATAGGTTTTGTGAGACACACACTGTCCAAAGGGGTTTGTGACATACACGCTGTCCAGTGGGCTTTGTGACAATTAAACTCTGTACAATGGGGCTTGTGACACACACGCTGTCCAATGGGGTTTGTGACACACACGCTATCCAATGGGGTTTGTGACAGGCATACATTCTAATGGGGTGTGTGACACACACACTGTCCAAAGGGGGTTGTGACACACACGCTGTCTAATGGGGTTTGTGACACACACACACTGTCCAATGGAATTTGTGTCACACATGATATCCAATATGGTTTGTGAAATACACACTCTTTCCTATAGTGTTTGTGTCACACACACGCTGTCCAATGGGGCTTGTGACACACACGCTGTCCAATGGGGTTTGTGACACACACACTGTCCAAAGGGGTTTGTGACACTACACTCTGTCCAATGGGCTAGTGACACACACACGTTGTCCAATGGGGTTTGTGACACACACTCTGTCCCATTGGGTTTGTGACAAAGACGCTGTCCAATGGGGATTATGTCATACACACTTTCCAATAGGGTTTGTGACACACACTCTGTTCCCTGGGGTTTGTGAAACACACACTCTGTCCAATGGGGTTTGTGACACACACACTGTCCAAAGAGGTTTGTGACACACAGGTTGTCCAATGGGGTTTGTGGCAAGCACACTGTCCATGGGTGTTTGTGACACACACGCTGCCCAAAGGTGTTTGTGACACACACACTGTCCAAAGGGGTTTGTGACACACACGATGTCCAATGGGGTTTGTGACACGCACACTGTCCATGGGTGTTTGTGACACGCACACTCTCCATGGGTGTTTGTGACACACACGCTGTCCAGTGGAGTTTGTGACACACACACTGTCCAATGGGGTTTGTGACACACACAGTGTCTACTGGGGTTTGTGACACAAACTCTGTCCAGTGAGGTTTGTGACACACACACTGTCCAATGGGTATTGTGACACACACACCGTCTATAATGGGGTTTGTGACACACACACTCTCCAATGGGGTTTGTGTCACACACGCTGTCCAATGGGGATTTTGACACAAACACGCTGTCCAATGGCCTTTGTGACAAATACACTCTGTACAATGGGGCTTGTGACACACACGCTGTCCAATGGGGTTTGTGACACACACGCTATCCAGTGGGGTTCGTGACACACACTCTGTCCCATGGGGTTTGTGACACACACACTCTATCCAATGGGGTTTGTGACACACACACACTGTCCAATGGGGTTTGTGACACACACACTGTCCAACGGTGCTTGTGACACAAACGCTGTCCAATGGGGTTTGTGACACACACGCTATCCTTTGGGTTTTGTGACACACAGACTGTCCAATAGGGCTTGTGACACACACACGCTATCCAATGGGATTTGTGACACATCCACTTTTCAAATGGGGTTTGAGACACCACACTCTGTCCAATGGGCTTGTGACACACACACGCTGACCAATAGTGTTTGTGACACACACTCTGTCCCATGGGGTTTGTGACACACACACTGTCCACGGGCATTTGTGAAACACACACTGTCCAATGGCATTTGCGACACACACACGCTGACCAATTGGGTTTGTTACACACGCACTGTCCAGTAGGGTTTGTGACACACACACGCTATCCAATGGGTGTGTCACACCCACTCTGTCTAATGGGGTTTCTGACAAACACACGCTGTCCTTTGGTGTTTGTGACACACAGGCTGTCCAATGGGGTTTGTGACACAGACATTGTACACGGGGGATTGTAACACAAACACTGTCCAATGGGATTTGTGACACACACGCTGTCCAATGTGTTTTGTGACACGCATGCTGTCCAATGGGGTTTGTGACACACACGCTTTCCAATGGTGTTAGTGACACACACACTCCAAAATGGGGTTTCTGACACACACGCTGTGCAGTTTTGTGACACGCATGCTGTCCAATGGGGTTTGTGACACAGACATTGTACAGTAGGGTTTGTGACACACACACTCTCCAATGGGGTTTGTGACACACACGCTGTTCAGTGGGGTTTGTGACACACACACAGTCCAATAGGGTTTGTGACACACACAGTGTCGAATGGGGATTGTGACAGACACACTGTTCAATGGGGTTTGTGACACACACTCTTTCCAAAGGGGTTTGTGACACCCACACTTTCCAATGAAAATTGGGACACACACACATAGTCCAAAGGGCATTGTAACACACACAAGGTCCAGTGGGGTTTGTGACATACACACTGTCCAATGGGGATTGTGACACACACTCTGTCCATTGTGGTTTCTGACACACACACACTGTCCAAAAAGGATTGTGACACACACACGCTGTCCAATGGGGATTTTGACACACACACTGTCCAATGGGATTTGTGATACACACGCTGTCCAATGGAGATTGCGACACACACACACTGTCTAATGGTGTTTGTGACATGCATGCTGTCCAATGGTGTTTGTGACATACACGCT
This sequence comes from Columba guinea, assembly GCA_032206185.1. Taxonomy (NCBI): domain Eukaryota; kingdom Metazoa; phylum Chordata; class Aves; order Columbiformes; family Columbidae; genus Columba; species Columba guinea. The sequence continues at coordinate 2,445,702 of JAVLUU010000005.1, forward strand.
GTCCAATGGGGACTGTGACACCCACGCTGTCCAGTGGGGTTTGTGACACACACACTGTCCAATAGGGCTTGTGACACACACAAGCTATCCAATGGGATTTGTGACACATCCACTTTTCAAATGGGGTTTGAGACACCACACTCTGTCCAATGGGCTTGTGACACACACACGCTGACCAATAGTGTTTGTGACACACACTCTGTCCCATGGGGTTTGTGACACACACACTGTCCAATGGGGATTGTGACACACACACACTGTACAAAGGGGTTTGTGACACACATTCTGTCCAATGGGCTTTGTGACAAACACACTCTGTCCAATGGGGTTTGTGACACACACGCTGCCCAGTGGGTTTTGTGACACACACACTCTGTCCAATGTGCTTTTGACACACACACGCTGACCAATAGTGTTTGTGACAAAAACTCTGTCCCATGGGGTTTGTGACACACACACTGGCAATGGAGACTGTGACAGACACACACACTCCAATGGGGTTTGTGACACACACACACTGTCCAAAGGGTTTCGTGACAGACCCGCAGTCCAATGGGGTTTGTGACACACACTCCGTCCCATGGGGTTTGGGACACACACACGCTGTCCAATGGGGTTTGTGACACCCAAGTTGTCCAATGGGGTTTGTGAAACACACACTCTGTCCAATGGGGTTTGTGACACACACATGCTATCCAATGGGGTTTGTGATACACATACTTTCTAATGGGGTTTTTGACACACACACACTATCCAATGGGGTTTGTGACACACACTTTCCAATCCGGTTTGTGACACACACACGCTGTCCAATGGTGTTTGTGACACGCATGCTCTCCAAAGGGTTTTGCAACACACACACTGACCAGGAGGGTTCGTGACACACACACGCTATCCAATGGGGTTTGTGACACATACACTTTCCAATGGGGTTTGTGACACACACACTCTGTCCAATGGCGCTTGTGACACACACGCTGTTCAATGGGGTTTGTGACACACACTCTGTCCCATGGGGTTTGTGACACAGACGTTGTCCAATGGGTTTTGTGGCACGCACACTGTCCATGGGTGTTTGTGTCACACACGCTGTCTAATGGTGTTTGTGACACACAGACTGTCCAAAGGGTTTTGTGACACACACGATGTCCAATGGGGTTACTGACACGCACACTCTCCATGGGTGTTTGTGACAGACACGCTGTCCAGTAGAGTTTGTGACACACACACTGTCCAATGGGGTTAGTGACACACACAGTCTCCACTGGGGTTTGTGACACAAACTCTGTCCAATTAGGTTTGTGACACACACACTGTCCAATAGGTATTGTGACACACACAACCTGTTCAATGGGGTTTGTGACACACACACTGTCCATGGGTATTTGTGACACACACGCTCTCCAGTGGGGTTTGTACGCAGACACTGTCAAATGGGGTTTGTGACACAAACTCTGTCCAATGGGGATTGTGACACACACGATGTCCAAAGGGGTTTGTGACACATACACTCTGTCCAATGGGGCTTGTGACACACACGCTGTTCAATGGGGTTTGTGACACACACACTTTCCAGTGGGGTGTGTAACACAGACACTGTCCAGTTGGGTTTGTAACACACACAGTGTCCGGGGGGGTTTGTCAAAAACACGCTGTTCGATGGGGTTTGTGACACACACACTGTCCAATGGGTATTGTTACACACACACGCTGTCCAATGGTGTTTATGACACACAAGCTGTCCAATGGTGTTTGTGACACACACTATCCAACGGGGATTGTGACACACACACGCTGTCCAATGGGGTTTGTGACACACATGCTGTCCAATGGGGTTTTGACACACATGCTGGCAACTGGGGATTGTGACACACACTGGCCAGGGGGGTTTGTGACACTCACACTTTCCAATGGCATTCGTGACACACACAGTGTTCACTGGGGTTTGTGACACACACACTGTCCAATGGGTATTGTTACACACACACGCTGTCCAGTGGATTTTGTGACACACACTTTCTGTCCAATGGGCTTGTGACACACACGCTGTCCAATGGTGTTTGTGACACACACACTGTCCAATGTGTATTGTTACACACACACGCTGTCCAAGGGGGTTTGTGACACACACACGGTCCAATGAGATTTGTGACACGCACAATGTCCTTGTGTGTTTGTGACACACACGGTGTCCAGTGGGGTTTTGACACACACGCTGTACACTGGGGATTGTGACACACACACTGTCCAACGGCGTTTGTGACACACACAGTGTCCACGGGTGTTTGTGACACACACGCTGTACAATGGGGTTTGTGACACACACACAGTCCAATGGTGTTTGTGACACACACACGCTATCCAATGGGGTTTGTGACACATACAGTTTCCAATGGTGTTTGTGATACACACACACTGTCCAATGGTGCTCGTGACAAACACGCTATCCAATGGGGTTCGTGACACACACGCTGTCCAATGGGTTTTGTGAAACACACACTGTCCAAAGGGGATTGTGTCACACACACGCTGTCCAAAGGGGTTTGTGACACAAACTCTGTCCAAAGGGGTTTGTGACACACACGCTGTCCAATGGGGTTTGTGACACACACTCTGTCCAGTGGGTTTTGTAACACACACACTCTCCAATAGGGTTTGTGACACACACACGCTATCCAATGGGGTTTGTCAGACATACACTTTACAATGGGGTTTGTGACACTCACACTCTGTCCAATGGTGCTCGTGACAAACACGCTATCCAATGGGGTTCGTGACACACACGCTGTCCAAAGGGGTTTGTGACACAAACTCTGTCCAAAGGGGTTTGTGACACACACGCTGTCCAATGGGGTTTGTGACACACACTCTGTCCAGTGGGTTTTGTAACACACACACTCTCCAATAGGGTTTGTGACACACACACGCTATCCAATGGGGTTTGTCAGACATACACTTTACAATGGGGTTTGTGACACTCACACTCTGTCCAATGGTGCTTGTGATACACACGCTGTCAAATGGGTTTTGTGACACACACATGCTGTCCAATGGGATTTGTGACACACATGTTGTCCAATGGGGTTTTTGACACACACAATTTCCAATGGTGTTTGTGACACACACGCTGTCCAATAGGGTTTGTGACACAAACTCTGTCCAATGGGGTTTGTGAGACACACACTGTCCAAAAGGGTTTGTGACACACACGATGTCCAAAGGGGTTTGTGACACGAGCACTGTCCAGTGGGTTTTGTGACACACACAGTGTCTACGGGGGTTTGTGACACACAAGCTGTCCATTGCGGATTGTGACACACACACTGTTCAATGGGTATTGTGACACACACTTTGTGCAAAGGGGATTGTGTCACAAACACACTTTCCAATGGGGTTTGTGACACACACACTGTCCAAAGTGGTTTGTGAAACACACGCTGTCCAGTGGGGTTTGTGACACACAAACACTGTCCAATAGGGTTTGTGACACACACATACTATCCAATGGGGTTTGTGCCACACACACTTTCTAGTGGAATTGTGACACACACACGCTATCCAATGGTGTTTGTGACACACACACGCTGTCCAATGGAGTTTGTGACACACACACTGACCAAAGGGGTTTGTGACACACACGCTGTCCAGTGGGGTTTGAGACACACACACTGTCCACCTGGGTTTTGACACACACGGTGTACACGGGGGTTTGTGAAACACACGCTGTCCAATGGGGTTTGTGACACACACACGCTCTCCAATGGTCTTTGTGACACACACGCTGTCCAATGGGGCTTGTGACACACACACTGTTCAATGGGGTTCGTGAACACACACGCTGTCCTGTGGGTTTTGTGACACACACACTCTGTCCGATGGTATTGTGACACACACTCTGTCCAATGGGTTTCGTTACACACACACTCTGTCCAATGGGGTTTGTGACACAGACACTTTGTAATGGGGTTTGTGACACACACACTCTATCCAATAAGGTTTGTGACACACACACTTTCCAATGAGGTTTGTGACGCTCAAACATCCCAATGGGGTTTGTGACACACACACGCTGTCCCATGGGGTTTGTGACACACACGCTGACCAATTGGGTTTCTTACACAGACACTGTCCAATGGTGTTTACGACACGCATGCTGTCCAATGGGTTTTGTGACGCACACTCTGACCAGGAGGGTTTGTGACACACACACGCTCACACACTGTCCAATGGGGATTGTGACACACACACGCTGTCCAATGGGGTTTGTGACACACACACTGTCCAAAGGTGTTTGTGACACACACGATGTCCAATGTGGTTTGTGACACACACACTGTCCAAAGGGGTTTGTGACACTCACACTGTCCAAAAGGGTTTGTGACACACACACTGTCCAATGGTGTTTGTGAATACACACGCTGTCCAATGGGGCTTGTGATAACCACGCTGTTCAATGGGGTTTGTGACACACACGCTGAACAATTAGGTTTGTTAAAGACACACTGTCCAATGAGGTTTGTGAAACACACGCTGTCCAATGCGGTTTGCGACACACACACTGACTAGGAGGGTTAGTGACACACACTCGCTGTCCTATGGGGTTTGTGACGCACACACTGTCAAATGGTGTTTGTGACACACACTCTGTCAAATGGGGTTTGTGACACAAACACGCTATCCATTGGGTTTTGCGACACAAACAATGTCCAATGATATTTGTGATACACACTGTCCAATGGGGTTTCTGACACTACACGCTTTCCAATGGGGTTTGTGACACAGACACTGACCAGGAGGGTTTGTGACACACACACGCTGTCCAGTGGTGTTTGTGACTACACACGCTGTCTAATGGGGATTGTGACACACACTCTGTCTAATGGGTCTTGTAACACACAAGCTGTCCAATGGGGTTTGTGAAACACAAGCTGTCCAATATGGGTTTGTGATACAAATACACTGTCCAATGGGGTTTGTGACACACACACGCTATCCAATGGGGTTTGTGACACACACAATTTCCTATGGGGTTTGTGACACACACACTTTGCAATGGGGTTTGTGACACACACACGCTGTCCCATGGGGTTTGTGAAACACACGCTGACCAATTGGGTGTCTTACACACACACTATCCATGGGTGTTTGTGACACACACGCAGTCCAGTAGTGTTTGTGACACACACACTGTCCAACAGGGTTTGTGATCACACACGATGTCCGATGGGGTTTGTGACACGCACACTGTACATGGGTGTTTGTGACACACATTCTATCCAGTGGGGTTGTGACACACACACAGTGCTTTGGTTATTGTTGCACACAAATGCTGTCCAGTGGTGTTTGTGACTACACACGCTGTCCAATGGGGCTTGTGACACACACGCTGTTCGATGTGTTTTGTGACACACACGCTGTCCAGTGGGTTTTGAGACACACACACTATCCAGTCGGGATTGTGACACATACGCTGTCCAATGGGTTTTGTGACACACACACACTGTCCAAAGGGGTTTGTGACACACACAATGTCCAATGGGGTTTTTGACACGCACACTGTCCATGTTTGTGACACACAGGCTGTCCAGTGGGGTTTGTGACACGCACACTGTCCAAAAGGGTTTGTGACACACACAATGTCCAATGGTGTTTGTGACAGGCACCCTGTCCAATGGGGTTGGTGACACACACTCTTTCCAATGGGGATTGTGACACACACATGCTGTCCAATGGGGAGTGTGACACAAACGCTGTCCAATGGGGTTCGTGACACACACCATGTCCAATGGGGTTTGTGACACGCACACGGTCCATGGGTGTTTCTGACACACACCCTGTCCAATGGGGTTTGTGACACACACACTGTCCAATGGGGTTTGTGACACACACAGTGTGCACGGGGTTTGTGACACACACGCTCTCCAATGGGGATTGTGACACACACACGCTGTCCAATGTGGATTGTGAAACACACACGTTGTCCAATGGGTTTTACGACACACACGCTCTCCAATGGGGTTTGTGACACACACGCTGTCCAATGGGGATTGTGACACACACACTGTCCAAAGGGGTTTGTGACATACACGATGTAAAATGGGGTTTGTGAAACACACGTTCTCCAGTCAAGTTTATGACACAGACCCTGTCCAATGGGGTTTCTGACACACACAGTGTGCACGGGGTTTGTAAACACACGCTGTCCAATTGGGTTTGTGACACACACACTGTCCAATGGGTATTGTTCCACACACACACTGTCCTACGGGTTTCTTGACACACACTGTGTCCACGGGGTTTGTGACACACACACTGGCCAATAGGGTTTGTCACACACACATGCTATCCAATGGGATTTTTGACACACACACTCTCCAATGGGGATTGTGACACACACGCGTCCAATGGGGTTTGTGACACGCACACTGTCCAAACGGGTTTGTGACACAGATGCTGTCCAATGGGGATAGTGACCTACACACTATTCAAAAGGGTTTGTGACACACACACGCTATGCCATGGGGTTTTTGACACGTACACTTTATAATGGGGTTTGTGACACACACACGCAATCCAATGGGGTTTGTGACACACACGATGTCCAATGGGGTTTGTGACACGCACAGTGTCCATGGGTGTTTGTGACACACACACTGACCAATGGGGTTTGTGACACAGACACTCTGTCCAGTGGCGCTTGTGACACACACGCTGTCCAATGGGGTTCGTGACACACACTCTTTCCAATGGGGATTGCGACACACACACTCTGTCCAATGGGGAGTGTGAAACAAACGATGTCCAATGGGGTTTGTGACACACACACTGTCCATGGGTGTTTCTGACACACACGCTGTCCAATAGGGTTTGTGACACACACTGTCCAAAGGGGTTTGTGACACACACACGATGTAAAATGGGGTTTGTGACACGCACACTGTCCAATAGGGTTTGTGACACACACACGCTATCCAATGGGGTTTGTGACACACGCACTTTCAAAAGGGGTTTGTGACACACACGCTATCCAATGGGTTTTGTGACAAACACACTGTCCAATGGGGATTGTGACACACACACGCTGTCCAATGGTGTTTGTCACACACACGATGTCCTATGGGGTTTGTGACACAGACGCTCTCCAATGGGGATTGTGACACACACACTTCATAACGGGGTTTGTGACACACACACGCTATCCAATGGGGTTTGTGACACACATACTTTCTAATGGGGTTTTTGACACACACACGCTATCCAATGCGGTTTGTGACACACACTTTCCAATGGGGTTTGTGAAACACGCACGCTGTCCCATGAGGTTTGTGTCACACACGCTGTCCAATGGGGTTTCTGACACACACGCTGTCCAATGGGCTTTGTGACACACACGCTGTCCAATGGGGTTTGTGACACACACACTCTGTTCAATAGGGTTTGTGACACACATACGGTGTCCAATGGGTTTTGTGAGACACACACTTTCTAATGGGGTTTGTGAAACAAACTCTCTCCAATGGGGTTTGTGACACACACACTGTGCAATGGGGCTTATGACACACACACGCTGTCCAATGCTGTTTGTGACACACACGCTGTCCAATGGGGTTTGTGAGAGAGACGCTGTCGCGTGGGTATTGTGATGTACAAACTGTCCAATGGGGTTTGTGACACGCATGCTTTTCAATGGGTTTTGTGACACACACACTGACCAGGAGGGTTTGTGACACACACACACTATCCAATTGGTTTGTGACACACACACTTTCCAATGGGGTTTGTGACACACACACTCTGTCCAATGGCGCTTGTGACACACACGCTGTCCAATGGGGATTGTGACACACATGGTCTCCAATGGGTTTGTGACACACATACTGTCCAATGGGGATTGTGACACACACACTTTCCAATGGGATTTGCGACACACACAATCTGTCCAAGGGCGCTTGTGACACGCACACTGTCCAATGGGGTTCGTGACATACACCCTGTCCAGTGGGGTTTGTGACACACATACTGTCCAATGGGGATTGTGACACACACACTGTCCATAGGGGTTTGTGACACACACGATGTCCAATGGTGTTTGTGACACACACGCTGTCCCATGCGGTTTGTGACACACACACATTCCAATGGGGTTTGTGACACACACACTTTTCAAAGGGGCTTGAGACACACACACGCTGTGCCATGGGGTTTGTGACACACACACGCTATCCAATGGGGTTTGTGACACATACACTTTCCAATGGGGTTTGTGACACACACACTCTGTCCAACGGAGCTTGTCACACACGGTGTCCAATGGGGTTCCTGACACACACACTGTCCAATGGGGATTGTGACACACACACGATGTCCAATGGGGTTTGTGACACACACACTGTCCAAAGGGGTTTGTGACAAACAGACTGTCCAATGGGGATTGTGACATACACAGGATGTCCAATGGGGTTTGTGACACACACATTGTCCAAAGGGGTTTGTGACAAACAGGATGTCCAATGGAGTTTGTAACACGCACACTGTCCATGGGTGTTTGTGACACACAAGCTGTCCAATGGGGTTTGTGACACACACACTTTCCATAGGGGTTTGTGACACACACGATGTCCAATAGGGTTTGTGACACGCACACTATCCATGGTTGTTTGTGAAACACACGCTGTCCAATGGGCTTTGTGACACACACACGCTGTCCCATGGGGTTTGTGACACACACATACTATCCAATGGGATTTGTGAAACATACACTTTCCAATAGGGTTTGTGACACACACTCTGTCCAATGGGGATTGTGACACACACACGCTGTCCAATGGGGTTTGTGACACACACACTGTGCAAAGGGGTTTGTGACATACACGCTGTCCAATGGGGCTTGTGACACTCACACTGTCCAATGGGGATTGTGACACACACACTCTGTCTAATAGGTCTTGTGACACACAAGCTGCCCAATGGGGTTCGTGACACACACTCTGTCAAGTGGGGATTGTGACACACACACTGTCCAGGGGAGTTTGTGACACACAGGCTGCCCAGTGTGTTTTGTCACACACACAATGTCCAATGGGGATTTGACACACGCTGTCCACTGGAGATTGTGACACACACACTGTCCAGGGGGGTTTGTGACACACATATTGTCCAATGACGTTCATGACACACACAGTGTCCACGGGCGTCTGTGACACACACGCTATCCAATGGGTTTTGTGACACACTCACACAGTGTCCAATGGGGATTGTGAACCACACACGCTTTCCAATGGTGTTTGTGACACACACGCTTTCCAATGGTGTTTGTGACACACACGCTGTCCAATAGCGTTTTGACACACACACACTATCCAATGGGGATTGTGACATATTACTGTCCAATAGGGTTTGTGACACACACATGTTATCCAATGGGGTTTGTTAAAAACACACGCTAACCAATTGGGTTTGTTACACACACACTGTCCAATGGTGTTTGTGACACGCATGCTGTCCAATGGGTTTTGTGTCACACACACTGACCATGACGGTTTGTGACACACACACTCTATCCAATGGTGTTTGTGACACACACGCTGTCCAATGGGGTTTGTGACACACACACTGTCCAAAGGGGTTTGTGACACACACAATGTGCAATGGGGTTTCTGACACGCACACTTTCCATGGGTGTTTGTGAAACACACACTGTCCAGTGGAGTTTGTGACACACACACTGTCCAATGTTGTTTGTGACACACACAGTGTCCACGGGGGTTGGTGACACAAACTCTGTCCAATTGGGTTTGTGACACACACACTGTCCAAAGGGGATTGTGTCACACACACGCTGTCCAAAGGGGTTTGTGACACAAACTCTGTCCAAAGGGGTTTGTGACACACACGCTGTCCAATGGGGTTTGTGACACACACTCTGACCAGTGGGTTTTGTAACACACACACTCTCCAATAGGGTTTGTGACACACACACGCTATCCAATGGGGTTTGTCAGACATACACTTTACAATGGGGTTTGTGACACTCACACTCTGTCCAATGGTGCTTGTGATACACACGTTGTCAAATGGGTTTTGTGACACACACATGCTGTCCAATGGGATTTGTGACACACATGTTGTCCAGTGGGGTTTTTGACACACACAATTTCCAATGGTGTTTGTGACACACACGCTGTCCAATAGGGTTTGTGACACAAACTCTGTCCAATGGGGTTTGTGAGACACACACTGTCCAAAAGGGTTTGTGACACACACGATGTCCAAAGGGGTTTGTGACACGAGCACTGTCCAGTGGGTTTTGTGACACACACAGTGTCTACGGGGGTTTGTGACACACAAGCTGTCCATTGCGGATTGTGACACACACACTGTTCAATGGGTATTGTGACACACACTTTGTGCAAAGGGGATTGTGTCACAAACACACTTTCCAATGGGGTTTGTGACACACACACTGTCCAAAGTGGTTTGTGAAACACACGCTGTCCAGTGGGGTTTGTGACACACACATACTATCCAATGGGGTTTGTGACACACACACTTTCTAGTGGAATTGTGACACACACACGCTATCCAATGGTGTTTGTGACACACACACGCTGTCCAATGGAGTTTGTGACACACACACTGACCAAAGGGGTTTGTGACACACACGCTGTCCAGTGGGGTTTGAGACACACACACTGTCCACCTGGGTTTTGACACACACGGTGTACACGGGGGTTTGTGAAACACACGCTGTCCAATGGGGTTTGTGACACACACACGCTCTCCAATGGTCTTTGTGACACACACGCTGTCCAATAGGGCTTGTGACACACACACTGTTCAATGGGGTTCGTGAACACACACGCTGTCCTGTGGGTTTTGTGACACACACACTCTGTCCAATGGTATTGTGACACACACTCTGTCCAATGGGTTTAGTTACACACACACTCTGTCCAATGGGGTTTGTGACACAGACACTTTGTAATGGGGTTTGTGACACACACACTCTATCCAATAAGGTTTGTGACACACACACTTTCCAATGAGGTTTGTGACGCTCAAACATCCCAATGGGGTTTGTGACACATACACGCTGTCCCATGGGGTTTGTGACACACACGCTGACCAATTGGGTTTCTTACACAGACACTGTCCAATGGTGTTTACGACACGCATGCTGTCCAATGGGTTTTGTGACGCACACTCTGACCAGGAGGGTTTGTGACACACACACGCTCACACACTGTCCAATGGGGATTGTGACACACACACGCTGTCCAATGGGGTTTGTGACACACACACTGTCCAAAGGTGTTTGTGACACACACGATGTCCAATGTGGTTTGTGACACACACACTGTCCAAAGGGGTTTGTGACACTCCCACTGTCCAAAAGGGTTTGTGACACACACACTGTCCAATGGTGTTTGTGAATACACACGCTGTCCAATGGGGCTTGTGATAACCACGCTGTTCAATGGGGTTTGTGACACACACGCTGAACAATTAGGTTTGTTAAAGACACACTGTCCAATGAGGTTTGTGAAACACACGCTGTCCAATGCGGTTTGCGACACACACACTGACTAGGAGGGTTAGTGACACACACTCGCTGTCCTATGGGGTTTGTGACGCACACACTGTCAAATGGTGTTTGTGACACACACTCTGTCAAATGGGGTTTGTGACACAAACACGATATCCATTGGGTTTTGGAACACAAACAATGTCCAATGATATTTGTGATACACACTGTCCAATGGGGTTTCTGACACTACACGCTTTCCAATGGGGTTTGTGACACAGACACTGACCAGGAGGGTTTGTGACACACACACGCTGTCCAGTGGTGTTTGTGACTACACACGCTGTCTAATGGGGATTGTGACACACACTCTGTCTAATGGGTCTTGTAACACACAAGCTGTCCAATGGGGTTTGTGAAACACAAGCTGTCCAATATGGGTTTGTGATACAAATACACTGTCCAATGGGGTTTGTGACACACACACGCTATCCAATGGGGTTTGTGACACACACAATTTCCTATGGGGTTTGTGACACACACACTTTGCAATGGGGTTTGTGACACACACACGCTGTCCCATGGGGTTTGTGAAACACACGCTGACCAATTGGGTGTCTTACACACACACTATCCATGGGTGTTTGTGACACACACGCAGTCCAGTAGTATTTGTGACACACACACTGTCCAACAGGGTTTGTGACACACACGATGTCCGATGGGGTTTGTGACACGCACACTGTACATGGGTGTTTGTGACACACATTCTATCCAGTGGGGTTGTGACACACACACAGTGCTTTGGTTATTGTTGCACACAAATGCTGTCCAGTGGTGTTTGTGACTACACACGCTGTCCAATGGGGCTTGTGACACACACGCTGTTCGATGTGTTTTGTGACACACACGCTGTCCAGTGGGTTTTGTGACACACACACACTATCCAGTCGGGATTGTGACACATACGCTGTCCAATGGGTTTTGTGACACACACACACTGTCCAAAGGGTTTTGTGACACACACAATGTCCAATGGGGTTTTTGACACGCACACTGTCCATGTTTGTGACACACAGGCTGTCCAGTGGGGTTTGTGACACGCACACTGTCCAAAAGGGTTTGTGACACACACAATGTCCAATGGGGTTTGTGACAGGCACCCTGTCCATGGGTGTTTGTGACACACACGCTGTCTAGTGGGGTTTCTGACACACACCCTGTCCAATGGGGTTTGTGACACAGACACTCTGTCCAGTGGCGCTTGTGACACACACGCTGTCCAATGGGGTTGGTGACACACACTCTTTCCAATGGGGATTGTGACACACACACGCTGTCCAATGGGGAGTGTGACACAAACGCTGTCCAATGGGGTTCGTGACACACACCATGTCCAATGGGGTTTGTGACACGCACACTGTCCATGGGTGTTTCTGACACACACCCTGTCCAATGGGGTTTGTGACACACACACTGTCCAATGGGGTTTGTGACACACACAGTGTGCACGGGGTTTGTGACACACACGCTCTCCAATGGGGATTGTGACACACACACGCTGTCCAATGTGGATTGTGAAACACACACGTTGTCCAATGGGTTTTACGACACACACGCTCTCCAATGGGGTTTGTGACACACACGCTGTCCAATGGGGATTGTGACACACACACTGTCCAAAGGGGTTTGTGACATACACGATGTAAAATGGGGTTTGTGAAACACACGTTCTCCAGTCAAGTTTATGACACAGACCCTGTCCAATGGGGTTTCTGACACACACAGTGTGCACGGGGTTTGTAAACACACGCTGTCCAATTGGGTTTGTGACACACACACTGTCCAATCGGTATTGTTCCACACACACACTGTCCTACGGGTTTCTTGACACACACTGTGTCCACGGGGTTTGTGACACACACACTGGCCAATAGGGTTTGTCACACACATGCTATCCAATGGGATTTTTGACACACACACTCTCCAATGGGGATTGTGACACACACGCTGTCCAATGGGGTTTGTGACACGCACACTGTCCAAACGGGTTTGTGACACAGATGCTGTCCAATGGGGATAGTGACCTACACACTGTTCAAAAGGGTTTGTGACACACACACGCAATCCAATGGGGTTTGTGACACACACGATGTCCAATGGGGTTTGTGACACGCACACTGTCCATGGGTGTTTGTGACACACACGCTGACCAATGGGGTTTGTGACACAGACACTCTGTCCAGTGGCGCTTGTGACACACACGCTGTCCAATGGGGTTCGTGACACACACTCTTTCCAATGGGGATTGCGACACACACACTCTGTCCAATGGGGAGTGTGAAACAAACGATGTCCAAAGGGGTTTGTGACACACACACTGTCCATGGGTGTTTCTGACACACACGCTGTCCAATGGGGTTTGTGACACACACACTGTCCAAAGGGGTTTGTGACACACACGATGTAAAATGGGGTTTGTGACACGCACACTGTCCATTGTTGTTTGTGACACACACGCTGGCCAGTGGAGTTTATGACACACACACTCTCCAATGGGGTTTGTGACACACACAGTGTGCACGGGGTTAGTGACACACACGCTGCCCAATGGGGATTGTGAAACCCACGCTGTCCAATGGGGATTGTGACACACACACGCTGTCCAATGGGTTTTCTGACACACACACTGTCCAAAGATGTTTGTGACACAGACCCGATCCAATGGGGTTTGTGACACTCACACTGTCCATGGGTGTTTGTGACACACACTCTGTCCCATGGGTTTTGTCACGCACACACTGTCCAATGGGGTTTTGACACACACGCTGTCAAAAGCGGATTGTGACACACAGGCTGTACAATGGGGTTTGTGACACACACACTGTCCAATGGGTATTGCTAAACACAAACGCTGTCCAATGGGGTTTGTGACACACACACTGTCCAATGGGGTTTGTGACACACACACGCTATCCAATGGGATTTGCGACACACACAATCTGTCCAATGGCGCTTGTGACACGCACACTGTCCAATGGGGTTCGTGACACACACCCTGTCCAGTGGGGTTTGTGACACACACACTGTCCAATGGGGATTGTGACACACACACTGTCCATAGGGGTTTGTGACACACACGATGTCCAATGGTGTTTGTGACACACACGCTGTCCCATGCGGTTTGTGACACACACACATTCCAATGGGGTTTGTGACACACACACTTTTCAAAGGGGCTTGAGACACACACACGCTGTGCCATGGGGTTTGTGACACACACACGCTATCCAATGGGGTTTGTGACACATACACTTTCCAATGGGGTTTGTGACAAACACACTCTGTCCAACGGAGCTTGTCACACACGGTGTCCAATGGGTTTCCTGACACACACACTGTCCAATGGGGATTGTGACACACACACGATGTCCAATGGGGTTTGTGACACACACACTGTCCAAAGGGGTTTGTGACAAACACACTGTCCAACGGGGATTGTGACATACACAGGATGTCCAATGGGGTTTGTGACACACACATTGTCCAAAGGGGTTTGTGACAAACAGGATGTCCAATGGGGTTTGTAACACGCACACTGTCCATTGGTGTTTGTGACACACAAGCTGTCCAATGGGGTTTGTGACACACACACTTTCCATAGGGGTTTGTGACACACACGATGTCCAATAGGGTTTGTGACACGCACACTGTCCATGGGTGTTTGTGAAACACACGCTGTCCAATCGGGTTTGTGACACACACACTGTCCAAAGGGGTTTGTGACACACACGATGTCCAATGGAGTTTGTGACACACACACTGTCCAGTGGGTTTCGTGACACACGCACTCTGTCCAATAGGCTTGTGACACACACGCTGTCCAATGGTGTTTGTGACACACACAATGTCCAATGGGAATTGTGACACACACACTGTCCAAAGCGGTTTGAGACACACACGCTATGCAATGGGGCTTGTGACACTCAAACTCTCCATGGATGTTTGTGACACACACGCTGTCCAGTGGGTTTTGTCACACACACACCGTCCAACGGGGTTTTGACACACACGCTGTCCACTGGGGATTGTGACACACACAATATCCAGGGGGGTTTGTGACACACACACTGTCCAATGGCGTTCGTGACACACACAGTGTCAACGGCGGTTTGTGACACACACAATGTTCAAAATGTTTTGTGACACACACAATGTACAATGGTGTTTGTGACACGATCACTGTCCATGGTGTTTGTGACACACTCTCTATCCAGTGGGGTTTGTGACACACACACTGTCCAATGGGGTTTTTGACACAAACAGTGTCCACGGGGGTTTGTGACACACACGCTGTCCAATGGGCTTTGTGGCACACACACTCTGTACATTGGGTCTTGTGAAAACCACGCTGTCCAATGGGTGTTTGTGACACACACGCTGTCCAGTGAGTTTTGTGACACACACGCTATCCAATAGGGTTTCTGACACACACACGCTATCCAATGGGGTTTGTGACACATACACTTTCCAATGGAGTTTGCGGCACCCACACTCTGTCCAATGGTGCTTGTGACACACACGCTGTCCAATGGGGTTCGTGACACAGACACGTTGTCCAATGGGGCTTGAGACACTCACACTGTCCATGAGTGTTTGTGACACACACGCTGTCCAGTGGGTTTTGTCACACACACACAGTCCAGTGGGGTTTTGACACACACACTGTCCACTGGGGATTGTGACACACACACTGTCCAGGGGGGTTTTTGACGCACACACTGTCCAATGGCGTTCGTGACACACACAGTGTCCACGGGGGTTTGTGACACACACGCTATCCAATGGGTTTTGTGACACACACACATATTGTCCAATGGGGATTGTAACACACAGACTCTGTCCAACGGTGTTTGTGACACACACGCTGTCCAATGGGGTTTGTGACACACACATGCTATTCAATGGGGTTTGTGACACACACACTGTCCAAAGGGGTTTGTGACACACACGATGTCCAATGGGGTTTGTGACACGCATACTGTCCATGGGTGTTTGTGACACACACGCTGTCCAGTGGGTTTTGTGACACACACACTGTCCAATGGGGTTTGTGACACACACAGTGTCCAAGGGGGTTTGTGACACACACACTGTCCAAAGGGTGTTGTGACACACACGCTGTCCAATGGTGTTTGTGACACACACACTGTACAGTGGGGATTGTGACACACACACGCTGTACAATGGGGTTTGTGACACACACACTGTCCCATGGGTTTTGTGACACACACACTCTGTCCAATGGGCTTGTGACACACACGCTGTCCAATGATATTTGTGACACACACACTGTACAATGGGTATTGTGACACACACACGCAGTCCAGTGAGGTTAGTGACACACACGCTGTCCAGTGGAATTTGTGACACTCACACTGTCTAATGGGCTTTGTGACACAGTGTCCCCGGGGGTTTGTGACACAGACGCTGTCCAATGGGGTTTGTGACACACACACTGTCCAATGTGTATTGTTACACACACGCGCTGTCCAGTGGTGTTTGCGACACACACTCTGTCCAGTGGGGATTGTGACACACACGCTGTCCAATGATGTTTGTGACACACATACTGTCCAATGGGGATTGTGACACTCACACGCTGTGCAATGGTGTTTGTGACACACACACTGTCCAAAGGGGTTTCTGACACACACGCTATCCAATGGGGTTTGTGACATTCACACTGTCCATGGGTTTTTGTGACACACACACTGTCCAATGGGGTTTTGACACACACGCTGTCCAATTGCGATTGTGACACACATGCTGTGCAATGGGGTTTGTGATACATACACTCTGTCCAATGGGGCTTGTGACACAGACTTTGTCCAATGGGGTTTGTGACCCACACGGTGTCCAATGGGGATTGTGACACACACACTCTGTCCAATAGGTCTTGTGACACACACGCTGTCCAATGGGGTTTGTGACACATACAGTCTGTCCAATGGGTATTGTGACACTCACGCTGTCCAATGGGGATTGTGACACACACACGCTGTCCAATGGTGTTTGTGACACACACGCTGTCCAGTGGGGTTTGTGACCCACTCGCTGTCCAATGGGGATTGTGACATACACACTGTCCAACAGGGTTTGTGACACACACATGCTATCCAATGGGGTTTGTGACACACATACTTTCTAAAGGGGTTTTTGACACACGCACGCTATCCAATGGGGTTTGTGACACACACTGTCCAATAGGGTTTGTGACATCACACATGATATCCAATGGGTTTTGTGGCATATACTCTTTCTAAAGGGTTTTGTGAAACACACGCTATCCAATGGGTTTTGTGACACACACACTGTGCAATGGGGATTGTGACACACACACGCTGTCGAATGGTGTTTGTGACACACACACTTTCCAATGGGGTTTGTGAAACGCACACTTTCTAAAGGGGTTTGTGACACACACATGCTATCCAATGGGGTTTGTGACTCGCATACTTTCTAATGGGGTTTGTGACACACACACGCTGACAAATTGGGTTTGTTACACACACACTGTCGAATGGTGTTTGTGACACGCATGCTGTCCAATGGGTTTTGTCACACACACACTGACCAGGAGGGTTTGTTACACACACACGCTATCCAATGGGGTCTGTGACACATGCACTTTCCAATGGGCTTTGTGACACACACATTCTGTCCAATGGCGCTTGTGAAACACATGCTGTCCAATGGCACTGGTGACACACACAACTTCCAAAGGGGTTTGTGACACACACGCTGTCCAATGGGGCTAGTGACACATACACTTTCCAATGGGGTTTGTGACACACACACTGTCCAATGGGGCTAGTGACACATATACTTTCCAATGGGGTTTGTGACACACACACTTTCCAATGGGTATTGTGACACACACACGCTGTCCAATGGGGATTGTGACACACACGCTGTCCAATGGGGTTTGTGATACATACACTCTGTCCACTGGGGCTTGTGACACACACGCTGTCCAGTGGGGTTTGTAACACACACACTGTCAAAAGGGGTTTGTGACACACATGCTATCAAATGGGATTTGTGACACACACACTGTCCATTGATTTTTGACACACACGCTGTCCACTGGGGATTGTGACACACACACTGTCCAGGGGGTTTGTGACACACACACTGTCCAATGGCGTTCGTGAAACACACAGTGTCCACGGGGGTTTGTGACACACACGCTGTCCAATGGGGTTTGTGACACACACACTGTCCAATGGGTATTGTTAAACACAAACTCTGTCCAATGGGGTTTGTGACACACACACTGCCCAATGGGGTTTGTGAAACACATGCTGTCCAATGGGTTTTGTGACACGCACACTTTACAATGGCGTTTGTGATACACACACGCTATCCAATGGGGTTTATGACACACACGCTGTCCAATGGGGTGTGTGACACACACACTTTCTAGTGGGGTTCGTGACACACACACTTTCTAATGGGGATTTTGACACACACGCTATCCAATGGGTTTTGTGACACACACACTGTCCAATGGGGATTGTGACACACACACGCTGTCCAATGGTCTTTGTGACACACACGCTGTCCAATGGGGTTTGTGACACAGACGCTATCCAATGGGGATTGTGACATACACATTGTCCAATAGGGTTTATGACACACACATGCTATCCAATGGGGTTTGTGACACACATACTTTCAAATGGGGTTTTTGACACACACACGCTATCCAATGGGGTTTGCGACACACACTTTCCAAAGGGGATTGTGATACACACGCTGTCCAATGGGGTTTGTGACACATACACTCTGTCCAATCGGGCTTGTAACACACACTCTGTCCAACGGGGTCTTTGACCCACAATGTTTCAAATGGGGACTGCGACGCACACGCTGTCCAATGGGGTTTGTGACACACTCGCTGTCCAATGGGGTTTGTGACACACACACTCTGTCCAATGGGGTTTGTGACCCAGAGTGTGTCCAATGGGTATTGTGACACACACGCTGTCCAATGGGGGTTGTCACACACACACTCTCTCCAATAGGTTTTGTGACACACAAGCTGTCCAGTGGGGTTTGTGACATACACGCTGTCCAATATGGTTTGTGACATCACACACGCTATCCAATGGGGTTTGAGACACACACTCTTTCTAATGGGGTTTGTGAAACACACGCTATCCAATGGAGTTTGTGGCACACACACTGTCCAATGGTGTTTATGACACGCATGCTGTCCAATGGGTTTTGTGACACACACACTCACCAGGAGGGTTTGTGACACACACACGCTATCCAATGGGGTTTGTGACACATACGCTTTCCAATGGGTTTTCTGACAGACACACTCTGTCCAATGGCGCTTGTGACACATGCTGTCCAATGGGGTTCGTGACACACACTCTGTCCCATGGGGTTTGTGACACACACACTGTCCAATGAGGATTGTGACACAAACACGCTGTCCAATGGGGTTTGTGACACATACACTTTCCAAAGTTATTTGTGACACGCACGATGTCCCATGTGGTTTGTGACACGCGCAATGTCCATGGGTGCTTGTGACACACACGCTGTCCAGTGGGGTTTGTGACACACACACTGTCCAAAAGGGTTTGTGACACACACGATGTCCAATAGGGTTTCTGACACGCACACTGTCCATGGGTGTTTGTGACACACACACTGTCCAGTGGGGTTTGTGACACACACAGTGTCCACCGGGGTTTGTGACACACACACTGTCCAATGGTTATTGTTACACACACACACTGTCCAATGGGGTTTTTGATACAAATGCTTTCCAGTGGGTTTTGTGACACACACACTGTCCAATAGGGTTTGTGCCACACACACGCTATACAATGTGTTTTGTGACACATAAACTTTCCAATGGGTATTGTTACACACACACGCTGTACAATGGGGTTTGTGACACACACACTTTCCAATGGGGTTTGTGACACAAACTTTTTCCATTGGGGTTTCTGACACGCACACTGTACATGGGTGTTTGTGACCAAACACGCTGTCTAGTGGAGTTTGTGACACACACACTGTCCAATGGGGATTGTGGCACACACACGCTGTCCAATGGTGTTTGTGACACACACGCTGTCCAATGGGGTTTGTGTCACAGATGTTCTCCAATGGGGTTTGTAACATACACACTGTCCAACAGGGTTTGTGACATACACACGCTATCCAATTTGGATTGTGACACACACATATTCTAATGGGGTTTGTGACACACACGCTATCCAATCGGTTTTGTGACACACACACTGTCCAAATGGGATTGTGACAAACACACGCTGTCCAATAGTGTTTGTGTCACACACGCTGTCCCATGGGGTTTCTGACACACACACTTTCCAACGGTGTTCGTGACACACACTCTGTCCCATGGGGTTTGTGACACACACACGCTATCCATTGGGGTTTAAGACACACACACTTTCTAATGGGGTTTGTGACACACACGCTGTCCAGTGGGTTTTGTGACACACACACTGTGCAGTGGGGCTTGTGAAACACAAACTCTGTCCAATGGGGCTGGTGACACACAAACTCTGTCCAATGGGTCCTGTGACACACATACGCTGTCCAATGGGTATTGTGACACACACACTGTCCAATGGTTCTTGTGACACAAACGCTGAACAATGGGGTTCGTGACACGCACGCTGTTCAGTGGGTTTTGTGACACACACAGTGTCCACTGGGGTATTGACACACACATTGTCCACGGGGATTTGTGACACACACGCTGTCCATTGGCGTTCGTGACACACACAGGGTCCAGGGTGGGTTGTGACACACACACTGTCCAATGGGGCTGGTGACACACACACTATCCAATGGGTTTTATGACACAAACGCTGTCCAGTAGGTTTTGTGACACACACACTGTCCAATAGGGTTTGTGCCACACACACGCTATCCAATGGGGTTTGTGACGCATACACTTTCCAATGGGGTTTGTGACACACACACTCTTTCCCATGGCGCTTGTGACACAAACGCTGTCAAATGGGGTTCGTGACACACACTCTGTCCCGTGGGGTTTATGACACACACGCTGTCCAATGTTGTTTCTGACACACACACTGTCCAAAGGGGTTTGTGACACACACGATGTCCAATGGGGTTTGTGACACACACATCGCCCAATGGGTATTGTGACACACACGCACAGTCCAATGGGGTTTGTGACACACACGCTGTCCAATGGGGATTGTGACACACACTTTCCAATGGGGTTTGTGACACACACACGTTGTCCCATGGGGTTTGTGACACACACACTGTCCAATGGGGATTGTGACAAACAGACGCTGTCCAATGGGGTTTGTGACACACACATTGTCCGAAGAGGTTTGTGACACATATGATGTCCAATGGGATTTGTGGCACCCACACTGTCCATGGGTGTTTGTGACACACACGCTGTCCAGTGTGGTTTGTAACACACACACTGTCCAAAAGGGTTTGTGACACACATGATGTACAATGGGGTTTGTGGCACGCACGCTGTCCATGGGTGTTTGTGAGACACACGCTGTCCAGTAGGGTTTGTGACACACACGCTGTCCTGTGGGTTTGTGACACCCATGATGTACAATGGGGTTTGTGACACGCGCACTGTCCATGGGTGTTTGTGACACACACGCCGACCAGGGGGGTTTGTGACACACACACTGTCCAATGGGGTTTGTGACACACACAGTGTCCACTGGGGTTTGTGATACACACGCTGTCCAATAGGGTTTGTGACACGCATACTGTCAATGGGTGTTTGTGACACCACACTGTCCAATGGGGATTGTGACACACACGCTGTCCAATGGGCTTTGTGACACACACACTCTGTACAGTGGGTCTTGTGAAAAACACTCTATACAATGGGTTTGTGAAAACACACGCTGTCCAGTGGGTTTTGTGACACACATACTACCCAATAGCGTTTGTGAAACACATACGCTATCCAATGGGGTTTGTGACACATACACTATCCAATGCGGTTTGTGACACACACACTCTGTCCAATGGTGATTGTGACACACACGCTGTCCAACGGGGTTAGTGACACACATGCTATCCAGTGGGTTTTGTGACACACACACACACTGTCCAATGGGGATTTTGAACCACACACGGTGTGCAATGGTGTTTGTGACACACACAGTGTCCAATGGGGTTTGTGACACACACACTGTCCAAATGGGTTTGTGACACACACACTGTCCAATGGTGTTTGTGACACGCATGCTGTCCAATGGGTTTTGTGTCACACACACTCTGTCCAAAGGCGCTTGTGACACAAACGCTGCCAAATGGGGTTCGTGACACACACTCTGTCCCGTGGGGTTTGTGACACACACGCTGTCCAATGGTGTTTCTGACACACACACTGTCCAAAGGGGTTTGTGACACCACGATGTCCAATGGGGTTTCTGACACACACACTGTCCAAAGGGGTTTGTGACACACACGATGTCCAATGGGGTTTGTGACACACACGCTGTCCAATGGGGATTGTGACACACACTTTCCAATGGGGTTTGTGACACACACACGTTGTCCCATGGGGTTTCTGACACACACACTGTCCATGGGTGTTTGTGAGACACACGCTGTCCAGTGGGGTTTTAACATACACACTGTCCAAAGGGGTTTGTGACACACACGATGTCCATTGGGGTTTATGACACGCACACTGTCCATGGGTGTTTGTGACACACACCCTTTCCAGTGGGGTTTGTGACACACACACAGTATCCAATGGTGTTTGTGACACATACACTTTCCAAAGGGGTTTGTGACACACACACTCTGTCCCATGGTGATTCAGACACACACGCTGTCCAATGGGGTTCGTGACACACACGCTGTCCGCTGGGTTTTCTGACACACACTCTCTGTCCAACAGGCTTGTGACAAACACGCTGTCCAATGGGGATTGTGACACACGTGATGTCCAATGGGGTTTGTGACATACACACTGTCCAATGGGTATCGTTACACAAACACGCTGTCCAGTGGTGTTTGTGACAAACACGCTGTCCAGTGGGTTTTGTGCCACACACACTGTCCAATGGGGTTTTGACACACACGCTGTCCACTGGGGATTGTGACACACACACTGTCCAATGGGTTTTGTGACAGACACACTGTTCAATAGCTATTGTTACACACACACGCTGTCAAATGGGGTTTGTGACACACACACGCTGTCAAATGGGATTTGTGACACACACGCTGTCCAATGGGATTTGTGACACACACTGTCCAATGGGGTTTCTGACACTACACGCTGTCCAATGGCGTTTGTGCCACACACACTGTCCAATGGTGTTTGTGACACACACGCTGTCCAGTGGGTTTTGTGAAAGAGACACGCTATCCAATGGGGTTTGTGACACATACACTTTCCAATGGGGTTTGTGACACCACACTCTCTCCAATGGTGCTTGTGACACACACGCTGTCCAATAGTGTTTGTGAAAAACACTCTGTCCCATGGGGTTTGTGACACATACACTGTCCAATGGGGATTGTGACACACACATGCTGTCCAATGGGATTTCTGACACACACGCTGTCCAATGGGGTTCGTGACACATACACTTTCCAGTGAGGTTTGTGACACACACACTCGGTCTAACAGGCTTGTGACACACACGCTGTCCAATGGGGATTGTGACACACACACGCTGTCCAGTGGGGTTTGTGACACACACACTGTTCAACGGGGTTTGTGACGCCCACGCTGTCCAGTTGGTTTTGGACACACACACTGTCCACTGGGGTTTTGACACACACGCTGTCCACTGGGGATCGTGACATACACACTGTCCAATGCGTAGTGTTACACACACAGGCAGTCCAATGGTGTTTGTGACACAACACTGTCCAATAGCTACTGTTACACACACAGGCTGTACGATGGGGTTTGTGACACACACACTGTCCAATGGTGTTCGTGACACATACAGTGTGCACGGGGGTTTGTGACACACACACGCTGTCCAATGGGGTTTGTGACACACACTCTGTCCCATGCGGTTTGTGACACACACACTGTCCAATGGGGTTTGTGACACACACAGTGTCCAATGGTGTTTGTGACACGCACGCTGTCCAAATGGGTTTGTGACACACACACTGTCCAATGGTGTTTGTGACACGCATGCTGTCCAATGGGTTTTGTGTCACACACACTCTGTCCAAAGGCGCTTGTGACACAAACGCTGTCAAATGGGGTTCGTGACACACACTCTGTCCCGTGGGGTTTGTGACACACACGCTGTCCAATGGTGTTTCTGACACACACACTGTCCAAAGGGGTTTGTGACACCACGATGTCCAATGGGGTTTCTGACACACACACTGTCCAAAGGGGTTTGTGACACACACGATGTCCAATGGGGTTTGTGACACACACGCTGTCCAATGGGGATTGTGACACACACTTTCCAATGGGGTTTGTGACACACACACGTTGTCCCATGGGGTTTCTGACACACACACTGTCCATGGGTGTTTGTGAGACACACGCTGTCCAGTGGGGTTTTAACATACACACTGTCCAAAGGGGTTTGTGACACACACTATGTCCATTGGGGTTTATGACACGCACACTGTCCATGGGTGTTTGTGACACACACCCTTTCCAGTGGGGTTTGTGACACACACACGGTATCCAATGGTGTTTGTGACACATACACTTTCCAAAGGGGTTTGTGACACACACACTCTGTCCCATGGTGATTCAGACACACACGCTGTCCAATGGGGTTCGTGACACACACGCTGTCCGCTGGGTTTTCTGACACACACTCTCTGTCCAACAGGCTTGTGACAAACACGCTGTCCAATGGGGATTGTGACACACGTGATGTCCAATGGGGTTTGTGACATACACACTGTCCAATGGGTATCGTTACACAAACACGCTGTCCAGTGGTGTTTGTGACACACACGCTGTCCAGTGGGTTTTGTGCCACACACACTGTCCAATGGGGTTTTGACACACACGCTGTCCACTGGGGATTGTGACACACACACTGTCCAATGGGTTTTGTGACAGACACACTGTTCAATAGCTATTGTTACACACACACGCTGTCAAATGGGGTTTGTGACACACACACGCTGTCAAATGGGATTTGTGACACACACGCTGTCCAATGGGATTTGTGACACACACTGTCCAATGGGGTTTCTGACACTACACGCTGTCCAATGGGGTTTGTGCCACACACACTGTCCAATGGTGTTTGTGACACACACGCTGTCCAGTGGGTTTTGTGAAAGAGACACGCTATCCAATGGGGTTTGTGACACATACACTTTCCAATGGGGTTTGTGACACACACACTGTCCAAATGGGTTTGTGACACACACAATGTCCAATGGTGTTTGTGAAACACACACTGTCAATGGTGTTTGTGACACACACGTTGTCCAATAGGGTTTGTGACACAAACTCTGTCCAATGGGGATTGTGGCATACACACTGCCCAATGGGGTTTGTGACACACACGCTGTCCAGTGGGTTTTGTGCCACACACACTATCCACTGGGGTTTTGACACACACGCTGTCCACTGGGGATTATGACACACACACTGTCCAATAAGGTTGGTGACACACAAACTGTCCAAAGGGGATTGTGACACACACACGTTATCCAATGGGGTTTGTGACACACACACTGTCCAAAGGGGTTTGTGACATGCTGTCCAATAGTGTTTGTGACACACAAACACTGTCCAATGGGGATTGTGACACAAACACGATCTCCAATAGCGATTGTGACACACACGCTGTCCAAAGGGGTTTGTGATACACACACTCTGTCCAATGGGTCTTGTGACACACACACGCTGTCCAATGTGGTTCGTGACACATATGCGGTCCAGTGGGGTTTGTGACACACACACTGTCCAATCGGGTTTGTGACACACACGCTATCCAATGGGTTTTGTAACACACACGCTGTCCAATGGGGATTGTGACACAGACACTGCGAAATGGGGATTGTGAAATACACACTGTCCCATAGGGTTTGTGACACACACATGCTATCCAAGGGGGTTTGTGACACACATACTTTCTAATGGGGTTTTTGAAACACACACGCTATCCAATGGGGTTGGTGACACACACTTTCCAATGGGGTTTGTGACACACACAGGTTTTCGATGCGGTTTGTGACACACACAGGCTTTCCATGCGGTTTGTGACACACACGCTGACCAATTCGGTTTGTGACACACACACTGTCCAATGGTGTTTGTGACACACACACTGACCAGAAGGGTTTGTGACACACACAAGCTATCAAATTGTTTTGTGACACATACACTTTACAATGGGGTTTCTGACACACACACTCTGTCCAATGGCCCTTGTGACACACATGCTGTCCAATAGGGTTCATGACACACACTCTGTCCCATGGGGTTTGTGACACACACACTGTCCAATGGGAATTGTGACACACACACGCTGTCCAATGGGGTTTGTGACACACACACTGTCAAAAGGGGTTTGTGACGCACACAAAATCCAATGGAGTTTGTGACATACACTCTGTCCAAAGGGGTTTGCGACACACAGAGTGTCCACGGGGGTTTTTGACACACACTCTGTCCAATGGGGATTGTGACACACAGACTGTCCAGTGTGTATTGTTACACACACATGCTGTCCAATGGTGTTTGTGACTCACACGCTGTCCAATGGGAATTGTGAAACACACACAGTCCAATGTGCTTTGTAACACACAATCTCTGTCCAATGGGTGTTGTGAAAAACACGCTGTTCAATGGGGTTTGTGAACACACACGCTGTCCAGTGGGTTTTGTGACACACACACGGTCCAATTTGTTTTTGACACACATTCTGTCCAATGGGGATTGTGACACACACACGCTGTCCAATGGTGTTCGTGACACACACGCTGTTCAATGGGGTTTGTGACACACACACTGTCCAATAGTGTTTGTGACACACACATGATATCCAATGGGGTTTGTGACACACACACTGTCCAAAGGGGTTTGTGACACACACGCTGTCCAATGGGGTTCGTGATACATACTCTGTCCAGTGGGTTTTTTAACAAACACACTCTTTCCAATAGGCTTGTGGAACACACGCTGTCCAATGGTGTTTTTGACACACAGACTGTCCAAAGGGGTTTGTGACACACAGGCTATCCAATGGGGTTTGTGACACTCACACTGTCCATGGTTGTTTGTGACACACACACTGTCCAATGGGGTTTTGCCACACATACTGTTCAATGGGGATTGTGACACACACACTGACCAGGGGGGTTTGTGACACACACACTGACCAGGCGGGTTTGTGACACACACGCTATCCAGTGGGTTTTGTGACACACGCACTGTCCAATTGGGTTTTGACACACACGCTGTGTAACGTGGTTCGTGACACACATGCTGTCTAGTGGGTTTTGTGACACACACACTCTGTCCAATGGGCTTGTGACACACACGCTGTCTAATGGGGTTTGTGACACACACACACTGTCCAATGGGTATTGTGACACACACACGCTGTCCAATGGTGTTTGTGACACAAACACTGTCCAATGGGAATTGTGACACACACATGCTGTACAAAGGGGTTTGTGACAAACACACTGTTCCAAGGGGTTTGTGACACACAGGCTATCCAATGCGGTTTGTGACACATACACTTTCCAAGGGTGTTTGTGACACACACGCTGTCCAGTGGGTTTTGTAACACACATACTGTTCAATGGGGTTTGTGACACACACACGCTATCCAATGAGGTTTGTGACACATACACTTTCTAATGGGGTTTGTGACACTCACACTCTGTCCAATGGTGCTTGTGACACACACGCTGATCAATGGGTTTTGTGACACACACACTCTGTCCAATGGGGTTTGTGTCACACATACTCTGTCCAATGGGGTTTATGACACACAATCTGTCCAATGGGGTTTGTGACACACAAAGACGGTCCAATGGTGATTGTGACACACACACGCTATCCAATGGGGTTTTTGACACATACGCTGTCCAATGTGGTTTGTGACACACACACTCTGTCCAATGGGGTTTGTGACACACAGGATCTCCAAAGGGATTGTGACACACACGCTATCCAACGGCGTTTGTGACACACACACTCTGTCCAATGGGTCTTGTGACACGCACGCTGTCCAATGTGGTTCGTGACACATACGCGGTCCAGTGGGGTTTGTGACACACACACTGTCCAATAGGGTTTGTGACACACATGCTATCCAATCGGTTTTCTGACACAGACTCTGTCCAATGGGGATTGTGTCATACACACGCTGTCCAGTGGGGTTCATGACACACACTCTGTCACCTGGGGTTTGTGATACACACACACTATCCAATGCGGTTTATGACACACACGCTGTTCAATGGGGTTTGTGTCACACACACTGTCCAATGGGGATTGTGACAGAGACGCTGTCCAATGGGGATTGTGACATACACACTGTCCAAAGGGGTTTGTGACACACACAATTTTTAATGGAGTTTGAGACACACACAATATACAATGGGGTTTGTGACACTCACAATCTGTCCAATGGTGCTTGTGACACACACGCTGTCCAATTGGGTTCGTGAACTCGCGCTGTCCAGTGGGTTTTGTGACACCCACACTCTGTCCAATGGGCTTGTGACACACACGCTGTCCAATGGTGTTTGTGACACACACACTGTCCAATGGGGATTGTGACACACACACGCTGTCCAATGGGGTTTGTGAAACAAACTCTGTCCAATGGATATTGTGACACACACACACTGTCTCATGGCGTTTGTGACACAAACGATGTCCAATGGGTATTGTGACAGCACACTCTCTCCAATGGTGCTTGTGATACACACGCTGTCCAATGGGGTTCGTGACACACACGCTGTCCAGTGGATTTTGTGACACACACACTCTCTCCAAAGGGCTTGTGACACACACACGGTGTCCAATAGTGTTTGTGACACACACTCTGTCCCAGGGGCTTTGTGACATACGCACTGTCCAATGGGGATTGTGACACACACACTTTCTAATGGGTTTTGTGACAAAGACACTCTCCAATGGGGTTTGTGACACACACGCTGTCCAGTGGGTTTTGTGACACGCACACTCTGTCCAATGGGCTTGTGACACACACGCTGTCCAATGGGGTTCGTGACACACACGCTGTCCAGTGGGTTTTGTGACACACACACTCTGTCCAATGGGCTTGTGACACACCTGCTGTCCAATGGGGTTTTGTGACACACAAACTGTCCATGGGTGTTTGTGACAAACACGCTGTCCAGTGGGTTTTCTGACACACACACTGTCCAATTGGGTTTTGACACACACTCTGTCCAATGGGGATTGTGACACACACACGCTGTCCAATGGTGTTTATGACACACAATCTGTTCAATGGGATTTGTGACACACTACGCTGTCCAATTGGGATTGTGACACACACGCTGTCCAATGGGTTTTTTGACACACACACTCTGTCCAATGGTTCTAGTGACACACATGCTGTCCAATGGGGTTCGTGACACACATGCTGTTCAATCGGGTTTTTGACACAAACACTGTCCAATAGGGTCTGTGACACACACACTCTATCCAACGGTGTCTGTGACACACACACTTTCTAATGGGGTTTGTGACACACACACTATCCAATGGGGTTTGTGACATTCACACTCTGTCCAATGGTGCTTGTGACACACACGCTGTCCAATGGGTTTCGTGACACGCAGGCAGTCCAGTGGGTTTTGTGACACACACACTCTGTCCAATGGGCTTGCGACCCACACACGTTGTTCAATGGGGTTTGTGACACACACGCTATCCAATGGGGTTAGTGACACTCACACTGTCCATGGGTGTTTGTGACACACACGATGTCCAGTGGGTTTTGTGACACATACACTGTCCAATGGGGATTGTGACACAAACTCTGTCCAATGGGGTTTGTGACGCACACACTCTCCTGTGGGGTTTGTGACACTCACACTATGTCCAATGGTGCTTGTGACACACATGCTGTCCAGTGGGTTTTGTGACACACACACTCTGTCCAATGGGCTTGTCACACACACGCTGTCCAATGGGGTTTGTGACACACAAACTGTCCAAAGGGGTTTGTGACACACACACTGTCCAGTAGGGTTTGTGACACTCACACTGTCCAAGGGTGTTTGTGACACACACGCTGTCCAGTGGGTTTTGTGACACACACACTATCCAAAGGGGTTTTGACACACACGCTGTCCACTGGGCATTGTGACACAAACGCTGTCCAATGGGGTTTGTGACACACACACTGTCCAATGGCGTTTCTGACACACATGCTGTCCAATGGGGTTTGTGAAACAAACTCTGTCCAATGGGTATTGTAACACACACACTGTCCCATGGGGTTCGTGACACACACGCTCTCCAATGGGGATTGTGACACACACACTATCCAATGGGGTTTGTGACATATACACTGTCAAAAGGTTTTGTGACACACAGGCTGTCTAATTGGTTTTTTGACACACACACGCTATCCAATGGGGTTTGTGACACATACTTTCAAATGGGGTTTGTGACACACACATGCTATCCAGCGGGGTTTGTGACACATATACTTTCCAATGAGGTTTGTGACACACACACTCTGTCCAATGGCGCTTGTGACACACACTGTCCAATGGGGTTCGTCACACACACGCTGTCCAATGGGGTTTGTGACACATTGACTTTGTCCAATGGGGCTTGTGACACACACGCTGTCCAATGGGGATTGTGACACACACGCTGGCCAGTGGGTTTTGTGACACACACAATGTCCAATAGGGTTTGTGACACACACACGCTATCCAATGGGGTTTCTTGCACATACACTTTCCGATGGGGTTTGTGACACCGCACTCTGTCCAATGGTGCTTGTGACACACACGCTGTTCAATGGAGTTCGTGACACACACGCTGTCCACTGGGTTTTGTGGCACACACACTCTGTCCAATCGGTTTGTGACACAGACACGCTGTCCAATAGTGTTTGCGACACACACTCTGTCCCAAGGGGTTTGTGACACACACACTTTCCAATGGGGATTGTGACACACACACACTGTCCAAAGGGGTTTGTGATACACACACACTGTCCAAAACGGCTTGTGACACACAGGCTGTCTAATGGGGTTTGTGACACACACACACTGTCCAATGGTGTTTGTGACACACACGCTGTACAATGGGGATTGTGACAAACACGCTGTCCAATGGGTTTTGTGACACACACACTCTGTACAATGGGACTTGTGAAAAACACGCTGTCCAATGGGGTTTGTGAACATACACTCTCCAATTGGATTTGTGACACACGCTATCGAATATGGTTTGTGACACATACACATTCCAAAGGGTTTGTGACACACACACTCTGTCCAATGGGAATTGTGACAAACACACGCTGTCCAGTGGGTTTTGTGACACACAGACTGTCCAATTGGGTTTTGACACACACGCTGTCCAATGGGATTTCTGACACACAGGCTGTCCAATGGTGTTCGTGACACACACACTGTACAAAGGGGTTTGTGACACACACGATGTCCAATGGTGTTTGTGATACATACACTTAACTAATGGGGCTTGTGACACATACACTCTGTCCAATGGGTCTTGTGACACACACTCTGTCCAATGGTGTTCGTGACACGCATGCTGTTCAATGGGGTTTGTGACACACACACTGTCCAATGGGGTTTGTGACACAAACACTGTCCAATGGGTATTGTGACACACACACGCTGTCCAATGGGGTTTGTGACACACACGCTATCCAGTTGGTTTTGTGACACACACAATGTCCAATATGGTTTGTGACACACACACGCTATCCAGTGGGGTTTTGGACATATACACCTTCCAATAGGGTTTGTGACACCACACTCTGTCCAATGGTGCTTGCTACATACACGCTGTCCAAAGGGGTTCGTGACACACACACTCTGTCCAATGGTGCTTGTGACACACACGCTGTCCAATGGGGTTTGTGACACACACGCTATCCAGTTGGTTTTGTGACACACACAATGTCCAATATGGTTTGTGACACACACACGCTATCCAGTGGGGTTTTGGACATATACACCTTCTAATGGGGTTTGTGACACCACACTCTGTCCAATGGTGCTTGCTACATACACGCTGTCCAAAGGGGTTCGTGACACACACACTCTGTCCAATGGTGCTTGTGACACACACGCTGTCCAATGGGGTTCGTGACACACACGCTCTCCAATGGGGTTTGTGGCACGCACGCTCTGTACAATGGGCTTGTGACACACACACGCTGTCCAATGGGGTTAGAGACATACACACTGTCCATGGGTTTTTGTGATACACACGCTGTCCAGAGGGGTTTGTGACACACACACTGACAATGGGGACTGTGACACACACACGGTGTCCAATGGGGTTTGTGACACACACGCTGTCCAAAGGGGCTTGTGACACACACGCTATCCAATAGGGTTTGTGACACTCACACTGTCCATGGGTGTTTATGACAAACACGCTGTCCAGTGGGTTTTGTGACACACACACTGTCCAATGGGGTTTTGACACACACGCTGTCCACTGGGGATTGTGACACACACACTGACCAGGGGGGTTTGTGACACAGACGCTGTCCAATGGGGTTTGTGACACACACACTGTACAATGAGTATTGATACACACATACGCTATCCAATGGGGTTTGTGACACACACTCTTTCTAATGGGGTTTGTGGCACAAACGCTATCCAATGGGGTTTGTGACACACACACTGTCCAAAGGGGATTGTGGCACACTCACGCTGTCCAATGGGGTTTGTGACACACACAGCGTCCAAAGGGTTTTGTGACACACACACTCTGTCCAATGGGACTTGAGACACACACGCTGTCCAGTGGGGTTTGTGACACACACACTGTCCAATGGGTATTGTGACACACACACACTGTCCAATGGGGTTTGTGACACACACTCTGTAAAATGGTGCTTGTGACACACACGCTGTCCAATGGGGTTCGTGACACACACTCTGTCCAATGGGCTTGTGACACACACATGATGTCCAATATTGTTTGTGACACACACTCTGTTCATGGGGTTTGTGACACAACCACTGTCCAATGGGGATTGTGACACAGACACGCTTTCCAATGGGGTTTCTGACACAGACACTGTCCAAAGGGGTTTGTGACACATACGCTGTCTAATGGGGTTTGTGACACACACACACTGTCCAATTGGGATTTTGACACATAAACGCTGTCCAATGGGGTTTATGACACACACGCTGTCCAATGGGGTTTGTGACATACACTCTGTCCCATGGGGTTTGCGACACACACACCCTGTCCTATAGGGTTTGTGGCAGACACATGCTATCCAATGGGTTTTGTGACACACATAGTTTGTAATGAGGTTTTTCACAGACACGCTATCCAATGGGGTTTGTGACTCACATTTTCCAATGGGGTTTGTGACACACACACGCTGTCCCATGGGGTTTGTGACACACACGCTGACTATTTGGGTTTGTTACACACACACTGTCCAATGGCGCTTGTGACATACACGCTGTCCAATGGGGTTAGTGACAGAGACTCTGTCCCATGGGGTTTGTGGCACACACGCTATCCAGCGGGTTTTGTGACACACACAATGTCCAATAGGGTTTGTGACACACACACGCTATCCAATGGGGCTTGTGACACATACACTCTGTCCAATGGGGCTCGTGACACACACTCTGTCCTATGGTGTTTGTGACACACACACTGTCCAAAGGTGTTTGTGACACACACGATGTCCAATGGGGTTTGTGACACGTACACTGTCCAATGGGGTTTGTGACACACAGTGTCCAAGGGGGTTTGTGACACAAACTCTGTCCAATGAGGTTTGTGGCACACACAGTTTCCACTGTGGTTTGTGACACAAACTCTGTCCAATGAGGTTTGTGACACACACACTGTCCAATGGGTATTGTGACATACACACCCTGTGCAATGGGGTTTGTGACACGCACGCTGTCTAATGGGGATTGTGACACACACTCTGTCCAATGGGCTTTGTGACAAATACACTCTGTCCAATGGGGCTTGTGACACACACGCTGTCCAATGGGGTTTGTGACTCACACACTCTGTCCAATGGGGCTTGTGAAACGCACGTTGTCCAATGGGGTTTGTGACACGCACACTGTCCATGGGTGTTTGTGACACACATGCTGTCCAATGGTGTTTGTGACACACACACTGTCCGAAGGGGCTTGTGACACACACGATGTCCAATGGGGTTTGTGACACGTACACAGTCCATGGGTGTTTGTGACACACACGCTGTCCAATGGGGTTTGTGACACGCACACTGTCCATGGGTGTTTGTGACACACATTCTGTCCAATAGGGTTTGTGGCACACACGCTATCCATTGGGTTTTGTGACACACACACTGTCCAATAGGGTTTGTGACACACACACGCTGTCCAATGGGGTTTATGACACACACGCTGTCCAATGGGATTTGTGACACACACTCTGTCCCATGGGGTTTGTGACACACACACGCTATCCAATGGGTTTTGTGACACACATACTTTCTAATGAGGTTTATGACAAACACACGCTATCCAATGGGGTTTGTGACTCACACTTTCCAATATGGTTTGTGATACACACACACTGACCAATGGGTATTGTGACACACACACCGTGTCCAATGGGGTTTGTGACACAAACGCTGTCCAATAGGGATTGTGACACACACGCTGTCCAATGGGCTTTGTGACACACACACTGTCCAATACGGTTTGTGACACACACATGCCGTCAAATGGGGTTTGTGACACACACACTGTCCAAACGGGTTTGTGACACACGTTGTCCAATGGGGTTTGTGACACGCACACTGTCCATCGTGTTTGTGACACACACGATGTCCAATGGGGTTTGTGATACGCACACTGTCCATCGTGTTTGTGACACACACGATGTCCAATGGGGTTTGTGATACGCACACTGTCCATGGGTGTTTGTGACACACACAGTGTCCAGGGTGGTTTGTGACAAAAGCTCTGTCCAGTGAGGTTTTTGACATACACACTGTCCAATGGGTATTGTGATACACACACCCTGTCCAATGGGGTTTTTGACACACATGCTGTCCAGTGGGGACTGTGACACACACGCTGTCCTATGGGCTTTGTGACACATACACTCTGTCCAATGGGGCTGGTGACACACACGCTGTCCAGTGGGATTTGTGACACAAAAGCTATCCAGTGGGTTTTGTGACACACACATTATCCAGTAGGGTTTGTGACACACACACGCTATACATTGGGGTTTGTGACACATACACTTTCCATTGGGGTTTGTGACACCACACTATGTCCAATGGTGCTTGTGACACACACGCTGTCCAATGGGTTTCGTGACACACAGTCTGTCCAATGGGGTTTGTGACACGCACGGTCTGTCCAATGGGCTTGTGAAACACAGACGCTCTCCAATGGGGTTTGTGACATAAACACTGTCCAAAGGGGTTTGAGACACACAATATGCCCAGTGGGGTTTGTGACATACACACTGTCCAATGGGGACTGTGACACACACACGGTGTCCAATGGGGTTTGTGACACACACGCTGTCCAAAGGGGTTTATGACACACACGCTGTCCAGTGGGTTTTGTGACACACACACAGTCCAATGGGGTTTTGAGACACATGCTGTCCACTGGGGTTTGTGACACACACATTGACCAGGTGGGTTTGTAACACACACTCTGTCCAATGGGGTTTGTGACACACACACTGTCCAATGGGGCTTGTGACACACACACGCTGTCCAATATTGTTTGTGACACACACTCTGTTCATGGTGTTTGTGACACAACCACTGTCCAATGGGGATTGTGACACAGACACGCTATCCAATGGGTTTTGCGCCACACACACTCTGTCCAATAGGGTTTGTGACACACACAGGCTATCCAATGGGTTTTGTGACACACAAACTTTCTAATGAGGTTTATGACAAACACACACTATCCAATGGGGTTTGTGACTCACACTGTCCAATGGGGTTTGTGACACACACACGCTGTCCCATACGGTTTGTTACACACACGCTGACCATTTGGGTTTGTTACACACACACTGTCCAAAGGTGTTTGTGACACGCATGCTGTCCAATGGGTTTTGTGACACACACACTGACCAGGAGGGTTTGTGACACACACACGCTGTCCCATGGTGTTTGTTACACACACACTGTCCAATGGCGCTTGTGACATACACGCTGTCCAATTGGGTTCGTGACACACACTCTGTCCAATGGGTTTGTGACACACACATGATGTCCAATATTGTTTGTGACACACACTCTGTTCATGGGGTTTGTGACACAACCACTGTCCAAAGGGCATTGTTACACACACCCACTATCCAAAGGGGTTTATGACACACAATCTTTCTAATGGGGTTTGTGACACACACACTGTCCAATGTGCATTGTTACACACACACGCTATCCAATGGGGTTTGTGACACACAATCTTTCTAATGGGGTTTGTAACATACTCGCTATCCAATGGGGTTTATGACACACACACTGTCCAATGGGGATTGTGACACACACACGCTGTCCAAAGGTGTTTGTGACAAACACACTGTCCAAAGGGGTTTGTGATACACACGCTGTCTAATGGGGTTTGTGACTCACACACTCTGTCCAATGGGGCTTGTGACACGCACGCTTTCCAGTGGGGTTTGTGACACACACACTGTCCAACATGGTTTGTGACACACACGTTGTCCAATGGGGTTTGTGACACGCACACTGTCCATGGGTGTTTGTGACACACACGCTGTCCAATGGTGTTTGTGACACACACACTGTCCAAAAGGGTTTGTCGCACACACGCTGTCCAAAAGGGTTTGTCGCACACACGCTGTCTAATGGGGTTTGTGACACACACGCTGTCCAATGGCTATTGTGACACACACGCTGTCCAATGGGTATTGTGAAACACACACCCTGTCCAATGGGATTTGTGACACACACGCTGTCCAATGGGGTTTGTGACACACCCGCTATCCAGTGGGTTTTGTGACAAACACTCTGTCCAATGGGGTTGGCGACACTCACGCTATCCATTGGGGTTTGTGACACATACACTTTCCAATCCGGTTTGTGACACCACACTCTGTCCAATGGTGCTTGTGACACACACGCTGTCCAATGGGGTTTGTGACACGCACACTTTCTAATGGTGTTTGTGACACACACACGCTATCCAATGGGGTTTGTGAAACAGAGTCTTTCCAATGGGGTTTGTGACACACACACGCTGTCCAATGGTGTTTGTGGCACGCACACGCTATCCAATGGGGTTTCTGACACTCATATTTATAACGGGGTTTGTGACACACACATGCTATCCAATGGGGTTTATGACACACACGATGTCCAATGAGGTTTGTGAAACACAGACACGCTGTATAATGGGGTTTGTGATATGCACACTGTCCATGGGTATTTGTGACACACACGCTGTCCAATGGTGTTTGTGACACACACACTGTCCAAAGGGGTTTGTGACACACACGATATCCAATGGGGTTTGTGGTACACACACTTTCCAATGGGGTTTGTGACACACACGCTCTCCAAAGGGGATTGAGACACACACGCTGACCAATTGGCTTTGTTACACACGGACTGTCCAATTGTGTTTGTGACACACATGCTATCGAATCGGTTTTATGGAACACACTCTCTGTCCAATGGCGCTTGTGACACACACGCTGTCCAATGTGGTTCGTGACACACACTCACTCCCATGGGGTTTGGGACGCACACACTGTCTTAAAGGATTTGTGACACACAATATGTAAAATGGGGTTTGTGACACGCACACTGTCCATGGCTGTTTGTGATAGACACGCTGTCCAGTGATGTTTGTAACACAAACGCTGTCGAATGGGGTTTGAGACACACACGCTGTCCAAAGGGCTTTCTGACACACACGCTGTCCAGTGGGTTTTGTGACACACACACTGACCAGGGTGGTTTGTGACACACACACTATCCAAGGGCGTTCGTGACACACACAGTGTCCACGGGGGTTTGTGTCACACATTCTGTCTAATGGAGTTTGTGAAACACACAGTGTCCACGGGGGTTTGTGACACACACTCTTTCTAATGGGGTTTGTGAAAACATGCTATCCAATGGGTTTTGTGACACTCACACTATCCAATGGGTATTGTGACACACACACGCTGTCCAATGGGGTTTGTGACACACAGACTGTCCAATGGGGATTGTGACACACAAACTATCCAGTGGGCATTGTGACACACACACGCTGTCCAATGGGTTTTGTGACACACACACTCTGTCCAATGGGCTTGTAACACACACGCTGTCCAATAGCGTTTGTGACACATAATCTTTCCCATGGGGTTTGTGACACACACACTGTCCAATGGGGTTTGTGACACACACACACTGTCCAATGGGGATTCTGACGCACACACGCTGTCCAATGGGGATATGACACACAAACTCTGTCCAAAGGCTTTGTGACACACACACGCTACCCAATGTGGTTTGTGACACACACACTTTCCAATGGGGTTTGTGACACACACGCAGTCCCATGGGGTTTGTGACACACACAGTGATAAATTGGGTTTGTTACACACACACTGTCCAATGGTGTTTGTGACACGCATGCTGTCCAATGGGTTTTGTGACACACACGCTGTCCATGGGTGTTTGTGACACACACGCTGTCCAATGGGGTTCGTGACACACACGCTGTCCAGTGGGTTTTGTGACACACACACACTGTCCAATGGGCTTGTGAAACACACGCTGTCCAATAGTGTTTGTGACACACACTCTGTCCCATTTGATTTGTGACACACACACTGTCTAATGGGGATTGTGACACACATGATGTCCAATGGGGTTTGTGACATACACACACTGTCTAATGGGGTTTATGACACACAATCTGTCCAACGGGGTTTGTGACACACACACTCTCTCCAATGGGGTTTGTGTCACACACGCTGTCCAATGGGTCTTGTGACACACACGCTATCCAATGGTGTTCGTGACAGACACCCTGTCCAGGGGGGTTTGTGACACACACACTGTCCAATAGGCTTTGTGACACACACACGCTATCAAACGGGGTTTGTGACACTCACACTTTCCAATGGCGTTTGTGACACACACACTTTACAATGGCGCTTGTGACACACAAGCTGTCCAATGGAGTTGGTGACATACACGCTGTCCAATGGGGTTTGTGACACACACACTCTGTCCAATGGGTCTTGTGACACACACGCTGTCTAACGGGGTTCGTGAACACACACGCTGTAGAGTGGGGATTGTGACACACACACTGTCCAATGGGGTTTGTGACACGCATCCTTTCTAATGGGGTTTGTAACACACACCCGCTATCCAATGGGGTTTGTGACACACACGCTTTCCAATGGGGTTTGTGACACACTCACGCTGTCCCATGGGGTTTGTGACACAAACGCTGACCAACTGGGTTTGTTAAACACACACTGTCCAATGGTGTTTTTGAAACGCATGCTGTCCAGTGGGTTTTGTGACACACACACTGACCTGGAGGGTTTGCGACACACACACGCTATCCAATTAGGTTTGTGACACATACAGTTTCCCATGGGGCTTGTGACACACACACTCTATCCAATGTCGCTTGTGATACACACGCTGTGCAATGGCGTTCGTGACACACAAACCATGGGGTTTGTGACACACACACTGTCCAATGGGGATTGTGACACACACACGCTATCCAATGGGGTTTGTGACACATACACTCTGTCCAATGGCGCTTGTGACACACATGCTGTCCAACGAATTTCGTGACACACACTCAGTCCCATGGGGTTTGTCACACACACACTGTCCAATGGCGATTGTGACACACACACACTGTCCAATGTGGTTTGTGACACTCACACTGTCCAAAGGGGTTTCTGATACAAACGATGTCCAATGGGGTTTGTGACACGCACACTGTCCATGGGTGTTTGTGACACAGACGCTGTCCAGTGGGGTTTGTGACACACACGCTGTCCAATGGGGATTGTGACAGACACACTGTCCAATGGCTATTTTTACACACACACGCTGTCCAATGGTGTTTGTGACACACACGCTGTACAATGGGGCTGGTTTCACACACACTCTGCAATGGGGTTTGTGACACGCACACTATCCAATGGGAATTGGGACACACACACACTGTCCAATGGGGATTGTGACAAACACATGGTCCAAAGGGGTTTGTGACACACACGCTGTCCAATGGGAATAATGACATACACACGCTCTCAAATGGTGTTCGTGACATGGATGCTGTACAATGGCGTTTGTGACACACACAGTGTCCAAAGGGGTTTGTGACACACACACTGTCAAATGGGGATTGTGACACACACACGCTGTCCAATGGAGATTGCGACACACACACGCTGTCCAATGGTGTTTGTGACTCGCGTGCTGTCCAATGGGGTTCGTGACACACATGCTGTCCAGTGGCGTTTGTGACACACACATTCTCCAATGGGGTTTGTGACACATACACTCTGTCCAATGAGTATTGTGACACACACACTGTTCAATGGGATTTGTCACACACACACGCTGTCCAATGGTGTTTGTGACACACTCGCTGTCTAATGGGATTTGTGACACACACACTGTCCAATGGGGTTTATGACACACCCGCTGTCCAATGGGGTTTGTGACACACACACTGTCCAGTGCGTTTGTGATACACACGCTGTCCAGTAGGGTTTGTGACACACACACGCTGACCAACTGGGTTTGTTACACACACACTGTCTAACGGTGTTTGTGATACACACGCTGTCTAATAGGGTTTGTGACACACACCCTGTCCAGTGGGTTTTGTGACACACAGAGTGTCAAATGGGGTTTGTGACACACACACTGTCCAATAGGTTTTGAGACACACATACGCTATCCAATGGGGTTTGTGACACATACACTTTCCAATGGGTTTTGTGACACACACACTCTGACCAATGGCTTGTGACACACACGCTGTCCAATGGGGTTCGTGACACACACGCTGTCCAATGGGCTTGTGACACACACGCTGTTCAATAGTGTTTGCGACACACACTCTGTCCCATGGGGTTTGTGAGACACACACTGTTTAATGGGGATTGTGACACACACACGCTGTCCAATGGGGTTTGTGACACACACACTGTCCAAAGGGGTTTGTGACACACACGCTGTCCAATGGGGTTTGTGACACACACACTCTGTCCAATGGGGATTGTGACACACGGACGCTGTCCAATGGGGTTTGTGTCATAAAATCTGTCCAATGTGTTTTGTGACACACACACTGTCCAATGGGGATTGTGACACACAAACTATCCAGTGTGCATTGTGACACACACACGCTGTCCAATGGGTTTTGTGACACACACGCTGTCCAATGGGGATTGTGACACACACACTGTCCAATGCAGTTTGTGACACACACACTCTGTCCAATGGGCTTGTAACACACACGCTGTCCAATAGCGTTTGTGACACATACTCTTTCCCATGGGGTTTGTGACACACACACTGTCCAATGGTGCTTGTGACACACACACGCTGTCCAATGGGGTTTGTGATACACACACTTTCCAAAGGGGTATGTGACACACACTCTGTCCAATGGGGTTTGTGACACACACACACTGTCCAATGGGGATTCTGACACACACACTGTCCAATGGGGTTTATGACACACAAACTCTGTCCAAAGGCTTTGTGACACACACACGCTATCCAATATGGTTTGTGACACACACACTTTCCAATGGGGTTTGTGACACACACGCAGTCCCATGGGGTTTGTGACACACACACTGATCAATTGGGTTTGTTACACACACACTGTCCAATGGTGTTTGTGACACGCATGCTGTCCAATGGGTTTTGTGACACACACACTGACCAGGAGGGTTTGTGACACACACACGCTATCCAATGGGGTTAGTGACACATACAATTTCCAATGGAGTTTGTGACACACACACTCTCTCCAATGGCTATTGTGACACAAAGAGTCTGTCCAATGGGGTTCGTGACACACACACGCTGTCCAATGGGGATTGTGACACACACACGCTATCCAATGTGGTTTGTGACACACACGCTGTCCATGTGTGTTTGTGACACACACCCTGTCCAGTGGGGTTTGTAACACAGACACTGTCCAATGGAGTTTTTGACACACACAGTGTCCACGGGGGTTTGTGACACACGCGCTGTACAATGGGGTTTGTGACACACACTCTGTAAAGTCGGTTTTGTGACACACACGCTGTCCAATGGGGTTTGTGACACACATACGCTGTCCAATGGGGTTTGTGACAAACACGCTGTACAATGGGATTTGTGACAGACACACTCTGTACAATGGGCTTGTGACAAACACACTGTACAATGCAGTTTGTGACACACACACGCTATTCAGTGCGATTTGTGACACATACACTTTCCAATGGGTTTTGTGACACACGCTTTGAAATGGGGTTTGTGACACAAACTCTGTCCAATGGGGATTGTGACACACACGCTCTCCAAAGGGATTTGTGAAACACACACTCTGTCCAATGTGGCTTGTGAAACACACGGTGTCCAATGGGGTTTATAACACAAACACTCTGTCCAATGGTGCTTATGACACACACGCTGTCCAATGGGGTTCGTGACACACACACTGTCCAATGGGGTTTGTGAAACACACGCTCTCCAGTGGGTTTTGTGACACATACACTGTCCAATAGGGATGGTGACACACACACGCTGTCCAATGGGGTTTGTGACACACACATTCTGTCCAGTAGGGTTTGTGACACACACACACTATCCAATGGGGTTTGTGACACGCGCACTTTATAATGGGGTTTGTGACACACACACGCTGCCCCATGGTGTTTCTGACACACACGCTGACCAATTGGGTTTGTGACACAAACTCTGTCCAATGGGGTTTGTGACACACACATTTTGTAATGGGGATGTGACACGCAAACTTTCTAATGGGCTTTATGACACACACACGCTATCCAATGGGGTTTGTGACACACACACGCTATCCACTGGGGTTTGTGACACATACACTTTCCAAAGGGGTTTGTGACACACACACTCTGTCCAATGGTGCTTGTGTCACACACACTGTCCCAAGGGGAGTGGGACACACATGTGCTGTCCAATGGGTTTTGTGACACACAAACACTGTACAATGGGGATTGTGACACACACGCTGTCCAATGGTTTTTCTGACACACACACTGTCCAAAGGGGTTTATGACACACAAGCTGTCCAATAGGGTTTGTGACACACACACTCTGTTCAGTTGGGTTTCTGACACACA
This sequence comes from Columba guinea, assembly GCA_032206185.1. Classification (NCBI taxonomy): domain Eukaryota; kingdom Metazoa; phylum Chordata; class Aves; order Columbiformes; family Columbidae; genus Columba; species Columba guinea. Next base: position 2,489,852 of record JAVLUU010000005.1, read on the forward strand.
CGCTGTCCAATGGGGATTGTGACACACACGATGTCCAATGGCGTTTATGACACACACGCTGTCCAATGGGGTTTGTGACACACACACTGTGCAAAGGGGTTTGTGACACACACGATGTCCAGTGGGGTTTGTGACACACACGCTGTCCAATGGGGATTGTGACACACACTCTGTCCAAATGGTTTGTGACACGCACTCTGTCCAATGGGTATTGTGACACACACACTGTCCAAAGGGGATTGTGTCACACACACTCTGTACAATGGTGTTTCTGACACACACAATGTCCAATAGGGTTTGTGACACACACACACTATCCAATGGGGTTTGTGACACACACACTCTGTCCAATGGGTATTGTGACAAACACACTGTCCAAAGGGGATTGTGTCACACACACTCTGTCCAATGGGTTTTGTGACACACACACTGTCCAATAGGGTTTGTGACACACACACACTATCCAAAGGGTTTGTTACGCACACACTTTCCAATGGGGTTTGTGACGCACACACTTTCCAATGGGGTTTGTGACACACACACGCTGTCCCATGGGGTTTGTGAGACACACGCTGAACAATTGGGTTTCCTACACACACACTGTCCAATGGTGTTTCGGACACGCATGCTGTCCAATGGGTTTTGTGACGCGCACACACCCTGTCCAATGGGGATTGTGACATACACACTCTGTCCAATGGGGTTTGTGACACACACACTGTCCAAAGGTGTTTGTGACACACACGATGTACAGTTGGGTTTGTGACACACACGCTGTCCAATGGGGATTGTGACACACACTCTGTCCAAATGGTTTGTGACACGCACTCTTTCCAATGGGTATTGTGACACACACACTGTCCAAAGGGGTTTGTGACACACATGCTGTCCAGTGGGGTTTGTGATACTCACACTGTCCAAAAGGGTTTGTGACACACACGATGTCCAATGGGGTTTGAGACACACACACTGTCCCATGGGGTTTGTGAGACACACAGTGTATACGCGGGTTTGTGAAACACACGCTGTCCGATGGGGTTTGTAACACACAAACACTGTCCAATGGGTATTGTGACACACACACAATGTCCAATGGGTTTGTGACACACACGCTGTCCAATGGGGTTCGTTGCACACACGCTGTACAATGGGGTTTGTGAGACACACACTGCCCAATAGGTTTTGTGACACACACACGCTATCCAATGGGGTTTGTGTCACACACACTTTCAAATGGGGTTTGTGACACACACGCTATCCAATGGGTTTTATGACACACACACTGTTCAAGGGGGATTGTGACACACACACGCTGTCCCTTGGGGTTTGTGACACACACGCTGAACAATTGGGTTTGTTACACACTCACTGTCCAATGGGGTTTGTGACACACACGTTGTCCAATGGGGTTTGTGACAGACACACAGACCAAGACGGTTAGTGACACACACTCGCTGTCCAATGGGGTTTGTGAGACTCACACTGTCCAATGGTGTTTGTGACACACGTTCTGTCAAATGGGTTTTGTGACACACACACGCTGTCCAATGGGATTTGTGACACACATGTTGTCCAATGGGGTCTTTGAAACACACACTGTCCAATGGTGTTTGTGACACACACGCTGTCCAATAGGGTTTGTGACACAAACTCTGTCCAATGGGGTTTGTGAGACACACACTGTCCAAAAAGGGTTTGTGACACACACGATGTTCAATGGGGTTTGTGACATGCACACTGTCCAGTGGGGTTTGTGACACACAAAGTGTCTACGGGGGTTTGTGACACACAAGCTGTCCAATGCGGTTTGTGACACACACACTGTGCAAAGGGGATTGTGTCACACACACTGTGCAAAGGGGATTGTGTCACACACACACTGTCCAATGGGGTTTGTGACACACACACTGTCCAAAGGGGTTTGTCAAACACACGCTGTCCAATGGGGTTTGTAACACACAAACACTGTCCAATGGGTATTGTGACACACACACAATGTCCAATGGGTTTGTGACACACACACTGTCCAAAGGGGTTTGTGACACACACGCTGTCCAATGGGATTTGTGACACACACGATGTCCAATGGGGTTTGTGACACACACACACTGTCCAATGGGTATTGTTACACAAAAACGCTGTACAATGGGGTTTATCACACACACGCTGTCCAATGCGTATTGTGACATCACACACGCTGTCCAATGGGGTTTGTGACACACAAACACTGTCCAATGGGGATTGTGACACACACATGCAGTCCAATGGGGTTTATGACACACACACTTTCAAATGGGGTTTGTGACACACACGCTGTGCAATGGGATTGGTGACACATACACTGTGTAATGGTGTTTGTGACACACACGCTGTCCAATAGGGTTTGTGACACAAACTCTGTCCAATAGGGTTTTGCGACACACACACTCTGTCCAAAGGCCTTGTGACACACAAGCTGTCCAATGGGGTTCGTGACACACACGCTGTCCAGTGGGATTTGTGAAACACACACGCTATCCAATGGGGTTAGTGAGACACACACGTTCCAATGGGGTTTGTGACACACACACTTTCGAATGCGGTTTGTGACACACATGATGTCCAATGGGGATTGTGACACACACACGCTGTCCAATGGAGTTTGTGACACACACACTGTCCAAAGGGGATTGTGACACACACGCTGTCCGATGGGGTTCGTGACACACAAACACTGTCCAATGGGGATTGTGACACACACACTCTGTCAAATGGGGTTTGTGACACACACAGTTTGTCCAATGGCACTTGTGACACACACACTGTCCAATGGGTTTCGTGACACACACGCTGTCCCTTGAGTTTTGTGACACACACTCTGTCCAATGGGTTTGTAACAGACACACACTGTCCAATGGGGTTGTGACACACACAGGCTGTCCAATGGGGTCTGTGACTCACACAATATCCAAAGGGGTTTGTGACACACACAATGTCCAATTGGGTTTGTGACACGCACACTGTCCAATGGGGATTGTGACACACACACTCTGTCCAATGGGGATTGTGACACATATGCTGTCCAAAGGGGATTGTGACACACACGCTGTCCAATGGGGTTTGTGACACACACACTGTCTAATAGGGTTTGTGACACACACATGATATCAAATGGGGTTTGTGACACACACACTTTCCAAAGGGGTTTGTCACACACACACTTTCTAACGGGGTTTGTGAAACACACACGCTATCCAATGGGATTTGTCACAAACACACTTTCCAAAGGGGTTTGTCAAAAGCACACTTTCAAATTGGGTTTGTTCCACACACATGCTATCCAATGGGGTTTGTGACACACACACTCTGTACAATGGGTCTTGTGACCTACACGCTGTCCAATGGGGTTCGTGACACAGAAGCTGTCCATTGGGTTTTCTGACACACACACTATGTCCAATGGGGTTTGTGACACACACGCTGTCCAAAGGAGTTTGTGACGCCCGATGTCCAAAGGGGATTTGGAATACACGCGCTGTGCATTGGGGATTGTGACACACAAACTATCCAGGGGGGTTTGTGACATACACACTGTCCAATGGCGTTCGTGAAAAACACAGTGTCCACGGGGGTTTGTGACACACACGCTGTCCAATGGGGTTTGTCACAGACACTGTCCAATGGGTACTGTTATATACACACGCTGTCCGATGCGGTTTGTGAAACATACACTTTCCAATGGGGTTTGTGACACACACACTCTGTCCAATGACGCTTGTGACACACATGCTGTCCAATGGGGTTCGTGAAACACACTCTGTCCCATGGGGATTGTGACACACCCACACTATCCAATGGGGTTTATGACACACACTCTGTCCAAAGGGGTTTGTGACACACACACTTTCTAATGGTGTTTGTGACACACAAACTTTCTAATGGGGTTTTTGAAAAACACACGCTATCCAATGGGGTTTGTGACACACATTTTCCAATGGGGTTTGTGAAACACAAGCACTGTCCGATGGGTTTTGTGACACACACGCTGACCAATTGGGTTTGTTACACACACACTGTCCAATGGGGTTTGTGACACACACACGCTATCCAATTGGTTTGTGACCCACACAGTTTCCAATGAGGTTTCTGACACACACACTCTGTCCCATGGGGTTTGTGACACACACACACTGTCCAATGGGGATTGTGACACACACACGCTGTCCAATAGGGTTTGTGACACACACACTGTCCAAAGGGGTTTGTGACACACACAATGTCCCATGGGGTTTGAGACACGCACGTTGTCCATGGGTGTTTGTGACACACACGCTGTCCAGTGGGGTTTGTGATACACACACTGTCCAATGGCGTTCGTGATACACACACGCTGTCCAATGCTGTTTGTGAAACACACTCTGTCCAATGGGGTTTGTCAAACACACTCTGTCCAATGGGGTCTGCGACACACACGCTGTCCAGTGAGGATTCTGACAAAGACGCTGTACAACGGAGTTTGAGACACACACTCTGTCAAAAGGGCTTGTGACAAAAACGCTGTACAATGGGGTTTGTGACACACACACTGTCCAATGGTGTTTGTGACTCAAACACTGTCCAATGGGTATTGTGACACACACACGCTGTACAATGGGGTTTGTGACACAAACTCTGTCCAATGGGGATTGTGACACACACGCTTTCCAATGTGTTTGTGATACACATACTCTGTCCAATGTGGCTTTTGACACACACGCTGTCCAATGGGGTTTGTCACACAAACGCTCTCCAGTGCGTTTTGTTACACACACACTGTCCAATAGGGTTTGTGACACACAGACGCTATCCAATGGGGTTTGTGACACATACACTTTCCAATGGGGTTTCTGACACACAAACTATGTCTAATGGTGCTTGTGACACACATGCTGTCGAATGGGGTTTGAACACACACACTCTCCAATGGGGTTTATGACACAAACTCTGTCCACTGGGCATTGTGACACACACACTGTCCAGGGGTGGTTGTGACGCACACACTGTCCAATGACATTCGTGACACGCACAGTGTCCATGGGGTTTTGTGACACACACTCTGTCCAATGGGGTTTGTGACACACACGCTGTCCAATGGCGTATGTGACATACACGCTGTCCAATGGGCTTTGTGACACACACGCTGTCCAATGGAATTTGTGACACACACACAGACCAGGAAGGATTGTGACACACACACACTGTCCAATGGGGATTTTGAAACACACACGCTTTCACATGGTGTTTGTGACACACACACTCTGTCCAATGGGGTTTTGACACACACGCTGTCCACTGAGGATTGTGACAAACACACCGTAAAATGGGGTTTGTGACACACACACTCTGTCCAATGGTCTTCTGATAAACACGCTGTACAATGGCGTTTCTGACTCAGACACTCTATCCAATGAGGTTTTTGACACACACACTGTCCAATAGGGTTTGTGACACTCACACGCTATCCAATGGTTTTTGTGAGACACACAGTGTCCAAAGGGGTTTGTGACACACACACGATCTAATGGGGTTTGTGAAACTCACACTCTGTTTAATGGTGCTTGTGACACACACGCTGTCCAATGGGGTTCGTGACACACACGCTGTCCAGTGGGTCTTGTGACACACACAGTCTGTCCAATGGGCTTGTGACACACACGCTGTTCATGGGTGCTTGTGACACACACACTGTCCAATGGGGATTGTGACACACACACGCTGTCCAATGCGGTTTGTGACACACAGACTGTCCAAAGGGGTTTGTGACACACACGCTATCCAAAGGGGTTGTGACACTCACACTGTCCATTGTTGTTTGTGACACACACGCTGTCCAGTGGGTTTTCTGACACACACACTGTCCAATCGGGTTTTGACACACATGCTGTCCACTGGGGATTGTGACGCAATCGCTGTCCAAATCGGGTTTGTGACACACACACTGTCCAATGGTGTTTCTGACACACACGCTGTCCGATGGGGTTTATGACACACAATCTGTCCAATGGGGTTTGTGACACACAAGCTGTTCAATGGGTTTGTGACATACACACTGTCCAATAGGGTTTGTGACACACACACGCTATCCAATGGGTTTTGTGACACACACAATATCCAATGGGGTTTGTGACACTCACAATCTGTGCAATGTTGCTTGTGACACACACACTGTCCAATGGGGATTGTGACACACACATGCTGTCCAATGGTATTTGTGACACACACACTGTCCAAAGGGGTTTGTGACACACACGCTGTCTAATGGGGATTGTGACACACACACGCTGTCCAATGGTGTTTGTGACACACACGCTGTCCAATGGCCTTGTGACACACAAACGCTGTCCAATAGTGTTTGTGACACACGCTCTTTCCATGGTGTTTGTGACACACACACTGTCCAATAGGATTGTGAGACACACACGCTGTCCAATGTGGTTTGTGACACACACACGCTGTGTAATGGGGTTTGTGACACACACGCTGTCTAATGGGGAATCTGATACACACACGCTGTCCAATGCAGTTTGTGACACACATGGTGTCCAATGGGGTTTATGACGCACACACTGTCCAATGGGTATTGTTACACACACACGCTGTCCAATGGGGTTTGTGACACATATACTTTCCAATGGGGTTTGTAACACACACACACTGTCCAATGGTGCTTGTGACACACACGTTGTCCAATGGGGTTTGTGACACACACGCTGTCCAGTGGGTTTTGTGACACACACACTCTGTCCAATGGGTATTGTTACACACACACGCTGTCCAATCGGCTTTTTGACACATACACTTTCCAATGTCGTTTGTGACACACACTCTGTCCCATGGGGTTTGTGACAGAAACACGCTATCCAATGGGGTTTATGACACAGACGCTGTCCAATTGGGTTTGTGAAACACACACTCTGTCCAATAGGGTTTGTGACACACACATACTATCCAATGGGGTTTGTGACACACACTTTCCAATGGGGTTTGTGACACACACATGCTGTCCAATGGGGTTTGTGACACGCATGCTGTCCAATGGGTTTTGTGACAAACACACTGACCAGCAGGGTTTGTCACACACACACTCTGCCTAATGGCGCTTGTGACACACACGTTGTCCTATGGGGTTCCTGACACACACTCTGTACCATGGGGTTTGTGACTAAGACGCTGTCCAATGGGGATTGTGTCATACACACTGTCCAATAGGTTTTGTAACACACACATGATATCCAATGGGTTTTGCGACGCACACTTTCTAATGGGGTTTGTGACACACACACGCTATCCAATGGGGTTTGTGACACACACTCTTTCCAATGGGGTTTGTGACACGCACACTTTCTAATGGGCTTTGTGACAGACATGCGCTATCCAATAGGGTTTGTGACACACATACTTTCTAATGGGGTTTGTGACACACACACGCTATGCAATGGGGTTTGTGACACACACACTTTCCAATGGGGTTTGTGACACACACGCTGTCCAATGGGGTTTGTGACACACACACTGTCTAATTGTGTTTGTGACACACACACGCTGTCCAATGGGTTTTGTGACACACACAGGCTATCCAACGGGGTTTGTGACACATACTCTTTCTAATGGGGTTTGTGACACACACACTCTGTCCAATGGCGCTTGTGACACAAACGCTCTCCAAAGGGGTTTGTGACACACCATATGTAAAACGGGGTTTGTGACACACACACTGTCCATGGGTGTTTGTGATGTACACGCTATCCAGTGGGTTTTGTGACACACACACTCTGTCCAATGGGCTCATGACACATACGCTGTCCACTGGTGTTTGTGACACACACATTGTCCAATGGGGATTGTGACACACACAGGCTGTCCAATGGCGTTTGTGACACACACGCTGTCCAAAGGGGTTTGTGACACACACGCTATCCAATGGTGTTTGTGACACTCACACTGTACATGGGTGTTTCTGACACACACTCTGTCCAATGGGGTTTGTGACACACACACTGTCCAAAGTGTATTTTTAAACACACACGCTGTCCAATGGGGTTTGTGACACACACACTGTCCAATGGTGTTTCTGATACACACGCTGTACAATGGGGTTTGTGACACAAACTCTGTACAATGGGGTTTGTGACACACGCACTTTCCAATTGGTATTGTTACACACACACGCTATCCAATGGTGTTTGTGACACACAATCTTTCTAATGGGGTTTGTGACACACACACTGTCCAATGGGGAATGTGACAGACACACGCTGTCCAATAGTGTTTGTGACACAGACATGCTGTCCAATGGGGTTTGTGACACACACACTCTCCAAAGGGGTTTGTGACACATACCATGTCTAATGGGGTTTGTGACACGCACACTGTCCATGGGTGTTTGTGACACACACGCTGTCCAACGGGGTTCTTGACACACACGCTGTCCAGTGGGTTTTGTGACACACACACTCTCTCCCATGGGGTCTGTGACACACACACTGTCCAATGGGGACTGTGACACACATGCTGTCCAATGGGTTTTGTGGCATACAAACTGTCCAAAGGGGTTTGTGACATACAAGCTGTCCAATAGGGTTAATGACACGCACACACTGTCCAATGGGGATTGTGACACACACACACTGTCCAATGGGGTTTATGACACACAAGCTGTCCAATGGGGTTTGTGACACACACACTCTGTCAAATGGGGTTTGTATCACACACCCTGTTCAAAGGGGATTGTGGCACACACGCTGTCCAATGGTGCTTGTGACACACACGCTGTCCAATGGAGTTCGTGACACACACGCTGTCCAATGGGGTTTTTGACACACACACTCTGTCCAATGGGTCTCGTGACACACACGCTGACACACGTGGTTCGTGAACACACACGATGTCCAGTGGGGTTTGGGACACACACACTGTCCAATAGGGTTCGTGACAGACACACGATATCCAATGGGGTTTGTGAAACACACACTTTAATGGGGTTTGTGACACACACTCTATCCAATGGGTTTTGTGACACACACACTTTCCAATGGGGATGGTGACACACACACGGTGTCCAATGGTGTTTGTGACACAAACGCTGTCCAATGGGGTTTGTGACACAGACGCTGTCCAATGGGGATTGTGTCATACACACTGTCCAATAGGGTTTGTGACACACACACGCTATCCAATGGGTTTTGAGACACGCAGAATTTCTATTGGGTTTGTGACACACACACGCTGTCCAATGGGGTTTGTGACAAATACACTTTCCAATGGGGTTTGTGACACACACAGTCTGTCCAATGGCGCTTGTGACACACACGCTGTCCAATGGGGTTCGTGACACACACTCAGTCCCTGTGCTTTGTGACACACACACTGTCCAATGGCGATTGTGACACACACAAGCTGTCCAACGGGGTTTGTGACACACACACAGTCCAAAGGGGTTTCTGACACAAACGATGTCCAATGGGGTTTGTGACGCGCACACTGTCCATGGGTGTTTGTGACACACACGCTGTCCAGTGGGGTTTTTGACACACACACTGTACATTGGGTATTCTAACACACACACGCTGTCCAGTGGGGTTTGTGACACACACGCTGTCCAGTGTGTTTTTTGACACACACAATGTCCAATAGTGTTTGTGACACACACACGCTATCCAATGGGGTTTGTGACACATACACTTTCCAATGGCGTTTGTGACACACACACTCTGTCCAATGGTGCTTGTGACACACACGCTGTCCAATTGGGTTTGTGACACACACACTGTCCAGTGGGTTTTGTGACACACAAACTATCCAATGGGGATTGTGACACACACAAGCTGCCCTATGGGATTTATGTCACACATGCTGTCCAATAGGGTTAGTGACACACACACCCAGTCCAAAGGGTTTTGTGACACACACGCTGTCCAATGGGGATTGTGACACACACGCTCTCCAATGGGGTTTGTGACACACACACTCTGTCCAATGGGTCTTGTGACACACACACTCTCCAATGGGATTCGTGACACACACACTCTGTCCAATGGGGTTCTTGACACACACGCTGTCCACGGTGGTTTGTGACACACACACTGTCCAATAGGGTTTGTGACACACACACTCTTTCCAATGGGGTTTGTGACACACACACTTTCCAATGGGGTTTGTGACACACACACGCTGTCCCATGGTGTTTGTGACACACACACTGACCAATTAGGTTTGTTACACAAACACTGTCCAATGGTGTTTGTGACACGCATGCTGGCCAATGGGTTTTGTGACACACACACTGACCAGGAGGGTTTGTGACACACACACGCTATCCAATGGGGTTTGTGACACGCACACATTCTAAAGGGGTTTGTGACACACACACGCTATCCAATGGGGTTTGTGATACACACACTTTCCAAAGGGGTTTGTGACACGCACACTTTCTAATGGGGTTTGTGACACACACGCGCTATCCAATTGGGTTTGTGACACACACACTGTCCAATAGGGTTTGTGACACACACACTGTCCAAAGGGGTTTGTGACACACACTCTATCCAATGGGGTTTGTGATACACACACTTTCCAAAGGGGTTTGTGACACGCACACTTTCTAATGGGGTTTGTGACACACACGCGCTATCCAATTGGGTTTGTGACACACACACTGTCCAATGGTGCTTTTGACACACACGCTGTCCAATGGTGTTTGTGACACACACTGTCCAATGGGGATTGTGACACACACACACTGTCCAACGAGGTTTGTGAAACACAGACAGTCCAAAGGGGTCTGTGACACACACACTTTCCAATGGGGATTGTGACACACACACTGTCCAATGTGGCTTGTGACACACACGCTGACCAATGGGGTGTGTCACACACACACTCTGTCCAATGGGGTTTGTGACACACACACGCTGTCCAATGGGGATTGTTACACACGCTGTCCAATAGGGTTAGTGACACACACACCCAGTCCAAAGGGTTTTGTGACACACACGCTGTCCAATGGGGATTGTGACACACACGCTCTCCAATGGGGTTTGTGACACACACACTCTGTCCAATGGGTCTTGTGACACACACACTCTCCAATGGGATTCGTGACACACACACTCTGTCCAATGGGCCTTGTGACACACACACTGTCCAATGGGGTTCTTGACACACACGCTGTCCACGGTGGTTTGTGACACACACACTGTCCAATAGGGTTTGTGACACACACACTCTTTCCAATGGGGTTTGTGACACACACACTTTCCAATGGGGTTTGTGACACACACACGCTGTCCCATGGTGTTTGTGACACACACACTGACCAATTAGGTTTGTTACACAAACACTGTCCAATGGTGTTTGTGACACGCATGCTGGCCAATGGGTTTTGTGACACACACACTGACCAGGAGGGTTTGTGACACACACACGCTATCCAATGGGGTTTGTGACACGCACACATTCTAAAGGGGTTTGTGACACACACACGCTATCCAATGGGGTTTGTGATACACACACTTTCCAAAGGGGTTTGTGACACGCACACTTTCTAATGGGGTTTGTGACACACACGCGCTATCCAATTGGGTTTGTGACACACACACTGTCCAATAGGGTTTGTGACACACACACTGTCCAAAGGGGTTTGTGACACACACTCTATCCAATGGGGTTTGTGATACACACACTTTCCAAAGGGGTTTGTGACACGCACACTTTCTAATGGGGTTTGTGACACACACGCGCTATCCAATTGGGTTTGTGACACACACACTGTCCAATGGTGCTTTTGACACACACGCTGTCCAATGGTGTTTGTGACACACACTGTCCAATGGGGATTGTGACACACACACACTGTCCAACGAGGTTTGTGAAACACAGACAGTCCAAAGGGGTCTGTGACACACACACTTTCCAATGGGGATTGTGACACACACACTGTCCAATGTGGCTTGTGACACACACGCTGACCAATGGGGTGTGTCACACACACACTCTGTCCAATGGGGTTTGTGACACACACACGCTGTCCAATGGGTCTTGTGACACACACACTCTCCAATGGGATTCGTGACACACACACTCTGTCCAATGGGCCTTGTGACACACACACTGTCCAATGGGGTTCTTGACACACACGCTGTCCACGGTGGTTTGTGTCACACACACTGTCCAATAGGGTTTGTGACACACACACTCTTTCCAATGGGGTTTGTGACACACACACTTTCCAATGGGGTTTGTGACACACACACGCTGTCCCATGGTGTTTGTGACACACACACTGACCAATTAGGTTTGTTACAAAAACACTGTCCAATGGTGTTTGTGACACGCATGCTGGCCAATGGGTTTTGTGACACACACACTGACCAGGAGGGTTTGTGACACACACACGCTATCCAATGGGGTTTGTGACACGCACACATTCTAAAGGGGTTTGTGACACACACACGCTATCCAATGGGGTTTGTGATACACACACTTTCCAAAGGGGTTTGTGACACGCACACTTTCTAATGGGGTTTGTGACACACACGCGCTATCCAATTGGGTTTGTGACACACACACTGTCCAATAGGGTTTGTGACACACACACTGTCCAAAGGGGTTTGTGACACACACTCTATCCAATGGGGTTTGTGATACACACACTTTCCAAAGGGGTTTGTGACACGCACACTTTCTAATGGGGTTTGTGACACACACGCGCTATCCAATTGGGTTTGTGACACACACACTGTCCAATGGTGCTTTTGACACACACGCTGTCCAATGGTGTTTGTGACACACACTGTCCAATGGGGATTGTGACACACACACACTGTCCAACGAGGTTTGTGAAACACAGACAGTCCAAAGGGGTCTGTGACACACACACTTTCCAATGGGGATTGTGACACACACACTGTCCAATGTGGCTTGTGACACACACGCTGACCAATGGGGTGTGTCACACACACACTCTGTCCAATGGGGTTTGTGACACACACACGCTGTCCAATGGGGATTGTTACACACGCTGTCCAATGGGGTTTGTGACACACACACTCTGTCCAATGGGGATTGTGACATACACACTGTCCAATAGGGTTTGTGAAACGCACATTCTATCCAAAGGGGTTTGTGACACGCGCACTTTCTAATGGGGTTTGTGACACACACACTTTCCCAAGGGGTTTGTGACATGCACACTTTCTAAAGGGTTTTGTGACACAGACACGCTATCCAATTGGGTTTGTGACACACACAATTTCCAATGGCGCTTGTGACACACACGCTGTCCAATGGTGTCCGTGACACACATGCTGTCCAGTGGGTTTTGTGACACACACACTCTGTCCAATGGGCTAGTGACACACACGCTATCCAATGGGGTTTGTGACACACACACTTTCAAATGGGGTTTGTGACACGCACACTTTCTAATGGGGTTTGTGACACACACACGCTATCCAATGGGGTTTGTGACACACACTCTGTCCCATTGGGTTTGTGACACACACGCTGACCAATTGGTTTTGTTACACTTACACTGTCCAATGGTGTTTGTGACACTCATGCTATACAATAGGGTTTGTGAAACGCATACTGTTTAATGGGTTTTGTGAAACACACACGCTATCCAATGGGATTAGTGACACACACGCTGTCTAATGGGGTTCGTGACACACACTCTGTCCCATGGGGTTTGTGACACACACACTGTCCAAAGGGGTTTGTGACACACACGATGTCCAAATGGTTTGTGACACGCACGCCGTCCATGGGTGTTTGTGACACACACGCTGTCCAGTGGGGTTTCTGACACACACACAGTCCAAAAGGGTTTGTGACACACAAACTGTCAAATGGGGTTTGTGACACACACAGTGTCCACCGGGGGTTTGTGACACACACAATCTATCCAATGGGGTTTGTGACACGCACACCATCTAATGGGGTTTGTGACACACACACGCTATCCAATGGGGTTTGTGATACACACACTTTCCAAAGGGGTTTGTGACACGCACACTTTTTAATGGGGTTTGTGACACACACGCGCTATCCAATTGGGTTTGTGACACACACACTGTCCAATAGGGTTTGTGACACACACACGTTATCCAATGGGGTTTGTGACACACACACTGTCCAATGGTGCTTTTGACACACACGCTGTCCAATGGTGTTTGTGACACACACACTGTCCAATGGGGATTGTGACACACACACGCTGTCCAATGAGGTTTGTGAAACACAGACGGTCCAAAGGGGTCTGTGACACACACGCTATCCAATGGGGTTTGTGACACTCACACTGTCCGTGGTTGTTTGGAACTCACACGCTATCCAGTGGGTTTTGTGACACACACACTGTCCAATGGGGTTTTGACACACACGCTGTCCACTGGGGAGTGTGGCACAAACGCTGTCCAATGGGGTTTGTGACACACAGACTCTGTCCAATGGGCTTTTGACACACACGCTGTCCAATGGTGTTTGTGACACACACACTGTACAATGGGGATTGTGACACACACACGCTGTCCAGTGGGTTTTGTAACCCACACACTGTCCAATTTGGTTTTGACACAAACACTAGCCAATGGGGATAGTGAACACACACGCTGTCCAAAGGGGTTTTGTGACACACACTCTCTGTCCAATGGGCTTGTGACACACACGCTGTCCAATGGTGTTTGTGACACACACACTGTCCAAACGGGATGGGGACACAAACACGCTGTCCAAAGGGGTCTGTTACACACACGCTATCCAATGGGGTTTGTGACACTCACACTGTCCATGGGTGTTTGTGACACACACGCTGTCCAGTGGGTTTTGTAACACACACACTGTCCAATTTGGTTTTGACACAAACACTGGCCAATGGGGATAGTGAACACACACGCTGTCCAAAGGGGTTTTGTGACGCACACTCTCTGTCCAATGGCCTTGTGACACACACGCTGTCCAATGGTGTTTGTGACACACACACTGTCCAAACGGGATGGGGACACACACACGCTGTCCAATGGGGTTTGTGACACACACACTGTCCATGGGTGTTTGTGACACACACGCTGTCCAGTGGGTTTTGTAACACACACACTGTCCAATTTGGTTTTGACACACACGCTGTCCAATGGGGATTGTGACACACAGACTCTGTCCAATGGGGTTTATGACACACAATCTGTCCAATGGGGTTTGTGATACACACGCTGTCCCGTGGGGATTGTGACACACACGCTGTCCAATGGGGTTTGTGACACGCACACTCTGTCTAATGGGTCTTGTGACACACACGATGTCCAACGGTGTTCGTGACACATACGCTGTTCAATGGGGTTTGTGACACCCACACTGTCCAATAGGGTTTGTGACACTCACATGCTATCCAATGGTTTCTGTGACACACACTCTGCCCAAAGGGGTTTATGACACACACACTCTCCAATGGGGTTTGTGACAAACACGCTGTCCAATGGGGTTTGCGACACATACGCTGTGCAATGTATTTTGTGACACACACGCTGTCCAATGTTGATTGTGACACACACGCTGTCCAATGGGCTTGTGACACACAAACTCTGTCCAATAATTTTTGTGACACACACTCTGTCCCATGGTGTTCGTAAGACACACACTGTCCGATAGGATTGTGACACACTCACGCTGTCCAATGGTGTTTGTGACACACACACGCTGTCCAATGAGGTTTGTGACACACACGCTCTCTAATGGGGATTGTGACACACGCACGCTGTCCAATGCGGTTTGTGACACACACGATGTCCAATGGGTTTGTGACACACACACTGTCCAATGGGTATTGTTTCACACATATGCTGTCCAGTGGGGTTTGTGACACATACACTTTCCAATGGGGTTCGTGACACACGCGCTGTTCAATGGGTTTGTGACACACACAGTGTCCAATAGGGTTTGTGACACACACACGCTGTCCAATGGGGTTTGTGACACACACACTTTCTAATGGGGTTTGTGACACACACGCTATCCAATGGTGTTTGTGACACTCACAGTTTGTCCAATGGTGCTTGTGACACACACACTGTCCAATGGGGATTGTGACACAGACATGCTGTCCAATGGGATTTGTGACTAACACACTGTCCAAAGTGGTTTGTGACACACACGCTTTCTAATGGGGATTGTGACACACACACGCTGTCCAATTGGGTTTGTGACACACACTCTGTCAAATGGGGATTGTGACACACACGCTGTCCAATGGTGTTTGTGACACACATGCTGTCCAATGGCCTTGACACACACAAACTCTGTCCAATAGTGTTTGTGACACACACTCTGTCCCATGGTGTTTGTGACACACACACTGTCCAATAGGATTGTGACACACACGCTGTCCAATGCGGTTTGTGACACACACACGCTGTCTAATGGGATTGTGACACACACGCTGTCTAATGGGGAATGTGACACACACACGCTGTCCAATGCAGTTTGTGACACACACGGTGTCCAATGGGGTTTGTGACACACACGCTGTCCAATGGGTATTGTTACACACACACACTGTCCAATGGTGCTTGTGACACACACGCTGTCCAATGGGGTGTGTGACACACACGCTGTCCAATGGGTTTTTTGACACACACACTCTGTCCAATGGGTATTGTTACACACACACGCTGTCCAATGGGGTTTTTGACACATTCACTTTCCAATGGGGTTTGTGACACACACAGCCTGTCCAATGGTGCTTGTGACACACACACTCTCCAATGAGGTCTGTGACACACACACTGTCCAATGGGGATTCTGACACAGACATGCTGTCCAATGGGATTTGTGACACACACACTGTCCAAAAGGGTTTGTGACACACACGCTGTCTAATGGGGATTGTGACACACACACGCTGTCCAATTGGGTTTGTGACACACACTCTGTCCAATGGGGATTGTGACACACACGCTGTCCAATGGTGTTTGTGACACACACGCTGTCCAATGGGGATTGTGACACACACGCTGTCCAATTGCGTTTGTGACACACACGCTGTCCAGTGGGTTTTGTGACACACACACTCTGTCCAATGGGCTTGTGACACACACGCTGTCCAATGGTGTTTGTGACACACACACTGTACAATAGGGATTGTGACACACACACGCTGTCCAATGGGGTTTGTGACACAAACTCTGTCCAGTGGGTTTTGTGACACACACACTGTCCAATGGGGCATTTTACACACACGCTGTCCAATGGGGTTTGTGACACACAAACGCTGTCCAATGGCGTTTATGACACACACACTCTGTCCAATGGGGTTTGTGACACACACACTATCCAATGGGTATTGTGACACACACACACACTGTTCAATGGTGCTTATGACACACACACTGTCCAATGGGGATTGTGACACACACACGCTGTCCAATGAGGTTTGTGACACACAGACTGTCCAAAGGGGTTTGTGACACACACGCTATAAAAAGGGGTTTGTGACACTCACACTGTCTATTGTTGTTTGTGACACGCACGCTGTCCAGTGGGTTTTGTGACACATACACTCTGTCCAATGGGGCATTTGACACATTCGCTGTCCAATGGGGTTTTTGACACACTCGCTGTCTACTGGGTTTTGTGACACACACACTGTCCGAAGGGATTGGTGACACACACACTGTCCAATAGGGTTTGTGACACACACAGTGTCTACGGGGGTTTGTGACACAAACGCTGTCCAATGGGGTTTGAGAAACACACGCTGCCCGATGGGTATTGTTACACACACACGCTCTCCAATTCTGTTTGTGACTCACACGCTGTCCAATGGGGCTTGTGACACACACGCTGTCCAATGGGGTTTGTGACACTACACTTTCCAATGGGGTTTGTGACACACACACTCTGTCCAATGGTGCTTGTCACACACATGCTGTCCAAAGGCGTTTGTGACACACAAGCTCTCCAATGGTTTTTGTAACACACACACTGTCCAATGGGTATTGTTACACACACACGCTGTCCAATTGGGTTTTTGACACATTCACTTTCCAATGGGGTTTGTGACACACACACTCTGTCCAGTGGTGCTTGTGACACACACGCTGTCCAATGGGGTTTGTGACACACAAACTGTACATTGGGGATTGTGACAAACAAACGCTGTCCAATGTTGTTTGTGACACACACACTCTGTCCAATGGGGTTTGTGACACACACGCTGTTCAATTGGGTTTGTGACACACACACTGCCCAATAGGGTTTGTGACACTCACACGCTATCCAATGGTTTTTGTGAGACACACAATGTCCAAAGGGGTTTGTGACACACACACGATCTAATGGGGTTTGTGAAACTCACACTCTGTTTAATGGTGCTTGTGACACACACGCTGTCCAATGGGGTTCGTGACACACACGCTGTAAAGTGGGTCTTGTGACACACACACTCTGTCCAATGGGCTTGTGACACACATGCTGTTCAATGATGCTTGTGACACGAACACTGTCCAATGGGGATTGTGACACACACACGCTGTCCAATGCGGTTTGTGACACACAGACTGTCCAAAGGGGTTTGTGACACACACGCTATCCAAAGGGGTTGTGACACTCACACTTTCCATTGTTGTTTGTGACACACACGCTGTCCAGTGGGTTTTCTGACACACACACTGTCCAATCGGGTTTTGACACACATGCTGTCCACTGGGGATTGTGACGCAAACGCTGTCCAAATCGGGTTTGTGACGCACACACTGTCCAATGGTGTTTCTGACACACACGCTGTCCGATGGGGTTTATGACACACAATCTGTCCAATGGGGTTTGTGATACACAAGCTGTCCAATGGGGATTGTGACTACCACTCTGTCCAATGGAGTTCGTGACATACACGCTGTTCAATGGGCTTGTGACACACACACTGTCCAATAGGGTTTGTGACACACACACGCTATCCAATGGGTTTTGTGACACACACACTTTCTAATGGGGTTTGTGACACACACAATATCCAATGGGGTTTGTGACACTCACAATCTGTGCAATTTTGCTTGTGACACACACACTGTCCAATGGGGATTGTGACACACACATTCTGTCCAATGGTATTTGTGACACACACACTGTCCAATGATGTTTGTGACACACACTCTGTCCATGGTGTTTGTGACACACACACTGTCCAATAGGATTGTGAGACACACACGCTGTCCAATGGGGTTTGTGACACACACACGCTGTCTAATGGGGTTTGTGACACACACGCTGTCTAATGGGGAATCTGATACACACACGCTGTCCAATGCAGTTTGTGACACACATGGTGTCCAATGGGGTTTATGACGCACACACTGTCCAATGGGTATTGTTACACACACATGCTGTCCAATGGGGTTTGTGACACATATACTTTCCAATGGGGTTTGTAACACACACACACTGTCCAATGGTGCTTGTGACAATCACGTTGTCCAATGGGATTTGTGACACACACGCTGTCCAGTGGGTTTTGTGACACACACACTCTGTCCAATGGGTATTGTTACACACACACGCTGTCCAATCGGCTTTGTGACACATACACATTCCAATGGGGTTTGTGACACACACACTCTGTCCAATGGTGCTTGTGACACACACGCTGTCCAGTGGGGTTTGTGGCACACACACGCTATCCAATGGGGTTTGTGACACAAACTCTGTCCCATGGGGTTTGTGACAGAAACACGCTATCCAATGGGGCTTATGACACAGACGCTGTCCATTTGGGTTTGTGAAACACACACTCTGTCCAATAGGGTTTGTGACACACACTTTCCAATGGGGTTTGTGACACACACATTCTGTCCAATGGGGTTTGTGACTCGCATGCTGTCCAATGGGTTTTGTGACAAACACGCTGACCAGCAGGGTTTGTCACACACACACTCTGTCTAATGGCACTTGTGACACACACGTTGTCCTATGGGGTTCCTGAAACACACTCTGTACCATGGGGTTTGTGACTAAGACGCTGTCCAATGGGGATTGTGTCATACACACTGTCCAATAGGTTTTGTAACACACACATGATATCCAATGGGTTTTGCGATGCACACTTTCTAATGGGGTTTGTGACACACACACGCTATCCAATGGGGTTTGTGACACACACTCTTTCCAATGGGGTTTGTGACACGCACACTTTCTAATTGGCTTTGTGACAGACATGCGCTATCCAATAGGGTTTGTGACACACATACTTTCTAATGGGGTTTGTGACACACACACTTTCCATTGGGGTTTGTGACACACACTCTGTCCAATGGGGTTTGTGACACACACTGTCCAATTGTGTTTGTGACACACACACGCTGTCCAATGGGTTTTGTGACACACACAGGCTATCCAACGGGGTTTGTGACACATACTCTTTCTAATGGGGTTTGTGACACACACACTCTGTCCAATGGCGCTTGTGACACACACGCTCTCCAAAGGGGTTTGTGACACACCATATGTAAAACGGGGTTTGTGACACACACACTGTCCATGGGTGTTTGTGATATACACGCTGTCCAGTGGGTTTTGTGACACACACACTCTGTCCAATGGGCTCGTGACACATACGCTGTCCGCTGGTGTTTGTGACACACACATTGTCCAATGGGGATTGTGACACACACAGGCTGTCCAATGGCGTTTGTGACACACACGCTGTCCAAAGGGGTTTGTGACACACACCATGTCTAATGGGGTTTGTGACACGCACACTGTCCATGGGTGTTTGTGACACACACGCTGTCCAACGGGGTTCTTGACACACACGCTGTCCAGTGGGTTTTGTGACACACACACTCTCTCCCATGGGGTCTGTGACACACTCACTGTCCAATGGGGATTGTGACACACATGCTGTCCAATGGGTTTTGTGGCATACAAACTGTCCAAAGGGGCTTGTGACATACAAGCTGTCCAATAGGGTTAGTGACACACACACACTGTCCAATGGGGATTGTGACACACACACACTGTCCAATGGGGTTTATGACACACAAGCTGTCCAATGGGGTTTGTGACACACACACTCTGTCAAATGGGGTTTGTATCACACACCCTGTTCAAAGGGGATTGTGGCACACACGCTATCCAATGGTGCTTGTGACACACACGATGTCCAATGGAGTTCGTGACACACACCCTGTCCAATGGGGTTTTTGACACACACACTCTGTCCAATGGGTCTTGTGACACACACGCTGACACACGTGGTTCGTGAACACACACGATGTCCAGTGGGGTTTGGGACACACACACTGTCCAATAGGGTTCGTGACAGACACACGATATCCAATGGGGTTTGTGACACACACACTTTAATGGGGTTTGTGACACACACTCTATCCAATGGGTTTTGTGACACACACACTTTCCAATGGGGATGGTGACACACACACGGTGTCCAATGGTGTTTGTGACGCACACGCTGTCCAATGGGGTTTGTGACACAGACGCTGTCCAAAGGGGTTTCTGACACAAACGATTTCCAATGGGGATTGTGTCATACACACTGTCCAATAGGGTTCGTGACACACACACGCTATCCAATGGGTTTTGTGACACGCACAATTTCTATTGGGTTTGTGACACACACAGTCTGTCCAATGGCGCTTGTGACACACACGCTGTCCAATGGCGTTCGTGACACACACTCAGTCCCTGTGGTTTGTGACACACACACTGTCCAATGGCGATTGTGACACACACAAGCTGTCCAATGGGGTTTGTGACACACACACTGTCCAAAGGGGTTTCTGACACAAACGATGTCCAATGGGGTTTGTGACGCGCACACTGTCCATGGGTGTTTGTGACACACACGCTGTCCAGTGGGGTTTGTGACACACACACTGTCCAATGGGTATTGTGACACACACACGCTGTCCAGTGGGGTTTGTGACACACACACTGTACATTGGGTATTGTTACACACACACGCTGTCCAGTGGGGTTTGTGACACACACGCTGTCCTGTGTGTTTTTTGACATACACAATGTCCAATAGTGTTTGTGACACACACACGCTATCCAATGGGGTTTGTGACACATACACTTTCCAATGGGGTTTGTGACACACACACTCTGTCCAATGGTGCTTGTGACACACACGCTGTCCAATTGGGTTTGTGACACACACACTGTCCAGTGGGTTTTGTGACACACAAACTATCCAATGGGGATTGTGACACACACAAGCTTTCCTATGGGATTTATGTCACACACGCTGTCCAATAGGGTTAGTGACACACACACCCAGTCCAAAGGGTTTTGTGACACACACACTGTCCAATGGGGATTGTGACACACACGCTGTCCAATGGGGTTTGTGACACACACACTCTGTCCAATGGGTCTTGTGACACACACACTCTCCAATGGGATTCGTGACACACACACTCTGTCCAATGGGTCTTGTGACACACACACTGTCCAATGGGGTTCTTGACACACACGCTGTCCAGGGTGGTTTGTGACACACACACTGTTTAATAGGGTTTGTGACACACACACTCTGTCCAATGGGGTTTGTGACACACACACTTTCCAATGGGGTTTGTGACACACACATGCTGTCACATGGGGTTTGTGACACACACAGTGACCAATTAGGTTTGTTACACAAACACTGTCCAATGGTGTTTGTGACACGCATGCTGGCCAATGGGTTTTGTGACACACACACTGACCAGGAGGGTTTTTGACACACACACGCTATCTAATGGGGTTTGTGACACATACACTTTCCAATGGGGTTTGTGACACACACTATGTTCAATGGGGTTTGTGACATGCACACTGTCCATGTGTTTTTGTGACACACACACTGTCCAGTGGGGTTTGTGACACACATCACTGTCCAAAAGGGTTTGTGACACACACGCTGTCCAGTGGGGTTTGTGACACACACTCTGTCCAATGGGGTTTGTGACACACACAGTGTCCACGGGGGTTTGTGACACACACGCTTTCCAATGGGGCTTGTGACGCACACGCTGTCCAGTTGGGTTTGTGACACACTGTTACGGAGGCAACCCACAGGTCAATTTAAGGGACAACAAGGTCCAGAAACAACTTTTATTAGACCGGCGACGAACAGGGTTTTAGCACTCCAAAATTGACTTAAATGCATTTTCGGATATCAGTGGAGGAAATTATTGAGAGGGGCGGTCCACAGAGTGCATGCACGTGGCTTCACTCAAAACAATGCCGGAGCCGCCCCTTAGTCCCGGAGGAGTACTCACTTTCCTAAACATGGTGTGGGATTATTTTTATAGAGATACACGTACTCGTAGTGAGTACGGAAAGTGTGCACTCACGATTCCGCGAGAGTAAACTTATAATACGCTCGCATCCTGCGAGAGTTATTTTACACATGCAAATGTGCACGGAATCCTACACGTGCTTATGTGGAAGCACGGGAGGAAAATACACTCGCGATTGTTCGAGGGGCTCTCGGCGGCCACTCGCGATTGTGCGAGGAATAAAATACTTGTGCAAATGTGCACGGAAAGAAAATACACCCGCGATTCTGCGACGATTAATTTTACACGCGCTCATATGGAGCGCGGAAAGTTATACGTGCAAATGTGCACGAAAAGTATAAATATACTCGCAATCCTGCGAGAAGTTTACTTACACCCGTGGCGGCGAGGCAAGCGGAGTCCCCATCCCAGGGAGGGGGGCTCTCGGCGGCAGCATCTTGCTCGTGCTCCGAGAGACCCGCGGCAATTGGGCGGAGTCTCGACGAGAGTCCCGTTCTTATACTGGCTGATCAGATCTGACTGTAGGCACTCTAGAAGCTTCTCTGCACCCCCACACTGGCTGTGTGTGCCCCTGAAGCCTCCAAACATCCCCCACACTGGGCGCGGCTCAGTGTGCCTTGGCACGCCCTTCTTCTAATGTCCCAGGAGCCAGGGTGCTCTGGGCCAAACAAAAGAAGCTGTTAGCCTCAAGTAGCAGAGGAAGGGGGAGATGTGCCATAGTGAAGGAGGGAGGGGGATTTCAATCTGCCACACACACACACTGTCCAATGGTGCTTGTGACACACACGCTATCCAATGGGGTTCGTGACACAAACGCTGTCCAGTGGGTTTTATAACACACACATGCTGTCCAAAGGGCTTGTGACACACAAACGCAGTCCAATAGTGTTTGTGACACACACTCTGTCCCATGGGGTTTGTGACACACACACTGTCCAATGGGGATTGTGACACACACACGCTGTCCAATGGGGTGTGTGACACAGACACTGTCCAATAGGATTGTGAGACACACACGCTGTCCAATGGGGTTTGTGACACAAACGCTGTCCAGTGGGTTTTATAACACACACATGCTGTCCAAAGGGCTTGTGACACACAAACGCAGTCCAATAGTGTTTGTGACACACACTCTGTCCCATGGGGTTTGTGACACACACACTGTCCAATGGGGATTGTTACACACACACGCTGTCCAATGGTGTTTGTGACACACACGCTGTCCAATGGGGTGTGTGACACAGACACTGTCCAATAGGATTGTGAGACACACACGCTGTCCAATGGGGTTTGTGACACACACACGCTATCCAATGGGGTTTGTGACACGCATACATTCTAATGGGGTTTGTGACACACACATGCTATCCAATGGGGTTTGTGACACACACACTTTCCAATGGGGTTTGTGACAAACATACCTTCCAATGGGGTTTGTGACACACACACGCTGTCCCATGGGGTTTGTGACACACACGCTAACCAATTGGGTTTGTTACACACACACTGACCAATGGTGTTTGTGACACGCATGCTGTCCAATGGTTTTTGTGACACACACAATGACCAAGAGGGTTTGTGACACACACACGCTATCCAATGGGGTTTGTGACAAATACACTTTCCAATGGGGTTTGTGAAACACATACTCTGTCCAATGGTGCTTGTGACACACACGCTGTGAAATTGCGTTCATTACACACACTCTGTACCATGGGGTTTGTGACACACACACTGTCCAATGGGGACTGTGACACACACACGCTATCCAATGGGGTTTGCGACACATACACTTTAAAATGGGGTTGGTGACACACACAGTCTGTCCAATGGCACTTGTGACACACACGCTGTCCAATGGGGTTCGTGACACACACTCAGTCCCATGGGGTTTGTCACACACACACTGTCCAATGGCACTTGTGACACACACAAGCTGTCCAATGGGGTTTGTGACACACACACTGTCCAAAGGGGTTTCTGAAACAAACGATGTCCAAAGGGGTTTGTGACATACACACGCTGTCCATGGGTGTTTGTGACACACACGCTGTCCAGTGGGGTTTGTGACACACAAAATGTCCATTGGGTATTGTTACACACACACGCTGTCTAATGGGGTGTGTGACACACACGTTGTCCAGTGGGTTTTTTGACACACACAATGTCCAATAGGGTTTGTGACACACACACGCTATCCAAAGGGGTTTGTGACACATACACTTTCCAATGGGGTTTGTGACACACACACGCTGTCCAATTGGGTTTGTGACACACACGCTGTCCAATGGGGTTTGTGACACACACACGCTATCCAATGGGGTTTGTGACACACACTCTGTCCCATGGGGTTAGTGACACACACACTGTCCAATGCGGAATGTGACATACACGCTGTCCAATGGGGTTTTTGACACACACATTGTCTGAAGAGGTTTGTGACACACACGATGTCCAATGGGGTTTGCCACACACACACTGTCCATGGGTTCTTGTGACACACACGCTGTCCACTGGGGTTTGTGACACACACACTGTCCAAAAGTGACACACACGATGTACAATGGCGTTTGAGACACGCACACTGTCCATGGGTGTTTGTGACACACACGCTGTCCAATGGGGTTTGTGACACACAGTGTCCACTGGGGTTTGTGACACGCACGCTGTACAATGGGTTTTGTGATACACACACTGTCCAATGGGTATTGTTACACTCACACGCTGTCCAATTGGGTTTGTGAACACACACGCTGTAAAGTGGATTTTGTGACACACACACTGTCCAATAGGGCCGGTGACACACACACGCAATCCAATGGGGTTTGTGACAAATACACTTTCCAATGGGGTTTGTGACACACACACTCTGTCCAATGGTGCTTTTGACACACACACTCTGTCCAAAGGGGTTTGTGACACACACGCTGTCCAATGGAGTTCGTGACACACACGCTGTCCAATGGGGTTTTTGACACACACACTCTGTCCAATGGGTCTTGTGACACACACGCTGACACCTGTGGTTCGTGAACACACACGATGTCCAGTGGGGTTTGGGACACACACACTGTCCAATAGGGTTCGTGACAGACACACGATATCCAGTGGGGTTTGTGACACACACACTTTAATGGGGTTTGTGACACACACTCTATCCAATGGGTTTTGTGACACACACACTTTCCAATGGGGATGGTGACACACACACGGTGTCCAATGGTGTTTGTGACACACACGCTGTCCAATGGGGTTTGTGACACAGACGCTGTCCAATGGGGATTGTGTCATACACACTGTCCAATAGGGTTTGTGACACACACACGCTATCCAATGGGTTTTGTGACACGCACAATTTCTATTGGGTTTGTGACACACACACGCTGTCCAATGGGGTTTGTGACAAATACACTTTCCAATGGGGTTTGTGACATACACAGTCTGTCCAATGGCGCTTGTGACACACACGCTGTCCAATGGCGTTCGTGACACACACTCAGTCCCTGTGGTTTGTGACACACACACTGTCCAATGGCGATTGTGACACACACAAGCTGTCCAATGGGGTTTGTGACGCGCACACTGTCCATGGGTGTTTGTGACACACACGCTGTCCAGTGGGGTTTGTGACACACACGCTGTCCTGTGTGTTTTTTGACACACACAATGTCCAATAGTGTTTGTGACACACACACGCTATCCAATGGGGTTTGTGACACATACACTTTCCAATGGGGTTTCTGAAACAAACGATGTCCAAAGGGGTTTGTGACATACACACGCTGTCCATGGGTGTTTGTGACACACACGCTGTCCAGTGGGGTTTGTGACACACAAAATGTCCATTGGGTATTGTTACACACACACGCTGTCTAATGGGGTGTGTGACACACACGTTGTCCAGTGGGTTTTTTGACACACACAATGTCCAATAGGGTTTGTGACACACACACGCTATCCAAAGGGGTTTGTGACACATACACTTTCCAATGGGGTTTGTGACACACACACGCTGTCCAATTGGGTTTGTGACACACACGCTGTCCAATGGGGTTTGTGACACACACACGCTATCCAATGGGGTTTGTGACACACACTCTGTCCCATGGGGTTAGTGACACACACACTGTCCAATGCGGAATGTGACATACACGCTGTCCAATGGGGTTTTTGACACACACATTGTCTGAAGAGGTTTGTGACACACACGATGTCCAATGGGGTTTGCCACACACACACTGTCCATGGGTTCTTGTGACACACACGCTGTCCACTGGGGTTTGTGACACACACACTGTCCAAAAGTGACACACACGATGTACAATGGCGTTTGAGACACGCACACTGTCCATGGGTGTTTGTGACACACACGCTGTCCAATGGGGTTTGTGACACACAGTGTCCACTGGGGTTTGTGACACGCACGCTGTACAATGGGTTTTGTGATACACACACTGTCCAATGGGTATTGTTACACTCACACGCTGTCCAATTGGGTTTGTGAACACACACGCTGTAAAGTGGATTTTGTGACACACACACTGTCCAATAGGGCCGGTGACACACACACGCAATCCAATGGGGTTTGTGACAAATACACTTTCCAATGGGGTTTGTGACACACACACTCTGTCCAATGGTGCTTTTGACACACACACTCTGTCCAAAGGGGTTTGTGACACACACGCTGTCCAATGGAGTTCGTGACACACACGCTGTCCAATGGGGTTTTTGACACACACACTCTGTCCAATGGGTCTTGTGACACACACGCTGACACCTGTGGTTCGTGAACACACACGATGTCCAGTGGGGTTTGGGACACACACACTGTCCAATAGGGTTCGTGACAGACACACGATATCCAGTGGGGTTTGTGACACACACACTTTAATGGGGTTTGTGACACACACTCTATCCAATGGGTTTTGTGACACACACACTTTCCAATGGGGATGGTGACACACACACGGTGTCCAATGGTGTTTGTGACACACACGCTGTCCAATGGGGTTTGTGACACAGACGCTGTCCAATGGGGATTGTGTCATACACACTGTCCAATAGGGTTTGTGACACACACACGCTATCCAATGGGTTTTGTGACACGCACAATTTCTATTGGGTTTGTGACACACACACGCTGTCCAATGGGGTTTGTGACAAATACACTTTCCAATGGGGTTTGTGACATACACAGTCTGTCCAATGGCGCTTGTGACACACACGCTGTCCAATGGCGTTCGTGACACACACTCAGTCCCTGTGGTTTGTGACACACACACTGTCCAATGGCGATTGTGACACACACAAGCTGTCCAATGGGGTTTGTGACGCGCACACTGTCCATGGGTGTTTGTGACACACACGCTGTCCAGTGGGGTTTGTGACACACACGCTGTCCTGTGTGTTTTTTGACACACACAATGTCCAATAGTGTTTGTGACACACACACGCTATCCAATGGGGTTTGTGACACATACACTTTCCAATGGGGTTTCTGAAACAAACGATGTCCAAAGGGGTTTGTGACATACACACGCTGTCCATGGGTGTTTGTGACACACACGCTGTCCAGTGGGGTTTGTGACACACAAAATGTCCATTGGGTATTGTTACACACACACGCTGTCTAATGGGGTGTGTGACACACACGTTGTCCAGTGGGTTTTTTGACACACACAATGTCCAATAGGGTTTGTGACACACACACGCTATCCAAAGGGGTTTGTGACACATACACTTTCCAATGGGGTTTGTGACACACACACGCTGTCCAATTGGGTTTGTGACACACACGCTGTCCAATGGGGTTTGTGACACACACACGCTATCCAATGGGGTTTGTGACACACACTCTGTCCCATGGGGTTAGTGACACACACACTGTCCAATGCGGAATGTGACATACACGCTGTCCAATGGGGTTTTTGACACACACATTGTCTGAAGAGGTTTGTGACACACACGATGTCCAATGGGGTTTGCCACACACACACTGTCCATGGGTTCTTGTGACACACACGCTGTCCACTGGGGTTTGTGACACACACACTGTCCAAAAGTGACACACACGATGTACAATGGCGTTTGAGACACGCACACTGTCCATGGGTGTTTGTGACACACACGCTGTCCAATGGGGTTTGTGACACACAGTGTCCACTGGGGTTTGTGACACGCACGCTGTACAATGGGTTTTGTGATACACACACTGTCCAATGGGTATTGTTACACTCACACGCTGTCCAATTGGGTTTGTGAACACACACGCTGTAAAGTGGATTTTGTGACACACACACTGTCCAATAGGGCCGGTGACACACACACGCAATCCAATGGGGTTTGTGACAAATACACTTTCCAATGGGGTTTGTGACACACACACTCTGTCCAATGGTGCTTTTGACACACACACTCTGTCCAAAGGGGTTTGTGACACACACGCTGTCCAATGGAGTTCGTGACACACACGCTGTCCAATGGGGTTTTTGACACACACACTCTGTCCAATGGGTCTTGTGACACACACGCTGACACCTGTGGTTCGTGAACACACACGATGTCCAGTGGGGTTTGGGACACACACACTGTCCAATAGGGTTCGTGACAGACACACGATATCCAGTGGGGTTTGTGACACACACACTTTAATGGGGTTTGTGACACACACTCTATCCAATGGGTTTTGTGACACACACACTTTCCAATGGGGATGGTGACACACACACGGTGTCCAATGGTGTTTGTGACACACACGCTGTCCAATGGGGTTTGTGACACAGACGCTGTCCAATGGGGATTGTGTCATACACACTGTCCAATAGGGTTTGTGACACACACACGCTATCCAATGGGTTTTGTGACACGCACAATTTCTATTGGGTTTGTGACACACACACGCTGTCCAATGGGGTTTGTGACAAATACACTTTCCAATGGGGTTTGTGACATACACAGTCTGTCCAATGGCGCTTGTGACACACACGCTGTCCAATGGCGTTCGTGACACACACTCAGTCCCTGTGGTTTGTGACACACACACTGTCCAATGGCGATTGTGACACACACAAGCTGTCCAATGGGGTTTGTGACGCGCACACTGTCCATGGGTGTTTGTGACACACACGCTGTCCAGTGGGGTTTGTGACACACACGCTGTCCTGTGTGTTTTTTGACACACACAATGTCCAATAGTGTTTGTGACACACACACGCTATCCAATGGGGTTTGTGACACATACACTTTCCAATGGGGTTTGTGACACACACACTCTGTCCAATGGTGCTTGTGACACACACGCTGTCCAATTGGGTTTGTGACACACACACTGTCCAGTGGGTTTTGTGACACACAAACTATCCAATGGGGATTGTGACACACACAAGCTGCCCTATGGGATTTATGTCACACACGCTGCCCAATAGGGTTAGTGACACACACACCCAGTCCAAAGGGTTTTGTGACACACACGCTGTCCAATGGGGTTTGTGACACACACACTCTGTCCAATGGGTCTTGTGACGCACACACCGTGTCCAATGGGATTTGTGACACATACACTCTGTCCAATGGGTCTTGTGACACACGTTCTGTCCAATGGGGTTCTTGACACACACGCTGTCCAGGGTAGTTTGTGACACACACACTGTTTAATAGGGTTTGTGACACACACACTCTGTCCAATGGGGTTTGTGACACACACACTTTCCAATAGGGTTTGAGACACTCACACTTTCTAACGGGGTTTGAGACACCCACACGCTTTCCAATGGAGTTTGTGACACGGCTACTTTCTAATGGGGTTTGTGACACACACACTTTCCAATGGGGTTTGTGAAACACACACGCTGTCCCATGAAGTTTGTGACACACACGCTGACCAATTGGGTTTGTTACACACACACTGTCAAACGGTGTTTGTGACACCCATGCTGTCCAGTGGGTTTTGTGACACACACACTGACCAGGATTGTTTGTGACACACACACGCTATCCAATGGGTTTTGTGACACATACACTTTCCAATGCGTTTGTAATACATACACTCTGTCCAATGGGGCCTGTGACACACATGCTCTCCAATGGGGTTCGTGACACACGCTCTGTCCCATTGGGTGGGTGACACACACACTGTCCAAAGGGGTTTGTGACACACACGCTGTCCAATGGGGTTTGTGACACGCAAATTGTCCATGGGTGTTTGTGACACACATGCTGCCCAGTGGATTTTGTGACACACACACTGTCCAAAAGGGTTTGTGACACACACGATGTCCAATGGGGATTTGACACGAACACTGTCCATGGGTGTTTGTGACACGCACACTGTCCAATTGGGTTTGTGACACACACACTGTCCAAAGGGGTTTGTGACACACACGCCATAAAATGGGCTTCGTGACACTCACACTGTCCATGGCTGTTTTTGACACACTCGTTGTCCAGTGGGTTTTGTGACACACAAACTGTACACTGGGATTTTGAGACACAGACTGTCCAGGGGGGTTTGTGACACACACACTGTCCAATGGCGTTCGTGACACACACAGTGTCCACTGGGCTTTGTGACACACACGCTGTCCAATGGGTATTGTTAAACACAAATTCTGTCCAATGGTGTTTGTCACACACACTGTAAAATGGGGTTTGTGACACACACGCTGTCCAATGGGGTTTGTGACACACACATAGTCTGTCCAATAGGGTTTGTGACACAGATACGCTATCCAATGGTGTTTATGACACACACACTTTCTAATGGGGTTCGTGACACAAGCGCTATCCAATGGGTTTTGTGACACACACAGTGCCCAATGGGTATTGTGACACACACACACTGTCCAATGGGGTTTGTGACACACAAGCTGTCCAATGGGGATTGTGACACACACACTGTCTAATGGGGTTTGTAACACACACACACTTGTCCAATGGGGATTGTGAAACACACACCCTGTCCAATGGAGCTTATGACACACACACTGTCCAATGGGGATTGTGACACACACGCTGTCCAATGGGGATTGTGACACAGACACGCTGTCCAATGTGGTTTGTGACACACACGCTGTCTAATGGGGTTTGTGACACACACACACTGTCCAATGGGGATTTTGACACACACACGCTGTCCAATGGGGATTTTGACACACACACGCTGACCATTTGGGTTTGTGACACACACACTGTCCAACGGTGTTTGTGACACTCATGCTGTCCAATGGGTTTTGTGACACACACACTGACCAGGAGGGTTTGTGACACACACTACGCTGTCCAGTGGGGTTTGTGACACGCACACTGTCCATGGGTGTTTGTGACACACACACTGTCCAATGGGTATTGTGACGCACACACCGTGTCCAATGGGATTTGTGACACATACACTATGTCCAATGGGTCTTGTGACACACGTTCTGTCCAATAGGGTTTGTGACACACACGCTATCCATTGGGTTTTGTGACACACACACTGTCCAATAGGTTTTGTGACACACACACACTCTCCAATGGGGTTTGTGACATTCACGTTGTGCAATGGGATTTGTGACACGCACACTGTCCAAGGTGTTTGTGACACACACGCTGTCCAATGGTGTTTGTGACACACACAGTGTCCAAGAGGGTTTGTGACACAAACTCTGTCCAATGAGGTTTGTGACACACACACTGTCCAAATGCGTTTGTGACACACACGATTTCGAATGGGGTTTGTGACACACACACTGTCCAATGGGGTTTGTGACACACACAGTGTCCACGGGGTTTTGTGACACAAACTCGGTCCAATGAGGTTTCTGACACACACACTGTCCAATGGGTATTGTGACAGACACAATCTGTCCAATGGGGTTTGTGACATACATGCTGTCTAATGGGCTTTTTTGACAAATACACTCTGTCCAATGGGGCTTGTGACACACACGCTGTCCAATGGGGTTTGTGACACACACGCTGTCCAATGGGGTTTCTGACACACATGCTGTCCAAAGGGGTTTCTGACACACACACTCTGTCCAATGGGGATTTTGACACACACACGCTGTCCAATGGGGTTTATGACACACACGCTGTCCAATGGGGTTTGTGACACACACGATGTCCAATGGGGTTTCTGACACAAACAATTTCCAATGGGGTTTGTGACACGCACGCTCTGTCCAATGTTTCTTGTGACATACACACGCTGTCCAATGGGGTTTGTGATACACACACTGTCCAAAGGGGTTTGAGACACACAATATGTCCTATGGGGATTGTGACACGCAAACTGTCCATGGGTGTTTCTGGTACACACGCTGTCCAGTGGGGTTTGTGACACACACACTGTCCAATGGGGATTGTGCCATACACACGCTGTCCAATTGGGTTTGTGATACACACACTGTCCAAAGGGGTTTGTGACACACAATATGTCCTGTGGGGTTTGTGACACGCACAATGTCCATGGGTGTTTATGATACACACATTGTCCAGGGGGGTTTGTGACACACACACTCTCCAATGGCGTTCGTGACACACACAGTGTCCATGGGGGTTTGTGACACACACTCTGTCCAATGGGGTTTGTGACACACACTGTCCAAAAGGGTTTGTGATACACACGCTGTCTAATGGGGTTTGTGACATACACACTCTCTCCAATGGGGCTTGTGACACAAACGCTGTCCAATGGGGTTCGTGACAGACACTCTGTCAAATGCGTTTTGTGACACACACACTGTCCAATGGGGATTGTGACACACACACGCTGTCCCATGGGGTTTGTGATTCACACACTGTTCAAAGGTTTTTGTGACACACACGTTGTCCACTGGATTTTGTGACACACACATTGTCCAATAGGGTTTGTGACACACACAGATTCCACGGGGGTTTGTGGGACAAACTCTGTCCAATGAGGTTTCTGGCACACACACTGTCCAATGGGGTGTGTGACACACACACTATCCAGTGGGTTTTGTGACACACACACTGTCCAATAAGGTTTGTGACACACACAAAGTCCAAAGGGGTTTGTGACACACACGTTGTCCAATGGTGTTTGTGACACACACGCTGTCCAATGGTGTCTGTGACACACACACTGTCCAAAGGGATTTGTGACACACACTATATATAATGGCGTTTGTGACACGCACACTGTCCATGGGTGTTTGTGACACACACAGTGTCCATGTGGGTTTGTGACACAAACTCTGTCCAATGGGGTTTGTGACATACACACTGTCCAATGGGTATTGCGACACACACACCCTGTCCAATGGGGTTTGTGACACACACACTGTCTAATGGGGTTTGTGACACACACACACTGTCCAATGGGGATTTTGACACACACACCCTGTACAATGGGGTTTCTGACACACATGCTGTCCAATGGGGATTGTGACACTCACGCTGTGCAATGGGCTTTGCTACACATACACTCTGTCTAATGGGGCTTGTGATACACACGGTGTCCAATAGGATTTGTGACACGCACGATCTGTCCAATGGGCTTGTGAAACACACACGCTGTCCAGTGGGGTTTGTGACATAAACACTGTCCAAAGGGCTTTGTGACACACAATATGTCCAAAGGGGTTTGTGACACGCACACTGTCCATGGCTGTTTGTGATACACACACTGTCCAGATGGGTTAGTGACACACGCACTGTCCAATGGGGACTGTGACACACACACGATGTGCAATGGGGTTTGTGACACACACGCTGTCCAAAGGGGTTTGTGACACACACGCTATGCAATGGGGTTTGTGACACTCACACTGTCCATGGGTGTTTATGACACACACGCTGTCCAGTGGGTTTTGTGACACACACACAGTCCAATGTGGTTTTGACAAACACGCTGTCCTCTGGGGATTGTGACACACACACTGACCAGGGGGTTTTGTAACACACACTCTGTCCAATGGGGTTTGTGACACACACTATTTCTAATGGGGTTTGTAACACACACTCTATCCAATGGGGTTTGTGACACACACACTGTCCAAAGGGGCTTGTGACACACACACGCTGTCCAATATTGTTTGTGACACACACTCTGTTCATGGTGTTTGCGACACAACCACTGTCCAATGGGGATTGTGACACACACACGCTGTCCAATGGGGTTTGTGCCACACACTCTGTCCCATGGGGTTAGTGACACACACACTGTCCAACGGGGTTTGTGACACACACACTGTCCAAAGTGGTTTTTGACACACACGTTGTCCAATGGGGTTTGTGACACGCACACTGTCCATGGGTGTTTGTGGCACACACACTGTCCAAAGGGCTTTGTCACACACACGTAGTCCAAAGGGTTTTGTGACACGCACACTGTCCATGGGTGTTTGTGACACACGCGCTGTGCATTGGTAATTGTTACACACACGCTGTCCAATGGGGTTTGTGACACACACAATCTGTCCAATGGGGATTGTGACACACACACGCTGTCCAATGGGGTTTATGACACACACAGTGTCCACGGGTGTTTGTGACACAATCTCTGTCCAAAGGGGTTTGTGACACACACACTGTCCAATGGGTATTGTGACACACACACCCTGTCCAATGGGGTTTATGACACACACGCTGTCCAATAGGGTTTGTGACAAACACAAGTTATCCAATGGAGTTTGTGACACACATACTTTCTAATGAGGTTTATGACAAACACACACTATCCAATGGGGTTTGTGACTCACACTTTCCAATGGGGTTTGTGACACACACACGCTGTCCCATGGGGTTTGTTACACACACGCTGACCATTTGGGTTTGTTACACACACACTGTCCAATGGTGTTTGTGACACGCATGCCGTCTAATGGGTTTTGTGACACACACACTGACCAGGAGGGTTTGTGACAAAAACTCTGTCCAACTGGGATTGTGACACAGACGCTGTCCAGGGAGGTTTGTGACACACACACTGTCCAATGGCATTTGCGACACACACACGCTGACCAGTTGGGTTTGTTACACACGCACTGTATAGTGGGGTTTGTGACACACACGCTGTCCAATTGGGTTTGTGACACACACACGCTATCCAATAGGTTTGTCACACCAACTCTTTCCAATGGGGTTTCTGACAAACACACGCTGTCCAATGGTGTTTGTGACACACACGCTGTCCAATGGGGTTTGTGACACAGACATTGTACACAGGGGATTGTAACACACACACTGTCCAATGGGATTTGTGACACACACGCTGTCCAGTGGGGTTTGCGACACACACACTTTCCAATGGGGTTCGTGACACACATGCTGTGCAGTAGGGTTTGTGACACACACACTGTTCAATAGGGTTTGTAACACAGACATGCTATCTTATTGTGTTTATGACACACACATTTTCCAATGGTTTTTGTGACACACACACTCTCCATTGGGGTTTGTCACACACACACGCTTTCCAATGGTGTTTGTGACACACACACTCTAAAATGGGGTTTCTGACACACACGCTGTCCAATGGGGACTGTGACAGACACACTGTCCAGTGGGGATTGTGACACTCACGGTGTCCAATGGGGTTTGTTACACACACACTGTCCAGGGGCGTTTGTCACACACACGCTGCCCAATGGCATTTGTGACACACACACGCTGACCAGTTGGGTTTGTGACACACACGCTGTCCAAACGGGATGGTGACATACACATGCTATCCAATGGTGTTTGTGACACGGATGCTGTCCAATGGTGTTTGTGACACACACACGCTGTCCAATGGGGATTTTGACACACACGCTGTCCAGTGGGGTTTGTGACACACACACTGTCCAATGGCATTTGCGACACACACACGCTGACCAGTTGGGTTTGTTACACACGCACTGTCCAGTGGGGTTTGTGACACACACGCTGTCCAATTGCGTTTGTGACACACACACGCTATCCAATAGGTTTGTCACACCAACTCTTTCCAATGGGGTTTCTGACAAACACACGCTGTCCAATGGTGTTTGTGACACACACGCTGTCCAATGGGGTTTGTGACACAGACATTGTACACAGGGGATTGTAACACACACACTGTCCAATGGGATTTGTGACACACACGCTGTCCAGTGGGGTTTGCGACACACACACTTTCCAATGGGGTTCGTGACACACATGCTGTGCAGTAGGGTTTGTGACACACACACTGTTCAATAGGGTTTGTGACAGAGACATGCTATCTTATTGTGTTTATGACACACACATTTTCCAATGGTTTTTGTGACACACACACTCTCCATTGGGGTTTGTCACACACACACGCTTTCCAATGGTGTTTGTGACACACACACTCTAAAATGGGGTTTCTGACACACACGCTGTCCAATGGGGACTGTGACAGACACACTGTCCAGTGGGGATTGTGACACTCACGGTGTCCAATGGGGTTTGTTACACACACACTGTCCAGGGGCGTTTGTCACACACACGCTGCCCAATGGCATTTGTGACACACACACGCTGACCAGTTGGGTTTGTGACACACACGTTGTCCAAACGGGATGGTGACATACACATGCTATCCA
The DNA here is from genome assembly GCA_032206185.1 of Columba guinea. NCBI lineage: Eukaryota > Metazoa > Chordata > Aves > Columbiformes > Columbidae > Columba > Columba guinea. Next base: position 2,527,698 of record JAVLUU010000005.1, read on the forward strand.
ATGGTGTTTGTGACACGGATGCTGTCCAATGGTGTTTGTGACACACACACGCTGTCCAATGGGGATTTTGACACACACGCTGTCCAGTGGGGTTTGTGACACACACACTGTCCAATAGGGCTTGTGACACACATGCTGTACAGTAGGGTTTGTGACACACACACTCTTCAATAGGGTTTGTAACACAGACACGCTATCTCATTGTGTTTCTGACACACAATCTGTCCAATGGGGTTTGTGACACACACACACTGTCCATTGTGGTTTGTCACACACACAGGCTTTCCAATGGTGTTTGTGACACACACACTCTAAAATGCGGTTTCTGACACACACGCTGTCCAATGGGGACTCTGACAGACACGCTGTCCAGTGGAGATTGTGACACACACGCTGTCCAATTGTTTTTCTGACACAGACATTGTACAGTAGGGTTTGTGACACAAACACTCTCCAAAGGGGTTTGTGACACACACAATGTACAGGGGGTTTTTTGACACACACACTGTCCTATTGGGTTGTGACACACACGGTGTCCGATGGGTTTTGTGACACGCACACTATGTCCAAAGGGGCTTGTGGCACATACGCTGTCCAACGGGGTTCGTGACACACACGCTGTCCAGTGGGGTTTGTGACACACACACTGTCCAGTAGGGGTTGTGAAACACTCAGTGTCGAATGGGGATTGTGACACACGCACTGTCCAATGGGGTTTGTGACAGACACTCTGCCCAATGGGTTTTGTAACACACCCACTGTCCAATGAGAATTGGGACACACACACATTGTCCAATGGGGATTGTGACACGCAAAAGGTCGAAAGGGGTTTTTGACACATACGCTGTCCAATGCGGATTGTAACATACACACGATGTCCAATGGTGTTCGTGATACGGTTGCTGTCCAATGGCTTTTATGACACACACACTGTCCAATGGGGTTTGTGAAACACACTCTATCCAATGGCGTTTGTGACACACACGCTATCCAGTGGGTTTTGTGACACACACACTGTCCAATGGGGATTGTGACACACACACGCTGTCCCATGGGGTTTGTGATTCTCACACTGTTCAAAGGTTTTTGTGACACACACGTTGTCCACTGGAGTTTGTGACACACACATTGTCCAATAGGGTTTGTGACACACACAGAGTCCACGGGGGTTTGTGGGACAAACTCTGTCCAATGAGGTTTCTGGCACACACACTGTCCAATGGGGTGTGTGACACACACACTATCCAGTGGGTTTTGTGACACACACACTGTCCAATAAGGTTTGTGACACACACACTGTCCAAAGGGGTTTGTGACACACACGTTGTCCAATGGTGTTTGTGACACACACGCTGTCCAATGGTGTCTGTGACACACACACTGTCCAAAGGGATTTGTGACACACACGATATATAATGGCGTTTGTGACACGCACACTGTCCATGGGTGTTTGTGACACACACAGTGTCCATGTGGGTTTGTGACACAAACTCTGTCCAATGAGGTTTGTGACATACACACTGTCCAATGGGTATTGCGACACACACACCCTGTCCAATGGGGTTTGTGACACACACACTGTCTAATGGGGTTTGTGACACACACACGCTGTCCAATGGGGATTTTGACATACACACCCTGTACAATGGGGTTTCTGACACACATGCTGTCCAATGGGGATTGTGACACTCACGCTGTGCAATGGGCTTTGCTACACATACGCTCTGTCTAATGGGGCTTGTGACACACACGGTGTCCAATAGGATTTGTGACACGCACGCTCTGTCCAATGGGCTTGTGAAACACACACGCTGTCCAGTGGGGTTTGTGACATAAACACTGTCCAAAGGGCTTTGTGACACACAATATGTCCAAAGGGGTTTGTGACACGCACACTGTCCATGGCTGTTTGTGATACACACACTGTCCAGATGGGTTTGTGACACACACACTGTCTAATGGGGACTGTGACACACACACGGTGTGCAATGGGGTTTGTGACACACACGCTGTCCCATGGGGTTTGTGACACACACACTCTGTCCAATGGGGATTGTGACACACACACGCTGTCCAATGGGGTTTATGATACACACAGTGTCCACGGGTGTTTGTGACACAATCTCTGTCCAAAGGGGTTTGTGACACACACACTGTCCAATGGGTATTGTGACACACACACCCTGTCCAATGGGGTTTATGACACACACGCTGTCCAATAGGGTTTGTGACAAACACAAGTTATCCAATGGAGTTTGTGACACACATACTTTCTAATGAGGTTTATGACAAACACACACTATCCAATGGGGTTTGTGACTCACACTTTCCAATGGGGTTTGTGACACACACACGCTGTCCCATGGGGTTTGTTACACACACGCTGACCATTTGGGTTTGTTACACACACACTGTCCAATGGTGTTTGTGACACGCATGCCGTCTAATGGGTTTTGTGACACACACACTGACCAGGAGGGTTTGTGACAAAAACTCTGTCCAATTGGGATTGTGACACAGACGCTGTCCAGGGAGGTTTGTGACACACACACTGTCCAATGGCATTTGCGACACACACACGCTGACCAGTTGGGTTTGTTACACACGCACTGTATAGTGGGGTTTGTGACACACACGCTGTCCAATTGGGTTTGTGACACACACACGCTATCCAATAGGTTTGTCACACCAACTCTTTTCAATGGGGTTTCTGACAAACACACGCTGTCCAATGGTGTTTGTGACACACACGCTGTCCAATGGGGTTTGTGACACAGACATTGTACACAGGCGATTGTAACACACACACTGTCCAATGGGATTTGTGACACACACGCTGTCCAGTGCGGTTTTCGACACACACACTTTCCAATGGGGTTCGTGACACACATGCTGTGCAGTAGGGTTTGTGACACACACACTGTTCAATAGGGTTTGTAACACAGACATGCTATCTTATTGTGTTTATGACACACACATTTTCCAATGGTTTTTGTGACACACACACTCTCCATTGGGGTTTGTCACACACACACGCTTTCCAATGGTGTTTGTGACACACACACTCTAAAATGGGGTTTCTGACACACACGCTGTCCAATGGGGACTGTGACAGACACACTGTCCAGTGGGGATTGTGACACTCACGGTGTCCAATGGGGTTTGTTACACACACACTGTCCAGGGGCGTTTGTCACACACACGCTGCCCAATGGCATTTGTGACACACACACGCTGACCAGTTGGGTTTGTGACACACACGCTGTCCAAACGGGATGGTGACATACACATGCTATCCAATGGTTTTTGTGACACGGATGCTGTCCAATGGTGTTTGTGACACACACACGCTGTCCAATGGGGATTTTGACACACACGCTGTCCAGTGGGGTTTGTGACACACACACTGTCCAATAGGGTTTGTGACACACATGCTGTACAGTAGGGTTTGTGACACACACACTGTTCAATAGGGTTTGTAACACAGACACGCTATTTCATTGTGTTTCTGACACACAATCTGTCCAATGGGGTTTGTGACACACACACACTGTCCATTGTGGTTTGTCACACACACAGGCTTTCCAATGGTGTTTGTGACACACACACTCTAAAATGCGGTTTCTGACACACACGCTGTCCAATGGGGACTCTGACAGACACGCTGTCCAGTGGAGATTGTGACACACACGCTGTCCAATTGTTTTTCTGACACAGACATTGTACAGTAGGGTTTGTGACACAAACACTCTCCAAAGGGGTTTGTGACACACACAATGTACAGGGGGTTTTTTGACACACACACTGTCCTATTGGGTTGTGACACACACGGTGTCCGATGGGTTTTGTGACACGCACACTATGTCCAAAGGGGCTTGTGGCACATACGCTGTCCAACGGGGTTCGTGACACACACGCTGTCCAGTGGGGTTTGTGACACACACACTGTCCAGTAGGGGTTGTGAAACACTCAGTGTCGAATGGGGATTGTGACACATGCACTGTCCAATGGGGTTTGTGACAGACACTCTGCCCAATGGGCTTTGTAACACACCCACTGTCCAATGAGAATTGGGACACACACACATTGTCCAATGGGGATTGTGACACACAAAAGGTCGAAAGGGGTTTTTGACACATACGCTGTCCAATGCGGATTGTAACATACACACGATGTCCAATGGTGTTCGTGATACGGTTGCTGTCCAATGGCTTTTATGACACACACACTGTCCAATGGGGTTTGTGAAACACACTCTATCCAATGGCGTTTGTGACACACACGCTATCCAGTGGGTTTTGTGACACACACACTGTCCAATGGGGATTGTGACACACACACGCTGTCCCATGGGGTTTGTGATTCTCACACTGTTCAAAGGTTTTTGCGACACACACGTTGTCCACTGGAGTTTGTGACACACACATTGTCCAATAGGGTTTGTGACACACACAGAGTCCACGGGGGTTTGTGGGACAAACTCTGTCCAATGAGGTTTCTGGCACACACACTGTCCAATGGGGTGTGTGACACACACACTATCCAGTGGGTTTTGTGACACACACACTGTCCAATAAGGTTTGTGACACACACACTGTCCAAAGGGGTTTGTGACACACACGTTGTCCAATGGTGTTTGTGACACACACGCTGTCCAATGGTGTCTGTGACACACACACTGTCCAAAGGGATTTGTGACACACACGATATATAATGGCGTTTGTGACACGCACACTGTCCATGGGTGTTTGTGACACACACAGTGTCCATGTGGGTTTGTGACACAAACTCTGTCCAATGAGGTTTGTGACATACACACTGTCCAATGGGTATTGCGACACACACACCCTGTCCAATGGGGTTTGTGACACACACACTGTCTAATGGGGTTTGTGACACACACACACTGTCCAATGGGGATTTTGACACACACACCCTGTACAATGGGGTTTCTGACACACATGCTCTCCAATGGGTATAGTGACACTCACGCTGTGCAATGGGCTTTGCTACACATACGCTCTGTCTAATGGGGCTTGTGACACACACGGTGTCAAATAGGATTTGTGACACGCACGCTCTGTCCAATGGGCTTGTGAAACACACACGCTGTCCAGTGGGGTTTGTGACATAAACACTGTCCAAAGGGCTTTGTGACACACAATATGTCCAAAGGGGTTTGTGACACGCACACTGTCCATGGCTGTTTGTGATACACATACTGTCCAGATGGGTTTGTGACACACACACTGTCTAATGGGGACTGTGACACACACACGGTGTGCAATGGGGTTTGTGACACACACGCTGTCCCATGGGGTTTGTGACACACACACTCTGTCCAATGGGGATTGTGACACACACACGCTGTCCAATGGGGTTTATGATACACACAGTGTCCACGGGTGTTTGTGACACAATCTCTGTCCAAAGGGGTTTGTGACACACACACTGTCCAATGGGTATTGTGACACACACACCCTGTCCAATGGGGTTTATGACACACACGCTGTCCAATAGGGTTTGTGACAAACACAAGTTATCCAATGGAGTTTGTGACACACATACTTTCTAATGAGGTTTATGACAAACACACACTATCCAATGGGGTTTGTGACTCACACTTTCCAATGGGGTTTGTGACACACACACGCTGTCCCATGGGGTTTGTTACACACACGCTGACCATTTGGGTTTGTTACACACACACTGTCCAATGGTGTTTGTGACACGCATGCCGTCTAATGGGTTTTGTGACACACACACTGACCAGGAGGGTTTGTGACAAAAACTCTGTCCAATTGGGATTGTGACACAGACGCTGTCCAGGGAGGTTTGTGACACACACACTGTCCAATGGCATTTGCGACACACACACGCTGACCAGTTGGGTTTGTTACACACGCACTGTATAGTGGGGTTTGTGACACACACGCTGTCCAATTGGGTTTGTGACACACACACGCTATCCAATAGGTTTGTCACACCAACTCTTTTCAATGGGGTTTCTGACAAACACACGCTGTCCAATGGTGTTTGTGACACACACGCTGTCCAATGGGGTTTGTGACACAGACATTGTACACAGGCGATTGTAACACACACACTGTCCAATGGGATTTGTGACACACACGCTGTCCAGTGCGGTTTTCGACACACACACTTTCCAATGGGGTTCGTGACACACATGCTGTGCAGTAGGGTTTGTGACACACACACTGTTCAATAGGGTTTGTAACACAGACATGCTATCTTATTGTGTTTATGACACACACATTTTCCAATGGTTTTTGTGACACACACACTCTCCATTGGGGTTTGTCACACACACACGCTTTCCAATGGTGTTTGTGACACACACACTCTAAAATGGGGTTTCTGACACACACGCTGTCCAATGGGGACTGTAACAGACACACTGTCCAGTGGGGATTGTGACACTCACGGTGTCCAATGGGGTTTGTTACACACACACTGTCCAGGGGCGTTTGTCACACACACGCTGCCCAATGGCATTTGTGACACACACACGCTGACCAGTTGGGTTTGTGACACACACGCTGTCCAAACGGGATGGTGACATACACATGCTATCCAATGGTTTTTGTGACACGGATGCTGTCCAATGGTGTTTGTGACACACACACGCTGTCCAATGGGGATTTTGACACACACGCTGTCCAGTGGGGTTTGTGACACACACACTGTCCAATAGGGTTTGTGACACACATGCTGTACAGTAGGGTTTGTGACACACACACTGTTCAATAGGGTTTGTAACACAGACACGCTATTTCATTGTGTTTCTGACACACAATCTGTCCAATGGGGTTTGTGACACACACACACTGTCCATTGTGGTTTGTCACACACACAGGCTTTCCAATGGTGTTTGTGACACACACACTCTAAAATGCGGTTTCTGACACACACGCTGTCCAATGGGGACTCTGACAGACACGCTGTCCAGTGGAGATTGTGACACACACGCTGTCCAATTGTTTTTCTGACACAGACATTGTACAGTAGGGTTTGTGACACAAACACTCTCCAAAGGGGTTTGTGACACACACAATGTACAGGGGGTTTTTTGACACACACACTGTCCTATTGGGTTGTGACACACACGGTGTCCGATGGGTTTTGTGACACGCACACTATGTCCAAAGGGGCTTGTGGCACATACGCTGTCCAACGGGGTTCGTGACACACACGCTGTCCAGTGGGGTTTGTGACACACACACTGTCCAGTAGGGGTTGTGAAACACTCAGTGTCGAATGGGGATTGTGACACACGCACTGTCCAATGGGGTTTGTGACAGACACTCTGCCCAATGGGCTTTGTAACACACCCACTGTCCAATGAGAATTGGGACACACACACATTGTCCAATGGGGATTGTGACACACAAAAGGTCGAAAGGGGTTTTTGACACATACGCTGTCCAATGCGGATTGTAACATACACACGATGTCCAATGGTGTTCGTGATACGGTTGCTGTCCAATGGCTTTTATGACACACATTCTATCCAATGGCGTTTGTGACACACACGCTATCCAGTGGGTTTTGTGACACACACACTGTCCAATGGGGATTGTGACACACACACGCTGTCCCATGGGGTTTGTGATTCTCACACTGTTCAAAGGTTTTTGTGACACACACGTTGTCCACTGGAGTTTGTGACACACACATTGTCCAATAGGGTTTGTGACACACACAGAGTCCACAGGGGTTTGTGGGACAAACTCTGTCCAATGAGGTTTCTGGCACACACACTGTCCAATGGGGTGTGTGACACACACACTATCCAGTGGGTTTTGTGACACACACACTGTCCAATAAGGTTTGTGACACACACACTGTCCAAAGGGGTTTGTGACACACACGCTGTCCAATGGTGTTTGTGACACACACGCTGTCCAATGGTGTCTGTGACACACACACTGTCCAAAGGGATTTGTGACACACACGATATATAATGGCGTTTGTGACACGCACACTGTCCATGGGTGTTTGTGACACACACAGTGTCCATGTGGGTTTGTGACACAAACTCTGTCCAATGAGGTTTGTGACATACACACTGTCCAATGGGTATTGCGACACACACACCCTGTCCAATGGGGTTTGTGACACACACACTGTCTAATGGGGTTTGTGACACACACACACTGTCCAATGGGGATTTTGACACACACACCCTGTACAATGGGGTTTCTGACACACATGCTCTCCAATGGGTATTGTGACACTCACGCTGTGCAATGGGCTTTGCTACACATACGCTCTGTCTAATGGGGCTTGTGACACACACGGTGTCAAATAGGATTTGTGACACGCACGCTCTGTCCAATGGGCTTGTGAAACACACACGCTGTCCAGTGGGGTTTGTGACATAAACACTGTCCAAAGGGCTTTGTGACACACAATATGTCCAAAGGGGTTTGTGACACGCACACTGTCCATGGCTGTTTGTGATACACATACTGTCCAGATGGGTTTGTGACACACACACTGTCTAATGGGGACTGTGACACACACACGGTGTGCAATGGGGTTTGTGACACACACGCTGTCCCATGGGGTTTGTGACACACACACTCTGTCCAATGGGGATTGTGACACACACACGCTGTCCAATGGGGTTTATGATACACACAGTGTCCACGGGTGTTTGTGACACAATCTCTGTCCAAAGGGGTTTGTGACACACACACTGTCCAATGGGTATTGTGACACACACACCCTGTCCAATGGGGTTTATGACACACACGCTGTCCAATAGGGTTTGTGACAAACACAAGTTATCCAATGGAGTTTATGACACACATACTTTCTAATGAGGTTTATGACAAACACAAACTATCCAATGGGGTTTGTGACTCACACTTTCCAATGGGGTTTGTGACACACACACGCTGACCATTTGGGTTTGTTACACACACACTGTCCAATGGTGTTTGTGACACGCATGCCGTCTAATGGGTTTTGTGACACACACACTGACCAGGAGGGTTTGTGACAAAAACTCTGTCCAATTGGGATTGTGACACAGACGCTGTCCAGGGAGGTTTGTGACACACACACTGTCCAATGGCATTTGCGACACACACACGCTGACCAGTTGGGTTTGTTACACACGCACTGTATAGTGGGGTTTGTGACACACACGCTGTCCAATTGGGTTTGTGACACACACACGCTATCCAATAGGTTTGTCACACCAACTCTTTTCAATGGGGTTTCTGACAAACACACGCTGTCCAATGGTGTTTGTGACACACACGCTGTCCAATGGGGTTTGTGACACAGACATTGTACACAGGCGATTGTAACACACACACTGTCCAATGGGATTTGTGACACACACGCTGTCCAGTGCGGTTTTCGACACACACACTTTCCAATGGGGTTCGTGACACACATGCTGTGCAGTAGGGTTTGTGACACACACACTGTTCAATAGGGTTTGTAACACAGACATGCTATCTTATTGTGTTTATGACACACACATTTTCCAATGGTTTTTGTGACACACACACTCTCCATTGGGGTTTGTCACACACACACGCTTTCCAATGGTGTTTGTGACACACACACTCTAAAATGGGGTTTCTGACACACACGCTGTCCAATGGGGACTGTGACAGACACACTGTCCAGTGGGGATTGTGACACTCACGGTGTCCAATGGGGTTTGTTACACACACACTGTCCAGGGGCGTTTGTCACACACACGCTGCCCAATGGCATTTGTGACACACACACGCTGACCAGTTGGGTTTGTGACACACACGCTGTCCAAACGGGATGGTGACATACACATGCTATCCAATGGTTTTTGTGACACGGATGCTGTCCAATGGTGTTTGTGACACACACACGCTGTCCAATGGGGATTTTGACACACACGCTGTCCAGTGGGGTTTGTGACACACACACTGTCCAATAGGGTTTGTGACACACATGCTGTACAGTAGGGTTTGTGACACACACACTGTTCAATAGGGTTTGTAACACAGACACGCTATTTCATTGTGTTTCTGACACACAATCTGTCCAATGGGGTTTGTGACACACACACACTGTCCATTGTGGTTTGTCACACACACAGGCTTTCCAATGGTGTTTGTGACACACACACTCTAAAATGCGGTTTCTGACACACACGCTGTCCAATGGGGACTCTGACAGACACGCTGTCCAGTGGAGATTGTGACACACACGCTGTCCAATTGTTTTTCTGACACAGACATTGTACAGTAGGGTTTGTGACACAAACACTCTCCAAAGGGGTTTGTGACACACACAATGTACAGGGGGTTTTTTGACACACACACTGTCCTATTGGGTTGTGACACACACGGTGTCCGATGGGTTTTGTGACACGCACACTATGTCCAAAGGGGCTTGTGGCACATACGCTGTCCAACGGGGTTCGTGACACACACGCTGTCCAGTGGGGTTTGTGACACACACACTGTCCAGTAGGGGTTGTGAAACACTCAGTGTCGAATGGGGATTGTGACACACGCACTGTCCAATGGGGTTTGTGACAGACACTCTGCCCAATGGGCTTTGTAACACACCCACTGTCCAATGAGAATTGGGACACACACACATTGTCCAATGGGGATTGTGACACACAAAAGGTCGAAAGGGGTTTTTGACACATACGCTGTCCAATGCGGATTGTAACATACACACGATGTCCAATGGTGTTCGTGATACGGTTGCTGTCCAATGGCTTTTATGACACACACACTGTCCAATGGGGTTTGTGAAACACACTCTATCCAATGGCGTTTGTGACACACACGCTATCCAGTGGGTTTTGTGACACACACACTGTCCAATGGGGATTGTGACACACACACGCTGTCCCATGGGGTTTGTGATTCACACACTGTTCAAAGGTTTTTGTGACACACACACGCTGTCCAATGGAGATTTTGAAACACACACTGTCCCATGGGATTTGTGACACACACGCTGTCCAATGTTGTTTGTGACACGCATGCTGTCCAATGGTGTTTGTGACACACACGGTGTCTAATGGAGACTGTGACACAGACGCTGTACAGTGGGGTTTGTGAACACACGCGCTGTCCAATGGTGTTCGTGACACACATGCTGTCCAGTGGGGTTTGTGACACACTCACTGTCCAATAGGGTTTGTAACACACACAGGCTATCCTATTTTGTTTCTGACACACAAACTTTCTAATGGGGTTTGTGACACACACACGTTATCCAATGGAGTTTGTGACACACACAGTTTCCAATGGTGATTGTGACACACACACGCTTTCCAATGGTGTTTGTGACACACACAGTCTCCAATGGTGATTGTGACACACACACGCTGTCCAATGGGCATTTTGACCTACACTCTGTCCAGTAGGGTTTGTGACACACACACGCTATCCAATGGGGTTTGTGACACGCACACTTTATAATGGGGATTGTGACTCACACACGCTGTCCAATGGGGTTTATGACACACACGCTGTCCAGTTTTTGTTTGTGACACACAAACACTGTACAATGGGGATTGAGACACACACATGCTGTTCAATGGGGTTTATGACACACACGCTGTCCAATGGGGTTTGTGACACACACACTCTGTCCAGTGGGGTTTCTGACACACACGCTGTCCAATGGGGTTTGTGAAACACACACTCTCTCCAGTGGGGTTTCTGACAAACACGCAGTCCAATGCGTATTGTAACACTCACGCTGTGCAATGGGGTTTGTTACACACACACTTTCCAATGGGGTTTGTGGATACGCACAATTTCCAATGGGGTTTGTGACACGCACACTGTCCAATGGGTATTGTGACACACACACTGTCCAAAGGGGATTGTGTCACACACACGCTGTCCAATGGGGTTTGTGACACACACACTGTCCAAAGGGGTTTGTGACACACACAGTGTCCAATGGGGTTTGTGACACACAAACACTGTCCAATGGGGATTGTGACACACACACGCTGTCCAATGGTGTTTGTTACACACACACTGTCCAATGGTGTTTGTGAGACACACGCTGTCCAATAGGGTTTGTGACACAAACTCTGTCCAATGGGGTTTGTGAGACACACACTGACCAAAACGGTTTGTGACATACACGATGTCCAATGGGGTTTGTGACACACACACTTTCCAATGGGGTTTGAGACATGCACACTCTCTAATGGGGTTTATGACACACACACGCTATCCAATTGGGTTTGTGACACACACACTTTCCAGTGGGGTTTGTAATACACACGCTTTCCAATGGCACTTGTGACAAACACGCTGTCCAATGGAGTCCGTGACACACACACTCTCCAGTGGGTTTCGTGACACACACGCTGTCCGAAGTAGTTTGTGACACACACGCTGTACAGTGGGGTTTGTGAAACACACATTGTCCAATGGCGTTCGTGAGAAACACAGTGTCCACAGGGGTTTGTGATACACACGCTGTCCAATGGGTATTGTGTCATACACACTGTCCAATGGGGTTTGTGACACACACACTTTCAAATTGGGTTTCTGAAAACCACGCTATCTAATGGCGTTTGTGACACACACGCTGTCCCATGGGCTTTGTGAAACTGACGCTGTCCAATGGGGATTGTTAACTACACACTGTCCAATATATTTGGGACACACACACGCTATTCAATGGGGATTGCGACACGCACACATTCTAAAGGGGTTTGTGACACACACGCTATCCAATAGGGTTTGTTATACACACACGCTATCCAATGGGGTTTGTGACACACACGCAGTCCAGTGGGATTGTGACACACACGCTGTCCAGTGGGGTTTGTGGCACATACACTCTGTCCAGTGGGGCTTGTGAGACACACGCTGTCCAATGGGGTTTGTGACACACAGGCGGACCAGTGGGTTTTGCGACACTCACACTTTCCAATAGGGTTTGTGACACACACGCGCTATAGAATGGTGTTTGTGACACATACACTTTTCAATGGGGTTTGTGACACCACACTCTGTCCAATGGTGCTTGTGACACACACGCTGCTCAATGGGGTTCGTGACACACACACTGTCCAGTGGGTTTTGTGACACACACACTCTGTCCAATGGGCTTTTGAAACAAACGCTGTCCAATAGTGTTGGTGACACACAGTCTGTCTCATGGGGTTTGTGACACACACACTGTCCAATGGGGACTGTGACACACACACGCTGTCCAATGGGGTTTGTGAAGCACACTCTTTCCAAAGGGATTTGTGACACACATGATGTCCAATGTGGTTTCTGACACGCACACTGTCGATGGGTGTTTGTGACTCACACGCTATCCAGTGGGGTTTGTGACACACACACTGTCCAATGGGGTTTGTAACACACACACTGTCCAAAGGGGTTTGTGACACACACGCTGTCCAATGGGGTTTGTGACACACAAACACTGTCCAATAGGGATTGTGACACACACATGCTGTCCAATGGGTTTATGACCCACACGCTGTCCAATGGGGTTTGTGACACACACAAGCTGTCCAATGGAGTTTATGAGACACACACTTTCAAATGGGGTTTGTGACACACACGCTCTCCAATGGGTTTTGTGACATACACACTGTCCAAAGGGGATTGGGACACACACACACTGTCCAATGGTGTTTGTGACAAAAACGCTGTCCAATGGGGTTTGTGAAACAGACGCTGTCCAATGGGGATTGTGACCTACACACTTTCCAATGGGGTTTGTGACACACACACGCTATCCAATGGGGTTTTGACACGCACACTTTATAATGGTCTTTGTGACACACACACACTGTCCAATGGGGTTTGTGACACACACACGCTATCCAATTGGTTTGTGACACACACAGTTTCCAATGCGGTTTCTGACACACACACATTGTCCAATGGGGTTCATGACACACACGCTGTCCAGTGGGTTTTTTTGCACACACACTGTCCAATGGGGATTGTGAAACACACGCTGTCCAATGGGGTTTGTGACACACACACACTGTCTAATGGGTACTGTGAAACACACAGGCTGTCCAATGAGGTTTATGACACACACACTGTCCATGGGTGTTTGTGAAACACTCACTGTCCAGTGGGGATTGTTGCACACACACTCTCCAGTGGGTTTTGTGACACACACACTGTCAAATGGGTACTGTTACACACAGACACGCTGTCCAGTGGGGTTTGTGACACACACACTGTCCAATAGGGTTTGTGATGCACACACACTATCCAGTGGGTATTGTGACACACACACGCTGTCCAATGAGGTTTGTGACTACACATGCTGTCCAATGGGATTTTTGACACACAATGTCCAATGGGCTTTCTGACACACATGCTCTCCAATGGGCTTTGTGACACACACCCTGACCAATATGGGTTTGTTACACACACAGGCTTTCCAATGTGGTTTGTGACACACACATTGTCCAATGGTGTTTGTGACACACACACTTTCCAATGTGGTTTGTGACACAAACTCTGTCTAATGGGGTTTGTTACACACACACTGTCCAATGGGTATTGAGACACACACACGCTGTCCAATGGGGTTTGTGACACACATGCTGTCCAATGAGGTTTCTGACACAAACTCTGTCCAATGGGGTTTGTGACACAGACACTGTCCAGTGGGTATTGTGACACACACAGTCTCCAATAGGGTTTGTCACACCCACACGCTATCCAATGGTGTTTGTGACACATAGACTTTCCAATGGGGTTCTTGACACACACTCTGTCCCATGGGGTTTGTGACACACACGCTGTCCAGTGGGTTTTGTGACACACACATTCTGTCCAATTGGCTTGTGACACACACGCTGTCCAATGGTGTTTGTGAACACACACACTGTAAAATGGGGATTGTGACACACACACGATGTCCAATGGGGATTGAGACACACACTGTCCAAAGGGATTTGTGACACACACGCTGTCCAATGGGCTTTGTGACACACACGCTGACCAATATGGGTTTGTTACACACCCACGCTGGCCAATGGGGTTTGTGACACCTACACTGTCCAATGGGCTTTGTGACACACACAGTGTCCAAAGGGGTTTGTGACACACACGCTGTCCAATGGGATTTGTGACACACACTGTCCAATGGGGTTTCTGACACACACGCTCTCCAATGGGCTTTGTGACACACAGGCTGACCAATATGGGTTTGTTACACACACACGCTGTCCAATGGGGTTTGTGACACAAACTCTGTCCAATGGGTATTGTGACACACACACTCTGTCCAACGGGGTTTGTGATACACACGCTGTCCAGCGGGTTTTGTGACACACACAGTCTCCAATAGGGTTTGTCACACAGACACGCTATCCAATGGTGTTTGTGACACATACACTTGCCAATGCGGTTTGTGACACACACACTCTGTCCAATGCTGCTGGTGACACACACGCTGTGCAATGGGGTTCGTGACACACACACTATCCAGTGGGTTTTGTGACATACACACTCTGTCCAATGGGCTTGTGACACACACTCTGTCCAATAGTGTTTGTGACACACACTCTGTCCCATGGGGTTTGTGACACACACACTGTCTAATGGGGACTGTGACACACACACGCTGTCCAATGGGGTTTGTGACACACACAGTGTTCAAAGGGGTTTGTGACACACACGCTGTTCAATGGGGTTTGTGACACACACGCTGTCCAATGGGGTTTGTGACACACACACTGTTCAAAGGGGTTTGTGACACACACACTTTCCAATGGGCTTTGTGACACACACACTGTCCAATGGGGATTGTGACACACACGCTCTCCAGTAGGGATTGTGAAACACACACGCTGTCCAATGGGTTTTTTGACACACACGCTCTCCAATGGGGTTTGTGACACACATGCAGTCCAATGGGGATTGTGACACACATGCTGTCCAATGGGGTTTGTGACACGCACACTGTCCATCGGTGTTCGTGACACACACGCTGTCCAGTCAAGTTTATGACAAGCACACTGTCCATCGGTGTTCGTGACACACATGCTGTCCAGTCAAGTTTATGACACGCACACTGTCCACGGGGGTATGTGACACACACACTGTCCAATAGGGTTTGTCACACACACATGCCATCCAATGGGTTTTGTGACACACACACTGTCCAATGGGAATTGTGACACACACACGCTGTCCAATGGTGTTTGTGACACACACGCTGTCCAATGTGGTTTGTGACACAGGTGCTGTCCAATGGGGATTGTGACCTACACACTGTCCAAAAGGGTTTGTGACACACACACGCTATCCAAAGGGGTTTGTGCCACGCACACTTTATAATGGGGTTTGTGACACACACACGCTATCCAATGGGGTTTGTGACACCCACGATGTCCAATGGGGTTTGTGGCACGCACACTGTCCATGGCTGTTTGTGATAAACACGCTGTCTAGTGTGGTTTGTGACACACACACTGTCCAATGGGGTTTGTGACACACACTCTTTCCAATGGGGATTGTAACACACACACGCTGTCCAAAGGGGAGTGTGACACAAACGCTGTTCAAAGGGTTTTGTGACACAGACGATGTTTAATGGGGTTTGTGACACACACACTGTCCATCTGTGTTTGTGACACACACGCTGTCCAGTGTAGTTTATGACACACACACTGTCCAATGGGGTTTGTGTCAGACACAGGGTGCACGGTGTTTGTGAGACACACGCTGTCCAATGGGGTTTGTGACACACAGGCTGTCCAATGGGGATTGTGAAACACGCGCTGTCCAGTGGGGTTTGTGACACACACACTGTCCAAAGGGGTTTGTGACATACACGATGTAAAATGGGGTTTGTGACACACACAGTGTGCACGGGGTTAGTGACACACAAGCTGTCCAAAGGGGATTGTGACACCCACACTGTCCAATGGGGATTGTGACACACACACGCTGTCCAATGGGGTTTCTGACACACACACTGTCCAAAGGTGTTTGTGTCACAGACCCTATCCAATGGGGTTTGTGACACTCACACTGTCCATGGGTGTTTGTGACACACAGTCTGTCCTGTGGGTTTTGTCACACACACACTGTCCACTGGGGATTGTGACACACACACTGTCCAGGGGGGTTTGTGACACACACACTGTCCAAAGGGTTTTGTGACACACACACTGTCCAATGGGTATTGTTAAACACAAACGCTGTCCAATGGGGTTTGTGACACACACACTATTCAATGGGGTTTGTGACACACACGCTATGCAATGGGGTTTGTCACACACACACTGTCCAATAGGGTTTGTCACACACACATGCTATCCAATGGGTTTTGTGGCACACACAATGTCCAATGGGGATTGTGACACACACACGCTGTCCAATGGTGTTTGTGACACACACGCTGTCCAATGGGGCTTGTGACAAAAACACGCTGTCCAACGGTGTTTGTGACACAGACGCTGTCCAAAGGGGCTTGTGACAAACACGCTGTCCAATGGGGTTTGTGACACACACACTCTGTCCAAAGGTGCTTGTGACACACACGCTGTCCAATGGGATTCGTGACACACACGCTGTCTAATGAGGAATGTGACACACACGCACTGTAGAATGGGGTTTGTGACACACACACTGTCCAAAGGGGATTGTGACACACACACGCTGTCCAATGGGGATTGTGACACACACTCTGTCCAAAGGGTCTTGTGACACACACTCTGTCCAATGGGTCTTGTGACACACACGCTGTCCAATGGGGATTGTGACACACACGCTGTCCAATGGGTTTTGTGAAATACACACTCTGTCCAATGTGGCTTTTGACACACACGCTGTCCTATGGGTATTGTAACACACACACGCAGTCCAATGGGGTTTGTGACTCACACACGCTATTTAATGCGGTTTATGACACAGACACTTTCCAATGGGGTTTGTGACACACACAGTGTGCAGGGGGTTAGTGACACACAAGCTGTCCAAAGGGGATTGTGACACCCACACTGTCCAATGGGGATTGTGACACACACACGCTGTCCAATGGGGATTGTGATACACACACTCTGTCCAATGGGTCTTGTGACACACACGCTGTCCAATGGGGATTGTGACACACACACTGTCCAATGGGTTTTGTGAAATACACACTCTCTCCAATGTGGCTTTTGACACACACGCTGTCCTATGGGTATTGTAACACACACACGCAGTCCAATGGGGTTTGTGACTCACACACGCTATTTAATGCGGTTTATGACACAGACACTTTCCAATGGGGTTTGTGACACAAACTTTGTCCAATAGGGTTTGTGACACTCACACTGTCCAATGGTGTTTGTGACACACACGCTGTCCAATGGGGTTTGTGACACAGACGCTGTCCAATAGAGATTGTGACCTACACACTGTCCAGCAGGGTTTGTGACACACACACGTTATCCAATGGGGTTTGTGACACTCTACGCTGTCCAATCAGGTTTGTGACACACACGCTGTCCAATGGGGTTTGTGAAACACACAATCTGTCCAATGTGGCTTTTGACACACATGCTGTACAATGGTGCTTGTGACACACACGCTGTCCAGTGGATTTTGTGACACGCACACTGTCCAATAGGGTTTGTGACACACACACCCTGTCCAATGGGGTTTGTGACACAAACGCTTTCCAATGGGGTTTCTGACACACACACTCTGTCCAATGTTGCTTGTGACACACACGCTGTACAATGGGGTTCATGATACACACGTTGTCCAATGGGGATTGTGACACACACGCTGTACAATAGGGTTTGTGACACAGACACGATATCCAAAGGGGTTTGTGACACACACAGTGTCCAGTGGTTTTTGTGACACACACACTCTGTCCAATGGGCTTGTGATACACAAGCTGTCCCATGGGTATTGTGACACACGCACGCTGTCCAATGGGGTTTGTTGCACACACACTGTCCAATGGGGATTCTGACACATACACTGTCCAAAGGGGTTTGTGACACACACATTGTCCAATGGGGTTTGTGACACACACAGTCCAATGGGGTTTCTGACAAACTCGCTGTCCAATGGGTTTTGTGACACATACACTGACCAGGAGGGATTGTGACACACACACGCTGTCCAATGAGGTTTGTGACACACACACTGTCCAATGGTGTTTGTGACACACACGCTGTCCAATGGGGTTTGTGACGCAAAATCTGTCCAATGGGGTTTGTGACACACACACTGTCCAATGGGGTTTGTGACACACACACACTGTCAAATGGGGTTTGTGACACACATGCTGTCCAATGGGGTTTGTGAAACACACGCTGTCCAATGGGATTTGTGACACACACACAGACCAGGAAGGATTGTGACACACACACACTGTCCAATGGGGATTTTGAAACACACACGCTTTCCCATGGTGCTTGTGACACACACACTGTCCAAAGTGGTCTGTGACACACACGCTGTCCAATGAGGTTTGTGACACGCTCACTGTCCATGGGTGTTTTTGACACACACGCTGTCCAGTGGGTTTTGTGACACACACAAACTGTCCAATGGGGTTTTGACAAGCACGCTGTCCACTGAGGATTGTGACACACACACTGACCAGGGGGGGTTGTGAACCACACACGGTCCAATGGCGTTCGTGACACACACAGTGTCCACGGGGGTTTGTGACACACACACGCTGTCCAATGGGGTTTGTGACACACCCACTGTCCAATGGGGTTTGTGACACACACGCTGTCCAATGGGGTTTGTGACACACACACTCTGTCCAATGGGTCTTGTGACACACACGCTATCCAATGGGGTTTTTGACACACACAGTCTGTCCAATGGGTCTTGTGAAACACACGCTATCCAGTGTGTTTTGTGACACACACACTTTCAAATAGGGTTTGTGACACAAACGCCATCCAGTGGGTTTTGTGACAAACACGCTGTCCAATGGGGATTGTGACACACACGCTGTCCAATGGGGTTTGTGACACGGACGCTGTGCAATAGGGATTGTGACCTACACACTGTCCAATGGGTATTGTGATTCACACACAATGTCGAATGGGGTTTGTGACACACACGCTGTCCAATGGGGTTTGTGACACACACACACTGTCAAATGGGGTTTGTGACACACATGCTGTCCAATGGGGTTTGTGAAACACACGCTGTCCAATGGGATTTGTGACACACACACAGACCAGGAAGGATTGTGACACACACACACTGTCCAATGGGGATTTTGAAACACACACGCTTTCCCATGGTGCTTGTGACACACACACTGTCCAAAGTGGTCTGTGACACACACGCTGTCCAATGAGGTTTGTGACACGCTCACTGTCCATGGGTGTTTTTGACACACACGCTGTCCAGTGGGTTTTGTGACACACACAAACTGTCCAATGGGGTTTTGACACGCACGCTGTCCACTGAGGATTGTGACACACACACTGACCAGGGGGGGTTGTGAACCACACACGGTCCAATGGCGTTCGTGACACACACAGTGTCCACGGGGGTTTGTGACACACACACGCTGTCCAATGGGGTTTGTGACACACACACTGTCCAATGGGGTTTGTGACACACACGCTGTCCAATGGGGTTTGTGACACACACACTCTGTCCAATGGGTCTTGTGACACACACGCTATCCAATGGGGTTTTTGACACACACAGTCTGTCCAATGGGTCTTGTGAAACACACGCTATCCAGTGTGTTTTGTGACACACACACTTTCAAATAGGGTTTGTGACACAAACGCCATCCAGTGGGTTTTGTGACAAACACGCTGTCCAATGGGGATTGTGACACACACGCTGTCCAATGGGGTTTGTGACACGGACGCTGTGCAATAGGGATTGTGACCTACACACTGTCCAATGGGTATTGTGATTCACACACAATGTCGAATGGGGTTTGTGACACACACGCTGTCCAATGGGGTTTGTGACACACACACACTGTCAAATGGGGTTTGTGACACACATGCTGTCCAATGGGGTTTGTGAAACACACGCTGTCCAATGGGATTTGTGACACACACACAGACCAGGAAGGATTGTGACACACACACACTGTCCAATGGGGATTTTGAAACACACACGCTTTCCCATGGTGCTTGTGACACACACACTGTCCAAAGTGGTCTGTGACACACACGCTGTCCAATGAGGTTTGTGACACGCTCACTGTCCATGGGTGTTTTTGACACACACGCTGTCCAGTGGGTTTTGTGACACACACAAACTGTCCAATGGGGTTTTGACACGCACGCTGTCCACTGAGGATTGTGACACACACACTGACCAGGGGGGGTTGTGAACCACACACGGTCCAATGGCGTTCGTGACACACACAGTGTCCACGGGGGTTTGTGACACACACACGCTGTCCAATGGGGTTTGTGACACACACACTGTCCAATGGGGTTAGTGACACACACGCTGTCCAATGGGGTTTGTGACACACACACTCTGTCCAGTGGGTCTTGTGACACACACGCTATCCAATGGGGTTTTTGACACACACAGTCTGTCCAATGGGTCTTGTGAAACACACGCTATCCAGTGTGTTTTGTGACACACACACTTTCAAATAGGGTTTGTGACACAAACGCCATCCAGTGGGTTTTGTGACAAACACGCTGTCCAATGGGGATTGTGACACACACGCTGTCCAATGGGGTTTGTGACACGGACGCTGTGCAATAGGGATTGTGACCTACACACTGTCCAATGGGTATTGTGATTCACACACAATGTCGAATGGGGTTTGTGACACACACGCTGTCCAGTGGATTTTGTGACACACACACTGTACAATAGGGTTTGTGACACAAAAACCCTATCCAGTGGGGTTTGTGACACATACACTTTCCAACGAGTTTTTTGACACACACACCCTGTCCAATGGTGCTTGTGACACAGACGAAGCCAATGGGGTTCGTGACACACACGCTGTCCAATGGGGATTGTGACACAGAAACGCTGCCCAGTGGGTTTTGTGACACACCCGCTGTCCAATGGGGTTTGTGACACACACACACACTATCCAATGGGGTTTGTGACACGCACACGTTCTAATGGGGTTTGTGACACAGACACACTATCCAATGGCGTTTGTACACACACACTGTCCAATGGGGTTTCTGACACACACGCTGTCCAATGGGTTTTGTGACACAGACACGCTGTCCAATGGGGTTTGTGACACACACGCTGTCCAATGGGGATTGTGACACACACGCTGTCCAGTGGGGTTTGTGACACATACACTCTATCCAATGGGTCTTGTGACACACACGCTGTCCAATAGTGTTTGTGACAAACACATTGTCCCATGGGGTTTGTGACACACACGCTGTCCAATGGGGTTTGTGACACACACACTTTCCAAAGTGGTTTGTGACACACACAATGTCCAATGGGGTTTGTGACACGCACGCTGTCCATGGGTGTTTGTGACAGACACGATGTCCAGTGGGGTTTGTGAAACACACACTGTCCAATGGGTATTGTGACACACACACACTGTCCAATGGGGTGTGTGACACACACACTCTGTCCAATGGGTTTGTGACATAAAAGCTGTCCAATAGTGTTTGTGACACTCATCTGTCCAATGGGGATCGTGACACACACGCTGCCCAGTGGGGTTTGTGACACACACACTGTTCAATGGGGTTTGTGACACACACGCTATCCAATGCGTTTCGTGACACACACACTGTAGAATGGGGACTGTGACACACATGCTGTCCAATGTTGATTGTGACACACGCTCTATCCAATGGGGTTTGTGACACACACGCTATCCAATGGGTTTTGTGACACACACACTGTCCAATGGGGAGTGTGACACACGCATGCTGTCCAATGGTGTTTGTGACACACACGCTATTCAAAGGGGTTTGTGACACAGACTCCGTCCAACGGGGATTGTTACCTACTGACTGTCCAATAGGGTTTGTGACACACACACGCTATCCACTGGGGTTTGTAACACACACACTTTATAATGGGTTTTGTGACACACACACGCTATAAAATGGGGATTGTGACACACACACTTTCCAATGGGGTGTGTGACACACACACGCTGTCTCATGGAGATTGTTACATGCACTCTGAACAATTGGTTATGTTACACACACATTGTGCAATGGTTTTTGTGACACACAGTCTCTCAAATGGGCTTTGTGACACACACAAGCTGTCCAATGGGTATTGTGAAACACACGCTGTCCAATGGGATTTGTGACACACACTGTCCAATGGGGTTTCTGACACTACACGCTGTGCAATGGGGTTTGTGACACACACATGCTATCCAATGGCATTTGTTACACACACACGCTGTCCAATGTTGTTTGTGTCACACACGCTGTCCAATGGGTTTGTGGCACACACAATCTATCCAAAGGGGTTTGTGACACACACACTTTCTAATGGGGTTTGTGACACACACACGCTATCCAATTGGGTTTGTGACACACACACTTTCCAGTGGTGCTTGTGACACACACGCTGTCCAATGGGGTGTGTGATACACACGCTGTCCAGTGGGTTTTGTGACACTCACACTCTGTCCAAATGGGATTGTGACACACACACTTTCACATGGGGTTTCAGACACGCACACTTTCTCATGGGGTTTGTGACACACACACGGTATCCAATGTGTTTTGTGACACACATACTCTTTAATGGGTTTTGTGAAACACACACGCTATCCAAAGGGGTTTGTGACACACACACTTTCCAATGGGGTTTGTGACACACACACTCTGTCTAATGGGTTTTGTGACACACACGATGTCCAGTGGGGATTGTGACACACACTCTGTCCAAAGGGGTTTGTGACACACACAATCTGTCCAATGGGTCTTGTGACACACAAGCTGTCCAATGGGGTTCGTGACACACACGCTGTCCAGTGGGGTTTGTGACACACACATTGTCCTATAGGTTTTGTGACACACACACGCTATCCAATGGGGTTTGTGACACGCATACTGTTTAATGGGTTTTGTGAAACACACACGCTATCCAATGGGGTTTGTGACACACACACTGACCATGAGGGTTTGTGACACACACACGCTATCCAATGGTGCTTGTGAACACACACGGTGTGCAATGGGGTTCGTGGCACACACTCTGTCCAATGGGGTTTGTAACACACACACTGTCCATAGGGGGTTGTGACACACACAATGTCCAATGGGGTTTCTGACACGCACACTGTCCATGGGTCTCTGTGACACACACGCTATCCAGTGGGGTTTCTGACACACACAATGTCCAAAAGGGTTTGTGACACACACATGCTGTCCAACGGGGTTTGTGACACGCACACTTTCTAATAGGGATTATGACACACACACGCTGTCACATGATGTTTCTGACACACATGATGTCCAATGGGGTTTGTGACACGGACGCTGTCCAATGGGTTTGTGTAATACAAACTGTCCAGTAGGGTTTGTGACACACACATGCTATCCAATGGGGTTTGTGAAACGCACACTTTCTAATGGGGTTTGTGACACACAAACGCTATCCAATGGGGTTTGTGACACACAAATTTTCAAATGGGGTTTGTGACACACACACTTTCCAAAGGGGTTTGTGACACACACACTTTTCAATAGGGTTTGTGACACACACTGTCCAATGGTTTTTGTGACACACACTCTCTGTCTAATGGGGTTTGTGACACACACGCTGTCCAACGGGGATTGTGACACACACACTTTCAAATGGGGTTTGTGATATGCACACTTTCTAACGGGGTTTGTGACACACACACGCTATCCAGTGGGGTTTGTGACACGCATACTGTTTAATGGGTTTTGTGAAACACACAGGCTTTTCAATGTGGTTTTTGACACACCCACTTTCCAATGGGGTTTGTGACACACACGCGCTGTACCATGGGGTTTGTGACACACACGCTGACCAATGGGGTTTGTGACACACACAGTGTCCACGGGGGTTAGTGACACACACGCTGTACAATGGGGTATGTGACACACACACTGTCCAATGGGTATTGATACACACACGCTGTCCAATGGTGTTTGTGACACACACACTGTTCAATGTGGCTTGTGACAC
Organism: Columba guinea; assembly: GCA_032206185.1. NCBI lineage: Eukaryota > Metazoa > Chordata > Aves > Columbiformes > Columbidae > Columba > Columba guinea. Next base: position 2,552,829 of record JAVLUU010000005.1, read on the forward strand.
ACACGCTGTACTATGGGGTTTGTGACACACACACGCTATCCAACGGGGTTTGTGACACATACACTTTCCAAAGGGGTTTGTGACACATACGATGTCGAATAGGGTTTGTGACACATACACGCTCTCCAATGGTGTTTGTGACACACACACTGTACAATTGGGATTGTGAGACACATACGCTATCCAATGGGGTTTGTGACACAAACTCTGTCCAATGGGGTTTGGAACACACACACTGTCCAATGGGTATTGTGACACTCACACTGTCTATTGTTGTTTGTGACACACACGCTGTCCAGTGGGTTTTGTGACACACACACTGTCCAATGGGGTCTTGACACACACGCTGTTCCCTGGGGATTGTGACACACACACTGACCAGGGGGGTTTGTGACACACACGCTGTCCAGTGGATTTTGTGACACACGCACTGTCCAATTGGGTTTTGACACACACGCTGTCCACTGGGGATTGTGAAACAAAAGCTGTCCAATTCGGGTTTGTGACACACGCTGTCCAATGGGAATTGTCACACACACACGCTGTCCAATGGGGTTTATGACACACAATCTGTCCATTGGGGTTTGTGGCACACACTCTGTCCAATGGGGTTCATGACACACACGCTGTTCAATGGGTTTGTGACACACACACTGTCCAATAGGGTTTGTGACACACACACGCTATCCAATGGGGATTGTGACACACACACTTTCTAATGGGGTTTGTGACACACACAATATCCAAAGCATTTGTGACACTCACAATCTGTCCCATGGTGTTTGTGACACACACACTGTCGAATAGGACTGTGACATGCACATGCTGTCCAATGCGGTTTGTGACACACACGATGTCCAATGGGGTTTGTGACACACACACTGTCCAATGGGTATTGTTACACACACACGCTGTCCAGTGGGGTTTGTGACACATACACTTTCCAATGGGGTTTGTGACACACACACTATGTACAATGGTGCTTGTGACACACACTCTGTCCAATGGGTTTTGTGACACACACGCTGTCCAGTGGGTTTTGTGACACACACACTCTGTCCAATGGGCTTGTTACACACACGCTGTCCAATGGTGCTTGTGACACACACACTGTAAAATTGGGATTGTGACACACACACGCTATCCAATGGGGTTTGTGACAGAAACTCTGTCCAATGGGGTTTGTGACACACACGCTGGCCAATGGGGATATGACACACACACTGTCCAATGGGCTTTGTGACACATACACTCTGTCCAATGGGGCATTTGACAGACACGCTGTCCAATGGGGTTTGTGACACACACGCTGTCCAGTGGGTTTTGTGACACACACACTGTCCAAAGGGGTTTGTGACACACACACTGTCCAATGGGGTTTGTCACACACAGTCTGTTCAAAGTGGTTTGTGACACACACACACTGTCCAATGGGGATTGTGACACACACACGCTGTCCAACGGGGTTTATGTCACACACGCTGTCCAATGGGGTTTGTGACACACACGCTGTCCAAAGGGGTTTGTGACACTCACACTGTCTATTGTTGTTTGTGACACACACGCTGTCCAGTGGGTTTTGTGACACACGCACAGTCCAATTGGGATTTGACACACACGGTGTCCACTGGGGACTGCGACACAAACGCTGTCCAATTCGGGTTTGTGACACACACACTGTCCAATGGTTTTTCTGACACACACGCTGTCCAATGATGTTTATGACACACACGCTGTCCAATGGGGATTGTGACTACAGACTCTGTCCAATGGGGTTCGTGACACACACGGTGTTCAATGGGTTTGTGACACACACACTGTCCAATAGGGTTTGTGACACACACACGCTATCCAATGGGGTTTGTGACACACACACTTTCAAATGGGGTTTGTGATACACACAATATATAATGGGGTTTGTGACACTCACAATCTGTCCCATGGTGTTTGTGACACATGCACTGTCCAATAGGATTGTGAAACGCACATGCTGTCCAATGGGGATTGTGACACAGAGACGCTGTCTAATGGGGTTTGTGACACACACATTGTCCAATGGGTATTGTTACACACACACGCTGTCCAATGGGGTTTGTGACACATACACTTTCCAATGGGATTTGTGACAGACACACTCTGTACAATGGTGCTTGTGACACACACGCTGTCCAATGGGTTTCTGACACACACGCTGTCCAGTGGGTTTTGTGACACACACACTCTGTCCAATGGGCTTGTGACACACACGCTGTCCAATGGTGTTTGTGACACACACACTGTAAAATTGGGATTGTGACACACACACGCTATCCAATGGGGTTTGTGACACACACAGTGTACAATGGGTATTGTGACACACAACACACTGTCTAATGGGGTATGTGACACACACGCTGGCCAATGGGGATTGTGACACACACACTGTCCAATTTGGTTTGTGACACATACACTCTGTCCAATGGGGCATTTGACAGACACGCTGTCCAATGGGGTTTGTGACACACACGATGTCCAGTGGGTTTTGTGACAAACACACTGTCCAAAGGGGTTGGTGACACACACACTGTCCAATGGGGTTTTTGACACACACATTGTCTACGGGGGTTTGTGACAGAAACGCTGTCCATTGGGGTTTGTGACACACACGCTGTTCAATGGGGTTTGTGACACACACACTCTGTCCAAAGGGCTTGTGACACACACACTTTCCAAAGGGGTTTTTGAAACACACGCTGTCCAATGGGGTTTATGACACACAATCTGTCCAATGGGGCCTGTGACACACACGCTGTCCAATGGGTCTTGTGACACACAGGCTGTCCAATGGGGTTCAAGACACACATGCTCTTCAAAGGGGTTTGTGACACACACACTGTCCAATAGGGTTTGTTACACACACACTCTGTTCAATGGGGTTTGTGACACACACACTGTCCAAAGGGGTTTCTGACACACACGCTGTCTAATGGGAATTGAGAAACACAAACGCTGTCCAATGGGGTTTGTGACACACACACGCTGTCCAGTGGGTTTTGTGACACACACACTCTGTCCAAAGGGCTTGTGACACACACGCTTTCCAATGGTGCTTGTGACACTCACACTGTCCAATGGAGATTGTGACACACACACGCTGTCCAATGGGGTTTGTGACACACGCACTGTCCACTAGGGTTTGTGACACACACACGCTATCCAATGGAGTTTGTGAAACATACACTTTCCAGTGGGGTTTGTGACACACACACTCTGTCCAGTGGTTCTTGTGACACACACGCTGTCCAATGGGGTACATGACACACACTCTGTCAAATGGCCTTGTGACACACACACTCTGTCCAATAATGTTTGTGACACACACTCTTTCCAATGGTGTTTGTGACACTCACACTTTCCAATGGAGACTGTGACACACACACGCTGTCCAAAGGGCTTTGTGACACACACTCTGTCAAATGGAAATTGTGAAACACAAAGCTGTCCAATGGGGATTGTGACACACACACGCTGTCCAATGGGGTTTGTGACACACACGCTGTCCAATGGTTTTTGTGAACACACACGCTCTTCAATGGGGATTGTGACACACACGCTGTCCAATGGGGTTTGTGACACACACGCTCTGTCCAATGGTTGTTGTGACACACGGGCTGTCCAATGGATTTTGTGACACACACACTGTCCAATAGGGTTTGTGACACACACACTGTACAATGGGCATTGTGACACACACACGCTGTCCAATGTGGATTTGACACACACGCTGTCCAATGGGGTTTATGACACAAACTCTGTCTAATGGGCTTTGTGACACACACAATGTCCAATAGGGTTTATGACACACACATGCTATCCAATGGGGTTTGTGACACACATACTTTCTAATGGGGTTTTTGACATACACACGCTATCCAATGGGGTTTGTGACACACACTTTCCAATGGGGTTCGTGACACACACGCTGTCCAATGGGGTTTGTGACACACACACTATCCAAAAGTGTTTGTGACACACACGATATCCAATGGGGTTTGTGACACGCACACTGTCCAAAGGGGTATGTGACACACACACTGTCCAAAAGGGTTTGTGACACACACACGCTATCCAATGGAGTTTGTGAAACATACACTTTCCAGTGGGGTTTGTGACACACACACTCTGTCCAGTGGTTCTTGTGACACACACGCTGTCCAATGGGGTACATGACACACACTCTGTCAAATGGCCTTGTGACACACACACTCTGTCCAATAATGTTTGTGACACACACTCTTTCCAATGGTGTTTGTGACACTCACACTTTCCAATGGAGACTGTGACACACACACGCTGTCCAAAGGGCTTTGTGACACACACTCTGTCAAATGGAAATTGTGAAACACAAAGCTGTCCAATGGGGATTGTGACACACACACGCTGTCCAATGGGGTTTGTGACACACACGCTGTCCAATGGTTTTTGTGAACACACACGCTCTTCAATGGGGATTGTGACACACACGCTGTCCAATGGGGTTTGTGACACACACGCTCTGTCCAATGGTTGTTGTGACACACGGGCTGTCCAATGGATTTTGTGACACACACACTGTCCAATAGGGTTTGTGACACACACACTGTACAATGGGCATTGTGACACACACACGCTGTCCAATGTGGATTTGACACACACGCTGTCCAATGGGGTTTATGACACAAACTCTGTCTAATGGGCTTTGTGACACACACAATGTCCAATAGGGTTTATGACACACACATGCTATCCAATGGGGTTTGTGACACACATACTCTCTAATGGGGTTTTTGACATACACACGCTATCCAATGGGGTTTGTGACACACACTTTCCAATGGGGTTCGTGACACACACGCTGTCCAATGGGGTTTGTGACACACACACTATCCAAAAGTGTTTGTGACACACACGATATCCAATGGGGTTTGTGACACGCACACTGTCCAAAGGGGTATGTGACACACACACTGTCCAAAAGGGTTTGTGACACACACGATGTCCAATGGGGTTTGTGACACGCACACTCTCCATGGATGTTTGTGACACACACTCTGTCCAGCGGGGTTTGTGACACACACACTGTCCAATGGGGTTTTGTGACACACAAACTGTCCATGGGTGTTTGTGACACACTCGCTCCCCAGTGTGTTTTCTGACACACACACTGTCCAGTTGGGTTTTGACACACACTCTGTCCGATGGGGATTGTGAACACACACGCTGTCCAATGAGGTTTGTGAAACACACGCTGTCCAATGGAGTTTTTTACACACACGCTGTACAATGGGGATTGTGACACATACGCTGTCCAATGGGTTTTGTGACACACACACTCTGTCCAATGGGGTTTGTGACACACACGCTGTCCGATGGGGATTGTGACACACACGCTGTCCAATGGGGTTCGTCACACACACGCTGTCCCATGGGGCTTGTAACACACACACTCTGTCCAATGGTGCTTGTGACACACACACTTTGTCCAATGGGCTTGTGACACACACGATATCCAATGTGGTTTGTGACACACACATTTTCCAATGGGTATTGTGACACACACGCTATCCAATGGGGTTTGTGACACACACGCTGTCCAATGGGGATAGTGACACACACCCTGTCCAATGAGGCTTGTGAAACACACACTGTCTAATGAGGATTGTGACACACGCGGTGTCCAATGGGCTTCGTCACAGACACGCTGTCCCATGGTGTTTGAGACACACACTCAGACCAATTGGGATTGTTACACACACACTGCCCAATGGTGTTTGTGACACACACGCTGTCCAATGGGGTTTGTGACATTCACACTGTCCATGGCTGTTTTTGTTACACACGCTGTCCAGTGGGTTTTGTGACACACACACTGTCCAATGGGTTTATGACACACAAGCTGTCCAATGTGGTGTGTGACACACACACTCTGTCTAATAGAGTTGGTGAACACATACGCTATCCAATGGGTTTTGTGACACACACACTTTCTAATGGGGTTCGTAACACACACGCTATCCAATGGGTTTTGTGACACACACACTGTCCAATGGGGATTGCGACACACACACGCTGTCCAATAGTGTTTGTGACACACACGCTGTCCAATGGGGTTTGTGACACAGACGCGGTCCAATGGGGACTGTGACACACACGCTGTCAAATGGGGTTTGTGACACATACACTCTGTCCAATGGGGTTTGTGACACACACGTTGTCAGATGGAGTTTGCGACACACAGTCTTTCTAATGGGGTTTGTGAAACACACGCTATCCAATGGATTTTGTGACACACACACTTTCCAATGTGGTTCGTGACACACACATGCTATCCAAAGGGGTTTGTGACACGCATACTTTCGAATGGGCTTTGTGACACACACACGCTATCCAATGGGGTTTGTGACACACACGCTGACCAATGCGGTTTGTGACACCACACTCTCTCCAATGGTGCTTGTGACACACACTCTGTCCAATGGGGTTCGTGACACACACGCTGTCCAGTTGGGTTTTGACACACACTCTGTCCGATGGGGATTGTGAACACACACGCTGTCCAATGAGGTTTGTGACACACACGCTGTCCAATGGAGTTTTTTACACACACGCTGTCCAATGGGGATTGTGACACACACATGCTGTCCAATGGGGTTTGTGACACACACGATGTCCAATGGGCTTTGTGACACACACACTGTCCAATGGGTATTTTTACACACACACACTGTCCACCGGGGTTTTGACACACACGCTGTCCACTGCGGATTATGACACACACACTGTCCAATGCGTATTGTTACACACACACACTGTCCATTGGGGTTTGTGACACACACACTGTCCAATGGTTTTTGTGACACACACTCTGTCAAATGGAGTTTGTGACACACAGACGCTGTCCAATGGGATTTCTGACACACACGCTGTCCAATGGGATTTGTGACACACACACTGACCAGGAGTGTTTGTGACACACACACGCTGTCCAATCGGGATTGTGACACACACACTGTCCAATGGGGTTTCTCACACACACTCTCTCCAATGGGGTTTGTGACACATACACTTTCCAATGGGGTTTGTGACACACACACTATGTCCAATGCTGCTTGTGACACACACTCTGTCCAATGGGCTTGTGACACACACGCTGTCCAATGCTGTTTGTGACACAAACACTGTACAATGGGGATTGTGACACACACACGCTGTCCAATGCTGTTTGTGACACAAACACTCTCCAAAGGGTATTGTGACACACACACTGTCCAATGGGGTTTGTGACACACACGCTGTCCAACGGGGTTTGTGACACAAACACGCTATCCAATGGGGTTTGTGATATGCACACTCTGTCCAATGGGACTTCTGACACACACACTGTCCAGTGTGGTTCGTGACACATATGCGGTCCAGTGGGGTTTGTGACACACATGCTATCCAATGGGTTTTGTGACACACACACTGTCCAATGGGGATTGTGTCACACACAATCTGTCCAATGGGGTTCGTGACACACACTCTATCCCATGGGTTTTGTGACACACACACGCTATCCAATGGGGTTTATGACACACACGCTGTCCAATGGGGTTTGTGACACGCACACTCTGTCCAATAGGGTTTGTGACACACACGCTGACTAGGAGCGTTTGTGACACACACACGCTATCCAACTGGTTTGTGACACACACAGTGTCCAATGGGGATTGTGACACACACACTGTCCCATAGGGTTTGTGACACACACATGCTATCCAATGGGGTTTGTGACACACATACTTTCTAAAGGGGTTTTTGACACACACACGCTATCCAATGGGGATGGTGACACACACTTTCCAATGGGGTTTGTGAAACACACGCTGACTAGGAGCGTTTGTGACACACACACTCTATCCAACTGGTTTGTGACACACACGCAGTCCAATGGGGTTTGTGTTAGACACACTGTAGAATGGGGATTGTGACACACACATGCTGTCCAATGGGGTTTGTGACACAAACTCTGTGCAATGGGTGTTGTGACACACACACTGTCTAAAGGGTATTGTGACACACACAAACTGTGCAACGGTGTTTGTGACACACACACTGTCCAATGGGGATTGTGAAACACACACTGTCCAATGGGGTTTGTGACACACACAGTGTCTACGGGGGTTTGTGACACATACACTCTGTCCAATGGTGCTTGTGACAGACAAGCTGTCCAATGGGGTTCGTGACACACACACTTTCCAATGGGGTTTGTGACACACACAGTGTCTACAGGGGTTTGTGATACGCACGCTGTCCAATGGGGCTTGTGACACACACGCTGTACAATGGGGTTTGTGACACACACACTCTATCCAAAGGGATTTGTAACACATACACATTCCAATTGGTTTTGTGACACACACACTCTGTCCAATGGTGCTTGTGACAGACAAGCTGTCCAATGGGGTTCGTGACACACACGCTGTCCAATAGTGTTTGTGACACACAAACACTGTCCAATGGGATTTCTGACACACACGCTGTCCAATGGTGTTTGTGGCACACACGCTGTCCAATGGGGTTTCTCACACACACTCTCTCCAATGGGGTTTGTGACACACACACTGTCCAATAGGGTTTGTGAAAGAGACACGCTATCCAATGGGGTTTGTGACACATACACTTTCCAATGGGGTTTGTGACACACATACTATGTCCAATGGTGCTTGTGACACACACTCTGTCCAATGGGCTTGTGACACACACACTGTACAATAGTGTTTGTGACACACACACTGTCCAATGGTGTTTTGTGTCACACACAATGTCCAATGGGGTTTGTGACACACACACTGTCCAGTGGGTTTTGTGACACACACACTGTCCAGTATGGTTTGTGACACAGACACGCTATCCAATGGGGATTGTGACACACACACTGTCCAAAGGGGTTAGTGACACACACACTTTTTAATGGGAATTGTGACACACACACGCTGTCCAATGGGGTATGTGACACACACTCTGTCCAATGGTTTTTGTGACACACACGCTGTCCAATAGGGATTGTGACACACACACTGTCCAATCGGCTTTGTGACACACACACTCTGTCCAATGGGGTTTATGAAAAACAAACTGTCCAATGGGGTTTGTGACACACATGCTGTCCAATGGTGTTTGTGACAAACACGCTGTCAAATGGGGATTGTGACACACACGCTGTCCAATGGGCTTGTGCCACACACATGCTGTCCACTAGGGTTTGTGACACACACACGCCGCCCAATGGGGTTTGTGACACACACACTGTCCAATGGGGATTGTGAAACTCACACGCTGTCCAATGGGCTTTTGACACACAAGCTGTCCAATGGTGTTTGTGACACACACGCTGGCCAATGGGGTTTGTGAACACACACGCTGTCCAGTGGGTTTTGTGACACACACACTGTCCAACGGGGTTTGTGACACACACGCTGTCCAGTGGGTTTTGTGACACACACACTGTCCAATTGGGTTTTGACACACACGCTGTCCAATGGGGATTGTGACAAACACACTCTGTCCAATGGGTCTTGTGACACACACGCTGTCCAAAGGGATTCGTGCCACACATTCTGTTCAATGGGGTTTGTAACACACACACTGACCAATACGGTTTGTGACACACAGACGCTATCCAATGGGGTTTGTGACACACACAAATTCTAATGGGTTTTGTGACACACACACTATCCAATGGGGTTTGTGACACTCACACTCTGTCCAATGGTGCTTGTGACACACACGCTGTACAATAGTTTCGTGACACACACGCTGTCCACTCGGTTTTGTGACACACACACTTTGTCCAATGGGTTTTGTGACACACACACTGTCCAATTGGGTTTTGACACACACCCTGTCCCATGGTGTTTGTGACACACACAGTGTCCAATCGGGATTGTGACACACACACGCTGTGCAATGGGGTTTGTGACAAACACACTGTCCATGGGTGTTTGTGACACACACGCTGTCCAGTGGGTTTTGTGACACACACACTGTCCAATTTGGTTTTGACACACACGCTGTCCAATGGCGATTGTCACACACATGCTGTCCAATGGGCTTTGTGACAAGTACACTCTGTCCAATAGGTTTTGTGACACACACACACTATCCAATGGGGTTTCTGACACACACGTTGTCCAGTGGGTTTTGTTACACACACACTCTGTCCAATGGTGCCTGTGACACACACATGCTGTCCAATGGTGTTTATGACACACACTCTGTCCAATTGGGTTTTGACACACACGATGTCCAATGGGGATTGTGATACACACACGCTGTCCAATGGTGTTTATGACACACAATCTGTCCAATGGGGTTTGTAAACACACGCTGTGCAATGGGATTCGTGACACACACGCTGTTCAATGGGGTTTGTGACACACACACTTTCTAATGGGGTTTGTGACACACACACTATCCAATGGAATTTGTGACACACACACTATCCAATGGGGATTGTGACACTCACACTGTCCAATGGGGTTTGTGAAACACACACACTGTCCCAAGGGGTTTGTGTCACACACACTGTCCAATGGGGATTGTGACTCACACACGCTGTCCATTGGGGTTTGTGACACACACACTGTCAAAAGGTTTTGTGACACACAGGCTGTCTAATTGGGTTTTTGACACACACACGCTATCCAGTGGGGTTTGTGACACATACTTTCCCATGGGGTTTGTGACACAAACACGCTGTCCAACAGTGTTTGTGACACGCATGCTGTCCAATGGGTTTGTGACACACAAACTGACCAGGAGGGTTTGTGACACACACACGCTGTCCAATGGGGATTGTGACACAGATGCTGTCCAATGGCGTGTGTGACACACAAACTCTGTCCATTGGGTCTTGTTACACACACGCTCTTCAATGGGGTTCGTGACACACATGCTTTTCAATGGGGTTTGTGACACACACACGTTATCCAATGGGGTTTGTGACACTCACACTCTGTCCAATGGTGCTTGTGACACATACATTGTCCACTCGGGTTCGTGACATACACGCTGTCCAGTGGGTTTTTTGACACACACATTCTGTCCAATGGGCTTGTGAAACACACACGCTGTCCAATGGGGTTTGTGACACACAAACTGTCCAAAGGGGTTTGTGTCACTCACACTGTCCAATGGGGATTGTGACACACACACGCTATCCAATGGAGTTTGTGATACACACACTTTCTAATGGGATTTGTGATACACACACTATCTAATGGGGTTTGTGACATTCACACTCTGTCCAATGGTGCTTGTGAGACACACGCTATCCAAGGGGTTCGTGACACACACGCTGTCCTGTGGGGTTTGTGACACACACACTGTGCAATGGGTATTGTGACACACACAGGCTGTCCAATGGGGTTCTTGACACCCACGCTGTCCAATGGGTTTTGTGACACACACAGTGTCCAATAAGGTTTGTGACACACACACGCTATTGAACGGGGTTTGTGACACATAAACTTTCCAATGGGGTTTGTGACACCACACTCTGTCCAATGGAGCTTGTGACACACATGCTGTCTAATGTGGATTGTGACACACTCGCTGTCCAGTGGGTTTTGTAGACACAGACACGCTGTCCTATAGTGTTTGTGACACACACTCTGTCCGATTGGGTTTGTGACAATGACGCTGTCCAATGGGGATTGTGTCATACACACTGTCCAATAAGGTTTGTGACACACACATGCTATCCAATGGCGTTTGTGACACGCACAATTTTTAATGGGGTTTGTGACACACACACGCTATCCAATGGGGTTTGTTACACGCATACTTTCTAACGGAGTTTGTGACACACACACGGTGTCCAAAGGGGTTTGTAACACAAACGCTGACCAATTGGGTTTGTTACACACACACTGACCAGGAGGGTATATGACTCACACACACTCAGTCCCATGGGGTTTGTGACACACACACTGTCCAATGGGAATTGTGACACATACATTCTGTCCAAAGGGGCTTGTGAACACACACGCTGTCCAATGGTGTTTGTGACACACACTCTCGCCAGTGGGTTTTGTGACACACACACTGTCTAATAGGATTTGTGACACATACACTCTGTCCAATGGGGTTGAGGCACACGCGCTGTCCAATGGGGTTTGTGACACACACGCTGGACAGTGTGTTTTGTGACACACACACTGTCCAATAGGGTTTGTGACACACACATGCTATCCATTGGTGTTTGTGACACGCACACTTTCTAATGGGGTTTGTGACACACACACCCTTTGCAATGGGGTTTGTGAAACACACGCTGTCCAACGGGGATTGTGACACAAACAGTGTCCATTGAGGTTTGTGACACACACACTGTCCAATGGGGATTGTGACACACACGCTATCCAATGGTGTTTGTGACACGCATACTTTCTAATGGGGTTTGTGACACACACACTGTCCAATGAGGATTGTGACACACACACGCTGTCCAATGGGTTTTGTGACACACACGCTGTCCAGTGGGCTTTGTGACAATTACACTCTGTACAATGGGGCTTGTGACACACACGCTGTCCAATGGGGTTTGTGACACACACACTGTCCAATGGGGATTGTGACACCACACTCTGTCCAATGGTGCTTGTGACACACACACGATATCCAATGGGGTTTGTGACACGCATACTTTCTAATGGGGTTTGTGACACACACACTGTCCAAAGGGGTTTGTGACACACACACTGTCTATTGGGGTTTGTGACACACACACACTGGCCAATGGGGTTTGTGACACACACACGCTGTCCAATGGGCTTGTGACACACACACTGTCCAATAGGTTTTGTGACACACACATGCTATCCAATGGGGTTTGTGACACACACAGTGTCCACGGGGGATTGTGACACACAAACGCTGTCCAATGGGGTTTGTGACACACACAATGTCCAAGGGGGTTTGTGACACACACGTTGTCAAATGGGGTTTGTGACACACACACTGTCCAATGGGGTTTGTGACACACACGATGTCCAATGGGGTTTGTGACACACACACTGTCCAATGTGGATTGTGACACACACAGTGTCCACGGGTGTTTGTGACACAAACTCTGTCCAATTAGGTTTGTGACACACACACTGTCAAATGGGTATTGTGACACACACACCCTGTCCAATGGTGTTTGTGACACACACGCTGTCCTATGGGGATTTTGACACACACGCTGTCCAAAGGGCTTTGTGACAAATACACTCTGTCCAATGGTGCTTGTGACACACACGCTGTCCAATGGGGTTTATTACACACACGCTGTCCAATGGCGTTTGTGACACACACTCTGTCCCATGGGGTTTGCGACACACACACGCTGTCCAATGTGGTTTGTGACACACACATGCTGTCCAATGGGTTTTGTGACACACATACTTTCTAATGGGGTTTTTGACACACACACGCTATCCAATGGGGTTTGTGACACACACTTTCCAATCGGGTTTGTGACACACACACGCTGTCCAATGGTGTTTGTGACACGCATGCTGTCCAATGGGTTTTGTGACACACACACTGACCAGGAGGGTTCATGACACACACACGCTATCCAATGGGGTTTGTGACACACGCACTCTGTCCAATGGGGATTGTGACACACACACACTGTCCAATGGGGTTTGTGAGACACACACTGTCCAAAGGGGTTTGTGACACACACGTTGTCCAATGTGGTTTGTGGCACGCACACTGTCCATGGGTGTTTGTGACACACACGCTGTCCAGTGGAGTTAGTGACACACACACTCTGTCCAATGGGGATTGTGACACACACACACTGTCCAATGGGGTTTGTGACACACACACTGTCCAAAGGGGTTTGTGACACACATGATGTCCAATGGGGTTTGTGACACTAACTCTGTCCAATGAGGTTTGTGACACACACACTGTCCAATGGTTATTGTGACACACACACCCTCTCCAATGGGGTTTGTGACACACTCGTTGTCCAATGGGGATGGTGACACACACGCTCTCCAATGGGCTTTGTGACAAATACACTCTGTCCAATGGGGCTTGTGACACACAAGATGTCCAGTGGGTTTTGTGACACACACAGTGTCCAATAGGGTTTGCGACACACACACGCTATCCAATGGGGTTTGTGACACGCATACTTTCTAAATGGGGTTTCTGACACACACTCTCTATCCAATGGGGTTTGTGACACACACACACTGTCCAATGGGGTTTGTGACACACACACTCTGTCCAATGGGCTTGTGACACACACAAGCTGACCAATAGTGTTTGTGACACACACGCTGTCCAATGGGGATTGTGACACCACACTCTGTCCAATGGTGCTTGTGACACACACACGCTATCCAATTGAGATTTGTGACACGCATACTTTCTAATGGGGTTTGTGGCACACACACTGTCGAATGGGGATTGTGACACACACGTGCTGTCCAATAGGTTCTGTGAGACACACACTGTCCAAAGGGGTTTGTGACATACACGCTGTCCAGTGGGCTTTGTGACAATTAAACTCTGTACAATGGGGCTTGTGACACACACGCTGTCCAATGGGGATTGTGACACACACACACTGTCCAATGGGGTTTGTGAAACACACACTCTGTCCAATGGGGTTTGTGACACACACACTGTCCAAAGAGGTTTGTGACACACAGGTTGTCCAATGGGGTTTGTGGCAAGCACACTGTCCATGGGTGTTTGTGACACACACGCTGCCCAAAGGTGTTTGTGACACACACACTGTCCAAAGGGGTTTGTGACACACACGATGTCCAATGGGGTTTGTGACACGCACACTGTCCATGGGTGTTTGTGACACGCACACTCTCCATGGGTGTTTGTGACACACACGCTGTCCAGTGGAGTTTGTGACACACACACTGTCCAATGGGGTTTGTGACACACACAGTGTCTACTGGGGTTTGTGACACAAACTCTGTCCAGTGAGGTTTGTGACACACACACTGTCCAATGGGTATTGTGACACACACACCGTCTATAATGGGGTTTGTGACACACACACTCTCCAATGGGGTTTGTGTCACACACGCTGTCCAATGGGGATTTTGACACAAACACGCTGTCCAATGGCCTTTGTGACAAATACACTCTGTACAATGGGGCTTGTGACACACACGCTGTCCAATGGGGTTTGTGACACACACGCTATCCAGTGGGGTTCGTGACACACACTCTGTCCCATGGGGTTTGTGACACACACACTCTATCCAATGGGGTTTGTGACACACACACACTGTCCAATGGGGTTTGTGACACACACACTGTCCAACGGTGCTTGTGACACAAACGCTGTCCAATGGGGTTTGTGACACACACGCTATCCTTTGGGTTTTGTGACACACAGACTGTCCAATAGGGCTTGTGACACACACACGCTATCCAATGGGATTTGTGACACATCCACTTTTCAAATGGGGTTTGAGACACCACACTCTGTCCAATGGGCTTGTGCCACACACACGCTGACCAATAGTGTTTGTGACACACACTCTGTCCCATGGGGTTTGTGACACACACACTGTCCACGGGCATTTGTGAAACACACACTGTCCAATGGCATTTGCGACACACACACGCTGACCAATTGGGTTTGTTACACACGCACTGTCCAGCAGGGTTTGTGACACACACACTGTCCAATTGGGTTTGTGACACACACACGCTATCCAATGGGTGTGTCACACCCACTCTGTCCAATGGGGTTTCTGACAAACACACGCTGTCCTTTGGTGTTTGTGACACACAGGCTGTCCAATGGGGTTTGTGACACAGACATTGTACACGGGGGATTGTAACACAAACACTGTCCAATGGGATTTGTGACACACACGCTGTCCAATGTGTTTTGTGACACGCATGCTGTCCAATGGGGTTTGTGACACACACGCTTTCCAATGGTGTTAGTGACACACACACTCCAAAATGGGGTTTCTGACACACACGCTGTGCAGTTTTGTGACACGCATGCTGTCCAATGGGGTTTGTGACACAGACATTGTACAGTAGGGTTTGTGACACACACACTCTCCAATGGGGTTTGTGACACACACGCTGTTCAGTGGGGTTTGTGACACACACACAGTCCAATAGGGTTTGTGACACACACAGTGTCGAATGGGGATTGTGACAGACACACTGTTCAATGGGGTTTGTGACACACACTCTTTCCAAAGGGGTTTGTGACACACACACTTTCCAATGAAAATTGGGACACACACACATAGTCCAAAGGGCATTGTAACACACACAAGGTCCAGTGGGGTTTGTGACACACACACTGTCCAATGGGGATTGTGACACACACTCTGTCCATTGTGGTTTCTGACACACACACACTGTCCAAAAAGGATTGTGACACACACACGCTGTCCAATGGGGATTTTGACACACACACTGTCCAATGGGATTTGTGATACACACGCTGTCCAATGGAGATTGCGACACACACACACTGTCTAATGGTGTTTGTGACATGCATGCTGTCCAATGGTGTTTGTGACATACACGCTGTCCAATGGGGACTGTGACACCCACGCTGTCCAGTGGGGTTTGTGACACACACACTGTCCAATAGGGCTTGTGACACACACACGCTATCCAATGGGATTTGTGACACATCCACTTTTCAAATGGGGTTTGAGACACCACACTCTGTCCAATGGGCTTGTGACACACACACGCTGACCAATAGTGTTTGTGACACACACTCTGTCCCATGGGGTTTGTGACACACACACTGTCCAATGGGGATTGTGACACACACACACTGTACAAAGGGGTTTGTGACACACATTCTGTCCAATGGGCTTTGTGACAAACACACTCTGTCCAATGGGGTTTGTGACACACACGCTGCCCAGTGGGTTTTGTGACACACACACTCTGTCCAATGTGCTTTTGACACACACACGCTGACCAATAGTGTTTGTGACAAAAACTCTGTCTCATGGGGTTTGTGACACACACACTGGCAATGGAGACTGTGACAGACACACACACTCCAATGGGGTTTGTGACACACACACACTGTCCAAAGGGTTTCGTGACAGACCCGCAGTCCAATGGGGTTTGTGACACACACTCCGTCCCATGGGGTTTGCGACACACACATGCTATCCAATGGGGTTTGTGATACACATACTTTCTAATGGGGTTTTTGACACACACACACTATCCAATGGGGTTTGTGACACACACTTTCCAATCCGGTTTGTGACACACACACGCTGTCCAATGGTGTTTGTGACACGCATGCTCTCCAAAGGGTTTTGCAACACACACACTGACCAGGAGGGTTCGTGACACACACACGCTATCCAATGGGGTTTGTGATACATACACTTTCCAATGGGGTTTGTGACACACACACTCTGTCCAATGGCGCTTGTGACACACACGCTGTTCAATGGGGTTCGTGACACACACTCTGTCCCATGGGGTTTGTGACACAGACGTTGTCCAATGGGTTTTGTGGCACGCACACTGTCCATGGGTGTTTGTGTCACACACGCTGTCTAATGGTGTTTGTGACACACAGACTGTCCAAAGGGTTTTGTGACACACACGATGTCCAATGGGGTTACTGACACGCACACTCTCCATGGGTGTTTGTGACAGACACGCTGTCCAGTAGAGTTTGTGACACACACACTGTCCAATGGGGTTAGTGACACACACAGTCTCCACTGGGGTTTGTGACACAAACTCTGTCCAATTAGGTTTGTGACACACACACTGTCCAATAGGTATTGTGACACACACAACCTGTTCAATGGGGTTTGTGACACACACACTGTCCATGGGTATTTGTGACACACACGATGTCCAAAGGGGTTTGTGACACATACACTCTGTCCAATGGGGCTTGTGACACACACGCTGTTCAATGGGGTTTGTGACACACACACTTTCCAGTGGGGTGTGTAACACAGACACTGTCCAGTTGGGTTTGTAACACACACAGTGTCCGGGGGGGTTTGTCAAAAACACGCTGTTCGATGGGGTTTGTGACACACACACTGTCCAATGGGTATTGTTACACACACACGCTGTCCAATGGTGTTTATGTCACACAAGCTGTCCAATGGTGTTTGTGACACACACTATCCAACGGGGATTGTGACACACACACGCTGTCCAATGGGGTTTGTGACACACATGCTGTCCAATGGGGTTTTGACACACATGCTGGCAACTGGGGATTGTGACACACACTGGCCAGGGGGGTTTGTGACACTCACACTTTCCAATGGCATTCGTGACACACACAGTGTTCACTGGGGTTTGTGACACACACACTGTCCAATGGGTATTGTTACACACACACGCTGTCCAGTGGATTTTGTGACACACACATTCTGTCCAATGGGCTTGTGACACACACGCTGTCCAATGGTGTTTGTGACACACACACTGTCCAATGTGTATTGTTACACACACACGCTGTCCAAGGGGGTTTGTGACACACACACGGTCCAATGAGATTTGTGACACGCACAATGTCCATGTGTGTTTGTGACACACACGCTGTCCAGTGGGGTTTTGACACACACGCTGTACACTGGGGATTGTGACACACACACTATCCAACGGCGTTTGTGACACACACAGTGTCCACGGGTGTTTGTGACACACACGCTGTACAATGGGGTTTGTGACACAGACACAGTGCAATGGTGTTTGTGACACACATAGTGTCTACGGGGGTTTGTGACACACACACTGTCCAATGGAGTTCGTGACACACACACGCTATCCAATGGGGTTTGTGACACATACAGTTTCCAATGGTGTTTGTGATACACACACACTGTCCAATGTTGTTTGTGACACACACAGTGTCCACGGGGGTTTGTGACACAAACTCTGTCCAAAGGGGTTTGTGACACACACGCTGTCCAATGGGGTTTGTGACACACACTCTGACCAGTGGGTTTTGTAACACACACACTCTCCAATAGGGTTTGTGACACACACACGCTATCCAATGGGGTTTGTCAGACATACACTTTACAATGGGGTTTGTGATACTCACACTCTGTCCAATGGTGCTTGTGATACACACGCTGTCAAATGGGTTTTGTGACACACACATGCTGTCCAATGGGATTTGTGACACACATGTTGTCCAATGGGGTTTTTGACACACACAATTTCCAATGGTGTTTGTGACACACACGCTGTCCAATAGGTTTTGTGACACAAACTCTGTCCAATGGGGTTTGTGAGACACACACTGTCCAAAAGGGTTTGTGACACACACGATGTCCAAAGGGGTTTGTGACACGAGCACTGTCCAGTGGGTTTTCTGACACACACAGTGTCTACGGGGGTTTGTGACACACAAGCTGTCCATTGCGGATTGTGACACACACACTGTTCAATGGGTATTGTGACACACACTTTGTGCAAAGGGGATTGTGTCACAAACACACTTTCCAATGGGGTTTGTGACACACACACTGTCCAAAGTGGTTTGTGAAACACACGCTGTCCAGTGGGGTTTGTGACACACACATACTATCCAATGTGGTTTGTGACACACACACTTTCTAGTGGAATTGTGACACACACACGCTATCCAATGGTGTTTGTGACACACACACGCTGTCCAATGGAGTTTGTGACACACACACTGACCAAAGGGGTTTGTGACACACACGCTGTCCAGTGGGGTTTGAGACACACACACTGTCCACCTGGGTTTTGACACACACGGTGTACACGGGGGTTTGTGAAACACACGCTGTCCAATGGGGTTTGTGACACACACACGCTCTCCAATGGTCTCTGTGACACACACGCTGTCCAATGGGGCTTGTGACACACACACTGTTCAATGGGGTTCGTGAACACACACGCTGTCCTGTGGGTTTTGTGACACACACACTCTGTCCAATGGTATTGTGACACACACTCTGTCCAATGGGTTTCGTTACACACACACTCTGTCCAATGGGGTTTGTGACACAGACACTTTGTAATGGGGTTTGTGACACACACACTCTATCAAATAAGGTTTGTGACACACACACTTTCCAATGAGGTTTGTGACGCTCAAACATCCCAATGGGGTTTGTGACACACACACGCTGTCCCATGGGGTTTGTGACACACACGCTGACCAATTGGGTTTCTTACACAGACACTGTCCAATGGTGTTTACGACACGCATGCTGTCCAATGGGTTTTGTGACGCACACTCTGACCAGGAGGGTTTGTGACACACACACGCTCACACACTGTCCAATGGGGATTGTGACACACACACGCTGTCCAATGGGGTTTGTGACACACACACTGTCCAAAGGTGTTTGTGACACACACGATGTCCAATGTGGTTTGTGACACACACACTGTCCAAAGGGGTTTGTGACACTCACACTGTCCAAAAGGGTTTGTGACACACACACTGTCCAATGGTGTTTGTGAATACACACGCTGTCCAATGGGGCTTGTGATAACCACGCTGTTCAATGGGGTTTGTGACACACACGCTGAACAATTAGGTTTGTTAAAGACACACTGTCCAATGAGGTTTGTGAAACACACGCTGTCCAATGCGGTTTGCGACACACACACTGACTAGGAGGGTTAGTGACACACACTCGCTGTCCTATGGGGTTTGTGACGCACACACTGTCAAATGGTGTTTGTGACACACACTCTGTCAAATGGGGTTTGTGACACAAACACGCTATCCATTGGGTTTTGCGACACAAACAATGTCCAATGATATTTGTGATACACACTGTCCAATGGGGTTTCTGACACTACACGCTTTCCAATGGGGTTTGTGACACAGACACTGACCAGGAGGGTTTGTGACACACACACGCTGTCCAGTGGTGTTTGTGACTACACACGCTGTCTAATGGGGATTGTGACACACACTCTGTCTAATGGGTCTTGTAACACACAAGCTGTCCAATGGGGTTTGTGAAACACAAGCTGTCCAATATGGGTTTGTGATACAAATACACTGTCCAATGGGGTTTGTGACACACACACGCTATCCAATGGGGTTTGTGACACACACAATTTCCTATGGGGTTTGTGACACACACACTTTGCAATGGGGTTTGTGACACACACACGCTGTCCCATGGGGTTTGTGAAACACACGCTGACCAATTGGGTGTCTTACACACACACTATCCATGGGTGTTTGTGACACACACGCAGTCCAGTAGTGTTTGTGACACACACACTGTCCAACAGGGTTTGTGACACACATGATGTCCGATGGGGTTTGTGACACGCACACTGTACATGGGTGTTTGTGACACACATTCTATCCAGTGGGGTTGTGACACACACACAGTGCTTTGGTTATTGTTGCACACAAATGCTGTCCAGTGGTGTTTGTGACTACACACGCTGTCCAATGGGGCTTGTGACACACACGCTGTTCGATGTGTTTTGTGACACACACGCTGTCCAGTGGGTTTTGTGACACACACACTATCCAGTCGGGATTGTGACACATACGCTGTCCAATGGGTTTTGTGACACACACACACTGTCCAAAGGGGTTTGTGACACACACAATGTCCAATGGGGTTTTTGACACGCACACTGTCCATGGGTGTTTGTGACACACAGGCTGTCCAGTGGGGTTTGTGACACGCACACTGTCCAAAAGGGTTTGTGACACACACAATGTCCAATGGGGTTTGTGACAGGCACCCTGTCCATGGGTGTTTGTGACACACACGCTGTCTAGTGGGGTTTCTGACACACACCCTGTCCAATGGGGTTTGTGACACAGACACTCTGTCCAGTGGCGCTTGTGACACACACGCTGTCCAATGGGGTTGGTGACACACACTCTTTCCAATGGGGATTGTGACACACACACGCTGTCCAATGGGGAGTGTGACACAAACGCTGTCCAATGGGGTTCGTGACACACACCATGTCCAATGGGGTTTGTGACACGCACACTGTCCATGGGTGTTTCTGACACACACCCTGTCCAATGGGGTTTGTGACACACACACTGTCCAATGGGGTTTGTGACACACACAGTGTGCACGGGGTTTGTGACACACACGCTCTCCAATGGGGATTGTGACACACACACGCTGTCCAATGTGGATTGTGAAACACACACGTTGTCCAATGGGTTTTACGACACACACGCTCTCCAATGGGGTTTGTGACACACACGCTGTCCAATGGGGATTGTGACACACACACTGTCCAAAGGGGTTTGTGACATACACGATGTAAAATGGGGTTTGTGAAACACACGTTCTCCAGTCAAGTTTATGACACAGACCCTGTCCAATGGGGTTTCTGACACACACAGTGTGCACGGGGTTTGTAAACACACGCTGTCCAATTGGGTTTGTGACACACACACTCTCCAATCGGTATTGTTCCACACACACACTGTCCTACGGGTTTCTTGACACACACTGTGTCCACGGGGTTTGTGACACACACACTGGCCAATAGGGTTTGTCACACACATGCTATCCAATGGGATTTTTGACACACACACTCTCCAATGGGGATTGTGACACACACGCTGTCCAATGGGGTTTGTGACACGCACACTGTCCAAACGGGTTTGTGACACAGATGCTGTCCAATGGGGATAGTGACCTACACACTGTTCAAAAGGGTTTGTGACACACACATGCTATGCCATGGGGTTTTTGACACGTACACTTTATAATGGGGTTTGTGACACACACACGCAATCCAATGGGGTTTGTGACACACACGATGTCCAATGGGGTTTGTGACACGCACACTGTCCATGGGTGTTTGTGACACACACGCTGACCAATGGGGTTTGTGACACAGACACTCTGTCCAGTGGCGCTTGTGACACACACGCTGTCCAATGGGGTTCGTGACACACACTCTTTCCAATGGGGATTGCGACACACACACTCTGTCCAATGGGGAGTGTGAAACAAACGATGTCCAAAGGGGTTTGTGACACACACACTGTCCATGGGTGTTTCTGACACACACGCTGTCCAATGGGGTTTGTGACACACACACTGTCCAAAGGGGTTTGTGACACACACGATGTAAAATGGGGTTTGTGACACGCACACTGTCCATTGTTGTTTGTGACACACACGCTGGCCAGTGGAGTTTATGACACACACACTCTCCAATGGGGTTTGTGACACACACAGTGTGCACGGGGTTAGTGACACACACGCTGCCCAATGGGGATTGTGAAACCCACGCTGTCCAATGGGGATAGTGACCTACACACTGTTCAAAAGGGTTTGTGACACACACATGCTATGCCATGGGGTTTTTGACACGTACACTTTATAATGGGTTTTCTGACACACACACTGTCCAAAGATGTTTGTGACACAGACCCTATCCAATGGGGTTTGTGACACTCACACTGTCCATGGGTGTTTGTGACACACACTCTGTCCCATGGGTTTTGTCACGCACACACTGTCCAATGGGGTTTTGACACACACGCTGTCAAAAGCGGATTGTGACACACAGGCTGTACAATGGGGTTTGTGACACACACACTGTCCAATGGGTATTGCTAAACACAAACGCTGTCCAATGGGGTTTGTGACACACACACTGTCCAATGGGGTTTGTGACACACACACGCTATCCAATGGTGTTTGTGACACACACACTGTCCAATGGGGATTGTGACACACACACTTTCCAATGGGATTTGCGACACACACAATCTGTCCAATGGCGCTTGTGACACGCACACTGTCCAATGGGGTTCGTGACACACACCCTGTCCAGTGGGGTTTGTGACACACACACTGTCCAATGGGGATTGTGACACACACACTGTCCATAGGGGTTTGTGACACACACGATGTCCAATGGTGTTTGTGACACACACGCTGTCCCATGCGGTTTGTGACACACACACATTCCAATGGGGTTTGTGACACACACACTTTTCAAAGGGGCTTGAGACACACACACGCTGTGCCATGGGGTTTGTGACACACACACGCTATCCAATGGGGTTTGTGACACATACACTTTCCAATGGGGTTTGTGACACACACACTCTGTCCAACGGAGCTTGTCACACACGGTGTCCAATGGGGTTCCTGATACACACACTGTCCAATGGGGATTGTGACACACACACGATGTCCAATGGGGTTTGTGACACACACACTGTCCAAAGGGGTTTGTGACAAACACACTGTCCAACGGGGATTGTGACATACACAGGATGTCCAATGGGGTTTGTGACACACACATTGTCCAAAGGGGTTTGTGACAAACAGGATGTCCAATGGGGTTTGTAACACGCTCACTGTCCATGGGTGTTTGTGACACACAAGCTGTCCAATGGGGTTTGTGACACACACACTTTCCATAGGGGTTTGTGACACACACGATGTCCAATAGGGTTTGTGACACGCACACTGTCCATGGGTGTTTGTGAAACACACGCGGTCCAATCGGGTTTGTGACACACACACTGTCCAAAGGGGTTTGTGACACACACGCTGTCCAATGGAGTTTGTGACACACACACTGTCCAGTGGGTTTCGTGACACACGCACTCTGTCCAATAGGCTTGTGACACACACGCTGTCCAATGGTGTTTGTGACACACACAATGTCCAATGGGAATTGTGACACACACACTGTCCAAAGCGGTTTGAGACACACACGCTATGCAATGGGGCTTGTGACACTCAAACTCTCCATGGGTGTTTGTGACACACACGCTGTCCAGCGGGTTTTGTCACACACACACCGTCCAACGGGGTTTTGACACACACGCTGTCCACTGGGGATTGTGACACACACAATATCCAGGGGGGTTTGTGACACACACACTGTCCAATGGCGTTCGTGACACACACAGTGTCAACGGCGGTTTGTGACACACACAATGTTCAAAATGTTTTGTGATACACACGATGTACAATGGTGTTTGTGACACGATCACTGTCCATGGTGTTTGTGACACACTCTCTATCCAGTGGGGTTTGTGACACACACACTGTCCAATGGGGTTTTTGACACAAACAGTGTCCACGGGGGTTTGTGACACACACGCTGTCCAGTGGGTTTTGTGACACACACGCTATCCAATAGGGTTTCTGACACACACACGCTATCCAATGGGGTTTGTGACACATACACTTTCCAATGGAGTTTGCGGCACCCACACTCTGTCCAATGGTGCTTGTGACACACACGCTGTCCAATGGGGTTCGTGACACAGACACGTTGTCCAATGGGGCTTGAGACACTCACACTGTCCATGAGTGTTTGTGACACACACGCTGTCCAGTGGGTTTTGTCACACACACACAGTCCAATGGGGTTTTGACACACACACTGTCCACTGGGGATTGTGACACACACACTGTCCAGGGGGGTTTTTGACACACACACTGTCCAATGGCGTTCGTGACACACACAGTGTCCACGGGGGTTTGTGACACACACGCTATCCAATGGGTTTTGTGACACACACACATATTGTCCAATGGGGATTGTGACACACAGACTCTGTCCAACGGTGTTTGTGACACACACGCTGTCCAATGGGGTTTGTGACACACACATGCTATTCAATGGGGTTTGTGACACACACACTGTCCAAAGGGGTTTGTGACACACACGATGTCCAATGGGGTTTGTGACACGCATACTGTCCATGGGTGTTTGTGACACACACGCTGTCCAGTGGGTTTTGTGACACACACACTGTCCAATGGGGTTTGTGACACACACAGTGTCCAAGGGGGTTTGTGACACACACGCTGTCCAATGGGGTTTGTGACACACACACTGTCCAAAGGGTGTTGTGACACACACGCTGTCCAATGGTGTTTGTGACACACACACTGTACAGTGGGGATTGTGACACAGACACGCTGTACAATGGGGTTTGTGACACACACACTGTCCCATGGGTTTTGTGACACACACACTCTGTCCAATGGGCTTGTGACACACACGCTGTCCAATGATGTTTGTGACACACACACTGTCCAATGGGGTTTGTGACACACACAGTGTCCAAGGGGGTTTGTGACACACACGCTGTCCAATGGGGTTTGTGACACACACACTGTCCAAAGGGTGTTGTGACACACACGCTGTCCAATGGTGTTTGTGACACACACACTGTACAGTGGGGATTGTGACACACACACGCTGTACAATGGGGTTTGTGACACACACACTGTCCCATGGGTTTTGTGACACACACACTCTGTCCAATGGGCTTGTGACACACACGCAGTCCAATGAGGTTAGTGACACACACGCTGTTCAGTGGAATTTGTGACACTCACACTGTCTAATGGGCTTTGTGACACAGTGTCCCCGGGGGTTTGTGACACAGACGCTGTCCAATGGGGTTTGTGACACACACACTGTCCAATGTGTATTGTTACACACACGCGCTGTCCAGTGGTGTTTGCGACACACACGCTGTCCAGTGGGGATTGTGACACACACGCTGTCCAATGATGTTTGTGACACACACACTGTACAGTGGGGATTGTGACACACACACGCTGTACAATGGGGTTTGTGACACACACACTGTACAGTGGGGATTGTGACACACACACGCTGTCCAATGGGCTTGTGACACACACGCTGTCCAATGGGGTTTGTGACACACACAGTGTCCAAGGGGGTTTGTGACACACAGGCTGTCCAATGGGGTTTGTGACACACACACTGTCCAAAGGGTGTTGTGACACACACGCTGTCCAATGGTGTTTGTGACACACACACTGTACAGTGGGGATTGTGACACACACACGCTGTACAATGGGGTTTGTGACACACACACTGTCCCATGGGTTTTGTGACACACACACTCTGTCCAATGGGCTTGTGACACACACGCTGTCCAATGATGTTTGTGACACACACACTGTCCAATGGGGTTTGTGACACACACAGTGTCCAAGGGGGTTTGTGACACACACGCTGTCCAATGGGGTTTGTGACACACACACTGTCCAAAGGGTGTTGTGACACACACAGTGTCCACGGGGGTTTGTAACACACACGCTGTCCAGTGGGTTTTGTGACACACACGCTATCCAATAGGGTTTCTGACACACACACGCTATCCAATGGGGTTTGTGACACATACACTTTCCAATGGAGTTTGCGGCACCCACACTCTGTCCAATGGTGCTTGTGACACACACGCTGTCCAATGGGGTTCGTGACACAGACACGTTGTCCAATGGGGCTTGAGACACTCACACTGTCCATGAGTGTTTGTGACACACACGCTGTCCAGTGGGTTTTGTCACACACACACAGTCCAATGGGGTTTTGACACACACACTGTCCACTGGGGATTGTGACACACACACTGTCCAGGGGGGTTTTTGACACACACACTGTCCAATGGCGTTCGTGACACACACAGTGTCCACGGGGGTTTGTGACACACACGCTATCCAATGGGTTTTGTGACACACACACATATTGTCCAATGGGGATTGTGACACACAGACTCTGTCCAACGGTGTTTGTGACACACACGCTGTCCAATGGGGTTTGTGACACACACATGCTATTCAATGGGGTTTGTGACACACACACTGTCCAAAGGGGTTTGTG
The DNA here is from genome assembly GCA_032206185.1 of Columba guinea. Lineage (NCBI taxonomy): Eukaryota > Metazoa > Chordata > Aves > Columbiformes > Columbidae > Columba > Columba guinea. Next base: position 2,580,510 of record JAVLUU010000005.1, read on the forward strand.
ACACACACGATGTCCAATGGGGTTTGTGACACGCATACTGTCCATGGGTGTTTGTGACACACACGCTGTCCAGTGGGTTTTGTGACACACACACTGTCCAATGGGGTTTGTGACACACACAGTGTCCAAGGGGGTTTGTGACACACACGCTGTCCAATGGGGTTTGTGACACACACACTGTCCAAAGGGTGTTGTGACACACACGCTGTCCAATGGTGTTTGTGACACACACACTGTACAGTGGGGATTGTGACACAGACACGCTGTACAATGGGGTTTGTGACACACACACTGTCCCATGGGTTTTGTGACACACACACTCTGTCCAATGGGCTTGTGACACACACGCTGTCCAATGATGTTTGTGACACACACACTGTCCAATGGGGTTTGTGACACACACAGTGTCCAAGGGGGTTTGTGACACACACGCTGTCCAATGGGGTTTGTGACACACACACTGTCCAAAGGGTGTTGTGACACACACGCTGTCCAATGGTGTTTGTGACACACACACTGTACAGTGGGGATTGTGACACACACACGCTGTACAATGGGGTTTGTGACACACACACTGTCCCATGGGTTTTGTGACACACACACTCTGTCCAATGGGCTTGTGACACACACGCAGTCCAATGAGGTTAGTGACACACACGCTGTTCAGTGGAATTTGTGACACTCACACTGTCTAATGGGCTTTGTGACACAGTGTCCCCGGGGGTTTGTGACACAGACGCTGTCCAATGGGGTTTGTGACACACACACTGTCCAATGTGTATTGTTACACACACGCGCTGTCCAGTGGTGTTTGCGACACACACGCTGTCCAGTGGGGATTGTGACACACACGCTGTCCAATGATGTTTGTGACACACACACTGTACAGTGGGGATTGTGACACACACACGCTGTACAATGGGGTTTGTGACACACACACTGTACAGTGGGGATTGTGACACACACACGCTGTCCAATGGGCTTGTGACACACACGCTGTCCAATGGGGTTAGTGACACACACAGTGTCCAAGGGGGTTTGTGACACACACGCTGTCCAATGGGGTTTGTGACACACACACTGTCCAAAGGGTGTTGTGACACACACGCTGTCCAATGGTGTTTGTGACACACACACTGTACAGTGGGGATTGTGACACACACACGCTGTACAATGGGGTTTGTGACACACACACTGTCCCATGGGTTTTGTGACACACACACTCTGTCCAATGGGCTTGTGACACACACGCAGTCCAATGAGGTTAGTGACACACACGCTGTCCAGTGGAATTTGTGACACTCACACTGTCTAATGGGCTTTGTGACACAGTGTCCCCGGGGGTTTGTGACACAGACGCTGTCCAATGGGGTTTGTGACACACACACTGTCCAATGTGTATTGTTACACACACGCGCTGTCCAGTGGTGTTTGCGACACACACGCTGTCCAGTGGGGATTGTGACACACACGCTGTGCAATGGTGTTTGTGACACACACACTGTCCAAAGGGGTTTCTGACACACACGCTATCCAATGGGGTTTGTGACATTCACACTGTCCATGGGTTTTTGTGACACACACACTGTCCAATGGGGTTTTGACACACACGCTGTCCAATGGCGATTGTGACACACATGCTGTGCAATGGGGTTTGTGATACATACACTCTGTCCAATGGGGCTTGTGACACAGACTCTGTCCAATGGGGTTTGTGACCCACACGGTGTCCAATGGGGATTGTGACACACACACTCTGTCCAATAGGTCTTGTGACACACAAGCTGTCCAATGGGGTTTGTGACACATACAGTCTGTCCAATGGGTATTGTGACACTCACGCTGTCCAATGGGGATTGTGACACACACACGCTGTCCAATGGTGTTTGTGACACACACGCTGTCCAGTGGGGTTTGTGACCCACTCGCTGTCCAATGGGGTTTGTGACACACACTGTCCAATAGGGTTTGTGACATCACACATGATATCCAATGGGTTTTGTGGCATATACACTTTCTAAAGTGTTTTGTGAAACACACGCTATCCAATGGGTTTTGTGACACACACACTGTGCAATGGGGATTGTGACACACACACGCTGTCGAATGGTGTTTGTGACACACACACTTTCCAATGGGGTTTGTGAAACGCACACTTTCTAAAGGGGTTTGTGACACACACATGCTATCCAATGGGGTTTGTGACTCGCATACTTTCTAATGGGGTTTGTGACACACACACGCTGACAAATTGGGTTTGTTACACACACACTGTCGAATGGTGTTTGTGACACGCATGCTGTCCAATGGGTTTTGTCACACACACACTGACCAGGAGGGTTTGTTACACACACACGCTATCCAATGGGGTCTGTGACACATGCACTTTCCAATGGGCTTTGTGACACACACATTCTGTCCAATGGCGCTTGTGAAACACATGCTGTCCAATGGCACTGGTGACACACACAACTTCCAAAGGGGTTTTTGACACACACGCTGTCCAGTGGGGTTTGTGACACACACACTGTCCAAAAGGGTTTGTGACACACACAATGTGCAATGGGGTTTCTGACACGCACACTTTCCATGGGTGTTTGTGAAACACACACTGTCCAGTGGAGTTTGTGACACACACACTGTCCAATGTTGTTTGTGACACACACAGTGTCCACGGGGGTTGGTGACACAAACTCTGTCCAATTGGGTTTGTGACACACACACTGTCCAATGGGGATTGTGAAACACACACGCTCTCCAATGGGGTTTATGACACATACACGGTCCAATAGGGTTTGTGACACACACACGCAGTCCAATGATGTTTGTGACAGAAACCTGTCCACTGGGGATTGTGACACACACGCTGTCCAATGGGGAATGTGACGCACACACTCTTTCCAATTGGTCTTGTGACACACAAGCTATCCAATGGGTTTTTGACACACACTCTTTCTAATGGGGTTTGTGACACACACGCTGTCCAATGGTGTTTGTGACACACACGCTGTCTAATGGGGATTGTGACACACACACTGTCCAATCGGGTTTGTGACACACACACTGTCCAAAGGGGTTTGTGACACAAACGCTGTCCAATGGAGTTTGTGACACACACACTGTCCAGTGGGTTTCGTGACACACGCACTCTGTCCAATAGGCTTGTGACACACACGCTGTCCAATGGTGTTTGTGACACACACAATGTCCAATGGGAATTGTGACACACACACTGTCCAAAGCGGTTTGAGACACACACGCTATGCAATGGGGCTTGTGACACTCAAACTCTCCATGGGTGTTTGTGACACACACGCTGTCCAGTGGGTTTTGTCACACACACACCGTCCAACGGGGTTTTGACACACACGCTGTCCACTGGGGATTGTGACACACACAATATCCAGGGGGGTTTGTGACACACACACTGTCCAATGGCGTTCGTGACACACACAGTGTCAACGGCGGTTTGTGACACACACAATGTTCAAAATGTTTTGTGACACACACGATGTACAATGGTGTTTGTGACACGATCACTGTCCATGGTGTTTGTGACACACTCTCTATCCAGTGGGGTTTGTGACACACACACTGTCCAATGGGGTTTTTGACACAAACAGTGTCCACGGGGGTTTGTGACACACACGCTGTCCAATGGGCTTTGTGGCACACACACTCTGTACATTGGGTCTTGTGAAAACCACGCTGTCCAATGGGTGTTTGTGACACATACACTTTCCAATGGAGTTTGCGGCACCCACACTCTGTCCAATGGTGCTTGTGACACACACGCTGTCCAATGGGGTTCGTGACACAGACACGTTGTCCAATGGGGCTTGAGACACTCACACTGTCCATGAGTGTTTGTGACACACACGCTGTCCAGTGGGTTTTGTCACACACACACAGTCCAGTGGGGTTTTGACACACACACTGTCCACTGGGGATTGTGACACACACACTGTCCAGGGGGGTTTTTGACACACACACTGTCCAATGGCGTTCGTGACACACACAGTGTCCACGGGGGTTTGTGACACACACGCTATCCAATGGGTTTTGTGACACACACACATATTGTCCAATGGGGATTGTGACACACAGACTCTGTCCAACGGTGTTTGTGACACACACGCTGTCCAATGGGGTTTGTGACACACACATGCTATTCAATGGGGTTTGTGACACACACACTGTCCAAAGGGGTTTGTGACACACACGATGTCCAATGGGGTTTGTGACACGCATACTGTCCATGGGTGTTTGTGACACACACGCTGTCCAGTGGGTTTTGTGACACACACACTGTCCAATGGGGTTTGTGACACACACAGTGTCCAAGGGGGTTTGTGACACACACGCTGTCCAATGGGGTTTGTGACACACACACTGTCCAAAGGGTGTTGTGACACACACGCTGTCCAATGGTGTTTGTGACACACACTCTGTACAGTGGGGATTGTGACACACACACGCTGTACAATGGGGTTTGTGACACACACACTGTACAGTGGGGATTGTGACACACACACGCTGTCCAATGGGCTTGTGACACACACGCTGTCCAATGATATTTGTGACACACACACTGTACAATGGGTATTGTGACACACACACGCAGTCCAATGAGGTTAGTGACACACACGCTGTCCAGTGGAATTTGTGACACTCACACTGTCTAATGGGCTTTGTGACACAGTGTCCCCGGGGGTTTGTGACACAGACGCTGTCCAATGGGGTTTGTGACACACACACTGTCCAATGTGTATTGTTACACACACGCGCTGTCCAGTGGTGTTTGCGACACACACTCTGTCCAGTGGGGATTGTGACACACACGCTGTCCAATGATGTTTGTGACACACACACTGTCCAAAGGGGTTTCTGACACACACGCTATCCAATGGGGTTTGTGACATTCACACTGTCCATGGGTTTTTGTGACACACACACTGTCCAATGGGGTTTTGACACACACGCTGTCCAATGGCGATTGTGACACACATGCTGTGCAATGGGGTTTGTGATACATACACTCTGTCCAATGGGGCTTGTGACACAGACTCTGTCCAATGGGGTTTGTGACCCACACGGTGTCCAATGGGGATTGTGACACACACACTCTGTCCAATAGGTCTTGTGACACACAAGCTGTCCAATGGGGTTTGTGACACATACAGTCTGTCCAATGGGTATTGTGACACTCACGCTGTCCAATGGGGATTGTGACACACACACGCTGTCCAATGGTGTTTGTGACACACACGCTGTCCAGTGGGGTTTGTGACCCACTCGCTGTCCAATGGGGATTGTGACATACACACTGTCCAACAGGGTTTGTGACACACACATGCTATCCAATGGGGTTTGTGACACACATACTTTCTAAAGGGGTTTTTGACACACGCACGCTATCCAATGGGGTTTGTGACACACACTGTCCAATAGGGTTTGTGACATCACACATGATATCCAATGGGTTTTGTGGCATATACTCTTTCTAAAGGGTTTTGTGAAACACACGCTATCCAATGGGTTTTGTGACACACACACTGTGCAATGGGGATTGTGACACACACACGCTGTCGAATGGTGTTTGTGACACACACACTTTCCAATGGGGTTTGTGAAACGCACACTTTCTAAAGGGGTTTGTGACACACACATGCTATCCAATGGGGTTTGTGACTCGCATACTTTCTAATGGGGTTTGTGACACACACACGCTGACAAATTGGGTTTGTTACACACACACTGTCGAATGGTGTTTGTGACACGCATGCTGTCCAATGGGTTTTGTCACACACACACTGACCAGGAGGGTTTGTTACACACACACGCTATCCAATGGGGTCTGTGACACATGCACTTTCCAATGGGCTTTGTGACACACACATTCTGTCCAATGGCGCTTGTGAAACACATGCTGTCCAATGGCACTGGTGACACACACAACTTCCAAAGGGGTTTGTGACACACACGCTGTCCAATGGGGCTAGTGACACATACACTTTCCAATGGGGTTTGTGACACACACACTGTCCAATGGGGCTAGTGACACATATACTTTCCAATGGGGTTTGTGAAACACACACTTTCCAATGGGTATTGTGACACACACACGCTGTCCAATGGGGTTTGTGACACACACGCTGTCCAATGGGGTTTGTGATACATACACTCTGTCCACTGGGGCTTGTGACACACACGCTGTCCAGTGGGGTTTGTAACACACACACTGTCAAAAGGGGTTTGTGACACACATGCTATCAAATGGGATTTGTGACACACACACTGTCCATTGATTTTTGACACACACGCTGTCCACTGGGGATTGTGACACACACACTGTCCAGGGGTGTTTGTGACACACACACTGTCCAATGGCGTTCGTGAAACACACAGTGTCCACGGGGGTTTGTGACACACACGCTGTCCAATGGGGTTTGTGACACACACACTGTCCAATGGGTATTGTTAAACACAAACTCTGTCCAATGGGGTTTGTGACACACACACTGCCCAATGGGGTTTGTGAAACACATGCTGTCCAATGGGTTTTGTGACACGCACACTTTACAATGGCGTTTGTGATACACACACGCTATCCAATGGGGTTTATGACACACACGCTGTCCAATGGTGTGTGTGACACACACACTTTCTAGTGGGGTTCGTGACACACACACTTTCTAATGGGGTTTTTGACACACACGCTATCCAATGGGTTTTGTGACACACACACTGTCCAATGGGGATTGTGACACACACACGCTGTCCAATGGTCTTTGTGACACACACGCTGTCCAATGGGGTTTGTGACACAGACGCTATCCAATGGGGATTGTGATATACACATTGTCCAATAGGGTTTATGACACACACATGCTATCCAATGGGGTTTGTGACACACATACTTTCAAATGGGGTTTTTGACACACACACGCTATCCAATGGGGTTTGCGACACACACTTTCCAAAGGGGATTGTGATACACACGCTGTCCAATGGGGTTTGTGACACATACACTCTGTCCAATCGGGCTTGTAACACACACTCTGTCCAACGGGGTCTTTGACCCACAATGTTTCAAATGGGGACTGCGATGCACACGCTGTCCAATGGGGTTTGTGACACACTCGCTGTCCAATGGGTTTTGTGACACACACACTCTGTCCAATGGGGTTTGTGACCCAGAGTGTGTCCAATGGGTATTGTGACACACACGCTGTCCAATGGGGGTTGTCACACACACACTCTCTCCAATAGGTTTTGTGACACACAAGCTGTCCAGTGGGGTTTGTGACATACACGCTGTCCAATATGGTTTGTGACATCACACACGCTATCCAATGGGGTTTGAGACACACACTCTTTCTAATGGGGTTTGTGAAACACACGCTATCCAATGGAGTTTGTGGCACACACACTGTCCAATGGTGTTTATGACACGCATGCTGTCCAATGGGTTTTGTGACACACACACTCACCAGGAGGGTTTGTGACACACACACGCTATCCAATGGGGTTTGTGACACATACGCTTTCCAATGGGTTTTCTGACAGACACACTCTGTCCAATGGCGCTTGTGACACATGCTGTCCAATGGGGTTCGTGACACACACTCTGTCCCATGGGGTTTGTGACACACACACTGTCCAATGAGGATTGTGACACAAACACGCTGTCCAATGGGGTTTGTGACACATACACTTTCCAAAGTTATTTGTGACACGCACGATGTCCCATGTGGTTTGTGACACGCACAATGTCCATGGGTGCTTGTTACACACACGCTGTCCAGTGGGGTTTGTGACACACACACTGCCCAAAAGGGTTTGTGACACACACGATGTCCAATAGGGTTTCTGACACGCACACTGTCCATGGGTGTTTGTGACACACACACTGTCCAGTGGGGTTTGTGACACACACAGTGTCCACCGGGGTTTGTGACACACACACTGTCCAATGGTTATTGTTACACACACACACTGTCCAATGAGGTTTTTGATACAAATGCTTTCCAGTGGGTTTTGTGACACACACACTGTCCAATAGGGTTTGTGCCACACACAAGCTATACAATGTGTTTTGTGACACATAAACTTTCCAATGGGTATTGTTACACACACACGCTGTACAATGGGGTTTGTGACACACACACTTTCCAATGGGGTTTGTGACACAAACTTTTTCCATTGGGGTTTCTGACACGCACACTGTACATGGGTGTTTGTGACCAAACACGCTGTCTAGTGGAGTTTGTGACACACACACTGTCCAATGGGGATTGTGGCACACACACGCTGTCCAATGGTGTTTGTGACACACACGCTGTCCAATGGGGTTTGTGTCACAGATGTTCTCCAATGGGGTTTGTAACATACACACTGTCCAACAGGGTTTGTGACATACACACGCTATCCAATTTGGATTGTGACACACACATATTCTAATGGGGTTTGTGACACACACACGTTGTCCCATGGGGTTTCTGACACACACACTGTCCATGGGTGTTTGTGAGACACACGCTGTCCAGTGGGGTTTTAACATACACACTGTATAAAGGGGTTTGTGACACACACTATGTCCATTGGGGTTTATGACACGCACACTGTCCATGGGTGTTTGTGACACACACCCTTTCCAGTGGGGTTTGTGACACACACACGGTATCCAATGGTGTTTGTGACACATACACTTTCCAAAGGGGTTTGTGACACACACACTCTGTCCCATGGTGATTCAGACACACACGCTGTCCAATGGGGTTCGTGACACACACGCTGTCCGCTGGGTTTTCTGACACACACTCTCTGTCCAACAGGCTTGTGACAAACACGCTGTCCAATGGGGATTGTGACACACGTGATGTCCAATGGGGTTTGTGACATACACACTGTCCAATGGGTATCGTTACACAAACACGCTGTCCAGTGGTGTTTGTGACACACACGCTGTCCAGTGGGTTTTGTGCCACACACACTGTCCAATGGGGTTTTGACACACACGCTGTCCACTGGGGATTGTGACACACACACTGTCCAATGGGTTTTGTGACAGACACACTGTTCAATAGCTATTGTTACACACACACGCTGTCAAATGGGGTTTGTGACACACACACGCTGTCAAATGGGATTTGTGACACACACGCTGTCCAATGGGATTTGTGACACACACTGTCCAATGGGGTTTCTGACACTACACGCTGTCCAATGGGGTTTGTGCCACACACACTGTCCAATGGTGTTTGTGACACACACGCTGTCCAGTGGGTTTTGTGAAAGAGACACGCTATCCAATGGGGTTTGTGACACATACACTTTCCAATGGGGTTTGTGACACCACACTCTCTCCAATGGTGCTTGTGACACACACGCTGTCCAATAGTGTTTGTGAAAAACACTCTGTCCCATGGGGTTTGTGACACATACACTGTCCAATGGGGATTGTGACACACACATGCTGTCCAATGGGATTTCTGACACACACGCTGTCCAATGGGGTTCGTGACACATACACTTTCCAGTGAGGTTTGTGACACACACACTCGGTCCAACAGGCTTGTGACACACACGCTGTCCAATGGGGATTGTGACACAGACACTGCGAAATGGGGATTGTGAAATACACACTGTCCCATAGGGTTTGTGACACACACATGCTATCCAAGGGGGTTTGTGACACACATACTTTCTAATGGGGTTTTTGAAACACACACGCTATCCAATGGGGTTGGTGACACACACTTTCCAATGGGGTTTGTGACACACACAGGTTTTCGATGCGGTTTGTGACACACACAGGCTTTCCATGCGGTTTGTGACACACACGCTGACCAATTCGGTTTGTGACACACACACTGTCCAATGGTGTTTGTGACACACACACTGACCAGAAGGGTTTGTGACACACACAAGCTATCCAATTGTTTTGTGACACATACACTTTACAATGGGGTTTCTGACACACACACTCTGTCCAATGGCCCTTGTGACACACATGCTGTCCAATAGGGTTCATGACACACACTCTGTCCCATGGGGTTTGTGACACACACACTGTCCAATGGGAATTGTGACACACACACGCTGTCCAATGGGGTTTGTGACACACACACTGTCAAAAGGGGTTTGTGACGCACACAAAATCCAATGGAGTTTGTGACATACACTCTGTCCAAAGGGGTTTGCGACACACAGAGTGTCCACGGGGGTTTTTGACACACACTCTGTCCAATGGGGATTGTGACACACAGACTGTCCAGTGTGTATTGTTACACACACATGCTGTCCAATGGTGTTTGTGACTCACACGCTGTCCAATGGGAATTGTGAAACACACACAGTCCAATGTGCTTTGTAACACACAATCTCTGTCCAATGGGTGTTGTGAAAAACACGCTGTTCAATGGGGTTTGTGAACACACACGCTGTCCAGTGGGTTTTGTGACACACACACGGTCCAATTTGTTTTTGACACACATTCTGTCCAATGGGGATTGTGACACACACACGCTGTCCAATGGTGTTCGTGACACACACGCTGTTCAATGGGGTTTGTGACACACACACTGTCCAAAGGGGTTTGTGACACACACGCTGTCCAATGGGGTTCGTGATACATACTCTGTCCAGTGGGTTTTTTAACAAACACACTCTTTCCAATAGGCTTGTGGAACACACGCTGTCCAATGGTGTTTTTGACACACAGACTGTCCAAAGGGGTTTGTGACACACAGGCTATCCAATGGGGTTTGTGACACTCACACTGTCCATGGTTGTTTGTGACACACACACTGTCCAATGGGGTTTTGCCACACATACTGTTCAATGGGGATTGTGACACACACACTGACCAGGGGGGTTTGTGACACACACACTGACCAGGCGGGTTTGTGACACACACGCTATCCAGTGGGTTTTGTGACACACGCACTGTCCAATTGGGTTTTGACACACACGCTGTGTAACGGGGTTCGTGACACACATGCTGTCTAGTGGGTTTTGTGACACACACACTCTGTCCAATGGGCTTGTGACACACACGCTGTCTAATGGGGTTTGTGACACACACACACTGTCCAATGGGTATTGTGACACACACACGCTGTCCAATGGTGTTTGTGACACAAACACTGTCCAATGGGTATTGTGACACACACATGCTGTACAAAGGGGTTTGTGACAAACACACTGTTCCAAGGGGTTTGTGACACACAGGCTATCCAATGCGGTTTGTGACACATACACTTTCCAAGGGTGTTTGTGACACACACGCTGTCCAGTGGGTTTTGTAACACACATACTGTTCAATGGGGTTTGTGACACACACACGCTATCCAATGAGGTTTGTGACACATACACTTTCTAATGGGGTTTGTGACAATCACACTCTGTCCAATGGTGCTTGTGACACACACGCTGATCAATGGGTTTTGTGACACACACACTCTGTCCAATGGGGTTTGTGTCACACATACTCTGTCCAATGGGGTTTATGACACACAATCTGTCCAATGGGGTTTGTGACACACAAAGACGGTCCAATGGTGATTGTGACACACACACGCTATCCAATGGGGTTTTTGACACATACGCTGTCCAATGTGGTTTGTGACACACACACTCTGTCCAATGGGGTTTGTGACACACAGGATCTCCAAAGGGATTGTGACACACACGCTATCCAACGGCGTTTGTGACACACACACTCTGTCCAATGGGTCTTGTGACACGCACGCTGTCCAATGTGGTTCGTGACACATACGCGGTCCAGTGGGGTTTGTGACACACACACTGTCCAATAGGGTTTGTGACACACATGCTATCCAATCGGTTTTCTGACACAGACTCTGTCCAATGGGGATTGTGTCATACACACGCTGTCCAGTATGGTTCATGACACACACTCTGTCACCTGGGGTTTGTGATACACACACACTATCCAATGCGGTTTATGACACACACGCTGTTCAATGGGGTTTGTGTCACACACACTGTCCAATGGGGATTGTGACAGAGACGCTGTCCAATGGGGATTGTGACATACACACTGTCCAAAGGGGTTTGTGACACACACACCTTTTAATGGAGTTTGAGACACACACAATATACAATGGGGTTTGTGACACTCACAATCTGTCCAATGGTGCTTGTGACACACACGCTGTCCAATTGGGTTCGTGAACTCGCGCTGTCCAGTGGGTTTTGTGACACCCACACTCTGTCCAATGGGCTTGTGACACACACGCTGTCCAATGGTGTTTGTGACACACACACTGTCCAATGGGGATTGTGACACACACACGCTGTCCAATGGGGTTTGTGAAACAAACTCTGTCCAATGGATATTGTGACACACACACACTGTCTCATGGCGTTTGTGACACAAACGATGTCCAATGGGTATTGTGACAGCACACTCTCTCCAATGGTGCTTGTGATACACACGCTGTCCAATGGGGTTCGTGACACACACGCTGTCCAGTGGATTTTGTGACACACACACTCTCTCCAAAGGGCTTGTGACACACACACGGTGTCCAATAGTGTTTGTGACACACACTCTGTCCCAGGGGCTTTGTGACATACGCACTGTCCAATGGGGATTGTGACACACACACTTTCTAATGGGGTTTGTGACAAAGACACCCTCCAATGGGGTTTGTGACACACACGCTGTCCAGTGGGTTTTGTGACACGCACACTCTGTCCAATGGGCTTGTGACACACACGCTGTCCAATGGGGTTCGTGACACACACGCTGTCCAGTGGGTTTTGTGACACACACACTCTGTCCAATGGGCTTGTGACACACCTGCTGTCCAAAGGGGTTTTGTGACACACAAACTGTCCATGGGTGTTTGTGACAAACACGCTGTCCAGTGGGTTTTCTGACACACACACTGTCCAATTGGGTTTTGACACACACTCTGTCCAATGGGGATTGTGACACACACACGCTGTCCAATGGTGTTTATGACACACAATCTGTTCAAAGGGATTTGTGACACACTACGCTGTCCAATTGGGATTGTGACACACACGCTGTCCAATGGGTTTTTTGACACACACACTCTGTCCAATGGTTCTAGTGACACACATGCTGTCCAATGGGGTTCGTGACACACATGCTGTTCAATCGGGTTTTTGACACAAACACTGTCCAATAGGGTCTGTGACACACACACTCTATCCAACGGTGTCTGTGACACACACACTTTCTAATGGGGTTTGTGACACACACACTATCCAATGGGGTTTGTGACATTCACACTCTGTCCAATGGTGCTTGTGACACACACGCTGTCCAATGGGTTTCGTGACACGCAGGCAGTCCAGTGGGTTTTGTGACACACACACTCTGTCCAATGGGCTTGTGACCCACACACGTTGTTCAATGGGGTTTGTGACACACACGCTATCCAATGGGGTTAGTGACACTCACACTGTCCATGGGTGTTTGTGACACACACGATGTCCAGTGGGTTTTGTGACACATACACTGTCCAATGGGGATTGTGACACAAACTCTGTCCAATGGGGTTTGTGACGCACACACTCTCCTGTGGGGTTTGTGACACTCACACTATGTCCAATGGTGCTTGTGACACACATGCTGTCCAGTGGGTTTTGTGACACACACACTCTGTCCAATGGGCTTGTCACACACACGCTGTCCAATGGGGTTTGTGACACACAAACTGTCCAAAGGGGTTTGTGACACACACACTGTCCAGTAGGGTTTGTGACACTCACACTGTCCAAGGGTGTTTGTGACACACACGCTGTCCAGTGGGTTTTGTGACACACACACTATCCAAAGGGGTTTTGACACACACGCTGTCCACTGGGCATTGTGACACAAACGCTGTCCAATGGGGTTTGTGACACACACACTGTCCAATGGCGTTTCTGACACACATGCTGTCCAATGGGGTTTGTGAAACAAACTCTGTCCAATGGGTATTGTAACACACACACTGTCCCATGGGGTTCGTGACACACACGCTCTCCAATGGGGATTGTGACACACACACTATCCAATGGGGTTTGTGACATATACACTGTCAAAAGGTTTTGTGACACACAGGCTGTCTAATTGGGTTTTTGACACACACACGCTACCCAATGGGGTTTGTGACACATACTTTCAAATGGGGTTTGTGACACACACACTCTGTCCAATGGCGCTTGTGACACACACTGTCCAATGGGGTTCGTCACACACACGCTGTCCAATGGGGTTTGTGACACATTGACTTTGTCCAATGGGGCTTGTGACACACACGCTGTCCAATGGGGATTGTGACACACACGCTGGCCAGTGGGTTTTGTGACACACACAATGTCCAATAGGGTTTGTGACACACACACGCTATCCAATGGGGTTTCTTGCACATACACTTTCCGATGGGGTTTGTGACACCGCACTCTGTCCAATGGTGCTTGTGACACACACGCTGTTCAATGGAGTTCGTGACACACACGCTGTCCACTGGGTTTTGTGGCACACACACTCTGTCCAATCGGTTTGTGACACAGACACGCTGTCCAATAGTGTTTGCGACACACACTCTGTCCCAAGGGGTTTGTGACACACACACTTTCCAATGGGGATTGTGACACACACACACTGTCCAAAGGGGTTTGTGATACACACACACTGTCCAAAACGGCTTGTGACACACAGGCTGTCTAATGGGGTTTGTGACACACACACACTGTCCAATGGTGTTTGTGACACACACGCTGTACAATGGGGATTGTGACAAACACGCTGTCCAATGGGTTTTGTGACACACACACTCTGTACAATGGGACTTGTGAAAAACACGCTGTCCAATGGGGTTTGTGAACATACACTCTCCAATTGGATTTGTGACACACGCTATCGAATATGGTTTGTGACACATACACTTTCCAAAGGGTTTGTGACACACACACTCTGTCCAATGGGAATTGTGACAAACACACGCTGTCCAGTGGGTTTTGTGACACACAGACTGTCCAATTGGGTTTTGACACACACGCTGTCCAATGGGATTTCTGACACACAGGCTGTCCAATGGTGTTCGTGACACACACACTGTCCAAAGGGGTTTGTGACACACACGATGTCCAATGGTGTTTGTAATACATACACTTAACTAATGGGGCTTGTGACACATACACTCTGTCCAATGGGTCTTGTGACACACACTCTGTCCAATGGTGTTCGTGACACGCATGCTGTTCAATGGGGTTTGTGACACACACACTGTCCAATGGGGTTTGTGACACAAACACTGTCCAATGGGGTTTGTGACTCACACACTCTGTCCAATGGGGTTTGTGACACACACACTCTATCAAATGGTGTTTGTGACACATACACTTCCCAAAGGGGTTTGTGACACACACAGTGTCCACGGGGGTTTGTGACACAAACTCTGTCTAATGAGGTTTATGACACACACACTGTCCAATGGGTATTGTGACACACACACGCTGTCCAATGGGGTTTGTGACACACGCTGTCCAATGGGCTTTGTGACACATACACTGTCCAAAGGTGTTTGTGACACACACGATGTCCAATGGTGTTTGTGACACGTACACTGTCCATGGGTGTTTGTGACACACACGCTGTCGAGTGGAGTTTGTGACGCACACACTGTCCAATGGAGTTTTGTGACACACAGTGTCCAAGGGGGTTTGTGACACAAACTCTGTCCAATGAGGTTTGTGACACACACAGTGTCCACGGGGGTTTGTGACACAAACTCTGTCCAATGAGGTTTGTGACACACACACTGTCCAATGGGTATTGTGACACACACACGCTGTCCAATGGGGTTTGTGACACACACGCTATCCAGTTGGTTTTGTGACACACACAATGTCCAATATGGTTTGTGACACACACACGCTATCCAGTGGGGTTTTGGACATATACACCTTCTAATGGGGTTTGTGACACCACACTCTGTCCAATGGTGCTTGCTACATACACGCTGTCCAAAGGGGTTCGTGACACACACACTCTGTCCAATGGTGCTTGTGACACACACGCTGTCCAATGGGGTTCGTGACACACACGCTCTCCAATGGGGTTTGTGGCACGCACGCTCTGTACAATGGGCTTGTGACACACACACGCTGTCCAATGGGGTTAGAGACATACACACTGTCCATGGGTTTTTGTGATACACACGCTGTCCAGAGGGGTTTGTGACACACACACTGACAATGGGGACTGTGACACACACGGTGTCCAATGGGGTTTGTGACACACACGCTGTCCAAAGGGGCTTGTGACACACACGCTATCCAATAGGGTTTGTGACACTCACACTGTCCATGGGTGTTTATGACAAACACGCTGTCCAGTGGGTTTTGTGACACACACACTGTCCAATGGGGTTTTGACACACACGCTGTCCACTGGGGATTGTGACACACACACTGACCAGGGGGGTTTGTGACACAGACGCTGTCCAATGGGGTTTGTGACACACACACTGTACAATGAGTATTGATACACACATACGCTATCCAATGGGGTTTGTGACACACACTCTTTCTAATGGGGTTTGTGGCACAAACGCTATCCAATGGGGTTTGTGACACACACACTGTCCAAAGGGGATTGTGGCACACACACGCTGTCCAATGGTGTTTGTGACACACACAGCGTCCAAAGGGTTTTGTGACACACACACTCTGTCCAATGGGACTTGTGACACACACGCTGTCCAGTGGGGTTTGTGACACACACACTGTCCAATGGGTATTGTGACACACACACACTGTCCAATGGGGTTTGTGACACACACTCTGTAAAATGGTGCTTGTGACACACACGCTGTCCAATGGGGTTCGTGACACACACTCTGTCCAACGGGCTTGTGACACACACATGATGTCCAATATTGTTTGTGACACACACTCTGTTCATGGGGTTTGTGACACAACCACTGTCCAATGGGGATTGTGACACAGACACGCTTTCCAATGGGGTTTGTGACACAGACACTGTCCAAAGGGGTTTGTGACACATACGCTGTCTAATGGGGTTTGTGACACACACACACTGTCCAATTGGGATTTTGACACATAAACGCTGTCCAATGGGGTTTATGACACACACGCTGTCCAATGGGGTTTGTGACATACACTCTGTCCCATGGGGTTTGCGACACACACACCCTGTCCTATAGGGTTTGTGGCAGACACATGCTATCCAATGGGTTTTGTGACACACATAGTTTGTAATGAGGTTTTTCACAGACACGCTATCCAATGGGGTTTGTGACTCACATTTTCCAATGGGGTTTGTGACACACACACGCTGTCCCATGGGGTTTGTGACACACACGCTGACTATTTGGGTTTGTTACACACACACTGTCCAATGGCGCTTGTGACATACACGCTGTCCAATGGGGTTAGTGACAGAGACTCTGTCCCATGGGGTTTGTGGCACACACGCTATCCAGCGGGTTTTGTGACACACACAATTTCCAATAGGGTTTGTGACACACACACGCTATCCAATGGGGCTTGTGACACATACACTCTGTCCAATGGGGCTCGTGACACACACTCTGTCCTATGGTGTTTGTGACACACACACTGTCCAAAGGTGTTTGTGACACACACGATGTCCAATGGGGTTTGTGACACGTACACTGTCCAATGGGGTTTGTGACACACAGTGTCCAAGGGGGTTTGTGACACAAACTCTGTCCAATGAGGTTTGTGGCACACACAGTTTCCACTGTGGTTTGTGACACAAACTCTGTCCAATGAGGTTTGTGACACACACACTGTCCAATGGGTATTGTGACATACACACCCTGTGCAATGGGGTTTGTGACACGCACGCTGTCTAATGGGGATTGTGACACACACGCTGTCCAATGGGCTTTGTGACAAATACACTCTGTCCAATGGGGCTTGTGACACACACGCTGTCCAATGGGGTTTGTGACTCACACACTCTGTCCAATGGGGCTTGTGACACGCACGTTGTCCAATGGGGTTTGCGACACGCACACTGTCCATGGGTGTTTGTGACACACATGCTGTCCAATGGTGTTTGTGACACACACACTGTCCGAAGGGGCTTGTGACACACACGATGTCCAATGGGGTTTGTGACACGTACACAGTCCATGGGTGTTTGTGACACACACGCTGTCCAATGGGGTTTGTGACACGCACACTGTCCATGGGTGTTTGTGACACACACACCCTGTCCAATGGGATTTGTGACACATACATTGTCCAATGGGGATTGTGACACACACGCTGTCCAATGGGCTTTGTGACACATACACTCTGTCCAATGGGTCTTGTGACACACATTCTGTCCAATAGGGTTTGTGGCACACACGCTATCCATTGGGTTTTGTGACACACACACTGTCCAATAGGGTTTGTGACACACACACGCTGTCCAATGGGGTTTGTGACACAAACACTGTCCAAAGGGGTTTGTGGCACACATGATGTCCAATGGGGTTTGTGACACGCACACTCTCCATGGGTGTTTGTGACACACACAGTGTCCACGGGGGTTTTTGACACAGACGATGTCCAGTGGGGTTTGTGAAACGCACACTGTCCATGGGTTATTGTGACACACACGCTGTCCGCTGCGATTTGTCACACATACACTCTGTCCAACGGAGCTTGTGACACACACTCTGTCCAATGGGGTTTGTGACACACACGCTATCCAGTGGGTTTTGTGACACACACACTGTCCAATAAGGTTTGTGACACACACACGCTCTCCAATGGGGTTTGTGACACACACGTTGTCCAATGGGGTTTGTGACACACACACTGTCCAAAGGGGTTTGTGACACACACGATATATAATGGCGTTTGTGACACGCACACTGTCCATGGGTGTTTGTGACACACAGAGTGTCCACGTGGATTTGTGACACAAACTCTGTCCAATGAGGTTTGTGACATACACACTGTCCAATGGGTATCGCGACACACACACCCTGTCCAATGGGGTTTGTGACACACACACTGTCCAAAGGTGTTTGTGACACACACGCTGTCTAATGGGGTTTGTGACGCACACACACTGTCCAGTGGGGATTTTGACACACACACGCTGTCCAATGGGGTTTATGACACACACGCTGTCCAATGGGATTTGTGACACACACTCTGTCCCATGGGGTTTGTGACACACACACGCTATCCAATGGGTTTTGTGACACACATACTTTCTAATGAGGTTTATGACAAACACACGCTATCCAATGGGGTTTGTGACTCACACTTTCCAATATGGTTTGTGATACACACACACTGACCAATGGGTATTGTGACACACACACCGTGTCCAATGGGGTTTGTGACACAAACGCTGTCCAATAGGGATTGTGACACACACGCTGTCCAATGGGCTTTGTGACACACACACTGTCCAATACGGTTTGTGACACACACATGCTGTCAAATGGGGTTTGTGACACACACACTGTCCAAACGGGTTTGTGACACACGTTGTCCAATGGGGTTTGTGACACGCACACTGTCCATCGTGTTTGTGACACACACGATGTCCAATGGGGTTTGTGATACGCACACTGTCCATCGTGTTTGTGACACACACGATGTCCAATGGGGTTTGTGATACGCACACTGTCCATGGGTGTTTGTGACACACACAGTGTCCAGGGTGGTTTGTGACAAAAGCTCTGTCCAGTGAGGTTTTTGACATACACACTGTCCAATGGGTATTGTGATACACACACCCTGTCCAATGGGGTTTTTGACACACATGCTGTCCAGTGGGGACTGTGACACACACGCTGTCCTATGGGCTTTGTGACACATACACTCTGTCCAATGGGGCTGGTGACACACACGCTGTCCAGTGGGATTTGTGACACAAAAGCTATCCAGTGGGTTTTGTGACACACACATTATCCAGTAGGGTTTGTGACACACACACGCTATACATTGGGGTTTGTGACACATACACTTTCCATTGGGGTTTGTGACACCACACTATGTCCAATGGTGCTTGTGACACACACGCTGTCCAATGGGTTTCGTGACACACAGTCTGTCCAATGGGGTTTGTGACACGCACGGTCTGTCCAATGGGCTTGTGAAACACAGACGCTCTCCAATGGGGTTTGTGACATAAACACTGTCCAAAGGGGTTTGAGACACACAATATGCCCAATGGGGTTTGTGACATACACACTGTCCAATGGGGACTGTGACACACACACGGTGTCCAATGGGGTTTGTGACACACACGCTGTCCAAAGGGGTTTATGACACACACGCTGTCCAGTGGGTTTTGTGACACACACACAGTCCAATGGGGTTTTGAGACACATGCTGTCCACTGGGGTTTGTGACACACACATTGACCAGGTGGGTTTGTAACACACACTCTGTCCAATGGGGTTTGTGACACGTATGCTGTCCAATGGGTTTTGTGACACACACACTGACCAGGAGGGTTTGTGACACACACACGCTGTCCCATGGTGTTTGTTACACACACACTGTCCAATGGCGCTTGTGACATACACGCTGTCCAATTGGGTTCGTGACACACACTCTGTCCATAGGGTTTGTGACACACACATGATGTCCAATATTGTTTGTGACACACACTCTGTTCATGGGGTTTGTGACACAACCACTGTCCAAAGGGCATTGTTACACACACCCACTATCCAAAGGGGTTTATGACACACAATCTTTCTAATGGGGTTTGTGACACACACACTGTCCAATGTGCATTGTTACACACACACGCTATCCAATGGGGTTTGTGACACACAATCTTTCTAATGGGGTTTGTAACATACTCGCTATCCAATGGGGTTTATGACACACACACTGTCCAATGGGGATTGTGACACACACACGCTGTCCAAAGGTGTTTGTGACAAACACACTGTCCAAAGGGGTTTGTGATACACAAGCTGTCTAATGGGGTTTGTGACTCACACACTCTGTCCAATGGGGCTTGTGACACGCACGCTTTCCAGTGGGGTTTGTGACACACACACTGTCCAAAATGGTTTGTGACACACACGTTGTCCAATGGGGTTTGTGACACGCACACTGTCCATGGGTGTTTGTGACACACACGCTGTCCAATGGTGTTTGTGACACACACACTGTCCAAAGGGCTTTGTCACACACACGTAGTCCAATGGGGTTTGTGACACACACACTGTCCAATGGGGTTTGTGACACACACACTGTCCAAAAGGGTTTGTCGCACACACGCTGTCCAAAAGGGTTTGTCGCACACACGCTGTCTAATGGGGTTTGTGAGACACACACTGTCCAATAGGGTTTCTGACACACACGTTGTCCAATGGGGTTTGTGACACACACAGTGTCCACGGGGTTTTGTGACACAAACTCTGTCCAATGAGGTTTGTGACACACACGCTGTCCAATGGCTATTGTGACACACACGCTGTCCAATGGGTATTGTGAAACACACACCCTGTCCAATGGGATTTGTGACACACACGCTGTCCAATGGGGTTTGTGACACACCCGCTATCCAGTGGGTTTTGTGACAAACACTCTGTCCAATGGGCTTGGCGACACTCACGCTATCCATTGGGGTTTGTGACACATACACTTTCCAATCCGGTTTGTGACACCACACTCTGTCCAATGGTGCTTGTGACACACACGCTGTCCAATGGGGTTTGTGACACGCACACTTTCTAATGGTGTTTGTGACACACACACGCTATCCAATGGGGTTTGTGAAACAGAGTCTTTCCAATGGGGTTTGTGACACACACACGCTGTCCAATGGTGTTTGTGGCACGCACACGCTATCCAATGGGGTTTCTGACACTCATATTTATAACGGGGTTTGTGACACACACATGCTATCCAATGGGGTTTATGACACACACGATGTCCAATGAGGTTTGTGAAACACAGACACGCTGTATAATGGGGTTTGTGATATGCACACTGTCCACGGGTATTTGTGACACACACGCTGTCCAATGGTGTTTGTGACACACACACTGTCCAAAGGGGTTTGTGACACACACGATATCCAATGGGGTTTGTGGTACACACACTTTCCAATGGGGTTTGTGACACACACGCTCTCCAAAGGGGATTGAGACACACACGCTGACCAATTGGCTTTGTTACACACGGACTGTCCAATTGTGTTTGTGACACACATGCTATCGAATCGGTTTTATGGAACACACTCTCTGTCCAATGGCGCTTGTGACACACACGCTGTCCAATGTGGTTCGTGACACACACTCACTCCCATGGGGTTTGGGACGCACACACTGTCTTAAAGGATTTGTGACACACAATATGTAAAATGGGGTTTGTGACACGCACACTGTCCATGGCTGTTTGTGATAGACACGCTATCCAGTGATGTTTGTAACACAAACGCTGTCGAATGGGGTTTGAGACACACACGCTGTCCAAAGGGCTTTCTGACACACACGCTGTCCAGTGGGTTTTGTGACACACACACTGACCAGGGTGGTTTGTGACACACACACTATCCAAGGGCGTTCGTGACACACACAGTGTCCACGGGGGTTTGTGTCACACATTCTGTCTAATGGAGTTTGTGAAACACACAGTGTCCACAGGGGTTTGTGACACACACTCTTTCTAATGGGGTTTGTGACAAACATGCTATCCAATGGGTTTTGTGACACTCACACTATCCAATGGGTATTGTGACACACACACGCTGTCCAATGGGGTTTGTGACACACAGACTCCGTCGAATGGGGTTTGTGACACACACACTGTCCAATGTGGTTTGTGAAACACACGATATCCAATGGGGTTTGTGTCACGCACACTGTCCATGGGTTTTTGTGACACACACACACTGTCCAATGGGCTTGTGAAACACACGCTGTCCAATGGGGTTTGTGACACACAGACTGTCCAATGGGGATTGTGACACACAAACTATCCAGTGGGCATTGTGACACACACACGCTGTCCAATGGGTTTTGTGACACACACACTCTGTCCAATGGGCTTGTAACACACACGCTGTCCAATAGCGTTTGTGACACATAATCTTTCCCATGGGGTTTGTGACACACACACTGTCCAATGGGGTTTGTGACACACACACACTGTCCAATGGGGATTCTGACGCACACACGCTGTCCAATGGGGATATGACACACAAACTCTGTCCAAAGGCTTTGTGACACACACACGCTACCCAATGTGGTTTGTGACACACACACTTTCCAATGGGGTTTGTGACACACACGCAGTCCCATGGGGTTTGTGACACACACAGTGATAAATTGGGTTTGTTACACACACACTGTCCAATGGTGTTTGTGACACGCATGCTGTCCAATGGGTTTTGTGACACACACGCTGTCCATGGGTGTTTGTGACACACACGCTGTCCAATGGGGTTCGTGACACACACGCTGTCCAGTGGGTTTTGTGACACACACACACTGTCCAATGGGCTTGTGAAACACACGCTGTCCAATAGTGTTTGTGACACACACTCTGTCCCATTTGATTTGTGACACACACACTGTCTAATGGGGATTGTGACACACATGATGTCCAATGGGGTTTGTGACATACACACACTGTTTAATGGGGTTTATGACACACAATCTGTCCAACGGCGTTTGTGACACACACACTCTCTCCAATGGGGTTTGTGTCACACACGCTGTCCAATGGGTCTTGTGACACACACGCTATCCAATGGTGTTCGTGACAGACACCCTGTCCAGGGGGGTTTGTGACACACACACTGTCCAATAGGCTTTGTGACACACACACGCTATCAAACGGGGTTTGTGACACTCACACTTTCCAATGGCGTTTGTGACACACACACTTTACAATGGCGCTTGTGACACACAAGCTGTCCAATGGAGTTGGTGACATACACGCTGTCCAATGGGGTTTGTGACACACACACTCTGTCCAATGGGTCTTGTGACACACACGCTGTCTAACGGGGTTCGTGAACACACACGCTGTAGAGTGGGGATTGTGACACACACACTGTCCAATGGGGTTTGTGACACACTCACGCTGTCCCATGGGGTTTGTGACACAAACGCTGACCAACTGGGTTTGTTACACACACACTGTCCAATGGTGTTTTTGAAACGCATGCTGTCCAGTGGGTTTTGTGACACACACACTGACCAGGAGGGTTTGCGACACACACACGCTATCCAATTAGGTTTGTGACACATACAGTTTCCCATGGGGCTTGTGACACACACACTCTATCCAATGTCGCTTGTGATACACACGCTGTGCAATGGCGTTCGTGACACACAAACCATGGGGTTTGTGACACACACACTGTCCAATGGGGATTGTGACACACACACGCTATCCAATGGGGTTTGTGACACATACACTCTGTCCAATGGCGCTTGTGACACACATGCTGTCCAACGAATTTCGTGACACACACTCAGTCCCATGGGGTTTGTCACACACACACTGTCCAATGGCGATAGTGACACACACACACTGTCCAATGTGGTTTGTGACACTCACACTGTCCAAAGGGGTTTCTGATACAAACGATGTCCAATGGGGTTTGTGACACGCACACTGTCCATGGGTGTTTGTGACACAGACGCTGTCCAGTGGGGTTTGTGACACACACGCTGTCCAATGGGGATTGTGACAGACACACTGTCCAATGGCTATTTTTACACACACACGCTGTCCAATGGTGTTTGTGACACACACGCTGTACAATGGGGCTGGTTTCACACACGCTCTGCAATGGGGTTTGTGACACGCACACTATCCAATGGGAATTGGGACACACACACACTGTCCAATGGGGATTGTGACAAACACATGGTCCAAAGGGGTTTGTGACACACACGCTGTCCAATGGGAATAATGACATACACACGCTCTCAAATGGTGTTCGTGACATGGATGCTGTACAATGGCATTTGTGACACACAGTGTCCAAAGGGGTTTGTGACACACACACTGTCAAATGGGGATTGTGACACACACACGCTGTCCAATGGAGATTGCGACACACACACGCTGTCCAATGGTGTTTGTGACTCGCGTGCTGTCCAATGGGGTTCGTGACACACATGCTGTCCAGTGGCGTTTGTGACACACACATTCTCCAATGGGGTTTGTGACACATACACTCTGTCCAATGAGTATTGTGACACACACACTGTTCAATGGGATTTGTCACACACACACGCTGTCCAATGGTGTTTGTGACACACTCGCTGTCTAATGGGATTTGTGACACACACACTGTCCAATGGGGTTTATGACACACCCGCTGTCCAATGGGGTTTGTGACACACACACTGTCCAGTGCGTTTGTGATACACACGCTGTCCAGTGGGGTTTGTGACACACACACGCTGACCAACTGGGTTTGTTACACACACACTGTCTAACGGTGTTTGTGATACACACGCTGTCTAATAGGGTTTGTGACACACACCCTGTCCAGTGGGTTTTGTGACACACAGAGTGTCAAATGGGGTTTCTGACACACACACTGTCCAATAGGTTTTGAGACACACATACGCTATCCAATGGGGTTTGTGACACATACACTTTCCAATGGGTTTTGTGACACACACACTCTGACCAATGGCTTGTGACACACACGCTGTCCAATGGGGTTCGTAACACACGCGCTGTCCAATGGGCTTGTGACACACACGCTGTTCAATAGTGTTTGCGACACACACTCTGTCCCATGGGGTTTGTGAGACACACACTGTTTAATGGGGATTGTGACACACACACGCTGTCCAATGGGGTTTGTGACACACACACTGTCCAAAGGGGTTTGTGACACACACGCTGTCCAATGGGTTTTGTGACACACACACTCTGTCCAATGGGGATTGTGACACACGGACGCTGTCCAATGGGGTTTGTGTCATAAAATCTGTCCAATGTGTTTTGTGACACACACACTGTCCAATGGGGATTGTGACACACAAACTATCCAGTGTGCATTGTGACACACACACGCTGTCCAATGGGTTTTGTGACACACACGCTGTCCAATGGGGATTGTGACACACACACTGTCCAATGCAGTTTGTGACACACACACTCTGTCCAATGGGCTTGTAACACACACGCTGTCCAATAGCGTTTGTGACACATACTCTTTCCCATGGGGTTTGTGACACACACACTGTCCAATGGTGCTTGTGACACACACACGCTGTCCAATGGGGTTTGTGATACACACACTTTCCAAAGGGGTATGTGACACACACTCTGTCCAATGGGGTTTGTGACACACACACACTGTCCAATGGGGATTCTGACACAGACACGCTGTCCAATGGGGTTTATGACACACAAACTCTGTCCAAAGGCTTTGTGACACACACACGCTATCCAATATGGTTTGTGACACACACACTTTCCAATGGGGTTTGTGACACACACGCAGTCCCATGGGGTTTGTGACACACACACTGATCAATTGGGTTTGTTACACACACACTGTCCGATGGTGTTTGTGACACGCATGCTGTCCAATGGGTTTTGTGACACACACACTGACCAGGAGGGTTTGTGACACACACACGCTATCCAATGGGGTTAGTGACACATACAATTTCCAATGGAGTTTGTGACACACACACTCTCTCCAATGGCTATTGTGACACAAAGAGTCTGTCCAATGGGGTTCGTGACACACACACGCTGTCCAATGGGGATTGTGACACACACACGCTATCCAATGTGGTTTGTGACACACACGCTGTCCATGTGTGTTTGTGACACACACCCTGTCCAGTGGGGTTTGTAACACAGACACTGTCCAAAGGAGTTTTTGACACACACAGTGTCCACGGGGGTTTGTGACACACGCGCTGTACAATGGCGTTTGTGACACACACTCTGTAAAGTCGGTTTTGTGACACACACGCTGTCCAATGGGGTTTGTGACACACATATGCTGTCCAATGGGGTTTGTGACAAACACGCTGTACAATGGGATTTGTGACAGACACACTCTGTACAATGGGCTTGTGACAAACACACTGTACAATGCAGTTTGTGACACACACACGCTATTCAGTGCGATTTGTGACACATACACTTTCCAATGGGTTTTGTGACACACGCTTTGAAATGGGGTTTGTGACACAAACTCTGTCCAATGGGGATTGTGACACACACGCTCTCCAAAGGGATTTGTGAAACACACACTCTGTCCAATGTGGCTTGTGAAACACACGGTGTCCAATGGGGTTTATAACACAAACACTCTGTCCAATGGTGCTTATGACACACACGCTGTCCAATGGGGTTCGTGACACACACACTGTCCAATGGGGTTTGTGAAACACACGCTCTCCAGTGGGTTTTGTGACACACACACTGTCCAATAGGGATGGTGACACACACACGCTGTCCAATGGGGTTTGTGACACACACATTCTGTCCAGTAGGGTTTGTGACACACACACACTATCCAATGGGGTTTGTGACACGCGCACTTTATAATGGGGTTTGTGACACACACACGCTGCCCCATGGTGTTTCTGACACACACGCTGACCAATTGGGTTTGTGACACAAACTCTGTCCAATGGGGTTTGTGACACACACATTTTGTAATGGGGATGTGACACGCAAACTTTCTAATGGGCTTTATGACACACACACGCTATCCAATGGGGTTTGTGACACACACACGCTATCCACTAGGGTTTGTGACACATACACTTTCCAAAGGGGTTTGTGACACACACACTCTGTCCAATGGTGCTTGTGTCACACACACTGTCCCAAGGGGAGTGGGACACACATGTGCTGTCCAATGGGTTTTGTGACACACAAACACTGTACAATGGGGATTGTGACACACACGCTGTCCAATGGTGTTTCTGACACACACACTGTCCAAAGGGGTTTATGACACACAAGCTGTCCAATAGGGTTTGTGACACACACACTCTGTTCAGTTGGGTTTCTGACACACACGCTGTCCAATGGGGATTGTGACACACACGATGTCCAATGGCGTTTATGACACACACGCTGTCCAATGGGGTTTGTGACACACACACTGTGCAAAGGGGTTTGTGACACACACGATGTCCAGTGGGGTTTGTGACACACACGCTGTCCAATGGGGATTGTGACACACACTCTGTCCAAATGGTTTGTGACACGCACTCTGTCCAATGGGTATTGTGACACACACACTGTCCAAAGGGGATTGTGTCACACACACTCTGTACAATGGTGTTTCTGACACACACAATGTCCAATAGGGTTTGTGACACACACACACTATCCAATGGGGTTTGTGACACAGACACTCTGTCCAATGGGTATTGTGACAAACACACTGTCCAAAGGGGATTGTGTCACACACACTCTGTCCAATGGGGTTTGTGACACACACACTGTCCAATAGGGTTTGTGACACACACACACTATCCAAAGGGTTTGTTACGCACACACTTTCCAATGGGGTTTGTGACGCACACACTTTCCAATGGGGTTTGTGACACACACACGCTGTCCCATGGGGTTTGTGAGACACACGCTGAACAATTGGGTTTCCTACACACACACTGTCCAATGGTGTTTCGGACACGCATGCTGTCCAATGGGTTTTGTGACGCGCACACACCCTGTCCAATGGGGATTGTTACATACACACTCTGTCCAATGGGGTTTGTGACACACACACTGTCCAAAGGTGTTTGTGACACACACGATGTCCAGTGGGGTTTGTGACACACACGCTGTCCAATGGGGATTGTGACACACACTCTGTCCAAATGGTTTGTGACACGCACTCTTTCCAATGGGTATTGTGACACACACACTGTCCAAAGGGGTTTGTGACACACATGCTGTCCAGTGGGGTTTGTGATACTCACACTGTCCAAAAGGGTTTGTGACACACACGATGTCCAATGGGGTTTGAGACACACACACTGTCCCATGGGGTTTGTGAGACACACAGTGTACACGCGGGTTTGTGAAACACACGCTGTCCGATGGGGTTTGTGACACAACGCTGTCCAATGGGTTTGTGACACACACGCTGTCCAATGGGGTTCGTTGCACACACGCTGTACAATGGGGTTTGTGAGACACACACTGCCCAATAGGGTTTGTGACACACACACGCTATCCAATGGGGTTTGTGCCACACACACTTTCAAATGGGGTTTGTGACACACACGCTATCCAATGGGTTTTATGACACACACACTGTTCAAGGGGGATTGTGACACACACACGCTGTCCCTTGGGGTTTGTGACACACACGCTGAACAATTGGGTTTGTTACACACTCACTGTCCAATGGGGTTTGTGACACACACGTTGTCCAATGGGGTTTGTGACAGACACACAGACCAAGACGGTTTGTGACACACACTCGCTGTCCAATGGGGTTTGTGAGACTCACACTGTC